>CM039678.1:48344629-49594629 GCA_022496015.1 Hordeum marinum | reverse complement strand
TTCATTACTAACTTGGAGATACAAAATAACTGTTATTACTGCCTCTAGGGCATATCTCTTACGGATCTTCCATGGATACAGTTGATAACTTGTTGTGGCATCTTGTATTGCTACTTGAGCACCCTGACCCCGTCGTGAATAGAGATGAAGTCGAGATCAAATTTGTACATGAAGGGTCCATCTACGGTGGTTCCATCAAGCCGGTGGAACGATCCATCCCTTGTGTCCCTCTCATCGAATGACATGTCCTATTTGCCTTTCAAGTATATATCGTGTTTGCGAGCACACCGTCCGTACTCGGGCGAAGGGAACACGGGGAGAAAACATCCTTGATGAGGTTCCTCAAGACCTCGACGATCTGGGCATTGAAGAGATGCACCATTTATGCCGCGTTCTCCCAGAAATCCAAGGAACACACCTCCGCTTCCATACATGTCGGTTATAGTCTCGCGGTAAGAGGACTTCAGAGGCCGCCTTTCATCATTCCACATGCCGAAAGCGAACACGACGCTCGGCCCGTGGATTCCGATAGGTTCTGGACTGTGTCATCCGCCATGTGTTAGATGGATTCCTTGAGTTCATCAAGGATAATTCCGAGGAGGCGGATGATCTCATCTTCGGGCACCAGAAGCGTGATGACAACGTACATGCACGGACAACAACAATTAGGCGCAAGGGTTTTCGTCGGTGATGCATTTGTTGAGGTGGGCGGGGAGCTCTGCCAGGCCATAGCGAGCTACAACAATTTCTTGCTCGGCTCTACCAACAATACGAAATCCATCAAAGCACCGCATAAAATGAAAGTTTCAATAGTTGTTGGTTCTTCAAAAACTACCAGAATATATAGCTTCTGGCTAAAGCAAGACTTGACACTTTTGCTAAAAAAAAAACCACCCAAACATCCAAGAAATTATTGGCTCTGGTTTGTATTAGCATTATCGTTCATTTATACAACCATACATCAAGCAATTGCATCGGGAACAAAAAGATGATTAGGATAAATAATAGTTAACTGAGAGATATGCCACTTACCATCATATGTGTTGAACGTATTTGCGCATGCATGCAATGCAACTCTGATCCTATTCTTTAAATAGCTCTCCCACGTCCCCTCTCTTGTCTCAGCTAATGGCTATATTGTAGGACGTTGTTGAGCACCCGAGAGCTACCAGTAGAAAACGGTCCATTTGTCCGGGTTTCATAGGTCCATTAGCCCCGGTTCTGTAACCGGGACTAAAGGGTCAGGACTAAAGCCCAAAACTAAGGGGCTCCACGTGACCGTTGCGGGGAGTCCATGCATGAGGATCTTCAGTCCTGGTTGGTAACACCAACCAGGACCAAAAGGCATCCACCCGTCAACATCTGGCAGGAACTGGTTTTTTTTTGAAAGAGGGGTTTATAGGGGTTTTGGAGGATTAATTTAGGGGTTTCATATTGTGTTAGCTAGCTAATAGAGAAAAGTGTCCTCTTTTTCTCCATGCTTGGTCTACTATAGAGAGAACTCGACATGCTAGCTAGTAAGCAAATGAAGGAACCATTAAGTAGACAAGATCGTCATGAACATATACAGAGAGAAACGATCGATCTCTTTTTCTCCGAGAGATTGGTCGAACAACAAGTTTTTATATATTTATCCAATGCTACTAGCTACATATATAAAATATAAGATCTCTTACAATCCGTAAGATCCAATCACAAATCCACATAGTATTCTCTGTCTTTATGTATGACGTGGTCAAGAAAGAATCCCGCCAATTCCTCTTGAATTGCTCGTATGCGATCATGTGGTAGGATTTCATCCCGCATCTGCCAGATCTAATTTAAAGAAGGGGTCAATACATGCATATATGTGAATAAACCTCAACACAATTAATGGTAATATGTAAAATAAAATTGTGAATATTATTTACGTACTTCAAACTGTTTGTCAAGAAGCCTCGCTCAGAGGTCGAGTGGCGAATGAACTCGCATACGTAGTATCCACATAAAACAGTCCTTTCTTGTACAAGCACTTTATGATAATAGAGTTCAATCAAACTGATAAGCAAGCATGGTAATGATATATTGATGACAATTTGAATCAATTAGAGATGCGCGGAACTAGCTAGTACTACTTACTTTGGGGTGCGTAAATTGCAACTCTTTGTTTAGATCGGGAACAAACCCTGCCAAGCAAAGAAAATGATTACTTGATATCAGGAAATTAACGAAAGTTGCATGCCGATATGATCCCGGTACTGACTGAACTTATTTTTTGAGCGTTGCAGTCATGTCCGCATAATTCTCGGGATCTTTACGTCTCGAGTCTAAGACAGTTACTAATGCCCCCGTCAAGCTCAATGGATAGCAAAATAAAGTGATAACTGCGCACACATATATAACTAATCAATTACATTACTTAACCTCGAGCAAGCGAAACCGAGTATACAGAGAAGACAACAACGCTCACTTGAAGTTGTAAGAAAAGAGTATTTCTCTTTTGTTTTGATGTATAAGAAACGACTTTAGCAAGTTCTCCTTGGTCTTTTTGATTTCATTTCGTACCGTCCATTCATTTACGACATCTGGGCTAATGAACTCAACGTCGAAGATTCCTGTTTTTTTGCATTCAACGATCTTCAATTTGCATAATATAATGAGGATAATTATATATACATGCAATGAATGAGCTGAGCTAGATACTTAACTATAGAAATAATACTTACAAACAGTTGGAAGTCACGAGTTGTTTGTCGAATGCCAGTTGATTGTATAACTGAAATAACTCCACAAATTCAATAGGCATCACGTTGAGTCCAATGAATTCGTACTCTGGTTTCACTCTAACATACATAGTGTCTCTCCCAGACTCCCTGCATGTTTTCATGTATCACTCATGCAATTTGTACATCATCGTTGTTAGAAGAGGATGATCAGGTTTGACGAGAGGCTTCCCGTGCACGTATTTATATTCTTCTTTTGTTACCTCAGCCATTCCAAAAATTACATCACCCCCAAGTAATCACCACGTTTGGTACCGGACAGTAGCACCAGATGATTAGCAATATCGCTAGACACCTTGAGCGGGGGCCAGGATTATTTTCCTACTTCTTCGTTCTTTGACTTGCAGTACTAGAAGTACTTCTCGACCGCTGCATTTCATTATATGTATTTATAATACAACGGTCATATATGATGGCACCGCATATCGAGCATGCGTTCAAATCCTTGTACGCACCGCGATAGAGAATGCAGTCATTAGGGCATGCATGTATCTTCTACACCTCCAATCTTAGAGGGCATACAACCTTCTTTGCTGCGTACGTACTATCTGGCAATTCGTTATCCTTTGGAAACTTCTTCTTCAATATTTTCATTAGCTTCTCAAATCCTTTGTCAGGTACATCATTCTCTGCTTTTCACTGAGCAATTCCAGTGTGGTACCGCACTTTGTGTTGCCATCTTCGCAATTGGGGTACAACCCTTTTTTGTGATCCTCTAACATGCAATCAAACTTCAACTTTTTCTTTTCACTTTCGCATTGTCTCTTTACATCAACAATGACCCGACGAAGATCATCATCCGACACATCGTCTGTTTCCTCTTGATCTTCAGCTTCCCCCGTTGCAGCATCATCGGGCACATAGTTATCATCATTCCCTTCTTCTTTGTAGTCTTTCATCATAACCCCTCTTTCTCCGTACTTGGTCCAAACATTATAGTGTGGCATAAAAACCTTCTCAAGCAGGTGGAAGTGTAGGGTTTTAGAGTTGGAGAAAGCCTTCGTATTCTCACAGACTGTACACAGACAATGCATAAAACCATTATGCTTGTTTGCCTCATCCGCTTCGAGATAATCATGCAGGCCCTTAATATGCTCGGAGGTGCGTCAGTCACCATACATCCATTGCCGGTTCATCTGCGTGCGTTATATAATAAAGTATATTAAAAATCATTAGAGAATACCATGAATGGAGAAGTCACCAAATTAATAGAAATTCATCATCACATTAAAGCCAAAGTACAGTAATGACCAAAATAAATACATAAAGTTTATACATAGTTCTCATTATTGAACAACATATAGCTCTCTAGAGCATCTAATTAAAACATACATTGAAACTAAGTAAAAAATTTAAATGCAACAACAAATGCGATCATAATCGCAACTAAGATACCAATTGATCCAACGGCATAATGATATCAAGCCTCGGTATGAATGATATATTTTCTAATCTTGAAGCGCATTGCATCCATCTTGATCTTGTGATCGTCGATGACATCGGCAACATGCAACTCCAATTTCATCTTCTCCTCTTCAACTCTTTGTAATTTTTCTTTCAAGTAATGGTTTTCTTTTTCAACCAAATTTAACTTCTCGACAAGAATTTCTATGTCGGTTGGAATTTCCGGTTCACATACCTCCTAGATTAAAAAATCTATGTCACGTTGGTCGGCATAATTGTCATAAACACTAAATAAAACAAATAGTTATAAAAGATAATATATACCACATCCGAATCATAGACATGACGAGAGCCGACGGAGGCGGATACCAAAACTATCGCACTATATAATAACAAACAATAATAAAAATAAGAAAATTATACAAGTATCTATCTAAATCATACAAGTAAGAACTTTTTCCTTTTAGAAAGAAGATAAGAAGAAGAGGCTAACAACGGTGTTGCTGGCGCAGAGATGGGCACGAGCGATCGAGGCGATGAGGACGGGGAAAAGACAAGACGGACCGCCAAACCTAGACAGATCTTAAGGAAAATGGAGGTTGGACAAGGAGCTTCGAGAGGAGAAAGCTTAAGTGTGGCTCGGGTATTTCATCGAGCACCTCATGTGTATAGGAGATGAGCTAGAGCACCACAAAGCTCACCCACGAACCAAATGGGGTCCTTTAGTCCCGATTCCAGCCACAAACCGAGACCAATGATTGTGGGCCAGGAGCGAGGCCCTTCCTGTCTGGAACCGAGACCAAAGGGGTCAGACGAACCGAAACCAATGACCCACGAGGACCGGCCGACGCCCTGGTCTCATAAACCGAGATCGATGTCCCATGGATCCCGATTCGTGAATGAACCGAGATTAATGAGATTTCAAGCCTAGACCAAAGACCTGTTTTCTACTAGTGAGCTGCTCCCCTGTGTATATGTACAATTGGATCACAGTGAAACTAAGTGGGTTGCGCCCTCAATCTTTTTCAGTTCTCTACAAAATGGAGCAGTGTGAGGTTGCTGGGACAGGGGCAAGTTCATCTTGCTGGTCGGGAGCCCGACAGGGTTTCGCAAAATAAAAAAGGAGCCCGAAAACATGAGCAGTTGTAGCACGGTAAGGACAGCAGGGACCAGTCGCCTCGACCCTTCGTCCTCGCCGCCGGGGCCACGGTGAGCAGCAGGCGAAGGTCGCCGGGGACAACTCTGTAGCAGGCGAGTCCAGTCAGGACCTGCACGTGACCGTGGATGGAGCAGCCTCAGGCGAGCATGGCCGTCACCATCGCCACTCTTGCAAGCCGCTCGCCGTCCGTGGCCGCCGTGACTGCTGTTCATGCAAGTAGCCGGGAGCAGTGTGGTCACGAATATGTGCATATCGTTCGTCGCGACTTATTTAGACCGTCCATCGCAACTTCTCTGCTTGACCTAGTATTTGGATTTGGAGTTGGTTACTCGTGGACTTGGCGATGAGGGTTCGTGTGCATGTAGGTTTCCTCCTTGGATCCCCGGTTCGAATCCCATTAGATTATTCCGAGGAGGCGGAGTAGAGCAGGCTCGTGAGAATGTGCAGATTTATAAAACACCCGCGAATATGATCAAATAAACTAAGGTCCCATCAATGGGCAGGAAACATTAGTTAGATGAGTTCGTTGGTGCTGCTACGTGATATCGAAGCAACCGAATCCTGGTATGCGCAATTATTTATTGACGAAAACAAAAGACCAAGAGGGTACACCAGGACAGACTTGATTACATGATAAGTCAGGGGCTATTCTGTAAAAATATTCGAACTGTTTTACTTTCAATTTAGGACTGCTGGTTTATTATTCAAACAATGAGAGGGGGGGGGGGGGTTCTGCAAAAACAGGACGACGGACTACGAATACCTATTTCTTTTTATTAGTATAAGGTATATAGATTGGTTTAGGTACCTCCAGCATATAGATCACAATGATTGTAGTATATGTATAACCTCGGATTTTGTCTGATCCGTTATACACTTCATTGCTAATTTAACCAGATTTAATTTCTAATTATGGCAACAATGCTCAGTTGTTTATTTAAAATGGTTATGAACCTAAGAAACAGAAGTACGTAGGGTAGGATGCATGTTTTGAACTTTTGCATCGAGATTCAGACAATACCACGGTTGAGATTGCTAAGCATGATATTGATGTATGTATAATGTTTCCGGAAATATCTAAGAAGCTATGAAAAAATTTAGGCTGTCAAGGACGTGAATACATACACTCTTTGCCAAACTAGCATCCCAAAGTACCCTTTGATCCATAGTTTTTTCCATCATAGACTTTTGTCCCGTGGTGGTCGCCGTGACTAAAATAGATTTATGTTGTTTAGGTGACATGAAAGTTCAGGGTGATCAAGATGCCTAAGTTCAATTGGGGAATGAGAAAGTTGCAATCAGTTAATTTTTCTTCCTAGCAATGCATGGGCATTCAACTACGCATCACTTTATGTAGACAAATGCATGTATGATACGTTAACTAATGGATAATTAAGTCTAAGGTTAAAAAGAATCTTCATAACATCACATATGTGAGTGTTCTCCCATCATAATGCACGGAACCACGAGCTAAACATGAAATAATTTTTTTCTCCCATTGCAATTAACTAGAAATTGTGTACATGATGTTATATTTAGCTGTTAAATATTTAAAAAAACATTTTTTGGTAAAAACTAAATCTATAGTGTATGGTCCGTTTTTCTTTCGTGCCAGCAGCAATCTGAATTGCAAACAAAAACACATTAAAATCAGATTGAGAGGAAAGAAAACATGGATAAACATGCATGCACACCTTTGAAAAATCTTGCGGAAAAAACAACATATTTCTCATCTTATTCCGAGCGAGTGTGCATGCGAGCGTGAGAGAGTCGCCTTAGGACTAACCACATTCAAACGCGTTTTTGTTGTGTGAGAACTGAGGCCACCGTGGACAACATAAACATGATGTCATATGAAAATAAAGGACTTGGACGTATTAGGGTCTTGAGTCATGGTTATTGGGTTCAAAGAGTGTGTTATATTTTCTCCCGTTGCAACACACAGGCTCTTTTGCTAGTATATTCCAACACACTATGAACATAGTTCCAACACAATGCGTTTCGTTCAAGTACATGATGAACATTCTTAACCTGCCTCTACAGGGTGAACATTTTCAAATATTTTTTAAAAGATTTCATATTTGAATCTTAAACCTGTATTAACAAATTTTATGTCAGGATTTTCCCAATAAAGTACTCCTAATGTTTTTTTACTTCACATATAGAATATTTTTGAAGTAAAAACTACACAAAGGTTGACCACACTTGAATTAAAAGATATCTACATCTACAATACTAAAGTTATATAGTATGATAAATAATTTTACGATGCATCTAATGATATTCATTTTGCATTGTGAATGTTGAAATTTTCTATAAAGTTGATTAAACCTTACAACAAAAAATCCAGCCTCGGTTACATGGATACAAGTCGTAGGCTAGAACATTTGCACACCACACGCATGCACACACACTCACTATGCGCCTACCAAGATCTAGAACCCCTATACACGTGACACATCTTGAGAAACTTTCGAAGCCATTCGACTCCATGAAACGCAAATAGCCCACGTTAGACACCCACCATCGGGCTAGTTTACTTAGACCAATTTCTCATCTTATTCCGAGCGAGTGTGCATGCGAGCGTGAGAGAGTCGCCTTAGGACTAACCACATTCAAACGCGTTTTTGTTGTGTGAGAACTGAGGCCACCGTGGACAACATAAACATGATGTCATATGAAAATAAAGGACTTGGACGTATTAGGGTCTTGAGTCATGGTTATTGGGTTCAAAGAGTGTGCTATATTTTCTCCCGTTGCAACACACAGGCTCTTTTGCTAGTATATTCCAACACACTATGAACATAGTTCCAACACAATGCGTTTCGTTCAAGTACATGATGAACATTCTTAACCTGCCTCTACAGGGTGAACATTTTCAAATATTTTTTAAAAGATTTCATATTTGAATCTTAAACCTGTATTAACAAATTTTATGTCAGGATTTTCCCAATAAAGTACTCCTAATGTTTTTTTACTTCACATATAGAATATTTTTGAAGTAAAAACTACACAAAGGTTGACCACACTTGAATTAAAAGATATCTACATCTACAATACTAAAGTTATATAGTATGATAAATAATTTTACTTTGCATCTAATGATATTCATTTTGCATTGTGAATGTTGAAATTTTCTAGAAAGTTGATTAAACCTTACAACAAAAAATCCAGCCTCGGTTACATGGATACAAGTCGTAGGCTAGAACATTTGCACACCACACGCATGCACACACACTCACTATGTGCCTACCAAGATCTAGAACCCCTATACACGTGACACATCTTGAGAAACTTTCGAAGCCATTCGACTCCATGAAACGCAAATAGCCCACATTAGACACCCACCATCGGGCTAGTTTACTTAGACCAATTTTATTTGCAGACTAAAAAGAACCAGAGAAAGTCATAAAAAGTGATTAGATCTTGTTTTTAGACAAAATCTAAAGCTTGCTATTCTATACCTACTGTATTATACTATTAAAGAAAATGTGTATTTTTGGTCCGTGACACATATATTATAAAAAAATCCATGTCTTTTATATGAGAATCAACCCATAATCCGCTATCCATTGTCCCACCATGTGATCGTCGTCCGTTGTTCAACCACGTGATTGTTGAGTTACTGTGTAGGAATAGATTGGTTAGGTTTACGTGAGTCTGTTCAATTTATAACATGACCTTTAAAATTCAGATCAAAGTAATAAAACTCTTAGACAACATGAACCTTGACAAGAAGGTCTACCAAAAGGATGACCCCAAGCACACCTTGCTTCTGTGTTCCGTCACCTTAATCGTTGAAAATGCCACTTGATGAACTAATCTTTCAGAGCATGAAGTTGGCACTCTACTAACGGATTCCATCACCATTGGAAGTAGACATCAATAAAGAGAGTGGCGTCAAAGAAATCGACATCGACCTATCTAGATGATTACCAGGTTTTCACACCCGGAGAGCGTCTAACCCGAGAGCGAGTGTGTAGGTAAAACTTCCTAGGTAGGTCTCCAACGAGGTTTGTGATGCCAGAGGCGATCTTGTGATCAACTCAAACACCATCTCAGGGACACTTTATCAAGGGCGATCACACCTTAGTAGTTTAAGAAGCCACCGTAGTTGCAAGAACACATCGCCACCATGCAAAGTCGCTAACCATGACGGCTCCATTCATCAAGCCAGGCCACATGCATGCTTCTCAAGCAGGCACCCAATGCATCTACGCATTGTCGACAATGAAGTAGGCCCCATCATCACTACTAGTGGATGAGGATAAGCGAAGGGCGATACAACCGAACAGGTGGGGGTTGAGGGAAAACTATTGATACCCACTAGCAGAGATGTTGTAGGGGAGCTACAAGCGATGTCAGATAAGAAATTAGTGGTCAAACCTTTGCCGCCAATGGCCAAAGCGACATTTTAAGAGTCCCCATATACACTTCATGCAAATGCACCATATACAAGCTAATTTGTGGTCTGATTAATTGCACCAGTGTGCTAAAAGGAGGAAACAATGAGGATGAGGAAGAAGATGAGAGACAACGTCTAAGACAGAAGAGTCAGGCGTCGTTTGAGTCGTGAGTGGATGCGTACCTTGTCCCCCCCCCCCCCCCCCCCGGGGTAATTATTTGTCTTTTTACCAACCCCGCAATTAGTTGAGAAATCCTGCAGACTTTATTGATTCAAGCTAATGTTCACAGGTACACTGTTTGGTCATGGAGTAACCCCAACCAAACATGACGAGCTAATTACAAATTACAGGCAAACTAGGCAAGATTGTGAGCTTCAAAATTAAAATTCCTACGCTCAAAGATAGAATTACAAGAATGAAACATCTCCTTCCATTCTGTGGTTTATTGAATAATGGCAGCGTGAGGTCCTCTGGTTCGTGTGCCTATGTCCTTCACCACACCTTCACGATCAGAGGCAACACATATGTTCTAGAGGTTGAGTTGTTCACATATGGACTCACCTTTTTCTCGGCCTATGTGATGGACGAAAGGGCAAGCGGAAGTAAGGGCGTGCTGAGAAAGGTTCTTTGGGCCTTGTGCAATATATGTTGCTTAGTAAAATAAACCTAATTTATCTTAACAACAAATGCTCTCTATAAGTGGGATACTTAATTTACCATCTACCCTTTACAAATAAGCATCTATGCTTATGGAAAAACTGATGTATTTCTCCATGCACATTTCCTAAGTACATTACATTGTACAAAGCCTAACAACTCAACGCGGGTAGCGGGTAGACATGCGAAATCTAAAAAGGGCATATCAGCGCCACAATTGTTTCACCGGTGCATAATGAGAGAACTAATTTTTGTATGATATGCATCCGGACATTTAAAATCAACCAAAGCAAATTCATCCCATCGTTCATCTCCAGTGTAAGAGTTTTCCCTTGCTTCCAGTTTGGATCCACACATATGAAGAAACTATTCACAATGATGCATCTCAAACACCAAATCTCTTAGGTATCGACATACATTCAATGCACAACCCATTGTTGCAATAGAAAATCTCTTAGGTACTAACCGGACAATGCTACCCCATTGCTGCACCTCAGTGCGATTTGGGATTTGCATCCTCACGAATATTGGAAGCATGACAAATCCGACCCAACGGTGATAGCCCTAGACTACGCCATTCTTTGCTCCGACTTCGGATTTGTTTCATGCAATTGATCATTGAGTTCCCAACGTCTCTCAATCTCATAACTTGGTGACATTTGTGGCTTCTATCCAAATAATGTTCGAAACATGGTGATAATTTTGGCGTCTCTATCATCCTCTTCTCCTCTGTCACACTAGGTTCACTCTTGTCTTTGCTAAGCCATCTTTTATACTCCTACCACTTTGGGTTATGTGTGAGTGCAGAACATTTCACAAATAAATACAATTTATTGATGAAGCATAGGTACAAAAATTACATGTATTAATTTCGCGTTCCGTTGTTGGCCATGTGCCCTAATGCACATGCTTGATTGCTTATGTCCATGTACAATATTTATTTATTAAATATCATTTTGGACACCCAAGACTTACTTAGTTATTCTCGACACTTGAAACCTCATACACTAGAACTACTAATTATATCTTACATAACACAAATTGTACATAGCTCATCAAAATCACAGGTATGGATATGACACCATATAGCTTGTAAGTATGACTTTGACCAAATTTGCTAAAAATCATGCACTAAGTTTCATTTCTCATGCCTATCATGAATCTGGGCCATTACCTTCCACGAAGAAAACAACCTTTCAAACCGAAAACCTCGCATTGATACCACAAATAGGATTTTAGTCCTAAGTATCGCTCATGCCCAGATTAATTCTAATGTTGCCTTGTTTCACTTGCCTCAAGTCCACAATAGAGACACAACGCATATGATCGGCTATCAAACAATGACGAAAGGAACTAGGAAGACACGGGTTGCATAGGAGGGGTGTGGGCCATGGGCAAATCAGATGAGATTGCCCGCTCGTAGACATCCGCTGTTGGATGCCCTCCCCGTGCTTATTGGGTGGTGGCAGGGACACCTCCGGTCAACACGAGGATGAATTCCATCTATTTTTTCTATGTCATTTTGCTTGTGCGGCTTGGTTTTGCTATCCTTGGTTCCTTCGATTAGATATGTTTCTGCAAGGTCATGCTACTATGCACTCCGTATTCATTGCTTTTATTCGTATGGGTAATTCTCATGGTTCTTTACATAATATTCTTAACTTTTTGTGGTGTTTGTGGAAGGCTAGAAGTGATTGTCTTTTTGATAGGAAAAAGCTCTTCCTCACCAAGTCCACATTGTGGCGGCAGCTCTATCTTTGACATACTATGATAATCTTTCTTGTTTTTCTCAATGTCTTACTCAGACTCACGATCTTCCCTCTTCTAATCATCTTCCTATGCAGGGTAGGACGCTTAAATCAGATTTATTAATTGACGGTCCTAAAATTTTCTCTCATGCAACTTTCAGATCTTGGAAAATTCCAGGTTTGAGGCAGGGAGAGATTACTACCGGAGTGGGTGTTTTCATCTCCATAGAATCTAGTTGTGGGGAGTTAAATGTGCAAATTGAATCTTCGATGCCCCCAACCTCTACTCATTTGCAATATGAAGTCATTGCTCTTTCTTGTGCAGCTCATTTGACCTCTCGACTTAATATTTCTTGCTCTACTTTCTATTGGACTGCCTTTCCCTTGACATGGTTGCTGCCTTGTGAGACATCTTTGATCCCTTTGTTCCCTGGTGTATTAGAAAAGAATTGACTACATTTTTAAGTGGACTTCCACTTTGAATCCTAAGGTGTTCCATATTTCTAGAGAAATTAATGGTATTGCTCATAACCTTGCTCAGCAGGTTTTTAGATCCAATGGTAGTACCTAGGTGTTGGAAATATGCCCGAGAGGCAATAATAAATTAGTTATTATCATATTTCCTTGTTCATAATAATCGTTTATTATCCATGATAGAATTATATTGATCGGACACTCAGATACATGTGTGGATACATAGACAACACCATGTCCCTAGTATGCCTCTGATGGACTAGCTCATTGATCAAAGATGGTTAAGGTTTCCTAGCCATGGACATGAGATGTCATTTGATAACAGGATCACATCATTAGGAGAATGATGTGATGGGCAAAACCCAAACTATAATTGTAGCATATGATCGTGTCAGTTTATTGCTACAGTTTTTTGCATGTCAAGTATCTGTTCCTATGACCATGAGATCATGCAACTCACTGACACCAGAGGAGTACCTTGTGTGTATCAAACGTCGCAACGTAACTGGGTAACTATAAAGGTGCTCTACAGATATCTCCGAGGATGTCTGTTGGGTTGGCATGGATCAAGACTGGGATTTGTTACTCCGTGTGATAGAGAGGTATCTGAGGGCCCACTCTGTAATACAACATCACAACAAGCCTTGCAAGCAATGTGACTAAAGTGTTAGCCATGGGAACTTGTATTGCGTAATGAGTAAAAAGACTTGCCGGTAATGAGATTGAACTAGGTATGGAGATACCAATGATCGAATCTCGGGCAAGTAACATATCGAAGAACAAAGGGAACAACACACGGGATTAACTGAATCCTTGACATAGAGGTTCAACCGATAAAGATCTTTGTAGAATATGTAGGAACCAATTTGGGCATCCAGGTCCCTCTATTGGTTATTGACCGTAGAGCTGTCTCGGTCATGTCTACATAGTTCTCGAACCCACCGGGTCTGCACACTTAAGGTTCGATGATGTTTTGGTAGTATAGAGATATGTATGGTGGTGACCGAAGGTTGTTCGGAGTCGTGGATGAGATCCCGGACATCATGAGAAGCTCTGGAATGGTCCGGAGGTAAAGATTGATATAAAGGAAGTTTTGTTTTGGCCACCGGAAAAATTTCGGGCTCATCGGTAGTGTACCGGGAGTGCCGGGAGGGTGTCGGGGGACCATCGGGAGGGGTGTCTCGACCCAAAGGCAAAAGGGGCCAAATTAGGAAGGAGTCCTAATAGGATTCCACCTCCCTTGTGGGAGGTGGATTCCTCCCTTGTTGCTTCGGCTGAGGCTGCCTCCTCTCCCCTTCCTCCTATATATATTGAGGGATTTTGAGGGCAGCCCCTAATGCTAATTGCCACATGCTGCCCTCTTCTTCCTCTAGATCTGTTTCTCTTCTAGATTGATTCCGTAGTGCTTGGCGAAGCCCTGCCAGATCAGCTCCACCACCACCGCCGCCGTGCCGTCACGCTGCCGGAGAACTCATCTACCTCTCCGCTCCCTCTTGCTGGATCAAGAAGGCGGAGATCGTCATCAAGCTGTACGTGTGCTGAACGTGGAGGTGTCGTCCGTTAGGTATCTCAGGGCCCACTCGGTAATAAAACATCATAATAAGCCTTGCAAGCAATGTGACTAAGTGTTAGTCATGTGATCTTGTATTACGGAACAAGTAAAGAGACTTTCCGGTAACGAGGTTGAACTAGGTATGGAGATACCGACGATCGAATCTCGGGCAAGTAACATACCGAAGAACAAAGGGAACATCATACGGGATTAACTGAATCCTTGACATAGAGGTTCGACTGATAAAGATCTTCGTAGAATATGTAGGAACCAATATGGGAATCCAGGTCCCGCTATTGGTTATTGAACATAGAGGCATCTCTGTCATGTCTACATAGTTCTTGAACCCGCAGGGTCTGCACACTTAAGGTTCGGTGACGTTTCGGTAGTATAGAGTTATGTATGGTGGCGACCGAAGGTTGTTCAGAGTCCCGGATGAGATCCGGGATGTCACGAGGAGCTCCGGAATGGTCCGGAGATAAAGATTGATATATAGGAAGTCGTGTTTTGGTTGCCGAAAAGTTTTGGGCTCATCGGTAGTGTACCGAGAGTGCCGGTAGTGTACCGGGAGACCATCGGGAGCGGTATTTTGACCCAAGAGGCTACATGGGCTGTGGGAGAGTGAATACCATCCCTTAGTGGGCTGGTAGAAGTCCCACATAAGGCCCACGTGACTAGGAAGAAAAGCCCAAAGAGAAAAAGGTGGAAAAGGCAAAAAGACCAAAATAAGGAGGAGTCCTAGTCCTACTAGGATTGGAGGAGGATTCCTCCTCTCCTCCCACATCGGCCGAAGCCTAAAGGGATAGGACCTTGCGCCAAGCCTCCTCCTCTCTTCCTATTATATATACTAGAGGTTTTAGGGTTTTTGCACTAGATTTTCTGCCACGTGCTACCCTCTGCTCTAGTGCATAGTTTCTCCTCTAGATCGGTTTTCTGCAGTGCTTAGGCGAAGCCCTGCCGGAATAGCTCCACCACCATCGCCACAACGCTGACGCGCTGCCGGAGAACTCTTCTACCTCTCCGCTCCCTCTTGCTGGATCAACAAGGTGGAGATCGTCATCGAGCTGTACGTGTGTGAACGCGGAGGTGTCGTCCGTTTGGCGCTAGATCGGAAGGACCATGATCAAGATCGCGAGACAGTTCATTATGAGATCGCGGGACGGATCGTGATGAGTTCACGGGACAGATCGTGATTGGATCATGGGACTGATCATGATGCGATCGCGGGACGCTCGGCGATTTGGATCGCGAAGATGTTCGACTACACCAACCGCGTTTCTTAACCCTTCCCGTTTAGCGATCTACAAGGGTATGTAGATCCACTCCCCCTCTCGTAGATGCTCATCACCATGGATAGATCTTGCGTGTGCATAGGAATTTTTTTGTTTCCCATGCAACATTACCCAACAGTGGCATCATGAGCTAGGTCTATGTGTAGATGAGATCTCGAGTAGAACACAAAGATTTTGTGGGCGTTGATGCTTAGATTGCTTCCTTCCTTGGTCGTGTTTTTGTTCAGCGGTATTGTGGGATGAAGCAGCCCGGACCAACCTTACTCGTACACTTACGACAGACCGGTTCCATCAACTGACATGTAACCTCGTTGCACAAAGATGGCTGGCAGGTGCCTGTTTCCCTTACTTTAGTTGGATCGGATTCCACAAATGCGGTCCTTGAGAAGGTTGAAAAGAAACTTATGTATCACCGTTGTGGTTCATGCGTAGGTGAGAATTGTTCTTTCTAGATACCCATAGCAGCCACGTAAAACATGCAACAGCAATTAGAGGACGTCTAACTTGTTTTTGCAGGATATGTTGTGATGTGATATGGCCAATTACATGATGTGATATATGTGATGTATGAGATGATCATGTGTTGTATAGAATATCACGACTTGCATGTCGGTGAGTACGACAACCGACATGAGCCATAGGGTTGTCTTTAATTATTGTATGACCTGCATGTCAATCATTAAGCGCTATGTAATGCTTTACTTTATCGCTAAACAGTAGCAATAGTAGTAGAAGAATGATGGGCGTGACAACCCCGATGGCGACACATTGATGGAGATCAAGATGATGGAGATCATGGTGTCGTACCGGTGACGATGGAGATCATGCCAGTGCTTTCGAGATGGAGATCAAAAGCACAAGTTCATGGCCATATCATGTCACTTATGATTTCCATGTGATGTTAATCCTTTTATGCACCTTGTTTTTGCTTAGGCGACGGTAGCATTATAAGGTGATCCCTCACTTAATTTCAAGATAAATTGTGTTCTCCCCGAGTGTGCACCATTGCGAAAGTTCGTCGTGTCGAGACACCACGTGATGATCGGGTGTGATAGACTCTACGTTCACATACAACGGTTGCAAGCCAATGTTGCACACGCAAAACACTCAGGTTAAACTTGACGAGCCTAGCATGTATAGACATGGCCTCGGAGCACAAGATACTGAAAGTTCGAACATGAATCATATAGTGGATATGATCAACATGATGATGTTCACATTTGAAACCACCTCAACTCACGTGATGATCGGACTTGAGTTGGTGAATTTGGATCATGTATCACTCGAATGACCGAAATGTCAATTTGAGTGGGAGTTCTTAAGTAATATGATTAATTGAACTCATTATCATGAACATAGTTAGTAGGGTCTTTGCAAAATTATGTTGTGGATTACTAGCTCACGCTGTAGCTCCCTTGAATTTTCTATGTTCCAAGAGAAATAGAGTTGAAAGATGATGGTAGCAATATTGCGGACTGGGTCCGTGATCTGAGGATTGTCCTCATTGCTGCACAGAAGGCTTATGTCCTTAATGTTGGAAATATGACCTAGAGGCAATAATAAATTAGTTATTATCATATTTCCTTGTTCATGATAATCGTTTATTATCCATGCTATAATTGTATTGATCGGAGACTTAGATCCATGTGTGGATACATAGACAAAACCATGTCCCTAGTATGCCTCTAATAGACTAGCTCGTTGATCAAAGATGGTTAAGGTTTCCTAGCGATTGACATGATATGTCATTTGATAACAGGATCACATCATTAGGAGAATGCTGGGATGGACAAGACCCAAACTAAAAACGTAGCATATGATCGTGTCAGTTTATTGCTACTGTTTTCTACATGTCAAGTATATGTTCCTATGACCATGAGATCATGCAACTCACAGATATTGGAGGAGTACCTTGTGTGTATCAAACGTCGCAACGTAACTAGGTGACTATAAGGTGCTCTATAGGTGTCTCCGAGGGTTCTATTGAGTTAGCATGGATCAAGACAGGGATTTGTTACTCCGTGTGACGGAAAGGTATCTCAGGGCCCACTCGATAATACAACATCACAATAAGCCTTGCAAGCAATGTGACTAAGTGTTAATTACGAGATCTTGTATTATGGAAAGAGTAAAGAGACTTGCCAGTAACGAGGTTGAACTAGGTATGGAGATACCGACGATCGAATCTCGGGCAAGTAACATACAGAAGAACAAAGGGAACATCATACGGGATTAACTGAATCCTTGACATAGAGGTTCGAACGATAAAGATCTTCGTAGAATATGTAGGAACCAATGTGGACATCCAGGTCCCGCCATTGGTTATTGACCGTAGAGGTGTCTCGGTCATGTCTACATAGTTCTCGAACCCGCAGGGTCTGCACACTTAAGGTTTGGTGACGTTTCGGTAGTATAGAGTTATGTATGGTGGTGACCGAAGTTTTTTAGGAGTCCCGGATGAGATCTCGGACGTCACGAGGAGCTCCGAAATGGTCCGGAGGTAAAGATTCATATATAGGAAGTCCTGTTTTGGTCGTCGGAAAAGTTTCGGGCTCATAGGTAGTGTACCGGGAGTGCCGGTAGTGTACCGGGAGGCCACCGGGAGGGGTATTTCGACCCAAGAGGCTACATGGGCTGTAGGAGGGTGTAAACCATCCCTTAGTGGGCTGGTGGAACATCCACAAGAGGCCCATGCGGCTGGAGGAAAAAAGGCCTAAGAGAAAAAGTGAAAAAAACGCAAAATAGGGTATATCCTAGTCCAACTAGGATTAGAGGTGGACTCCACGTCTCCCTCTTTCCTTCAGCCGAAGCAAGGAGGCCTTGGCCTTGTTCCAAGGCCTCTCTTCCTCTCCTCTTATATATACTAGAGGTTTTAGGGTTTTTGCACTAGATTTTCAGCCACGTGCTACCCGTTCCTCCAGCGTATAGTTTCTCCTCTAGATCGGATTTCTGCAGTGCTTAGGCGAAGCCCTGCCAGAATTGCTCCACCACCATTGCCGGAGCGCCGTCAGTCTGCCAGAGAACTCTTCTTACTCTCCACTCCTTCTTTCTGGATCAAGACGGTGGAGATCGTCATCAAGCTGTACGTGTGCTGAATGTGGAGGTGCCGTCCGTTCGGTGCTAGATCGGAAGGACCGTGATCAAGATCGCGAGACGGATCATGATGAGTTCGCGGGACGGATCATGATGAGTTCACGGGACAGATCGTGATTGGATCGCGGGACGGGTCATGATGAGATCGCGGGACGCTCGGAGATTTGGATCGCGAAGACGTTCGACTACACTAACTGCGTTTCTTAACGCTTCCCGCTTAGTGATCTACAAGGGTACATAGATCCACTCTCACTCTCGTAGATGCTCATCACCATGGATAGATCTGCGTGTGCATAGGAATTTTTTTGTTTCCCATGCAACGTTCCCCTACAGTGGTAGCATGAGCTAGGTCTATGTGTAGATGAGATCTCGAGTAGAAAACAAATGGTTTGTGGGTGTTGATGCTTAGATTGCTTCCTCCCTTGGTCGGATTTTGGTTCAGCGGTATTGTGAGATGAAGCGGCCCGGACCAACATTACTCGTACGCTTACGAGAGACCGGTTCCCTCGACTGCAACTTGTTGCATAGATGGCTTGCGGGTGCCAGTTTCTCTTACTTTAGTTGGATCGGATTCGACAAAGGCGGTCCTTGAGAAGGTTGAAAAGCAACTAGTGTATCACCGTTGTGATTTTTGCGTAGATGAGAATTGTTCTTGCTAGATACCCGTAGCAGCCACGTAGAACATGAAACAACAATTAGAGGACGTCTAACTTGTTTTTCCAGGGTATGTTGTGATGTGATATGGCCAATTACATGATGTGATATATGTGATGTATGAGATGATCATGTGATGTATAGATTATGACGACTTGCATGTCGATGAGTACGGCAACCGGCAAGAGCCATAGGGTTGTCTTTAATTATTGCATGACCTGCGTGTCAATCATTAAGCGCTATGTAATGCTTTACTTTATCGCTAAACGGTAGCAATAGTAGTAGAAGCATGTTGGGCGCGACAACCCCGATGGCGACACGTTGATGGAGATCAAGATGATGGAGATCATGGTGTCTTGCCGGTGACGATGGAGATCATGCCGGTGCTTTCTAGATGGAGATCAAAAGCACAAGTTCATGGCCATATCATGTCACTTATGATTTGCATGTGATGTTAATCCTTTTTATGCACCTTGTTTTTCTTAGGACGACGGTAGCATTATAAGGTGATCCCTCACTTAATTTCAAGATAAATTGTGTTCTCCCCGAGTGTGCACCGTTGCGAAAGTTCATCGTGTTGAGACACCACGTGATGATCGGGTGTGATAGACTCTACGTTCACATACAATGGGTGCAAGCCAGTGTTGCACGTGCAGAACACTCGGGTTAAACTTGATGAGCCTAGTATGTACAGACATGGCCTGAGAACACAAGAGACCGAAAGGTCGAACATGAGTCATATAGCAGATATGATCAACATGATGATGTTCACCATTGAAACCACCTCAACTCACGTGATGATCGGACTTGAGTTGGTGAATTTGGATCATGTGTCACTCGAATGACCGGAGGGATGTCAATTTGAGTGGGAGTTCTTAAGTAATATGATTAATTGAACTCATTATCATGAACATAGTCAGTAGTGTCTTTGCAAACTGTGTTGTAGATTACTAGCTCACGCTGTAGCTCCCTTGTATTTTTATATGTTCCTAGAGAAATAGAGTTGAAAGATGATTGTAGCAATATTGCGGACTGGCTCCGTGATCTGAGGATTGTCCTCGTTGCTGCACAGAAGGCTTATGTACTTAATGCACCGCTCGGTGCGCCAACCCCTCTAGCGTCGTCTGTAGATGTTGTGAACATCTGGCAGGCACATTCTGATGAATACTTGATAGTTTAGTGCGTCATGCATTACGTCTTAGAATTGAGGCTCCGAAACGTTTTGAACATCACAGAACATATGAGATGTTCTAAGAGCTGAAATTAGGATCTCAGGCTCATGCCCGTGTTGCAAGATATGAGATCTCCAACAAGATTCTTTGCCTGCAAGATGAAGGAGAATTGCTCAATCGTTGAGCATGTGCTCAGATTGTCTGGGTGCTAAAATCGCTTGAATCGAGTGGGAGTTGATCTTCCAGATAGGATAGTGATTGATATAGTTCTCAAGTCACTGTCACTAAGCTACTAGAACTTGGTGATGAACTATAAAACACCAGGGATAGAAATAATGATCCCTGAGCTGATCGCAATGTTTGACATCGCGAAGGTAGAAATCGAGAAAGGAGCGTCAAGTGTTGATGGTTAGTCAAAACCACTAGTTTCGAGAAGGGCAAGAGCAAGGAGGGAAATTTCATGGATAGCAAGTCTGTTGCAGCTCCAGTGAAGCAACCCAAAGTCTAACCCAAACCTGAGACTAAGTGCTTCGATTATGAGGAGAACGGCCGCTGAAGCGGAACAACCCTAGATACTTGGTAGATAAGAAGGCTGGCAAAGTCGACAGAAGTATATTTGATATACGTGTTATTGATGTGTACCTTGCTAGTACTCCTGGTAGCACATGGGTATTGGATACCGGTTCGGTTGCTAAATGTTAGTAACTCGAAGTAAAAAGCTATGGAATAAACGGATACTAGCTAAGTGTGAGGTGACGATGTGTGTTGGAAATGTTTCCAAGCTTGATGTGATCAACATCGCACGCTCTCTCTACCTTCGGGATTAGTGACAAACCTAAATAAATGTTATTTGGTGTTTTGCGTTGAGCATGAACGTGATTGGATCGTGTTTATTGCAATACGGTTATTCATTTAAGTTAGAGAATAATGGTTATTCTGTTGACATGAATAATACCTTCAATGGTCAAGCACCCAGTGAGAATGGTTTGTTGAATCTTGATCATAGTGTAAAACACATGTTCATAACATTGATGCCAAAAGATACAAAGTTAATAATAATAGTACCACATACTTGTGGCACTGCCGCTAAATGTCATATTGGTATAAAACGCATGAAAAAACTCCATGCTGATGGATCTTTGAACTCATTCGATTTCGAATCGGTTGAGACATGCGAACCATGACTCTTGGTCAAGATGACTAAGGACCCCGTTTTCTAGTTTGATGGAGCGGGCAAGTGATTTATTTGAAATGATACATGTTGATGTATGCAATCCAATGAGTCTTGTTGCCTGCGGTGGATATCGTTATTTTGTTACCTTCACTGATGATTTGAGTAGATATAGTGTATGTTTACTTAATGAAACACAAGTCCAAATCATTTGAAAGGTTCAAGCAAATTCAGAGTGAAGTTTAAGATCATCGTGACAAGAAGATAAAAATATCTGGGATATGATCGTGGAGGTGAATATCTGATTTACGAGTTTGGCATACAACTTTAGACAATGTGAAAGTTGTTTCACAACACACGCCACCTGGAACACCATAGTGTGATGGTATGTCCGAACATCATAGTCGTGCTCTATTGGATATGGTGCATGTTATGATGTCTCTTATCGTTTTGCTACTATAATTTTGGGGTTGTACATTAGAGACAATACATTCACTTTAAATAGGGCACCATCTAAATCCGTTGAGATGACACCGTGTGAATTATGGTTTGATAGAAACCTAAGCTATCATTTCTTGATGTTTGGGGCTGCGATGCTTGTGTGGAAAATGTTTTCACCTAATGAGCTCAAACCCAAAGCGGACAAATGCATCTTCGTAGAATACCCTAAGAACAGTTGGGTGAACCTTCTATATCAGATCCAAGCATAAAGTGTTTGTTGCTAAAACGAGTCCTTTCCCGAGAAAAAGTTTCTCTCGAAAGAATTGAGTGGGAGGAAGATAGAACTTATGAGGTTGTTGAACCTTTGTTTCAATTGGAGAGTAGCGCAGTGTAGAAAGATGTTTCTGTGGAACCTACACCAGTTGAAGAGGAAGTAAATGATGATGATCACGAAGCTTCGGATCAAGTTACCATCGAACCTCGTAGGTCGACAAGGATGTGTACTACTCCTGAGCGGTACAACAACCCTGTCTTGGAGGTCATGTTGTTGGACAACGATGAACCTACGAGATGTGGAGAAGCGATGATGGGCCCGGATTCCGACAAATGGTTAGAGGCCATGAAATCCGAGAAAGGATCCATATATGAAAACCAAGTATAGACTTTGGTAGACTTGCTCATTGGACGGCAGGTCATTGAGTACAAATGGATCTTTAAAATGAAGACAGACGGTGATGGTGAATGTCACCATTTATAAAGCTCGACTTGTCACAAAGAAGTTTCCGGCAAGTTCAAGGAGTTGACTGCGATGAGACTTTCTCTCGTAGCGATGCTAAAGTATGTTAGGATTATATTAGCAGTTGCTGGATTTTTCAATTATGAAATCTGGCAGATGGATGCCAAAACATCCTTTCCTTTCTTGAGGAAAGGTTGTATGTGATACAACCAGAAGGTTTTGTCAGTCCTAAGGATGATAAAAGGTGTGCAAGCTTCAGTGATCCTTCTATGAACTGAAGCAAGCATCTTGAAGTTGGAATATACACTTTGATGAGGTGATTAAAGTTTTTGAGTCTATACAAAGTTTACGAGAAACTTGTATTTACAATAAAGTGAGTGGGAGCACTGTAGAGTTTCTGATAGGCATATGTGGTTGACATATTGTTGATCGAAAATGATATAGAATTTCTGGAAAGCATAAAGGGTTGTTTCAAAAGATTTTTCAAAGGAAGACCTGGATAAAGCTACCTAATTGTTAAGCATCAAGGTCTACAGAGATAGTTCAAGATACTTGATGAGACTTTCAATGAGTAAATACCTTGACAAGATTTTGAAAGAATTCAAAATGGATCAGTCAGAGCAAGAGTTCTCGCCTGATTTCTAAGGTATAAAGTTGAGTAAGACTCAATGCCCAGTGAGCGCAGAACATAGAGAAAAGATGAGTTTCGTCCCCTATGCTTCAGCCATAGGCTCGATCATGTATGCAATGCTGTGCACAAGACCCGATGTCAGCCTTGCCATAAGTATGGCCGGAAGGTTTCAAAGTGATCCTGGAATGGTGCACTGGACAGCGGTCAAGATTATACTTAGTAACTAAAAGACTAAGGAGATGTTTCTCGATTATGGAGGTGATAAAGAGTTCGTCGTAAAGAGTCACGTCGATGCAAGCTTTAACACCAATCCGGATGACTCGTAGTAGCAATCTGGATACGTATAGTGGAGCAGCCATTTGGAATAGTACCAAGTGGAGTGTGGTAGCAGTGTTTACGGTTTGATGTACAAATTTGCAAAGTACACAAGGATCTGAATGTCGCAGACCCGTTGACTATAAGACCTCTCTCACATGCAAAGCATGATCGAGCCCCATAACTCATTGGGTGTTAGATTCATAACAATGCAAATCACATGGTGATGTGAACTAGATTATTGACTCTAGTGCAAGTGGGAGACTGTTGGAAATATGCCCTAGAGGCAATAATAAATTAGTTATTATCATATTTCCTTGTTCATGATAATCGTTTATTATCCATGCTATAATTGGATTGATTGGAGACTTAGATGCATGTGTGGATACACAGACAAAACCATGTCCCTAGTATGCCTCTAATAGACTAGCTCATTGATCAAAGATGGTTAAGGTTTCCTAGCCATTGGCATGAGATGCTAATGATAACGGGATCGCATCATTAGGAGAATGATGAGATGGACAAGACCCAAACTAAAAACATAGCATATGATCGTGTCAGTTTATTGCTACTGTTTTCTGCATGTCAAGTATATGTTCCTACGACCATGAGATCATGCAACTCACAGATACCGGAGGAGTACCTTGTGTGTATCAAACGTCGCAACGTAACTAGGTGACTATAAAGGTGCTCTACAGGTGTCTCCGAGGGTGTCTGTTGAGTTAGCATGGATCAAGACTGGGATTTGTTACTCCGTGTGACGGAGAGGTATCTCAGGGCCCACTCGGTAATACAACATCACAATAGGCCATGCAAGCAATGTGACTAAGTGTTAGTTACATGATCTTGTATTACGGAACGAGTAAAGAGACTTGCCAGTAACAAGGTTGAACTAGGTATGGAGATACCGACGATCGAATCTCGGGCAAGTAACATACCGAAGAACAAATGGAACATCATACGACACTAACTGAATCCTTGACATAGTGGTTCGACCGATAAAGATCTTCGTAGAATATGTAGGAACCAATGTGGACATCCAGGTCCCGTCATTGGTTATTGACCGTAGAGGTGTCTCGGTCATGTCTACATAGTTCTTGAACCCACAGGGTCTGCACACTTAAGGTTTGGTGACGTTTCGGTAGTATAGAGTTATGTATGGTGGTGACTGAAGTTTGTTCGGAGTCCCAGATGAGATCCTGGACGTCACGAGGAGCTCCAGAATGGTCCGGAGGTAAAGATTCATATATAGGAAGTCCTGTTTTGGTCGCCGGAAAAGTTTCGGGCTCATCGGTAGTGTACCGGGAGTGCCGGTAGTGTACCGGGAGGCCACCGGGAGGGGTATTTCGACCCAAGAGGCTACATGGACTGTAGGAGGGTGTAAACCAGCCCTTAGTGGGCTGGTGGAACATCCACAAGAGGCCCATGCGGCTGGAGGAAAAAAGGCCTAAGAGAAAAAGTGGAAAAAGGCAAAATAGGGTGAATCCTAGTCCTACTAGGATTGGAGGTGGACTCCACCTCTCCCTCTCTCCTTCGGCTGAAGCAAGGAGGCCTTGGCCCTTGTGCCAAGGCCTCTCCTCCTCTCCTCTTATATATACTGGAGGTTTTATGGTTTTGCACTAGATTTTCAGCCACGTGCTACCCGTTCCTCCAGTGCATAGTTTCTCCTCTAGATCAGATTTCTGCAGTGCTTAGGCGAAGCCCTGCCGGAATTGCTCCACCACCATCGCCGGAGCGCCGCCAGGCTTCCGGAGAACTCTTCTTCATCTCCACTCCTTCTTGATGGATCAAGACGGTGGAGATCGTCATCAAGCTGTACGTGTGCTGAATGCGGAGGTGCCGTCCGTTTGGCGCTAGATCGGAAGGACCGTGATCAAGATCGCGAGACGGATCGTGATGAGTTTGCGGGACGGATCGTGATGAGTTTGCAGGACGGATCGTGATTGGATCGCGGGACGGATCATGATGAGATCGCGGGACGCTCAGCGATTTGGATCGTGAAGACGTTCGACTACACCAACCACGTTTCTTAACGCTTCCCGCTTAGTGATCTACAAGTGTACATAGATCCACTCTCCCTCTCGTAGATGCTCATCACCATGGATAGATCTGTGTGTGTGTAGGAATTTTTTTCTTTCCCATGCAACGTTCCCCTACACTTAATGCACCGCTCGGTGCGCCAACCCCTCTAGCGTCGTCTGTAGATGTTGTGAACATCTGACAGAAATGTTCTGATGATTACTTGATAGTTTAGTGTGTCATGCATTACGGCTTAGAATTGAGGCTCCGAAATGTTTTGAACGTCACGGAACATATGAGATGTTCTAAGAGCTGAAATTAGGATCTCAGGCTCATGCCCATATTGCGAGATATGAGATCTCCAACAAGATTCTTTGCCTGTAAGATGAAAGAGAATAGCTCAATCGTTGAGCATGTGCTTAGATTGTATGGGTGCTACAATCGCTTGAATCGACTAGGAGTTGATCTTCTAGATAAGATAGTGATTGATATAGTTCTCCAAGTAAGTGTCACTAAGATACTAGAACTTGGTGATGAACTATAAAATGCTAGGGATAGGAATAATTATCCCTTAGCTGTTCGCGATGTTTGACACCGCGAAGGTAGAAATCAAGAAGGAGAGTCAATTTTTGATGATTAGTAAAATCACTAGTTTCAAGAAGGGCAAGGGCAAGGAGGGAAACTTCATGGATGGCAAGTCAGTTGCTGCTCCAGTGAAGCAACCCAAAGTTGAACCCAAACCCAAGACTAAGTTCTTCAATTATGAGGAGAGCGGACGCTGAAGTGGAACAACCCTAGAGACTTGGTAGATAAGAAGGCTGGCAACGTCGACAGAAGTATATTTGATATACGTGTTATTGATGTGTACCTTGCTAGTACTCCTAGTAGCACCTGGGTATTGGATACCGGTTCGGTTGCTAAATGTTAGGAACTCAAAATAAAAGCTACATAATAAACTAAGAACTAGCTAAGGGTGAGGTGACGATGTGTGTTGGAAATGTTTCCAAGGTTGATGTGATCAACATCGCACACTCTCTCTACCTTCGGGATTAGTGATTAGATCGTGTTTATTGCAACATGGTTATTAATTTAAGTTAGAGAATAATTGTTATTTTGTTTACATGAATAATACCTTCAGTGGTCATGCACCAAGTGAGAATGGTTTTTTGAATCTTGATCATAGTAATACACATGTTCATAACATTGATGCCAAAAGATACAAAGGTAATAATGATAGTACCACATACTTGTGGCACTGCCGCTAAATGTCATATTGGTATAAAGCACATGAAGAAACTCCATGTTGATGGATCTTTGGACTCATTCGATTTCGAATCGGTTGAGACATGCGAACCATGCCTCTTGGGCAAGATGACTAAGGACCCTGTTTTTCGGATTGATGGAGCGGGCAAGTGATTTATTGGAAATGATACATGTTGATGTATGCAATCCAATGATTCTTGTAGCGTGCGGTGGATATCGTTATTTTCTTAGCTTCACTAACAATTTGAGTAGATATAGTGTATGTTTAGTTAATGAAACACAAGTCTGAATCGTTTGAAAAGTTCAAGCAAATTCAGAGTGAAGTTTAAGATCATCGTGACAAGAAGATAAAAATGTCTACGATATGATCATGGAGGTGAATATCTGAGTTACGAGTTTGGCATACAACTTTAGACAATGTGGAAGTTGTTTCACAACACATGCCACCTGGAACACCATAGTTTGATGGTGTGTCTGAACGTCATAGTCGTGCTCTATTGGATATGGTGCATGCTATGTTGTCTCTTATTGTTTTGCTACTATAATTTTAGGGTTATGCATTACTACATTCAATTTTAAATAGGGCACCATCTAAATCCGTTGAGATGACACCATATGGTTTGATAGACACCTAAGCTATCATTTATTAATGTTTGGGGCTGCAACACTTATGTGAAAAAGGTTTGCACCTAATGAGCTTGAACCCAAAGCGGACAAATGCATCTTCATATAATACCCTACGAAAAGTTGGGTAAACCTTCTATCTCAGATCCAAGCATAAAGTGTTTGTTGCTAAAACTGGGTCCTTTCTCGAGAAAGAGTTTCTCTCGAAAGAATTGAGTGGGAGGAAGATAGAACTTGATGAGGTTATTGAACCTTTGTTTCAACGAGAGAGTAGCGCAGCGCAGGAAGATGTTTTTGTGAAGCCTACGTTAGTTGAAGAGAAAGTTAATGATGATGATCATGAAGCTTCATATCAAGTTACTATCAAACCTCGTAGGTTGACAAGGATGCATACTGCTCCTGAGTGGTACGACAACCCTGTCTTGGAGGTCATGTTGTTGGACAATGACGAACCTACGAGCTATGGAGAAGCGATGATGGGCCCGGATTCCGACAAATGGTTAGAGGCCATGAAATACGAGAAAGGATCCATGTATGAAAACCAAGTATAGACTTTGGTAGACTTGCTCGTTGGATGGCAGGTTGTTGAGTACAAATGGACCTTTAAGATGAAGATAGACACTGATGGTAAACGTTACCATTTATAAAGCTCGACTTGTCACAAAGAAGTTTCCAACCAGTTCGAAGAGTTGACAACAATGAGACTTTCTCACTCGTAGCGATGCTAAAGTCTGTTGGAATTATGTTAGCAGTTGCTGCATTTTTCAATTATGAAATCTGGCAGATGGATGTCAAAACATCGTTTCATTAACGGTTTACTTGAGGAAAGGTTGTATGTGATACAACCATAAGGTTTTGTCAGTCCTAAGGATGCTAAAAGGTGAGCAAGCTTCAGTGATCCTTCTATGGACTGAAGCAATCATCTCGGAGTTGGAATATACACTTTGATGAGGTGATCAAAGTTTTTGAGTCTATACAAAGTTTATGAGAAACTTGTATTTGCAATAAAGTGAGTGGGAGCACTATAGAGTTTCTGATAAGTATATGTGGATGACATATTGTTGATCAGAAATAATGTAGAATTTCTGGAAAGCATAAATGGTTGTTTGAAAAGTGATTTTCAAAGGAAGACCTGGATAAAGCTACCTAATTATTGAGCATCAAGATCTATAGAGATAGATCAAGATGCTTGATGAGACTTTCCATGAGTACATACCTTGACAAGATTTTGAAAGAGTTCAAAATGGATCAGTCAGAGAAAGAGTTCTCGCCCGATTTGTAAGGTGTGAAGTTGAGTGAGACTCGAAGCTCGACCACGGCAGAAGAAAGAGAAAGGACGAACGTCGTCCCCTATGCCTTAGCCATAGGCTCTGTATAGTATGCCATGCTGTGTACCGCACCTGTGTGTGCCTTGCCATGAGTACATCAAGGGGTACAAGAGTGATCCAGGAGTGGATCACTAGATAGCGATCAAGATTATCCTTAGTAACTAAAAGACTAAGGAGATGTTTCTCGATTATGGAGGTGATAAAGAGTTCATCGTAAAGAGTTACGTCGATGCAAGCTTTAACACTAATCTGGATGACTCGTAGTAGCAATCTGGATACGTATAGTGGAGCAGACATTTGGAATAGTACCGAGTGGAGTGTGGTAGCAGTGTTTACAGTTTGACATAGAGATTTGAAAAGTACACACGGATCTGAATGTCGCAGACACGTTGACTATGACCTCTCTCACGTGCAAAGCATGATCGAGCCCCAGAACTCATTGGGTGTTAGATTGATAACAATGCGAATCACATGGTGACGTGAACTAGATTATTGACTCTAGTGCAAGTGGGAGACTGTTGCAAATATGCCCTAGAGGCAATAATAAATTGGTTATTATCATATTTCCTTGTTCATGATAATCGTTTATTATCCATGCTATAATTGTGTTGATCGGAAACTCAGATACATGTGTGGATACATAGACAACACCATGTCCCTAGTATGCCTCTAATAGACTAGCTCGTTGATCAAAGATGGCTATGGTTTCCTAGTCATGGACATGAGATGTCATTTGATAACGGGATCACGTCATTAGGAGAATGATGTGATGGACAAGACCCAAACTACAAACATAGGATATGATCGTGTCCGTTTATTGCTACTGTTTTCTGCATGCCAAGTATTTGTTCCTATGACCATGAGATCATGCAACACACTGGCATCGGAGGACTACCTTGTGTCTATCAAATGTCGCAACATAACTAGGTGACTATAAAGGTGCTCTATAGGTAACTCCGAAGGTGTCTGTTGGGTTGGCATGGATCAAGACTGGTATTTGTTACTCCGTGTGACGGAGAGGTATCCAGGGCCCACTCGGTAATACAACATCACAATAAGCCTTGCAAGCAATGTGACTAAGTGTTAGTCATGGGATCTTGTATTACAGAACGAGTAAAGAGACTTTCCGGTAACGAGGTTGAACTAGGTATGGAGATACCGACGATCGAATCTCGGGCAAGTAACATACCGAAGAACAAAGGGAACATCATACGGGATTAACTGAATCCTTGACATAAAGGTTCGACCGACAAAGATCTTCATAGAATATGTAGGAACCAATATGGGCATCTAGGTCCCGCTATTGGTTATTGACCATAGAGGCGTCTCGGTCATGTCTACATAGTTCTTGAACCCGTAGGTTCTACACACTTAAGGTTCGGTGACGTTTCGGTAGTATAGAGTTATGTATGGTGGTGACCGAAGGTTGTTCGGAGTCCCGGATGAGATCCCGGACATCACGAGGACTTCTATAATGGTCCGAAGGTAAAGACTGATATATAGGAAGTCCTGTTTTGGTCATCGGAAAAGTTTCGGGCTCATCGGTAGTGTACCGAGAGTGCCGGTAGTGTACCGGGAGACCATCGGGAGGGGTATTTCGACCCAAGAGGCTACATGGGCTGTGGGAGAGTGAATATTATCCCTTAGTGGGCTGGTGGAAGTCACACACAAGGCCCACGTGGCTGGGAAGAAAAGCCCAAAGAGAAAAAGGTGGAAAAGGCAAAAAGACCAAAATAAGGAGGAGTCCTAGTCCTACTAGTATTGGAGGAGGATTCCTCCTCTCCTCCACTTCAGCCGAAGCCTAGAGGGATTGGCCCTTGCGCCATGCCTCCTCCTCTCTTCCTCTTTTATATACTAGAGGTTTTAGGGTTTTTGCACTAGATTTTCTGCCAGGTGCTACCCTCTCCTCTCGTGCATAGTTTGTCCTCTAGATTGGTTTTCTGCAGTGCTTAGGCGAATCCCTGCCGGAATAGCTCCACCACCATCGCCGCAGCGCTGTCGCACTGCTGGAGAACTCTTCTACCTCTACACTCCCTCGTGCTGGATCGAGAAGGCGAAGATCGTCATCGAGCTGTATGTGTGCTGAACGCGGAGGTGCCGTCCGTTCGGCGCTAGATTGAAAGGACCTTGATCAAGATCGCGAGACGGATCGTGATGAGATTGCGGGACGGATCATGATGAGTTCACGAGACAGATTGTGATTGGATCGCTGGACGGATCGTGATGAGATCACGGGACGCTCGGCGAGTTGGATCACGAAGACGTTCGACTACACCAATCGCGTTTGTTAACGCTTCCCGCTTAGCGATCTACAAGGGTATGTAGATCCACTCTCCCTCTTGTAGATGCTCATCACCATGGATAGATCTTGCATGTGCGTAGGAAAATATTTGTTTCCCATGCAACGTTCCCCAACAGGAGTGGGCTGGTAACTTATTGAAAATAATACATGTTGATGTATGCGGTCCAATGAGTGTTGTAGCGTGCAGTTGATATCGTTATTTTTCTTACCTTCACTGATGATTTGAGTATATATGAGTATATTTGCTTAATGAAACACAAGTCTGAAAGGTTTGAAAAGTTTGAACAAATTCAGAGTGAAGTTTAAGATCATCGTGACAAGAAGATAAAAATGTCTGAGTTACGAGTTTGGCATACAACTTTAGACAATGTGAAAGCTGTTTCACAACTCATACCACCTGGAACACCATAGTGTGATGATGTGTCCGAATGTCGTAGTCGTGCTCTATTGGATATGGTGCGAACTATGATGTGTCTTATCGATTTTCCACTATCGTTTTGGGGTTATGCATTAGAGACAACTACATTCACTTTAAAAGGGGCATCATCTATGTCCGTTGAGATGACACCATATGAATTTTGGTTTGGCACAAACCTAAGATGCCATTTGTTAGTGTTTGGGGCTGCGACGCTTATGTGAAAAAAGGTTTTCACCTAATGAGCTCGAACCCAAAGCGGACAAATGCATATTCATAGAATACCCTAAGAACAGTTGGGTATACATTCTATCTCAAATCCGAGTGCAAAGTGTTTGTTGCTAAGACGGTCCGTTTCTCGAGAAAGAGTTTCTCTCAAAAGAATTGCGTGGGAGGAAGATAGAACTTGATGAGGTTGTTGAACCTTTGTTTGAACCACAGAGTAGCGCAACGCAGAAAGATGTTTCTGTGGAACCTACGTTAGTTGAAGGGGGAGTTAATGATGATGATCATGAAGCTTCGAATCAAGTTACTATTGAACCTCATAGGTCGACAAGGACACGTACTACTCCTGAGTGGTACGACAACCATGTCTTAGAGGTCACATTGTTGGACAATGATGAACCTACGAGCTATGGAGAAGCGATCATGGGCCCGGATTCCAACAAATGGCTAGGAGCCATGAAATCCGAGAATGGATTCATGTATGAAAACCAAGTCTGGACTTTGGTAGACTTGCCTGTTGAATGGCAGGTCGTTGAGTACAAATGGACCTTTAAGATGAAGACAGACGCTGATGGTAAATGCCACCATTTATAAAGCTCGACTTGTCACAAAGAAGTTTTCGACAAGTTCAAGGATTTGACTGCGATGAGACTCGTAGCGATGCTAAAGTCTGTTGGAATTATGTTAGCAGTTACTGCGGTTTTTCAATTATGAAATCTGGCAGATGGATGTGAAAACAACGTTTACTTAATGATTTCCGTGAGGAAAGGTTGTACATGATACGACCGGAAGGTTTTGTCACTCCTAAGGGTGCTAAAAGGTGTGCAAGCTCCAGCAATCCTTCTATGGGCTAGAGCAAGCATCTTGGGGGTGGAATATACGCTTTGATGAGGTGATCAAAGTTTTTGAGTCTATACAAAGTTTATGAGAAACTAGTAGTTACAATAAAGTGAGTGGGAGCACTATAGAATTTCTGATAAGCATATGTGGATGATATATTGTTGATCGGAAATGATGTAGAATTTATGGAAAGCATAAAGGGTTGTTTGAAAAGAGTTTTTCACAGGAAGACCTGGATAAAGCTACTTAATTGTTGGGCATCGATATCTATAGAGATAGATGAAGACGCCTGATGAGACTTTCAATGAGTACATACCTTGACAAGATTTTTAAAGAGTTCAAAATGGATCAGTCAAAGAAAGAGTTCTTGCCTGATTTGTAAGGTGTGAAGTTGAGTCAGACTCAAAGCTCGACCACGACAAAAGAAAGAGAAAGGAAGAAGGTCGTCCTCTATGCCTTAGCCATAGGCTCTATATTATGCTATGCTGTGTACCGCACCTGGTGTGTGTGCCTTGCCATGAGTCTGTCAAGGGGTACAAGAGTGATCCAGGAGTGGATCACTGGACAACGGTCAAAATTATCCTTTGTAACTAGAGGACTAAGGAGATGTTTCTTGATTATGGAGGTGATAAAGAGTTCATCATAAAGAGTTACATCGATGCAAGCTTTAACACCAATCCAGATGACTCTTAGTGGCAATCTGGATACGTATAGTGGAGTAGCCATTTGGAATAGCTCCAAGTGGAGCGTGGTAGCAATGTTTACAGTATGACATAGAGATTTGCAAAGTACACACAGATCTGAATGTCTCAGACCCGTCGAATAAAACCTCTTACACATGCAAAGCATGATCGAACCCCAGATCTCATTGGGTGTGAGATTCATAAAAAATCACATGGCGATGTGAGATAGATTATTGACACTAGTGCAAGTGGGAGACTGTTAGAAATATGCCCTAGAGGCAATAATAAATAGTTATTATCATATTTCCTTGTTCACAATAATCGTTTATTATCCATGCTGGAATTGTATTGATCGGAAACTCAGATACATGTGTGGATGCATCGACAACACCATGTCCCTAGCTAGTATGCCTCTGATGGACCATCTCGTTGATCAAAGATGGTTAAGGTTTCCTAGCCATGGACATGAGATATCATTTGATAAAGGTATCAGATCATTAGCAGAATGATGTGATGGACAAGACCCAAACTATATATGTAGCTTATGATCATGTCAGTTTATTGCTACAATTTTCTGCATGTCATGTATTTGTTCCTATGACCATGAGATCATGCAACTCACCGACACCCGAGGAGTACCTTGTGTGTATCAAACGTCGCAACATAACTAGGTGACTATAAAGGTGCTCTACAGATATCTCCGAGGGTGTATGTTGGGTTGGCATGGATCAAGACTGGGATTTGTTACTCCCTATGACGGAGAGGTATCTCAGGGCCCACTCGGTAATACAACATCACAACAAGACTTGCAAGCAATGTGACTAAAGTGGTAGCCATGGTATCTCCTATTACGTAATGAGTAAAGAGACTTGCCGGTAATGAGATTGAACTAGGTATGGAGATGCCGACGATCGAATCTCGGGCAAGTAACATATCGAAGAACAAAGGGAACAACATACGGGATTAACTGAATCCTTGACATAGAGGGTCAACCGATAAACATCTTCGTAGAATTTGTAGGAACCAATATGGGCATCCAGCTCCCGCTATTGGTTATTGACCATAGAGGTGTCTCGGTCATGTCTACATAGTTCTCGAACCCGTAGGGTCTGCACACTTATGGCTGTGAGAGGAGGCAGACCAGCCCCTGGTGGGCTGGCTGAAGCCTCCACTAAGGGCCCATGCGGCTGCGATGAAGGAAAAGGCAAAAGGGGCCAAATTAGGAAGGAGTCCTAATAGGATTCCACCTCCCTTGTGGGAGGTGGATTCCTCCCTTGTTGCTTTGGCCGAAGCCCTACTTGGAATAGGGGCCAAGGCTGCCTCCTCTCCCCCTCCTCCTATATACATTGAGGGATTTTGAGGGCAGCCCCTAACCTAATTGCCAAGTGCCGCCCTCTTCTTCCTCTAGATCTGATTCTCCTCTAGATTGATTCCGTAGTGCTTGGCGAAGCCCTGCCGGATCAGCTCCACCACCACCGCCGTCGCGCTGCCGAGGAACTCATCTACCTCTCCACTCCCTCTTGCTGGACCAAGAAGGCGGAGATCATCATCGAGCTGTACGTGTGCTGAACGCGGAGGTGCCATACGTTCGACACTAGATCGGAAGGACCACGATGGGATCGCGGGATGGCTCGTGATGAGATCGCGGGACGGATCGTGATTGGATCGTGAAGATGTTCAACTACATCAACCTCGTTTCTTAACGCTTCCCACTTAGCGATCTACAAGGGTATGTAGATCCACTCTCCCTCTTGTAGATGCTCATCGCCATGGATTGATCTTGTGTATGCATAGGAATTTTTTTGTTTCCCATGCAATGTTCCCCAACACTAGGTCCATTGCTTTGCTGCTTCTCACTGCCATACATCTTATCCTATTGTATCCCTGGTCTTAAATTTTCAGGTACCTGGTGTTAAATTGCATACGGTGCAATTCTACTAGCACACTTCAGATTTTTAGTAGCATGTCACAGGAAGCTTTGCCCTCATCTTGTTTTAACTTTCTAGACAAAATGTTTTATTCCTTTTCTACTCTTTGCAGGTTTGTCCAGGATGAAATCATTTCTCCATGTTGTTGATGGCCAGAAGGATGTCCAAAGTTGGAGCACCAGGTGGCTGTTTGGCCAAGATTAAATCATTTCCAGTGGGAAAACTTTCACGATCTGGTTTCAGTGGGAAGATCATATATTCAAAGGGGGTATATTTTCTGGAGTACATACATATGCTTCTTGAGTTCTCTTCTTTCCCATATTTCATCTTGGGTTCTTTTATACTACAAGCTTGCTGTCAGGTGCTTGGTGTTAAAATGCAGGCAATAAGATCATTTTCCAGGAAGCCATGTGCTCATCTTCATTTTTCACTCTGCTCGAGAAGGATAAGGAGGTCGTCTCTCTTTGCTCACTTTGCAGGTTTGGCAGGGAAGATGCCCATAGGTGGAGCCGGTGGCTGGAAGTGTTTCCTCACGCGCATCACTGGTTGTACTTTCTTCTGAAGCGGCACACTTTTGCTTCAATTCAAGCCTTGCCAGTCCACAGATTTAAATTCTCAATTTTTTTATCTTCAGATTGTCTTAGTTTGTCCTCCTTCTCTAGGATAAATTTAGCCTCTTTGTTCTACTGCTCATGTTCCTCATCAGCTGAGGGTTTATTTCCCTCACTTTCTTCTAGTAGTGTTATTCAGCTCATCCTTGTAGATGCTGCCATCTTTCCTTTTCTATTCTCTTGTAGGTCTTTGTATCACTGGATGTACTTTGTTCATGTGCTGAATGAATTTCGGCACCTGTTGGTGCCTTCTCTTGTTCAAAAAAAAACCTTCCTAAAAAGTAACCTTGAGACATGACAATGAAGTTTTCTTCCATATCCATACCTTGCGATTTTTTCTTGCACTAGCCCCATGTTTGCTCTACATCACCTTTAAAACATGGGTTGGTAGGGGAAGATATGTGCAATGTTTTATACTAAATAATTGCTACTCTCCCATGAAATTTTTTTGGAACAGAGAAAGTACACATTTATAAAACTAGGGAAAATAGATCCAATTATTATCTTATTCTGTGATGGCCATGTGCGTGTGTTGCCTACGATGATCACTTACTTCTTCTCACGAAATGTCCTTATGTAAGTATATATATTTCCTTTTTCCTATTAGTTATTTTGCACATCCGGGAATAACCAAAGTCATTATAACCTCAAAACCATATGAACTATAAGCACTGCCAATAGAATCATTGCAGCAAGTATAAAGATAGTTGACACAAACTCATGATGCATTTGATTCTCTCGGAAGAGAAAACACACATTAATTTCCAGATTCAACTGATAGTAGTGAATACATTAGAATTTGGAGGAAGAATGTGCACATCGATGCTATAAACAGTGGCCAAACAAATATAATAACAAAGAAACTAAGCTCAAAATGTTCGCCACCAAAGAAAAACTGATGACACACCGAACTAGAATGAACATTTTATCGAAAGATTATAACTTTTAATGATCCTACTACACGAATCATAAATGTTTTGAGTTACTATGAGTCTTCCACATATTTTATAACCTTCTACCTTAAATCTACAAATGTATGCTCATCTATAAAGCAATATGTTTCGTCTTTGTTATCTTTCTCGTTTATTCATTTCAGTAAATAAATCAAGACTCAAATGTTCTCTCTTTTTTGCACTCAACCCTGAACCTCGGCACCATCCTTCAATTTCAGTATGTAGCTTGTCCCATTGAACGAAGCACTATATATCTTTCATTCATAAAAGAAAAGTTGAAAGGAGTATGTTTACTTACATTTTGGGGAAAACATATATGTTAGGCCAAGAACTACACAAAGATTAGCAACATTCATGAATTTGGATGTTCCACGTAGCTAAAATAAAGAAATATTTGGGTGCTCAGTACACATGTCAAATATCGAGGCATAGTATTATGTCCATAGTCATCGTTGTATCTATGTGTGGCTTCGATGAGCATTGGGTTTTAGGAAACTTGGATGTAGGATATTGCTTTTATTTCCCTTTACCTTTTGTGTCTTCTGTATCACGGCCATGTTAAGCATACGATCAGGTTCCTTTACCTTCTTATATACGTGCAAAAATAATTACCATCCTCCTTGGCTACTTTCTTATAAAAAAGCCCTTGCTTGTATATTAATTGGCAAGTATACGGTAGAGCATTTTTTCTCTCCACATGCAAACTCGACTGAAAGATAGATTGTATGAAAATCCAGAAAGGATACATGCACCCCTCTACTACTGATGGATGATGCCAAATCATGACTAATTAGGACAACTGGGACTAGTAGAAAACAGGGCTTTGGTCCAGGCCGGGCCAACCCATTAGTCCCGGTTCAGTCACGAACCGAGATCAATGGAGGCAACGGTCCCAGTTCGTGAGGCCAGGGGGCCGGGCGGGCCACGTGAGGCATTGGTCCCGGTTCATCTGGAACCTTTTGGTCCCGGTTCCAGACATGAACCGGGATCAATGTGCCCCGCTCCTGGCCCACAACCATTGGTCCCGGTTCATAGCTAGATCCGGGACCAAAGGTCGTCCTTTAGTCCCGGTTCCAGCCACGAACCGGGACCAATGAGATGCCTATATATACCCCCTCGCCGGCGAGCAGAGCACTGCACACTCCTTTGCTTTTTTGGCCGGCGAGGGAAGAACTGTGTGGTGCTCTAGCTCACCCCCTATGCACATGAGGTGTTTGATGAAATGCCCAAGCCAAACTTAAGCTTTCTCCTCTCGAATCTCCTTGTCCAAACTCCATTTTTGTCAAGATTTGTCTAGGTTTGGCGGTCCGTCCTGTCCCGTCCTCATCCTGGAACCGCCGTCGATCGCCCGCGCGTGGTGAGCCTCTTGATCTTATCTTCTTGCTAAAAGAAAATATACTTACTCGTATGATTTTCTTACTTTTATTATTGTTTGTTATTATATAGTGCCATGGTTATGGTATCCGCCCACGTCGGCCGTCGTCCAATCTATGATTCAGATGTGGTATATTATCTTTTATATAACTATTTCACACATCTAATGTCTATGACAATTAATTATGCCACCAACTTGACGTAGATGTTTTTATCTATAGGAAGTAGTTGAACCAGAAATGGATACCGACTATGCAATTCTCTTCGACAAGTTAACTAAAGCTGAAAAAGAAATCTATCATTTGAAAGAAAAATTGAAAAGAACTGAAGATGACAAGATGGGATTGGAGTTGCATGTTGCCAATATCATCGATGATCACAAGACCAAGATGGATGCAATGCACTTGAAGCTTACAAAGATAAGAAAATATGCCATTCATACTGAGGCTTGGTATCATTATGCCGTTGGACCAATTGGTACCTTAGTAGCGGTTATGATTGCATTTGTTGTTGCATTTAAATTTTGTACATAGTTTCGCTCTATGTTTTAATTAGATGCTCTAGAGAGCTATATGTTGTTCAATAATGACAACTATGTATGAACTGTACGTATTTATTTTGGTCATTTTTGTACTTTGGATTTAATGTGATGATGGATTTCTATTAATTTGGTCACTTCTCTATTCATGATATGTTGTAATGGGTTTTAATACACTTTATTATGTAACGCATGCAGATGAACCGGCAATGGATGTACTGTGACCGACACACCTCCGAGTATATTAAGGGCCTGCATAATTTTCTCGAAGCGGTTGAGGCAAACAATAAGAATGGTTATATGCCTTGTCCATGTACTGTCTATGAGAATACGAAGTCTTAATCCAACTCTAAAACCCTTCACTTCCACCTGCTTCAGAAGAGTTTTATGCCACACGATAATGTTTGGACCAAGCATGGAGAAAGAGGGGTTATGATGGAAGACAACAAAGAAGAAGAGGATGACGACAACTACCCTCCCCCTGAATACGGTGATGCTGCAATGGGGGAAGCTGAAGATCAAGAGGAACCAGACGATGTTCCCGATGATGATCTTCGTTGGGTCATTGTTGATGCACAGAGAGAATGCGAAAGTGAAAGGGAGAAGTTGAAGTTCGATCACATGTTAGAGGATCACAAAAAAGGGTTGTACCCAAATTGTGAAGATGACAACAAAAAGCTCGGTACCACACTGGAATTGCTGCAATGGAAGGCAGACAATGGTGTATCTGACAAGGGATTTAGTTCGCTACTGAAAATAATGAAGAAGAAGCTTCCAAAGGATAACGAATTGCCCGACAGTACGTACTCAGCAAAGAAGGTTGTATGTCCTCTAGGATTGGATGTGCAGAAGATACATGCATGCCCTAATGACTGCATCCTCTACCGCGGTGAGTACGAGGAACGGAACGCATGCCCGGTATGCGGTGTATTGCGGTATAAGATCACAAGAGATGACCCTGGTGATGTTGAGGGCCAGCACACCGGGAAGAGGGTTCCTGCCAAGGTGATGTGGTATGCTCCTATAATACCATGGTTGAAACGTCTGTTCAGAAAAAAAGCATGCCGAGTTGATGCAATGGCACAAAAAAGACCGTAAGAAAGACGAGAAGTTGAGAGCACCTGCTAACGGGTCATAGTGGAGAAAGATCGATAGAAAGTGGTGCGACTTTACAGGTGACCCGAGGAATGTATGGTTTGGTTTAAGTGCAGATGGCGTTAATCCTTTTGGGGAGCATAGCAGCAAGCATAGCACATGGCCTGTGACTCTATGTATGTATAACCTTCCTCCTTGGTTGTGCATGAAGCGGAAGTTCATTATGATGCCAGTGCTCATCCATGGCCCTAAGCAAGCCGGCAATGACATTGATGTGTACCTAAGGCCATTAGTTGATGAACTTTTACAGCTATGGAATGGAAGAGGTGTACATGTGTGGGATGAGAACGAACAGGAGGAATTTGACCTACATGCGTTGCTATTTGTAACCATCAACGATTGGCCTGCTCTCAGTAACCTTTCAAGACAGACAAACAAGGGATACCACGCATGCACACACTGTTTAGATGAGACCGACAATATATATTTGGACAAATGCAGGAAGAATGTGTACCGGGGGCATCATCGCTTTCTTCCGACCAACCATCAATGTCGAAAGAAAGGAAAGCATTTCAAAGGTGAGGCAGATCACCGGAAGAAGCCCGCCCTCCGTGCTGGTGATCACATACCTGATATGGTCAATGATTTACAAGTAATATTTGGAAAGGGTCCTGGCGGACTATCTGTTTGGAATGATGCTGACAAACGCACACCCATGTGAAAGAAGAAATCTATATTTTGGGCCCTACCCTATTGGAAAGACCTGAGGTCCGCTTTGCAATCGACGTGATGCACGTGACGAAGAATCTTTGCGTGAACCTGCTAGGCTTCTTGGGAGTGTATGGGGAGACAAAATATACACCGAAGGCACGGGAGGAATAGCAACGTGTGCATGAAAAAGATGGCATGCATCCAAAGCAGTATGAAGGTCCTGCCAGCTATGCTCTTACCAAAGAAGAGAAGAAAATTTTCTTTGAATGCCTGCTCAGTATGAAGGTCCCGTTTGGCTTCTCGTCGAATATAAAGGGAATAATAAATATAGCAGAGAAAAAGTTCCAGAACCTAAAGTTTCATGACTGCCACATGATTATGACGCAACTGCTGCCGGTTGCATTGAGGGGGCTTCTACCGGAAAACGCTCGATTAGCCATTGTGAAGCTACGTGCATTCCTCAATGCAATCTCTCAGAAGGTGATCGATCCAGAAATCCTGCCAAGGTTAAGGAGTGATTTGGTGCAATGTCTTGTTAGTTTCGAGCTGGTGTTCCCACCGTCCTTCTTCAATATCATGACACACGTCCTAGTTCATCTAGTCGATGAGATTGTCGTTCTGGGTCGTGTATTTCTACACGATATGGTCCCCTTTGAGAGGTTCATGGGAGTCTTAAGGAAATATGTTCGTAACCGCGCTAGGCCAGAAGCAAGCATCTCCATGGGCCATCAAACAGAGGATGTCATTGGGTTTTGTGTTGACTTCATTCCTAACCTTAAGAAGATTGGTCTCCCTCAATCGCGGTATGAGGGGAGACTGACTAGAAAAGGCACGCTAGGGACGGGCATTCTTGGTCTCAAGCACACTACATAGTTCTACAGAATTCCACCTTGGTGACCCCGTATGTTGATCAACACGAGAATATTCTGCGCTCCAAACACCCGAAGCAGTGTGACGACTGGATTACATATGAACACATCTGGACTTTCAACAGTTGGTTGCAAACACGACTCATGGGTGACAACACTGTTTCTGATGAGCTGTACTCGTTGATCAGGGGACCATCTTCGACTATATTGACTTACAGAGGGTACGAGATAAATGGGAATACATTTTACACGATTGCCCAAGATGAAAAGAGCACCAACCAAAACAGCGGTGTCCGCTTTGATGCAGCAACCAAGAGGGGAAAGAACACATATTATGGTTACATAGTGGACATATGGGAACTTGACTATGGAATGGATTTCAAGGTCCCTTTGTTTCAGTGCAAATGGGTCAATCTGTCAAGAGGCGGGGTATAGGAAGACCCACAGTACAAAATGACAATAGTGGATCTGAACAACCTTGGGTACACAGACGAACCATTCGTCCTAGCCAATGATGTTGCGCAGGTTTTCTATGTAAAGGACATGTGCACTGGTAGAAAACAGACCTTTCGTCCCAAGCATTAGTCCCGGTCTGGTTACGAGACGATACTAAAGACGGTATTAGTTCCGTTTCGTGCCGGCTCCAATGGCTAGGACCAGGGCAACCTTTAGTACCGGCTCGTGAGCAATCTTTAGTACCGGTTCGTGTCACGAGCCAGTACTAAAGGGGCGTGGCAGGCTTTTGGTTAGACTTGGGCCCCGCGTGCACCTTTAGTACCGGCTGGTGACACCAACCGGTACTAAAGGGCAACCTTTAGTACCGGCTGGTGTCACCAACCGGTACTAAAGACTTCCTACATATACGGTAATTTTTAGGTTTTATATAATTTTAGTTTCAAAAATACTAGAGGTTTATAAAAGCTTTTAGAGTTTCTTTTTGCTATTAGAGTTTTATAAAAGATTTTTAGTTGATTCTTTTTGCTATTGAAGAATATTATTGTTCATAAAATAATATTAAATTGATTATTTTTAGTTCATTCTGTTTGCTGGATGCACTTCATGTACAAAACGGACAGTCTCTTTCGAAGTATCAGGATTTCGGACGGAAACTCATCTGTTACAAAAGGCATTTCATTTTCTTGAACTTATTTGAACTCCAGGTTTTTTGTGTGTTCAAAATGCACCATTCAAAGCCACATAATCAATTTTCAACCCTTTCTGACTTCATTTGTTATTTTTCATGCAGTTATTGATTTTTTTGAGCTAAATGACCCGGAAATTGAAAAGCACTACAAATGAACTCTGAAAAGGTTGAAAGTTGGCATGGTATCATCATTCACCTGCATAGCATGTGCTAAAAAGTTGAGAGGGTTACGGCAAAAGCTAGATGCACTTCGTTTACAAAACGGACAATCTCTTTCGAAATATCAGGGTTTCGGACATAAACTCATTTGTTACAAAAGGCATTTCATTTTCTTGAACTTATTTGAACTCCAGGCTTTTTGTGTGTTCAAAATGCACCATTCAAAGCCACATCATCAATTTTCAACCCTTTGTGACTTCATTTGTTATTTTTCATGCAGTTATTGATTTTTTTGAGCTAACTGACCCTGAAATTGAAAAGCACTACAAATGAACTCTGAAAAGGTTGAAAGTTGGCATGGTATCGTCATTTCACCCACATAGTATGTGCTAATAAGTTGAGAGCATTACGGCAAAAGCTGGATGCACTTCGTGTACAAAACAGACAGTCTCTTTTGAAGTATCAGGGTTTCGGACATAAACTCATCTGTTGCAAAAGGCATTTCATTTTCTTGAACTTATTTGAACTCCAGGCTTTTTGTGTGTTCAAAATGCACCATTCAAAGCCACATCATCAATTTTCAACCCTTTCTGACTTCATTTGTTATTTTTCATGCAGTTATTGATTTTTTGAGCTAAATGACCCGGAAATTGAAAAGCACTACAAATTAACTCTGAAAAGGTTGAAAGTTGGCATAGGATCATCATTTCACCCATATAGCATGTGCTAAAAAGTTGAGAGGGTTACAGCAAAAGCTGGATGCACTTCGTGCACAAAACGGATAGTCTCTTTCGAAGTATCAGGGATTCGGACGGAAACTCATCGATTACAAAAGACATTTCATTTTCTTGAATTTCTTTGAACTCCAGGTTTTTTGTGTGTTCAAAATGCACCATTCAAAGCCACATCGTCAATTTTCAACCCCTTCTGACTTCATTTGTTATTTTTCATGCAGTTATTGATTTTTTTGAGCTAAATGACCCTGAAATTGAAAAGCACTACAAATGAACTCTGAAAAGGTTGAAAGTTGGCATGGTATCATCATTTCACCCGCATAGCATGTGCTAAAAGGTCGAGAGGCTTACGGCGAAAGCTGGATGCACTTCGTGTACAAAACGGACAGTCTCTTTCGAAGTATGAGGGTTTCGGACATAAACTCATCTGTTACAAAAGGCATTTCATTTTCTTGAACTTATTTGAACTCCAGGCTTTTTGTGTGTTCAAAATGCACAATTCAAAGCCACATCATCAATTTTCAACCCCTTCTGACTTCATTTGTTATTTTTCATGCAGTTATTGAATTTTATTAGCTAAATGATCCTGAAATTGAAAAGCACTACAAATGAACTCTCAAAAGGTTGAAAGTTGGCATGGTATCATCATTTCACCCGCATAGCATGTGCTAAAAAGTTGAGAGGGTTCCGGAAAAAGCTGGATGCACTTCGTGTACAAAACGGACAGTCTCTTTCGAAGTATCAGGGTTTCGAACATAAACTCATCTGTTACAAAAAGGCATTTGATTTTCATGAACTTATCTGAACTCCAGGCTTTTTGTGTGTTCAAAATGCATCATTCAAAGCAACATCATCAATTTTCAACCCTTTCTGACTTCATTTGTTATTTTTCATGCAGTTATTGAATTTTATGAGCTAAATGATCCTGAAATTGAAAAGCACTACAAATGAACTCTCAAAAGGTTGAAAGTTGGCATGGTATCATCATTTCACCCGCATAGCATGTGCTAAAAAGTTGAGAGGGTTCCGGAAAAAGCTGGATGCACTTCGTGTACAAAACGGACAAGCTCTTTCGAAGTATCAGGGTTTCGGACATAAACTCATCTGTTACAAAAGGTATTTCATTTTCTTGAACTTATGTGAACTCTAGGCTTTTTGTGTGTTCAAAATGCACCATTCAAAGCCACATCATCAATTTTCAACCCTTTTCATTTGTTATTTTTCATGGAGTTATTGATTTTTTTGAGCTAAATGACCCTGAAATTGAAAAGCACTACAAATGAACTCTGAAAAGGTTGAAAGTTGGCATGGTATCATCATTTCACCCACATAGCATGTGCTAAAAAGTTGAGAGGGTTACAACGAAAGCTAGATGCACTTCGTGTACAAAACGGATAGTCTCTTTCGAAGTATCAGGGTTTCGGACGGAAACTCATCGGTTACAAAAGACATTTCATTTTCTTGAATTTATTTGAACTCGAGGTTTTTTGTGTGTTCAAAATGCACCATTCAAAGCCACATAATCAATTTTCAACCCCTTCTGACTTCATTTGTTATTTTTCATGCAGTTATTGATTTTTTTGAGCTAAATGACCCTGAAATTGAAAAGCACTACAAATGAACTCTGAAAAGGTTGAAAGTTGGCATGGTATCATCATTTCACCCGCATAGCATGTGCTAAAAGGTTGAGAGGGTTACGGCAAAAGCTGTATGCACTTCGTTTACAAAACGGACAGTCTCTTTCGAAGTATTAGGGTTTCGGACATAAACTCATCTGTTACAAAAGGCATTTCATTTTCTTGAACTTATTTGAACTCTAGGCTTTTTGTGTGTTCAAAATGCACCATTCAAAGCCACAGTATCAATTTTCAACCCCTTCTGACTTCATTTGTTATTTTTCATGCAATTATTGAATTTTATGAGCTAAATGATCCTGAAATTGAAAAGCACTACAAATGAACTCTCAAAAGGTTGAAAGTTGGCATGGTATCATCATTTCACCCGCATAGCATGTGCTAAAAAGGTGAGAGGGTTACGGAAAAAGCTGGATACACTTCGTGTACAAAATGGACAGTCTCCTTCGAAGTATCAGGGTTCCGGACATAAACTCATCTGTTACAAAAGGTATTTCATTTTCTTGAACTTATTTGAACTCCAGGCTTTTTGTGTGTTCAAAATGCACCATTCAAAGCCACATCATCAATTTTCAACCCTTTTCATTAGTTATTTTTCATGCAGCTATTGATTTTTTTGAGCTAAATGACCCTGAAATTCAAAAGCACTACAAATGAACTCTGAAAAGGTTGAAAGTTGGCATGGCATCATCATTTCACCCACATAGTATGTGCTGTTGAGAGGGTTACGGCAAAAGCTTGATGCACTTCGTGTACAAAACGGACAGTCTCTTTCGAAGTATCAGGGTTTCGGACATAAACTCATCTGTTGCAAAAGGCATTTCATTTTCTTGAACTTATTTGAACTCCAGGCTTTTTGTGTGTTCAAAATGCACCATTCAAAGCCACATCTTCAATATTCAACCCCTTCTGACTTGATTTGTTATTTTTCATGCATTTATTGATTTTTTGAGCTAAATGACCCGGAAATTGAAAAGCACTACAAATGAACTCTGAAAAGGTTGAAAGTTGGCATGGTATCATCATTTCACCCACATAGCATGTGCTTAAAAGTTGAGAGGGTTACGGCAAAAGCTTGATGCACTTCGTGTACAAAACGGACAGTCTCTTTCGAAGTATCAGGGTTTCGGACATAAACTCATCTGTTGCAAAAGGCATTTCATTTTCTTGAACTTATTTGAACTCCAGGCTTTTTGTGTGTTCAAAATGCACCATTCAAAGCCACATCTTCAATATTCAACCCCTTCTGACTTGATTTGTTATTTTTCATGCATTTATTGATTTTTTGAGCTAAATGACCCGGAAATTGAAAAGCACTACAAATGAACTCTGAAAAGGTTGAAAGTTGGCATGGTATCATCATTTCACCCACATAGCATGTGCTTAAAAGTTGAGAGGGTTACGGCAAAAGCTTGATGCACTTCGTGTACAAAACGGACAGTCTCTTTCGAAGTATCAGGGTTTCGGACATAAACTCATCTGTTGCAAAAGGCATTTCATTTTCTTGAATTGATTTGAACTCGAGGTTTTTTGTGTGTTCAAAATGCACCATTCAAAGCCACATCTTCAATTTTCAACCCCTTCTGACTTCATTTGTTATTTTTCATGCATTTATTGATTTTTTGAGCTAAATGACCCGGAAATTGAAAAGCACTACAAATGAACTCTGAAAAGGTTGAAAGTTGGCATGGTATCATCATTTCACCCACATAGCATGTGCTTAAAAGTTGAGAGGGTTACAACAAAAGCTGGATGCACTTCGTGTACAAAACGGATAGTCTCTTTCGAAGTATCAGGGTTTCGGACGGAAACTCATCGGTTACAAAAGACATTTCATTTTCATGAATTGATTTGAACTCGAGGTTTTTTGTGTGTTCAAAATGCACCATTCAAAGCCACATCATCAATTTTCAACCCCTTCTAACTTCATTTGTTATTTTTCATGCAGTTATTGATTTTTTGAGCTAAATGACCCTGAAATTGAAAAGCACTACAAATGAACTCTGAAAAGGTTGAAAGTTGGCATGGTATCATCATTTCACCCGCATAGCATGTGCTAAAAAGTTGAGAGGGTTACGGCAAAAGCTGGATGCACTTCGTGTACAAAACGGACAGTCTCTTTCGAAGTATCAGGGTTTCGGACATAAACTCATCTGTTACAAAAGGCATTTCATTTTCTTGAACTTATTTGAACTCCAGGCTTTTTGTGTATTCAAAATGCACCATTCAAAGCCACATCATCAATTTTCAACCCTTTCCGACTTCATTTGTTATTTTTCATGCAATTATTGAATTTTTGAGTTAAAAGACCCGGAAATTGAAAAGCACTACACATGAACTCTGAAAAGGTTGAAAGTTGGCATGGTATCATCATTTCACCCACATAGCATGTGCTAAAAAGTTGAGAGGGTTACACCGAAAGCTAGATGCACTTCGTGTACAAAACGGATAGTCTCTTTCGAAGTATCAGGGTATGGGACGGAAACTCATCGGTTACAAAAGACATTTCATTTTCTTGAATTTATTTGAACTCGAGGTTTTTTGTGTGTTCAAAATGCACCATTCAAAGCCACATAATCAATTTTCAACCCCTTCTGACTTCATTTGTTATTTTTCATGCAGTTATTGATTTTTTTGAGCTAAATGACCCTGAAATTGAAAAGCACTACAAATGAACTCTGAAAAGGTTGAAAGTTGGCATGGTATCATCATTTCACCCGCATAGCATGTGCTAAAAGGTTGAGAGGGTTACGGCAAAAGCTGGATGCACTTCGTTTACAAAACGGACAGTCTCTTTCGAAGTATTAGGGTTTCGGACATAAACTCATCTGTTACAAAAGGCATTTCATTTTCTTGAACTTATTTGAACTCTAGGCTTTTTGTGTGTTCAAAATGCACCATTCAAAGCCACAGTATCAATTTCAACCCCTTCTGACTTCATTTGTTATTTTTCATGCAATTATTGAATTTTATGAGCTAAATGATCCTGAAATTGAAAAGCACTACAAATGAACTCTCAAAAGGTTGAAAGTTGGCATGGTATCATCATTTCACCCGCATAGCATGTGCTAAAAAGGTGAGAGGGTTACGGAAAAAGCTGGATACACTTCGTGTACAAAATGGACAGTCTCCTTCGAAGTATCAGGGTTCCGGACATAAACTCATCTGTTACAAAAGGTATTTCATTTTCTTGAACTTATTTGAACTCCAGGCTTTTTGTGTGTTCAAAATGCACCATTCAAAGCCACATCATCAATTTTCAACCCTTTTCATTAGTTATTTTTCATGCAACTATTGATTTTTTTGAGCTAAATGACCCTGAAATTCAAAAGCACTACAAATGAACTCTGAAAAGGTTGAAAGTTGGCCTGGCATCATCATTTCACCCACATAGTATGTGCTGTTGAGAGGGTTACGGCAAAAGCTTGATGCACTTCGTGTACAAAACGGACAGTCTCTTTCGAAGTATCATGGTTTCGGACATAAACTCATCTGTTGCAAAAGGCATTTCATTTTCTTGAACTTATTTGAACTCCAGGCTTTTTGTGTGTTCAAAATGCACCATTCAAAGCCACATCTTCAATTTTCAACCCCTTCTGACTTGATTTATTATTTTTCATGCATTTATTGATTTTTTGAGCTAAATGACCCGAAAATTGAAAAGCACTACAAATGAACTCTGAAAAGGTTGAAAGTTGGCATGGTATCATCATTTCACCTACATAGCATGTGCTTAAAAGTTGAGAGGGTTACGGCAAAAGCTTGATGCACTTCGTGTACAAAACGGACAGTCTCTTTCGAAGTATCAGAGTTTCGGACATAAACTCATCTGTTGCAAAAGGCATTTCATTTTCTTGAATTGATTTGAACTCGAGGTTTTTTGTGTGTTCAAAATGCACCATTCAAAGCCACATCTTCAATTTTCAACCCCTTCTGACTTCATTTGTTATTTTTCATGCATTTATTGATTTTTTGAGCTAAATGACCCGGAAATTGAAAAGCACTAAAAATGAACTCTGAAAAGGTTGAAAGTTGGCATGGTATCATCATTTCACCCACATAGCATGTGCTTAAAAGTTGAGAGGGTTACAACAAAAGCTGGATGCACTTCGTGTACAAAACGGATAGTCTCTTTCGAAGTATCAGGGTTTCGGACGGAAACTCATCGGTTACAAAAGACATTTCATTTTCTTGAATTGATTTGAACTCGAGGTTTTTTGTGTGTTCAAAGCACCATTCAAAGCCACATCATCAATTTTCAACCCCTTCTAACTTTATTTGTTATTTTTCATGCAGTTATTGATTTTTTTGAGCTAAATGACCCTGAAATTGAAAAGCACTACAAATGAACTCTGAAAAGGTTGAAAGTTGGCATGGTATCATCATTTCACCCGCATAGCATGTGCTAAAAAGTTGAGAGGGTTACGGCAAAAGCTGGATGCACTTCGTGTACAAAACGGACAGTCTTTTTCGAAGTATCAGGGTTTCGGACATAAACTCATCTGTTACAAAAGGCATTTCATTTTCTTGAACTTATTTGAACTCCAGGCTTTTTGTGTATTCAAAATGCACCATTCAAAGCCACATCATCAATTTTCAACCCTTTCTGACTTCATTTGTTATTTTTCATGCAATTATTGAATTTTTGAGTTAAAAGACCCGGAAATTGAAAAGCACTACACATGAACTCTGAAAAGGTTGAAAGTTGGCATGGTATCATCATTTCACCCGCATAGCATGTGCTAAAAAGTTGAGAGGGTTACAGCAAAAGCTGGATGCAGTTCGTGTACAAAACAGATATTCTCTTTCGAAGTATCAAGGTTTCGGACGGAAAGTCAACGGTAACAAAAGACATTTCATTTTTTTGAATTTATTTGAACTCCAGGTTTTGTGTGTGTTCAAAATGCACCATTCAAAGCCACATCATCAATTTTCAACCCCTTCTGACTTCATTTGTTATTTTTCATGCAGTTATTGATTTTTTTGAGCTAAATGACCCTGAAATTGAAAAGCACTACAAATGAACTCTGAAAAGGTTGAAAGTTGGCATGGTATCATCATTTCACCCACATAGTATGTGCTAAAAAGTTGAGAGGGTTACGGCAAAAGCTGGATGCACTTCGTGTACAAAACGGACAGTCTCTTTCGAAGTATCAGGGTTTCGGACATAAACTCATCTGTTGCAAAAGGCATTTCATTTTCTTGAACTTAATCATCAAGTTTCAACCCTTTGTGACTTCATTTGTTATTTTTCATGCAGTTATTGATTTTTTTGAGCTAAATGACTCTGAAATTGAAAAGCACTACAAATGAACTCTAAAAAGGTTCAAAGTTGGCATGGTATCATCATTTCACCCACATAGCATGTGCTAAAAAGTTGAGAGGGTTACACCGAAAGCTAGATGCACTTCGTGTACAAAACGGATAGTCTCTTTCGAAGTATCAGAGTTTCAGACATAAACTCATAATAAGTTGAGATAGTTGTATCTTGTTTTATGAGATGTATGTATGAACTATAAGTATCTATTATTTGCAGTAATAATATTTGGTCACTGCTAGCTCTACTTTTGGTTGTAATGTGATGATGAAATTGTATTAATTTAGTCACTTCGATGTTGTGTAGTGAACATGAGCCGACAATGGATGTACGATGACTGACTAAGTCGAGGGTTTCTTAATGGCCTGCATGATTTAATTCGTGTGGCCGAGGCAAACAAGCAGAATGGTTTCATGTGTTTTCCATGTCGTGACTGTAAGAATGATAGGAATTACTCTACCTGAAAAACCCTTCACTACCACCTGTTGAAGTCCGATTTCATGTCTGGCTATAGCTGTTGGACCAAGCACGAAGAAAGAGGGGTTATAATGGAAGACAATGTAGAAGAAGAGGATGATGAAAACTATCCTTTCGCCGATACAACAATGGGGGAAGCTGAAGAAGAGGCATCAATGGGGGAAGCTGAAGAAGAGGCATCTGATGAGCCTGCTGATGATTTGGGTCGGGTCATTGCTGATGCAAAGAGAAACTGCGAAAATTATAAGGAGAGGTTGAAGTTGAAACGCATGTTAGAGGATCACCGGGGTTAGTTTAATATATCAGAAAAACTAGAGAAAAATTGGGACTCGATTTCACCGGGGTTTCCCGATGAAGATTTCTCACATTCTCGAAATCCTAAAAGTAAAAAAAGTTATTTCAAAAAGAAGATTTTTTCCTACAAAATCAAAAATAATTTAATTTTTTTTATTTAGAAATAAGTAAATGATGTCATATTTGGATTCCTCACATTTTTCTGATAATATTGGATATATTATTTGTTGAATTTTGATTTACAGATTTAAAGATATTAATTATGCCATATGAATTGAATATATGGCAAAGAAATGAATAAAATAATAATATTACTTATTTTATTTTCATAGAAATTCAAGATATATATTTTTATTTTAATAATTGTTTGGAATTCAAAAAATTAAATAATGTGACATCAAGACATAAGGGTTAATAGGATTGATAGCTTACTATTGTCAAGAAAACAACAAGTGCAGAGTTGGAAACAAAGGGTGATAGAACTTGAAAGTTAAGTGTGCTCGGGTTAGAGCAGTGAGAGGATGGGTGACCAGCTAGGAAGTTAGATGATTTGGAGTGAGGGTGATTAGAGATTAAATTGTCAAATAATTCAAAAGCAGTGAAGAGGGGTGATTAGAGATTAAATTGTCAAATAATTCACAGATTTGAAAATTCGAAAAAAATTAAAAAAAATCGATTTTTTTTATTTTTAAAAATCGGTTGGTAACACTTAGTACCGGTTGGTATCACCAACCGGTACAAAAGGTCCTCCACCACCAGCCCACGCAAGCAGCCACGTGGTGGGCCTTTAGTACCGCTCCGTGGGCCAGCCGGTACTAAAGGTCTCGACCTTTAGTCCCGACCCATTAATACCGGTTGGGGAACCGGTACACAAGGAACATCCCGACCGGGACTACTGATCAACATTCTACTAGTGCTGTACCATACCGAGAAAAAAAAGATAAGGAAGCGAATACATCATACGATGAGCCAAAGCGCCACATAGTTCTTTCAAGAAAAAGAGTCATCATGGGATTGGAGGGCAAGCTAGACATGTCTGAAGATTATGAAAAGTTTCGTGAAATTCCTCCCTTCAAAGTCAAGGCTAACCCAAGCACCCTGTTAAACGATGAAGATTATCCATGGTTACGGCGCAATAAGCAAAGGACACAAGCGAAGAAAAAGTGAACAATTTCTCTCCACAACTATATTATTGCAGTGACATGTGAAGAAATGAAATGCCTTTTGTAACACATGAGTTTTCGTCCGAAACCCTAATACTTCGAAAGAGATTTTCCGTTTTGTACACGAAGTGCATCCAGTTTTTGCCGTAACCCTCTCAACTTTTTATGACATGCTATGTGGGTGAAATGATGATACCATGCCAACTTTCAACCTTTTTAGAGTTCGTTTGAAGTGCTTTTTAATTTCTTTCAAAACATTGTGGAGTGGAGTTCAAAAAAGAATTAACTAAAAAGCTTTTATAAACCTGTAGTACTTTTGAAACTAGAATTATATAAAAATTATGCAACTAAAATTATCAGAGTATTTTTTGTTCAAAACATTAATAGAAAAAAGAATATAATGATAAAACACACTGGAAATAAATAAAGCAAAAAATAAATAAGGCAAGAAACAAAACAAAATAATGGAAATTATGCAACTTAAATTATCAAAGTATTTATTTGTTAAAAAGAATGAACTAAAATAACAGAAGAAAAATACTGGAAAAAAATTAAAAAAATAAATAAAGCAGGAAACAAAACAAAAATACTGGAAAAAATAAAAAAATGCCGCCTATTGGGTCACCATGGCCTGAATACGACTAGAAACCCAACCAGCTAATTGGGCCAAGATTCAGGCCCACAAAAGGCCCACTAGGCCCACACGCAGATACATAGTGGTTAGGCCTGTAAGCTTGCTTTAGAGAGGAGCTCGAAGGATCAGGCACATCGCGCCTAATAAACAGGTGCAACACAGTCTCGAATAGCGAGGTGGGACTAAACTCCCACCACGCCGCTGTGCAAGGCCATTGGCCCCGGTTGGTGGAACCAACCAGGACCAATACCCACCTTTAGTCCCGGTTGGTGGCACCAATCGGGACCAATGGCCACCTTTAGTCCCGGTTGGTGCCACCAACCGGGACCAAAGGTCTCTGCTTCCCGCCATTTGGGCTGCCGAAAAGAGACCTTTGGTCCCGGTTGGTGGCACCAACCGGGACCAAAGGTTGGCATTGGTCCCGGTTGGTGCCACCAACCAGGACCAATGGTGTGTGTATATATGCAGCACTCGAGAAAATTTTCATTTTCATCTCGCAGTTCCCGACGATGACGCCGACCTCCTCGACGCCGCCAGGCTGCCCTGACGCCGTCGCCGTCGCTCGTGCCCCTACCCTGCCACCGAGCCCACGCCGACGACGTCCGCTTCCCATGCCATTGTCGTCTGCCGCCCACGCCATCGCCGTCGCCCGTGCCCGTGCCCTGCCCCCGAGCCCATGCCGATGCCGTCCGCCGCCCACGCCGTCGCCGTCCGCCGCCCCCCGAGCGCGCCCCTGTGCCCCGGCCGCCCCCACCATCGCTGTCATCACCGGCTCTTCGTGCGCCGCCCCCGCCGTCGCCCTTGCTACCTGACGCCGTCCCTGTCATTGCCCCGGCCACGCCCCTGCCCCGGCCCGCCCCACCGTCGCCGTCGCCGTCGTCGCCCCTGCCCCCGCCGTCGCCGTCGCCAGCCGCCCCTGCTGTGAGCGCCGCTGCCCCTTGTATTTTTTGTTCATTTTTTATATGATCAATTTTTGTGTTCACACACATATATAATGTATATATGTATGTGGCTATATGTATGTATGGATATTCATATATGTATTAATTTTTTTGTTCAGAGCTTTTTTTGTTCATATATGTATTTTTTTGTTCATATTTGTATTAATTTTTTTGTTCGGGGAGGGGACGTCGGACATGCATGAGAGAGAGGCGGTCCGCTCACCGACCAACTATCGAGTCCACCCAAACCCTAGAAGAAAGAGCATCATTGTCGATCTACCCCCTCCCTGATAACTTTGACATGAGGGGGACGTCGGAAATGCATCAGTGAGAGAGGCGGTCCGCTCGCCCGACCAACTATCGAGGCCACCCAAACCCTAGAATAAAGAGCGTCGTTGTCGATCTATCCCCTCCCCGATAACTTTGACATGAGAGGGGACGTCGGACATGCATGAGAGAGAGGCGGTCCGCTCACCCGACCAACTATCGAGGCCACCCAAACCCTAGAAGAAAGACCGTTGTTGTTGATCTACCCCGTCCCTACCCGATAAACTCTCGAGGCCACCCAAACCGGGACTAACAAAGCGTTGTCGAGGCCACCCCAAACCCTAGAAGTGTTTTCGAGGCCACCCCAAACCCTAGAAGCGTTGTCGAGGCCAGCCAAATTTACTAAGTTAAATGAAGAAAACTCCGGTAACATAGATTTATCAAGAATTCCCCCATTATGGATGTGCACAAGTTGATCCAATTTTTTTCTGATCTCATATATATATATTCTTCTATCTGTCACGTTGTCTGTCAAAGTATTAAAGAAATCCATGGCTTCATCATTAGCCGGATGTAACATGCGTATGATGGTACGAAGCTCTTCAAAGTTGTTTTGAAACGGAGTCCCGGATAGAATAATTCGCTTTTTGGTACGAATTTCAACAAAGGCCTTCCAAATAGCGATATTCGGAAGGCTCTTGCTGAACTTCATACCAAAAAGCTAACTAATTATCCTATCCGGGACTCCGTTACAAAACAATTTTGGAGAGCTTCGTACCATTATGTGCCTGTTACTTCTAGCTAATGATGAAGCCTTGGTTTTCTTGAATCCTTTGACACTAGACAATGTGACATGTAGAAGGGTAGATGAGATCAGGAAAAATGTGGACCATTTTTTGCACATTCAGAATGGTGCCATTTTGTTAATTAAATCCCTTAAAGGTTAACAGAATCCCTTGTTTGACATTCATGAGAGAGGCGGTCCAAACGTCGGAAATTCATGTTTGTATATTAATTGTCGTGTTGTAATATTTGCAAAAACTATGGATCCAAGAGACGAAGAACAAGAACAGTTGTTGGGGGACATAATCCATGGTGGACGTGATATCCGGAAGGAGAGGATTATGACGGCTCCGGTGATCGAACAATGGAGGAGGAAGGACATGATCATGATGGCTCCGGTGACTGAATGCCGGAGGAAGAAGGAGGCCATGATGACGGCTCCGGTGACCGATCGGAGGAGGGAGCTGTTGCAAAGTCCGGCGAGGTTTATATATTAATTAAGCCTGTGCTGACTAGCTAATTGATGCATTAATTGTTTTGGTATGTCATATATTAATTAACTCTTCTTTCTTCTTTTATAGCCCTCCGGATCGAGCCAAACTTTGGTAACAAGACGAGGCCCGAAGAAGAGGTTGCGCAAGGATGAAAGGTTCATGATCACAGCACTCGCGGACGATGGCCATCCGATTGAACCCAAGCGGACCAAGAATGCATTTTCTGCTCAATGAGGAGCTATTGTTAGGAACAACATCCCGTTCAGCATCAAGCAATGGAATAATCCTAAGGACGGCACCTCTGAAGGTGATTATGTCACCGATAGATAGAAAGATGATCTTTGGACCGCGCTGAAGGCAAATTTCACCCTACTGCTAGAGGAGGATCCGAATAAGCCAGTTATAGACCCACTGGTCAAGGCGTGTGCTCTTAAGAAGATGGCAGATCTATTCAAGAGGTGCAAGAATGAGTTGAAATCAAAGTTTGTCGACAAAGGGAAGATTCCAGAATTCACTGGCCGATTTGAGAAGATAAGATATTACTGGCCCGCATTTGTGGACTACAAGACATCGGACAATATTAAGAAAATGTTAGAGACAAACAAGGTCAATGCTGCAAAGAAGAAGTATCACCATCACACAGGGTCAGGTAGCTACCTGAAAGCCCGGCCGTTGTGGGACAAAGCTGAGAATGACCTGATTGCTAAAAACGTTGTACCACACACATTGAACTGGCCAAACCGTTCAAGGACTTGATTCTTCGGGGTTGAGGGAACTTTGGACCCTGAAACAGGGAAGTGCCATTGGACGGACAAGCAACTTGAGATACCCATGAACAAGCTTCAGAAGTATATCGCCGCAGCGCATGAAGGGACGTTCATATTGGGAGACGTAGTAGTAAATCAAAAAAATTCCTACGTGTTCACCAAGATCTATCTATGGAGAAACCAATAATGAGTAAGGGGAGAGTTCATCTTCATACCTTTGAAGATCGCTAAGCAGAAGCGTTGCATGAACGCGGTTGGTGGAGTCGTACTCGTAGTGATTCAGATCGTGGTTGACTCCGATCTTAGTGCCGAACAACAGTGCCTCCGCGTTCAACACACGTACAGCACGGTGATGTCTCCTATGCTTTGATCCAGCAAGGTGAGAGGAGATGTTGAGGGAGAGCTCTGGCAGCATGACGGCATGGTGATGGTGTTGTTGCATGGTCTCCGGCAGGGCTTTGCCAAGCACTACGGAGAATGAGGAGAGGGAGGAGTACGACTGCGCCGAGAGGAGAGGAACTCGTGTGTTGGCAGGCCCCCAAAAAACCCCACTATATATAGGAGGAGGGGAGGAGGGTGCGCATCCCCTAGGGTTCCCACCCTAGGGTGGTGTGGCAGCCCTAGATGGCCTTTGGCCGGCGACAAAGAGGGGAGAGGGGGAGGGCGCAGCCCTAGTGGGCCTTAGGCCCATCTGGGTCTAGGGTTTCCCCACCCTTCCACCTTTCCTGCGCCTTGGGCTACGGTGGAGGGCACACCAGATCACTCCGAGGCTGGTCCCTTCCACTCTCGTCCCACGCAGACCTCTGGGGATGGTGGCCCCACTTGGTGGACCCCCGGAACCCTTCCGGTGGTCCCGATACGTTACCGGTAATTCCCGAAACACTTCCGGTGGCCAAATCGTCACTTCCTATATATGAATCTTTACCTCCGGACCATTCCGGATCTCCTCGTGACCGGTATGATACTTGCCCGAGATTCGATCGTCGGTATCCTCATACCTTGTTCAATCTCGTTACCGGCAAGTCTTTTTACTCATTCCATAACACATCATCCCGTGGCTAACTCTTTAGTCACATTGAGATCATTATGATGATGTCTTACCAAGTGGGCCCAGAGATACCTCCATGTCATATGGAGTGACAAATCCTAGTCTCGATTCGTGCCAACCCAACAGACACCTTCGGAGATACCCGTAGTGCACCTTTATAGCCGACCAGTTACCTTGTGACGTTTGGCACACCCAAAGCATTCCTATGGTATCCGGGAGTTGCACAATCTCATGGTCTAAGGAAATGATACTTGACATTGGAAAAGCTTTAGCATACGAACTACATGATCTCATGCTATGCTTAGGATTGGGTCTTGTCCATCACATCATTCTGCTAATGGTGTGATCCCGTTATCAATGACATCTAAAGTCCATGGTCATGAAACCGTGACCATCTATTGATCAACGAGCTAGCTAACTAGAGGCTCACTACGGACACACTGTGGTCTATGTATTCACACATGCAATATGGTTCCCGGTTAACACAATTATAGCATGAACAATAGACAATTATCATGAACAAGGAAATACAATAATAACCATTTTATTATTGCCTCTAGGGCATATTTCCAACAGTATCCCACTTGCACTAGAGTCAATAATCTAGTTATATTGTGATGAATCGAACACCCATAGCATTCTGGTGTTGATCATGTTTTGCTCGTGAAAGAGGTTTAGTCAACGGATCTGCAACATTCAGATCCGTATGCACTTTACAAATATCTATATCTCCCTCCTGAATGTAATCATGGATGGAGTTGAAGCGGCGCTTGATGTGTCTTGTCTTCTTGTGAAACCTAGGCTCCTTCGCAAGGGCAATAGCTCCAGTGTTGTCACAGAATAGAGTCATCAGGCCCGACACATTTGGAATCACTCCTAGGTCGGTGATGAACTCCTTCATCCAAACTCCTTCCTTTGCTGCTTCCGAAGCAACTATGTACTCCGCTTCACATGTAGATGCCGCCATGATGCTTTGCTTGCTGCTGCACCAGCTGACTGCCCCCTCCATTCAAAATATACACATATCCGGTTTGTGACTTGGAGTTGGCCGGATCTGTGTCGAAGCTAGCATCGACGTAACCCTTTACGACGAGCTCTTTGGAACCTCCATATATGAGAAACAGGTTCTTTGTCCTTTTGAGGTACTTCAGGATATTCTTGACCGCTGTCCAGTGTTCCGCTCCGGGATCACTTTGGTACCTCGCTACCAAACTTATGGCAAGGTTCACATCAGGTCTGGTACACAGCATGGCATACATAATAGAGCCTATGGCTGAAGCATAGGGGATGACACTCATCTCTTCTCTATCCTTTTGAGGAAGCCATTAAGGAATGCCGTTTTGACGTCCATTTGCCAGATCTCATAATCATAAAATGCGGCAATTGCTAACATGATTCGGACAGACTTCAGCATAGCTACGGGTGAGAAAGTCTCATCGTAGTCAACTCCTTGAACTTGTCGATAACGCTTAGCGCAAGCCGAGCCTTATAGACTGTCACATTACCATCTGTGTCAGTCTTCTTCTTAAAGATCCATTTATTTTCAATGGCTCGCTTATCATCAGGCAAGTCCACCAAAGTCCACACTTTGTTCTTGTACATGGATCCAATCTCGGATTTCATGGCTTCAACCATTTGTTGGAATCCGATCCCGGCATCGCTTCTTCATAGTTGGAAGGATCACCATTGTCCAACAACATGATCTCTAGGACAGGGTTGCCGTACCACTCTGGTGCGGAACGTGTCCTAGTGGACCTTCGATGTTTAATAGTAACTTGATCTGAAGTTTCATGATCATCATCATTAACTTTCTCTCCAACCGGTGTAGGCTCCACAGAAACAACTTCCTGTGCTGCGCTACTCTTCAGTTTGAGTGGAGGTGCAGTTACCTCAACAAGTTCTATTTTCCTCCCACTTACTTCTTTCGAGAGAAACTCTTTCTCGAGAAAGGATCCATTCTTGGCAAGAAAGACTTTGCCTTCGGATCTAAGGTAGAAGGTATACCCAATAGTCTCTTTGGGATATCCTATGAAGACGCACTTTTCTGCTTTGGGTTCGAGCTTCTCAGCTTGAAGTTTCTTCACATAAGCATCACATCCCCAAGATTTTAGAAATGATAGCTTAGGTTTGTTTCCAAACCATAATTCATACGGTGTCGTCTCAACGGACTTTGATGGTGCCCTATTTAAAGTGAATGCGCCAGTCTCTAATACATATCCCCAAAATGATAGCGGTAAGTCGGTAAGAGACATCATAGATCGCACCATATCCAATAGAGTGTGATTATGACATTTAGACACACCATTTCGCTGAGGTGTCCTAGGAGGCATGAGTTGTGAAACAATTCCACATTTCGTTAGGTGCGTGCCAAACTCGTGACTTAAGTATTCTCCGCCACGATCAGATCGTAGGCACTTTATTTTCCTATCACGTTGATTCTCTACCTCACTCTAAAATTCCTTGAACCGTACAAAGGTTTCAGACTTGTGTTTCATTATGTAGACATACCCATATCTGCTCAAGTCATTAGTGAGGGTGAGAACATAATGGTAGTCACCGCAAGCCTCGACGCTCATTGGACCGCATACATCGGTATGTATTATCTCCAACAAGTCAGTTGCTCAGTCCATTGTTCCGGAGAACGGAGTCTCGGTCATCTTGCCCATGAGGCATGGTTCGCACATGTCAAATGATTCGAAATCTGGAGACTCCAAAAGTCCATCAACATGGAGCTTCTTCATGCGTTTGACACCAATATGACCAAGGCGGCAGTACCACATACAAGTGGGACTATCATTATCAACCTTACACTTTTTGGTACTCACACTATGGACATGTGTAACATCACGTTCGAGATTCATCAAAAATAAACCATTGACCAGCGGGGCATGACCATAAAACATTTCTCTCATATAAATAGAACAACCATTATTCTCAGATTTAAATGAGTAGCCATCTCGCATCAAGCAAGATCCAAATAAAATGTTCATGCTCAAAGCTGGTACTAAATAACAATTATTGAGGTTTAAAACTAATCCCAAACGTAGATGTAGAGGTAGCGTGTCGACGACGATCACATCGATCTTGGAACCATTCCTGATGCGCATCGTCACCTCGTCCTTTGCCAGCCTCCGCTTATTCCGCAGCTCCTGCTTGGAGTTACCAATGTGAGCAACTATACCGGTATCAAATACCCATGAGCTACTACGAGCGCTGGTTAGGTACACATCAATAACAAGTATATCACATATACCTTTAACGTTGCCAGCCTTCTTATGCGCTAAGTACTTGGGGCAGTTCCGCTTCCGGTGACCGGTACCCTTGCAATAAAAGCACTCAATCTCTGGATTGGGTCCATTCTTGTTCTTCTTCCCGGCAACTTGCTTACCGGGCGCGGCAACAGCTTTGTCGTCCTTCTTGAAGTTCTTTTTACCCTTGCCTTTCTTGAAACTAGTGGTCTTATTGACCATCAACACTTGATGCTCCTTTTTGATCTCGACCTCCGCTGATTTCAGCATCGGGTACAACTCAGGATTGGACTTCTCCATCCCCTGCATGTTGTAGTTCATCACAAAGCTCTTGTAGCTAGGTGTAAGTGACTGGAGGATTCTGTCAATGACCGAGTCATCCGGGAGATTACCTCCCAGCTGAGTCAAGAGGTTGTGCAACCCAGAAATTTTGAGTATGTGCTCACTGACAGAACTATTCTCATATGCTCCGTGTTGCTCAAAACGCTTTTGGAGCTCCAGTTCTAAAATGTAAAGCATGCTGCACTGAACAAGGGAGTAATCATCGCAGCATGACTGCCAAGCGTTCGTAACGTCTTGGTCTGCTGGGAAAATGGGTGGGTCACCTAGCAGTGCATCAGGGACATACAATCTTTTGGAAGCTATGAGGATGATCCTCAAGCCATGGACCCAGTCCGCATAGTTGCTTCCATCATCTTTCAGCTTGGTTTTCTCTAGGAACGCGTTGAAGTTGAGGGTGACATTAGCGTTGGCCATTAGATCTACCATATAGATTGTAAAGACAATTTTAGACTAAGTTCATGATAATTAAGTTCACATAATCAAATTATTTAATGAACTCCCATTTAGATAGACATCTCTCTAGTCATCCAAGTGACACATGATACATGTCAACTAGCCCGTGTCTGATCATCACGTGAGACGGACTAGTCATCCATGGTGAACATCTCCATGTTGATCGTATCTTCTATACGACTCATGTTCGACCTTTCGGTCTTGCGTGTTCCAAGGCCATGTCTATACATGCTAGGCTCTTCAAGTCAACCTAAGTGTTTAGCGTGTGTAAATCTGGCTTTCACCCGTTGTATGCGAACGTTAGAACCTATCACACCCGATCATCACGTGGTGCTTCGGAACAACGATCCTTAGCAACGGTGCACAGTTAGGGTGAACACCTTTCTTGAATTTTTATTGAGAGATCATCTTATTTACTACCGTCGTTCTAAGAAAATAAGATGTAAACATGATAAACATCACATGCAATCAATATAGTGATATGATATGGCCAATATCATCTTGCTGCTTTGATCTCCATCATCGGGGCACCATGATCATCACTGTCACTGGCATGACACCATGATCTCCATCATCATGATCTCCATCACCATGGTCTCCATCATCATGATCTCCATCATTGTGTGTTCATGAAGTTGTCTCGCCAACTATTACTTCTACTACTATGGCGAACATTTAGCAATAAAGTAAAGTAATTACATGTCGTTTATGATTGACACACATGTCATACAATAAAATAAGACAACTCCTATGGCTCCTGCCAGTTGTCATACTCATCGACATGCAAGTCGTGAATCCTATTACAAGAACATGATCAATCTCATACATCCCAATGCATCACATCACATCCTTTTGGCCAAATCGCATCACAAGGCATATGCTGCAAAAACAAGTTAGACGTCCTCTAATTTGTAGTTGCAAGTTTTTACGTGGCTGCTATAGGTTTCTAGAAAGAATGTTTCTTACCGACGGCAAAAACACAACGTGATATGCCAATTGCTATTTACCCTTCATAAGGACCCTTTTCATCGAATCCAATCCGACTAAGGTGGGAGAGATAGACACCCGCTAGCCACCTTATGCAACAAGTGCATGTCAGGCGGTGGAACCGGTCTCACGTAAGCGTACGTGTAAAGTTGGTCCAGGCTGCTTCATCCCATAATACCGCCGAATCAAGATAAGACTAGTAGTGGTAAGCAAATTAACAAGACCGACGCCCACAGCAACTTTGTGTTCTACTTGTGCATAGATTCTACGCATAGACCTAGCTCTGATACCACAGTTGGGAGACGTAGTAGTAAATCAAAAAATTTCCTACGTGTTCACCAAGATCTATCTATGGAGAAACCAACGACGAGTAAGGGGAGAGTGCATCTTCATACCTTTGAAGATCGCTAAGCAGAAGCATTGCAAGAACGCGGTTGGTGGAGTCGTACTCATAGCGATTCAGATCGCGGTATCCCCAATCTTAGTGCCGAACAACGGTGCCTCCGCGTTCAACACACGTGCAGCCCGGTGACGTCTCCTACGCCTTGATCCAGCAAGGAGGGAGGAGAGGTTGAGGGAGAGCTCTGGCAGCATGAAGGCATGGTGATGGTGGATCTGCGTGGTACTCCGACAGAGCTTCGCTAAGCACTACGGAGAATGAGGAGGGGGAGAGGTAGGGCTGCCCTGAGAGGAAGAGAGAACCGTGTCTCAAAACAGCCCCAATGGCACTTCTATATATAGGAGGAGGAGGAGGTAGGGATGCACTCTAGGGTTTCGACCCTAGGGTGGTGCGGCAGCCACCAAATGCATCTGGTGCGGCGGCCAGAGGGAGGGGAGGAGGTGCGGCTGCCCTAGCCACCCTAGGGTGGGCCTAGGGCCCATCTGGAGAGGGAGGATTAGGGCTGCACCGAGAGGAGAGGAACTCGTGTGTCGGCAGCCCCCAAAAAAACCACTATATATAGGAGGAGGGGAGGAGGGTGCGCAGCCCTTGATGTCCTTTGGCCGGCGGCCAAGACGGGAGAGGGGGAGGGCGCAACCCTAATCGGCCTTAGGCCCATTTGGGTCTAGGGTTTCCCCACCCTCCCACCTTTCCTACGCCTTGGGCTAGGGTGGAGGGTGCACCAGCCCACTCCGGGGCTGGTCCCTTCCACTCTCGGCCCATGCCGCCCTCTGGGGCTGGTGGACCCACTTGGTGGACCCTTGGACCCCTTCCGATGGTCCCGGTACGTTACTAGTAATTCCCGAAACACTTCCGGTGGCCAAATCCTCACTTCTTATATATGAATCTTTACCTCCGAACCATTCCGGAGCTCCTCATGACATCTGGGATCTCATGCGGGACTCCGAACAACCTTCGGTAACCACGTACACTATTTCCCTATAACCCTAGCATCATCGAACCTTAAGTGTATAGACCCTACGGGTTCGGGAGACACGTAGACATGACCGAGACACGTCTCTGGTCAAGAACCAATAGCGGGATCTGGATACCCATGTTGGCTCCCACATGCTCGACGATGATCTCATCGGATGAACCACGATGTCGGGGATTCAATCAATCCTGTATACAATTCCCTTTGTCTACCGGTATGATACTTGCCCGAGATTCGATCGTCGGTATCCCCATACCTTGTTCAATCTCGTTACCGGCAAGTCTCTTTACTCATTCCGTAACACATCATCCCGTGGCTAACTCTTTAGTCACATTGAGATCATTATGATGATGTCTTACCGAGTGGGCCCAGAGATACCTCTCCGTCATACGGAGTGACAAATCCCAGTCTCGATTCGTGCCAACCCAACAGACACCTTTGGAGATACCCGTAGTGCACCTTTATATCCCCCAGTTACATTGTGATGTTTGGCACACCCAAAGAATTCCTACAGTATCCGGGAGTTGCACAATCTCATGGTCTAAGGAAATGATACTTGACATTGGAAAAGCTTTAGCAGACGAACTACACGATCTTGTGCTATGCTTAGGATTGGGTCTTGTCCATCACATCATTCTCCTAATGATGTGATCCCGTTATCAATGACATCCAATGTCCATGGTCATGAAACCGTGACCATCTATTGATCAACGAGCTAGCCAACTAGAGGCTCACTAGGGACACATTGTGGTCTATGTATTCACACATGCATTATGGTTTCCGGTTAACACAATTATAGCACGAACAATAGACAATTATCATGAACAAGGAAATACAATAATAACCATTTTATTATTGCCTCTAGGGCATATTTACAAAAGTTCATTCCCGACAGAGAGAAGGACAAGCTGACTGAGGCCCTAGGGATTGCTGAGCACCCTGGACGAACACGAGGCACACCAGGCTCCATTTCGAGGAAGGTTGGGTTTCCCGATGCAGGCGGTTATAGAATCTGGGAGAGAAAGAGGAAAGCGGAGCTGAGCGAAATTTAGAAGCTCAATGCAAGACTACAAAAGCTAGAGGAAGATGAGAGCCAGCGAGCTGCCGGCCAACCATCTCAGCGGCAGGAAGCTACCCCAGAAGCTACCCCGCCATCTCAGTGGAGAAGCAACGTCGCTTCCACGGAGCCCGTTCAGCCTGATTTCAAGTCTCCTAGCTACCCCATGGATACTATCATGGAGGCTCAACATTGCGAGCTTATGAAGAAATGCCGGAACCTCACTTTCAAGGCGGATGTTGGCTCTGTTGCACCTCCTCAACCCAACGGAACTTTTCACTGCCGTCCAATTCCACATGGCTATGCTGTTGCGATGGTGGATGAAGTAATGAAGGAATTTGAGGAGCTCGAGCTTGACCACTCTACAGGTGAAGGAGAGAATAAGCTGGTTCGTGCCCTGAGTAGTACATGTCTATGGCAGAAGTAGTACATCAAGCTTCCAAATTGGACGCCTTCGCATCCTCCTTCTCCTCAGACGAATCAGGGCACTCCTCCTCCTCCTCCTCCTCCTCCTCCGGCGAGTGATCACGGCACACCGCCTCCTTCTCTGGCTCCTCCGACGCGTGGGGGCACTCTGCCTCCTCCTTCGCCTACTCTGGCACGTCGGAGCAGTACGCCTCCTCCTCAGCCTCGTCGGCAACGGCAGAAGACAGACGTCGCCGGCTCCTCCGGTGCCTAGTAAGCAACGATGGATGGGAGCCACCGCCGCTCTGGCGGCTAGCAGTACAAGCATAGACAGGAGGGGATACAGATACGGTCCATCTCTCAATCCTCTGGAAAAGTTACCATATGAGAGGACCGAGTCTGAAAACAAGGAGATATGTCTGGCCGAATTGAGGTCCCATTTTGCAAAGAAAACTCTACCTCCGAAGGAGAAGATAGATGCAGTGAAAGAAAACTCTATTTTTTGTGTTTTCCATTCATTTCAAATTTATTTTATGGTGCTACATACTGTAAACAGTACACAAGTTCGTGCATATATATATGTAATATAATATACAATATCTCATACACAGTATATATATATACAAATGGAATTACACATCCATATAAATTCGGGACTTATAATTAATTTAAGGCCCAAAACCCGGTCGGGACTAGCTAGCTAGTGCTCCGGATGAAACCTCGGTTCTCTACTATTGATTTGCTGGCATTATTGAGGCGGCGGTAAGGAATAGTGCTCTCCGTTTACATGAATGACATGTTGAAGAAGAAATGCCGCAAATTCCTCTTGAAGTGCTACAAAGCGTTTCTCGGGTGAGATCTTCGACATCATCTCCCGAACCTGGAGTTGTCTTTCACGTGCTGCTCTACGACGTATATGACTTTCGGTCTAGATGCGAATGTTCTCGCAGAGGAAATATCCACATAAATTTGTCCCCTGTGGCTGCTTATTGCACTTTGTAAAAGAATAGAATTGAATAAGATAATTAATAATTGAGCATGATAATGGTATTGAAAATAGAATTAATGAGATGCGCGGACCTAGTAGTACTACTTAATTACCTTCATCTTTTTCCACTTCAGCTTCGGTTTCCATTGACGACCGTGATGGTTTTTTTCTAACTTCTTTTTCCAAACACTACCCGGAAAAGAAAAAGAATGAAAGAGTTATTATAATTACTTTTGATCTCAGGAAATAATGAAAGAAAGCGAGGTCAATAAAGATTGAAATTACCGTTCTATCATAAAATACAAGTCCATGTATGATTGTTCTGGTTTATCTAGTGAGTCGTACACTTGAACAAGTCCATCCGCGAGGATAATATATAGGAGGACATAGTGGTCTCTGCGCAGAAGTTCATATAATTAAGCAGACATGAGCATATAACTCATCAACTACAGTTGACAGCGAGCTAGTAAGCAAAAATAGAATTTGTAGTATACAAGAGAGTAAACACTCACCCCATGTTGTAAGGAAATATTATAGTAGATTTGTTGGTATTCATTATTGCCTTTAGAAATTTTTCCAAGAGATCTTCTGTGTCCTTGGCATAATGTTTTACCACATGACGATTAACGGTACTTGGGTCGATGAACGCAATGTCATTGATTCCCTCTTGTTTCGATTCCCACATCTTCAATCTGCATAATAGTGTAGAAAAGAACATATATAGTAAGGATAAGCCAATGAATGATATCTTAGCTAGAGACTTAAATTACTAAAGATATAAATCACTTACAGACAATAGCAATTGATGATAGTTTTGTCGATAGAGTCCATGTGGTATAACTGGAAAAGTTCTGAGAATTCAAGACATATGTCACATGCATTGACGTAATGCTCTTTTCTTACTTTGACCATGACCGCCGTCTCCCCTCGCTTTGCTTCACGCATGTACCAATCATGCAACCGTCGCATCGCAGTTGGTAGTTCCTTGTACTACTCGGGTGCTACAAGTGGTTTTCCAACGACATATTGCATTGCGTACTCAGTTGCATCGTACCCGCGGATTTCCTTGGTGCCAAGGATTTTGTCAAGAGTGAGACCCACAGCCTTTAGTACTTCGAGGTCGATTGGGTTGCCTTGCACGTCGACTGGTTGGATTGGTTGCTTGCTTGGATTGGTACTCACCTTGAGCGGAGAGATCGATTACTTGGATTGTTCTCCGAGCCGGGGAACTGTTTTCCCGCTAGTTGATGCCGTACTTCTCGACTTCTTCCTTGGGCTGGGCCGACTTCTCTGCTCACTTGCCTTCTGAATCTGTCGCTCATAGTCTATCGGCATACGCTCGATATATGTCGGGGGTCGATCAATAAAGTGTTCCATAAAGTGATCTTGGATTTCCCTGGGTATTACCTCCTTTGGTGGCACGGTCTTCTTCGCAAAAAAGGCTTTCACTTGGAGATCGCATTCAATTTATTTTCCTTCGGTGTCATGTCATAAGGCAGCTTCCTTTTGGCCGGAGGCTCGGGTTTCTTCTTTGCTTTCTTCCGAAGAGGACTGCTGGTGGCCTTCCTCTTTTGGGAGCCCTGCTAGTGGGACTGCTGCCGGGCTGGAGTTAGCTCACGCGGCGGAGATCGATATCGATGATGATATGGACTCGCGTCGTGCTCCGTCCCGAGGTTGGGAGGACTGCTCATGGTGAGGTGGGGAGGACTACTAGCGAGGTGGGACGCCTCTCAAGGTGGGGACGACTGTGGGGGAGTTCGATGTGGGGAGGACTGCTGCCGAGGTGACTGCTGGCGAGGTGGGGAGGACTGCTGGCACTGCGATGCCTCTGGCTGGGATCCCTCACGCTGGACATCGATACTCGGAGTAGCTAGTGGCCTTAGCGCCGAGTGTGGAAAGACGATGCAGTCCTTACTCCATAGAATGAGACCACGGCCGGCTTCTGCCAATGTGGATTCCCCCTCACCTCCAGGGATGTCAAGCAATAGTTCATCATATCTCGGCTCTATTGCGTCCACCGCGACATGAGCATACCCAGCTGGAACCGGATTGCAATGCCAGAGAACATCAGGTGTATTTGGTAAAGCATAGCCCGTCGCGACCCGCACGGGTATGTTCTTCATTTTCTGGATTAGCTCACAAGATGTCTTCTCGGTGGTATCATCCACGGGGGTGTGACCCAGCGGTGCCCCCATGGAACCCATGCTGCTTTTCTGCATTGTAGATGGGACGGGTTCTTCCCCTGCTTCCTGCTATGGAGTTTCCCTTTGCTGGGTCAGTACCTGTATCTGCAGCTGCTGCTGCTCGTACTTCTGTTCCAACTTTGAAAGTCGGTCTGCTTCCACCTTCTTTTTTCTCGAATGGCTTTTATAACTGTCCTACCATCCCGCAAACCCCTCATATCACGGAACATCACCCATGCCTCGTGTTCATCCTCCGTGTTCGGCATTCCCGAGGGTGCGTGTAAGCTCGTCGTTCTCTCTATCGGGGTGAAACCGTCCTTCTTGGGCATCTTTTATTGCTTGAATCAACTCATCTGATGCATGCTTCAGACTGGCCAGTGCAACAATCTTCCCTGTGGCTGGGTCCAACTTTCCCTCATGCGCAAAAAACCAATTCCTGCACCTCTTGGGCTAGTTGAAGGTTACTGGAGTGATCCTTTCAGCAAGCATCTTATTCTCTAATGCATTCCACATAGGAATGGCTGACTTGTATCCACCTGTCCCTAGTTTATGGTGATACTTTTTTTACTCGATAAATGCGTCCTAGTGATCCCTTACCTTCTCGTATATTCCTTTGAATTTGGGCGCCTTCTTGCCTCTAGCGTTTTACTCGGTCCATAATCTTTTCTTCCAAGTCTAGAATGTGCCGGCCATCTTATGGAGAGCAAACTCCTTGACTTTGTTCCTTTGACGCTCCGAGAGAGAATCTGGTAGGGTGAAATGCTCCATGAGCTCTTGCCAAAGGGCATCTTTAATTCTTGTATCGACATAATTCACTCCTGTTTTTGGTTCCTTTGGTTGAATCCATTCATGCATTGTGATCGGGACTTCCTCCCTAACAACCACTCCGCATTGACGCACAAATGTCTTGGCATTGGCTTCAGGGTGAGTCGGTTCGCCATTATGTTTGAAAGCATCAAGATTGAGGTTTATGTTGTCGTCCAATATTTTGGCAGCGCCTCGTACAATTCTACTAGATTGGCTCGATCCGGAGGGCTGATAATTAAAATAAGAAAGATTTGTTAATATATATACATACAAATCAATTAATACACATGTAATGATCACCAGAGGCTAATCGATGTGTATATACCTCGCCGAACATTCTTGGTTGTTCCGGATTTTGGAACATAAGTTGTTCTTCCTAGGCCTCACATCCATCAGATATTGTGAGCCATCATCATGATCATGTGATTCACCTTGAAGGTCCACTGGGTTTTCGGAGGAGCGTATCATGTCGAAGATGTCCTCTTCGTGAGCTCTACCGGTGTTGTCCATAGCTTAATAACTAGTCCATAATAATATAGATAAAACAAATTAGTATTTAAATTAAAATGCATTCAAGAAGCAAAATAACTGATAGTTAATTAATAATGCATCATCGAATACATATATAGTATAGTTCTTAAAAAAGATCTCATCTGCATAATCTTGGATAATTTTCAATACATCGGCTAATCTCCATCAATCTAGCTAATACATCATAATAGTAGCTAGCTAATATATCGATCTAGCTAGAACCCTAGCACCCGGCGGATATCGGGGCGGGCGGTGGACACCCAAAGAGAAGGAACCATCACAGGAACATAGCTGCAGTGAGATCCCTGAAGAATCTGCCTGGTATTGTCGGACCTGGCCTCCAAAGCTGCCATGTAGCGACGGACATGCTCGTTCTCCTTGCTGACATGGTACTGTACCACCTCCACGGGGGACTCAAGCATCTGAAAACTCCGTGGCCCATGCGGCCACCACCACAGAACCTCCGGGTTGACGAAGGGCTGACTCCTCACCAAGCTACGCCGCCCGGAAGACAGCACCTCCCAGTACCAGCCGGCGGAGCCCAGTCCCTGACAGGGCCCCTCGGCTCAAGCAAGTAACCTCCTCCGGTGACTCGACGACGAGGATGCGGGATCGACATCGTCGACGTCGAGAAGAAACACTTAATTACGAAAATGAATTAAATAAAACTTATCAAAATTAACACTTAACAAAATTAACACTTAGCAAAATTAACACTTAGCATCTAGCAAAATCAAGAATTACGGCACTCTTTGGATCCTAATGCGTGTGTGACTATCGGTCTGTCGAGACTTTCCTTAAATAAATCTCACATATCTCATGGTGTGTTGGTGCGCACTCTCTCACATTGATAGGGTGGTGTATATATGTTGGTGAACACTCTCTCGCAGTAATAGGTTCGACCGGCGGTGACGGATGCTTCCCCTCTCCTCTTCTTGCACAATATATCGATGAGTATATCGCAAAGAAGAGGACACAGAGGAAGCGCCCCCACGACAAAGTCGGGATTCCTCCATCAAGAACACACATGAAACCCTAAACTAAATTAGGATCGACGACACACCGAAAGTCACACACGCATTAGGATCCAACGAAATTAAACTTAAAACTAAACTAAACATAAACTAAATTAAACCTAAACTAAACCTAAACTAAGACATATCCTAATAACCTGACAACCTAACTAACTAACTAACTAAATAGGGGTGTTGTGTCCTGGTCGGGGTCGGGTGTCGGGGGTGTCGTGTCGGGGTGTCGGGGTTCGACGTCGAGGGACCGCAGATACCCTAGCATCTACGCACTAGTCCGACGGTCGTTAGGGCGATCGTCGGGGAGAGGGGTCGGCTGGGAGATCTCACCTAGCCTCCTGACCCGGAGGTGACGTCGGCGACGGGCTCGGGGTGGCGGCAACGGGATCACGGAGCGGCGGCCGGAGTGAGCGGGCCAGCAGCGATGGGACCGACGACGAGGGGCGGCGTCCGGGTAGGCGAGGGCGACCGCGGCGAGGGCGACGGCAGCGAGGGCGACGGCGGCGGTGGTGAGGGCGACGGCGCCGAGGGGCGGCGTCCAGTAAGGCGAGGGCGACGGCGGCGAGGGCGCCGGTGGCGAGGGCAACGTCGGTGGTGGTGAGGGCGACGGTGGCGCGACCGACGGCGGCAAGGGCGACGGCGGTGGTGGTGCGACGGCGGCGGTGGTGAGGGCCGGCGACGGTAATGGAGCGGTGGTGGTCCGACGGCGGCGAGGGCGACGACAACAATAGCGACGGCGACGAGGTCGACCGCGGCGAGGGCGACAGCGGCAGTGGTGAGGGCGACGGCGGCGGTGGTGAGGACGACGATGGCGAGAGCGACGGCGGCGAGGGCGACGGCAGCGAGGGCGATTTCGGCAGCCTGGCGACGGAAGTTTGAGCTCTCCCGGTGCGTGGCTCGGCCCGGGACGACGAAGTGCTCAATTTATAGCACGCACCGGTACTAAAGGTGTTTTCTAATTAAATATTAGTTATTATTTTCAAAAAACCCGTAAATTTAGAAAATCATAGAAAAAAGCATAGGACTCCACTGGAAATAAATAATATAGGAAAAAATATTAGAAAAATATAAAGAATCTGTTTATGGCATTTCCATGCATGTTCGAACAACTTCAACTGCTGTATAAGATAATTTGATTAAATATGGTATTTGAAATATTCATATCTCGCATTTGAAAAGCAGTACAAATGAACTCTGAAAAGGATGTAACTTGGCATGACATCATAATTTCACCCACATAGCAACTTCTAGAGAGTGGAGAGGGTTACGGCAAAAACTGGATGCACTTCGTGTACAAATTGGACAATCTCATAAGAAGTATCAGAGTTTCAGACAAAAACTCATCTATTACAAAGGGATTTCATTTTTAATAACTTATTTTAACTCCATACTTTTTGTGTGTTCAATATGCACCATTCAAAGGCACACCATCAATTTTCAACCCTTTCTGGCTTCATTTGATATTTTTCATGCATTTAATGATTTATTTTGAGCTAAATGACCTTGAATTTGAAAAGCAGTACAAATGAACTCTGAAAAGGTTGTAACTTGGCATGACATCATAATTTTACCCACATAGCAATTTCTAGAGAGTTGAGAGGGTTGGAGCAAAAACTAGATGCACTTCGTGTACAAATTGGACAATCTCATAAGAAGTATGAGGGTTTCGGACGAAAACTCATCTATTACAAAGGGATTTCATTTTTAATAACTTATTTTAACTCCATACTTTTTGTGTGTTCAATATGCACCATTGAAAGGCACATCATCAATTTTCAGCCCTTTCTGACTTCGTTTGATATTTTTCATGCATTTAATGATTTATTTTGAGCTAAATGACCCTGAATTTGAAAAGCAATACAAATAAACTCTAAAAAGGTTGTAACTTCGCATGACGTCATAATTTCACCCACATAGCAACTTCTAGAAAGTTGAGAGGGTTACGGCAAAAACTGGATGCACTTCGTGTACAAATTGGACAATCTCATAAGAAGTATGAGGGTTTCGGACGAAAACTCATCTATTACAAAGGGATTTCATTTTTAATAAGTTATTTTAACTCCATACTTTTTGTGTGTTCAATATGCACCATTCAAAGGCACATCATCATTCAACCCTTTCTGACTTCATTTGATATTTTTCATGCATTTAATGATTTATTTTGAGCTAAATGACCTTGAATTTGAAAAGCAGTACAAATGAACTCTGAAAAGATTGTAACTTGGCATGACATCACAATTTCACCCACATAGCAACTTCTTGAGAGTTGAGAGGGTTACGGCAAAAACTGGATGCACTTCGTGTACAAATTGGACAATCTCATAAGAAGTATGAGGGTTTCGGACGAAAACTCATCTATTACAAAGGATTTCATTTTTAATAACTTATTTTAACTCCATACTTTTTGTGTCTTCAATCAGCACCATTCAAAGGCACATCATCAATTTTCAACCCTTTGTGACTTCATTTGATATTCTTCATGCATTTAATGATTTATGTTGAGCTAAATGCACCTGAATTTGAAAAAAAGTACAAATGAACTCTAAAAAGGTTGTAAATTGGCATGACTTCATAATTTCACCCACATAGAAACTTCTAGAGAGTTGAGAGGGTTACGGCAAAAACTGGATGCACTTCGTGTACAAACTGTTACAAACTTATACCATGCTAGCTTGGAAAGGCATGCATGTCCTTCACATAAATATATAGAAAGTGATGACGGTGAACCCGGTCACATCCCAGAGTGGGATCTCGCGGTGTAAGACGTTTTCTGCGTGTTTGTCCCTTTCTTATGATTGCGCCGTAACCATGGATAATCTTCATCATTTAACAGGATGCTGGGGTCAGTCTTCACTCTAAAGGTAGGGATTTCATGAAACTTTTCATAATCTTCGAACATGTCTGTCTTGTCCTCCACTCCCACAATGTTTCTTTTCCCTGAAAGAACTATGTGGCTCTTTGGCTCATCGTATGATGTATTCGCTTCCTTATCTTTTTTTCTCCTCGGTTTGCTAGACATGTCCTTCACATAGAAAACCTGAGCCACATCATTGGCTAGGACGAATGAGTCGTCTGTGTATCCAAGATTGTTGAGATCCACTGTTGTCATTCCGTACTGAGGGTCTACCTGTACCCCGCCTCTAGTATATTTGACCCATTTGCACCGAAACAAAGGGACCTTAAGATCAGGTCCATAGTCAATTTCCCATATCTCCTCTATGTAACCATAATATGTGTCTTCAAAGTTGGTTGCATCATAGCGACACCACTGTTTTGGTTGGTGCTCTTCTTATCTTGGGCGATCGTGTAAAATGTATTCCCATTTATCTTGTACCCTTTGAAAGTCATTACAGTCGAACTTGGTGTCTTGGCCAACCAGTACAGTTCATCTGAAACATCGTTGTCATTGATGAGCTTTGTTTGCAACCAACTGGCAAAAGTCTCCATGTGTTTACGTTCAATCTAGGGGTCAGACTGCTCCGGGTTCTTGGACCGTACAATATCCTTGTGTTCCTCCATATATGGAGTGACCAAGGTGGAATTTTGTAGAACCGTGAAGTGTGCTTGAGTGAAAGAATGCCCGTCCATATTTATTGCTTCTTTCTTTCTTAATGTGCCTTTTCCTCCCAGTCTCCCCTCATGCCGCGATTCAGGAAGACCAATGGGCTTAATGTTAGGAAAAAAGTCAACACAAAACTCAATAACCTCCTCTGTTCCATATCCCTTGGCGATGCTTACCTGTGGCCTAGCACGGTTATGAACATATTTCTTTAACACTCCCATGAACCTCTCGAAGGGGAACATATTGTGTAGAAATACAGGACCCAGAATGTTAATCTATTCGACTAGGTGCACTAGAACGTGCGCCATAATATTGAAGAAGGATGGAGGGAACACCAACTCGAAACCGACAAGACACTGGACCAGGTCATTCTGTAACCTTGGTAGGATTTCTCGATCGATTACCTTCTGAGAAATTGCATTGAGGAATGCGCATAGCTTCACAATGGCTAATCGAACATTTTCCCGTAGAAGCCCCCTAAGTGCAACCGGAAGTAATTGCATCATAATCACGTGGAAGTCATGAGAATTTAGATTTTGAAATTTTTTCTCTGCCATATTTATTATTCCCTATATATTCGACGAGAAGCCAGACGGGACATTGATACTGAACAGGCATTCAAAAAATATTTCCTTCTCCTCTTTCGTAAGAGCGTAGCTGGCAGGACCTTGATACTGCTTTGGAGGCATGTCGTCTTTTTCATTAGTTCTTTGCTTGTACTCCCGTGCCTCCGGTGTATCTTTCGTCTTTCCATACACGCCCAAGAAGCCTAGCAGGTTCACACAAAGAATCTTCGTCACATGCATCACGTCAAGTGCATAGCGGACCTCTAGGGCTTTCCAATATTCAAGTTCTCAAAATATAGATTTCTTCTTCCACATGGGTGCGTGTCCATTGGCGTCATTCGGAACAGATTGTCCGCCAGGACCCTTCCCAAAGATTACCTATAAATCCTTGACCATATCAAATATGTATTTACAAGTACGGAGGCCAGGCTTCTTCCGGTTATCTGGCTCACCTTTGAAATGGTTGCCCGCCTTTCTTTAGATATGCTTGATCGGTAGAAACCGACGGCGGCGAGGGCGACGACAACGAGAGCGACAGTGACGAGGTCGACGGCGGCGAGGGCGACGGCGGCGAGGGCGACGGCGGCAGTGGTGAGGGCGACGGCGGCGGTGGTGAGGACGACGACGGCGAGAGCGATTTCGGCAGCCTGGCGACGCAAGTTGGAGCTCTCCCGATGCGTGGCTCGGCCCGGGACGACGAAGTGCTCAATTTATAGCACGCACCGGTACTAAAGGTGTTTTTTAATTAAATATTAGTTATTATTTTCAAAAAACCCGTAAATTTAGAAAATCATAGAAAAAAGCATAGGACTCCAATGGAAATAAATAATATAAGAAAAAATATTAGAAAAATATAAATAATCTGTTTATGGCATTTCCATGCATGTTCGAACAACTTCAACTGCTGTATAAGATAATTTGATTAAATATGGCATTTGAAATATTCATATCTCGCATTCGAAAAGCAGTACAAATGAACTCTGAAAAGGTTGTAACTTGGCATGACATCATAATTTCACCCACATAGCAACTTCTAGAGAGTGGAGAGGTTTACAGCAAAAACTCGATGCACTTCGTGTACAAATTGGACAATCTCATAAGAAGTATCAGGGTTTCAAACGAAAACTCATCTATTACAAAGGGATTTCATTTTTAATAACTTATTTTAACTCCATACTTTTTGTGTGTTCAATATGCACCATTAGAAGGCACATCATCAATTTTCAACCCTTTCTGGCTTCATTTGATATTTTTCATGCATTTAATGATTTATTTTGAGCTAAATGACCTTGAATTTGAAAAGCAGTACAAATGAACTCTGAAAAGGTTGTAACTTGGCATGACATCATAATTTCACCCACATAGCAATTTCTAGAGAGTTGAGAGGGTTGCAGCAAAACCTGGATGCACTTCGTGTACAAATTGGACAATCTCATAAGAAGTATCAGGGTTTCGGACGAAAACTCATCTATTACAAAGGGATTTCATTTTTAATAACTTATTTTAACTCCATACTTTTTGCGTGTTCAATATGCACCATTAAAAGCCACATCATCAATTTTCAACCCTTTGTGACTTCATTTGATATTTTTCATGCATTTAATGATTTATTTTGAGCTAAATGACCCTGAATTTGAAAAGCAATACAAATTAACTCTAAAAAGCTTGTAACTTCACATGACATCATAATTTCACCCACATAGCAACTTCTAGAGAGTTGAGAGGGTTACGGCAAAAACTGGATGCACTTCGTGTACAAATTGGACAATCTCATAAGAAGTATGAGGGTTTCGGACGAAAACTCATCTATTACAAAGGGATTTAATTTTTAATAACTTATTATCACTCCATACTTTTTGTGTGTTCAATATGCACCATTCAAAGGCACATCATCAATTTTGAACGCTTTCTGACTTCATTTGATATTTTCATGCATTTAATGATTTATTTTGAGCTAAATGACCCTGAATTTGAAAAGCAGTACAAACGAACTCTGAAAAGGTTGTAACTTGGCATGACATCATAATTTCACCCACATAGCAACTTCTAGAGAGTTGAGAGGGTTATGGCAAAAACTGGATGCACTTCATGTACAAATTGGACAATCTCATAAGAAGTATGAGGGTTTCGGACGAAAACTCATCTATTACAAAGGGATTTCATTTTTAATAACTTATTTTAACTCCATACTTTTTGTGTATTCAATATGCACCATTCAAAGGCACATCATCATTCAACCCTTTCTGACTTCATTTGATATTTTTCATGCATTTAATGATTTATTTTGAGCTAAATGACCTTGAATTTGAAAAGCAGTACAAATGAACTCTGAAAAGATTGTAACTTGGCATGACATCACAATTTCACCCACATAGCAACTTCTTGAGAGTTGAGAGGGTTACGTCAAAAACTGGATGCACTTCGTGTACAAATTGGACAATCTCATAAGAAGTATGAGGGTTTCGGACGAAAACTCATCTATTACCAAGGGATTTAATTTTTAATAACTTATTTTCACTCCATACTTTTTGTGTGTTCAATATGCACCATTCAAAGGCACATCATCAATTTTCAACGCTTTCTGAATTCATTTGATATTTTCATGCATTTAATGATTTATTTTGAGCTAAATGACCCTGAATTTGAAAAGCAGTACAAACGAACTCTGAAAAGGTTGTAACTTGGCATGACATCATAATTTCACCCACATAGCAACTTCTAGAGAGTTGAGAGGGTTATGGCAAAAACTGGATGCACTTCGTGTACAAATTGGACAATCTCATAAGAAGTATGAGGGTTTCGGACGAAAACTCATCTGTTACAAAGGGATTTCGTTTTTAATAACTTATTTTAACTCCATACTTTTTGTGTGTTCAATATGCACCATTCAGAGGCACATCATCATTCAACCCTTTCTGACTTCATTTGATATTTTTCATGCATTTAATGATTTATTTTGAGCTATATGACCTTGAATTTGAAAAGTAGTACAAATGAACTCTGAAAAGATTGTAACTTGGCATGACATCACAATTTCACCCACATAGCAACTTATTGAGAGTTGAGAGGGTTACGGCAAAAACTGGATGCACTTTGTGTACAAATTGGACAATCTCATAAGAAGTATGAGGGTTTCGGACGAAAACTCATCTATTACAAAGGGATTTCATTTTCAATAACTTATTTTAACTCCATATGTCGATTTCTACCGATCAAGCATATCTTTAGAAAGCAAGGCAACCATTTCACAGGTGAGCCAGATAACCGGAAGAAGCCTGGCCTCCGTACTGGTGAATATATATTTGATATGGTCAAGGATTTACAGGTAATCTTTAGAAAGGGTCCTGGCGGACAATCTGTTCCGGATGACGCCAATGGACACGCACCCATGTGGAAGAAGAAATCTATATTTTGTGAACTTGAATATTGGAAAGCCATAGAGGTCCGCAATGCAATCGACGTGTTGCATGTGACGAAGAATCTTTGTGTGAACCTGCTAGGCTTCTTGGGCGTGTATGGAAAGATGAAAGATACACCGGAGGCACGGGAGGACAAGCAAAGTATTAATGAAAAAGACGGCATGCCTCCAAAGCAGTATCAAGGTCCTTCCAGCTACGCTCTTACGAAAGAAGAGAAGGGAATCTTTTTTGAGTGCCTGTTCAGTATCAATGTCCCGTCTGGCTTCTCGTCGAATATAAAGGGAATAATAAATATTGCAGAGAAAAAATTTCAAAATCTAAAGTCTCATGACTGCCACGTGATTATGACGCAATTACTTCCGGTTGCACTTAGGGGGCTTCTACCGAAAAATGTTCGATTAGCCATTGTGAAGCTATGCGCATTCCTCAATGCAATTTCTCAGAAGGTAATCGATCCACAAATCCTACCAAGGTTACAGAATGACCTGGTCCAATGTCTTGTCAGTTTCGAGTTGGTGTTCCCTCCATCCTTCTTCAATATTATGGCGCACGTTCTAGTGCACCTAGTCGAATAGATTAACATTCTGGGTCCTGTATTTCTACACAATATGTTCCCCTTCGAGAGGTTCATGGGAGTCTTAAAGAAATATGTTCATAACCGTGCTAGGCCAGAAGTAAGCATCGCCAAGGGATATGGAACAGAGGAGGTTATTGAGTTTTGTGTTGACTTTTTTCCTAACATTAAGCCGATTGGTCTTCCTGAATCGCGGCATGAGGGGAGACTGGGTGGAGAAGGCACATTAGGAAAGAAGGAAGCAATAAATATGGACGGGCATTCTTTCACTCAAGCACACTACACGGTTCTGCAAAATTCCACCTTGGTGACTCCATATATGGAGGAACACAAGGATATTGTACGGTCCAAGAACCCGGAGCAGTCTGACCCCCGGATTGAACGTAAACACATGGAGACTTTTGCCAGTTGGTTGCAAACAAAGCTCATCAATGACAACGATGTTCCAGATGAACTGTACTGGTTGGCCAAGACACCAAGTTCAACTGTAACGACTTTCAAAGGGTATGAGATAAATGGGAATACATTTTACACGATCACCCAAGATAAGAAGAGCACCAACCAAAATAGTGGTGTCCGCTATGATGCAACCAACTTTGAAGACACATATTATGGTTACATAGAGGAGATATGGGAATTTGACTATGGACCTGATCTTAAGGTCCCTTTGTTTCGGTGCAAATGGGTCAAATATACTAGAGGCGGGGTACAGGTAGACCCGTAGTATGGAATGACAATAGTGGATCTCAACAATCTTGGATACATAGATGACTCATTCGTCCTAGCCAATGATGTGGCTCAGGTTTTCTATGTGAAGGACATGTCTAGCAAACCGAGGAGAAAAAAAGATAAGGAAGCGAATACATCATACGATGAGCCAAAGCGCCACATATTTCTTTAAGGGAAAAGAAACATTGTGGGAGTGGAGGACAAGACAGACATGTCCGAAGATTATGAAAAGTTTCATGAAATCCCTCCCTTCAGAGTGAAGACTGACCCAAGCATCCTGTTAAATGATGAAGATTATCCATGGTTACGGCGCAATCATAAGAAAGGGACAAACACGCATAAAAGTCTTACACCGCGAGATCCCACTTTGGGATGTGACTGGCTTCACCGTCATCACTTTCTATATATTTATGTGAAGGACATGCATGCATTTCCTAGCTAGCATGGTATATCTTTCTGACAGTTTGTACACGAAGTGCATCCAGTTTTTTCCGTAACCCTCTCAACTCTCTATAAGTTGCTATGTGGGTGAAATTATGATGTCATGCCAAGTTACAACCATTTCAGAGTTCATTTCTACTGCTTTTCAAATTCAGGGTCATTTAGCTCAAAATAAATCACTAAATGCATGAAAAATATGAAATGAAGTCAGAAAGGGTTGAAAAGTGATGATGTGCCTTTGAATGGTGCATATTGAACACACAAAAAGAATGGAGTTAAATTAAGTTATTAAAAATGAATTCCCTTTGTAATAGATGAGTTTTCGTCCGAAACCCTCATACTTCTTATGAGATTGTCCAATTTGTACATGAAGTGCATCCAGTTTTTGCCGTAACCCTCTCAACTCTCTAGAAGTTGCTATGTGGGTGAAATTATGATGCCATGGCAAGTTCCAACCTTTTCCGAGTTCGTTTTTACTGCTTTTCAAATTCAGGGTCATTTAGCTCAAAATAAATCATTAAATGCATGAAAAATATCAAATGAAGTCAGAAAGGGTTGAAAATTGATGATGTGCCTTTGAATGGTGCATATTGAACACAAAAAAAGTATCGAGTTAAAATAAGTTGTTAAAAATGAAATCCCTTTGTAATAGATGAGTTTTGGTCCGAAACCCTCATACTTCTTATGAGATTGTCCAATTTGTACACGAAGTGCATCCAGTTTTTGCGGTAACCCTCTCAACTCTCTAGAAGTTGCTATGTGGGTGAAATTATGATGTCATGCCAAGTTACAACCTTTTCAAAGTTCGTTTGTACTTCCTTTCAAATTCAGGGTCATTTAGCTCAAAATAAATCATTAAATGCATGAAAAATATGAAATGAAGTCAAAAAGGGTTGAAAATTTATGATGTGCCTTTGAATGGTGCATATTGAACACACAAAAATTATGGAGTTAAAATAAGTTATTAAAAATGAAATCCCTTTGTAATAGATGAGTTTTCGTCCGAAACCCTCATACTTCTTATGAGATTGTCCAATTTGTACATGAAGTGCATCCAGTTTTTGCCGTAACCCTCTCAACTCTCTAGAAGTTGATATGTGGGTGAAATTATGATGTCATGCCAAGTTACAACCTTTTCAGAGTTCATTTGTACTGCTTTTCAAACTCAGGGTAATTTAGCTCAAAATAAATCATTAAATGCATGAAAAATATCAAATGAAGTCAGAAAGGGTTGAAAATTGATGATGTGCCTTTGAATGGTGCGTATTGAACACAAAAAAAGTATGGCGTTAAAATAAGTTATTAAAAATGAAATCCCTTTGTAATAGATGAGTTTTCATCCGAAACACTCATACTTCTTATGACATTGTCCAATTTGTACATGAAGTGCATCCAGTTTTTTCCGTAACCCTCTCAACTCTCTAGAAGTTGCTAAGTGGGTGAAATTATGATGTCATGCCAAGTTACAACCTTTTCAGAATTCATTTGTACTGCTTTTCAAATTCAGGGTCACTAGCTCAAAATAAATCATTAAATGCATGAAAAATATCAAATGAAGTGTGAAAGGGTTGAAAATCGATGATGTGCCTTTGAATGGTGCATATTGAACACACAAACATTATGGAGTTAAAATAAGTTATTAAAAATGAAATCCCTTTGTAATAGATGAGTTTTCGTCCGAAACCCTCATACTTATGAGATTGTCCAATTTGTACACGAAGTGCGTCCAGTTTTTGCCATAACCCTCTCAATTCTCTAGAAGTTGCTATGCGGGTGAAATTATGATGTCATGCCAAGTTACAACCTTTTCAGAGTTCGTTTGTACTGCTTTTCAAATTCAAGGTCATTTAGCTCAAAATAAATCATTAAATGCATGAAAAATATCAAATGAAGTCAGAATGAGTTGAAAATTGATCATGTGCCTTTTAATGGTGCATATTGAACACACAAAAAGTATGGAGTTAAAATAAGTTATTAAAAATGAAGTCCCTTTGTAATAGGTGAGTTTTCGTCCAAAACCCTCATACTTCTTATGAGATTGTCCAATTTGTACACGAAGTGCATCCAGTTTTTGCGGTAACCCTCTCAACTCTCTAGATGTTGCTATGTGGGTGAAATTATGATGTCATGCCAAGTTACAACCTTTTCAGAGTTCATTTGTACTCCTTTTCAAATTCAGGGTCATTTAGCTCAAAATAAATCATTAAATGCATGCAAAATATCAAATGAAGTCAGAAAGGGTTGAAAATTGATGATGTTCCTTTGCATGCCTTTGAATGGTGCATATTGAACACACAAAAAGTATGGCGTTACAATAAGTTGTTAAAAATGAAATCCCTTTGTAATAGATGGGTTTTCGTCCGAAACACTCATACTTCTTATGAGATTGTCCAATTTGTACACGAAGTGCATCCAGTTTTTGCCGTAACCCTCTCAACTCTCTAGAAGTTGCTATGTGGGTGAAATTATGATGGCATGCCAAGTTACAACGTTTTCAAAGTTCGTTTGTACTGCTTTTCAAATTCTGGGTCATTTAGCTCAAAATAAATCATTAAATGCATGAAAAATATCAAATGAAGTCTGAAAGGGTTGAAAATCGATGATGTGCCTTTGAATGGTGCATATTGAACACACAAATATTATGGAGTTAAAATAAGTTATTAAAAATGAAATCCCTTTGTAATAGATGAGTTTTCGTCCGAAACCCTCATACTTCTTATGAGATTGTCCAATTTGTACACGAAGTGCGTCCAGTTTTTGCCATAACCCTCTCAACTCTCTAGAAGTTGCTATGCGGGTGAAATTATGATGCCATGCCAAGTTACAACCTTTTCAGAGTTCGTTTGTACTGTTTTCAAATTCAGTGTCATTTAGCTCAAAATAAATTTTTAAATGCATGAAAAATATCAAATGAAGTCAGAAAGAGTTGAAAATTGATCATGTGCCTTTGAATGGTGCATATTGAACACACAAAAAGTATGGAGTTAAAATAAGTTATTAAAAATGAAATCCCTTTGTAATAGATGAGTTTTCGTCCGAAACCCTCATACTTCTTATGAGATTGTCCAATTTGTACACGAAGTGCATCCAGTTTTTGCGGTAACCCTCTCAACTCTCTAGATGTTGCTATGTGGGTGAAATTATGATGTCATGCCAAGTTACAACCTTTTCAAAGTTCATTTGTACTGCTTTTCAAATTCAGGGTCATTTAGCTCAAAATAAATCATTAAATGCATGAAAAATATGAAATGAAGTCAAAAAGGGTTGAAAATTTATGATGTGCCTTTGAATGGTGCATATTGAACACACAAAAATTATGGAGTTAAAATAAGTTATTAAAAATTAAATCTCTTTGTAATAGATGAGTTTTCGTCCGAAACCCTCATACTTCTTATGAGATTGTCCAATTTGTACATGAAGTGCATCCAGTTTTTGCCGTAACCCTCTCAACTCTCTAGATGTTGATATGTGGGTGAAATTATGATGTCATGCCAAGTTACAACCTTTTCAGAGTTCATTTGTACTGCTTTTCAAACTCAGGGTCATTTAGCTCAAAATAAATCATTAAATGCATGAAAAATATCAAATGAAGTTAGAAAGGGTTGAAAATTGATGATGTGCCTTTGAATGGTGCGTATTGAATACACAAAAAGTATGGCGTTAAAAGAAGTTATTAAAAATGAAATCTCTTTGTAATAGATGAGTTTTCGTCCGAAACACTCATACTTCTTATGACATTGTCCAATTTGTACACGAAGTGCATCCAGTTTTTGCTGTAACCCTCTCAACTCTCTAGAAGGTGCTATGTGGGTGAAATTATGATGTCATGCCAAGTTACAACCTTTTCAGAATTCATTTGTACTGCTTTTCAAATTCAGGGTCATTTAGCTCAAAATAAATCATTAAATGCATGAAAAATATCAAATTAAGTCTGAAAGGGTTGAAAATCGATGATGTGCCTTTGAATGGTGCATATTGAACACACAAACATTATGGAGTTAAAATAACTTATTAAAAATGAAATCCCTTTGTAATAGATGAGTTTTCGTCCGAAACCCTCATACTTCTTATCAGATTGTCCAATTTGTACACGAAGTGCGTCCAGTTTTTGCCATAACCCTCTCAACTCTCTAGAAGTTGCTATGCGGGTGAAATTATGATGCCATGCCAAGTTACAACCTTTTCAGAGTTCGTTTGTACTGTTTTCAAATTCAGTGTCATTTAGCTCAAAATAAATTTTTAAATGCATGAAAAATATCAAATGAAGTCAGAAAGAGTTGAAAATTGATCATGTGCCTTTGAATGGTGCATATTGAACACACAAAAAGTATGGAGTTAAAATAAGTTATTAAAAATGAAATCCCTTTGTAATAGATGAGTTTTCGTCCGAAACCCTCGTACTTCTTATGAGATTGTCCAATTTGTACACGAAGTGCATCCAGTTTTTGCGGTAACCCTCTCAACTCTCTAGATGTTGCTATGTGGGTGAAATTATGATGTCATGCCAAGTTACAACCTTTTCAAAGTTCATTTGTACTGCTTTTCAAATTCAGGGTCATTTAGCTCAAAATAAATCATTAAATCCATGCAAAATATCAAATGAAGTCAGAAAGGGTTGAAAATTGATGATGTTCCTTTGAATGCCTTTGAATGGTGCATATTGAACACACAAAAAGTATGGAGTTACAATAAGTTATTAAAAATGAAATCCCTTTGTAATAGATGAGTTTTCGTCCGAAACCCTCATACTTCTTATGACATTGTCCAATTTGTACACGAAGTGCATCCAGTTTTTGCCGTAACCCTCTCAACTCTCTAGAAGTTGCTATGTGGGTGAAATTATGATGTCATGCCAAGTTACAACCTTTTCAAAGTTCGTTTGTACTGCTTTCAAAATTCAGGGTCATTTAGCTCAAAAGAAATCATTAAATGCATGAAAAATATGAAATGAAGTCAAAAAGGGTTGAAAATTTATGATGTGCCTTTCAATGGTGCATATTGAACACACAAAAATTATGGAGTTAAAATAAGTTATTAAAAATGAAATCCCTTTGTAATAGATGACTTTTCGTCCAAAACCCTCATGCTTCTTATGAGATTGTCCAATTTGTACATGAAGTGCATCCAGTTTTTGCCGTAACCCTCTCAACTCTCTAGAAGTTGATATGTGGGTGAAATTATGATGTCATGCCAAGTTACAACCTTTTCAGAGTTCATTTGTACTGCTTTTCAAACTCAGGGTCATTTAGCTCAAAATAAAACATTAAATGCATGAAAAATATCAAATGAACTCAGAAAGGGTTGAAAATTGATGATGTGCCTTTGAATGGTGCGTATTGAACACACAAAAAGTATGGCGTTAAAATAAGTTATTAAAAATGAAATCCCTTTGTAATAGATGAGTTTTCATCCGAAACACTCATACTTCTTATGACATTGTCCAATTTGTACATGAAGTGCATCCAGTTTTTGCCGTAACCCTCTCAACTCTCTAGAAGTTGCTAAGTGGGTGAAATTATGATGTCATGCCAAGTTACAACCTTTTCAGTATTCATTTGTACTGCTTTTCAAATTCAGGGTCACTAGCTCAAAATAAATCAATAAATGCATGAAAAATATCAAATGAAGTCTGAAAGGGTTGAAGATCGATGATGTGCCTTTGAATGGTGCATATTGAACACACAAATATTATGGAGTTAAAATAAGTTATTAAAAATGAAATCCCTTTGTAATAGATGAGTTCTCGTCTGAAACCCTCATACTTATGAGATTGTCCAATTTGTACACGAAGTGCGTCCAGTTTTTGCCATAACCCTCTCAATTCTCTAGAAGTTGCTATGCGGGTGAAATTATGATGTCATGCCAAGTTACAACCTTTTCAGAGTTCCTTTGTACTGCTTTTAAAATTCAGGGTCATTTACCTCAAAATAAATCACTAAATGCATGAAAAATATCAAATGAAGTCACAATGAGTTGAAAATTGATCATGTGCCTTTGAATGGTGCATATTGAACACACAAAAAGTATGGAGTTAAAATAAGTTATTAAAAATGAAGTCCCTTTGTAATAGATGAGTTTTCGTCCGAAACACTCATACTTCTTATGACATTGTCCAATTTGTACACGAAGTGGATCCAGTTTTTGCTGTAACCCTCTCAACTCTCTAGAAGTTGCTATGTGGGTGAAATTATGATGTCATGCCAAGTTACAACCTTTTCAGAATTCATTTGTACTGCTTTTCAAATTCAGGGTCATTTAGCTCAAAATAAATCATTAAATGAATGAAAAATATCAAATGAAGTCTGAAAGGGTTGAAAATCGATGATGTGCCTTTGAATGGTGCATATTGAGCACACAAACATTATGGAGTTAAAATAAGTTATTAAAAATGAAATCCCTTTGTAATAGATGAGTTTTCGTCCGAAACCCTCATACTTCTTATCAGATTGTCCAATTTGTACACGAAGTGCGTCCAGTTTTTGCCATAACCCTCTCAACTCTCTAGAAGTTGCTATGCGGGTGAAATTATGATGCCATGCCAAGTTACAACCTTTTCAGAGTTCGTTTGTACTGTTTTCAAATTCAGGGTCATTTAGCTCAAAATAAATTATTAAATGCATGAAAAATATCAAATGAAGTGAGAAAGAGTTGAAAATTGATCGTGTGCCTTTGAATGGTGCATATTGAACACACAAAAAGAATGGAGTTAAAATAAGTTATTAAAAATGAAATCCCTTTGTAATAGATGAGTTTTCGTCCGAAACCCTCATACTTCTTATGAGATTGTCCAATTTGTACATGAAGTGCATCCAGTTTTTGCGGTAACCCTCTCAACTCTCTAGATGTTGCTATGTGGGTGAAATTATGATGTCATGCCAAGTTACAACCTTTTCAAAGTTCATTTGTACTGCTTTTCAAATTCAGGGTCATTTAGCTCAAAATAAATCATTAAATGCATGCAAAATATCAAATGAAGTCAGAAAGGGTTGAAAATTGATGATGTTCCTTTGAATGCCTTTGAATGGTGCATATTGAACACACAAAAAGTATGGAGTTACAATAAGTTATTAAAAATGAAATCCCTTTGTAATAGATGAGTTTTCGTCCGAAACCCTCATACTTCTTATGACATTGTCCAATTTGTACACGAAGTGCATCCAGTTTTTGCCGTAACCCTCTCAACTCTCTAGAAGTTGCTATGTGGGTGAAATTATGATGTCATGCCAAGTTACAACCTTTCAGAGTTCATTTGTACTGCTTTTCAAACTGAGGGTCATTTAGCTCAAAATAAATCATTAAATGCATGAAAAATATCAAATGAAGTCAGAAAGGGTTGAAAATTGATGATGTGCCTTTGAATGGTGCGTATTGAACACACAAAAAGTATGGCGTTAAAATAAGTTATTAAAAATGAAATCCCTTTGTAATAGATGAGTTTTCATCCGAAACACTCATACTTCTTATGACATTGTCCAATTTGTACATGAAGTGCATCTAGTTTTTGCCGTAACCCTCTCAACTCTCTAGAAGTTGCTAAGTGGGTGAAATTATGATGTCATGCCAAGTTACAACCTTTTCAGAATTCATTTGTACTGCTTTTCAAATTCAGGGTCACTAGCTCAAAATAAATCAATAAATGCATGAAAAATATCAAATGAAGTCTGAAAGGGTTGAAGATCGATGATGTGCCTTTGAATGGTGCATATTGAACACACAAATATTATGGAGTGAAAATAAGTTATTAAAAATGAAATCCCTTTGTAATAGATGAGTTCTCGTCTGAAACCCTCATACTTATGAGATTGTCCAATTTGTACACGAAGTGCGTCCAGTTTTTGCCATAACCCTCTCAATTCTCTAGAAGTTGCTATGCGGGTGAAATTATGATGTCATGCCAAGTTACAACCTTTTCAGAGTTCCTTTGTACTGCTTTTAAAATTCAGGGTCATTTAGCTCAAAATAAATCATTAAATGCATGAAAAATATCAAATGAAGTCACAATGAGTTGAAAATTGATCATGTGCCTTTGAATGGTGCATATTGAACACACAAAAAGTATGGAGTTAAAATAAGTTATTAAAAATGAAGTCCCTTTGTAATAGATGAGTTTTCGTCCGAAACACTCATACTTCTTATGACATTGTCCAATTTGTACACGACGTGGATCCAGTTTTTGCTGTAACCCTGTCAACTCTCTAGAAGTTGCTATGTGGGTGAAATTATGATGTCATGCCAAGTTACAACCTTTTCAGAATTCATTTGTACTGCTTTTCAAATTCAGGGTCATTTAGCTCAAAATAAATCATTAAATGCATGAAAAATATCAAATGAAGTCTGAAAGGGTTGAAAATCGATGATGTGCCTTTGAATGGTGCATATTGAACACACAAACATTATGGAGTTAAAATAAGTTATTAAAAATGAAATCCCTTTGTAATAGATGAGTTTTCGTCCGAAACCCTCATACTTCTTATCAGATTGTCCAATTTGTACACGAAGTGCGTCCAGTTTTTGCTATAACCCTCTCAACTCTCTAGAAGTTGCTATGCGGGTGAAATTATGATGCCATGCCAAGTTACAACCTTTTCAGAGTTCGTTTGTACTGTTTTCAAATTCAGGGTCATTTAGCTCAAAATAAATTATTAAATGCATGAAAAATATCAAATGAAGTGAGAAAGAGTTGAAAATTGATCGTGTGCCTTTGAATGGTGCATATTGAACACACAAAAAGAATGGAGTTAAAATAAGTTATTAAAAATGAAATCCCTTTGTAATAGATGACTTTTCGTCCGAAACCCTCATACTTCTTATGAGATTGTCCAATTTGTACATGAAGTGCATCCAGTTTTTGCGGTAACCCTCTCAACTCTCTAGATGTTGCTATGTGGGTGAAATTATGATGTCATGCCAAGTTACAACCTTTTCAAAGTTCATTTGTACTGCTTTTCAAATTCAGGGTCATTTAGCTCAAAATAAATCATTAAATGCATGCAAAATATCAAATGAAGTCAGAAAGGGTTGAAAATTGATGATGTTCCTTTGAATGCCTTTGAATGGTGCATATTGAACACACAAAAAGTATGGAGTTACAATAAGTTATTAAAAATGAAATCCCTTTGTAATAGATGGGTTTTCGTCCGAAACCCTCATACTTCTTATGACATTGTCCAATTTGTACACGAAGTGCATCCAGTTTTTGCCGTAACCCTCTCAACTCTCTAGAAGTTGCTATGTGGGTGAAATTATGATGTCATGCCAAGTTACAACCTTTCAGAGTTCATTTGTACTGCTTTTCAAACTGAGGGTCATTTAGCTCAAAATAAATCATTCAATGCATGAAAAATATCAAATGAATTCAGAAAGGGTTGAAAATTGATGATGTGCCTTTGAATGGTGCGTATTGAACACACAAAAAGTATGGCGTTAAAATAAGTTATTAAAAATGAAATCCCTTTGTAATAGATGAGTTTTCATCCGAAACACTCATACTTCTTATGACATTGTCCAATTTGTACATGAAGTGCATCCAGTTTTTGCCGTGACCCTCTCAACTCTCTAGAAGTTGCTAAGTGGGTGAAATTATGATGTCATGCCAAGTTACAACCTTTTCAGAATTCATTTGTAGTGCTTTTCAAATTCAGGGTCACTAGCTCAAAATAAATCATTAAATGCATGAAAAATATCAAATGAAGTCTGAAAGGGTTGAAAATCGATGATGTGCCTTTGAATGGTGCATATTGAACACACAAACATTATGGAGTTAAAATAAGTTATTAAAAATGAAATCCCTTTGTAATAGATGAGTTTTCGTCCGAAACCCTCATACTTATGAGATTGTCCAATTTGTACACGAAGTGCGTCCAGTTTTTTCCATAACCCTCTCAATTCTCTAGAAGTTGCTATGCGGGTGAAATTGTGATGTCATTCCAAGTTACAACCTTTTCAGAGTTCGTTTGTACTGCTTTTCAAATTGAGGGTCATTTAGCTCAAAATAAATCATTAAATGCATGAAAAATATCAAATGAAGTCAGAATGAGTTGAAAATTGATCATGTGCCTTTGAATGGTGCATATTGAAAACACAAAAAGTATGGAGTTAAAATAAGTTATTAAAAATGAAGTCCCTTTGTAATAGATGAGTTTTCGTCCAAAACCCTCATACTTCTTATGAGATTGTCCAATTTGTACACGAAGTGCATCCAGTTTTTGCGGTAACCCTCTCAACTCTCTAGATGTTGCTATGTGGGTGAAATTATGATGTCATGCCAAGTTACAACCTTTTCAGAGTTAATTTGTACTGCTTTTCAAATTCAGGGTCATTTAGCTCAAAATAAATCATTAAATGCATGCAAAATATCAAATGAAGTCAGAAAGGGTTGAAAATTGATGATGTTCCATTGCATGCCTTTGAATGGTGCATATTGAACACACAAAAAGTATGTAGTTACAATAAGTTGTTAAAAATGAAATCCCTTTGTAATAGATGAGTTTTGGTCCGAAACCCTGATACTTCTTATGAGATTGTCCAACTTGTACACGAAGTGCATCCAGTTTTTGTGGTAACCCTCTCAACTCTCTAGAAGTTGCTATGTGGGTGAAATTATGATGTCATGCCAACTTACAACCTTTTCAAAGTTCGTTTATACTACTTTGCAAATTCAGGGTCATTTAGCTCAAAATAAATCATTAAATGCATGAAAAATATGAAATGAAGTAAAAAAGGGTTGAAAATTTATGATGTGCCTTTGAATGGTGCATATTGAACACACAAAAATTATGGAGTTAAAATAAGTTATTAAAAATACAATCCCTTTGTAATAGATGAGTTGTCGTCCGAAACCCTCATACTTCTTATGAGATTGTCCAATTTTGTACATGAAGTGCATCCAGTTTTTGCCGTAATCCTCTCAACTCTCTAGAAGTTGATATGTGGGTGAAATTATGATGTCATGCCAAGTTACAACCTTTTCAGAGTTCATTTGTACTGCTTTTCAAACTCAGGGTCATTTAGCTCAAAATAAATCATTAAATGCATGAAAAATATCAAATGAAGTGAGAAAGGGTTGAAAATTGATGATGTGCCTTTGAATGGTGCGTATTGAACACACAAAAAGTATGGCGTTAAAATAAGTTATTAAAAATGAAATCCTTTTGTAATAGATGAGTTTTCGTCCGAAACACTCATACTTCTTATGACATTGTCCAATTTGTACATGAAGTGCATCCAGTTTTTGCTGTAACCTCTCAACTCTCTAGAAGTTGCTATGTGGGTAAAATTATGATGCCATGCCAAGTTACAACCTTTTCAGAATTCATTTGTACTGCTTTTCAAATTCAGGGTCATTTAGCTCAAAATAAATCATTAAATGCATGAAAAAAATCAAATGAAGTCTGAAAAGGTTGAAAATCGATGATGTGCCTTTGAATGGTGCATATTGAACACACAAACATTATAGAGTTAAAATAAGTTATTAAAAATGAAATCCCTTTGTAATAGATGAGTTTTCGTCCGAAACCCTCATACTTCTTATGAGATTGTCCAATTTGTACACGAAGTGCGTCCAGTTTTTGCCATAACCCTCTCAACTCTCTAGAAGTTGCTATGCGGGTGAAATTATGATGCCATGCCAAGTTACATCCTTTTCAGAGTTCGTTTGTACTGTTTTCAAATTCAGGGTCATTTAGCTCAAAATAAATTATTAAATGCATGAAAAATATCAAATGAAGTCAGAAAGAGTTGAAAATTGATCATGTGCCTTTGAATGGTGCATATTGAACACACAAAAAGTATGGAGTTAAAATAAGTTATTAAAAATGAAATCCCTTTGTAATAGATGAGTTTTCGTCCGAAACCCTAATACTTCTTATGAGATTGTCCAATTTGTACACGAAGTGCATCCAGTTTTTGCGGTAACCCTCTCAACTCTCTAGATGTTGCTATGTGGGTGAAATTATGATGTCATGCCAAGTTACAACCTTTTCAAAGTTCGTTTATACTGCTTTGCAAATTCAGGGTCATTTAGCTCAAAATAAATCATTAAATGCATGAAAAATATGAAATGAAGTAAAAAAGGGTTGAAAATTTATGATGTGCCTTTGAATGGTGCATATTGAACACACAAAAATTATGGAGTTAAAATAAGTTATTAAAAATACAATCCCTTTGTAATAGATGAGTTGTCGTCCGAAACCCTCATACTTCTTATGAGATTGTCCAATTTGTACATGAAGTGCATCCAGTTTTTGCCGTAACCCTCTCAACTCTCTAGAAGTTGATATGTGGGTGAAATTATGATGTCATGCCAAGTTACAACCTTTTCAGAGTTCATTTGTACTGCTTTTCAAACTCAGGGTCATTTAGCTCAAAATAAATCATTAAATGCATGAAAAATATCAAATGAAGTCAGAAAGGGTTGAAAATTGATGATGTGCCTTTGAATGGTGCGTATTGAACACACAAAAAGTATGGCGTTAAAATAAGTTATTAAAAATGAAATCCTTTTGTAATAGGTGAGTTTTCGTCCGAAACACTCATACTTCTTATGACATTGTCCAATTTGTACATGAAGTGCATCCAGTTTTTGCTGTAACCTCTCAACTCTCTAGAAGTTGCTATGTGGGTAAAATTATGATGCCATGCCAAGTTACAACCTTTTCAGAATTCATTTGTACTGCTTTTCAAATTCAGGGTCATTTAGCTCAAAATAAATCATTAAATGCATGAAAAAAAATCAAATGAAGTCTGAAAAGGTTGAAAATCGATGATGTGCCTTTGAATGGTGCATATTGAACACACAAACATTATGGAGTTAAAATAAGTTATTAAAAATGAAATCCCTTTGTAATAGATGAGTTTTCGTCCGAAACCCTCATACTTCTTATGACATTGTCCAATTTGTACACGAAGTGCATCCAGTTTTTGCCGTAACCCTCTCAACTCTCTAGAAGTTGCTATGTGGGTGAAATTATGATGTCATGCCAAGTTACAACCTTTCAGAGTTCATTTGTACTGCTTTTCAAACTGAGGGTCATTTAGCTCAAAATAAATCATTCAATGCATGAAAAATATCAAATGAATTCAGAAAGGGTTGAAAATTGATGATGTGCCTTTGAATGGTGCGTATTGAACACACAAAAAGTATGGCGTTAAAATAAGTTATTAAAAATTAAATCCCTTTGTAATAGATGAGTTTTCATCCGAAACACTCATACTTCTTATGACACTGTCCAATTTGTACATGAAGTGCATCCAGTTTTTGCCGTGACCCTCTCAACTCTCTAGAAGTTGCTAAGTGGGTGAAATTATGATGTCATGCCAAGTTACAACCTTTTCAGAATTCATTTGTAGTGCTTTTCAAATTCAGGGTCACTAGCTCAAAATAAATCATTAAATGCATGAAAAATATCAAATGAAGTCTGAAAGGGTTGAAAATCGATGATGTGCCTTTGAATGGTGCATATTGAACACACAAACATTATGGAGTTAAAATAAGTTATTAAAAATGAAATCCCTTTGTAATAGATGAGTTTTCGTCCGAAACCCTCATACTTATGAGATTGTCCAATTTGTACACGAAGTGCGTCCAGTTTTTTTCATAACCCTCTCAATTCTCTAGAAGTTGCTATGCGGGTGAAATTGTGATGTCATTCCAAGTTACAACCTTTTCAGAGTTCGTTTGTACTGCTTTTCAAATTGAGGGTCATTTAGCTCAAAATAAATCATTAAATGCATGAAAAATATCAAATGAAGTCAGAATGAGTTGAAAATTGATCATGTGCCTTTGAATGGTGCATATTGAAAACACAAAAAGTATGGAGTTAAAATAAGTTATTAAAAATGAAGTCCCTTTGTAATAGATGAGTTTTCGTCCAAAACCCTCATACTTCTTATGAGATTGTCCAATTTGTACACGAAGTGCATCCAGTTTTTGCGGTAACCCTCTCAACTCTCTAGATGTTGCTATGTGGGTGAAATTATGATGTCATGCCAAGTTACAACCTTTTCAGAGTTAATTTGTACTGCTTTTCAAATTCAGGGTCATTTAGCTCAAAATAAATCATTAAATGCATGCAAAATATCAAATGAAGTCAGAAAGGGTTGAAAATTGATGATGTTCCATTGCATGCCTTTGAATGGTGCATATTGAACACACAAAAAGTATGTAGTTACAATAAGTTGTTAAAAATGAAATCCCTTTGTAATAGATGAGTTTTGGTCCGAAACCCTGATACTTCTTATGAGATTGTCCAACTTGTACACGAAGTGCATCCAGTTTTTGTGGTAACCCTCTCAACTCTCTAGAAGTTGCTATGTGGGTGAAATTATGATGTCATGCCAACTTACAACCTTTTCAAAGTTCGTTTATACTACTTTGCAAATTCAGGGTCATTTAGCTCAAAATAAATCATTAAATGCATGAAAAATATGAAATGAAGTAAAAAAGGGTTGAAAATTTATGATGTGCCTTTGAATGGTGCATATTGAACACACAAAAATTATGGAGTTAAAATAAGTTATTAAAAATACAATCCCTTTGTAATAGATGAGTTGTCGTCCGAAACCCTCATACTTCTTATGAGATTGTCCAATTTTGTACATGAAGTGCATCCAGTTTTTGCCGTAATCCTCTCAACTCTCTAGAAGTTGATATGTGGGTGAAATTATGATGTCATGCCAAGTTACAACCTTTTCAGAGTTCATTTGTACTGCTTTTCAAACTCAGGGTCATTTAGCTCAAAATAAATCATTAAATGCATGAAAAATATCAAATGAAGTGAGAAAGGGTTGAAAATTGATGATGTGCCTTTGAATGGTGCGTATTGAACACACAAAAAGTATGGCGTTAAAATAAGTTATTAAAAATGAAATCCTTTTGTAATAGATGAGTTTTCGTCCGAAACACTCATACTTCTTATGACATTGTCCAATTTGTACATGAAGTGCATCCAGTTTTTGCTGTAACCTCTCAACTCTCTAGAAGTTGCTATGTGGGTAAAATTATGATGCCATGCCAAGTTACAACCTTTTCAGAATTCATTTGTACTGCTTTTCAAATTCAGGGTCATTTAGCTCAAAATAAATCATTAAATGCATGAAAAAAATCAAATGAAGTCTGAAAAGGTTGAAAATCGATGATGTGCCTTTGAATGGTGCATATTGAACACACAAACATTATAGAGTTAAAATAAGTTATTAAAAATGAAATCCCTTTGTAATAGATGAGTTTTCGTCCGAAACCCTCATACTTCTTATGAGATTGTCCAATTTGTACACGAAGTGCGTCCAGTTTTTGCCATAACCCTCTCAACTCTCTAGAAGTTGCTATGCGGGTGAAATTATGATGCCATGCCAAGTTACATCCTTTTCAGAGTTCGTTTGTACTGTTTTCAAATTCAGGGTCATTTAGCTCAAAATAAATTATTAAATGCATGAAAAATATCAAATGAAGTCAGAAAGAGTTGAAAATTGATCATGTGCCTTTGAATGGTGCATATTGAACACACAAAAAGTATGGAGTTAAAATAAGTTATTAAAAATGAAATCCCTTTGTAATAGATGAGTTTTCGTCCGAAACCCTAATACTTCTTATGAGATTGTCCAATTTGTACACGAAGTGCATCCAGTTTTTGCGGTAACCCTCTCAACTCTCTAGATGTTGCTATGTGGGTGAAATTATGATGTCATGCCAAGTTACAACCTTTTCAAAGTTCGTTTATACTGCTTTGCAAATTCAGGGTCATTTAGCTCAAAATAAATCATTAAATGCATGAAAAATATGAAATGAAGTAAAAAAGGGTTGAAAATTTATGATGTGCCTTTGAATGGTGCATATTGAACACACAAAAATTATGGAGTTAAAATAAGTTATTAAAAATACAATCCCTTTGTAATAGATGAGTTGTCGTCCGAAACCCTCATACTTCTTATGAGATTGTCCAATTTGTACATGAAGTGCATCCAGTTTTTGCCGTAACCCTCTCAACTCTCTAGAAGTTGATATGTGGGTGAAATTATGATGTCATGCCAAGTTACAACCTTTTCAGAGTTCATTTGTACTGCTTTTCAAACTCAGGGTCATTTAGCTCAAAATAAATCATTAAATGCATGAAAAATATCAAATGAAGTCAGAAAGGGTTGAAAATTGATGATGTGCCTTTGAATGGTGCGTATTGAACACACAAAAAGTATGGCGTTAAAATAAGTTATTAAAAATGAAATCCTTTTGTAATAGATGAGTTTTCGTCCGAAACACTCATACTTCTTATGACATTGTCCAATTTGTACATGAAGTGCATCCAGTTTTTGCTGTAACCTCTCAACTCTCTAGAAGTTGCTATGTGGGTAAAATTATGATGCCATGCCAAGTTACAACCTTTTCAGAATTCATTTGTACTGCTTTTCAAATTCAGGGTCATTTAGCTCAAAATAAATCATTAAATGCATGAAAAAAAATCAAATGAAGTCTGAAAAGGTTGAAAATCGATGATGTGCCTTTGAATGGTGCATATTGAACACACAAACATTATGGAGTTAAAATAAGTTATTAAAAATGAAATCCCTTTGTAATAGATGAGTTTTCGTCCGAAACCCTCATACTTCTTATGAGATTGTCCAACTTGTACACGAAGTGCGTCCAGTTTTTGCCATAACCCTCTCAACTCTCTAGAAGTTGCTATGCGGGTGAAATTATGATGCCATGCCAAGTTACAACCTTTTCAGAGTTCGTTTGTACTGTTTTCAAATTCAGGGTCATTTAGCTCAAAATAAATTATTAAATGCATGAAAAATATCAAATGAAGTCAGAAAGAGTTGAAAATTGATCATGTGCCTTTGAATGGTGCATATTGAACACACAAAAAGTATGGAGTTAAAATAAGTTATTAATAATGAAATCCCTTTGTAATAGATGAGTTTTCATCCGAAACCCTAATACTTCTTATGAGATTGTCCAATTTGTACACGAAGTGCATCCAGTTTTTGCGGTAACCCTCTCAACTCTCTAGATGTTGCTATGTGGGTGAAATTATGATGTCATGCCAAGTTACAACCTTTTCAAAGTTCATTTGTACTGCTTTTCAAATTCAGGGTCATTTAGCTCAAAATAAATCATTAAATGCATGCAAATTATCAAATGAAGTCAGAAAGGCTTGAAAATTGATGATGTTCCTTTGAATGCCTTTGAATGGTACATATTGAACACACAAAAAGTATGGAGTTACAATAAATTATTAAAAATGAAATCCCTTTGTAATAGATGAGTTTTCGTCCGAAACCCTCATACTTCTTATGACATTGTCCAATTTGTACACGAAGTGGATCCAGTTTTTTGCCGTAACCCTCTCAACTCTCTAGAAGTTGCTATGTGGGTGAAATTATGATGTCATGCCAAGTTACAACCTTTTCAAAGTTCGTTTGTACTGCTTTTCAAATTCAGGGTCATTTAGCTCAAAATAAATCATTAAATGCATGAAAAATATGAAATGAAGTCAAAAAGGGTTGAAAATTTATGATGTGCCTTTGAATGGTGCATATTGAACACACAAAAATTATGGAGTTAAAATAAGTTATTAAAAATGAAATCCCTTTGTAATAGATGAGTTATCGTCCAAAACCCTCATACTTCTTATGAGATTGTCCAATTTGTACATGAAGTGCATCCAGTTTTTGCCGTAACCCTCTCAACTCTCTAGAAGTTGATATGTGGGTGAAATTTTGATGTCATGCCAAGTTACAACCTTTTCAGAGTTCATTTGTACTGCTTTTTAAACTCAGGGTCATTTAGCTCAAAATAAATCATTAAATGCATGAAAAATATCAAATGAAGTCAGAAAGGGTTGAAAATTGATGATGTGCCTTCGAATGGTGCGTATTGAACACACAAAAAGTATGGCATTAAAATAAGTTATTAAAAATGAAATCCCTTTGTAATAGATGAGTTTTCGTCCGAAACACTCATACTTCTTATGACATTGTCCAATTTGTACACGAAGTGCATCCAGTTTTTGCCGTAACCCTCTCAACTCTCTAGAATTTGCTATGTGGGTGAAATTATGATGTCATGCCAAGTTACAACCTTTTCAGAATTCATTTGTACTGCTTTTCAAATTCAGAGTCATTTAGCTCAAAATAAATCATTAAATGCATGAAAAATATCAAATGAAGTCAGAAAGGGTTGAAAATCGATGATGTGCCTTTGAATGGTGCATATTGAACAGACAAACATTATGGAGTTAAAATAAGTTATTAAAAATGAAATGCCTCTGTAATAGATGAGTTTTCGTCCGAAACCCTCATACTTCTTATGAGATTGTCCAATTTGTACACGAAGTGCGTCCAGTTTTTGCCATAACCCTCTAAACTCTCTAGAAGTTGCTATGCGGGTGAAATTATGATGCCATGCCAAGTTACAACCTTTTCAGAGTTCGTTTGTACTGTTTTCAAATTCAGGGATATTTAGCTCAAAATAAATCATTAAATGCATGAAAAATATCAAATGAAGTCACAAAGAGTTGAAAATTGATCATGTGCCTTTGAATGGTGCATATTGAACACACAAAAAGTATGGAGTTAAAATAAGTTATTAAAAATGAAATCCCTTTGTAATAGATGAGTTTTCGTCCGAAACCCTCATACTTCTGATGAGATTGTCCAATTTGTAAACGAAGTGCATCCAGTTTTTGCGGTAACCCTCTCAACTCTCTAGATGTTGCTATGTGGGTGAAATTATGATGTCATGCCAAGTTACAACCTTTTCAGAGTTCATTTGTACTGCTTTTCAAATTCAGGGTCATTTAGCACAAAATAGATCATTAAATGCATGCAAAATATCAAATGAAGTCAGAAAGGGTTGAAAATTGCTGATGTGCCTTTGAATGCCTTTGAATGGTGCATATTGAACACACAAAAAGTATGGAGTTACAATAAGTTATTAAAATGAAATCCCTTTGTAATAGATGAGTTTTCGTCCGAAACCCTCATACTTCTTATGACATTGCCCAATTTGTACACGAAGTGCATCCAGTTTTTGCCGTAACCCTCTCAACTCTCTAGAAGTTGCTATGTGGGTGAAATTATGATGTAATGCCACGTTACAACCTTTTCAGAGTTTATTTGTACTGCTTTTCAAACTCGATATATGAATAATTCAAATGCAATATTTAATCAAATTATCTTATACAGCAGTTGAAGTTGTTCAAACATGCATGGAAATGCCATAAACAAATTCATTATATTTTTTTGATATTTTTTCATATATTATTTATTTCCATTGGAGTCCTACGTTTTTTTCTATGATTTTCTAAAGTTTACGAGGGTTTTCTGAAAATAATAACTAATATTTAATTGAAAAACACTTTTAGTACCGGTGCTAGCCACGCACCGGTACTAAAGGCCCATCGCCCCCGCGCTCTTTTGGCAGGACCTTTAGTACCGGTGCGTGACTAGCACCGGTACTAAAGACCCTTTAGTACCGGTGCGTGCCACGCACCGGTACTAAAGGTCCACCGGCCCCGCACCCTTTTGGCAGGACCTTTAGTACCGGTGCGTGACTAGCACCGGTACTAAACACCCTTTAGTACCGGTGCGTGCCATGCACCGGTACTAAAGGTGTGCCTGGTAAAAATAGAGGACTTCGTCGTCCCGGGCCGAGCAACGCACCGAGAGAGCTCAAATTGCGTCGCCAGGCTGCCGAAATCGCTAGTGCCTTCGCCCTCGCCGCCGTCGCCCTCGCCGTCGTCGCTCTCGCCGCCGTCGCCCTCGCTGCCGTCGCACCACCACCGCACCATTGTCGTCGCCCTCACCACTGCCGCCGTCGCACCACCACCGCCGTCGCCCTCGCCGCCGTCGGTCGCGTCGCCGTCGCCCTCACCACCGCTGCCGTCGCCCTGGTCGCCATCGCCCTCGCCATCGTGGCTTCGCCGCGGTCGCCCTCGCCGACCTGGACGCCGCCCCTCGCCGCCGTCGCCCTCACCACCGCCGCTGTCGCCCTCGCCTACCCGGACGCCGCCCCTCGTCGCCGGTCCCGTCGCCGCCAGCCCGCTCACTCCGGCCGCCGCTCCGCGATCCCATTGACGCCGCCCCAAGCCCGTCGCCGATGCCACCTCTGGGTCAGGAGGCTAGGTGAGATCTCCCGGCCGACCCCTCTCCCCGACGATCGCCCCGATGATCGCCGGACTAGTGTGTAGATGCTAGGGTATCTAGGGTCCCTCGACGTCGAACCCCGACACCCCGACACCACACCCCCGACACCCGACCCCGACCACGACACAACACCCCTATTTCGTTAGATAGTTAGTTAGGTTATCAGGTTATCAGGATATGTGTTAGTTTATGTTTAGTTTAGGAGCCTGCCCGTCGTCGACCCGGAGGTTCTGTGGTGGCGGCCAAATGGGCCACAGACAATCGAGAGGCTTGAGTCCCCTGCGGAGGTGGTACAGTACCATGTCAGCAAGGAGAACGAGCACGTCCGATGCTACATGGCAGCTTTGGACGCTAGGTCCGACAATACCTGGCAGATTCTTCAGGGATCTCACTGAAGCTATGTTCTTGTGATGGTTCCTTCTCTTTGGGTGTCCACCGCCTGCCCCGATATCCGCAAGGCGCTAGGGTTCTAGCTAGATCGATATATTAGCTAGCTACTATTATGATGTATTATTATGATGTATTAGCTAGATCGATGGAGATTAGCGGATGTATTGAAAATTATCCAAGATTATGAAGATGAGATCTTTTCTAAGAACTATCACTAGTGAAGAACATGCCTATAGTCTCGGGCCGGATGGACCTTTAGTACCGGTTCCCCAACCGGTACTAACGGGTCGGGAGTAAAGGTCCAGACCTTTAGTAGCGGTTGGACCATAGACCGGTACTAAAGGCCCTCCACGTGGCTGCCTGCGTGGACTGGTGGTGGAAGACCTTTAGTACTGGTTGGTGATACCAACCGGTACTAAGTCTTCTGTTTTTTTTTTGTTTTAGCTTTTAATTAGGTTTTAATTTTCCTCTCTATTTTTTGTGTTTTCCATTCATTTCTAATTTATTTTATGGTGCTACATACTGTAAACAATACACAAGTTCATGCATATATATATGTAATATAATATACAATATCTCATACATAGTATATATATACAAATGGAATTACACATCCATATAAATTCGGGACTTATAATTAACTTCAGGCCCAAAACCCGGCCGGGACTAGCTAGCTAGTGCTCCGGATGAAATCTCAGTTCTCTACTACTGATTTGATGGCATTATTGAGGCGGCGGTAAGGAATAGTGCTCTCCGTTTACATCAACGACATGTTGAAGAAGAAATGCCGTCAATTCCTCTTGAATTGCTACAAAGCGTTTCTCAGGTGAGAGCTTCGACATCATCTGCCAAACCTGGAGTTGTCTTTCACGTGCTCCTCTGCGACGTATACGACTTTCGGTCTGGATGCGAATCTTCTCGCAGAGGAAATTTCCACATAAATTTGTCCCCTGTGGCTGCTTTGCGCACTTTGCAAAAGAATAGAATCGAATAAGATAATTAATAATCGAGCATGATAATGGTATTGAAAAAAGAATTAATGAGATGCACGGACCTAGTATTACTACTTAATTACCTGCATCTTTTTCCACTTCAGCTTCGGTTTCCATTGATGACCGTGATGGTTTTTTTCTATCATCTTTTTCCAAACACTACCCGGCAAAGAAAAAGAACGAAAGAGTTATTATAATTACTTTTGGTATTAGGAAATAACGAAAGAAAGCGAGGTCGATAAAGATTGAAATTACGGTTCTATCAGAAAATACAAGTCCACGTATGATTGTTCTGGTGTATCTAGTGAGTCGTACACTTGAACAAGTCCATCCGTGAGGATAATATATAGGAGGATATAGTGGTCTCTACGCAGAAGTTTATATAATTAAGCAGGCATGCGCATATAACTCATCAACTACACTTGACAGCGAGCTAGTAAGCAAAAATAGAATTTGTAGTATACGAGAGAGTAAACACTCACCCCATGTTGTAAGGAAATATTATAGTAGATTTGTTGGTATTCATTATTGCCTTTAGAAATTTTTCCAAGAGATCTTCTGTGTCCTTGGCATAATGTTTTACCACATGACCATTAACGGTACTTGGGTCGATGAACCCAATGTCATCGATTCCCTCTTGTTTCAATTCCCACATCTTCAATCTGCATAATAGCGTAGAAAAGAACATATATATTGAGGATAAGCAATTGAATGATATCTTAGCTAGAGACTTAAATTACTAAAGATATAAATCACTTATAGACAATAGCAACTGATCAGAGTTTTGTTGATAGAGTCCATGTGGTATAACTGGAAAAGTTCTAAGAATTCAAGACATATGTCACATGCATTGACTTAATGCTCTTTCCTTACTTTGACCATGACCACCGTCTCCCCTCGCTTTGCTTCACGCATGTACCAATCATGGAACCGTCGCATCGCAGTTGGTAGTTCGTTGTACTGCTCGGGTGTGACAAGTGGTTTTTCGACGGCATATTGCATTGCGTACTCAGTTGCATCGTACCCGCGGATTTCCTCAGTGCCAAGGATTTGGTCAAGAGTGAGACCTGCAGCCTTCAGTACTTCAAGGTCGATTGGGTTGCCTTGCACGTCGACTGGTTGGATTGGTTGCTTGCCTGGATTGGTACTCACCTTGAGCGGAGAGATCGATTGCTTGGATTGTTCTCCGAGCTGGGGAACTGTTTTCCCGCTAGTTGATGTCATACTTCCCGACTTCTTCCTTGGGCTGGGCCGACTTCTCTGCTCACTTGCCTTCTGAATCTGTCGCTCATAGTCTGTTGGCATACGTTCGACATATGCCGGGGGTCGATCAATAAAGTGTTCCATAAAGTGCTCTTGGACTTCCTTGGGTATTACCTCCTTTGGCGGCACGGTCTTCTTCGCAAAAAAGGCTTTCACTTGGAGATCGCATTCAATTTTATTTTCCTCCGATGTCATATCATAAGGCAGCTTCCTTTTCGCCGGAGGCTCGGGTTTCTTCTTTGCTTTCTTCCGAAGAGGACTGCTGGTAGCCTTCCTCTTTTGGGAGCCCTGCTGGCGGGACCACTGCCGGGGTGGAGTCGGCTCACGCGGCTGAGATCGATATCGATGATGATATGGACTCGCGTCGTGCTCCGTCCCGAGGTTGGGAGGACTGCTCATGGCGAGGTGGGGAGGACTGCTGGTGAGGTGGGACGCCTCTCGAGGTGGGGACAATTGTGGGGGAGCTCGAGGTGGGGAGGACTGCTGGCGAGGTGACTGCTGTCGAGGTGACTGGTGGCGAGGTGGGGAGGACTGCTAGCGAGGTGCGGAGGACTGCTGGCGCTGCGATGCCTCTGGCTGGGATCCCTCGCGCTGGACATCGATACTCGGAGGAGCCGGTGGCCTTAGCGCCGAGTGTGGAAATACGATGCAGTCCTTACTCCATAGAATGAGACCACGGCCGGCTTCTGCCAATGTGGACTCCCCCTCACCTCCAGGCAATAGTTCATCATATCCCGGCTCTATTGTGTCGACCGCGACACGAGCATACCCAGCTAGAACCGGATTGCAATGCCAGAGAACATCAGGTGTATTTGGTAAATCATAGCCCGTCGCGACCTGCACGAGTATGTTCTTCATTTTCTGGATTAGCTCACAAGATGTCTTCTCGGTGATATCATCCACGGGGGTGTGACCCAGTGGTGTCCCCGTGGAACCCACGTTGCTTTTTGGCATTGTAGATGGGACGGGTTCTTCCCTGCCTCATGCTGCGGAGTTTCCCTTTGCTAGGTCAGTACCTGTATTTGCAGCTGCTGCTGCTCGTACTTCTGTTCCAACTTCGAAAGTCGGTCTGCTTCCACCTTCTTTTTTCTTGAATGGCTTTCATAATCGTCCTGCCATGCCGCAAACCCCTCGTACCACGGAACAACGCCCATGCCTCGTGTTCGTCCTTCATGTTCGGCATTGCCGAGGGCGCGTGTAAGCTCGTCGTTCTCTCTATCAGAGTGAAACCATCCTTCTTGGGCTTGTTTTATTGCTGGAATCAACTCATTTGATGCATGCTTCAGACTGGCCAGTGCAATAGTCTTCCCTGTGGTTGGGTCCAAGTTTCCCCCATGTGCAAAAAACCAATTCCTGCACCTCCTGGGCCAGTTGAAGGTTACTGGGGTGATCCCTTCAGCAAGTATCTTATTCTCTAATGCATCCCACTTAGGAATGGCAGACTTGTATCCACCTGTCCCTAGTTTATGGTGATACTTTTTTTTCTCAGCATTTATCTTATTCTTTGCCGACTTCTCCATAGCAGCTATCGATGTCCTGTACTCGATAAATTCGTCCCAGTGATCCCTTACCTTCTCATATATTCCTTTGAATTCGGGCAACTTCTTGCCTTTAGCGTTGTAGTCGGTCCATAATCTTTTCTTCCAAGTCTGGAACGCGTCGGCCATCTTATGGAGAGCAAACTCCTTGACTTTGTTCCTTTGACGCTCCGAGAGAGAATCTGGTAGGGTGAAATGCTCCATGACCTCTTGCCAAAGGGCATCTTTAATTCTTGTATCGACATAATTCACTCCTGGTTTTGGTTCCTTTGGCTGAATCCATTCATGCACTGTCATTGGGACTCCGTCCCTAACAACCACTCTGCATTGATGCACAAATGTCTTGGCATTGGCTTCTGGGTGAGTCGGTTCGCCATTATGTTTGAAAGCATCAAGATTGAGCTTTACGTTGCCGTCCAATATTTTGGCAGCGCCTCGTACATTTCTACTAGATTGGCTCGATCCGGAGGGATGATAATTAAAATAAGAAAGATTTGTTAATATATATATATATATATATACAAGTCAATTAATACACATGTAATGATCACCAGAGGCTAATGGATGTGTATATACCTCGCCGAACATTCTTGGTTGTTCCGGATTTTGGAACATAAGTTGTTCTTCCTCGGTCTCAAATCCATCACCGTGATCGTTCAGATATTGTGAGCCATCATCATGATCATGTGATTCACCTCGAAGGTCCGCTGGGTCTTCGGAGGAGCGTATCATGTCGAAGATGTCCTCTTCATGAGCTCTACCGGTATTGTCCATAGCTTAATAACTAGTGCATGATAATATAGATAAACAAATTAGTATTTAAATTAGCATGCATTCAAGAAGCAAAATAACTGATAGTTAATTAATAATGCATCATCGAATACATATATAGTATACACTAGTAGAAAACAGACCTTTCGTCCTGAGCTTTAGTCCCGGTCTGGTCACGAACCGGTACTAAAGATGGTTAGTCCCGGTTCGTGCCGGCTACAACGGCTAGGAGCAGGGCTACCTTTAGTACCGGCTCGTGAGGGACCTTTATTACCAATTCGTCTCACGAGCCGTTACTAAAGGGGGCGTGGCAGGGTTTTGGTCAGACATGGGCCCCGCTTGCACCTTTAGTACCGGCTGTTGTCACCAGCCGATACTAAAGGGCAACCTTTAGTACAGGGTGGTGACAACAGCCGGTACTAAAGACTTCCTAAATATACATCCGTCCGCAGCCAATCGAAAGAGCTCTGTTTTCTCCCCTGTTCTTCTTCTTGCTCGAAGCTCATCCTCCATTTTGCCAAGGATTTGTGAAGATTTAAAGGCACCCCATCTATCCAAGTGTTTATAATGGTTAGCAACATTGCTCCTTCATCTCTTGCTAGATTAGCGTGTGGTATGCTCAAAGATATGTGATATGTGATTTGTGGGAGTTTATTTGATTTATATCCAATTTGAGCTCAAATTAACTTGTTATGTTGCATATGTGTAGGTGTGGTTTATTTGGTGTGCCTTCCCATGTTCTTCTTCTTGCTCGGAGCTCATCCTCCATTTTGCCAAGGATTTGATTTAAAGGCTCCCCATCTATCCAAGTGTTCATAAAGGTTAGCAACTTTGCTCCTTCATCTCTTGCTAGATTAGCTTGTGGTATGCTCAAAGATATGTGATTTGTGATTTGTGGGAGTTTATTTAATTTATATCCAATTTGAGCTCAAATTAACTTGTTAGGTTGCATATGTGTAGGTGTGGTTTATTTGGTGTGCCTTCCCACCATCCCCGTCCGTCCTAACCACCGTCCATCGTTCGCACCGTCTTGTCACAGCACCGGCCACCTTGGTGAGCCTCTTCTTCTTCTTAAAATCTTTAGAAAAAATTACTTGTATGATTTAGATAGCTGCGTGTATGATTTACTTACTTGTATTATTGTTATTTATTCTATTGTGTAATGGTTATGGTATCCGCCCACGTCGGCCCTCGTCCAGTCTATGATTCAGATGTGGTGTGTCGTTAATTATCTTTTATAACTATTTCTCACATCATCTAATGTCTATGACAATTAATTATGCCACCAAATTGACGTAGATATTTTTATCTATAGGAAGTAGTTGAACCAGAAATTCCAACCGACTATGCAATTCTGCTCGAGAAATTAACACAAGCTGAAAAAGAAATTGATCATTTGAAAGAAAAATTGAAAAGAACTGAAGATGAGAAGATGGGATTGGAGTTGCATGTTGCCGATATCGTCGATGATCACAAGAACAAGATGGTTGGAATGCGCTTGAAGCTTAGAAAGATTAGAAAATATGCCATTGATAAAGAGGCTTGGTATCATTATGCTGTTGGCTCAATTGTTACTTTAGTTGCGATTATGATCGTATTTGTTGTTGTATTCACATGTTTTAGATAGTTGGTGTTGTTTTATGAGATGTATATGTATGAACTATAAGTATCCATTATTTGCAGTAATAACATTTGGTCATTGCTAGCTCTACTTTTGGTTGTAATGTGATGATGAAGTTGTATTAATTTGGTCACTTCGATGTTGTGTAGTGAACATGAGCCGGCAATGGATGTACGATGACCGACTAAGTCCAGGGTTTCTTAATGGCCTGCATGATTTTATTCGTGTGGCTGAGACAAATAAGCAGAATGGTTTCATGTGTTGTCCATGTCATGACTGTAAGAATGATAGGAATTACTCTAACTCAAAAACCCTTCACTACCACCTGCAGAAGTCCGGTTTCATGTCCGGCTATAGCTGTTGGACCAAGCACGGAGAACGAGGGGTTATAATGGAAGACAATGAAGAAGAAGAGGATTATGACAACTATCCTTTCGCTGATACAACAATGGGGGAAGCTGAAGAAGAGGCATCAATGGGGGAAGCTGAAGAAGAGGCATCATATGAGCCCGCTGATGATTTGGGTCAGGTCATTGCTGATGCAAAGAGAAACTGCGAAAATGATAAGGAGAGGTTGAAGTTGAAACACATGTTAGAGGATCACAAGAAATTATTGTATCCAAATTGTGAAGATGACCAGAAAAAGCTGGGTACCATGCTGGAATTGCTGCAATGGAAGGCGAAGAATGGTGTAACTGACAATGGATTTCAAGAATTGCTGATAATGATAAAGAAGATGCTTCCAAAGGATAACGAATTGCCTAAAACTACGTACGAAGGAAAGAAGGTTGTCTTCCCTCTAGGATTAGAGGTGCAGAAGATAAATGCATGCCCTAATGACTGCATCCTCTACCGCGGTGAGGAGTACGAGAATTTGGATGCATGCCCGGTATGCGGTGCACTGCGCTATAAGATCCCCCGCGATGACCCTGGTGATGTGGAGGGCGAACGCCACAGGAAGAGGGTTCCTGCCAAGGTGATGTGGTATGCTCCTATAATACCATGGTTGAAATGTTTGTTCCAAAACAAAGAGCATGCCAAGTTGTTGCGATGGCACAAAGAAGAACGTAAGAAAGACGGGATGTTGAGAGCACCCGCTGATGGGTCGCAGTGGAGAAAAATCATGAGGGAGTTCGAGGACTTTGCAGCTGACGCAACGAACTTATGGTTTGGTCTTAGTACAGATGGCATGAATCCTTTTGGCGAGCAAAGCTCCAATCACAGCACCTGGCCCGTGACTCTATGTATCTACAACTTTCCTCCTTGGTTGTGCATGAAGCGGAAGTTCATTATGATGGCAGTGCTCATTCAAGGCCCTAAGCAACCCGGCAACTACATTGATGTCTACCTAAGGCCACTAGTTGATGAACTTCTACAGTTGTGGAAAAAACCAGGTGTGCATGTGTGGGATGCGCACACACAGAAGGAAATAGACCTATGAGCGTTGCTGTTTGTAACCATCAATGATTGGCCTGCTCTTAGTAACCTTTCAGGACATACAAACAAGGGATACAATGCACGCACGCACTGTTTAGATGATACTGAAAGTATATATTTGGATAAATGTAAGAAGAATGTGTACCTGGGACATCGTTGATTTCTACTGATCAAGCATATCTTAAGAAAGGCAGGCAACCATTTCAAAGGTGAGCCAAATAACCGGAAGAAGCCTGGCCTCCGTACTGGTGAATATATATTTGATATGGTCAAGGATTTACAGGTAATCTTTGGAAAGGGTCCTGGCGGACAATCTGTTCCGAATGACGCCAACGAACACGCACCCATGTGGAAGAAGAAATCTATATTTTGGGAACTTGAATATTGGAAAGTCCTAGAGGTCCGCAATGCAGTCGACGTGATGCATGTGACGAAGAATCTTTGTGTGAACTTGCTAGGCTTCTTGGGCATGTATGGAAAGACAAACGATACACCAGAGGCATGGGAGGACAAGCAAAGAATTAATGAAAAAGACGGCATGCCTCCAAAGCAGTATCAAGGTCCTGCCAGCTACGCTCTTACGAAAGAAGAGAAGAAAATCTTTTTTGAATGCCCGCTCAGTATGAAGGTCCCGTCTGGCTTCTCGTCGAATATAAAGGGAATAATAAATATGGCAGAGAAAAAATTTCAAAATCTGAAGTCTCATGACTGTCACGTGATTATGACGCAATTACTTCCGGTTGCACTTAGGGGGCTTCTACCGGAAAATGTTCGACTAGCCATTGTGAAGCTATGCGCATTCCTAAATGCAATTTCTTAGAAGGTAATCGATCCAGAAATCCTACCAAGGTTACAAAATGACCTGGTCCAATGTCTTGTCAGTTTCAAGTTGGTGTTACCTCCATCCTTCTTCAATATTATGACGCACGTTCTAGTGCACCTAGTCGAAGAGATTAACATTCTGGGTCCCGTATTTCTACACAATATGTTCCCCTTCGAGAGGTTCATGGGAGTCTTAAAGAAATATGTTCATAACCCTGCCAGGCCAGAAGGAAGCATCGCCAAGGGATATGGAACAGAGGAGGTTATTGAGTTTTGTGTTGACTTGGGTCCATTCTTTTGTTGACCGGTACCCTTGCAATAAAAGCTCTCAGTCTCAGGCTTGGGTCCATTCTTGTTCTTCTTCCCGGTAACTTGCTTACCGGGCACGGCAACAGCTTTGCCATCCTTCTTGAAGTTCTTCTTACCCTTGCCTTTCTAGAGGTTTTATTGACCATCAACACTTGATGCTCCTTTTTGATCTCGACCTCTGCTGATTTCAGTATCGAGTACAACTCAGGAATGGACTTCTCCTTACCCTACATGTTGTAGTTCATCACAAAGCTCTTGTAGCTAGGTGGAAGTGACTGGAGGATTCTTTCAATGACCGAGTCATCCGGGAGATTAACTCCCAGCTGAGTCAAGCGGTTGTACAACCCATACATTTTGAGTATGTGCTCACTGACAGAACTATTCTCCTCCATCTTACAGCTGAAGAACTTGTCGGAGACTTCATATCTCTCGACCCGGGCATGAGATTGGAAAACCAGTTTCAGCTCTTGGAACATGTCATATGCTCCGTGTTGCTGAAAACGCTTTTGGAGCCTTGGTTCTAAACTGTAAAGCATGCCGCACTAAACAAGGGAGTAATCATCGCAGCATGACTGCCAAGCGTTTGTAACATCTTGGTCCGCTGGGAAAATGGGCGGGTCACCGAGCAGTGCATCAAGGACATACAATATTTGGAAGCTATGAGGATGATCCTCAAGCCACGGAACCAGTCCGCATAGTTGCTTCCATCATCTTTCAGCTTGGTTTTCTCTAGGAACGCGTTGAAGTTGAGGGTGATATTAGCATTGGCCATTGGATCTACAATATAGATTGTAAAGACAATTTTAGACTATGTTCATGATAATTAAATTCACATAATCAAATTATTTAATGAACTCCCACTTATATAGACATCTCTCTAGTCATCCAAGTGATACATGATCCATGTCACTAGCCCGTGTCCGATGATCATGTGAGACGGACTAGTCATCCATGGTGAACATCTCCATGTTGATCGCATCTTCTATACGACTCATGTTCGACCTTTCGGTCTTCTGTGTTCCGAGGCCATGTGTATACATGCTAGGCTCGTCAAGTCAACCTAAGTGTTTCACGTGTGTATATCTGGCTTACACCTATTGTATGCGAACGTTAGAACCTATCACACCCGATCATCACGTGGTGCTTCGGAACAACGATCCTTAGCAATGGTGCACAGTTAGGGTGAACACCTTTCTTGAAATTTTATTGAGAGATCATCTTATTTACTATCGTCGTTCTAAGCAGATAAGATGTAAACATGATAAACATCACATGCAATCAATATAGTTACATGATATGGCGAATATCATCTTGCTCCTTTGATCTCCATCTTTGGGGCACCATGATCATCACTATCACCGGCACGACACCATGATCTCCATCATCGTGTCTTCATGAAGTTGTCTCACCAACTATTACTTCTACTACTATGGCTAACGTTTAGCAATAAAGTAAAGTAATTACATGGCGTTTATGATTGACATGCAGGTCATACAATAAAATAAGACAACTCCTATGGCTCCTGCCGGTTGTCATACTCATCGACATGCAAGTCGTGAATCCTATTACAAGAACATGATCAATCTCATACATCACAATGCATCACATCACATCCTTTGGCCATATCACATCACAAGGCATATGCTGCAAAAACAAGTTAGACGTCCTCTAATTTGTAGTTGCAAGTTTTTACGTGGCTGCTATAGGTTTCTAGCAAGAACGTTTCTTACCCACGCCAAAACCACAAAGTGATATGCCAATTGCTATTTAACCTTCATAAGGACCCTTTTCATCGAATCCAATCTGACTAAGGTGGGAGAGACAGACACCCGCTAGCCACCTTATGCAACAAGTGCATGTCAGGCGGTGGAACTGGTCTCACGTAAGCGTACGTGTAAAGTTGGTCCGGGCCACTTCATCCCACAATACCACCGAATCAAGATAAGACTAGTAGCGGTAAGCAAATTAACAAGATCGATGCCCACAACAACTTTGTGTTCTACTCGTGCATAGATTCTACGCATAGACCTAGCTCATGATGCCACTGTTGGGAGACGTAGTAGTAAATCAAAAAATTTCTTACGTGTTCACCAAGATCTATCTATGGAGAAACCAGCAACGAGTAAGGCAAGAGTGCATCTTCATACAATTGAAGATCGCTAAGCGGAAGCGTTACAAGAACGCGGTTGGTGGAGTCATACTCGTAGTGATTGAGATCGCGGTGGACTCCGATCTTAGCACTGAACAACGGCGCTTCCGCGTTCAACACACGTGCCGCCCTATGACGTCTCCTACGCATTGATCCAGCAAGGAGGAAGGATAGGTTGAGGGAGAGCTCTTGCAACACGACGGCATGGTGATGGTGGAGCTGCGTGGTACTCCGACAAAGCTTTGCTAAGCACTACGGAGGACGAGGAGAGGGAGGAGTAGGGCTGCGCCGTGGGAGAGAGAGATGCGTGTCCCGGGCTGCCCCAAGGGCTCCACTATATATAGGTGGAGGATGAGACAGGGATGCGCCCTAGGGTTTCCAGCCTAGGGTGGTGCGGCAACCACCAGATCCCATCTGGCCGGCGGCTAAGAGGGAGAGGGGTGCGGCTGCCCTAGGGTGGGCCTTAGGGCCCATCTGCCCTAGGGTTTGCCCCCCTCCCACTTTAGTTGTGCCTCGGGCCATTGTGGGGGGCACACCAGCCCACCTAGGGGCTGGTTGCCTCCGACTTGCGGCCTATGCAGCCCTTTGGAGCTAGTGGCCCCACTTGGTGGACCCCCGAAACCCTTCCGGTCGTCCCGGTACATCACCAGTCATTCCGAAACATTTCCGATGACCAAAACCTCACTTCCTATATATGAATCTTTACCTCCGGACCATTCCAGAGCTCATCGTGACGTACGTGATCTCATCAGGGACTCCGACGGTAACCACATACACTATTTCCCTATAACCCTAGCGTCATCGAGCCTTAAGTGTGTAGACCCTACGGGTTCGGAGACACGTAGACATGACCAAGACACCTCTCCGATCAATAACCAACAGCAGGATCTGGATACCCATGTTGGCTCCCGCATTCTCCATGATGATCTCATCGGATGAACCACGATGTCGGGGATTCAATCAATCCCGTATACAATTCCCTTTGTCTACCGGTATGATACTTGCCCGACATTCGATCGTCGGTATCCCTATACCTTGTTCGATCTCATTACCGGACAGTCTCTTTACTCGTTCCGTAACACATCATCCCGTGGCTAACTCCTTAGTCACATTGAGCTCATTATGATGATGTCTTACCGAGTGGGCCCAGAGATACCTCTCCGTCACACGGAGTGACAAACCCAGTCTCGATTCGTGCCTACCCAACAGACACTTTTGGAGATACCCGTAGTGCACCTTTATAGCCACCCAGTTACGTTGTGACGTTTGGCACACCCAAAGCATTCCTACGGTATCCAGGAGTTGAACAATCTTACACTGCTATGCTTGCTATTCTTAGAGTTGTGTCAGGTCTGATTCATCTGTGTGATGAACCGGAGTGAACTGAACTTGTTTTGATGATGAGAGTTAAGTTGTGAACATGATTTGGTAAAGGTAGCGATGAGGGGCCATGTAGGAGTACATGGCGGGTTGTCTCATTGGGACCGTCCTTAAGAACTCAGTCATGTATATGTTGTCCAAGACTAGGTACTACCGCACATTGGGATCCTTAATTGACTCTCTCGACTTATTAACCGACTTGATCTCTGTCCAGGAGTTGCAACTAGTTTCTGGTTTTTGTAGGTTATGCTAGTAGTCTACCGAGTGGCACCCCGTACAGGTGGGCTTGGGACAGACTAGGTATTGTGGCCCGGTGTACCAAGCGTAGTACCATCCATCGAGGTGGGCTTGGGAACCCTGTACACATCATTTGGGGCCGTTGAGGAAACTTCGGCCAGACTTCCTTGCAGGTTTAGTCTCAAATAGGCGATAAACCTAGACTAGAGTCTTGTGTGGTTAGTCAGGTTGAGGTCGACTCCCTCGCTGGGCTTCCGCTTGAAGGTTGCCGAGGTGCCTTTTTACGAGCACATGGCGGTAAGTGGAGAGAGCATGTGTGACGAAGTACACCCCTGCAGGGTAATCAATCTATTCGAATAGCCGCGTCCGCGGATATGGACTACTTGGATACTTATATGGTTCATAGACAATTTAAAAGGTTACTCATATAAGCTTCAAGACAAGTGTGAGTACCATGGATGGCACTCTCCTCGTAGGAAGACGGGAGCGGATCCATGGTGGTGTATTGTTGTGGTGTTAGTGGACTCGAGTACGCTTCACAAGACTTTTCAAAGTTATGAAAGTCGTAGTACAGGATAGCCATCGAGTCAAAGTTGGCTTGCTGCATTGAACCCCACAACCTCCTTGTTGATACCGATGCATATGTAGTTAGTTCTGATGTATGTCTTGCTGAGTACTTAGTACTCACTGTTGCTTAATTATGCTTGTGGAGAGGAGACTCCAGTCTCGCTAGTAGTTTTTGCGATAAGATCGGTGTTGGACGTTTAGCTTGGGAATCCCAGCCAGAGGTCTGGTTCCTGTGGAGGGCCTCTTATATAGACAGGCTTCCTCAGCCTTCTTCTTTTCTAGATGTTTCTACCCAGACATGTTAAGCTTCCGCTTGTTGTTTGTATGATCTGTGTGTTGGGTCATGTGACCCCTGTTTGTAATATCACTCTTTGTTGGCTTTTATGAGCCTTCTAAATAAATGTTGTGTTGTTGTATGGTTATGTTGTGATGTCATAGTTGTATCTATGCATATGGGGCATGTCGTGCGTACGTGTGATTTGAAATGATATGTATGGGATTCGACACCTAATTGTGTGCCTTTAGTAGTACTGTTTACAGGGAACTGACTCTTGTGCTTCCACCGAGCCTTGGTAGCTTGCTACTGCTCCGGACACATTGATTGACTGACATGTATCCTTCTTTGCTGCTGTGTTCTGTCCCTTCGGAGAAATGTCTCGTAGTGTAATGGAGTCCCTATAGCCTACTACAACTCGTCTACGTGCAGTGATGACATTTATCTCCCACGGCGTAATGGAGTCCTTATAGCTTGCTATGACTCGTCTACACACGTTAGAGACCGACACCTGCATTGTTGGGTTACGTATACCTGTTCCTGTACGGACGTGCCACTTGGGTTCTACGACTAGTCATGTCGACCCGGGTTCTTTGACGTGTGAATGCTGGCGACATATTACATACGTGAGCCAAAAGATGCAAACGGTCTCGGCCCAGGTAAGGTGGCAGCCATGAAGTTAACCGTGCGTGAGGCCACAAAGTGATGTAATGTGTTACATGCTGGATTCTTATGGCTTAGGATCAGGGTCCCAACAAAAACTCACCTATGCGGAGCAAGAAGCAGATCCGCTGGTGAACGCACTTGGTGCCCTCCAACAAACGGGACTGATTGGGAATGATCTAGCGAGCGTCTCGTGAGTCATCGATTCAACCACTCGAAGCCCAACAAAAACATATGTATGCTTATAGAGGAACTGATGACCCAAACCTATTGAACCTTCACGAGCTTTCCCAAGATAAGTAAAGAAGAGAATACGAGGCACTTGCCAATGGTATGCCATATTCTTCGCATGGAAGTTTTAGTGCAGCCCTTCAGTGCTGCAAAACTCCCTCTAAGAATATGTTCCGGCTGAAAGTATTTCAATATCTTTTGACAGGACATTTTCAATAGCAAACAACTGAAGTAATTTCTTTCTGACTTGATTGATTTAAAATGTAGCATCAAGCGGATAAAATTCATCACAAGCAACACTCGGCCTGTGCATATCTAACATGTACATAGGCAAAACAAACAGTCTAATTGAAAGGAAATAAACAATTGAATATCAACCACGGAAGGGTCGTTTGACCATCACTATGACTATGTGGAAGGAGGTGTGTGGACTAATCTTGAGATTTTGATACCATCCATGTTGGGTAAAAGTATCTGAGAGTGGCATTTAGAAAGGATACTGAAGTCATCATGAAGAACAAGACCATAGTGTGGAAAATAAACGAACTCCAGAGGGAAAATAAAACCTTGGATGTGCCTCATGGACCTCACACTCGAGGGAGCTAGCTCGTCAGACTTAGCTCTTGTGAAGTGAAGAGCATAACTTAGCTAATATCCACCATAGATAACACATCATATGTCTCTCTTATGCTCAATAGTACTTGCTGCTGTGTTGTTTTAAAATGGTAAAAAGAAGGGAAATAACTCCCTCAGTTTACAAAATAATAAGGCTCGACTCTTTTCCATTCAACTCATCTTAAAATACTCAAGGCCTCTTGAAAATAGCAGTGCTTGATTCTATAGGTTTATACCTGAATTTTTATCTAATATCAGTCCTGGACCTAGTTCTCACAATTTAGATGCTTATACCACACTCTGAAGAAGTGTGGAGAAAAGTGTGAGATAGAACAAGTTAAAAGGAGGATGTGTGGCAGTAGCAATTTTTTTTCTTCAAGTGGTAGTAGCAATTTAGGCTATATCCTGAGGGCACGCGTTCCCTCTTCCCTTGAAAACAGAGCAGCAACAGAAAGAAGTACTAGCAGCAACAAAAAGCAGTAATGAGCAGAGAAAAGCCATCGTGTATATTTCCTATGATGGATTTGGGCTAAGTTATGCAGTTTGCTAATGTGCATGTTCTGTTGCAAAGCATAGCAAAGCAGTTCGATTGTCGGTGTTCATCCGCCGCGGATAGTTCTACCCTGCCTATTGCAACCTCCATGTGTTATCTCAACATATGGAGCTTCCTCACCATCTAACCACCTTCCTCGTCTCTTCGCCTCGCGCTTCCACCTCTACCGTGGATACCTGTGGTCATCCTACTCTCTCAACATTGATGTCAAGCAAGCCTCAAACTTCCGGATCTCTCTCATGCCCACGACTTGCTAATACGTACTTTAGGTCGAGGCTAATCATGTCAATACATAGCAATGAAGCTTGTATCTCTTCATAATTTACGTTCTCTCTTGCACTAACATCAAACTTGCTCTACGCCGACTTTATATCATGGTTTGGTTTGGTGCACACTGCACACACACATACAATATTTCACTAAGTAAATGCTACTCACACTGCAAGTGAAGTACGATTCTCAACTGGTAACCAGTATGAGTTTTTTTCTTCCAAAAACTAGGTTGAAACCTCACATGTTTTTTTTCATCTAAAAGGAGATTCATCACATATAGAATATGACCTGCTTCGTAATATACACTTTTTTAACCTGAATAAATACTTGCATAGGAACTGCAGGCAACTTAATGTATCATGACAGTAATCCAACATGTATAGTGACAGGGAAGGAGAACATTGTATAAGTTAAGAAACAAAATTTTATTAGTTAAGTCGATAGATCAAACAACACAAAGAGAAACATTTGATGGCAGTCTAGGTGCTGCGCCCAAGAAAATTTTGTGGGGACATGGTCTGCGCCCACGTCCATTGACCGAAGGAAGCACATACACATGTGATCGATACTCGATAGTCAAGGACTTCATCATGTATAGCACTGAATTTTCTATTTTCCAAAAGTAGTTCTCTAGAACATGGTCATTAGGAGAAACTGTTGTAAGGGCATGTTTCTCCCTAAGTGGTTTTGGTGATTGATGACAATGCATTTGCGGACTAATCGTGTGCATTGAGCATTTCAGATATCTCGGGTCAAGGCACAAGACGATTCAGTGCCCCTCGGAATCTCTCGAAGACGGTTGTTCTCTACGTTTCCTTTTGGTGGATTTGAGTCGTAGGAAAGCCGTACTATTAAAAGGGGGTCCGCTTCGGAAAGGTCTGGGTGGAATCAACACGTACACATCTATTCCTTTGCACCACCTTTCCCTCTCTTCAACGGAGCTCCAACTCGTTTTCCTTCACTATGCAAAAGGAAAGCCTGCTGCGTCTTTGAGTTCACTGGTCTGCGGTAGTACCGCTAAAGGGAGCGGTAGTACCGTAGGTGCCAGTGGTAGTACCGCCTCGTGGAGCGGTAGTACCGCTGGCTCCTGCCCTGGCACTGCACCTACGGTAGTAGGCGTGGGTGTAATTTTTTACATCCGTACTGTTCCGGTAGTACCGTGATTCACGTCCAGTACTACCATGCCGGACATTTTCGCAGAGTTTCCCTCTGCGGAGGTTTCCATGGAAGTAATTTTTTACTTCCGTGCACCTCTAGTGCCTCCCTCTGCCGACCGTGCGGTAGTACCGCATGGGCTCGCGGTAGTACTGCTCCGGCGGTTCTACTGCTTGTTGTCCTGTGCAAACGGCCAGGGCCAGTTACTCCCGCATGAGCGGTAATACCGTGTAGGGCTGCGGTAGTACCGCAAGCCCGCACGGTAGTACCATGGCTGGTGAGGTAGTACCGACGCACGGGGCAGAGGAGTGGATAACGGTTGGATCTTATCCCCCACTATAAAAGGAAGGTCTTCTTCTCCAAGAAGCTCACCTCTTCCTTCCCAAACTCCATTGTTGGTCCAAGCTCCATGTTAGCCCGATCTCTCTCCCTAGCCAATCAATCTTGTTGATTTCCTAGGGATAGGTTGAGAAGGCCCCGATCTATACTTCCAACAAGAAAAATTTGATTCCCTCCCCCACACACACTAATCCCTTGCGGATCTTGTTACTCTTGTGTGTTTGAGCACCCTAGACGATTGAGGTCACATCGGAGCCACATTACATTGTGGTGAAGCTTCGTGGTGTCGTTGGGAGCCTCCAATTCAGTTGTAGAGATTGCCCCAACCTTGCTTGTAAAGTTTGATCGTCGGCTTCAAGGGAACCAATAGTGGAGTCACGGCATCTCACATTGTGTGAGGACGTGAGGAGAATACGGTGGCCCTAGTGGCTTCTTGGAGAGCATTGTGCCTCCACACCGCTCCGACGGAGACGTACTTCCCACAAGGGAAGGAACTTTGGTAACACATCCTCGGCTCCACCGGCTCCACTTCCTCTCATCTTTGGTTATCTTGCATCTTTACTTCTTGCAAGGTGTTATTGTGTTATATCCCTTACTTGCGTGTGCACTTGTTGTGATTAGAATCATATAGGTTATTCACCTAGTTGCACATCTAGCTAACTTATTTGATGCTAAACCTTAATTGTTAAAGAAAAGTTAAAAAGTGTTAGTTGCCTATTCACCCCCTCTCTAGTCAACCATATCGATCCTTTCAATTGGTATCAGAGCCACGTCTCCTTATTAAGGGTTTCACCACCCGAAGAGTATGGCTGGCGAAGAGGCACGTGTGGGAGAACTTCCCAAGGCCATGGGTGTGAACACGGTCTCACGCGAGGATTTGAACAAGGATTTGACCTTACTCAAATCCTCCATGGCGACCGAGGATCAATCCATGTTTAAAGATTTTCTTAATACTCTTAAAATGTCTACCGACGCGGGGCAAGTGGTCAAACCCAATAACTCGTCATCGGATGCTAACTCCGGTAAGGACGGGGCTAGTTGTTGGGGAACGTTGCATGGGAAACAAAGAAATTCCTACGTACACGCAGAGCTATCCATGATGATGAGCATCTACGAGAGGGAGAGTGGATCTACGTACCCTTGTAGATCGCTAAGCAGGAAGCGTTAAGAAACGCGGTTGGTGTAGTCGAACGTCTTCGCGATCCAAATCGCTGAGCGTCCCGCGATCCCATCATGATCCGTCCCGCAATCCAATCACGATCTGTCCCGCGAACTCATCACGATCCGTCACGCGAACTCACCACGGTTCGTCTCGCTATCTTGATCACGGTCCTTCGGATCTAGCGCCGAACGGCCGACACCTCCGCGTTCAGCGCACGTACAGCTCGATGACGATCTCCTCCTTCTTGATCCAGCAAGAGGGAGCGGAGAGGTAGAAGAGTTCTCCGCCAGTGTGACAACGCTCCAGAGATGGTGGTGGAGCTATTCCGGCAGGGCTTCGCCTAAGCACTGCAAAAATCCGATCTAGTGGAGAAACTATGCACTAGAGGAACGGGCAGCACGTGGCTGAAAATTCTGTGCCAAAACCCTAAAATCCTCTAGTATATATAGGAGGAGAGTACGAGGAGGCTTGGATGCCAAAGATGCAGCCCTTTGGTTGGCCGAACCTGGTGGGATTGGAGGATTCCTCCTCCAATCCTAGTAGGACTAGGACTCCTCCTTTATTTTTGCCTTTTTTGCCTCTTTCCACCTTTTTCTCTCTGGGCTTTTCTTCCTAGCCGCATGGGCCTTGTGTGGGACTTCCACCAGTCCACAAAGGGCTGGTATTTACTCTCCCACAGTCCATGAAGCCTCTTGGGTCGAAATACCCCTCCCGATGGTCTCTCGGTACACTACCGATGAGTCCGAAACTTTTCGGGCGACCAAAACAGGACTTCCTATATATGAATCTTTACCTCCGGACCATTCCGGAGATCCTCATGACATCCGGGATCTCATACGGGACTCCGAACAACCTTCGGTCACCACCATGCATAACTCTATACTACTGAAACGTCACCGAACCTTAAGTGTGCAGACCCTACGGGTTCGAGAACTATGTACACATGACCGAGACACCTCTATGGTCAATAACCAATAGCGGGACCTGGATGCCCATATTGGTTCCTACATATTCTACGAAGATCTTTATCGGTCGAACATCTATGTCAAGGATTCAGATAATCCCGTATGATGTTCCCTTTGTTCTTCGGTATGTTACTTGCCCAAGATCCAATCGTCGGTATCTGCATACCTAGTTCAACCTCGTTACCGGCAAGTCTATTTACTCGTTCCGTAATAGAAGATCCCGCAACTAAAACTTAGTCACATTGCTTGGAAGGCTTATTGTGATGTTGTATTACCGAGTGGGCCCTGAGATACCTCTTCGTCACACGGAGTAACAAATCCTAGTCTTGATCCATGCCAACCCGACAGACACCCTCGGAGATACCTGTAGAGCACCTTTATAGTCACCCAATTACGTTGCGACGTTTGATACACACAAGGCACTCCTCCGGTGTCAGTGAGTTGCATGATCTCATGGTCATAGGAACAAATACTTGACATGCAGAAAACAGTAGCAATAAACTAACACGATCATATTCTACGTTCGTAGTTTGGGTCTTGTCCATCACACCATTCTCCTAATGATGTGATCCCGTTTATCAAATGACATCTCATGTCCATGGCTAGGAAACCTTAACCATCTTTGATCAATGAGCTAGTCTATTAGAGGCATACTAGGGACATGGTTTTGTCTATGTATCCACACATGCATCTAAGTCTCCGATCAATACAATTATAGCATGGGTAATAAACGATTATCATGAACAAGGAAATATGATAATAACCAATTTATTATTGCCTCTAGGGCATATTTCCAATAGTCTCCCACTTGCACTAGAGTCAATAATCTAGTTCACATCACCATGTGATTCGCATTGTTATGAATCTAACACCCAATGAGTTCTGGGGCTTGATCATGCTTTGCATGTGAGACAGGTCTTATAGTCAACAGGTCTGCGACATTCAGATCCGTGTGTACTTTGCAAATTTCTATGTCAAACCGTAAACACTGCTAGCACACTCCACCTAGTACTATTCCAAATGGCTGCTCCACTATACGTATCCAGATTGCTACTACGAGTCATCTGGATTAGTGTTAAAGCTTCCATCGACGTAACTCTTTACGGCGAACTCTTTATCACCTCCATAATCGAGAAACATCTCCTTAGTCTTTTAGTTACTAAGCATAATCTTGACCGCTATCCGGTGATCCACTCCTGGATTACTCTTGTACCCCTTGACGGACTCATGGAAAGGCACACACAGTGTTGTACATAGCATGGCATACTATATAGAGAATATGGCTAAGGCACAGGGGACGACATTCGTCCTTTCTCTTTCTTCTGCCGTGGTCGAGCTTTGAGTCTCACTCAACTTCACACCTTACAAAGCAGGCGAGAACACTTCTCTCTAACTAATCCATTTTGAACTCTTTCAAAATCATGTCAAGGTATATACTCATTCAAAGTCTTATCAAACATCTTGATCTATCTTTATAGATCTTAATGCTCAACAATTAGGTAGCTTTATTCAGGTCTTCCTTTGAAAATCACTTTTCAAACAACTGTTTATGCTTTCCAGAAATTCCACATTATTTCCGAATAGCAATATGTCATCCACATATACTTATCAGAAACTCTATGGTGCTCCCACTCACTTTATTGCAAATACAAGTTTCTCATAAACTTTGTATACACTCAAAAACTTTGATGACCTCATCAAAGTGTACATTCCAACTCTGAGATGCTTGCTTCAGTCTATAAAAGATTCACTGAAGCTTGCACACCTTTTAGCATCCTTAGGACTGACAAAACCTTCTAGTTGTATCACATACAACCTTCCTCAAGTAAACCGTTAAGGAAACGATGTTTTGACATCCATCTGCCAGATTTCATAATTGAAAACACGGCAACTGCTAACATAATTTCAATAGACTTTAGCATCGCTACGAGTGAGAATGTCTCATCACAGTCAACTCCTTGAACTTGTCGTAAACTTCGTTGCAACAAGTCGAGCTTTACAAATGGTGACTTTTACCATCAGCGTCTGTCTTCATTTCAAAGATCCATTTGTACTTAACGACCTGCCGTCCAACGAGAAAGTCCACCAAAGTTCATACTTGGTTTTCATACATGGATCCTTTCTTGGATTTCATGGCCTCTAAGCATTTGTTGGTTTCCGGGCCCATCATCGCTTCTCCATAGTTCGTAGGTTCATCGTTGTCCAACAACTTGACCTCTAAGACAGGGTTGCCGCACCACTCAGGAGCAGTACACGTCCTTGTCGACCTACGAGGTTCGATAGTAACTTGATCCGAAGCTTCATCATCATCATCATTAACTTCCTCTTCAACTAATGTAGGCTTCACAGAAACATCTTCCTGCGCTCCGCTACTCTCTCGTTGAAACAAAGGTTTAATAACCTCATCAAGTTCTATCTTCCTCCCACTCAATTCTTTCGAGAGAAACTTTTTCTCGAGAAAGGATCTAGTTTTAGCAACAAACATTTTATGCTTGGATCTGAGATAGAAGGTTCACCCAACTGTTCTTAGGGTATTCCATGAAGATGCATTTGTCCGCTTTGGGTTCGAGCTCATTAGGTGAAAACATTTTCCACACAAGCGTCGCAGCCCCAAACATTAGATAGCTTAGGTTTCTATCAAACCATAATTCACACGGTGTCATCTCGACGTATTTAGATGGTGCCCTATTTAAAGTGAATGTAGTTGTCTCTAATGCATAACCCCAAAATTATAGTAACAAAACGACAAGAGACATCATAGCATGCACCATATCCAATAGAGCATGACTATGACGTTCGGACACACCATCACACTATGGTGTTCCAGGTGGCGTGAGTTGTGAAACAATTTTCACATTGTCTAAAGATGTATGCCAAACTCGCAACTCAGATATTCATCTCGACGATCATATCGTAGACATTTTTTATCTTCTTGTCATGATGATCTTAAACTTCACTCTGAATTTGCTTGAACCTTTCAAACGATTCAGACTTGTGTTTCATTAAGCAAATATACACCATATCTACTCAAATCATCAGTGAAGGTAAGAAAATAACGATATCCACCGCACGCTATAAGACTCATTGGATTGCATACATCAACATGTATCATTTCCTATAAGTCACTTGCCCGCTCCATCGAACCAGAAAACGGGGTCCTTAGTCATCTTGACCAAGAGGCATGGTTCGCATGTCTCAACCGATTCGAAATCGAATGAGTCCAAAGATCCATTAGCATGGAGTTTCTTCATGCGTTTTATACCAATATGATATTTAGCGGCAGTGCCACAAGTATGTGGTACTATTATTATTAACTTTTATCTTTTGGCATCAATGTTATGAACATGTGTATTACTATGATCAAGATTCAACAAACCATTCTCACTGGGTGCTTGACCATTAAAGGTATTATTCATGTAAACAGAATAACCATTATTCTCTAACTTAATTGAATAACCGTGTTGTAATAAACACGATCCAATCACGTTCATGATCAATGCAAAACACCAAATAACATTTATTTAGGTTTGTCACTAATCCCGAAGGTAGATAGAGCGTGCGATGTTGATCACATCATCCTTGGAAATATTTCCAACACACATCGTAACCTCACCCTTAGCTAGTTCTTCGTTTATTCCGTAGCTTTTATTTCGATTTACTAGCATTTAGCAACCGAACCGGTATCCAATACCCAGGTGCTACTAGGAGTACTAGCAAGGTACACATCAATAACACATATATCAAATATACTTCTGTCGACGTTGCCAACCTTCTTATCTACCAAGTATCTAGGGTTGTTCCGCTTCAGCAACCGCTCTCCTCATAATCGAAGCACTTAGTCTCGGGTTTGGGTTCAACTTTGGGTTGCTTCACCGAAGTAGCAACTGACTTGCTATCCATGAAGTTTCCCTCCTTGCCCTTGCCCTTCTCGAAACTAGTGGTTTTACTAACCATCAACACTTGATGCTCCTTCTTGATTTCTATCTTCGCGGTGTCAAACATCGCGAATAGCTCAGGGATCATTATTTCTGTCCCTGGCGTTTATAGTTCATCACCAAGTTCTAGTAGCTTAGTTACAATGACTTGGAGAATAATATCAATCACTATCTTATCTGGAAGATCAACTCCCACTCGATTCAAGCGATTGCAGCACCCAGACAATCTGAGCACATGCTCAACGATTGAGCTATTCTCTTTTATTTTGCAGGCAAAGAATCTTGTTGGAGATCTCATATCTCGCAACATGGGCACGAGCCTGAGATCCTAATTTCAGCTCTTCGAACATCTCATATGTTCTGTGACGTTCAAAACGTTTTGGAGCCTCAATTGTAAGCGGTCATTAGAACGTGCCTGTCATCAGAACGTGCCTGTCAGATGTTCACAACATCTATAGACGACACTAGAGGGGTTGGCGCACCGAGCGGTGCATTAAGGACATAAGCCTTCTGGTGCACCAATGAGGACAATCCTTAGATCACAGACCCAGTCAGTAATATTGCTACCATCATCTTTCAACTCTATTTCTCTAGGAACATATAAAAATTCAAGGGAGCTACAGCACGAGCTAGTAATCTACAACTCAAATCTTTCAACTCTATTTCTTACTACTGACTATGTTCATGATAATGAGTTCAATTAATCATATTACTTAAGAACTCCCACTAAAATTGACATCCCTCCGGTCATTCGAGTGAAACATGATCCAAATTCACCAACTCAAGTCTGATCATCACGTGAGTTGAGGTGGTTTCAATGGGGAACATCATCATGTTGATAATATCTACTATTTGACTCATGTTCGACCTTTCGGTCTCTTGTGTTCCGAGGCCATGTCTGTACATGCTAGGCTCGTCAAGTTTAACCTAAGTGTTCTGCATATGCAACACTGGCTTGCACCCGTTGTATGTGAACGTAGAGTCTATCACACCCGATCATCACGTGGTGTCTCAACACGACGAACTTTCGCAATGGTGCACACTCGGGGAGAACAAAATTTATCTTGAAATTAAGTGAGGGATCACCTTATAATGCTACTGTCGTCCTAAGCAAAACATGGTGCATAAAAGGATTAACATCACATGCAAATCACAAGTGACATGATATGGCCATGAACTTGTGCTTTTGATCTCCATCTAGAAAGCACCGGCATGATCTCCATCGTCACCGGCATGACACCATGATCTTCATCATCTTGATCTCCATCAATGTGTCGCCATCGGGGTTGTCCCACCCAACATGCTTCTACTACTATTGCTACCGTTTAGCGATAAAGTAAGGCATTACATAGCACTTAATGGTTGACACGCTGGTGTTGGGAGACGTAGCAGTAAATCAAAAAAATTCTTACGTGTCACCAAGATCTATCTAGGAGAAACCAGCAACGAGTGGGGAGAGATTGCATCTTCATACCTTTCAAGATCGCTAAGCGGAAGCGTTACAAGGACGCGGTTGGTGGAGTCGTACTCGTAGCGATTCAGATCGCGGTGGACTCCGATCTAAGCGCCGAACAACGGCGCCTCCGCATTCAACACACGTGCAGCCCGATGACGTATCCTATGCCTTGATCTAGAAAGGAGGAAGGAGAGGTTGAGGGAGAGCTCCGGCAGCACGACGGCATGGTGACAGTGGAGCTACATGGACTCCGGCAGGGCTTCGCCAAGCGCTACGGAGAACGAGGAAGAGGAAGGGTAGGGCTGTGTCGAGAGAGAGAGAAGTCATGTCTCAAATCAGCCAAAATACCTTGGATATATATATAGGAGGAGGGAGAGGGAGGGCTGCCTCGGCCCCTCCTCAAAGGAGGAGAGGTTCGGCCGAACCTAGGGAGGAGTCCACCTCCCACAAGGGAGGTGGATCTCTTCCTTTTGAATCCTTTTCAGCCTTATCTCTTATCCCTAGCCGCATGGGCCCTTCCGGAAGGTCCTGGCCAGCCCAATAAGGGCTGGTACACCTCGTCTAAGGGCCCACGAAGTCCTTTGGTCGTCACACCCCTCACGGGGTCCTTCGGCACCCTCCCGGCACTCCCGGTACACTACCGATGAGCCCGAAAACTTTCCGGTGACCAAAACTAGACCTCCTATATATCAATCTTTACCTCCGGACCATTCCGGAGCTCCTCGTGACGTCCGAGATCTCATCTGGGACTCCAAACAACCTTCGGTAATCACATATACCATTTCCCTACAACCCTAGCGTCATCGAACCTTATGTGTGTTGACCCTACGGGTTCGGGAGACACGTAGACATGACCGAGACACCTCTCCGGTCAATAACCAACAGCGGGATGTGGATACCCATGTTGGCTCCCACATGCTCCACGATGATCTCATTGGATAAACCACGATGTCAAGGATTCAATCAATCCCGTATGCAATTCCCTTTGTCTATCGGTATGATACTTGCCCGAGATTCGACCGTCGGTATCCCTATACCTTGTTCAATCTCGTTACCGGTAAGTCTCTTGACTCATTCCGTAACACATCATCCCGTGGCTAACTCCTTAGTCACATTGATCTCATTATGATGATGTCTTACCAAGTGGCCCTAGAGATACCTCTCCGTCACACGGAGTGACAAATCCCAATCTCGATTCGTGCCAACCCAACAGATACTTTCGGAGATAACCATAGTGCACCTTTATAGCCACCCAGTTACGTTGTGATGTTTGGCACACCCAAAGCATTCCTACGGTATCCGAGAGTTGCACAATCTCATGGTCTAAGGAAACGATACTTGACATTGAAAAGCTTTAGCAAACGAACTACACGATCTTGTGCTATGCTTAGGATTGGGTCTTGTCCATCACATCATTCTCCTAATGATGTGATCCCGTTATCAATGACATCCAATGTCCATGGTCATGAAACCGTGACCATCTATTGATCAACGAGCTAGTCAACTAGAGGCTCACTGGGGACACGTTGTGGTGTATGTATTCACACATGCATTCTGGTTTCCGTTAATACAATTATAGCATGAACAATAGACAATTATCATGAACAAGGAAATACAATAATAACCATTTTATTATTGCCTCAAGGGCATATTTCCAACAGTCTCCCACTTGCACTAGAGTCAATAATCTAGTTACATTGTGATGAATCGAACACCCATAGCATTCTTGTGTTGATCATGTTTTGCTCGTGAGAGAGGTTTAGTCAATGGATCTGCAACATTCAGATCCGTATGCACTTTACAAATATCTATATCTCCCTCCTGAATGTAATCATGGATGGAGTTGAAGCGGTGCTTGATGTGTCTTGTCTTCTTGTGAAACCTGGGCTCCTTCGCAAGGGTAATAGCTCCTGTGTTATCACGGAATAGAGTCATCGGGCCCGACGCACTTGGAATTACTCCTAGGTCGGTGATGAACTCCTTCATCCAGACTCCTTCCTTTGCTACTTCCGAAGCAGCTATGTACTCAGCTTCACATGTAGATGCTGCCACGATGCTTTGCTTGCTGCTGCACCAGCTGACTGCCCCTCCGTTCAAAACATACACATATCCAGTTTGCGACTTGGAGTCGTCCGGATCTGTGTCGAAGCTAGCATCGACATAACCCTTTACGACGAGCTCTTCGGCACCTCCATATACGAGAAACATCTCCTTGGTTCTTTTCAGGTACTTCAGGATATTCTTGACCGCTGTCCAGTGTTCCACTCCGGGATCACTTTGGTACCTCCCTACCAAACTTATGGCAAGGTTCACATCAGGTCTGGTACACAACATGGCATACATAATAGAGCCTATGGCTGCAGCATAGGGGATGACACTCATCTCTTCTCTATCCTTTGCCGTAGTCAGGCATTGAGTCGTACTCAATCTCACACCTTGTAACACACGCAAGAACCCCTTCTTGGACTGATCCATATTGAACTTCTTCAATATCTTGTCAAGGTATGTGCTTTGTGAAAGACCTATGAGGCGTCACGATCTATCTCTATAGATCTTAATACCTAATATGTAAGCAGCTTCTCCAAGGTCCTTCATTGAAAACCACTTATTCAAGTAGGCCTTTACACTTTCCAAGAGTTCTATGTCATTTCCCATTATCAGTATGTCATCCACATATAATACGAGAAATGCTACAGAGCTCCCACTCACTTTCTTGTAAATACAGGGTTCTCCATAAACCTATACAAACCCAAACGCTTTAATCACCTCATTAAAGCGAATGTTCCAACTCCGAGATGCTTGCACCATCCCATAGATGGAGCGCTGGAGCTTGCATACTTTGTTTGCATCTTTAGGATCGACAAAACCTTCCGGCTGCATCATATACAGTTCTTCCTTGAGGAAGCCATTAAAGAATGCCGTTTTGACGTCCTTTTGCCAGATCTCATAATCATAAAATGCGGCAATTGCTAACATGATTCGGACAGACTTCAGCATCGCTATGGGTGAGAAATTCTCATCGTAGTCAACTCCTTGAACTTGTTGATAACCCTTAGTGACAAGCCGAGCCTTATAGACGGTCACATTACCATCCGCGTCAGTCTTCTTCTTAAAGATCCATTTATTTTCAATCGCTCGCTTATCATCAGGCAAGTCCACCAAATTCCATACTTTGTTCTCATAGATGGATCCTATCTCGGATTTCATGGCCTCAAGCCATTTGTTGGAATCCGAGCCCACCATCGCTTCTTCATAGTTCAAAGGTTCACCGTTGTCCAACAACATGATCTCTAGGACAGGGTTACCGTATCACTCTGGTGCGGAACGTATCCTAGTGGACCTTCGACATTCAACAGTAACTTGATCTAAAGTTACATGATCATCATCATTAACTTCCTCTCCAGCCGGTGTAGGCTCCACAGAAACAACTTCCTGTGCCGCGCTACTCTCCGGTTTGAGTGGAGGTACAATTACCTCATGAAGTTCTATTTTCCTCCCACTTACTTCTTTCGAGAGAAACTCTTTCTCGAGAAAGGATCCATTCTTGGCAATAAAGACTTTGCCTTCGGATCTGAGGTAGAAGGTATACCCAATAGTCTCTTTGGGATATCCTATGAAGACGCACTTTTCCGCTTTGGGTTCGAGCTTCTCAGGTTGAAGTTTCTTCACACAAGCATCGCATCCCCAAACTTTTAGAAACGACAGCTTAGGTTTCTTTCCAAACCATAATTCATACGGTGTCGTCTCAACGGATTTTGACGGTGCCCTATTTAAAGTGAATGCGGCAGTCCCTAATGCATATCCCCAAAATGATAGCGGTAAGTCGGTAAGAGACATCATAGATCGCACCATATCTAATAGAGTGCGATTACGACGTTCAGACACACCATTTCGCTGAGGTGTGCCAGGTGGCATGAGTTTTGAAACAATTCCACATTTCCTTAGGTGCGTGCCAAACTCGTGACTTAAATATTCTCCGCCACGTTCAGATCGTAGGCACTTTATTTTCCTGTCACGTTGATTCTCTACCTCACTCTGAAATTCCTTGAACCTTTCAAAAGTTTCAGACTTATGTTTCATTAAGTAGACATACCCATATCTACTCAAGTCATCAGTGAGGGTGAGAACATAAAGGTAGCCACCACGAGCCTCGACACTCATTGGACCGCATACATCGGTATGTATTATTTCCAACAAGTCAATTGCTCGTTCCATTATTCCGGAGAACAGAGTCTTGGTCATCTTGCCCATGAGTAATGGTTTGCATGTGCCAAATGATTCAAAATCAAGAGACTCCAAAAGTCCATCAGTATGGAGCTTCTTCATGCGTTTGACACCAATATGACCAAGGCGGTAGTGCCACATGTAAGTGGGACTATCATTATCAACCTTACACTTTTTGGTACTCACACTATGGACATGTGTAACATCACATTCGAGATTCATCAAAAATAAACCATTGACCAGCGGGGCATGACCATAAAAAATTTCTCTCATATAAATAGAACAACCATTATTCTCAGATTTCAATGAGTAGCCATCTCACATAAAGCAAGATCTAGATACAATGTTCATGCTCAAAGCTGGTACTAAATAACAATTATAAAGGTTTAACACTAATCCCGAAGGTAGATGTAGAGGTAGCGTGCCAACGGCGATCACATCGACCTTGGAACCATTCCCGACGCGCATCATCACCTCATCCTTTGCCAGCCTCGGCTTATTCCGTAGCTCCTGCTTGGAGTTACAAATGTGAACAACTGCACCGGTATCAATTACCCAGGAGCTACTACGAGCGCTGATTAGGTACAGATCAATAACAAGTATATCACATATACCTTTAACGTTGTCGTCCTTCTTATTCGCTAAGTACTTGGGCCAGTTCCGCTTCCAGTGACCGATACCCTTGCAACAAAAACACTCAGTCTCAGGCTTGGGTCAATTCTTGTTCTTCTTCTTCCTGGCAACTTGCTTACCGAGCACGGCAACAACTTTGCTGTCCTTCTTGAAGTTCTTCTTACCCTTGCCTATCTTGAAACTAGGGGTCTTATTCACCATCAACACTTGATGCTCCTTTTTGATCTCGACCTCTGCTGATTTCAGCATCGAGTACAACTCAGGAATGGACTTCTCCATACCCTGCATGTTGTAGTTCATCACAAAGCTCTTGTAGCTAGGTGGGAGCGACTGGAGGATTTTGTCAATGACCGAGTCATCCGGGAGATTAACTCCCAGCTGAGTCAGGCGGTTGTGCAACCCAGACATCTTGAGTATGTGCTCACTGACAGAACTATTTTCCTCCATCTTACAGCTGAAGAACTCGTCGGAGATGTCATATCTCTCGACCCGGGCATGAGCTTGGAAAACCAGTTTCAGCTCTTGGAACATCTCATATGCTCCGTGCTGCTCAAAACGTTTTTGGAGCCCCGTTTCTAAACTGTAAAGCATGCCGCACTGAACAAGGGAGTAATTATCGTAGCGAGAATGCCAAGCGTTTGCAACGTCTTGCTCTGCTGCGAGAATGGGTGGGTCACCTAGCGGTGCATCAAGGACATACAATCTCTTGGAAGCTATGAGGATGATCCTCAAGCTACGGACCCAGTCCGCATAGTTGCTTCCATCATCTTTCAACTTGGTTTTCTCTAGGAACGCGTTGAAGTTGAGGTTGGTATAAGCGTTGGCCATTGGATCTACAATATAGATTGTAAAGACAATTTTAGACTAAGTTCATGATAATTAAGTTCACATAATCAAATTATTTAATGAACTCCCACTTAGATAGACATCTCTCTAGTCATCTAAGTGACACATGATCCCTGTCAACTAGCCCATGTCCGATCTTCACGTGAGATGGACTAGTCATCCATGGTGAACATCTCCACGTTGATCGTATGTTCTATACGATTCATGTTCGACCTTTCGGTCTTCCGTGTTCCGAGGACATGTCTTTACATGCTAGGCTCGTCAAGTCAACCTAAGTGTTTTGCGTGTGTAAATCTGGCTTACACCCGTTGTATGCGAACCTTAGAACCTATCACACCCGATCATCACGTGGTGCTTCGGAACAACGATCCTTAGCAACGGTGCACAGTTAGGGTGAACACTTCTCTTGAAATTTTATTGAGAGATCATCTTATTTACTACCGTCGTTCTAAGCAAATAAGATGTAAACATGATAAACATCACATGCAATCAATATAGTGACATGATATGGCCAATATAATCTTGCTCCTTTGATCTCCATCTTCGGGGCACCATGATCATCACTGTCACCAGCACGACACCATGATCTCCATCATTGTGTCTTCATGAAGTTGTCTCGCCAACTATTACTTCTACTACTATGGTAACATTTAGCAATAAAGTAAAGTAATTACATGGCGTTTATGATTGACACGCAGGTCATACAATAAAAAAAGACAACTCCTATGGCTCCTGCCGGTTGTCATACTCATCGACATGCAAGTCGTGAATCCTATTACAAGAACATGATCAATCTCATACATCACAATGCATCACATCACATCCTTTGGACATATCACATCACAAGGCATATGCTACAAAAACAAGTTAGACGTCCTCTAATTTGTAGTTGCAAGTTTTTACGTGGCTGCTATAGGTTTCTAGCAAGAACGTTTCTTACCTACGACAAAACCACAACATGATATGCCAATTCTATTTACCCTTCATAAGGACCCTTCTCATCGAATCCAAACCGACTAAGGTGGGAGAGACAGACACCCGCTAGCCACCTTATGCAACTAGTGCATGTCAGGCGGTGGAACCGGTCTCACGTAAGCGTACGTGTACAGTTGGTCCGGTCTGCTTCATCCCACAATACCGCCGAATCAAGATAAGACTAGTAGTGGTAAGCAAATTAACAAGATCGACGCCCACAACAAGTTTGTGTTCTACTCGTGCATAGATTCTACGCATATACCTAGCTCATGATGCCACTGTTGGGAGATGTAGTAGTAAATCAAAAAAATTCTTCTGTGTCACCAAGATCTATCTAGGAGAAACCAGCAACGAGTGGGGAGAGATTGCATCTTCATACCTTTGAAGATCGCTAAGCGGAAGCGTTACAAGAACGCGGTTGGTGGAGTCGTGCTCGTAGCAATTCAGATCGCGGTGGACTCCGATCTAAGCACCGAACAACGGCGCCTCCGCGTTCAACACACGTGCAGCCCGATGACGTCTCCTACGCCTTCATCCAGAAAGGAGGAAGGAGGGTTGAGGGAGAGCTCCGGCAGCACGACGGCGTGGTGACAGTGGAGCTACGTGGACTCCGGCAGGGCTTCGCCAAGCGCTATGGAGAACCAGGAAGAGGAAGGGTAGGGCTGCGCCGAGAGAGAGAGAAGTCGTGTCTCAAATCAGCCCCAATACCTTGGATATATATAGGAGGAGGGAGAGGGAGGGCTTCCTTGGCCCCTCCTCCAGGGAGGAGAGGTTCGGCCGAACCTAGGGAGGAGTCCACCTCCCACAAGGGAGGTGGATCTCGTCCTTTTGAATCCTTTTCAGCCTTATCTCTTATCCCTATCTGCATGGGCCCTTCCGGCAGGTCTTGGCCAGACAAATAATGGCTGGTACACCTCCTCTAAGGGCCCACGAAGTCCTTCGGTCGTCACACCCTTCCGGGGGTCCTCCGGCACCCTCCCGGCACTCCCGGTACACTACCGGTTAGCCCGAAAACTTTCCGGTGACCAAAACTGGACTTCCTATATATCAATCTTTACCGCCAGAGCATTCTGGAGCTCCTCGTGACGTCTGGGATCTCATATGGGACTCCGAAAAACCTTCGGTAATCACGTATACCATTTCCCTATAACCCTAGCGTCATCGAACCTTAAGTGTGTAGACCCTACGGGTTCGAGAGACACGTAGACATGACCGAGACACCTCTCCGGTCAATAAACCAACAACAGGATCTGGATACCCATGTTGGCTCCCACATGCTCCACGATGATCTCATCGGATGAACCACGATGTCAGGGATTCAATCAATCCCGTATGCAATTCCCTTTGTCTATCGGTATGATACTTACCCGAGATTCAATCGTCGGTATCCCTATACCTTGTTCAATCTCATTACCGGCAAGTCTCTTGACTCATTCCGTAACACATCATCCCATGGCTAACTCCTTAGTCACATTGAGCTCATTATGATGATGTCTTACCGAGTGGGCCCAGAGATACCTCTCCATCACAAGGAGTGACAAATCCCAGTCTCGATTCGTGCCAACCCAACAGACACTTTCGGAGATAACCATAGTGCACCTTTATAGCCACCCACTTATGTTGTGACGTTTGGCACACCCAAAGCATTCCTACGGTATCCGGGAGTTGCACAATCTCATGGTCTAAGGAAATGATACTTGACATTGAAAAGCTTTAGCAAATGAACTACACGATCTTGTGCTATGCTTAGGATTGGGTCTTGTCCATCACATCATTCTGCTAATGACGTGATCCCATTATCAACCACATCCAATGTCCATGGTCATGAAACCGTGACCATCTATTGATCAACAAGCTAGTCAACTAGAGGCTCACTAGGGACACGTTGTGGTCTATGTATTCACACATGCATTCTGGTTTCCGGTTAATACAATTATAGCATGAACAATAGACAATTATCATGAACAAGGAAATACAATAATAACCATTTTATTATTGTCTCTAGGGCGTATTTCCAACAGCAGGTCATACAATAATTAAAGACAACCCTATGGCTCCTGCAGGTTGCCGTACTCATCGACATGCAAGTCATGATAATCTATACATCACATGATCAACTCATACATCACATATATCAAATCATGTAATTGGCCATATCTCATCACAACATACCCTGCAAAAACAAGTTAGACGTCCTCTAATTGTTGTTGCATATTTTACGTGGCTGCTACGGGTATCTAGCAAGAACAATTCTCATCTACGCAAAAACCACAATGGTGATACACTAGTTTCTTTTCAACCTTCTCAAGGACCGCCTTTGTTGAATCCGATCCAACTAAAATCAGAGAAACTGGTACCCGCAAGCCATCTATGCAACAAGTTGCGGTCGAGGGAACCGGTCTCTCGTAAGCGTACGAGTAATGTTGGTCCGGGCCGCTTCATCTCACAATACCGCTGAACGAAAATCCAACCAAGGGAGGAAACAATCTAAGCATCAACACCAACAAACCTTTTGTGTTCTACTCGAGATCTCATCTACACATAGACCTAGCTCATGATGCCACTGTTGGGGAACATTGCATGGGAAACAAAAAAAATCCTACGCACACGCAGATCTATCCATGGTGTTGAGCATCTACGAGAGGGAGAGTGGATCTACGTACCCTTGTAGATCACTAAGCGGGAAGCGTTAAGAAACGCGGTTGGTGTAGTCGAATGTCTTCGCAATACAAATCGCCGAGCGTCCCGCGATCCCATCACGATCCGTCCCACGATCCAATCACGATCCGTCCCGCGAACTCATCACGATCCATCCTGTGATCTCGTCACGATCCGTCCCACGAACTCATCACGATCCGTCCCGTGAACTCATCACGATCCGTCTCGCGATCTTGATCACGGTCCTTCCGATCTAGCACTGAACGGACGGCACCTCCGCGTTCAGCGCACGTACAGCTCGATGACGATCTCCGCCTTCTTGATCCAGCAAGAGGGAGCGGAGAGGTAGAAGAGTTCTGTGGTAGCGTGACGGTGCTCCGAAGATGGTGGTGGAGCTATTCCGGCAGGGCTTTGCCTAAGCACTGCAGAAATCCGATCTAGAGGAGAAACTATGCACTAGAGGAACGGGCAGCACGTGGCTGAAAATTCTGTGCCAAAACCCTAAAATCCTCTAGTATATATAGGAGGAGAGTAGGAGGAGGCTTGGCTGCCAAAGAGGCATCCCTTGGGTCGTCCGAACCTAGTGGGATTGGAGGATTCGTCCTCCAATCCTAGTAGGACTAGGACTCCTCCTTTATTTTTGCCTTTTTTGCCTTTTCCCACCTTTCTCTCTTTGGGATTTTCTTCCCAGCCACATGGGCCTTGTGTGGGACTTCCACCATCCCACAAAGGGCTGGTATTTACTCTCCCACAGACCATGAAGCTTCTTGGGTCGAAATACCCCTCCCGATGGTCTCCCGGTACACTACCGGCACTCCCGGTACACTATCGATGAGCCCGAAACTTTTCCGGTGACCAAAACAGGACTTCATATATATGAATCTTGACCTCCGGACCATTCTAGAGCTCCTCGTGACGTCTGGGATCTCATCCGGGACTCCGAACAACCTTCAGTCACCACCATGCATAACTCTATACTACCGAAACGTCGCCGAACCTTAAGTGTGCAGACCCTGCGGGTTCGAGAACTATGTAGACATGACTGAGACACCTCTACGGTCAATAACCAATAGCGGGACCTGGATGCCCATATTGGTTCCTACATATTCTACGAAGATCTTTATCGGTCGAACCTCTATGTCAAGGATTCAGTTAATCCCGTATGATGTTCCCTTTGTTCTTCGGTATGTTACTTGCCTGAGATCCGATCGTCTGTATCTCCATACCTAGTTCAACCTCGTTACCGGCAAGTCTCTTTACTCATTCTGTAATACAAGATCCCGCAACTAACACTTAATCACATTGCTTGCAAGGCTTATTGTGATGTTGTATTACCGAGTGGGCCCTGAGATACCTCTCCGTCACACGGAGTAACAAGTCCCAGTCTTGATCCATGCCAACCCGACAGACACCCTTGGAGATACCTGTAGAGCACCTTTGTAGTCACCCAGTTACGTTGCGACATTTGATACACACAAGGCACTCCTCCGGTGTCAGTGAGTTTCATGATCTCATGGTCATAGGAACAAATACTTGACATGTAGAAAACAGTAACAATAAACTGACACGATCATATGCTACGTTCGTAGTTTGGGTCTTGTCCATCACACCATTCTCCTAATGATGTGATCCCATTTATCAAATGACATCTCATGTCCATGTCTAGGAAACCTTAACCATCTTTGATCAACGAGCTAGTCTATTAGAGGCATACTAGGGACATGGTTTTGTCTATGTATCCACACATGCATCTAAGTCTCCGATCAATACAATTATAGCATGGATAATAAACGATTATCATGAACAAGGAAATATTATAATAACCAATTTATTATTGCCTCTAGGGCATATTTCCAACACTAGTGCCGACAAAGATAATCATGCTCAAAGAGTTAACGGGTCGGGGGAGCTTTCCCTCTGTTCCCCCTCCCGTGGTCTATGGAGGACCGGTGCACCCACCTCATATAGTTAATCTCGGTGCTCCTCCTAAACTTGTTAAGAATTATTTTTCTAACTTGGTTTTTAGTATTAAATCTCATTTAGATCACAAATCATTTCATCTCATGGGAGTCATTGAAGAAGGATACTATCCTCATGATCCATGCAATCTTACTCCAAGAGAACAAGAGGATAAATAGCTAAATTCTTCCGCCTTGTTCATACTCCAAGCTGCTATTCCTCCTGAAGATCTACCTCACCGTGAACCTTCACTGTTTCTAAAGAATGTTGGGAACACATCATCTCCATGTACAAGGGCAGCTCAAGCATTCAACGGTGAAACGATGAAGTTATTCTTGATCAGTCAGATGAGTTTGTGATGATAGAGGATGAGGAACCGTGTGAGCTCTATAGAAGGGTGACCACTCTCGCTATTTCCCTCAAGGATCATGGCAGCAACGATGCGTATGATACTTGGATCAAGCGTAAGTTCCTGAAGGCTATCATGCCCTACAGCAAGGCCATGTCCGCTGTCATCCGTCAAAGGCCAGACTTTCATACCTTATCCTGTGGTGATGTGTTGGATGAATTCATTGCCACGAACATCCTGAACACGACAATCGACAATGCTCTTGCTCGTGTTCAACGGTCAAGGAAGTCCACTCCCAATCTTGCATTGAAGGACAAGGTCAGTCAAGAGGAAGAAGAAGAAGAAGAAGAGGTTTGCCCTGAGGACACCAAATATGCTTATCATGAGCACATGGCTCTTGCGTCCAGAAATTTTTGGGGTAACAAGAGAAACTCAAGGCCCAACTTCTCCAAGAACAACTCAAATGGGTGAAAGGGAAAGCAACGTGTGAGAACTTGCTACAACTGTGGTAATGTAAGTCACTTTGTGGTGGATTGTCCATATGAGAAGAGGGAAGACAATGGTGGCAAGCTCATTCGCAAAGATAAATCCATGTCATTCCCAAACAAAACCAACTTTGCCAAGAAGGATACTCACAAAGTATTGGTAGCTCAAGCAGAGTATGCCTCAGATGATGATGTTGATGACGAAGACACAAGCGGTGAAGGAATGGCAATGGCATCCGTGGCAATTGCCTCTTCTACCCCGACAAAGGCATCACTCTTCAATGCCCCCAATAAGAACATCGTCGCGAGGTGCCTCATGGCAAAAGGTATCACTAAGGTAACCTCCAACGTCATAACCTCAAACATTAAGACTTCCATTTCTTCCACTTCATCCTTATATAGTGTGGATGAACTTGAGGAGGGGAAAGAGGATAAAAATGAGTTTGACAAATTCACGTGTAAATTCAAGGGAGATTCCAAGAAGCACTTCGTTGCTCTCTTGGAACAACTTGGTGAGGCCCATGACAATATTGAGTCTCAAGAAGAGTGTCTTGAGGAACTAAGAGGTCATAGTCGTGATTATGCCAACGAGATAGAGGATCTATCTATTGCTCTTGAGGAAGAGCAAGGTCCTCGTATTACTCTTGAGGAGTCACAAAATGTTGACCTTACTAAATTATGTAAAGATTATGATCTTGCTATTGTTCTTAACCGTGCTCTCAAGTCTGAGAAGGTTGCACTTGGGGTGGATCATGATTGTCTCAAAGTTGAGCTTGACACACTTGACAATGCTCACAAGGCATTGACGTGTGCTCATGCCTCTCTTATGGAGTGACATGATCAACTCCAAATGAAACTCACTAAGGAAATTGCCACATGTCCTCCTTTTGTTCTAATTGATAATGCATCTGCTACTAACCCATGTTGTGAGCATGCACACCTTGTGGAGGAAAATGCCAAGCTAAAAGAGCAGCTTAAAAAGGGTTTGGTGACGTGTATCCAAGGTGAGAAGACACTCAATGACCTTCTGACTTCTCAGAAGGAAGTTGTGGCAAAAGAAGGAGTGGGGTTTGTACCCAAAACTAATGAGAAGGAGAAGGTAAACACCAAAGAAGTTCCATCGCTCAAGCGAACCTTTGTAAGAGCTGGAGAAGGTCCTCATGAGAAGAAGAAAGACCAAGTTATGTTGGAAAATGCCAAGAAGGGCAAGAACAAGAACATCCAACCCAACAAGACCAGCAACTTTAACCCCTCTTATGTTTTATGCCATGCTAGTGATGAGCGTGTTTATGCCAAATATGTTGGTTCTTCTTATGAGTACATTGAATGGTGTATTTGGGTTCCTAAGACCCTTGTTGCTAACATGAAAGGACCCATTAAAGAATGGGTACCTAAAGCCAAATATTGATCTCTTGTAGGGGTTTGCTTCCGAAGGAACATCATGGTTGCTCGATAGTGGAGAAACAAATCATATGACCGGAAGCAAGGACTTGGTGGTGGACGTTCATCCTGACACATCTATGGCCACCCAAGTCTCATTTGGCGATGATGCAATTTCAAAGGTATTGGGTCTTGGCAAGGTGGTAAAGTCTCCGGAACTCACCATAGAGAAGGTCATGCTTGTTGAGACCCTCGCATACAATTTACTTTCAGTTTATCAACTTGCAACCATGGGTTTTAGTACCTTCTTTGATATTGACTCTGTGACCCTTTTGTGGAGCAAGACTCTTAAAGTAGCTTTTGTTGGGCATGTCGAGAATGGTCTCTATGTGCTGAACTTCTCGGAGCAACCCACTAAGACTGCGACTTGCTTAATGGCTAAAGTTGATGTGGGATGGCTCTGGCATCGCCGGCTAGCCCATGTTAATATGAGATATTTGCAAAGTCTCCTCAAAGGGTATCACATCCTTGGACTAACAAATGTGAGTTTTGCCAAAGATCATGGTTGCAGTGCTTCTATCGAAGGAAAGCTACATGAGAAGGCTCGTCGTCCAACCACTACAATATACTCTAAGAGGAACTTAGAGCTCCTTCACATGGATCTCTTCGGTCCTCCATCTTTTGAAAGTCTTGGTGGAAGAAAATATTGCTTGGTGATTGTGGATGATTACTCGAGATATACTTGGGTCTATTTCTTCAAGAAGAAGAGTGAGACCCAACAGACCGTCATCGACTTTGCAAATGAAGTCCAACGCCAACATGATGCAAAGATTTTGATGATTAGAAGTGACAATGGCACTGAGTTCAAGAATTACACCCTAAATGAGTTTCTCAGTGACGAAGGGATCAAGCACCAATATTCCACACCTTACACCCCTCAACAAAACGGTGTTGCTGAGAGGACGAACCGGACGTTGATTGATGCGGCAAGAACCATGATGGCGGAGTTTAAATCTGTGTACAACTTTTGGGCCAAAGCCATCAACACAGCGTGCCATGCATCTAATCGGCTCTACCTTCGCAAAGGATTGAACAAGACCCCTTATGAGATTCTTACCTGGAACAAGCCCAACCTCACATACTTCCGGGTGTTCGGTTGTAAGTGTTTCATTCTCAAGAAAGGTGCTCGTTTGTCTAAATTTGAACATAGAGCCATGATCAGGGCATATTTGTTGGTTATGCTGCAAACTCTCATGCTTACCGTGTCCTCAACAAGTCCACGGGACTCATTGAGGAGACGAATAACGTAGAGTTTGATGAAAATAATGGCTCCCAAGTGGAGCAAAGTGGTCTTTGTGATGTAGGTGATGAAATTCCTCCCCAAGCCATAAGAAGAATGGGTGTGGGATACTTCCTACCCATTGAGGAACCCCTTGTGGCTGAAGGAGAAGGACAATGTTACACTCAAGTGGAACCATCACCGACGCAAGACCCACACGCTTCCGAAGAACAAACTAAAGGTCCTCTACCACATGAACAAGATCAAGGGCAAGATCAAATCCACTGATGATGGTGTCTCACCAAGTGATGCCCAAGATCAACTTCCTGTCTCCGAGCAATCTCAAGATCAAGATCTTCTTGAAGATCAAGAGCAAGCTCAAGAAGGCACTCAAGATCATCAAGATGATGACTCACAGAATGCAGTCTCTCAACCGTCAATGGAAGAAATCTTAGAGAGACAGGCTGCCAAGAAAGCCGCCAAGAATGCTGCCAAGCTCAAAGTTAGACAACATATGTTGGAGAACATCTACGGTGACTTGCAAAAAGGGGTAACCACTCGTAAACAATTAACAAACTTTTGTGAACATCACACGTTTCTTTCTTGCATTGAGCCCCTTAAGGTTCAAGATGTGCTCAAGGATATGGAGTGGGTTCAAGCTATGCACGATGAACTCAACAACTTCGGGCGCAATCAAGTGTGGCGACTGGTGCCAAGACCTAAGGATAATCCCAATGTTATTGGAACGAAATGGATCTTCAAAAACAAGGAAGATGCGAACGGTATTGTCATTCGCAACAAGGCAAGACTGGTGGCACAAGGATACTCCCAAGTCGAGGGTATCGACTACGATGAAACCTTTGCTCCTGTTGCTCGCCTTGAATCTATTCTCATGTTACTTGCATATGCCTCTCATCATAATTTTAAATTATATGAAATGGATGTCAAGAGTGCTTCTCTTAATGGCCCTCTTAAGGAGTTGGTATATGTCAAGCAACCCCCAGGGTTTGAGGATCCCAAGTTCCCCAATCATGTATACGTTCTCGATAAGGCTCTCTATGGCCTTAAACAAGCCCCACATGCGTGGTATGAGCACCTTACCGAGATGTTGCAAGACCATGGGTTTGAAATTGGGAAAATTGACCCCACTCTTTTTACAGGGTCAACGGGAACTTGTTCATATGCCAACTATATGTTGATGATATTGTTTTTGGTTCTCCTAACAAAGCTTTCAATGAAGAGTTTGCCACTTTGATGACAAACAAGTTTGAGATGTCCATGGTTTCAAAGTCAAGGTACCTTCATCAATCAAGCCAAATACACTGAAGACATGCTCAAGAGGTTCAGGATGGATGAGCTCAATCCTCCCAAGGCCAACACTCCCATGCCACTCAAATGCCGTCTTGACAGCAATCCCAATGGTAAAGCGGTGGATCAAAAGGTATATCGCTCCATGATTGGATCCTTGCTTTACCTTCGTGCATCTAGAACGGATATCATGTTAAGTGTGGGTATTTGTGCACGATTTCAATCCGCACCTAAGGAGAGTCACCATGTGACTGTCAAGCGAATCTTTCGATATTTGGCTCATACCCCAAATTTTGGCTTATGGTATCCCAAGGGGGCTTCATTTGATCTCGTTGGATATACTGACTCGGATTGGGCAGGAGACCGTGTGGATAGAAAGTCCACTTCTGGAGGCTGCCAATTTCTTGGTCGGTCTTTGGTAAGTTGGTCTTCAAAGAAACAAAATTGTGTTTCTCTCTCGTCCACCGAGGCCGAGTATGTAGCTGGTGCCAGTTGTTGTGCTCAGATTCTATGGATGAGGCAAACTTTAAAGGATTACGGTGTCAATTGTGACAAAGTGCCTCTTTACTATGATAATGAAAGTGCCATTATGATCTCCAGCAACCCAGTTCAACATTGCAAGACGAAGCATATTGATATTCGTCATCACTTTCTTCGAGAACACGTTAAGCGTGGAGACATCAATCTTATTCATCTGAGCACTAACGAACAACTTGCAGATATTTTTACGAAGCCATTAGATGAAGCAAGATTTCGCGAGTTAAGGCATGAGCTAAATATAATTGATTCGAGCAATGTGGATTGACTTAGTGCACACTTCCCCACACTCATCGTTATGTCTTGTCTAGGTGTAGGCATGGATTTAGGGGGAGTCTAGTTCTCTCAACGAACTATCCCTCCGCCTATTATGCATAAAATAATCAAAGTCTTTCACACTTGCCATTTTTGATGGTTACTGTGCTTCAAGAGATGAGTCTTGGTCATGGGCCCAAGGATAATTCTTCGCGGTGCCATACCATCTGACTCCAACATAGGCGGCTCTATAGCCACCGCCCTCTCTTCATGTGAAGTAGAGACTCACTGTTTGGTACTATTCTATTTTCTCTACTCCGGTGGACCATGCTCGTGTTTTTATCTTGCATCATAGTTTCTCTTGTCTCTTGTTGTTGTGCGGCAATCTCTCTCTCTCTCTCTCTCGTTTGTGTTTATCAAAAATTTGCACTAAGAGGGCATCACGGTGCTACCATGGAGGCCCACGGTACTACCGCTTGGAGCGGTACTACTGCTTACCGCGCGGAAGTAAAAAATTACTTCCGCCCGATGAGCGGTACTACCGTAACTCGAGTGGACGTGGGGGGTAAGAGCCGGCGGGGGGGTTCCCATCTTCCCCATACCCATTCTTTCTCTTCCCCTCACGTCTCTCTCTCTCTCCTCCTCTCAACCGGCATCAGAGCACCTCGCCGGATCTCCGTCTCTGGCCACCCTATTCCTATTTCCTCCGGTGGGATCGTTCCCCACGTCGTCCTCTTGCAATGGACTCCGGTATTTCCCCGATCCCCTCTTGTTTTGCTTCTCTATTTTTGAATCTAGGTTTTGGGGAAATATGAGATTGTCTAGCTTTGTTTGATCCAATGTGTGCATGAGGACACGTTTTGAGGGTGTTTTTGCAGTAGAAGTGCGTATTGGTAGAACAAAATGGTATATTTTTCGATCTATTGTAGTACCAATATGATCTGTCGATGTGTTCTTGCGAAATCCGCCTCGTGCGGTACTACCGCACCTTGTGCGGTACTACCACTCGCAGGGCGGAAGTAAAAATTTACTTCTACTAACGCCATGGTACTACCGCTCCTGCGGTACTACCGTGTCGTGAGCGGTAGTAATTTTTTACTTCTGCCCGATGGGCGACAGTAAAATCTTGCTACCGCCCCAGCCACGGTACTACCGCTCTCGTGGTACTACCGTGCCTGGAGCGGTAGTAATTTTTTACTTCCGCAGACTGGGCGGTAGTAACACTTTACTTCCGCTCCAGCCACGGTACTACCGCTCCCACGGTAGTACCACGTCTGGAGCGGTAGTAAATTTTTACTTGCGCAAGAACTGCTGGTACTACCGCTTGATCCAAAGCTAACTCGTTTTGTCCTGTCTTTTCTCCCTTCTACACGGTTTTTGTGTCTGCTTTCGTCCTTGCCTTACTTTTTCCATTTGTCCATTGTGTTTGCGTTGTGTGCCATAGGTGGTGGCTCTGGTTCCAGCTCTGCTACAAGATGTTCCAATCCGTCTCATGACACAAGCTCCAAGCGGCTCCGCAATCCCGATGCTCCTAAGGGATCCAATGATCCACCCCATTAATTCCAAGAAAACTGCATCCAAGCTCAAGAGACCAATTGAGAACTATGAGTTCATGCCCCAAATGACTTGTTCTGGTCCAAGCAGCAGTATCTTATTCACCTGGATGTGATCAAGGGCAAGAAAAATCACTATGTTCTTGTCCAATACATTGATCTGGAACACATGAGGAAGCATCCGTAATACTTCGGTGAGGCTCTGGAGTTGGTGCAGCAGTTTGCTATCGCAAACATCATATCCTTTCACCTTGACTTTGATCCCGAGATATTGGGTCAGTTCTTTGCCTCTGTCCACTTTCACTCTGATGCGGAGCGGACCATGATGTGGATGACCCATGGCGAGAACCTGTCTGCCACCTGGAAGGACTTCATGGACTTGCTGCATGTTCCTGATTCCGGGCTTGATATGCCAAGTGGACTGTGCCCTCACGGCAACCCTCAGCCGACAAGTAAGAAGCAGCTCGTGCCTTTCCATATTCTGAAAACTTTACGATCTGGTGAGCAAATTCCTGTGCTCAACCCTTTCCTTGATGTCATGCACCGGATCTTCCGCAACTCTCTGTTTCCTTGCATGGGAGACAAGGACAAGGTACACTCCTATCTAGTGGATATGTTGCTGCTATGTGAGAAAGGAAGAAATGAAGACCTTGGCATCCTTGATGTGTCTCACATTATGTGGTCTGAGCTTCGCACTATTGTGTTCCATCGTAAGGTCCCCATTTATGGGCCATACTTGTTCTACCTGATTCGTGCTACTTGGGACAAGACCTTTCTCGGTCAGGACATGCCGTAGCACTTGTTTCTTCATGAGCCCATCCGTTTGCGTATGAAAGACAAGTGGGCCAACACCACCACTAAGCCAACTTCTGCTCGTATGGAGGTCAATGAGGATGAGATCGAAGAGGAGGAAGATAACAGTTCTTAGTCCTATGTGCCACCGTCTTCCGAGCCATCTTGGGCCAAGAAGCTCTCTCACAAGATGAAGACTCTATTCTGCATGCAGGCCAAGGGTCAGTATCATGCTCACGTTGCTCATAAGGAGAGTCGCCAGCATGACAAGCGTATTCTGAGGAAGCTTGGCGAGACTATCTCGACTGGGTCTGAGAAGGACATCACCCCTGACGCCACTTGGATGGCTAAGCAACAGTTCCAGTGGGCTGATTCAGATGAGGAGTCCATCCCCGACGCTACAGAGGAGTCAGATGACTGATCTTTCTGCATGGGAGCTACCACCTATGTGTTATGTGTCCTCTCTGCCTTTTTGGCGTCTCGATGACAAAGGAGGAGAGAGTGTAGGATTTGTGCGTATTTGTGTTTGTCGTTTCATCGTCTCTCTACTTTCGTTGAACTTTGGTTTATGTCGTGTGTGTGTGTGACCAGGAGACTTCCTTTATCATATGGTGTGAGACATATGCTATCACTACTACCTTATTATTGTCTAATATGATTCGTAGCCTATGAGTCTGTCTATTACGTACCCTTATCTTAATGCTCACATGCTATGCCTAGTTTTCATACTTAGATCTGTTCTTTCTGTTGCAAAGATTGCATTGCCTATAAAATATAGGGGGAGTGTTGATCCTAGTGTGTGTGCCTTGCAGTCCAAAGCATATCTAGAATATGCACACATCTAGGGGGAGCTCTTCTATATTTTGCAGGTCTTGGGTTTTGCATATGCTCATTTTATATCCTTATGTGCAAATCCCGTATTGTCATCAATCCACCAAAAAGGGGGAGATTCTAAGGGCATATTTCTCCCTAAGTGGTTTTGGTGATTGATGACAATGCCTTTGCGAACTAATCATGTGCATTGAGCATTTCAGATATCTCAGGTCTAGGCACAAGACGATTCAGTGCCTCTCTGAATCTCTCGAAGACGGTTGTTCTCTGTGTTTCCTTTTGGTGGATTTGAGTCATAGGAAAGCCGTACTATTAAGAGGGGGTCCGCTTCGGAAAGGTCTGGGTGGAATCAACACGTACACATCTATTCCTTTGCACCACCTTTCCCTCTCTTCAATGGTGCTCCAACTCGTTTTCCTTCACTGTGCAAAAGGAAAGCCTGCTGCGTGTTTGAGTTCAGTGGTCTGCGGTAGTACCGCTAAAGGGAGCGGTAGTACCGTAGGTGCCAGCGATAGTATCGCCCCATCGAGCAGTAGTACGCTGGCTCCTGCCCTGGCACTTGCACCTACGGTAGTAGGCGCGGATGTAATTTTTTACATCCGCACTATTACGGTAGTACCGTGATTCACGTTCAGTACTACCGTGTCGGACTTTTTCGCAGAGTTTCCCTCTGTGGAGGTTGGCACGGAAGTAATTTTTTACTTCCATGCACCTCCAGTGCCTGCCTGTGCCGACCGTGTGATAGTACCGCACGGGCTCGCGGTAGTACCGCTCCGGCGGTTCTACCGCTTGTTGTCCTGTGCAAACGGCCAGGGCCAGTTACTCCCGCGCGAGTGGTAGTACTGCGTAGGGCTGCGGTAGTACCGCAAGCCCGCACGGTAGTACCGTGGCTGGTGCGGTAGTACCGCGACGCACGGGGCTGAGGGAGTGGATAACGGTTGGATCTTATCCCCCACTATAAAAGGGAGGTCTTCCTCTCCAAGAAGCTCACCTCTTCCTTCCCAAACTCCATTGTTGCTCCAAGCTCCATTTTAGCCCTAGCTCTCTCCATAGCCAATCAATCTTGTTGATTTCCTAGGGATAGGTTGAGAAGGCCCCGATCTACACTTCCACCAAGAGAAATTTCATTCCCCCCACTAATTCCTTGCGGATCTTGTTACTCTTGGGTGTTTGAGCACCCTAGACGGTTCAGGTCACCTCGGAGCCACATTCCATTGTGGTGAAGCTAGCTTCGTGGTGTCATTGGGAGTCTCCAATTCAGTTGTGGAGATTGCCCCAACCTTGTTTGTAAAGGTTCGGTCGCCGCCTTCAAGGGCACCAATATTGGAATCACGGTATCTTGCATTGTGTGAGGGTGTGAGGAGAATACGGTGGTCCTAGTGGCTTCTTGGGGAGCATTGTGCCTCCACACCGCTCCAACGGAGACGTACTTCCCACAAGGGAAGGAACTTCAGTAACACATCCTCGTCTCCATCGGCTCCACTTTTGGTTATCTTCCATCTTTACTTCTTACAAGCTTTTATTGTGTTATATCCCTTGCTTGCTTGTGCACTTGTTGTGATTAGCATCATATAGGTTATTCACCTAGTTGCACATCTAGCTAACTTATTTGATGCTAAACTCTAATTGTTAAAGAAAAGTTAAAAAGTGTTAGTTGCCTATTCACCCCCCCCCCTCTAGTCAACCATATCGATCCTTTCAACTGTTGATGATGAAATGATGACCACCAATGAGAAAATGTAAATAAAGACTCATTATGATGCATTTCATCCCCCCTCTACCATGGTTCGGAATAATATAAACCAAATCAGTGTTTTTTCTTTCGTTGTCCTAGTAAAAATAGTGTTCTACAAGGTGTCCGATCTTGCCATGACACCCACCCCAACTTTGCCTACTGGCGTCGCCCCCGGCTCGGTGAGGTCCACCCCCGATGTAGAAACGCTGCTCCTACTCTGCCCCTGATGTCCTCCATGAGCGCCTTGTGTCGGGTGGATATCCTCATCCGAAGCTGATTAGTGGCAGCACCCATGCGCATGCTCCTCCGGTGGTGAGCAAACCGGACGCAGCATGCAGCCCCTTCTACTCCTACACCGTGTGCCATTGTTGATGGTGCCTTCAGGTCCACCTCGATGGACCTTTCTTTTTGGAACGAAGACACTTGGAGCGTCCGGCTTTAAATCAATAAAGCCACAAGGCAGCATCTGAATAAGGTTTCAAGCTTACAGACCGCAGACCCAAAATAAAGAGGACAACACTGTCCCCAATATTCGAAAAGTTTGCAACCAGATGGCACAAAGGCATAAACATGATAAAACTCAGTGAAAGACAAGCCATTCTGATGCGGACGCGGGTACCCCAAAACTCAAACTATCGAAGTGGTCCAACGAGCAAGCGTTAGAATGCTTTTCAACTTCTCCATGATCTCGCTCATGCGCTCAGCATCGCGCAGCTTCCCCAGGAGTGTCCACATCTGTATGAAGAGATGACACTTCAAAATAATATCAGCCGGATGCGCTGGGAATTTCTGCTATATCACAATTTTGTTCCGGGTCGGCCAAAGAGACCACAACAATGCCCCTACGCATCGCCAAGCAATCCTTGCGTTCTCAACCCGCTGGGACATAAGCGTGGAAAGCAGATCTCATCCAAAGAGGGGGTTCCAATTCTAACTGAATGTTTCTCTAACTGAGCTCCACACAAACCTAGCTAGAAAGGAGTGAAAGAATACATTGTTGGTGTTCTCCCCAAGTCCAAAAACGGCACAAGAACCATTAGTAGGTCCGTTGCGCTTGGCCACATTATCAGATGTCGGCAAGCGGTTTCGAAACATTTGCCACATAAAGATTTTAATTTTGAGTGGCACTCCAGCCTTCCATAGGCCCCTAGCAATGTCCAGCGAGTTGCCCTCGGTCAATTTATTATAAATTGATTTGACCGAATTTTTTTGGGAAGTAACCAAGCTCCAGGTGACACATCAGCCCCCAAGCTGAGTTGTCAACCGCCCAACCGCGACACTAGGTCATCCCAACAAGCCTCCTCAGTGGATCCAGTGTGCGCATGAAGTGAATAGCTGGGGGCGACCTAAGGGGGTCGCCCACAAGTATGTTCGTGTGAGTGGCAATATGGAGGATTACACAGTGGGATTGTCATAGTGGCGTCTGAAATATTCAGGTATCAAGCCATAAAAGTGTGGACATGCCATTATTTATGCTAAAATGGGCCCCTACCGCGAAAGCTAGACTGACCGCTTGGATCCCATTCCAAAACGCAGAACCAAATGACTTGGCTTCGAAAAGGTTCCCATCTGGGAAGTATTTCGCCCAGAGGAGGTCCGCCCAGATTCTCGACTCTTTTTTTGGGCAAGCCGCCACCACCATTTAGTAAGAAGAGCCACATTCCATAGTTTGGAGTTAGTAACCCCCAAGCCTCCGAATTTTTTGGGCAAGCCGCCACCACCATTTAGTAAGAAGAGCCACATTCCATAGTTTGGAGTTAGTAACCCCCAAGCCTCCGAATTTTTTGGGCCTACATACCGCCGCCCACTTGACCAGATGGTACTTACGTTTAGTTCTGGTTACTTCCCAAAAGAAGCGGGAGCAAGTGGTGTCAAGTTTTGCATGGTCTCCATCCGCTCTAGATGGAACATCCGCATTGTAAAAAGAGGCAATGAGGATAGGCTCGAGTTCGTGAGAATCAGTCTGGCCGCCGAGGACATGAATCTTCCTCTCCATGGGCTTACCCTATTGGCCACTTTGCCATATAGAGGTTCCCATTCTAAGATCGACAACTTCCAGTGGGATATCGGGAGGCCAAGGTATTTAATTGGGAATCCCCCAAGCTTGCAATTTAGCAGGTTGGCCACCCGCACACTCTCCTGGTCGCCCAACCTTATGGTGATCACTTTGCTTTTTAGGAAGTTGTTTTTTCTCGCTGACAAGATCTCGAAAGCAAGGAGCAACAACCTGATTGAGGCCATACTATGGTCGTCTGGCTCAAAGATGATCATTGTATCGTCTATGTACTGCAAGTGGGTCACCCCATCGGGGATGAGTTGGGGCATCAACCCTTTGATGTGACCAGCAGATCTTGCCTTAGTAAGCATGGCTGACAAGGCATCCGCAACAAAGTTGAAAATAAGCAGGGAACTTGGGGTCTCCTTGACGTAGGCCCCTTTTGTTGCGGAAAAACTTGCCCATTTCGCCGTTAATCGTAACCGCCGTATGTCCGCTACCGACTAAATGCAAGATACGGTCTACGACACCTGCCTGGAAACCCTTTTTGAGGAGGACCTCCCGTGCAAACTCCCGGTTCATACAGTTGTATGTTTTTTCGAAATCGAACTTTAGCAAAAGAACACCCGTCCTCTTGGTGCGTTTGAGTTCGTGGACAATCTCCAGTAGTGCGATGGGCCCTTCTAAAATGTTCCAGCCCTTAAGAAAGGCGTTCTGGCTTTTGCTAATCACTCATTGCGCAATAGGCGCCAGCCGAGGGGCGTAAGCTTTCGCGCACACCTTGAACGGGACGTTGACGAGAGTGATAGGCCGAAACAATTTAATGCTGTCCGCACCTTTCACCTTAAGGAGCAAAGTAATAGTGCCGTACTTAAGGCGTGACAAGTCTACGGTGCCGAGGGAAAACCCGTTCACGATCGCGTAGAAGAGTTGCTTAAGGCACGGCCAAAACCTTTTGAAAAACTCCGCGGGCCACCCATCAGGGCCTGGCGCCGTGTCCGTCTTCATATCGGTCAAGGCCTTGTCGATCTCTTCCGGAAGGAAGGACAGAGCGAGCCCGTGGTTCTCTTCCTACGATATCCGCTCCGTAGGATCCCACAAATCGTCACGCAGGAACAGAGTCTTTCCGTCAGCCGTTCCCAAAGGCCAATGAATTACTCATATATATGGCTAACTATCTCATTCTGGTACAGGAGGCCACGGTCAGATTGGAGGCGCAAAATGGAACCCTTGCGTTTGCGGCCGTTCGCGTACGCGTGGAAGTATCCAGTGTTCGCGTCTCCTTTAGTAACCCATTTGACACCCCGCCCTGCGGCGCTAGTATTGTTTGGATGATCTTATGTCGGCGTTAAGAGTCATTCTGAGTTAATAGATTTTGGCACGACTGTGATCGAGTATATCAACAAGCATAAAGGTAATGAATGGCTCATGGTTGTGTGGTTGTACCACTACATAATTAGCATAGAACCACCGTGATCGCAAGAGATCACAGAGTCCCTGACACCTGTCATGCTAATGATTTGGAAACTAATTGGTGGCATCAGAATCGAGGTTCATGAGGAGAAACTTCCGGCTCTTTACGGTCATTTCTTGCTCACGTTTGAGATATGCTAGTACTACAGTATCTTTTATAACATTTCCTTGGTAGTGGAGCCACAACATTCATCAAAAAATGCTTTCTCTCTCGTAGCTAGACTGGAGGTAGAAGAAGGAGCACACAGTTGTTGTTTATTTCACGCGACGGACGCCGAGCTGCACGAACAGCCTTTTCCACCAAGAGCACAACTCCACACACAACACCCGTAAACACGTACAAGGCAGCTAGCTTTGTAGCCTACCAGCGGATCGCTCGGCCAGCGCGCATTATGCGCATAACGCGCATGACTCGGCCAGCTCCATATCGCTGCTAACGGCTAACTACTACCACCGGTGCACACACATGATACTGACACGAGCACGCACACACACTACACATGTATGCAAATACGTACACATACTGACCTGACGCACCGACACCGATCGCACGGCCACAGACCCGACCTGGCGCACTGACGCCGGTCGCATCATGCCACGTCATGACTTATTCGTAACAGAAATGTCAAGGATGGAGGCATAGCATGCAGTTCGTCTTAGTGCACCGCCGATCGTGCTTATTGCAGTCTCCCGTACACTACGCGTGGCTTCGAGCGTGTAGTCTCTCTGCGTAGGGTTCAACCTTCATACACGTAGCTCCTAGGCATTGCTTATATTTCTGTTTATTTCGCATCTCTTCAAAACCACGGTGATGAGTACTGTAGCTGATTACACATGCAAGAACAAATGGCCAATCCTATTATGGATATTCCAGGTTCATCGCGAGAATCTAAGATGCGGCTTAGATTGCTCCTCCTGAGTGGTGTCCATAGGGTCGTTCGAAAGCCAACCAATGTGTCCTCTAGCTTTCCAATCTCTCCCGGGCCCACGACTTTGCTATCATTCGGGTCTCCCTCAACATTAACCTCGAAACATGGCAATGAAGTTTTTTCTATCTCCATACCTTGCTTTCTATCTTGAACTAGCCCCACGTTTACTCTACGTTATATTTATAGCATGGGTTTGTAGGGGGCAGATACGTACACTGTTTATACTAAATAAATGCTACTACCCCGTGACAATAATTTTGGAACACATGTTTATAAAATTAGGGAAAAATAGATGCATTTAATGTGGTATTCTCTCAGGGCCATGTGCATGTGTTGCCAACGATCACTTCTTGAGTTCTTTTACAGTACATCAAAACAATACCAGCCGTCCATCGGCGGCGTCCTTTGTGTCGTACCCTCCATGGAGGCGCCGTCTTGGGAGGTTCTGGTGTTTGGCGGAGAGATGATGTGGGTGATGGACTCCGCGTAGATCCTGCAGCGGCGACGGTGTGGAGGTTGTGAGGAGGTGCAACGTTGTTTCTACCGCGTCAATGACAACGAGTATTGGCGGCATGGTGCAGCTGGATATTGATGACAGATGCGGCTGGATGGACGAGCGCAGGGCAGTGGCGCTGTCTGGCACCATGGTGGTGTCGACCGCTGACCTGGCAAGGTCTTTGTGCGGTACCTGCTCCGAAGATGGTTAGGTGGATGACGACGGCGGTAGCCTTCGGTGGGTGCGCCGGACCGATGTGTGACCCATTCCCGGTGTGGCTAGGATGGGGCATCCGACATTAGATGTTAGATTTTGGTGTGATGTTTGTTTGGTATTAGGCTCGAACATTCGGCACCCCTGCATCAAGGGGTTAGGAGTAGTGACATGTGTCGTCAAGATGGTGGCCTCACGCTTTCTGATGTAATGCTTTGTAATGTCTATAAGAATAATTAATAAAATGACAGCATGCATCGCTCAGATACAGACGCCGGAGTAATCCTCCTTTTCGAAAAGAAAAAAATACCAACCGTCCATTCTCAGCCATTCAATGGGTTAGAACCACCAATACTATACTTGACGAGGTCAGTAGTATTTTGGTCTAAGGGATGAAATCAGAACACACACAAAAATTATACCAAAAGGTCCAAACCATATAGGCAAAATCAAAAGCGTGTGTTTTATTCTCCGGCTCTAACCGGATGCAGACCATCCATTCCGGGACTGTTGGCGCAGGATTGATCGGCTGATTACCTTTTAGGAAAGGTAAACGTTTGGGGGCCGCGGCGCCGTCCGAACCGTTTCGACCGGCTCGTGCGCCATCCTTGCCGTGCGTCGACGAAAACCACCCCTGTATGAGACGTGTGTGTATCGGTGGGCCCTCCGCACAACCACTCCCTCACATATCCTTATATTTCCCCACCCTTTCCTTTCTTCTTTTCTCTTACCTCCAACCGGGACTCCATACCCATGATTTCTTCTCTCCTCCGTTCTGCTCGTATACCACTGTAAGCTCCCCTCATCGCCGGCCAGATCTGCTCGGATCCACACCACTGGAGCTCTACCTGTCCCATCGTACCCGGCCTCGCCGGAGCTACAACTGGTTGAAGCCTTTTTCATGCCGGTTGAAGCTATTTTTCATATTGGATGAAGCATTTCTGTCATGGTTGAAGCTCTTTTTCATTCCAATCGAAACATTTTTTCACATTAGGCGAAACTTTTCTCGATGCCGGTTGAAGCTTTTTTTCACTATGGACGAAGGTTTCCTGCCATGGTTGAAGCTTTTTTCCATTCCGTTAGCAAAAAAAAATCACATTGGTTGAAGCTTTTCTCTACACCGGTTGAAGCTTTTCTTGACACCAGTCTGGGTGCGCCGTTGCAGCAAGGGGGATGGGTGTTCGTGGGCCGCACCACCGGCTCTGCGATGGCGGCGAGCCTGAGTGTGCAGAGGCGCTTTGCTCTCCGACGAGGGGAATACAAAGAGGGTCCTCGACGCTCGCCGGAGTCTTTCTCTCTCCGACGTGCGGCTGCTGCTCCATTTTTTATCGATTGACGATGTGGGGAAAAATGAAGCCAGGAGGAAGAAGAAGGAGATGACGGGAGGAGGAGAACGCTGAATCGTGCGGCCTGGGATGAACTCATCCTGGGGCTGCGATGCGTCCGGCCCAAATTTGGGCGGACGCACCGGCGCCTAGCAGTGCCCTTTAGGAAATCCCCAGGTACAATGCTAGACAAGCTAGCCTACCAGATCGATCGATTGTGTCCAGAACGCCAGGCAAGCTAGAGAAGCCGGATTCTTTCCGGCGATCACTCGTATGTATTATGCATACATAGTTACGTACATCAGCCGGTGGCTGCATACAAACAACGCGCGCACATAACGTTGATTGAATCTCACCGATGGACGAACCAATAGGACAGATGAATAGAGGTGGCAGCAGCCCATGAACGGACGCCGGCGATGATTGGCGGCAGGAACGATGACGCGAAACGAGGGTGATTCTGGCGAGGGATTCTATAAATTAAAAAAAATGACAAAACTGCCCTGCTAGTCAACAGATTAGATCACTCAATACTACTCGGTCCTAGAAGTAGTAGGATGTAAACTACCCTGCTAGTCAACAGATGAGATCACTCAATACTACTCTGTCCTAGACGTAGTAGGAGGTACCATAATAAATCTCTACTTCTTCTCTTGTAATGTTCTTTTGTAAGTATCCATATTTCCTTTTCTTATTAATTATTTTTCCCATCTAAGAATAACCGAAGTGATTATAAGCACAGACCTATAAATATGAGCTATTGGCACTGAAACTAGAATCATTAATTGCAGCTAGGATAAAGATAGTTGATACAGACTCATTATGCATTTGATTTTCCCCTGGAGAGAAAATAACACATTAAATTTCTGATTCGAGTGATAGTAGTGAACACATTTTTTGATTTGAAGGAAGAGTGTGTACATCCATCCAATAAACAGTGGCCAACCTAATAGAACAAGGAGAACGCCCGTGCGTTGTCACGGGCTTTTGAAATATTTTGCTGGAATTGGATAAGCATAATGTATGTTAAATTTTACATGTAGAGAAAAAATAACACATGCACAATTGGTTTAATATTGAAGTCCACTTCACTTACAATGTAAACTAATAACAAAAAGTCAATTTGACAATGTATACATCTAGATCGATTATCCAACTAAAAATCTGAAACAAATTAAGGTCTACTTGATGAGCTTAAGAAATTCTCGCACAATATCAGGAATGTTGTTTCTAGCTTCATTCGAACGATATTTGAGTAAGTACAATATAAACTTCTTCATCAACTCATACCTATCGTGCCCAAGCAATATATGTAGTTAAAACGAATATTTCATGTTGAAGGCCTCAAAAATGTGTAACGAAGAATACCCATCGTGCAAACAAGACAAACCAATTCTTTACTGTTCCATGAGAGCATAAATTGCTCAAGAAAATAGCCACACATACCCCTGCAATTTTATAAATTAATTTATCTTGAATATAGTGATAAATAAAATAAATGTTTATATTTGAATGTTATGATAATGAAATATATAAATTTACCCGTCCATGTCCGTTGGAATAACTGGCGAAAATAAGTGCTGCCATCTCGATATATCAGAATTCAAGTCGGGTTGCTTTATTTCGAGTGCGTTGTTGAATTTCTCACAACTCAATTCCTATTCCTTGAGATTCATTGGTCCCAGGGAAAAAACCCTCCAACCCAACATGTCCTCGATGGAGCGATTTCGTATTGAAAGATGGAGATCCCATTCGCTCACTCCCAAGGGGCGCCATATCTTTGTTGTCCCTTTAAGATCTAAGACCTTTTCCTTGATATCATATTTCTTTTGATTTTGTTAACCAATTTCTCTACCAACATGAAATTCGTATTTCTGGACGATATTGTATTGACCTAATTTTGTGTTATTTAGATATTTGATGGAAAAATTGTCGTTGAGGATCCGGAGATGTAGAAGGGCTTGCAACTCTTGATTAATTCCAGCCACATAGTTGACGTGTTTGTATCTGGTTGGAAAACCTTGGGAATAGTTGTGTAGCCTAGCAAGGAGGTGGGACAACACCCTCATCGCCGGGCTTGATTTTCTACCTTAGCCAAGTCATGCCAAGGACAGTCGCGCTACCACGCCATCGATCACCGTTGCGCCGCTACCTTCTCCGAGTGTGGCGGCCATCGGAGGATTAACCCCATTGACTTTCACATTTGCCCCACTCATCCCACCTATCCTACTCGTTTGTTGTTACTGCCAGTATGGTTATCCCTCCTCTCGATTGTCTTTATGACCACAACAAGCACGACCTTTTTGTTTACTTCACCAAGGCGTGTGAGCGATAACTGGGGCATGGGCTCCTTACATCGACATGAGGCACAATGAAACTTGGGATATTTAATGAACTAAAAATCATAAATGGGGTAATTCTAATCCCTTAGATAAACATGTCAATGAGAGTGTCAGCTTCTTCCAACACCCAAAATCATACTAATTCTCTAGGATCTAACAAGACTTGGAATGCAGTGTGACATCAAACTATGGGCATAGTTCTTGACGATGCTTCCCTCCCCTTCCTTCCCTTATGCAGTCCACATCAGTCCCTCGCATCCCAGCTTATCCTCTTCTCTAAGCCACTGCTGCCATCTAGTTTCCTTCAGGATCATCAAGCTTTGGGTCTAGCATTTCACGGGTAAGCTGTTCAGTTTTTTTATTCTTTTCTTCTCTTTTTGTAATTGGAGCTCGAGTGATTGTATACAGCAACGAGTTAAAAACACACCGTCTTTTTACATACTTTTCTTCATATTTTATATGTAACTATAAGTAGGTATAGAATTATTGTGAACACATCAACATAAGTTCCTAAAACTATTATGCATGATTTAAATTTGTAAACAATCAAAGAACAAATGGCAACTACGGGGAAGCCCAAATAATATATGTATTCTGTTCCCCATGTGTTGTTTTAGAATGTAAAAATAGAAATTAGACCAGCTTTATGTCATTGGATAAGAAATGACCACGGTGATTGAAATCTAGATTCCAGAGTGAAAAGGTTAGTCCAAACAAAAGAACATAGACATGTTTGATTTTTTTAACTCACCTGCATAACAAGAAAATTATTTAGCACCATCGTTATGTTTGTCCAGATCCCGTCTAAGCACCATCATTGCCTCTAGCGGCACATCTGATAATGCCTCTGGCTCCGTTTTCCTCTATAATGGTCTCTTCATTCAAGCTAATAGAAAATATTTCTGAAAGAACAGTAGAATAGACAAACCATTGTCAATGCATCCGGGAAAACATAAAATCAGGATATTATCTTTTAAGAAAAGTTATATCAATTCAGCCGCCCAATCCACCTCGGTCCAGCTTCAGCAGAGATAAGTGACCCCTCCTCCCGCCCCCTCTCTTCTTCTCCTTGGCTCTTAATCCCCGTCTCCTTTTCCTGCCTTGTACGTACTCTACAAATCAGTGAACAAAAAGCATAAATAATGAAGTAAGTAAAATCATTATAATCGTTTAAATGTAATATTACGATCAGGAACATGTGTGTTTCTAAATATCGCTTAAAGGCAAGTCAGTGGCCAGTTGGCACAGCAGGAAAAAATCAACCTTTTCTGTACACAATCCCAAAGCTTATTTACCTTTTAAGTCGGATTTATATTTTGTAGCTCCCGACGAAAATCTAAAGAAGTGCTTCGTTACTGTAGTTTATTATAAAATATTATGAACAAAAAAATATGGCTGACACATCTTGTGTGGTAAACAATCGAAAAGGTGACTTGCATCACTCCATGGTTCAGAGCACCTGTCATCAAGGTGGTACGACCGAAGATCTCCACAATGTCTAGAGTTCTATCCACGGCCTCCAGCAGGCCCGCTATGAGGAACAGGGAGTGCTCGCAGCAATGTGGATGACTGCTGCTTATAGAATCCATACACAAGGATTAAACTATAAGGTGCTCACAAACCTTGTTCAGGTTGCAATGGTGGCTCCTTAGTACCACGAATAAACCACCAAGGTCTATATCCAATTTTTTTTGCTGCATCCAAAATAATCGACAATGAAACACATAACCAGCTGACTAAAGACAACTCGAACTAAGTAACAACAGAGTATAAATGAAGACGGTAGATTTGTTATTACAGCAAACAAAGTGAGGGAGATGAGAGCCTTTTGATCAGGAAAGGTACGATTATTGCATTCTTCTTAGCATCTAAAGCAAGGCAGCCACATAGGAGTCGCTTGGTGCATCAGATCTCTCTGTAGCTTCTTTGCACGTGAGCTCTTCCAAATAGCTTTAGATCACCACACCATAATTTTAGTTAAGAAATGAAAAGGAGCATAAATCAATAAAACAATTGGCCGTACAGGGATGCAACATAGAATCTCGCAAGACGTCTTGTTCTTCTCGAACTTCTTTATCTGCAGATAATGAAAAAAAGTAGTCTGGATTCTCCAGGAAATCAAGGCAGTAATTCCCTGGTTTAGACTCACATTCCAATTTCATTCTAGTACATCACCGAAATAAAACAATTGTCCCACAATTTACAGACCATGAGTAAGAAACAATCATGCTGCTTGAACTATCTAACACGATCTGAAACACAACAAACATAACATATATGGTTCATTAATCAAAAATACTATACAGATTTGACCAAAGGAAAAATATATTTCAATTTACCATAAAAGTGCACCTTCAGTTCATTTTGCATGGACATGCATGCATACAATTTGTCAAGCTTCTAAAGCCTGAGCTTAAACTTCTAAGTCAAGACACGGAGAAAAATGTATCTATAAAGATAAAGTTATGTCATGGAGGGAAAATAGAGATGAACTTCTACTGATGTATTTGAGAGGATAAGTTCGACGATGACAAATCTGAGTAATCCAGAATGAATATTCCTGCCATAAATTGTTTAGTACATCGCACTATGCCAATTACCTAAAGATTGACAAATGAGAACCCCTACCAACTCATCAAAGTCCCACATCAGTTCTAATACCATGTTGTTTCCTCAAAAAATCATATACCACCAACGTTGGAACTACCATAAAGATCAGATAGGATAAAAACAGGAATGGGATCCTTTACCCTGGTGGGAAGTTGTCGATGTAACATACCAGAGTTATTGTTCCCTCTCCTGTAAGTTGGAAGTTGGAAGTACACCAAGGTAGGTCTAGTAGAATGCCAGTGTGCGCACCAAGCACCGTGTTGTCTCCTCCTCCCGGGCATATGTGCTCGAGATCCTTCTCCACTCGTTGCACTAGACCTTTCTACATATGCAATAGCAGTATAGCAGAACATCAAATTTAGCAAAGGGGTCATGGAAAACACACATGACACCTCACAAATCCTCGACAACTATCAAAATAAATATACACATCCTCGGGTACCCACCCCGAGATGGTCACAGGCATTCACCCCGGGCATATGTGCTAGAGAGAAAATGGTGCATCGCTCCACCTCTACAGTTTTTATTGAGGGTAGTTTAACCAAAATTAAAGTTTGAGAAGTTGAATAGGCCATGAATGTACACTGGCAGACCTGTAAATCTTTCATCTTGATGCCAATAATGGATACTAGAAGCTTTTCTTCAGACAACAAGGGCTTGAGCTCAACCAGAACCTGCTTCACTATAATTTCATATATGCATAATCTCATAAGCACGCAAATCAAAAGGCCAAATTGTTAAGTCTAAGTCCTAAGTGACGCATCAGTAACTGAGTGCCTTCACAGGCTGAAAATACTACCTGGTACACTTACCAATCTGGGGCTTGACTGAGATGACGATCACATCACTGTCGTCAACAAGAAGGAAAAACATCACATGAGACACAGTGTCTGTCAGGCATGAACGCATGACAGACATGCATAGATGCTTGGCTGCCTTGAGAGGAGGGAGGCGGGGTCAATCAGATGGGGAAGGAGAAACGGGCCTAGGTGTTGGAGGCAAGGATGGTGGCATTGAGGGAGGCGAAAGCGGCGCCGCGCTCGGGACGGCGGGGCGCGGGGCAGACAGCGGAGGCCAGGAGGACGCCCGACGCTGCGACGCCGCGCCCGATGCTCTCGGCCAGGTTCCCCGTGCCGACGAAACCCAAGCGAAACGCGTCATCGCCGCTGTTCACGTTCACCCCGTCCTCCGCCAGCGACTCCCCAACATCCAGGTCCATGCACCTTCTCGTCACGTGGGAGTACTCCTCGCCCATTTGGTGTGGTGGCGCAGACGGGATCATGCGGCCGCCCATGATGGGGACGGAAGTTCTGCCAGAAGCTTTGGCGGCGCTGTCGCATGGGGGAGTGGGGAGGTGGAGCTGTTCCTGCCGCCCTGACCGAACAAGAGGTCGGGCCGGGGGAGCAGTAGGGGCGGCGACGGAGCGGGAGAAGGGGCCAGCGGAGGAGGGGGATGGGGGAAGAAAGTGGAGGGCACAGGTGGGTGGGGATGTGTGTGTGTGTGGGGGGGGTCTTGCTCCGTGACTCCCTGTTCGTGCGAGCGGGCGGTCTGTCCTGTTTTTTTGGTCCGAGGGGCATCGTTACAGTTTTCGTCCGCTTTTTTCGTGCGAGGGGCATGACTAGGTGGTTTTGGTCTTTTTTTCGCGTTACATGCGTGGTTTATAGACGGGATGGATGACGAAAAAAACCAGATGGGAGGTGGGAGGGATGACGAAAAACCCGAGGCAAGAAGCTACCAAGTGCCCCTTTAGGAGTAGAGTTGTTTTCTCGGAAGGTGGTCTCACATATATGGCATGATTTTGAAATTCTTAATTACTTATTATTAATGTGATTAAATCAAATCATCACCTACCAAAACAAGTACAAAACAAGTCTTCCGCTTTTAATGGCGGATTTGGTTTCTCGCAAGGTGATCTCACATATATGGTATGATTTTGGAATTCTTAATTACCTATTATTAATGTGATTAAATCGAATCATCACCTGCCAAAGCAAGCACAAAAACAAAATCTTCCATTTTAATGGTGGATTTGTTTTTTCGGAAGGTGATCTCACATATATGGTATGCTTTTGGATTTCTTAATTACCTATAATTAATGTGATTAAATCAAATCATCACCTGCCAAAGAAAGTACAAAACAAAATCTTTTGCTTTAGTGGTGGATTTGGTATTTTAATGAGAGGAAGAAAATAAACCAATGGGAGGAACGGGATGAAAAAAACGGATGAAAATAAACCAGACGAAAAAAACTGAGGCAAGAAGCTACCAATTGCCCTGTTAGGAGTAGAGATAACAAAGAAACTAAAGTCAACATGTTGGCCAACAAAGATAAACGGATGACACACCAAACTGGAATGAACATTATCAAAACAATATGATTTTTAATATTCTACTACTCACAACGTAAATGTTTTGATTTACTATGCGTTTTCCACATGTTGTATAACCTTCTACCCCAAAGCTACAAATGTATGCTCATCTATAAAGCAATATGTTTTGTATTTCTCATTTCTTCATGTCAGTAAATAAATCACGACTCAAATGTTTTATCTTTTTTGTTCTCAGCCCCAAACCTAGGTCATCATCCTTTAATTTATACGTGTAACTTGTCCCTTGGAACCAAGTATTACATATCTTTCATTCATAAAATAGAAGCGTGAAAAACTAAGTTCACATACATTTTTGGGTAAATGCTAGGTCAAGAATTATACAAAGCTTAGCAACATTAATGAATTTGGATGTTCCACGTTGCTAAAAGAAAGAATATTTGGGTGCTCGGTATCGTACACATGTCAAAGCGCGAGGCATAGCATGATGTCCATAGGCAATGAATTTATGTGTTGCTTCGATGAGCGTGGGCTTTCAAGACACATAGATGTAGGAGGCATTTACTTCTATGTACCTTTTGTATCTTCTGTATCACGACCATGTGTAGCATACGATAGGGGTCCTTTACCTGCTTGGGCCCCGTTCGCTGGCTTCAAGTTTCATAGAAAATTACACAATGTACAAAGATTGTGGTTGCCTCTAAGATGTACCCTAAAACATACTAAAAACAGAAGAAATCTCAGCCTATTTTACTCTGCCAAACATCTCTCACAACTGATCCTAGAAATTGACATGTGGAGTCACAGGCTTATTTTGTTTGATGGAGACTTCCTCCAAGTTAAGAGATGATCCTAGCAATTTTAGACTAAAGACTGTAGTTTGCAATGTATAGAGTCTACCTCTCATAGGAGAGAGAAGACTTAGAGGCAGCCAAAACAACACACAGCGGTTGCTCTTACATGCGTGCTAAAATAATTACCGTCCTTTGTTGGCTATTTTTAAAATAAAACCCCCTTACTTATATACTCCCACAATATAACAGTGATTTTAGTATTAAGAAACAAGTACATGGTAGAGGCATAGTTTTTTTTGTCCCACAATATAAGAGTGTTTTTAGTATAAAAAACGCTCTTGTATCGTGGGACGAAGGGAGCAGATTGCATGAAAATGCAGAAGGGACACATGCACCCCTCCACTACCGATGGGTGATGCCAAACTTTGACTAATTATGTCAACTTGCTTGGATAGCTGTTGAATAACATATTAGGTGTATGAATCATGTAACATATTATCCGTCGATCCTTCCTAACTATGGAACATTGGAAGATGACGGCGGTGGATCCTAGAGTATGCGTATGCGGTGCATGCTGCGGGTATGTCAGACCGGTGGTGCTCTCCGCTCGCAATGGGGCGGCATCGTGAAGATACTGGATTAGATAGTAGTTGGTGCGGTCCGGGCACATTATCAAGCTTGTAGCTAGCTATACCAACATAGAACACCGAAAAGGTGGCTTTGGATTGATCTATGTATTATTTGTCGGACTCTATTGAATAATAATAAAAATGGATGTGTGGACTGCAGAGGCCAGAGGTTTAGCCTTCTTTTGCGAAAACCAACTATATGTACCTCACTTATCAGAGCTAGCAGGTTTATCACGGAACTCCAGACTCATGTCATGCCCACACCTTGGTAACTCTTTTAGTCCCCGTTCAAAGTTATGTTAAAAATGAGGTGATAAAATCCCGTCTCCATTATGCTCTGCTGCCTCATGTTTTCTCTAGAGTTTGTTAAATAAATACAAAACGTCAATGATGAAAATAAATAGCTTGGTCCATTCGCTTTCTCTCATGGGGCCATACCGTCTAGGTACATATGGTGGATCACTTATGTTTGCTTGTATAGTTACTATGCAAGTATTCCTTTAGATGTCATAAACAGACCTAGAGTTCGTACTAAAATAACATCAATGATACATATCAATCAACCCTAATGACATCTAGATACTTCAATGTCACCTCAAGTATCTGTGGGTTAATTTTTCGACACGCTTCAAACAATTTCAGATTTATCATATTCAATCCAACACAAAGAACATCAAAGAGTACCCCAAGAGTTCTATCGAGGAAGGTAAGATAAGATCGTGTATCAACCCCAACGCATAGATTACCCCATTGTCACCACGGAAATCCGCAAGTTGTGTATCAAGACATACATCAAGTGATCTGAAAACCAATATTCAATCTGACATAATAAAATCTCAAAGGAAAAGATTCAATACATCACAACAAGATAGTAAGGGTCAAACATCATATGATCGAACTATATTAACAAAACCCGTGATACATCAAGATCGTGACATCTCAAGAACACGAGAAAGAGAGATCAAACACATAGCTACTGGTACACACCCTCAGCCCCGACAGTAAACTACTCCCTCCTCGTCATGGCTTTCACCGAGATGATGAAGATGGCCACCGGTGATGATTTCCCCCCTCCGGCAAGGTACTGGAAAGGCTCCCTATCTGTTTGTCATCGATACAGAGAGATGCGGCGGCGAAGCGGAAGTTCTTTGTTTATATTTGAGCGTTTCTGTGTATATTGGATTTTTTGGCGTTGGAATCACACTAAACGGAGCCATGTGGGCCCCACAAGCCATCAGGGCACGTCCAGCGGGTGGGTGCGCCATGTTATCTTGTGGCCCACAGGTGGCTTCCCTCTAGTGATTCTTCGCTCCGGCATTTCTTATTTCCTCCAAAAAAAATCATAAAAAAGTTTCGGGCGATTTCGAGGAATTTTAATTTCCCCAAAAAAACAACACCACGGTAATTAGGGTGAAAACAACGTTAGTCCGGGTTAGTTCTAAATAAATCAGATAAAGTGCATCAAAACCATATAAAAATATGGTAAACATGGGAAAATATGGCATGAATACTTCGCAAATTATCGATATGTTGGTGACATACCAGCCGCCGCAGTGTCGCCAAGGGCGTCAGACCCTAACATGGCAGCTGCTTTTCATTCAATGCCTTTTTTAGTTAAAAAAGGCTCTCTCTCTTGTTATTTAACTTCACCGTAAACAATGGTATGTTCTGTTTATTTGTCGTCCGAAAGCAGTGGACAAGCCAACATGTAGGCTGGGTGAGAAGTTATAATTGGTCAGGGAAAAACCATGCTGAAGATGGTAGAGGAGCAGGCTCCAATGGTGTGATAATCCCATTTCTAATCACTACAAGGATCCGGTTCTATTTCAACAAAATCGTTTGTTGCGATACATCGCGATTTGTGGTGATAAGTATCTACTGCCACGAAACGGCATTCGTTGGCAGCCGTTTCGACTGGACACATGGTAATACGTTGTTGCCACGGAAAAGCTATGGTGGCAATAAAGTGTATAATTGAATCACCCACATGGGAAGTTGCCTCGTGTTTTCCGGTGGCCACACTCAGCTGATGCCACAATTTGATTTGTGAAGATAGCTTTATTGCAACATATAACGAATCATGGCGACTTATAGCTCGTGGCGATAGATATTTGTGGCAACAACCTATGCCAACAATGCTCGTTTCGTGGCACATTACTCTTCCATGGCAATAGATAATTGTGGCAGTAAACTATGGCAATAATCCTTGTTTTGGTGGCATCAGGCATGTTGCCACGAAATACTACACTTGTGGCATTAACTTATGACAACAAATATTCCAATGATTGTAACAGGAAATTACAACATACTCGTTTTGGTGGTGATAAATAGGCATGACAGCGGATAAAATATTTGTAGCGAGAAACTATTGCGACAATTTGAAATTTCTCTCCCAATAATCTATTTCAACAAAACTTAGTTCGGTGGCGCCAAAGAGTTATCGCAATGGGAAAACTGTTAGTAGTGAGAAGCTATTGCGACAATGTAAACTATTTGTGGCGATACTTTATTTCAACAAAACTTACTTTGGTGGTTCCAAACAGTTATCGCATCGTGAAAAAAATGTGGTGCTAACATGTGGCAATTGAAAGTGGGTTGTGGTAATAGCCTATTGCGACCGTAAAAAAAGAAATTAGAGTATTGAAAACCATACGTATAATGTAGATTCATAAAGTTCATAATTCTCATTGCAAATATCCATCAAATAAAACTCAAATATAATTTTGCCGTCCTAATTAAGTCCGACGACTAAACTGTTTGTGATCTCGATTCCAGTTCAGCTATTTCTCTGGATTCAGCAATAAAGAAATCAAAAGAAAAAAATGTTCTAATTAATGAGTCCAACATAACATACGCCATACAATTAGTCCAGCCCCATTGTTAAAAAGAATTGTTGTTAGGATAACTGGAGTAACATCGTATCAGCAAGCATGTAGCTGAGGGCTCACAACAATTTTACATTCTGACTCGATGTATAGTTTCAGTTAAGTTCATGTCCCTAGCTAGCACATATTCGAGGTTTTTTAAGTTGTGACTCGATGCAGCAACAACACATGGTGGAACAGAAGAAACAACTAGCTAATTATGAAGGCTAATTATGTATAAAATGCACGTGAATATGATGAGAAAGCAGGGTTGTCACTTACCATTGCTTTAAACAGTCGATAATTCCTTGTTGCAGCTTGTATCACTAGTAGAAAACAGGGCATTCGTCACAGCTCGATCTACACATTAGTCTCGGTTGCCTTACGAACCGGGACTAATGTGAGCATTAGTCCCGGTTCGAGCGGCTAGGGTGCCGGTCGGGCATTAGTCCCGGTTCGAGCGGGACCTTTAGTCCCGGTTGGAGACACCAACCGGGACTAAAGGGGCCGATACCCTTTAGTCCTGGTTCGTGTCTCCAACCGGGACTAAAGGTGAAGCCTTTAGTTCCGGTTGGATACACAAACCGGACTAAAGGGGTTGGGGCTTTAGTCCCGGTTCGTATCTCTAACCGGGACTAAAGGCTAGACCTTTATTCCCGGTTAGAGATACCAACTGGTACTAAAGGGTTTTGAAAGTTTTTTCTATTTGCTTTCGGTTTTTAGTTTCTGTTTTAAATTGCTTATATCTTTTAGGATATTTGGTGTTTTTGAGTGATTCTTTTTGCATTAGATTCAAAATTTGTCTACTTTGTGTTTGTGCAATTAGTTTTCAAATTTGAATGGTTTAAATTTGAATTTTTTCAAATTTGCTTCAAATCCTAGATTGTGAATAACTTGAGTTTAAAAATAGTTTTTAATTTAATTCTTTTTAATCCTAGGCACATGTTAGATGGTGCATGTTGAACACACAAAAAGTATGGAGTTTAAATAAATTAAAAAATAATAAAATGCCTTTGTAACAGATGAGTTTTCGTTCAAAACCCTGATACTTCGAAAGGGATTGTCCAGTTTGTACACAAAGTGCATCTAGTTTTTACCTTAAGCGTCTCAACTTTTTAGCACATGCTAGGTGGGTGAAATAATTTTTGCATACGACGTCGAAAAAAAGTTTAATGTATAAAAAAACTAGAGAAAAATTGGGACTCAATTTCACCAGGGTTTACCCGGTGAAGTTTTCTCAGATTCTCGAAATTCCAAAAGTAAAAAAAGTTATTTCAAAAAGAAGATTTTTTCCTACAAAATCAAAAAAAAATAAAAATAATTTTAAAAATAATTTTATTTAACAATAAATAAATGATGTCATATTTGGATTCCTCACATTTTTCTGATAATAATGGATCTATTATTTGTTGAATTTCGATTTACAGATTTAAAGATATTAATTATGTCATATGAATTGAATATATGGCAAAAAATGAATAAAATAATAATATTACTTATTTTATTTTCATAGAAATTCAATATTATTATTAGTTATTTTGTTTATTTTAATAATTATTTGGAATTCAAAAAATTAAATAATGTGACATCAAGACCTAAGGGTTAATAGGATTGATAGCTTACTATTGTCAAGAAAACAACAAGTGCAGACTTGGAAACAAAGGGTGATAGAACTCGCAAGTTAAGCGTGCTCGGGTTAGAGCAGTGAGAGGATGGGTGACGGCTAGGAAGTTAGATGATTTGGAAGGAGTGGTGATTAGAGATTAAATTGTAAAGTAATTCAAAAGCAGCGAGAAGGGGTGATTAGAGATTAAATTGTAGATAATTCACAGATTTGAAAATCAGAAAAAAATTGAAAAACAAAAGTAAAAAAATTTATTTAAAAAAAATACCTTTAGTCTCGGTTTGTAACACCAACCGGGACTAAAGGTCCCGCTCCAGAAAGCTGCACGTGGAGGGCCTTTAGTTCCGGTTTGTAACACAGCGGGGACTAAAGGGTGGAGGCTTTAGTCCCGACCCTTTAGTCCCGGTTCCAGAACCGGGACTAAAGGCCCTCTTGAACCGGGACTAAAGGCTAGTTTTCTAGTGTATAATCGCTTTTGAAGAAGGGGGTTGTATGCGTACCCGCTTTTCTGGATATTCAACATTTGGTAATCGATTTGTCAAATCAACATCAATCGCAATGTCAATTACTCTTTAGGGGATTGAACAATCAAAAAGGTTTTAATTGGAATGACCTGCATATTTGTTCTAGAAATAATTGTATAGAAATGATATGTACTACCAAATTTAAAACCATTGAAGTTTGCTGTTGTGAAAAACTCATTTCCAGTTTCGGTTCGTAACACAACCGGGACTAAAGGGTGGAGGCTTTATTCCCGACCCTTTAGTCCCGGTTCTGAAACTGGGACTAAAGGCTAGGTTTCTACTAGTGTATGAGCGCTTTTGAAGAAGGGGGTTGTATGCGTACCCGCTTTTCTGGATATTCAACATTTGGTAATCGATTTGTCAAAGCAACATCAATCGCAATGTCAATTACTCTTTAGGGGATTGAACAGTCAAAAAGGTTTTAATCGGAATGACCTGCATATTTGTTCCGGAAATAATTGTATAGAAATGATATGTACTACCAAATTTAAAACCATTGAAGTTTGCTGCCGTGAAAAACTCATTTCCAGTTTAACAAACGACAGGTTGCACCTTCAACTTCTTAGCCATTTATAGATGTTTTGATGTGTTAGACGCAATAGTATATCAATGTAGTGTTAGTTAAAGTCCCTACCCAATAGCAAACTATACTGGTTCTATAAATGTCAAAATCAAATGCATACGACAGAAATATGAAACAAATATTGGTTAGGAAAAAATGTCAGTGAACCTCACATATGATATTTCTTTATGATAATTGTGGTCACTTTTCCTTCTGGCTTCTTTCTCCCTCTCTCCGTATGAAGTTTTTCTTCTTAGATGGACTTGTAGAAGGGTAAAAGGTCATACAGACAATCTAGAGGGCATAAAACATCAGATTTTCTACTTCTTTTACCCTTCATTGCAAGAATAGGTTAAGACTCCATAGAGGAATCGCATGCACCGATGCGATTATTAAGGGGGAAATACCAGGACCCTTGGCCCCACATCATCTACTGTACAAATAATCAATGACCGCATGGAAACAACATACAAATATTAAACAGAAAGGTAAGTGAATAGATTAATTAGAACAGGAATAGAGATGAAATAATTGGGACATTGGTTGTATACAGCAGAACTGCTTTCTCTGTAAAGATTATACATTTGTGTAGGTACTGATAAGAAGGCCCATTTTAACTATGTGGCATCATATACTATATGACTAATCTTTCTAGGATTGAAGGCCTCACAATCAATTGAGGTTTCCAATTAAAATTTTATCATTCGATTTTGACCGGGTCAACAATTTATCAAACCCTCTCATTATTTAATAAAGTACACTATGCTTCCTAATTATTAAATTTTCATAATTAACTCACGCTTCAATTTAGACTTTGGTCATCCAATTTTGACCAGGTCAACAATTTCTCAAGGAGCTCTCATATTTAGTTATTTTAATTCTCTATGCTCCCTAATTTAAAACTTTTTGATTCGACCGAGGTATTCAATTTTGGATTTGATTTACGATTTTGATCGGGCCAATGGTTTTTCATCTTAATCTGCATCAATTGGACTATAAAAACATCAACCCCTCCCAGACTACTATCACCCATAAAAAGGAATCACCATGTGATACTATAGCACGAATATAATACTTGCAACCAACAATGAAAAAATATCTCCACATAAATATGGGTTGGTTAGCGGATAATACGAAATCACACCGCGAAAGACCCACCAATAACCGCATTATAAATAAACGTAAAACACACTCCATCTTCTCCCTCACCAGTCAAACTAAATACCCCATCAGTTTCAAAATATGAGAGTTATTAGTCTTTTGAAAAGTCAAATTTCTTTAATTTTGACCAAGTTCAGAAACAAAAATGTCAGCATCCACAATATTAAACAAAAAAACAAAAAAATCATTTAATGATGAATCTAATAACATCGATTTGATATTATGAATTTTGATATATTTTTTATAAATTTGATCAAACTTAAAGAGATTTGACTTTTCAAAAAAGTAATACATCATATAATTTGAAATAGAGTGAGTAAAGAAATTTAAGAATCCCAACAAACTCAACAGCAATACATGGTTTCTATTACAACAAAATGAGTACATAGCGCGACGAAACGAAACTGTAGCAATATGTAGATCCTGTTACCATGAACTGGAACTTTGTGGTAATATAACATTTTTTGCAACGAAAGATAGCTATAGCAATAAATTTTGTTGCAATAGACCGGAATCTTTGTAGTGAGTGTTACTATGCACCTCAATCCAACGATACAAAAGCTTTATAAGTCGCCTAGATCAGAGGAGTGAGGACTTACACAAAGAAAGCCCAATGAAACAAAAAGGATATGTCGGGACGCTTGGCGAAGCTCCAAATATCTTGCAAAGACAATGACAAATATCAAGGAGTTTCATTCATGCCATCAATGTACAACTCGATGTCGAGAGCCGGGAGATTGCAACAACAACATCGACTTGTTTGGTGGCTTTCCATTAGCTAGAAATCAGGAACCGTTTGAGTCAACAGGTGGACCGGCCTAGCCAACATGAACATTGACAAGAAGCTCTGCTACATAGATGATTCTCAAACACATTGTTGCTGAGTTCCACCACCTACACCATCGTAGAATGCCACTGAATAGAATAAACTTTGAGAACAAGATGTTGGCATGCTACTAGCTGCTTCAATCACCATTGGACGTAAGCGAAGGCGATCGTCAACAGAGAGATGTAGTCGAAGGCACCACACAACAACCATGAAGGGGGGAGGGTGCAGATGCAACTCTATGACTGCATAAGGATCCACCATTGGAATCCCCTAGAAAATACAAAGAGGTCCAAAGCGTTAAATGACGGTGCAAACCAAGAGAATATAACAAGTCCAAGGTGACATGTCCATCAAGATATTGGTGTCTTAGAAGCCGATTTTGCCTCATCTAGATCATCATATATCGGTGTTTCACATGGAAATCATCCAACCCGATAGAGAGAGTGTAGGTAAAACTTCATAGCTAGACCCCCAAGGAGGTTTATGATGCCTTAAATGGTACTGTGATCGGTCCAAACACAACCTCAGGGAATGTTTTCTCAAAGGGGATTAAACCTTTAGAATGCTACCATAGTGGAATGAAGACATCACCACTATGCTAACTCGCTAACCTTGAAACCTCCGTCTAGCCAGCTACCACATGCATGCTTCTCAAGCAGGCACACAGGGCATCTACACAATGTCAACAATGAAGTCAGCTCCACGATCACTACTGGTGGGTGAGGATACGCAAATGATGACACAACCAACAAGGTGGTAAGGATGGAGGGAAAACTACCGGTGCCCACTAGCAGAGCCTACAGGGGATGAGTCACCATTACCACAAGGATGGTCGTCAGTGTCAAAACTGGCGGAACTTGGATAGGCGGCCCCGAACTATGAATCTAGGATCAATCGTAACAGGGGACGAAGGAGATGGTGTTTACCCAGGTTCGGGCCCTTGTGAGGAGGTAAAACCCTACATAATGCTTGATTGGATTGATGAATGTGATGATTATAGAGTTGATCTAACTCGAGATCAAAAGAGCTAAACTCTACGTTTGTTGAATTGTCCCTCTACGAACTAAGCCCCCTATTTTATATAGACATGAGGGGTACCTAGGGTTACACATGGTCAGTTTCCATACGGGGATAATGTTGGAATATTTCCTTGTTCATGATAATCGTTTATTATCCATGCTATAATTGTATTGAATGGAAACACATTGCATGTGTGGGTAAATAGACAACACAATGTCCCTAGTATGCCTCTAGTGAACTAGCTCGTTGATCAAAGGATGGTTAAGGTTTCCTAGACATGGACATGAGATGCCATTTGATAACGGGATCACATCATTGGGAGAATTATGTGATGGACAAGACCCAAACTACAAACGTAGCATATGATCGTGTCAGTTTATTGCTACTGTTTTTTGCATGTCAATGTATATGTTCCTATCACCATGAGATCATGCAACTCACGGATATCGGAGGAGTGCCTTGTGTGTATCAAACGTCACAACGTAACTGGGTGACTATAAAGGTGCTCTACAGGTATCTCCGATGGTGTCTGTTGAGTTGGCATGGATCGAGACTGGGATTTGTTACTCCGTGTAACGGAGAGGTATCTCGGGGCCCACTCGGTAATGCAACATCACAATAAGCCTTGCAAGCAATGTGACTAATTGTTAGTTGCGGGATCTTGTATTACGGAACGAGTAAAGAGACTTACCGGTAACGAGGTTGAACTAGGTATGGAGATACCGACGATCGAATCTTGGGCAAGTAACATACCGAAGAACAAAGGGAACGTTATACGGGATTAACTGAATCCTTGACATAGAGGTTCGACCGATAAAGATCTTCGTAGAATATGTAGGAACCAATGTGAACGTCCAGGTCCCGCCATTGGTTATTGACCGTAGAGCTGTCTCAGTCATGTCTACATAGTTCTCGAACCCGCACGGTCTGCACACTTAAGGTTCGGTGACGTTTCGGTAGTGTAGAGTTATGTATGGTGGTGACCGAAGTTTGTTCGGAGTCCCAAATGATATCCCGGACGTCACGAGGAGCTCCGGAATGGTCTGTATGTACAGATTCATATATAGGAAGTCCCAGTTTGGTTTCTGGAAAAGTTTCGGGCTCATCGGTAGTGTACCGGGAGTGCCGGTAGTGTACCGGGAGTGCCGGGAGTGCCGGTAGTGTACCGGGAGACCTTCGGGAGGGGTACTTCGACCCCAAGAGGTCTATGGGCTGTGGGAGAGTATTAACCAGCCCTTAGTGGGCTGGGAAAACAGCCACAAAGGCCCATGGCGCAGGAGAGAAAGTCCTAAAGCAAAAAGTGGAAAATCAGCCAATAGGAGGCAATCCTACTCCAACTAGGATTGGAGGTGAAGTAGGATTGCTTCCCACCTCCTATTTCGGCCGACCCAAAGGCCTTGGCTGCCTCTCCTCTCCTCTCCTGCTATATATACTAGTGGATTGGGTGGTTTTTGGACAGAATTTCCGGCCACGTGCTACCCGTTCCACCGGTGCATAGTTTCTCCTCTAGATCGTAGTTCCGCAGTGATTAGGCGAAGCCCTGCCGGAATTGCTCCACCACCATCACCGGAGCGCCGTCACGCTGCCGGTGAACTCTCTCTCCTCTCCACCTTCTCCCACTGGATCAAGACGGTGGAGATCGTTATCAAGCTGCACGTGTGCTGAACGCGGAGGTGCCGTCCATTCGGTACTAGATCGGAAGGATCGTGATCAAGGCCATGGGACGTTCGTGATCGGATCGCGGGACGGATCGTGACGAGATCCAGGACGGTTTGTCATTAGATCGCGGGACGCTTGGCGATTTGGATCGCGAAGAAGTTCGACTACACCAACCGCGTTTCTTAACGCTTCCCACTTTGCGATCTACAAGGGTATGTAGATCCACTCTCCCTCTCGTAGATGCTCATCACCATGGATAGGTTTGCGTGTGCGTAGGAAAAATTTTGTTTCCCATGCGACGTTCCCCAACAGTGGCATCATGAGCTAGGTTGATGGTTCGATGAGATCTCGAGTAGAACACAAAAGGTTTGTGGGCGTTGATGCTTAGATTGCTTCCTCCCTTGGTCGGATTTTGTTTCAGCGGGATTGTGAGATGAAGCGGCCCGGACCAACATTACTCGTACGCTTACGAGAGACTGGTTCCCTCAACGCAACTTGTTGCTTACATGGCTTGCGGGTGACAGTTTCTCTTACTTTAGTTGATCGGATCCGACAAAGGCGGTCCTTGAGAAGGTTGAAAATCAAACTACGTATCACCGTTGTGGCTTTGTGTAGGTGAGAATCATTCTTGCTAGATACCCATAGCAGCCACGTAAAACTTGCAACAACAACTAGAGGACGTCTAACTTGTTTTTGCAGGGTATGTTGTGATATGATATGGCCAATTACATGATGAGATATATGTGATGTATGAGATGATCATGTGATGTATAGAATTTCATGACATGCATGTCGATGAGTACGGCAACCGGCAGGAGCCATAGGGTTGTCTTTAATTATTGTATGACCTACGTGTCAATCATTAAGCGCTATGTAATGCTTTACTTTATCGCTACAGTAGCAATAGTAGTAGAAGCTTGTAGGGCGTGACAACCCCGATGGTGACACGTTGATGGAGATCAAGATGATGGAGATCATGGTGTCATGCCGGTGACGATGGAGATCATGCCGATGTTTTGAAGATGGATATCTTAAACACAAGTTCATGGCCATATCATGTCACTTATGAATTGCATGAGATGTTAATACTTTTATGCACCTTGTTTTGCTTAGTACAACGGTAGCATTATAAGGTGATCCCTCACTTAAATTTCATGATAAATTGTGTTCTCCCCGAGTGTGCACCGTTGCGAAAGTTCGTCGTGTCAAGACACCACGTGATGATCGGGTGTGATAGATTCTACATTCACATACAACGGGTGCAAGCCAGATTTGCACGCGCAGAACACTCGGGTTAAACTTGACGAGCCTAGCATGTACAGACATGGCCTCAGAACACAAGAGACCGAAAGGTCGAACATGAGTCACATAGTAGATATGATCAACATAATGATGTTCACCATTGAAGCCACCTTAACTCACGTGATGATCGGACTTGAGTTGGTGAATTTGGATCATGTGACACTCAGATGACCTGAGGGATGTCAATTTGAGTGGGAGCTTTAGTAATTTGATTAACTAAACTCATTATCTTGAACAATAGTCTAAGTAACCTTTGCATATTTATGTTGTAGATCAATGGCTCGCGTAGTAGCACCCCTGAATTTTAATGCGTTCCTAGAGAAATCTAAATTGAAAGATGATGGAAGTAACTTTGTTGACTGGGCCCGTAATCTGAGGATTATCCTCATGGCTTCCCAGAAGTCATATGTCCTTGATGCACCGCTTGGTGACCAGCCAGAAGACATGACCTCCGAAGACGTTAAGAACGCTTGGGAGGCTCATGCTGGAGACTACTCAATAGTTCAGTGTGCAATATTGTATGGCTTAGAACCGGGACTTCAAAGACATTTTGAACGTCATGGAGCATATGAGATGTTCCAGGAGTTGAAGTTTATCTTTCAGAAGAATGCCCGGATCGAGAGGTATGAGACCTCTGATAAATTCTATGCTTGCAAGATGGAGGAGAACGGGTCTATTAGTGAGCACATACTCAGAATGTCTGGGTACTCAAACCGTCTAGCAGAGTTGGGAATTACCCTTCCACCGGAGGCGTTCACTGATAGAGTTCTTCAATCGCTGCCACCTAGTTACAAGAGCTTTGTGATGAACTATAACATGCACGGGCTGAACAAGTCAGTCGCCGTGCTATTTGCGATGTTGAATGTCGCTGAGTCTGAAATCCAGAAAGAACATCAAGTGTTGATGGTCAATAAAACCACTAGTTTCAAGAAAAAACGGCAAAGGCAAAGGCAAGAAGGGTAAAACCAAGAAGGATGGCAAAGCAGTTGCTACTCCTACAAAGAAGCCTAAGCATGGACCTAAGCCAGAAACTGAGTGCTTTCATTGCAAAGGAACTGGTCACTGGAAGCGGAACTGCCCCAAGTACCTGGCTGGCAAGAAGGCGGCCAACGACAAACAAGGTATATATGATATACATGTTATTGATGTGTACCTTACTAGTTCTCGTAGTAGTGCCTGGGTATTTGATACCGGTTCGGTTGCTCACATTTGCAACTCAAAGCAGGAACTACGGAGTAAACGAAGACTGGCAAAGGACGAAGTGACGATGCGCGTGGGAAATGGTTCCAAGGTTGATGTGATCGCCGTCGGCACGCTCTCTCTTAGATTACCATCGGGATTAGTGATGAACCTGAATAATTGTTATTTAGTGCCTGCGTTAAGCATGAACATTATATCTCGATCTTGTTTATTGCGAGGCAGTTACTCATTTAAATCAGAGAATAAAGGTTGTTCTATTTATATGAGTAATATCTTTTATGGTCATGCACCCAATGTTAGGGGTTTATTCATATTGAATCTTGATAGTGATGAGACACATGTTCATAACATTGATGCCAAAAGATGTAGAGTTGATAATGATAGTACCACTTTCTTGTGGCACTGCCGTTTAGGTCATATTGGTGTAAAATGCATGAGGAAGCTCCATGCTGATGGACTTTTGGAGTCACTTGATTTTGAATCACTTGACACATGTGAACCATGCCTCATGGGCAAGATGACTAAAACGCCGTTATCTGGAACAATGGAACGGGCAAGTGACTTGTTGGAAATCATACATACAAATGTGTGCGGTCCAATGAATGTCGAAGCACGCGGTGGATATCGTTACTTTCTCACCTTCACTGATGACTTGAGTAGATATGGATATATTTACTTGATGAAACACAAGTTTGAAACGTTTGAAAAGTTCAAGCAATTTCAGAGTGAAGTTGAGAATCGTCGTAACAAGAAGATTAAATTTCTACGATCTGATCGAGCAGGTGAATATCTGAGTTATGAGTTTGGCAGTCACTTAAGACAATGTGGAATTGTTTCACAGTTGACACCGCCTGGAACACCACAGCGTAATGGTGTGTCTGAACGTCGTAATCGGACCTTATTAGATATGGTGTGTTCTATGATGTCTCTTGCCGATTTGCCACTATCGTTTTGGGGTTATGCATTAGAGACAGCTGCATTCACTTTAAATAGGGCACCAGCGAAATCCGTTGAGACGACGCCATATGAACTGTGGTTTGGCAAAAAGCCGAAGCTGTCGTTTCTTAAAGTTTGGGGATGTGATGCTTATGTCAAAAAGCTTCAACCTGAAAAGCTGGAACCCAAAGCGGAGAAATGCGTCTTCATAGGATACCCGAAAGAGACAGTCGGGTTTACCTTCTATCTCAGATCCGAGGGCAAAGTGTTTGTCGCTAAGAACGGAACATTTCTTGAGAAAGAGTTTCTCTCGAAAGAATTGAGTGGGAGGAAAATAGAGCTTGATGAGGTTGTTGAACCTTTGCTTCTACCAAAAAGTAGCACAGCGTAGAAAGATGTTTCCGTGGAGCCTACGACGGTTGAAGAAGAAGTTAATGATGATGATCATGAAGCTTCGGATCAAGTTACTAATGAACCTCGTAGGTCGACAAGAACGCGTGCTACTCCAGAGTGGTACGGCAATCCTGTCTTAGAGGTCATGTTGTTGGACAACAATGAACTTACGAGCTATGAAGGAGCGGTGATGGGCCCAGATTCCAAGAAATGGTTAGAGGCCATGAAATCCGAGATGGGATCCATGTATGAAAACAAAGTATGGACTTTGGAAGTACTACCTGAAGGGCGAAAGGCCATTCAGAACAAATGGATTTTTAAGAAGAAGACGGACGCAGACGGTAATGTCACCATCTATAAAGCACGACTTGTGGGAAAGGGTTTTTCACAAGTTCAAGGAGTTGACTACGATGAGACTTTCTCACCCGTAGCGATGCTGAAGTCTATCAGAATCATGTTGGCAATAGCTACTTATTTCGACTATGAAATTTGGTAGATGGATGTCAAAACGGCGTCCCTCAACGGTTTCCTTGAGGAAGAGTTGTATATGATGCAACCCAAAGGTTTTGTCGATCCAGAGAATGCTGACAAAGTTTGCAAACTCCAGCGATCCATTTATGGACTGGTGCAAGCATCTCGGAGTTGGAATAAGCGTTTTGATGAGGTGATCAAAGCGTTTGGGTTTATACAAGTTTATGGAGAAGCTTGTATTTACAAGAAAGTGAGTGGGAGCTCTGTAGCGTTTCTAGTGTTATATATGGATGACATATTGCTGATTGGAAACGATATAGAAATGCTGGAAAGCGTGAAGGAATATTTGAATAAGAGTTTTTCAATGAAGGACCTAGGAGAAGCTGCTTTCATACTAGGCATTAAGATCTATAGAGATAGGTCGAGACGCTTAATAGAACTTTCATAGAGCACATACCTTGATAAAGTTTTGAAGAAGTTCAAAATGGAGCAGTCCAAGAAGGGGTTCTTGCCTGTGTTACAAGGTGTGAAGTTGAGTAAGACTCAATGCCCAGTGACTGCAGAAGATAAAGAAAAGATGAGCGTCATCCCCTATGCTTCAGCCATAGGCTCTATCATGTAAGCAATGCTGTGCACAAGACCCGATGTCAGCCTTGCCATAAGTATGGCCGCAAGGTTTTAAAGTGATCCTGGAATGGAGCACTGGCAAGCGGTCAAGAATATCCTTAAGTACCTTAACAGGACTAAGGACATGTTTCTCGTTTATGGAGGTGATGAAGAGCTTGTCGTAAAGGGTTACGTCGATGCAAGCTTTGACACTGATCCCGACGATTCTAAATCGCAAACCGGATACGTATTTATTCTTAACAGGGGAGCGGTAAGCTGGTGCAGTTCCAAGCAAAGCGTGGTAGCTGATTCTACATGCGAAGCAGAGTACATCGCAGCCTCGGAGGCAGCAAAGGAAGGTGTCTTGATGAAGCAGTTCATGACAGATCTTGGAGTAGTGCCAAGTGCACTGAATCCAATAAACCTGTTCTGTGACAACACTGGTGCCATTGCTCTAGCCAAGGAACCAAGGTTTCACAAGAGGACCAGACACATAAAGCGACGCTTCAACTCCATCCGGTTCTACATCGAGGAGAAGGACATAAATATTTGCAAAGTGCACACGGATCTGAATGTTGCAGACCCGTTGACTAAACCTCTTCCAAGGGCTAAACATGATCAACACCAGAACTGTATGGGTTTTCGATTCATTACCATGTAAATCACATAGTGATGTGAACTAGATTATTGACTCTAGTGCAAGTGGGAGACTGTTGGAAATATGCCCTAGAGGCAATAAATAAAGTGTTTATTATTATATTTCGTTGTTCATTATGGTCGTTTATTATCCATGCTATAATTGTATTGAATGGAAACACATTGCATGTGTGGGTAAATAGACAACACAATGTCCCTAGTATGCCTCTAGTGAACTAGCTCGTTGATCAAAGGATGGTTAAGGTTTCCTAGCCATGGACATGAGATGTCATTTGATAACGGGATCACATCATTGGGAGAATGATGTGATGGACAAGACCCAAACTACAAACGTAGCATATGATCGTGTCAGTTTATTGCTACTGTTTTCTGCATGTCAATGTATATGTTCCTATGACCATGAGATCATGCAACTCACGGATATTGGAGGAGTGCCTTGTGTGTATCAAACGTCACAACGTAATTGGGTGACTATAAAGGTGCTCTACAGGTATCTCCGATGGTGTCTGTTGAGTTGGCATAGATCGAGACTGGGATTTGTTACTCCGTGTAACGGAGAGGTATCTCGGGGCCCACTCGGTAATGCAACATCACAATAAGCCTTGCAAGAAATGTGACTAATTCTTAGTTGCGGGATCTTGTATTACGGAACAAGTAAAGAGACTTGCCGGTAACAAGGTTGAACTAGGTATGGAGATACCGACGATCGAATCTCGGGCATGTAACATACCAAAGAACAAAGGGAACGTTATACGGGATTAACTGAATCCTTGACATAGAGGTTCGACCGATAAAGATCTTCGTAGAATATGTAAGAAAAAATGTGGACGTCCAGGTCCTGCCATTGGTTATTGACCGTAGAGGTGTCTCAGTCATGTCTACATAGTTCTCGAACCCGCAGGGTCTGCACACTTAAGGTTCGGTGACGTTTCGGTAGTGTAGAGTTATGTATGGTGGTGACCAAAGTTTTTTTGGAGTCCCGGATGAGATCCTGGACATCACGAGGAGCTCCGGAATGGTCCAGAGGTAAAGATTCATATATAGGAAGTCCCAGTTTGGTTTCCGGAAAAGTTTCGGGCTCATCGGTAGTGTACCGAGAGTGCCGGTAGTGTACCGGGAGTGCCGGTAGTGTACCGGGAGACCTCCGGGAGGGGTACTTCGACCCCAAGAGGTCCATGGGCTGTGGGAGAGTATTAACCAGCCCTTAGTGGGATTGGAAAACAGCCACAAAGGCCCATGGCGCAGGAGAGAAAGTCCTAAAGCAAAAGGTGGAAAATCAGCCAATAGGAGGCAATCCTACTCCAACTAGGATTGGAGGTGAAGTAGGATTGCTTCCCACCTCCTATTTCGGCCGACCCAAAGGCCTTGGCTTCCTCTCCTCTCCTCTCCTGCTATATATACTAGTGGATTGGGTGGTTTTTGGACAGAATTTCCGGCCACGTGCTACCCGTTCCACCGGTGCATAGTTTCTCCTCTAGATCGTAGTTCCGCAGTGCTTAGGCGAAGCCCTGCCGGAATTGCTCCACCACCATCACCGGAGCGCCGTCACGCTGATGGTGAACTCTCTCTCCTCTCCACCTTCTCTTGCTGGATCAAGATGGTGGAGATCGTCATCAAGCTGCAAGTGTGCTGAACGCGGAGGTGCCGTCCGTTCGGTACTAGATCGGAAGGATCGTGATCAAGGCCACGGGACGTTCGTGATCGGATCGCGGGACGGATCGTGACGAGATCGCGGGACGGTTCGTGATTAGATCGTGGGACGCTCGGCGATTTGGATCGCGAAGAAGTTCGACTACACCAACCGCGTTTCTTAACGCTTCCCGCTTAGCGATCTACAAGGGTATGTAGATCCACTCTCCCTCTCGTAGATGCTCATCACCATGGATAGGTTTGCGTGTGCGTAGGAAATTTTTTGTTTCCCATGCGAAGTTCCCCAACACATAAACCTTTCTTTCTTGGAGAACCCACCATGTATTCGGTATATTCCCCTGTAAACCTAGGTCATTCTATAATCTGGACTTCCTGAAGATGCCACAAGCCAACCCACCGTGCTGGTCCATAGGAAGTAGGTCGACAACCGTAGGACCCCTTAATCCTGTACTCCCTCGGTAGCCCCTGATATAGCCTCCAACGTCGGTCTTCAGGACATCTAGCTACTCTGCACGTCCAGGGTGTTCGGCTTGCGGGGCGAGTTCCTTTCTTCCCTTCATGCTTCTGTCTCCCTAAGTTTGGCCACCGATAACACCCTGCTTTCTGATACATCTCCAGCGTATCTAAATTTTTTGCTTGTTCCATGCTGTTATATTATCATTCTTGGATGTTTTACAATCATTTTACCAGAAATTTATATTATTTTTGGGACTAACCTATTAACCCAGAGCCTAGTGCCAGTTTCTGTTTTTTCCTTGTTTTTGAGTTTTACAAAAAAGGAATATCAAACGGAGTCCAAACGGAACAAAAATTTACGGCGATCTTTTATGGACCAGAAGAGACCCACGGAGCATCGGAGTTGGGCCAGAAGATCCATGGGGCAGTCACAAGCGACAGGGGCGCCCCTCCCTAGGGCGCACCCCCTCGCTTGTGACTCCCACGTGGCCCATCCTGACTTGTTTCCACCGCCATAAATTCCTATAAATATAGAAACCTCCAAAAGGTAACCTAGATCGGGAGTTCCGCCGCCACAAGCCTCCAAAGGCACGAAAAATGAATCGGGAGCCTGTTCCGGCACTTTGTCAGAGGGAGAAACCATCACGAGAGGCCATCTTCATCATCCAGACGCACTTCATGATCAGGAGGGAGTAGCTCGGGGCTGAGGGTATGTGCCAGTAGCTATGTGTTTGATCTCTCACTCTCGTGTTCTTCATATGGCATGATCTTGATGTTCCGTGAGCTTTATTGATATAGATTGAATCACATGGAGTTTCCCCCTCTCTATCTTCTTGTGATGAATTGAGTTTTCCCTTTGAAGTTTTCATATCAGATTGAGTCTTTAGGGATTTGAGAACACTTTATGTATGTCTTGCGATGGGATATCCGTGGTGACAATAGGATGTTTTATTGATCCACTTGATGTATGTTTGGGAGATCAACTTGCGGGTTTCGTGACCTTGGAAATCTATGCATAAGGGCTGGCACACATTTTTGTCTTGAATTTCCAGTAGAAACTTTGATGGACTCTTTGAAGTTCTTTGTGTTGGATTGAACATGATGAATATGAAATTATGTGATGCATATCATATAATGAAGCACATGGGTACTTGTGGTGACATTGGAACATCTAGGTGATATTAGGGTTTTGGTTGATATGCATCTTAAGGTGTTATTTTAGTACGAACTCTAGGGCTGTTTGTGACACATATAGGGATAGCTCATAAGATTGACCGGAAAAGATAACTTTGAGGTGGTTTCATACCCTACAATAATTTCTTCGTTAGTTCTCCACTATTTGTGACTTTGGAGTGAACTCTTTGTCACACGAGAGGTATTTACATATGATTCAACTATGTTAGTATTGTTGAGAGAAATTGCACTAATGAAAGTATGGACCCTAGGCCTTATTTCCAAGCATTTATACAATGTTTTGCTTGCTGTTTACTATTTGTTACCTTGCTGTTTCTATATTTTCAGATTACAAAAAGCTATACCTACCATTCATATTACACTTGTATCACCATCTCTTTGCAGAACTAGTGCATCTATACAATTTACCATTGTATTTGGTGTGTCTGGGACACAAGAGACTCTTTGTTATTTGGTTGCAGGGTTGTTTGAGAGAGACCATCTTCAAAACTGCCGTTGTGCTACAAAACTCTGCGCTTGGAGGGCCAGCATGAGTCTACAAGAAGAAGGTTGTGTAGTAGACATCAAGCTCTTTTTTGGCGCCGTTGCCGGGGAGGTGAGTGCCTGAAGGTATATCTTTAGATCTTGCAATTGAATCTTTTAGTTTCTTGTTTTATCACTAGGTTAGTCCATAAAAGAAAACTAAAAAATGGAATTGAGGTTGCCTCATATGCTTCATCTTTTTAATGTCTTTCGTGAAAATGATGGAAAGGAAAATTGTGCTCAAGTGTTAGAAGAAGAAGTTATTAAAATGTTTGGCACTAAATCTTTGAGTGATGAGCATGATTGCAATGTTGTTAGTATGAATTCTTTGAATTTCCATAGTACTAATGATGATTGCACTAGTCATGATAAAAAGATTTCTTATAAGCATGTCAATTTATGTGGAGTGCATATAGTTTGTGTAGACATTCCTAAAAGGGAAGATAGATTTTGTAAGAGGCACAAGTATTTAGAAACTAAATGGTTGCAAGAGATGTTATATGTTTGTGCTGAAAGACTTAATATTTGTCGCCGTCCTTGTGAACTTTGCAATGAACGTGGTCATTATAATTTCCAATGTGAATTATTTCATGATCGAATTGTGTCCAAAAATAGTGATCATTACCTTGTGAACTTTGCAATCGAACGTGGTCATTAGCTTTGAGCATCATAATGAACTTACTCTATTTTTAGGGTATGAATAAATGAAACCTGAAACTAAGGATGTTCCGGCATGGGCCCTCATGAAAATGAGTGATTTTGAGCCAAATGAAATCTATATGATTGCGTGGTAAATTGCATTGAGAATCCTTATATTGCCAATTACTTAAAGACAAGGAAACAAATAGATGATGAAAAGAATACTAATGAAGGGGAAGAGGTCTCCCAATATCCTACTATTTTTTCTTATGATGAATCAGGTAACGAGGAGGAGCTTTTTATTCAACCAATCTCTTCAAAAAAAAGCTTGGAAAATTAAATAAACCCACACATAATGTGGTGAAGAAGAAGAAAAGAAGGAAAAGTAAAGAGGTATCTGTCCCAAATAATGACACACCTTATAATCTTGAAAATCTTTTTGGCACCATCTTACATAATTGTGATGATAATAATTGTTATATGATTGGTGCTATTCATACTATTAATGATGAGAGTGATTATGCTTATGTTATGCAAAGCCACAAGCTTGGGGATGCTATGTTTAATGAATATGATGTTTTTAGTCCCCCAAGTTTTGATCTGCAAATTTCTTATGATGATAGCATCCCCCTATTTATGATGATTGCAATATTTATGAAAGTGGGTTTGGAAGTGTGTGAACTTTAGATAATAATTATCCCACTATTTCAGAAGAGGTTTCAATTGACTATGATCAGATCAAAGTTGCTACTTACGATGATTATTGTGATGATACTTATGTTATAAAGAGTAGTGATAATTATTGTCATGATTTTGAATATCCTTTAGTGTAGAAACAATTTTTAGTATTCGAGTTTCATATGATACTCCCACTATTAGTAGTGAGAAGAAATTTTCTTGTGTGGAGAGTAGTAAAATTTGTTGAATTCCTTCATGATGCTATTGAAAATTCTTATGACGGAGGGACATATGCTTGTAGAAATTGCAATAATATCAAGTTTCCTCTCTATGTGTTCAAAGTTTTGAAGTTATGCTTGTTTTGCCTTCCTATGATAGATGATTCTTGTTCCCATAAATTGTTTGTTCACAAAATCTCTATGCATAGGAAGTGGGTTAGGATTAAATTTGATAGTCATATACTTCATGATGCTCTCTTTGTGTTTCAATTCTTATCTTTTTTTGTGAGCATCATTGAAATCATCATGCCTAGCTAAAAGACATTAAAGAAAAGCGCTTGTTGGGAGAGAAACTACACTTTTACTTTCTGTTTTGATGTGTTCACATGATTAAACTACTGTAGTAATCATGTTTTGTTCCTTTCATTTCAATAAAGTGCCAAGTAAAGCCTTTGGGATAGTGTGGATGATAGTTGACTTGATTCTGTGCAAAAACATAAACTTTTGCTCTCAGTCCAGGAATTTTGTAAATTCACTGGGATGTTCTTTTGATCTTAATTTTTACATTGATATAAAAATTTCCCAGGTTATCATAATTATTTTGGAATTTTTAAAGACAGGGAAGTATGATTACACTCCAAATCTTCACAGACTATTCTGTTTTTGACAGATTCCGTTTTGCATGCACAGTTTGCTTGTTTTAGAGTTCTGATAGCTTATATTCAGTGGTATAAATTATGGGAATGGTAGAATACAGTAGGTATCATGTGGGAACAATTACGAATCTTGTCTTGACAGTACCGAAGTGAATGATCTTTGTTTATTACACTAACCCATCTCATGAAGTTCCGTTAAGTTTTATGTGATTGAAGTTTTCAAGTTTTGGGTGAGATACCGATATGAGAAGAATAAGGAGTGAAACGAACCTAAGCTTGGGGATTACCATGGCACCCCCAAGGTAATATCCAAGGAAGACTCAAGCGCCTAAGCTCGGGGATGCCCCGGAAGGCATCCCCTCTTTCGTCTTAAACACTATCGGTATATCTTACTTGGAGCTATATTTTTATTCGTCACACGGTATGTGCTTTGCTTGGATCATAATTATATTTTGTTACTTTCTGTTAAGTTTTATTTATAATCTTGTTTTCAATAAAAATTTCCAAGAATTGCCTTTAGGATGCTTGCATTGCATGTTTTGATGAGTGATGTGTAAAAATAGAAACTTTGGATGTAGTGTTTGAATTTTCAAATTTTACTAGAACGTGGAAAGTTTCTGAAATTTTTAAACGGTATGGTCATATATAGTTTATAGCATGTCCTAAATTTTCATGATTTTTGAGTTACAAAAGTACACTGTTTTCATAAATTTCTACAGACTGTTCTGTTTAGATAGATTGCTCTCATAGTTTCGTTATCTACTTATCCTATAGTTTCCATAGCCTATATTGGTAGATATAAATTGTGGAAATGATAGTATACAGTAACTAATGTTTGAAAATTATTATGAAACTTGTCTTGGCAGTACATAAAGAGTTGATTTATTATTATGTGTACTAACCTATCTCATGAGTTGTTTTTGAGTATTGTGTGGATGAAGTTTTTGAGAATAGGTGAAACCGTGGTATGAGAGGATTGAACGAGATACAAAATCTCAAGCTTGGTGATGCCCAAGGCACCCCAAGTGAATATTTCAAGAACTCTCAAGTATCTAAGCTTGGGGATGCTACGCATCCCACCTCTGTTCATCAACAATTATCGGTTAGCCTATGTTGAGCCTAAATTTGTATTTGTTCACATGATGCGTGCTATTCTTGGAGTGCTATTTTTATTTTGCTTCATGTTTGAATAAAATACTTAAGATCTGAAAATATTTATTGAGGGAGAGAGAGAGTCCTCACATAGCTCCTTAATTGTTTGACTACTCGTATCCTTTGAGAGTAGCTTGTCATTTGCTCATGTGATTTACTTAAATTTGTTTGAGCTTGTCGAAAAAACAATGGCAATACATGAAACCAGACCCAAAGTCATAGATATGCAAGGAGGACATAATAAAAACTTTCATGAAGATAATGGGACAAATTAAACTTGATTCTCTGTAATAGTTTTGAAACATGATGATAGTAATATGTGAGTCATGTTTGTGAGTAATTATGCTTAGTAAGAATATTAGTGCTAAGGTTTGTGATTCCCTATGCATGCACGAAAGTCAATAGTTATGAAATGAAGTTACATCCTACTTGTGGTGCATTATTCGGTGTTAGTTATGACTCAATGCCCACTTCTGTGATTTTTCGTTCCTTGGTTTGGTTGCTTCCAGATCTATTTGCTAGCCTTCATTTGTACTAAGTAGTAATACTACTTGTTCATCCAAAATCCTTAAACCGAGTTTTGCCTTATGAGTCCACCTTACCTACCTATATGCGGTATTTCCATACCGTTCCAGGCAAATTTGTATGTGCCATCTCTAAATATTCAAAATATTTTTTCTCTTTTGTGTGCACGTACCGCTCATGAAACGGTGGGGAGTATCCACTATTTTTCCATGCTAGGTGTGTTATTCTCATGATATGTGTTGATTCACTATCATTCATGAGAAAGTGGCTACTATTCAGGATGCCTAGTCCCATGCTCAAAAATAAAATAAAATATAATGAAACAAAACTCCCCTCTGGAATGTTGTTGGTATGGATGGTACCCATGGATTCGGCTCCCCGTGGAGTGTGATTGATTGGTGGAGGGGGAGTAAAGAATTTATTATTCTGTTTAGGAACCGCCTATGATGTATCTAGCATGGAAAATATTGTGAGGTACTTCATCGTTTTCGTTGACAGGGAAAGCATGCCACTCAAAATATTTTCTCTATCAATATAAACCTTGACCTCTGGCACCTCTACAAATCCCTGCTTCCCCTATGACGGGCCTATCTATTTACTTTATGCAATATTTATTTTTTCTTTTTTCTCCATCTTCACTTATAAGCACCAACTAGGGGCACTATGATCGTACTTGAGCATTGGGCATAGCTAATATTTGAGTGTGTTTCATGAATGGATCAATGATTGAGCATGATGGGCTAGGGATAACTTTATTTAATGTTTATATTTTGAAAGACATGGCTGCTTGTTGACATGCTTGAGTATTGAAGTCATTATGTTAAAATGAGACTATTGCTTTGAATTATTTACAAAGTCCAAATGTCCATGCTATACAAAGAAGAAAAGACTATGATGAACATGTTAGGCAGCATTCCACATCAAAAATTCTGTTTTTATCATTTACCTATTCGAGGGCGAGAAGGATTAAGCTTGGGTATGCTGATACGTCTCCAACGTATCTATAATTTTTGCTTCTTCCATGCTGTTATATTATCATTATTGGATGTTTTACAATCACTTTACCACAACTTTATATTATTTTTGGGACTAACTTATTAACCAAGAGCCCAGTGCCAGTTTTTGTATTTTCCTTGTTTTTGAGTTTTACAAAAAAGGAATATCAAACGGAGTCCAAACGGAATAAAATTTTATGGTGATTTTTTATGGACTAGAAGAGACCCACGGAGCATCGGAGTTGGGCCAGAAGATCCAAGAGGGAGTCACAATCCACAGGGGTGCCCCCTAGGGCGCGCCCCCTGGCTTGTGATTCCGTCGTGGCCCATACTGACTTGTTTCCACCACCATAAATTCCTATAGATATAGAAACCTCCGAAAAGAAACCTAGATCGGGAGTTCCGCCGCCACAAGCCTCCAGAGCCACGAAAAACAAATCGGGAGCCCGTTCTGGCACTCTGCCGGAGGGCAAAATTATCACCGGAGGCCATCTTCATCATCCTAACACACTCCATGATGAGGAGGGACTAGTTCACCCTCGGGGCTGAGGGTATGTACGAGTAGCTATGTGTTTGATCTCTCTCTCTCTCTCTCTCTCGTGTTCTTGAGATGTTACGATCTTGATGTACCGTGAGCTTTATTGGTAAAGATTGAACCATATTGAGTTTCCCCCTCTCTATCTTGTTGTGATGAATTGAGTTTTCCCTTTGAAGTTATCTTATTAGATTGAGTCTATAGGGATTTGAGAACACTTGATGTATGTCTTGCGATGGGATATCCGTGGTGACAATGGGATGTTCGATTGATCCACTTGATGTATGTTTTTGTGATCAACTTGCGGGTTCCGTGACCTTGGGAATCTATTCATAGGGGTTGGCACATGTTTTTGTCTTGACTTTCCGGTAGAAACATTGGGGAACTCTTTGAAGTTTGTGTTGGATTGAACATGATGAATCTGAAATTATGTGATGCATATCGTATAATCAACCCCATGAGTACTTGTGGTGACATTGGAGTATCTAGGTGACATTAGGGTTTTGGTTGATGTGCATCTTAAGGTGTTATTTTAGTACGAACTCTAGGGCTGTTTGTGACACTTATAGGGATAGCTCATAAGATTGATCGGAAAAGATAACTTTGTGGTGGTTTCATACCCTATAATAATTTTTTAGTTAGTTCTCCACTATTTGTGACTTTGGAGTGAACTCTTTGTCGCATGAGAGGTATTTACATATGACTCAACTATGTTAGTATTGTTGAGAGAAATTGTGCTAGTGAAAGTATGGACCCTAGGCCTTGTTTCCAAGCATTTATACAACATTATACTCGATGTTTACTATTTGTTACCTTTCTGTTTTTATATTTTCAGATTACAAAGAACTATATCTACCATCCATATTACACTTGTATCACCATCTCCTCGACGAACTAGTGCACCTATAGAACTTACCATTGTATTGGGTGTGTTGGGGAAATAAGGGACTCTTTGTTATTTAGTTGCAGGGTTGTTTGAGAGGGACCATATTCATCCTAAACCTTCCACGGATTTATAAACCTTAGGTCATCCAGTTGAGGGAAAAGTGTCGTTGTCCTACAAAACTCTGCGCTTGGAGGCCCAACACGAGTCTACAAGAAGAAGGTTGTGTAGTAGACATCACTTTCTAAATATACCTTGCTTAGCCTCGAAGGCCAAACACCCGAGTGTGAATAGTGCCCTTCCTAAAAACATTCCTAACGAAAGCCTCAGACGGTTCGTGGCCACTTAACCAATTACAAAAACTCGATTCGCGTTTCGAGGCCGCCTCTTTACTGGTATATTCAATCGACATGAAGATCGTGCACCATCTTTTACGGGACACGGTCAATGATTTGGGTTATCCTACGAGCACATAACGGGACGGTCGCTTCGCGAACAGGCGCAACCAGTGGCGTAGTAAGGGGACGCTTGGCGTTACGGCCTTCCATAAAAGGGAGGAAAACATCTTCATAGACTTTCCACGCTCCCCAGATTTTCCCTCTCAAACCTTCCTTGCTCCGAGCGCACAGATGTAGCCTGCCATTAGCCCCTCCTGAGACACCCGTCGTTCTTCCCGAGCACGGCCATGGCAGGTTCAGACTCGCAAGGCAAGTGGGAGGTGTCGCTCGTCACCGAGGACGACATCCTGGAACTGAAGCACACCGGTTACCTCACGGTCGATGTCGCCCACCGTGCCCCCGAAAAGGGTCAAGTAGCCCCCCACGTCAAAGCTCGGGGAGCGGGTGGTGTTCATTCCCCATTTCATCTAGGGTCTTAGCTTTCCGCTACACCCCTTTGTACGGGATTTTATGTTCTTTTATGGGCTGGACTTCGATGACCTCCCCCAACACTCCATTATGCATATATTTACCTTCATCATCGTCTGCGAAGCCTTTTTACGGGTCTAGCCGCATTTCGTCTTATGGATGATGGTCTTCAACGCCAAGCCGAAGACCGTGAGAAGCCAACACACGGACTGTGGTGGGGGCAGTGATCAGCAAGCTCCCACGGGTCCAGTGGCCGGAGGGCACCTTCATCGACACCATCCAAACCTGGCAAAAGGAGTGGTTCTACATCACTAAACCACATGTTGCAGATTGGGCGACCCCTCCCGAATTCAGATCTGGACCTCCCACGAAGCTGACCTCGTGGATCAGGAAACGGCTGGACTGGGGGTGGGCCACAGAGGTGAAAGCACTGCAAGATCGCATCGGGAAGATGATGGTAACGAACTTCGGCCAGACCAACATGGTCCAGGTCATGCCTTGTCGCTGCCTCCTCCCTTGCTAGCTCGGGCCTGCACCGATGTAGGCCTATAAGTCTGACGACCCTCCCACCATGCGCAAGCTCTACCACACTACCTGGGAGAAGCTGTGGATGGCACCGTTCAAGCCTTAGGAGGAATGGTCCTCCAAGGAGGAAGACACTCACCTGGACGACAAACACCCTCCGCTTAAGGTAAAGTTTCAAACTCTATCTTCAGGTTCAATCTTTTAGCAAGGATTTTAACCTCTCCTTCCCTGGTTTCCATGGGGCTGGCTAGCTATGGCCATGCAAATCAACTGTCCGCCCTGCTGCCCGAAACCCTAGGTCAACCCTATTGACGAAGATATTGGTTGAGGCCCGTATTCGGTGCCATAGAAGAATGACAGGAAGAAGAAGGGCGAAAAGAAGGAGACCCGAGATGGTCTTCGCCAAAGAGGCCCTCAAGATGCTAGGTCCATGGAGACCCAAGCCTCCTCTGCTCACGAGGAGGAGCATACGAATTAAGGGGGGAAATCGATTCCCCCCAACCATGGAAGAGGGCGGCATCTGAGGATGCCGAGGAGGACCCAGCTCCCCCTCCCAAAAGAGACCCTGCAGGGCCAAGGTGACCCTGTCAAACGTCAGCCAGATTCTATTGAGGAATCCGAGGTGTTTGAAAGGATCCCTCGGAGGACCCCTAGGGCTAAGCCCGCGGCCCAGAGGTACCGATTCCAAATAAATTGCTTATACAATGTTTATGTTACTGACCGGACAAATGTCTTCCATATTTTAGCCCGGCCTGATGATCTCGTAACCGAACAAGTCTCAGAGGTAGATTCCCTGCCAGCCGAGCTGGCAAAAAGAAGAACTGCATCTAGCACTTCTCCTCCCCAGACCCTAAAGAGGCGATGGAGGTGACATCCTGGTGGACCCCTCCTTGGCCAAATATTGAGGGTGAGGAGGTCATGTCCTAGTCCTAGACCTCGGCGACTAAAGACCAGGAGGCCGAGCCCCTCCTAGTAAACAAAGAGGGAGGCCGTGAGTGATCGGATCTCCCTCCAAATACGGATCCAAAGACTACCAAGTCTCCGATATCGGCGACTCTACCTTCTCAATAAGGAGATGCCACGGTGCCGCCACCGGTGTCGCCCTTGACGTGGCAGGCCACAATCGGGTGGCCAGCCGTAATAGAGGAGGCCTTGCGTATCTCTGCCATTGCCGAAGACCACCGCATTATTATGGTGTGGTTCTAGAAGGCCTTGAGTCCATTGATAGTGGACTGCAGGAGTCCTTTGACGTTCTTTCGACGGGCTTCAAGGTAAGCCATGTAATGCACTTTTCTCTAAGAGAAATTTGTTTGTGAGGTATATATATTCGTATATGTATAGTATCCCCCAAGCCCTAGGTGAGTTTAAGAAACTTACCCGAGGATCAAAGAAAACTCAGGTTCCGAGCAAAAATGATCCTAGTTCTTGGGGAATTGATTGGTACCAAAGATGTTCTTGGCGAGAGAGGGTCGAGGACCGATAGATCGGAGGTTTGTCTCATGCAAATTTGCTTTTGCAGGCCTCGTCATTGGCGGCTGATGTCCTTGATGTGGAACTGGCCGAACTAAACCGGAAGCTCAAGAGATCCGACGAGGAGCTTAATCGTGTAAACGAACGGTTTGACGAAATGCAAAGCAAGTTGGAATTTAATCCCTAAGACCCTATGTTATCCTCATTGATTGCGGTTCTCGAGTTTTTGTTTTCCGTAATGTGGTCTTCCATTGTCTTTACAGACTTTACTTCTGAGGTCGAGAACCTTAATGCTAAGCTGGAGAAGTCCAAGCAAAAGGTCACTGATCATAGGATGGTGGCCGAGCAAGCAGGTGCCGAACTGAGCTCCCTTAAGGTTGCCAATGACAAGAACGAAGCTCGGGTGGCCGAGGTGCAGCAAGATCTCCAAGATGCAAGCACTAAGTGTGAGGCTCTTGAGCAGAAGACCAAAAACCAAGCGCCTGAGCTATCCTCGTTGACTTCCGAGCTAAAATTGAAGTGTATAGATAGGCGGTCTTTTGAGGAAGAACTCCGCCAAGTCAGGATGATTACGGATGGTAAGTCCTACTTACTACAATGTGCCTTTGGTGGTAACAAGTTTTCTCGTCTTACAAGGTTGTGCGTTCCTCAGGAGCCTTTACGGATATTTCGAGGAGTGCGGCGGATGCCGCCAGGCACTTTGTGGCTCGGCACGGGAATGCAAAACAAAGGTTGTTATGGGTGCAATTTCAGACCCCCGAGCCGCGTCCCATTCTGAGCTATCAGATGAAGCAGCTGATGGAGCTGCGTCGAATGGCTCAGCCGGCCTTAAAGGATCTCTACACTCGGTTGTGGACTTCAGAGCCACTGTCGAGCAGTTATTTTGGCCTGGTGCATGAAATTTGTGATGCCTCTTCTCGCATTGAGGTCGGGAAGTGCTCTGTATGTATTGAGGGAGCGCAAATGGCCTTTGCAAGGACTATGATGCACTGGCCAGGGATGAAGCCACTCGAGATGGCTACAGCGCCCCCGCCACTTGGGAAGGAGAGGAGGCACCCCGAACTATATTTTGTTGCTGTGCTGGAGGGTGCTCGGTTGGTAGAGACCCAATGCCCTAAGGATGTAATTCTTGTACGTCTTATGAATACTTCATTTTATTATGCACAGTTTATCATGCTCTGGTATTTGGATTATTTTGACTCCTATTTGGCCGTTTTGGAATTAATGTTGCCAGTCGTCGGCTTTAAGCCCTATGTAATTATAACAAGGGGTGTTCCGTCCTCCGGTGTTTTATCCTTAGCCAAAATATCGGAACCTAGAGGTAGTGGTGCGAGAGGGGGAACAAGGCAATCAGACTATGTGGCTTTAGTTCTTTCACTTAGCCGAAGGAGCTTGACTACGAGGGCTGTTTACTAGCCCCCAGTATTGTGTGGTATTCGGGTTACCGAGGTAAAGAACCAGTACCACGTCTTGTGCGAAGATGCAAACCCCTCGTATGACACCGAGTAACCTTTATCGATTTTTAGTTTGACACTTGTGCTCGGATTGCAGACCGGTTTGCGCTTATTATGACGTACGATTTTCGTCTTTATCCATCGAGGTACTTGACTAGGCGAGCTGGAAATAAAATCGTAGTGGTTCTTCCTTTACCGTTTTAGCCGGACGAGCAGGACGTAAGAGGGTAAGCACAGGAGTCGGGCAACCCAACCTTTGACCTAAGACATAATTCAGAACTGATGCATATAATGTAGAAACTTGAGAAGCCGGACATATAAAGGATAATGTCGGGACGATGCTTGAGACGACCTTTATAGCTAAGCCCCCCGGTCTAGTAGCCGATTGCATCAAACCTGCACCAAACAGTGTTGTTTCCAGAGGTGGGGAATTAGAACACACTTGATAAAATGCCATAACAAGACCATAAAAGATGATCTTTTTATATGATGAATTTGTACAATTCATACCGAGGACACAACTGTTTAAAGTATTTTGTTTTAGAAACAAATGTATACAGAGGGGAGGTTCGCTCGGGTTTCTCGATGGGCGGCTTGATGTCCTTCGCGTATCCTGGTACGGCTCCGCTCCTTTGCTCTTGAAGAGTAGCCTGCTCCTTTAAAGGTGGTTATAATAGACGAACGGACCTTTGAGAGAGGTACATGTTTAATCGCCGAGACATGCATGAGCATGACGCCAGATGTGTTGAGAGTAGTTCGGTCGAACCGACCAGTCGGTTTTGATAGGATGTCCCCCCCACCTCGCAGCTTCCCATGGTATTTTAAGCTTGAAATTGTGCCTTATCAGTACGTACCTAATGGGTAGTGGGGTCGTGCTATGGAGGGAGTGTCCCTATTTGTGATGAACAGGAGATTGCTTCGGGAGATCGGGTCGTGCTCGAACCCGCTTGCTCGCCTGTCGCATCTTGTTGCTTGGTTGGGGTCTTGGTGCCTGGTTCCGGACTGCAATTCGGCCGCTAGAGCTGTTGTGTATTCCTCAATCCGGAGTGAGCATTCTATATTGCCATTGACGGTGATGACCCCCTTTTGGCCCAGGCATCTTGAGCTTTAGGTATGCGTAGTGGGGAACGGTGTTAAAGCGAGCGAACATTGTAGGACCGAGCAATGCAAGAAAGCCATTCCAGAAAGGCACGATATCGAAGATCAAGTCTTCGCTATGAAAATTATTGGGCGAGACAAACACTACTTCAAGCATCACAATACCCGAGTAGCGTGCTTCGACACTGGGGATGACTCCCTTGAAGGGGTAGTGATAATGGGTTTAATTCTCGAAGGGTCGATGCCCATCTTTTTTACTGTGTCTGAGTAAATCAGGTTAAGGCTGCTTCCTCCATTCATAAGGACTCTAGTGATGTGGTACCCATCGATTATGGGGTCCCGCATGAGGGCGGCCGACAATCCGTTATGGATATTGTTCGGGTGATCCCTTCAATTGAAGGTGATCAGGCAAGCTGACCATGGATTAAACTGCGGGGCTATGGGCTCTACGGCGTAGACCTCCCGAAGGGCGCATTTCCCCTCCTTTTTGGTATATGTGTGACATATATCAAGTTCACAGTTTTGACCTCATGAGGGAATCGCTTCTGTCCGCCATTTCTCAGCCCGCGAGGTTCCTCATCATCCTCGCTACATGGGCTCTTGCTATGTTCCTCGGCTGCGAGCTTGCCAACTTATTTGAACACCCAACAATTTATGTTGGTGTGGGTGGACGGCTTGTCATGTGTGTCATAGATCTGGCAGGGCCTATCCATGATTATTTCCAAAGCAGTAGGTCCATCCATGTTCCCTTTAGAGGGCTTCTTCCGTTGTCCGGGTTTGGAATTCCGAAAACCGTCATTTATGGTCATGTCTTTCGAGTCACCATTGTTATGGCGGTATTTATTTTTGTTGGGCCTTGGCTTTCCATTACCATCCCGCACTTCAGAGGTGCCGAGGTCTTCGGGATTGTGGCTATGGCGAGCTAGCCAATTATCTTTGCTGGCACAAAAGTGGGTCATAAGTGAGGTGAGGGCAGACATCATTCTCGGCTTCTCCTTGCCTAGCTGGCAAACCATTCGTCCCGAATGTTGTGTGTGAATGAGGCTATCGCCTCGGTGTCCGGACAGTCGATGAGCTGGTTCTTCTTAGTCAAGAACCCATTCCAGAACTGCCGGGTAGATTCGCCAACCTTCTGGACGACATTCTTAAGTCGGAAGAGTCTCGAGGCCAGACATAAGTGCCTTGGAAGTTAGACCAGAAGGCATCTTCGAGCTCCTCCCTTCAGATTAACCAGTGTCGAGTTGGTCCCTTCAGTTTGAGTGGCAGGTATTTGATGGCATGCAGATCGTCTCCTCTGGCCATGTTTATGTGAAGGAGGAAGTCCTTGATACATACGGAAGGGTCCATTGTTCTGTCATATGATTCTATGTTCATGGGTTTAAACCCTTCGAGGAACTGGTGCTGCATGACCCTGTCCGTGAAACACAGTTGGTGCGCGGCGCCTCTGATCCGGGCTACGTCACGCCGGAAGTCATCTATTGGATGGGCCCGGTATTGTTCCATATTTTTGTGATTACGGTCGAGCCACGATTGGTAACCATCTCGTCTAGCGAGGGAACATCCCCTAGATCCGTAAATGGATCTAGTGTGATATGCCCTATAGTCGAGGTCCTGTCGTAGATCATATCGAGCTTCAGGATGTGTTGGCCCCTTTCCCCTCCTATAAGGTGACGTGGGTCAGTATTCAGCCTCTCTAGCCAACCTATCCCGTCCTCAAGGGGCAGTCTGTCTGGTCATACTAGGTGCACCTGAGAGATTCGGTCTCAAGTGCCTCGTCCTTGAATTGCGGCAGTAGGCGTCGGCCCAGGTAACTCTTGTGTTGGTCAGGCCACTCAATGCCGAACCCTACTTAGGCTCCCAAGACTTTTGTCCATCTATTGTTGATGGTGTATTGTTCAGCTTTGAGCCGTTGCTGCTTTGCATTTAAGCTTTGACTGGTGGCTATGAGTTGTTGCCTGAATCATTCTTGGTTCTAGGGGGTTTCACGGACGGTGAAGTCTTTGGCTTCGAGGCATTCTTCCTCCTCGGTGTGTGGGAGGTAGTTATTATCCTTAGAATCATTCAAGTTTTTGGCGTCCTATTGATTTGTTAGCTTTTCCGCGTCCTATAACGTCTCCCCGGGGGCTTCAAGGTCGCTGAGGTCCTCCGGGGTGTTAATTTCCCCGGTGCCTGCGATGCCTTCGCTTCCCTTGTTGGACTTGGATCGCTTGCGTTGTTTCCGACGCTTTGACGAGTCGCTAGATTTTTCTCGTTCTTCCTAGGGGTGTGGTTGTCCCTATAGTTAGGGGTATCCACCATATTGACATTATAGGTCGAGGTGGTTGTCCACCGCCCAGTACTCATGGGGGCAGAGTCGCTGATCACTTCATCCATGTGTTCGGACTCCTCAGAGGCGTAGTACGACATGTCGGTTAAATCTTCGATAGTGGCTACTAAATGGGCGGCAGGTGAGGCATAAAATTCCCCGTAACTGGCTTCTAGGATGAACGGAACGTGGGTCGAGGTAAGATCATCCTCGATTGCCATCGACTAGATCAGGTCTAGAGCCTCGTTAAACCACGAGAGGACGACCAAATCAGTTTCCTGAGGCCCCTTGGAGTTTAGCTCCAAGGTGACTTCAGGATGGGCGTGTTCGGCAAAGGCCGAACCCTGCTATTCAGGTGCTATCAATGAGTCCGAGCTCAAGGCCGGACCTCCAGCAAAAATACATCTTCGGGTCGAGCCAGATAGAGGGCCCGAAGTTCAAGCTCTGGGATTTTTGGGTCCGTCAGACGAAACCGAGTGATCCAAAAGGTACAACTCGCCATGGGATTCGACGGTGAACTCTAGGTTCCCGAACCTGATCTCCTGACCGTGGGTGAAATTTTCGATTTGGCCTAGATGGTCGGTCGAGTCAACATGCAGTCCAACGCTGCCGAACTCGAAGACCTGTCTGGGGACAAAGATGTCTTCGTTACGGGCATGTTCGCTGATGATTAGGAGAGCCATCAATCCATAGGTGGTCTCACAGTGGAACTCGCAGTGAAAGCACCAATGTCGGTGTCAAAACGAGCAGATCTCGGGTAGGGGGGACAGAAATATTAATTAGGATCGATGGTAACAGGGGACGAAGGAGAAGCTACTTACCCAGGTTCGGGCCCTCGTGCGGAGGTAAAACCCTACATCCTTCATGATTGTATTGATGATGTGATGATTACAGAGTTGATCTACCTCGAGATCAAAAGAGATAAACCCTAGGTTAGTTGACTTGTTCCTCTATGAACTAAGCCCCTGGTTTATATAGACACTAGAGGAACCTAGGGTAACACATGGTTGGTTTTCATCCGGGCATAGATACGCCCATTCTTTCTTGGAGGACACACCAAATCTTCGAAATATACCACCTAAACCTTGGTTCATTCTGTAATTAGGCCTTCCTAAAGGTGCCACAAGCTGGCCCACTGGGCTGGTCCATAAGAGGTAGGTCGACAGCCCGAGGACCCCTTAATCCAGGACTCCCTCAATGTTTAGATTTGAAGTTAGCGGTCAAACATCTTCCACTGATGCCCGAAGTAGCATGTTAGAGTCCCAACCTACGATTCACTCAAATGCACCAGATGCAAGGTAATTGGTAGTTTCATTACAAGCACCGGTGAGCTAAAGGGAAACCAGAGATGGAAGAAGATTAAAGTTAAGGTGGAAGGGAGACAAGTCGGGTGTCATTTCAGTCGCAATCGGATGCGTAGCTATTTCCTTCGTATGTGGCAACATTCTGTCTTTCACATATAGGCTCGTCTTTTTCCCAAGTATGCATGTGTTAGCAAAGGCTCCTAATGGCTTGTACAATGCAACATGCTTCATAAAATAAACCTAATGTTTTAACCACTAGTTCTTCTCTCAACAAGTGGTGTACTTAATTACGTGTCTACCCTCCACAAGAAGCTCAAATTAATGCTTACAGAAAAACCGATTTGTTTCTCTACAAAACTCGCATTCTACAAGTCCTAACATGAAAACCTGGGGAGCGGATAGCTAGACGAAATGCGAAAAGGGTACATCAGCACCAAAACTATTTCGATTGTACATAAAGGGAGAATTAATGTTTGGGTGATATAATATTGGAATGTTACAATCAACCTAAACAAATTCCTCCCGTCGATTCCATCTCCAATGCAAGACGTTTCCCATGCCTCCATTAGTTTTTAGAAATGGAGGGTTACACCTGACCTTTGCATCTTAATGATGCATACAACCATATTAGTAAGCATAAGGTCCAAAAATGGTGTAAGGTTCAGTACAAGCTCGCAAGGAGAGAAAACATTACATGACGAATTGATTAAAAAGTTTCCACAACCAGCAAAATTAGGTCAATATGACTAAACACTAGCTTATTATGGTACCGCCATCCAAACCGGTTCTAAGTATGACGTGATGTCGTCTACCGACGGTTGCACCCAATAGAAAAATTTTGCTCCATGGTTTCTGTATGACTGAGTAACACTAGTAGAAAACAGGGCATCAGTCCCGGTTTCAAAGAGCCTTTAGTCCCGGTTCTACAACCGGGATAAAAGGGTCAGGACTAATGCCCATCACTTTTAGTCCTGGTTTGCTAACGAACCGGGACTACAGGAGTTCCACATGGCCGCCGTGGGGAGCCTGGCAGGAGGACCTTTAATCCCAATTCCTAACATCGACCGGAACTAAAAGGTTGCCACACGTCAGCAGGTGCCAGGCTCTAAGTTTTTTTAAGGAGGGGTTTAGGGGTTTTCATATTGTGTTTCCCCCTTTTATTTTTTTGTTTACCATTTTTATTTTATGCCTTTCATTCAACTCGTCGCTAGCTCCATATAGCAATGAAAGAACCATTACACAACATCGTCATGATCAATATATAGAAAGAACCATTAGTATCACTTGAAATTTGTTCAAATTAAGAAACAAACATCAATCTATCACATTCATCTTAACATACTAATTAATTAACTAACAGTTCTCCAAGTGATATATTCATGACTTACTTCTAAACATGGTCAACAACAACCATCATCTGATAGTCCTTGCGGTTCCTCTTCCTTATAGTGATTACCACAAGGGTGTCCACCTTAGTTCTCTCTTTCCATTGATGAACTCATGCCAGCCGGACATTCATGATAGGCCTACTTGGTCCATGGATTAATCCAGCAGTGCCGACGGCGGGGATGTCCACTCCAGAAACCATCTTCAAAGGTAACTTCTGAAGACCCCATCATTAATAGAAAATACAGAGCACCGAATGTTAGACATCTCCTCCATACTTGGTTATGACCAAAAATAGATGAAAGAATATAAAACATCTCACCATAACTTTTTTGACCATGTTTGGTTTTGTTAGACGGTGCACAAAGGGATTCCCCAAGAACACCGAAGAGGATCGTAACATTTATTTCACACTAGCTTTATAATCCGGAGTAAGCTTCTTCATCCTTTGAGAACAAATTGCAGAAAGGATAGGACCATCATCTTCATCTTCGATGTCCTCCTATTCATCTTGGTTGTCCTCATCTTCATCTTGGATGTCCTCATCTTCATCTTGGCTGTCGATGTCATCTTCGTCATCTTGGCTGACGATGTCATCTTCGTCATCATCATCATTTTGGACATATAATGTCCTTAACCTTTTCACCTCTCCTATTAAGGAAAAAACTACGAGTTCTCCTCCTTTAAAATTGTTCACTACAATGTACTGCTCCCATCCATCACCATATATGACGGTTTTATTCTTTCCTTTGTGCAGATCCAATTCGAATTCGTGCTCCTCATCATCCTCAAAGTACAACACGTTACCATATGAATTGTTGAAGTCCTCCCTTATGTTGCATGGAATACACTATGCACCAGTTCATAATCAACAATAAAGTCAATAAAATAGCTAAACAAATTATCAGAATTCAATAGAAAATCAAGTTAAAGGACGTTACCACTGATTTTTGAAATCCCTTTCTCAAAAATACCCCGAACTGCATTGTAGTTCCAAGACTATCCATACATGAATTTTGGCAGACCTTGCAGATCTTACGCCTCATGGTCCCTATAATAAGCCCAAGTAGTTAGGTATGGATCACCATCAACATATGAAAATTCAGTGAATATAAAAAAAATATAATGCATATGATATCACCGGCGATCGTCAAAAATATAATGAAAATTTCTGTATGTCAAAACAATGGTATTTTTTACCTATAGGTTGAGCTAGTTAGGTATGGAAACACAGGCACCCCTCGACAATGCAAACACATGTATTCCCCACTAATTACAATCACTTGAGCAAGAGATAGTTAGGTACGGAAACACCTGTGTTGTAACCAATGCCGATGGACAAACATGGCATGAACAAGAGCTACATCAGCTCATCTTTGCACCTAAACATGGACAAGCATGGCACAAAAATGTCACTAATTATACAAGAACTAAGGTATTTAACGGTGGACGGCGATGGACGACGTCAGGGGCGGCGATGGACGCGGGAGATGACGGTCACCACGAGGGGGGTAGCTAGGAGGAAGAGGGGAATGGCGGTGTGGCCGGCGGCTCACCTAGGAAGAGGATGAGGCCAGAGCGGGCTCGAGGAAGCAACGGCGTAGGGGGGCGGCGACGAGGAGCGAGTGGGCTTGGGGAGGCAACAACGTCGGGGAGGCGACTGCAAAATCTGACAGCCTGGCGGCGGCGTGGTGGTTTTCGACGCCGTCGGGGGATATAGATGAAACTGCGGATGGATTTAGAAATTTTTCCAAGTCACGCTTATATAGCCCCCCTTTAGTCCCAGTTGGTGGATCCAACCGGGACTAAAGCAACCCTTTCGTCCCGGTTGGAGCCACCAACTTCAACTAAAGGTAAATTTCAGCAGCCCAAAGGGCGAGAAACAGGGACCTTTGGTCCCGGTTGGTGGCACTAACCGGGACTAAAGGTAAATTTCAGCAGCCCGAAGGGTGGGAAACAGGGACCTTTGGTCCCAATTGGTGGCACCAACCGGGACTAAAGGGGCGCATTGGTCCCGGTTGGTGCCACCAACTGAGACCAAAGGTTGGTGCTGCCCGAGGACAAATTTTTAGTCCCACCTCGCTAGCAAAGAGAGCTCAAGAATGGTTTATAAGCGCTGTTGCACACACCCTCTCGAGCTCCTCTCAATTGCATGCTTTTGGGCCTAATCTGTCACTGCCTATGGGCCTATTGGGCCTTCTGCAGGCTTGAATCCTGGCCCAACAAGCTGGTTGGGTTTCTAGTCGTATTAGGGCCGTGGTGACCTAGTAGGTAGCATTTTAAAAAAAATCTAGTTTTTTTTGTTTTGTTTTTTCGCTTTATTTATTTTATTGGTTCCTACTTACTGTTTTTCAGTGATTCTTTTTCTTTTAGGTCACAAAATTATAAACTTTGTATTAGTGCCATTATTTTTCAAATTTGAATAGTTTAAATTTGAAATTTTTGAAATTTGTGTGAATCACTAGTCTGTGAATAACTTTACTAAAAAATTGATTTTTGAGTGATTCTTTTTCCTGCTATTTAATATTACTCTCTTTTATAATGATATTCAATTTGGTAATTTTTAGGTTATTTTAAATGTCTGTTTTAATCAAAAACAGATTTTGTTATTTAAGTTTGCTACTAAAGTTTCTAACAAAAAATTTCTTTACGAAAATTCTTTTTTTCTATTAATGTTTTGAACAAAAAATACTTTGATAATTTTAGTTGCATAAATTTTATATAATTTTAGTTTCAAAAATACTAGAGGTTTATAAAAGCTTTTCACTTGATTCCTATTGTTATTAGAGTTTTATAAAAGATTTTTAGTTGATTCTTTTTGCTATTGAAGAATATTATAGTTTTGTTTTAGTTGATCATAACACAATATTTTAATTGATTGTTTTTAGTTCATTATTTTTTCTATTAGAGTTTCATAAAGTTTTCTAGTTCATTCTTTTTGCTATTAGTTCATTCTTTGAGCTAAATGACCCTAAAATTAATAAGCACTACAAATGAACTCCGAAATGTTTGAAAGTTGGCATGGTATCATCATTTCACCCACATAGCATGTGCTAAAAAGTTGAGAGGGTTACGGCAAAAACTGGATACATTTCGTGTACAAAATGGACAATCTCTTTCGAAGTATCGGTGGTTCGGACAAAAACTCATCTGTTACAAAGGTATTTCATTTTTTTGAACTTATTTGAACTCCAGACAATGTTTTTGTTGACAATGAACCATTCAAAGCCACATCATCTGTTTTCAACCCTTTCTGACTTCATCTGGCATTTTTCATGCATTTACTGATTTCTTTAAGCTAACTGACCTTGAAATTGAAAAGCACTACAAATGGACTCCGAAAAGGTTGAAAGTTGGCATGGTATCATCATTTCACCCACATAAGATGTTATAAAAAGTTGAGAAGGTTACGGCATAAACTGGATGCACTTCGTGTACAAAATAGACAATCTCTTTCGAAGTATCATAGTTTCATAAGAAAACTCATATGTTACAAAGGCATGTAACTGCAATGATATTCTAGATCAAAGGCATCATCATAATAGTTATGGAGAGAAAGTCTTTACTTTTTCTTTGCTTGTCTCCTTTGCTTATTGCGTCGTAGCCATGGATAATCTTCATCGTTTAACAGGGTGCTTGGGCCAAACTTGACTTTGAAGGGACGAATTTCATGAAACTTTTCATAATCTTCACACATGTCTGTCTTGCCCTCCAATCCCATGATGTCTCTTTTTCCTGAAAGAACTATGTGGTGCTTTGGCTCATCGTATGATGTATTCGCTTCCTTATCTTTTCTTTTTCTCGATTTGGTAGACCTGTCCTTCACATAGAAAACATGCGCCATGTCATTGGCGAGGACGAATGGTTCTTCTGTGTATCCAAGATTGTTCAGATCCACTGCTGTCATTCCGTATTGTGGGCCTACCTGTACCCTGCCTCCTGAGAGACTGACCCATTTGCACTGAAACAAAGGGACCTTAAAATCATGTGCATAGTCAAGTTCCCATATGTCCACTATGTAACCATGATATGTGTCCTTTCCCCTCTTGGTTGCTGCATCACAGCGGACACCGCTGTTTTGGTTCGTGCTCTTTTCATCTTGGGCGATCATGTAAAATGTATTCCCATTTATCTCGTTTCCTTTGTATGTCAATACAGTCGAAGATGGTCCCCTGGCCAACGAGTACAGCTCATCAGAAATAGTGTTGTCACGCGTGAGACATGTTTGCAACCAACTGCCGAAAGTCTTGATGTGTTCACATGTAATCCAGTCATCACACTAGTCCGGGTGTTTGGAGCGCAGAATATTCTTGTTTTCATCGACATACGGGGTCACCAAGGTAGAATTCTGTAGAACTTTGTAGCGTGCTTGAGACCAAGAATGCCCGTCCATACATATTATTGAGTCTGCTCCTAGCATGCCTTTTCTAGTCAGTCTCCCCTCATACCGCGATTGAGGGAGACCAATCTACTTAAGGTCAGGAATGAAGTCAACATAAAACCCAATGACATCCTCTGTTTGATGGCCCATTGAGATGCTTCCTTCTGGTCTAGCGCGGTTAAGAACATATTTCTTTAAGACTCCCATGAACCTCTCAAAGGGAACATATTGTGTAGTAATACAGGGCCCAGAATGACAATCTCGTCGACTAGATGAACTAGGACGTGCGTCCTGATATTGAAGAAGGATGGTGGGAAGACAAGCTCGAAACTAACAAGACATTGCACCAAATCACTCCTTAACCTTGGCAGGATTTCTGGATCGATCACCTTCTGAGAGATTGCATTAAGGAATGCACATAGCTTCACAATGGCTAATCGAACGTTTTCCGGTAGAAGCCCCCTCAATGCAACCGGAAGTAGTTGCATCATAATCACGTGGCAGTCATGACACTTTAGGTTCTAGAACTTTTTCTCTATATTATTTCTTATTCCCTTAATACACGAGAAGCCATATGAGACCTTCATACTGAGCAGACATTCAAAGAAGATTTCCTTCTCTTCTTTGGTAAGAGCATAGCTGGCAGGACCTTCATACTGCTTTGGCTGCATGCCGTCTTTTTCATGCACACGTTGCTATTCCTCCCATGCCTCCGGTGTATCTTTTGTCTTCCCATACACTCCCAAGAAGCCTAGCAGATTCATGCACAGATCCTTCATCACGTGCATCACGTCGATTGCAGAGCGTACCTCTTGGTCTTTCCAATAGGGTAGGTCCCAAAATATAGATTTCTTCTTCCACATGGGTGCGCGTCCTGCATCATCAGTCGAAATAGATATTCCACCAGGACCGTTTCCAAAGATTACTTTTAAATCATTGACCATATCAAGTATGTGATCACCAGTACGGAGGGAGGGCTTCTTCTGGTGATCCGCCTCACCTTTGAAATGCTTTCCTTTCTTTCAACATTCATGGTTGGTCGGAATAAATCGACGATGCCCCAAGTACACATTCTTCCTGCATTTGTCCAAATATATATTGTCAGTGTCCTCTAAACAGTGTGTGCATGTGTGGTATCCCCTGTTTGTCTGTTCTGAAAGGTTACTAAGAGCAGGCCAAACATTGATGGTTACAAACAGCAATACATGTAGGTAAAATTCCTCCTGCTCTTTCTCATCCCACACACATACTCCTCTTCCATTCCATAGCTATAAAATTTCATCAATTAATGGCCTTAGGTACACATCAATATCATTGTCGGGTTGCTTAGGGCCTTGGATGAGCACTGGCATCATAATGATCTTCCGCTTCATGCACAACAAAGGAGGAAGGTTATAAATACATAGAGTCACAGGCCATGTGCTATGCTTGCTGCTCTGCTCGCCAAAAGGATTAACACCATCTACACATAAACCAAACCATAAGTTCCTTGGGTCACCTGTAAAGTCGCTCCACTTTCTCTCGATCTCTCTCCACTCTGACCCGCCACCGGGTGCTCTCAACTTCCCGTCTTTCTTACGGTCCTCTTTGTGCCATCGCATCAACTTGGCATGTTCTTTGTTTCTGAACAGACGTTTCAACCGTGGTATTATAGGATCATACTACATCACCTTGGCAGGAACCCTCTTCCTGCGGCGCTCGCACCGCATACCGGCCATGCGTTCAAATCCTCGTACGCACCGCAGTAGAGGATACAGTCATTAGGGCATGCATGTATCTTCTTCACCTCCAATCCTAGAGGGCATATAACCTTCTTTGTTGCGTACGTACTGTCGGGCAATTCGCTATCCTTTGGAAGCTTCTTCTTCAATATTTTCAGTAGCTTCTCAAATCTTTTGTCAAGTACACCATTCTATGCCTTCCACTACAGCAATTCCAGTATGATACCTAGCTTTGTGTTGCCATCTTCGCAATTGGGGTGCAACCCTTTTTTGTGGTCCTCTAACATGCGATCAAACTTCAACTTCTCATTTTCACTTTCGCATTGTCTCTTTGCATCAACAATGACCCGACGAAGTTCATCATGGGGCACATTGTCTAGTTCCTCTTGATCTTCATCTTCCCCCGTTACAGCATGACCGTATTCACGAAGCACATAGTTGTCATCATCCTCTTCTTCATTGTCTTCCATCATAACCCCTCTTTCTAAGTGCTTGGTCCAAACATTAAAGTGTGGCATAAAACCCTTCTCAAGCAGGTGGAAGTGTAGGGTTTCAGAGTTGGAGAAAGCCTTCGTATTCTCACACACAATACATGGACAATGCATAAAACTATTCTACTTGTTTGCCTCAGCCGCTTCGAGAAAATTATGCAGGCCCTTAATATAGTCGGAGGTGCGTCGGTCACCGTACATCCATTGCCGGTTCATCTGCGTGCGTTACATAATAAAGTGTATTAAAAACCATTACAGTATATCATCAATAGAGAAGTGACCAAATTAATAGAAATTCATCATCACATTAAAGCCAAAGTACAATAGTGACCAAAATAAATACATAAAATTCATACATAGTTCTCATTATTGAACAACATATAGCTCTCTAGAGCATCTAATTAAAACATACATTGAAACTATGTAAAAAAATTAAATGCAATAACAAATGCGATCATAACCCTTACTAAGGTACCAATTGATCCAACAGCATAATGATACCAAGCCTATGTATGAATGGCATATTTTGTAATCTTTATAATCTTCAAGCGCATTGCATCCATCGTGAACTTGTGGTCGTCGACAACATCAGCAACACGCAACTCCAAATTCATCTTCTCCTCTTCAACTCTCTGTAATTTTTCTTTCAAGTAATTGTTTTCGTTTTTAACCAAAATTAACTTCTCGACAAGAATTTTTATGTCGGATAGAATTTCCGGTTCACATACATCCTAGATTAAAAAAATCTATGTCACGTTGGTCGGCATAATTTTCATAAATACCAAATAAAACAAATAGTTATAAAAGATAATATACACCACATCCGAATCATAGACAGGACGAGGGCCGACGGAGGCGGATACCAAAACCATCGCACTATATAATAACAAACAATAATAAAAGTAGGAAAATTACACAACTATCTATCTAAATCATACAAGTAAGAACATTTTTCTTTTAGAAAGAAGATAAGAAGAAGATGCTAATTAACCACGGTGGTGCCGGAGCCGAGATGGGCGCGGGCGATTGACGACGGTGAGGATGGGGACAGGATAGCACGGATCGCTGAACCTAGACAAATCTTGAGAAAATGGAGCTTGGACAAGGAGCTTCGAGAGGATAAAGCTTAAGTGTGGCTCGAGCATTTCATCGAACACCTCATGTGCATAGGAGGTGAGCTAGAGCATCACAAAGTTCTACCACGGCCGGCCAAAAAAACAGAGCAGTGCACTGCTCTGCTCGCAGGCAGGGGGTATATATAGGCCAACCATTGGTCCCGGTTTGTGGCCGAAACTGGGACTAACGGGCCACATTTGGTCACGATTCCAGCCACAAACCAGAACCAATGATTGTGGGCCAGGATTGAGGCCCATTGGTCCCGGTTCGTGTCTGGAACCGGGACCACAAGTGTCAGACGAACTTGGACCAATGCCCCACGAGGCCCCGCCGGCGCCTTGGCCTCACGAACCGGGGCCGATGCTGTTGGGGAACGTTGCATGGGAATCAAAAAAATTCCTACGCACACGCAAGATCTATCCATGGTGATGAGCATCTACGAGAGGGAGAGTGGATCTATGTACCCTTGTAGATCGCTAAGCGGGAAGCGTTAAGAACAAGGTTGGTGTAGTCAAACGTCTTCGCGATCCAAATCGCCGAGCGTCCCGCGATCTCATCACGATCCGTCCCGCGATCCAATCACGATCCGTCCCGCGAACTCATCACGATCCGTCCCGCGATCTCATCACGATCCGTCTTGAGAACTCATCACGATCCGTCCCGCGAACTCATCACGATCCGTCTCGCGATCTTGATCACGGTCCTTCCGATCTAGCGCCGAACGGACGGCACCTCCACGTTCAGCACACGTACAGCTTGATGACGATCTCTGCCTTCTTGATCCAGCAAGAGGGAGTGGAGAGGTAGAAGAGTTCTCTGGCAGCATTACGGCGCTCCGGAGATGGTGGTGGAGCTATTCCGGTAGGGCTTCGCCTAAGCACTGCAGAAATCCGATCTAGAGGAGAAACTGTGCACTAGAGGAACGGGTAGCACGTGGCTGAAAATTCTGTGCCAAAACCCTAAAATCCTCTAGTATATATAGGAGGAGAGAAGGAGGAGGCTTGGCTGCCGAAGAGGCAGCCCTTGGGTCGGCCGAACCTAGTGGGATTGGAGGACTCCTCCTCCAATCCTAGTAGGACTAGGACTCCTCCTTATTTTTGCATTTTTGCCTTTATCCACCTTTTTATCTTTGGGTTTTCTCTCCCAGCCGCATGGGCCTTGTGTGGGACTTCCACCAGCCCATTAAGGGCTGGTATTTACTGTCCCACAGCCCATGTAGCCCCTTGGGTCGAAATACCCCTCCTGATGGTCTCCCGGTACACTACCGGCACTCCCGGTACACTACCGATGAGCCCAAAACTTTTCCAGCGACCAAAACAGGACTTCCTATATATGAATCTTTACCTCCAGACCATTCCGGAGCTCCTCGTGACGTCCAGGATCTCATCCGGGACTCTGAACAACCTTCGGTCACCACCATGCATAACTCTATACTACCGAAACGTCACCAAACCTTAAGTGTGCAGACCCTGCGGGTTCGAGAACTATGTAGACATGACCGAGACACCTCTACGGTCAATAACCAATAGGGGGACCTGGATGCCCATATTGGTTCCTCCATATTCTACGAAGATATTTATCGGTCGAACCTCTATGTCAAGGATTCAGTTCATCCCGTATGATGTTCCCTTTGTTCTTCGGTATGTTACTTGCCCGAGATTCGATCGTCGGTATCTCCATACCTAGTTCAACCTCGTTACTGGCAAGTATCTTTACTCCTTCTGTAATACAAGATCCCATGATCAATACTTAGTCACATTGCTTGCAAGGCTTATTGTGATGTTGTATTACCGAGTGGGCCCTAAGATACCTCTCCGTCACACGGAGTAACAAATCCCAGTCTTGATCCATGCCAACCCAACAGACACCCTCGGAGATACCTGTAGCGCACCTTTATAGTCACCCATTTACGTTGCGACATTTGATACACACAAGGCACTCCTCCGGTGTCAGTGAGTTGCATGATCTCATGGTCATAGGAACATATACTTGACTTGCAGAAAACAATAGCAATAAACTGACACAATCATATCCTACGTTTGTAGTTTGGGTCTTGTCCATCACACCATTCTCCTAATGATGTGATCCCGTTATCAAATGACATCTCATGTCCATGGCTAGGAAACCTTAACCATCTTTGATCAACGAGCTAGTCCATTAGAGTCATACTAGGGACATGGTTTTGTCTATGTATCCACACATGCATCTAAGTCTCCAATCAATACAATTATAGCATGGATAATAAAAAATTATCATGAACAAGGAAATATGATAATAACTAATTTATTATTGCCTCTAGGGCATATTTCCAACAGTCTCCCACTTGCACTAGAGTCAATAATCTAGTTCACATCACCATGTGATTCGCATTGTTATGAATCTAACACCCAATGAGTTCTGGGGCTCGATCATGCTTTGCATGTGAGAGAGGTCTTATTGTCAATGGGTGTGCGACATTCAGATCCATGTGTACTTTGCAAATCTCTATGCCAAGCTACAAACACTGCTACCACACCCCACTTGGTACTATTCCAAATGGCTGCTCCACTATATGTATCCAGATTGCTACTACGGGTCATCCAGATTGGTGTTAAAACTTGCATCGATGTAACTCTTTACGACGAACTCTTTATCACCTCCATAATCGAGAAACATCTCCTTAGTCTTTTAGTTACTAAGGATAATCTTGATCGCTGTCCAGTGATCCACTCCTGGATCACTCTTGTACCCCTTGACGGACTCATGGCAAGGCACACACAGGTGTGGTACACAGCATGGCATACTATACAGAGCCTACGGCTAAGGCATAGGGGACGACATTCGTCCTTTCTCTTTCTTTTGCCATTGTCGAGCTTTGAGTCTCACTCAACTTCAAACCTTACAAAGCACGCGAGAACACTTTTTTCTGACTAATCCATTTTGAACTCTTTCAAAATATTGTCAATGTATGTACTCATTGAAAGTCTTATCAAACATCTTGATCTATCTTTATAGATCTTGATGCTCAACAATTAGGTAGCTTTATCCAGGTCTTCCTTTGAAAAACTCTTTTCAAACAACCGTTTATGCTCTCGAGAAATTCTACATCATTTCCGAATAGCAATATGTCATCCACATATACTTATCAGAAACTCTATAGTGCTCCCACACACTTTATTGCAAATACAAGTTTCTTGTAAACTTTGTATAGACTCAAAAACTTTGATCACCTCATCAAAGTGTAGATTCCAACTCTGAGATGCTTGCTTCAGTTCATAGAAGAATCACTGAAGCTTGCACACCTTTTAGCATCCTTAGGATTGACAAAAACCTTCTGGTTGTATCTCATACAACCTTTCCTTAAGGAAGGAAACGATGTTTTGGCATCCATCTGCCATATTTCATAATTGAAAAATGCAGCAACTGCTAACATAATTCTAATAGACTTTAGCATCGCTACAAGTGAGAAAGTCTCATCGTAGTCAACTCCTTGAACTTGTCGTAAATTTCTTTGCAACAAGTCGAGCTTTACAAATGGTGACATTTACCATGAGCGTCTATCTTCATTTTAAACATCCATTTGTACTCAACGACCTGCCGTCCAACGAGCAAGTCTACCAAAGTCTCTAACTATTTTTCAGAATCTGGGCCCATCATCGCTTCTTCATAGCTCGTAGGTTCATCGTTGTCCAACAACATGATATCCAAGATAGGGTTGTTGTACCGCTCAGGAGCAGTACACGTCCTTATCGACCTACGAGGTTCGATAGTAACTTGATCCGAAGCTTCATGGTCATCATCATTAACTTCCTCTTCAACTAACGTAGGCTTCACAGAAACATCTTCCTGTGCTGCGCTACTCTCTGGTTGAACAAAGGTTCAACAACCTCATAAAGTTCTATCTTCCTCCCACTCAATTCTTTTGAGAGAAACTCTTTCTCGAGAAAGGACCCAATTTTAGCAACAAACATTTTATGCTTGGATCTGAGATAGAAGGTTTACCCGACTATCTTTAGGGCATTCTATGAAGATGCATTTGTCCGCTTTGGGTTCGAGCTCATTAGGTGAAAACCCTTTTTCACATAAGTGTTGCAGCCCCAAACATTAAGAAATGACAGCTTTAGGTTTCTATCAAACCATAATCACACGGTGTCATCACAACGGATTTAGATGGTGCCCTATCTAAAGTGAATGTAGTTGTCTATAATGCATAACACCAAAACAATAGTGGTAAAAGGATAAGAGACATCATAATTCACACCATATCCAATAGAGCACGACTATGACATTCGGACACACCATCACACTATGGTGTTCCAGGTGGCATGAGTTGTGAAACAACTTTCACATTGTCTTAAGTTGTATACCAAACTCGTAACTCAGATATTCACCTCCACGATCATATCGCGGACATTTTATCTTCTTGTCACGATGATCTTAAACTTCACTCTGAATTTGCTTGAACTTTTTCAAATGATTCAGACTTGCGTTTCATTAAGTAAATATACACTATTATCTACTCAAATCATCAGTGAAGGTAAGAAAATAACGATATCCATCGCATGCTAAAAGACTCATTGGATTGCATACCTCAACATGTATCATTTCCAATAAATCACTTGCCCGCTCCATCAAACCAGAAAACGGGGTCCTTAGTCATCTTGCCCAACAGGCATGGTTCGCATGTCTCAACCGATTCGAAATCGAATGAGTCCAAAGATCCATCAGCATGGAGTTTCTTCATGCGCTTTATACCAATATGACATTTAGCGGCAGTGCCACAAGTATGTGGTACTATCATTATTAACTTTGTATCTTTTTGGCATCAATGTTATGAACATGTGTATTACTGCGATCAAGTTTCAACAAACCATTCTCACTGGGTGCATGACCATTGACGGTACTATTCATGTAAATAGAATAACCATTATTCTCTAACTTAAATGAATAACCGTGTTGCAATAAACACGATCCAATCACGTTCATGCTCAACGCAAAACACCAAATAACATTTATTTAGGTTTGTCATTAATCCCGAAGGTAGAGAGAGCGTGTGATGTTGATCACATCAACCTTGGAAACATTTCCAACACACATCGTCACCTCACCCTTAGCTAGTGCTCCATTTATTCTGTAGCTTTTATTTTGAGTTACTAGCATTTAGCAACTGAACCGGTATCCAATACCTAGGTGCTACTAGGAGTACTAGCAAGGTACACATAAATAACACGTATATCAAATATACTTCTGTCGACGTTGCCAGCCTTTTTATCTACCAAGTATCTAGGGTTCTTCCGCTTCAGCGACCGCTCTCCTCATAATCGAAGCACTTAGTCTCGGGTTTGGGTTCAACTTTGGGTTGCTTCACTAGAGCAGCAACTGACTTGCTATCCATGAAGTTTTCCCTCCTTGCTCCTGCCCTTCTCGAAACTAGTGGTTTGACTAACCATCAACACTTGACGCTCCTTCTTGATTTCTACCTTCGCGGTGTCAAACATCATGAATAGCTCAGGGATCATTATTCTATCCCTGGCATTTTATAGTTCATAGCCAAGTTCTAGTAGCATTAGTGACAGTGACTTGGAGAACTATATCAATCACGATCTTATCTGGAAGATCAACTCCCACTCGATTCAAGCGATTGTAGCACCCAGAAAATCTGAGCACATGCTCAACGATTGAGCTATTCTCTTTCACCTTGCAGGCAAAGAATCTTGTTGGAGATCTCATACCTCGCAACACGGGCACGAGCCTGAGATCCTAATTTCAGCTCTTAGAACATCTCATATGTTCCGTGACGTTCAAAACGTTTCGGAGCCTCAATTCTAAGACGTAATATATGACGCACTAAACTATCAAGTAGTCATCATAACGTGCCTGTCAGATGTTCACAACATCTACAGACGACGCTAGAGGGGTTGGCACACCGAGCGGTGCATTAAGGACATAAGCCTTCTGTGCAGCAATCAGGACGATCCTCAGATCACGGACCCAGTACACAATATTGCTACCATCATATTTCAACTCTATTTCTCTAGGAACATATAAAAATTCAAGGGAGCTACAACGTGAGCTAGTAATCTACAACATAATTTTGCAAAGTCACCACTGACTATGTTCATGATAATGAGTTCAGTTAATCATATTACTTAAGACCTCCCACTCAAATTGACATCCCTCCGGTCATTCGAGTGATCCATGATCCAAATTCACCAACTCAAGTCCGACCATCACGTGAGTTGAGGTGGTTTCAATGGTGAACTTCATTATGCTGATCATATCTACTATATGACTCATGTTCGACCTTTCGGTCTCTTGTGTTCCGAGGCCATGTATGTACATGCTAGGCTCGTCAAGTTTAACCCGAGTGTTCTGCATGTGCAACACTGGCTTGCAACCGTTGTATGTGAACATAGAGTCTATCACACCTGATCATCACGTGGTGTCTCAACACGACGAACTTTCGCAACGGTGCACACTCGAGGACAACACAATTTATCTTGAAATTAAGTGAGGGGTCACCTTATAATGTTACCGTCGTCCTAAGCAAAACAAGGTGCATAAAAGGATTATCATCACATGCAAATCATAAGTGACATGATATGGCCATGAACTTGTGCTTTTGATCTCCATCATGAAAGCACCGGCATGATCTCCATCGTCACTGGCAAGACACCATGATCTTCATCATCTTGATCTCCATCAACATGTCTCCATCGGGGTTGTCGTGCCCAACATGCTTCTACCACTATTGCTACTGTTTAGCGATAAAGTAAAGCATTACATAGCGCTTAATGATTGACACGCAGGTCATACAATAATTAAAGACAACCCTATGGCTCCTGCCGGTTGTCGTACTCATCGACATGCAAGTCGTGATAATCTATACATCACATGATCATCTCCTACATCACATATATCACATCATGTAATTGGCCATATCACATCACAACATACCCTGAAAAAACAAGTTAGACGTCCTCTAATTATTGTTGCATGTTTTACGTGGCTGCTATGGGTATATAGCAAGAACAATTCTCATCTACACAAAAACCACAACGGTGATACACTAGTTGCTTTTCAACCTTCTCAAGGACCGCCTTTGTCGAATCCGGTCCAACTAAAGTGAGAGAAACTGGCATCCGCAAGCCATCTATGCAACAAGTTGCGGACGAGGGAACCGGTCTCTCGTAAGCGTACGAGTAATGTTGGTCCGGGCCGCTTCATCTCACAATACCACTGAACCAAAATCCGACCAAGGGAGGAAGCAATCTAAGCATCAACACCCACAAACTCTTTGTGTTCTACTCGAGATCTCATCTACACACAGACCTAGCTCATGATGCCACTGTTGGGGAACGTTGCATGGGAAACAAAAAATTTCCTATGCACACGCAAGATCTATCCATGGTGATGACCATCTACGAGAGGGAGAGTGGATCTTCGTACCCTTGTAGATCGATAAGCGGGAAGCGTTAAGAAACACGGTTGGTGTAGTTGAACGTCTTCGCGATCCAAATCGCCGAGCGTCCCGCGATCTCATCACGATCCGTCCCGCGATCTAATCACGATCCGTTCCGCGAACTCATCACGATCCATCCCGCGATCTCGTCACGATCCGTCTCGCGAACTCATCACGATCCGTCCCGCAAACTCATCACGATCCGTCCCGCGAACTCATCACGATCCGTCTCGCGATCTTGATCACGGTCCTTCCGATCTAGCGCCGAACGGACGGCACCTCCGCGTTCAGCACACGTACAGCTCGATGACGATCTCTGCCTTCTTGATCCAGCAAGAGGGAGCATAGAAGAGTTCTCCGACAGCATGACGGCGCTCCGGAGATAGTGGTGGAGCTATTGTGACAGGGCTTCGCCTAAGCACTGCAGAAATCCGATCTAGAGGAGAAACTGTGCACTAGAGGAACGGGTAGCACGTGGCTGAAAATTATGTGCCAAAACCCTAAAATACTCTAGTATATATAGGAGGAGAGGAGGAGGAGGCTTGTCTGCCAAAGAGGCATCCCTTGGGTCGGCCGAACCTAGTGGGATTGGAGGATTCCTCCTCCAATCCTCGTAGGACTAGGACTCCTCCTTATTTTTGCCTTTTTGCCTTTTTCCACCTTTTTATCTTTGGGTTTTCTCTCCCAGCCGCATGGGTCTTGTGTGGGACTTCCACCAGACCACTAAGGGCTGGTATTTAATCTCCCATAGCCCATGTAGCCTCTTGGGTCGAAATACCCCTCCCCATGGTCTCCCGCTACACTACCGGCACTCCCGCTACACTACCGATGAGCCCGAAACTTTTCCAGCGACCAAAACAGGACTTCCTATATATGAATCTTTACCTGCAGACCATTCCGGAGCTCCTCGTGATGTCCAGGATCTCATCCAGGACTACGAACAACCTTCGGTCACCACCATGCATAACTCTATACTACCAAAACGTCACCGAACCTTAAGTGTGCAGACCTTGCGGGTTCAAGAACTATGTTGACATGACCGAGACACCTCTACGGTCAATAACCAATAGCGGGACCTGGATGCCCATATTGCTTCCTACATATTCTACGAAGATCTTTATTGGTTGAACCTCTATGTCAAGGATTCAGTTAATCCCGTATGATGTTCCCTTTGTTCTTCGGTATGTTACTTGCCCGAGATTCGATCGTCGGTATCTTCATACCTAGTTCAACCTCGTTACCGGCAAGTCTCTTTACTCGTTCTGTAATACAAGATCCCATGATCAACACTTAGTCACATTGCTTGCAAGGCTTATTGTGATGTTGTATTACCGAGTGGGCCCTGAGATACCTCTCCGTCAGACGGAGTAACAAATCCCAGTCTTGATCCATGCCAACCCAACAGACACCCTCGGAGATACCTGTAGAGCACCTTTATAGTCACCCAGTTACGTTGCGACATTTGATACACACAAGGCACTCCTCCGGTGTCAGTGAGTTGCATGATCTCATGGTCATAGGAACATATACTTGACATGCAGAAAACAGTAGCAATAAACTGACACGATCATATGCTACGTTTGTAGTTTGGGTCTTGTCCATTCTCCTAATGATGTGATCCCGTTATCAAATGACATCTCATGTCCATGGCTAGGAAACCTTAACCATCTTTGATCAACGAGCTAGTCCATTAGAGGCATACTAGGGACATGGTTTTGTCTATATATCCACACATGCATCTAAGTCTCTGATCAATACAATTATAGCATGGATAATAAACAATTATCATGAACAAGGAAATATGATAATAACTAATTTATTATTGCCTCTAGGGCATATTTCCAACAGATGCCACCATGGGTCCTGGTTCATGAGTGAACCGGGATGAATTGCCTTTCAGGCCTGGACCAGAGCTCTGTTTTCTACTAGTGTAACAACTACATACAGATCCAGGAAGTGGCTCTATCTATAACCCGCAAAACATTATAGGAGTTTGTCTGTTAAAAACCATGTCATATCTTTCGTTCCATATAGCCCAGAGTAATGAGAATACTCCTATCTTAATATGCCATGCAGTACTTGGCTCCACGCCATCCAGCCATGACCCGAATAATGTATGAATACTAGTTGGAGGCCTAATATTAAAGGCTACATGAATCATATGCCATAAGAGTTTGGCAAGAGTACATTGGAGAAAGTGGTTTTTTATGGTTTCAAAATGTTCACAAAAGCAACGTCATTTACTACCCTTCCATCTGCGCATGGCCAAGTTGTGCTTAGTCAGAATTACTTCCTTGTGAACAAACCAGGTGATTTTTTTATCTTATAGGTATTTTCTTCTTCTAAATATTTATTGATTTCAGAATTAGACCAGAATCAATTAGGTCTAAATACATAGACTCGATGGATAATATGCCATTCACTGATAATTTCTAGTGAATTGTATCTCGCTCATCAAAGAGGTGAACTTTCATCAACCTCCGCACAAGATGTAGCCAATTGTCCCATCGATCACCTACTAGTGACCTCCTAAAATGGATATTTAAAGGAACAAATTGTAATGTTATAGCAATATAAGAATTATATTGCATAATATTATAGAGAAAAGGATATTGTGTGGCTACTGACATCTCCTCTAACCAAGTATCTTCCTAGAATCTAGTCGTGTTACCCATGCTCCCATTTGCTTGGTAGCACAAACGAATCAAGATATGAAACTCATAGCAACTGCACACATAAACAAGAAACAATTGACTGTGACCTCTACATCTAAAACTAACCAACGCAAAATCCGTACTTGGTAGCATCGTATGGTAGTAACATACATTCCATGGATATCCAAAAATAAAAAATCTCTTACGTATTAACAGACATGGATAATGCTCCCTCAGTTGAAACATAGGCGACAGGACAACAAAACAGTTGATTGCTATGGTCTGGCATGTGCATCCTCACCAATATAGATAGCATGAAGAAAACCGCCAATAGCTAATTTTCCTAGACTACTCTGTCCAGCGGTGCGACTTAGGATTTGCTTCATGCAATTGGTCATTGAGTTCCCAGTGTCTCTCAAGCTCACAACTTGGTGAAATTTTTGGCTCCCATCCAAATAACGTTCAAAATATGGTGATAAATTCTCACCCCTATTTCTTCCTCTTCTCCTCTCTCACAATAGGTTCACACTTGTATGCGATAAGCCCATTTATATACTCCTAGTAGTGTTGGGTTGGGTGTGAGTGTATAGTGTTTCACAAATAAATGCATTGGTTATCAAAGCATGGGTAAAAAATATTATTAATTCCGTGTCCATTGTTGGCAATATGCCACAAAGCACATGCTTGATTGCTTCTGTGGCCACGAAGCACTTGCTTGATTGCTTCTGTTGTCTTGTATTCTTGTTCAAGTACCTTTTTTTTTCAAAAAGATCATTTTGTACATCCAAGACATAGTCAGTTATTCCCGCAAAAAAAAAGTATCGACACTAGAACCACTACTAACTTACATGACCTTTAAAATGACACATAATTCAATTTAGCCCATCAGATTCACTAGTATGGATATGACATCTCTAAAACTTATAGACGCTACTTTGACAGAATTTGCTCCCAGGCATGTTTTGAATTTCATTACTCATTCCTATCATGAAGCCATCTTGCTTCTCATTATAGAATTTCGGCTATGGTCTTCCACAAGGAAAATAACAATACATATGATAAGCCTCGTGATCACAGTAAGGGGCGCGACCGGCGATCCCACACTGGCGCCGGCACACAGCCCGGACCCAGGGTCCGGCCGGTGAGTGGTTGGTCGTTTCTGGGCGCTAGCGGAGGAGTCGGAGGACGAGGTCGACGACGACTCGGCGTCTTCGACGCCGTCAGACATGATTTGCGAGGCGTTTCAGGTAAACCTTTCAGAGGATGATGTTGCAGGTCTAGTTGATGCGGTCGTTCCTACAAATGATCCGGCGAGGGAAGGCTTGCCGGACACCGATACGGTGGAGATCGTGAGGCGGGTCGTTCGTCGATGGACTTTTGCAACGGCGATCCGGCCATGGCGAGGACCTCTACCGAAGGTACGTCTACCGAAACTAACCCTTGCTGATTTCATTCAAGATTCATCTTGGAGTGTTGTGCACAAGAGAAAGAATGGAAGAAAGCTGGTGGCATCGGTTCGGCCGGCGGCATCGCCGTGGTTGGGGAGAGACGATGTGATCCGTAAATCGAGGTGATCTCGGTTGATCCCTCTGTTGGGCTTGGATGGGCCGGGAGCGGTCGAATCGGTCCTGGACTGTCAGAGGGTTGGGTATGTGGCCTAGCCGACAGTCCAGGAGACCGATCACGAGGCGAACGTGGACTCGACTCCGCCGAGACCTTCGTATCTGGGACCTGACGATCGCATCTCTATCAAAAAACCTCCGCGACCTGGCTTTCCCTCGATCGGGGAGGGTAGGGCGGCTAGGGTTCCGGCTCCCTCCTTGCTGACGCTGGCAAAGCATCTAGACGAGTATATGGCGGGGCGAGGTCAGCCCGCATGCTAGCCATCACAGGGGCATAGGGCGGACCAGCCAGGGCCCCCGGCAAGGTCGTCTAGGTCTGCCGCCGCAGGTGGCCACGACGGCAACCAAGCAGCTGGCCGAGGTTGAGGTCCCAATACCGTAGGTCGGGTTGTTGCTCCGTTTAACGAGAACCGGGCCAATTCGGGATACTGGGGCGATGATGGTTATTATGCTTACGGCGAGGGAATTCATCGGGGATCCTCGTCCACCGGGGGTGGCCGGGTTGATGGAGGAGAAGAGGATTCGATGGACCACGAGGTACCTTTGTGCATGGCGTGACGGGACCCCCAAACAGGCCATGCAACCGGTACCGTCCGTACCGCGGTGGCTGTGGTAGAGGCAGGTGGCCTTCACCGCCTCCCCCACCGGTAGACTCCTCCACAGCTGAGATGGCGGACGACATAGGGACTCGGGAGGCGTGACGACACCTAATGCGGCAGCAAGCGTTGCTGGACCGGCTCTCGCGGGCGCAGCCATGGAGGTTGTTTCTGCGTTGGCAGCGGTTAAGATACCTAATCCCAAGTGTGCACCTTCTAAAGATGCTACATCGGTTAAATCTGACAAGACAGAGGGTGAAAAATTGACGAAGTGGGCTCGTAAGAAGGAGACGATGTCATGTTACCTGTGTGGTGGCCCGGGACACTTCGCGGTAGAGTGTTCGGTGGAACTTTGTGACCTGTGCCGGAAACCAAAACATGACACGGGTGAGTGCCCGTTTCTCTTGGGGCCTAATCCGGTGGTTACTATTTATGGAGTCTGCTGTTCGGAGCTGATGTTTTTTGAATCCCCACGCTCCTATTCTACGGTACCTATCGTTGAGAACTCCAGGACTGGGGTGATGCGGGTGGCTCGTGGGAGAATGACCACTGAGCAAGTGGTGCAACGACTTCGAGAGTTGGTGCCTGGAAACTTTCAGTGGGATCTGATGACGATAGAGGATCAGGTGTTCAGCGTGGATTTTCCTACCAAGAGGACCTAGATAGACTCCTGACATTTATGGTGAGCAAGGACACGAATAGCTCCAGTGTACTTGAATTTGAACCATGCACACGGCAAGAACCGGAAGGGACTCCTTTACCACAGCTTTGGGTACAGTTCACCGGTGCACCTCAGACGGCTATTGATGATGTTAGAGTGACCTGGAGTCTAGGGTTTCTCATTGGGAAGACGTAGAAGGTTGATATGCCTTTTACCCGTTCTAATGGAGTGGCTCGCCTTTTTGTCACAGTTGTTAGCGTTAAGCACATACCAAACACGGTGAGATGGACTTATGATGGCAAGAGTTATCTTCTAGATATTGATATTGAGGAAAATACCGAGTTTCAGGAATTTGCAAAGCATGTTGACATGGAAACTGATGAGGGGAAGGACAGAGATGGACATCCAATGTCTGAGGCACCTTCGTGTCAGGAGACGGATACAGGGAATGCTCCTCTTGCCAGGACTACAGAGTCTAATACCAGTAGCGACAGGGTTATTGATGCTACTCCCTCACACCAGCTGCGGTTCGGATCATTCGGGTCCTCTTCGGCACCGAGCAAACTATGGGGAGAGAGAGTGGACTGTGATGACCCAGAGGAACACCTATTGACTCCGCTCCCTCCACCTATGTCACCACAGGGCGCTCAAGCGTCTCCACGGAGAGGTGAGGTTGTGACTTTTGTGCCCACATGCGATTTTTTAGCTACTAGTGATACGATCGCTTCCCCGGAGATCATGACGCCGGGGACAGGAGGTCACCGCGGGTTCACAAAGAAGGGTGCGGTCGCTGGTGCTACCACACCGAGCATTGCGGGCTCACCGACGATAGGTGGTCATCAAACGTCGCCCGAGATGGGTGTGCCTGCAACCACGACAACGCCGGGCTGTCGCCCACCAGCTGCGATGGCCCTGGCCGACAGCGACTACACACATGTAGTCGGGAGCTCCCCAGCCAGCCCGGAAGGCGCTATACTGGTGGCGTCTCACCAGGGCCAGCGGGTGGGCCCGGACGTGGGAGTCCCAAAGGGCGCACGCAGCCCGACCGGTAGCATGGTGGCGCCGGTGATAGGTGGTCCCCGGGATACTGCTCGCCCGCCTGGTCGGGGTGTTGGTTCGGCTCTTGGTGATCATTTAGATGCGGCAGGAGTTTCGGGTGCAGTCATGGGACGGGGGGCAGGCGACTCCCCTATGCGGATGCCGTCCACTGAGGAGGTGGTCGCGTTCGGTGGCATTCCGGACCCGATGACTGAGGAGAGATGGAGGAGCCGTCGAATTCAGGAGCATCCAGATGCGGATGACCTGATAATGGGACGCGCCATGAGAGCGGCCAAGCTCCGTGACATTCGGACAACGACAAGTATGGCCGTAAACACGAGTCTTTCTATATTGCATTTTTCAAAGGATGAAATTATTTCGAATGCAAACAAATTAGGTGTGTCTATGGGTAGTACTGCTAAGGAGACTTCATGTTCCATTAACAACCTTTTAGACATAGAGGCTGAGAGAGCCATGAATATGTTGCGTGATATTGAGGCTGTTAAGCCAATGAATGATGATGAAATTCATGAATTGGGGATGGGAGCCATAGAACGTCTATGTGAGGATCTTGTGCCATCTCTAAGTAATGAGGAAGAGGACACTGGTGGTAATATGGAAACTGAAACCCTAATACTATTGGCCGAAGCTTCGCACCTAGTAACCGGTTATGTGGACTGGTTTACTTAGGAAGAGAAACCAAAGCGAGTTTGGAAAAGAAAAGTGTATCCGGTGTCGGCAGTTCGCCGAAGCGCCCGGTTTAAGACTGCTAAAAATTTCCATGATGAACGATGAAAGGAATATTTTGGAATAGCAGAGGTCTTGGTGACTTGGCTAAAAGGAGATTCCTAGCTGAAGCAACTATTGAGCACAGGCTCGACTTTATTGCTTTAATGGAAACTGGTAGGGATAATTTTACCTCTCGGTTCTTAAATACCATATCAGGGGGGGTTGACTTCGATTGGCACTGTCTACCTTCAAGAGGAAGATTTGGAAGGATCTTACTTGGGGTACGATGTTAAACTCTAGAGGTCAGAAAGGTAGTGTTTGGGGATTTCGCCGTAAAATTCAGAGTGCACTCCAAAGAAGATGGGTTTCAATGGGTGCTAGTGGCGGTATATGGGGCGGCGCAACCAGAACTAAAAATGGACATTTTGGCGGACCTGGTTCAGGTTTGCGAAAACGAGAGGTTACCCATTCTCGTGAGAGGAGACTTCAACATTATTAGGCGAAGAGATGAGAAGAACAATGATAACTTTGATGGCAGATGGTCATTTATGTTTAATACTATCATCGAAAGCCTGGATCTCCGAGAGATTGAGTTCACGGGCAGAAAATTTACATGGGCCAATATGTTACCGAATCCAACATATGAGAAATTGGATAGGGTGTTGATGAGTGTTGAATGGGAACAGAAATTCCCACGCTTAACAGTACGAGCATTTCCCAGAATTATATCAGATCATACCGCATTGTTTGTCGACTTAGGTGAAGCAGCTCATGTAGGCAATAAGAATTCGTTCTCTTTCGAAGTGGCTTGGTTTGAATGAGAGGGATTTATGGATCTTGTAGCCAGAGAGTGGAACTTTGCTACAGGGGGTACATCTAATGTCGATAAATGGCAATGCAAAATTAGACACTTGAGACAGTTTCTTAGGGGCTGGGCGAAGCACGAGAGCGGCGTCTATAAGCTCAAGAAACAAAGCCTCATCGACTTTATTAATGATCTCGACATTAAAGCTGAAACCGTGTTGTTGGAGGCTCGTGAGAGGGCATCCAAAGCGGAGGCAGAACAAAATCTAAAAAAAACTACTTAGAGAAGAGGAGATCAAATGGGCACTCAGAGCAAAAGTATGCCAGGTTACCGAGGGAGACGATAACACACAGTTCTTCCATTTGATTACGAATGGAAAACATAGAAATAAGAAATTGTATCAACTCGAGCAGGATGAGGGCACTATCGTTGGACATGATAATCTCAAACTATACATTTCAGATTATTATAAGAAACTTTTAGGTGCTCCTGAGGACAACGTTGTGTCTATGGATGAGCACCTGGTCATCTCGGGAGGGACGAGAATGAGATATTAACTACACCATTCACGGAGAAAGAGGTGTTTGACGCAATATCGCGGATGAAGATCAATAAGGCACCAGGGCCGCATGGGTTCCCAGCTGAATTCTATAAGCGATGTTGGCATATTATTAAAGGAGACTTACTATCGATGTTCCATGACCTGTTCGATGGGCATTTGCAGATCCACCATCTTAATTTTGGGACAATCACGTTATTACCAAAAAAAGGAGGGGGTAGTGCGCATTGAACAATTCAGACCGATATGTCTACTCAATGTGTCATTCAAAATTTTTACCAAGGTCGGGACCAATAGGTTGACACAGATTGCACATGCAGTGGTACAACCGAGTCAATCGGCCTTTATGCCTGGTAGAAATATATTGGAGGGGGTGGTTGTACTCCATGAGACCCTACATGAGATGCATTCGAAGAAACTAGATGGGGTTATCTTCAAAGTGGATTTCGGAAAAGCATATTATAAAGTTAAATCGCCTTTCCTACAACAAGCACTACGAATGAAAGTTTTTGACGAGCTATGGAGGAAGCAAGTTGAATCCTTTGTGCAACAAGGGAGTGTTGGAATTAAAGTTAACGATGACATCGGTCACTTCTTCCAAACTCACAAGGGTCTCCGGGAGGGAGATCCAATGTCCCCAATCCTATTTAATGTTGTTGCGGATATGCTTGCGATACTAATAGGGAGGGCGAAACAGGAAGGCCTGGTAGGTGGATTGGTACCCCATTTAGTGGATGATGGGGTATCCATTCTATAGTATGCTGATGACACTATCCTTTTTATGTAGCACGACATATCGAAGGCAAGAAACATGAAGCTTTTACTCTGCCTGTTTGAACAACTATCGGGTTTAAAAATCAACTTCCATAAGAGCGAACTGTTCTGCTTTGAAAAGGCCAAAGAAGCACAGGAGGATTATAAACAACTATTCGGTTGCGAGTTGGGTAGTTTGCCTTTTAGTTATTTGGGCATACCAATTCACCACCTAAAGTTATTGAACCAAGAATGGAGGTGTGTTGAGGATCGTTTTGAGAAGAAGCTAAGATGTTGGAAAGGGAAGCTTCTGTCGTATGGAGGAAGGCTTATCTTGATCAACTCGGTGCTGACCAACTCGATGCTGACGAGTATGCCCATGTTTTTCCTTTCGTTCTTTGAGATACCCATAGGGGTACGCCAAAGACTGGACTTTTACCGATCCAAGTTCTTCTGGCAGAGCGATGCGGTAAAGAGAAAATATAGACTTACTAAGTGGGATATTATTTGTAGACTCAGAGACCAGGGAGGTTTAGGGATCGAAAACTTAGAGGTTAAGAATAGATGTTTGCTTAGTAAGTGGTTATATAGGCTATCTCTTGAGACTGAAGGAATGTGGGCACAGATATTAGGTAATAAGTATCTACATTCTAAAACATTAGCCCAAGTTACTATTCGTCCAAGTGACTCTCCATTCTGGAAGGGCTTGATGAAGGTTAAGTCTCAATTCTTCCATAGACCTCGCTTCATCGTAGGGAATGGAGGTGCTACAAGGTTTTGGGAGGATACCTGGCTGGAGGAGACGCCCTTGGCATTACAATATCTAGCCCTCTACAATATTATGCAACGTAAGGAAGCGTATGTTGCCACAGTATTACAATCCATTCCACTTAACATCCAGTTTCGGCGAACACTGATAGGTCATCGGTGGACAGAGTGGGTGCACTTAGTTACGCGCCTTATGGAGCTAAAATTATCGGAGGAGCCCGATAGGATTTCTTGAAAGCTCACAGCTTCAGGTTTATTTACAGTAAAATCCATGTACCTCGACCTTATTGATACGACAGAAATATCCAAGTCAAAACATGTTTGGAAGGTCAAGGTTCCATTGAGAATCAAAGTTTTCATTTGGTTTGTTCACAAGAGGGTGATTCTCACTAAGGACAATTTGGCTAAGCGCAGTTGGCCAGGAAATACTAGATACTGCTTTTGTCACCAACAGGAAACCATCAAACACCTTTTTTTCCAATGCCGCTAGCAAAACTGTTATGGCAAACAGTCTGGGTTACCTTTAATATTGCACCTCCGGATAGCATTGACACTTTATTTGATACATGGCTTACCGGAGTCGATTCTAATATTGCTGTAGATATACGCATAGGTATTTGTGCACTACTATGGGCAATATGAAACTGTAGGAATGATTTGGTTTTTAACAGGGCAACACATGTACATTTCTTGCAGGTACTACATAGGGCGTCAGCGTTGATCCGTACGTGGTCCTTACTCACTCCTGTGGAGACCAGAGAGCCTTTGATTACTGGGTGTGTCCGATGGGAGATGACGGCACGGGATATATTCAACCGGTTTGGATGGCGGTTCACTAATAGAATAGATGACTAGACATCTAGGTCTATGTTGACCGGTTGTGGCTTATCTCGTTATTAAGTTTTTTTGTAATCTTCGGAGCATAAGTGGACCCGCACACTATTTGTTTTTCGTACATTTAATAAAATGGTTGTATGCATCATGCTGATGCAGAGGCCGGAGGACATCCTCCTTTTCTAAAGAAAAGCCTCGTATTGATACCACACACCTGATTTTAGCCCCAATGATCACTTGTGCCCTTCTCATATAGCATAATTTAACTGTCCTCAAATTTATAATAGCAACAAAACACACGCGGTGGGATGATAAACAGCGGCGTAGGGAACTATAAATACTTGGGTAGCACTGGAAGGGTTTGGGCCTTGGGGATAGTACAGGAGAGCGCCAGCACGCATCCATCCATTGTTGGACGACCTCTTCTACAGGATTCGAGGGGGGTGGGGATGCCTCCTGAGTGGCGCGAGAGTGACCCGAGGTAGGTAGGGTTGCAAGACAAGGCACAAATATATAGTTTCAACTTATGATCATCTTGATAATTTTTTATAAAGCTTATGCTAAGGAAAATTTATGTTCTAGTGTGAAATTGCAAACCCAAATAATGCTAAGCGATGATACATATTTCAAGCCCCAAAATGGAATTCGATCCACACGTAATGAGCTAAATACTTAGTATATCGTAATCCCATTGTCGCCCTTTTTTCACATGGCTATAGAGGATGAGTTTGCATCATTTTTGAATGAACATAAACAAAAGCCAATGTGAATTACTCCTATAGAGCCTCCCTAGGTGCCTTGGTGGCGAAGAGCGCCCCCAAGCTGTCCGTTGCTGGGTAGCGTGTCGCAAGGGACTCTCAGCGGCCACGTACGCTAACCAATCTGCCCGGATGATGCACACCCGAGCAACTAGGACCGGCAGTCCATGACAGGTGGACCGTTGGGCGCGCCCTGGGCCACCGTCATTGGGCGGAGTCCGGGATGACCAGCGGGGGCCTTCTCGTGCATGACGAGAGAATCGGATGCGCCTGTCGGCGTCCTCACGTTGGGACGTGCTGGTCTGGTTAGACAAGAGCGCGAGTCTGCCATGTGCCCAATGCCGGCACGCGTGTGTGGCCTGTTATAGGCTTGCGAGGGCTGGTAGGTGCATGGGAGGAAACGACACAAGAGTGCCGCCGTCATTCGATCTACTGATTTAGGGTTTTCCCTGGAGGTTTTGGGTGGAGTTGGGAGCTTCACCTCGATGATGCCTTCATGAAGGAAACGACGATTTGGGCGCCGTCATCATCGGCTCCGACCACTGACTGAAGACCATCCGCCTTCACTCAGATCCGTTCGAACGAAATCTACCCGTCCCATCCACCTTCAAAGCCCCAGATCTAGCCGCCTAGATCCATCCACGACATCATTGTCACCGTAGGAGCTCTGGCGCACCGACCACTGCCTGAGTTTGCCACCAATGGAAAGAAGAGGCGGCCAATGGGAAATGGGAAAATAATTCAAGCTCTCTGAATAATAAGTGAAGAAATCGTCACTTTTTTTCCTTCATAGGGAAAATGCGAAGAAGAGGCAGCCAACAAATCAGTATGTGAACTTGTTGAGTAGTAATTGCATAAGAACAGGAAATGATGCAAATTTTGTAATTGAGCAATCAATATCGCATCTCCGGACAAGCCAAAACAATCCCGCGAGCTATCGATCACTCTTGCTTGGGAGGCTTGTTTCTGAGCCATCAGACAGGGAACAAGGGACCCCCCCCCCCCCGAGCTGCTCAACTAGTTGTCTTGGTCGGCCTCCTATAGCAGAATACGACGGGGATGACCCGGACGAGATCGGAGAAGGCGATCAGCATAAATATCGTGAAGAGCCAAAGGAACACGACCAGGTAATGGTTTTTTCATTATAAAACATGTAAAGGGGTTTTTCAAAAAAAATTGCTAGAAATAATTGTTACAGAAATGCCTTTTGGGGCGGATGCGGCTTGAAGCGCCTTGTAGAGCACACCGGCACGCTGAAGGGAGATTTTTCGGCATTGCCCCTCACTGCCAGGCACTTCGAGATCTCCAGGAACGGTGTAATGTGCCTGAACCCCAGCGACTGGAAAACCACCACGCCGACACTCCCTGCTTCCATCTTTGTTGTTTGGCAGAACAGAGTATCACGGCTTCAGCTGCATCATTCAGTATGCAGTGTGGATGTTCCGCCGCCTAGAAGTGTCAAGAATGGAGTCGCGGTGCACCGCTGATAGTGCTTAATGCAGTCTCCCATACACTACGCGTGGCTTCAAGCATGTAGTGTCTTTGCATAGGCTTCAGCCTTCAAGACCCCAGGGCATTGGTTTTATTTCTGTTTATTTCATATCTCTTCTTTATGTGATGGAGGAACGAATGGCCAATCCTATTATTGATGTTCTAGTTTGTTTACCGCAAGGTTCTAAAATGTGCCTTATTCAAATATATCTACATTAGTCCAGAATTCACTGTCACCTCCTTTTGCTTATATCGATGCTGCTGGGTAGTGTCCGTTTGGTCGTTCAAACGCCCAGCAATCTGACCTCTAGCTTTCCAACCTCTCCCAGGCCGACGACTTGCTATCATTCTGGGTCTCCATATCCTGCTATCTGAAGATTTTTCTATCTCCATACCCTGCTTTCTATCTTGCACTAGCCTCGCGTTTGCTCTACATCACCTTTATAACATTGTTTGATGGGGGGCAGATACAAACAACTCCAGACAAGGTAGAGAAGCCGGTTTCTTTCCGGCGATCACGCGTATGTATGCATAGTTACGTACGTCAGCCGGCGGCTGCACACAAACAACGCGCACGCACAACCTTTATTGAATCTCACCGATGGACGAACCAATAGGACGGATGAATAGAGGTGGCAGCAGCCCATGACCGTCGCCGAGGGAGTTCGTGGTAGAGTATTGTATGAACGGACACCGCCGATGATTGGCAATGGCAACGGCAAGGCCAAACGGGGATGATCATTGTGAGGGATTCTACAAATTTTCAAACAAAAAATGACAAAACTACCCTGCTAGTCAACAGATTCGATCATTCAATACTACTCGGTCCTAGAAGTAGTATCTACGTCTTCTCTTCTTTTGTAAGTATATATATTTCCGTTTCTGATTCATTATTTTTGCCCCTCTAGGGAATAACCGAAGTGATTATAAGCACAGATCTACATATATAAGCTATAAGCACTCACACTAGAATCATTAATAGCAGCTAGGATAATCATAGTTGATACAAACTAACGATGCATTTGATTCACTCCAATAAGAAAACAACACATCAATTTTTGGATTCAAGTGATAGAGGTGAATACATTATGTGAGGAAGAATTCGTACATCGATGCAGTAAACAGGGGCCAAAATGAAATAGAAAAACAAAGGAACTAAGCTCGACATGTTCCGGAACAAAGAAGAACTGATGACACACCTAACTAGAATGAAAGTTTTATAACAACATTATGAACATTAATATCCTACTACTCACAATGTAAATGTTTTGATTTACCTGCAGTTTTCCACATATTTTATAACCTTCTATCCCAATGCTACGAATGTATGCTCATCTATAAAGCAATATGATTTGTCTTTGATGTTGCTTCCGTAGTCATCAGGAAACCATCAAACACCTTTTTCTTTACTGCCCGCTAGCAAAACTATTATGGCAAGCTGTTCGAATAACTTTTAATATTGCATCTCCGGATAGCATTGATACACTATTTGGCACATGGCTAAACGGAGTTGACACTAACATTGCTCGACACATTCGCATAGGAGGCTGTGCACTACTATGGGCTATATGTAACTGCAGGAATGATTTGGTTTTTAACAGGACAACACATATACATTTCTTGCAGGTACTACACAGGGCATTGGCGTTGATCCGTACGTAGTCGTTACTCACTCCTGCGAAGACTAGGGAGCCTTTGGTTATTGGGTGTGTCCGATGGAGATGGTAACGCGGGATATATTCAACCGGTTTGAATGTCGGTCCATTAATAAGATAGATGGTTAGACATCTAGGTCTATTTTCGCCGGTTGTGGCTTATATTGTTTTCTCCTAGTTTTGTAACTTCGCTCCTTCGGAGTGTGCTTGGATCTGCAGACTATTTGTTTTCGTATTTTTAATAAAGTGATCATATACATCACGCTGATGCAGGGGCCGAAGGTAACACTCTTTTTCTAAAAACAAATCATGAATTAGGATTCTCCACGTTACTAAAAGAATGAATATTTGGGTGCTCGATATCGTAGACATGTCAAATATCCAGGCATAGCATGATGTCCATATATAGCCATCGATGTATCTATGTGTTGATTCGATGAACGTGCGCTTTCAGGACACGTAGATGTATGAGATTTCTTTTATTTCTCTGTACATGTTGTATCTTCTGTATCACGGCCATGTGCAGCATAAGATAGGGGTCCTTTACCTATGCGTACAAAATTAATTACCATCCTTTGTTGGCTACTTTTAAAACAAAACGCTCTTGCTTGTATATTATGCAGCAAGTACATGGCAGAGGCATAGTTTATTTTTCTACGCAAGCAAACCTCACTAAAAGATACTTCCTCCATCACATAATATAAGAGTGTTTTCGAGGGAGGAAGTAGATTTCATGAAAATGCCAAAACGACACATGCACCCCTCCACTACTAATGGATGATGGCACACCATGACTAATTAGGTCAACTGTCTTGGATGGCCGTTCAATAACATATTATGTGTATGAATCATGTAATATATTATGCGTCAATCCCTCCTAAATGTGGGGCGGTGGAAAGTTGACCGCGGTGGATCCTACAACATGCGCATGCGGTGCATGTTGCGGGTATGTTTGACCGGTTGGTGCTCTCGGCTCGCGGTGGGGCGGCTTCGTGAGGATACTGGATTAGATAGTGTGAGTTGGTGTTGTCTAAGCAGATTATCACGCATGTAGGTGTAGCGACATATATGACCGGGGAGGTGGCTTTGTATTGATTGATGTATTTATTTGTTGGACTCTATTGAATAATAATAATAATGGATGTGTGGATCGCTCGATACAGAGGCCGGGAGCTATTCTCCTTTTTGAAAAAACTGAGTAATGTAATTGTATTATTAACTAGTTTTGTTTGGGCCTTATTCTTACATCATTAAGTATTTTGAATGTTTTTTAATTACTTTAATTTAGATGTGTGTGTGCATCATATGATGCAGAGGCCGAAGGTTTAGCCTTCTTTTGGAAAAACAAAGTATATTTACCTCACTTATCAGGGCTAGCAAGTTGATTACCGAGCTCCAGACTCCTGTCATGCCCACAACACGGTAACCCTTTTAGTCCCGTCCAAAGTGTGTTTAAAACGTGGTGATAAATCCCGTCGCCCTGCTGCCTCATGTTTTCTCTTGAATGTCTTATAGCATAGTGTGGTTGTGTGTGTCGTAAATGTTGTTAAATACAAAAGATCAACGATGAAAATAAGTGGCCCACGTTGATTCTCTTTCTCTAATGGGGGCCATACCATCTAGGTAAATACGGTGGATCACTTTTGTTTTCTTGTACAGTTACTATGGAAGTATCCATATGTTTTAAATCATCTAGACATACTTCAAGTATGACCAATCTGTCGTGTTGCACACCTAGCCATCTACCTCTGAGTGATGTGCCATGATGAGGGTGGATTCGCTACCCCCATGGTTTTCAACATGACAATGCTTATTTTGTGCAATCACAAAGTATCCCTAAAGATGATAGCTAGATACAACATCATTTGCCAACTAACAGATTCTTAGTGGATCACAGAAGAAGGCGACAAGTGATCATTGAGTTCCGGATACCCCACAAGTTGGCAGTTTGGTAATATGTTTCGCCTGTCAAAATCAGTGTTTAGACAAACACGGCGAACTTGTGTCTCTTTGGTCATTACTTTCTCTAGCGCGGCAGCCTCTCTCATGTTTGCACGAAGCTGCCTTTGGACATTGTTTGGTTTAGTGCGGGCATACAATGTTTAACAGAATGGACATAATTGGTCTCAAAATAGATAACAGTCATATATTGATTCTTTGATGATCTGATTTGGCAATATAGGTAGATTATAAGTACATATTTAAAAAAAGGAAGTGCAACTTCTAACCTTTGTATCAGTTAATACACACTGTAAATTATTGGATTGTTGGAGTTCTTTTTACAGGAATGTACCTTTAGCACCAAAACGAGGAAGAAAATATGATTTGACACAACTCATACATGGACCAAAGATTTCCCTTATACATTATTTTTCAACACTGAAACAAGAACGCTAGAATCAGCCCCCATCCTGCGGGGCCTTAGAAACAAGCACAAACTCAACTAATTAAGCTCATCCAAGGGTGCTCTACTGATTATCTCTCTTGTGACCTGTGTGAGCAACCCTTATCAGGAATGGAAAAACAGATACCCTAGCTGAGGTTAGTTGAACCATGTATATATTTATAGATTGAGCTTTATTTGAATGTAAGCTCATATGTTCTTTGTATATTATTATATATTATCCCCATTCAATCCTGGGAATGGTTAGAATTGGTAATGATAATGTTTCTTTTATGACATCTGAGACCTTCCTTCATGTGAGATTGATTCGAGTAGTATGATTATCGGTTTCAAGTTCAATGAAATTGTGCTTCGATCGGGAAAAAAAAATATGATATTTCCAAGACCTCCTAATAGGCGCCTTTTACGCCGGTTAGGAGTTGGAGCGGGGGCACGCCTTCACATATGGGCTGGCCCATTAGCGCGCGATGCGATCGCTCGGCAGGCCCATGGCTCACTCGTTTTATCTCAATAATTGACCAGTTGACTGGTCAACTATTGACTAATGAAAAAAATAGAAAACCCAAAAATATCGTAAAAAAAGGTAACAACTTCTAAATTCAAATAATTTTAATAATTTCAAGAATAACTTCAAAATGAATCACGAATTCAACAAAAGTTAGCTTTTCATGAATTTGGAAGAAAAAACAAATTTGAAATGTTCACTGATTTGAAAAAACACATTTTGAATTTGGTTTTCAAAATGTCCATCAATGTGAATTAAAACAAATCACATTAAAAAAATAGGATCTTGGAAAAAAGTTCAGCGATTTTGATGAAACAATGTTAATCGATTTTGAAATCACGGATTTGAAAGAAAAAAATCATCAATTTAAAAAAAATCACGGGCTCGTAAAAAATTCACCGGGTATTGAAAAGAAGTTCATCGATTTTGATAAAATAATAGTACATATTTTGAAAACAGTTCATAGATTGAGAAGAAAAAACGCACAAATTTCCACCCTTTGGGCCCCGTGCGATGTTATTGCGGAATTAGTGCCGTGGTCCGGGCCTGTACGGTGCAATATCCCTGTCAAGTGTCTACCACCTCCATTATTTTCCTCGTGCTCCATTATTTAGTTAGCTCGTGTCCAGCAAGCGAGACGGGACCAACGTTCTGTTTTGTTTTGTTTCATCCACCCGTCGTTGCGAGCAGATGGAAATGGCAGCAGCGGCTGCCGGCGGGCTGGAGGTGGGTGTTCCCGTGGCTGGCGTTCGGCCACATGATCCCCGTTCCTGGAGCTCTCCAAGCGCCTCGCCATGATCCACGCCGCGGAACCTCGCCAGGCTGCCGTTCGTGCCTCTGCCGCTGCCGGCTGTGGAGGGCTTGCCGGATGGAGCCGAGGACACGTCTGACCTGCCACCCGACATGGTCGAGCTCATCAAGAAGGCCATGGATGGCCTCGCCGACCCGCTCGCGTCTTTCCTCGCGGACGCCGTCCGGCAGGAGGCCGGACTGGATCATCCTCGACTTCTGCCACCACTAGGTGCTGCCGGTCGCCGACCAGCACAAGGTACCCCTGCACGCCATGTCCACGACATGTACGTACGTATATGTTGATCATGTTTTACACCAGACCAGTGTATAACCGATGGGACTAGTGCAGGTGATATGCGCTGCGTTCCTGATCTAACATGCCGCCTTTATGGCCTTGATCAAGGTATATGTACTTTTTTCAAATTTGATGAGCTTTTTTCAAAAACAATGAACTTTTTTTCAAATTTTATGAACTTTTTTATAGTTTGATGTAGGTTTTCGAAAACTTGATGAAATCTTTTCTAATTCGATGAACATTTTTGAAAATCAGTGCTGAACATTTTCCAAATCGATGTATTTTTTTAAAAGTCCATGAAAAAAATTTTGTAGTCCATGGACATTTTTATTCTAATTCAGTGAACAATTGTTTGGAATTCAATGAATTTTTTTTCAATTTCACTGAACTTTTTTCTAATTCGCTGAACTTTATTAAATTACGATGAACTTTTTTCAAATCCGACGATTTTTTTTAAAGTTTTTGAACTTGTTTCAAATCCGATGAACTGTTTTATTGATGTACGTAAAATGGATGAACTTTTCTAAAATTACATGTACTTCCTTGGTGGTTTGTGAACTTTATTTCAAAATTTGTGAACATTTTTGAATTCATGATTCGTTTTTCTTTCAAAATTCCTTAATTTTTTTAAAGTCAATGGTTGATCGATCAACTGTAGACCGGTCAACCGCGATCGACGGAACGAGGTGACGTGCGGGATGAGCGCGACGATGTGCTGGAGAAGCGATTGAGGCGGGCCTACCCAGTTTCTCAAGCCGGCGTAGGTGTAGGTGTAGGTGTCAGTGCCTCAAGCACGGCGCTGAAAACGCGCTATAGGGCTCCCAATAAACGTTGCCTTAAGTTTCGGTGTGGATGCGTTTTCTAGGCCAGTGTGGATATGTTTTCTAGGCCGGCCCAGTAGCGTGATCCTACACTTGTGTTCGTTGGTTCGGGTCAGAGTAGGTTGCCTTTTTTCTCCTTTTTGTGGTACAATAACCAGGATGGTGCTGTTATGTTCTTTTATTTATTTATTCCCTTTTTATCAGTTTTCTTTGCTTTTCTTTTTTCTTTTCAGGCTTATTTTATTGAATTTTCTTTGGTTTTTCATTGTTTTTCTTTCTTTTCCTTTTCTTCAACACATGTTTACCTTTCTTATAAGCATTGTACATTTTTCATACATAGCAGACACAATTTTCTTGTACTCATGAAATATTTATTAAATACTCCCTCTGTCTCAAAATAGATTACTCAACTTTGTACTAACTTTAGTATAAATTTGAAATAAGTCTGAGACACACTTTTTGTGATGGAGGGAGTACATGATTAAATTTTACTTCTATCTACTTTGATATTTTGTTTATTTGTTTTTTGGGGGGGTCCTTTTCAGTTTCTTTGCTTTCCTTTTTTGTTTCTCTTGTTTGTTTTCAGTCGCTTTTGCTTTTATAATGCAGTTCTCCATTTTGTCATACATTTTGTACATTTTTGTTATACATATAATTTTTTTAAACCTGTTTACCACTATTGAAACATAAGCTTAACATTTATTTAAAAAAACATGTTGTGAATATTTTAAAATATGTGTTCAACATTTTGAAAAATACATGTATAATGTGTTTTGAATGATAAAAAACCATTTTTGTGAAATATGCAACATTTTTTTTACAGTGTATAAACAATTTTCTAAAATTTCACGAGGACGTTTTTTGAAACTTTTTGAAGATTTTTCTAAATGTAACATACATTTTTTGAATGTAAAAAAAAAATATTTACATCAACATTCTTCTATTGTGTATATATCAGTTTATTAAAGTCTCACGTATATATCTTTTGAAATTGTGACATTTATAGTTGTCACACACATTTACCTTATATGTGATTAACATTTTCTACTTTCTGCATTCACATTTATACATTTTCGTATACATTAGAAATAAATTTCTATACATGTTTTACTTTATAAAATGCAAGATTAAAACTTTTCAAAATTTATGTAAATATGTTTTGTAATATGTAATAATAGAATCTTTCATAATATAAAAAAATGTGAAGGAAAACGAAAATCCTGCATGACCTCATCATGTTGTTATCGCAGAGCAACACATGGTTACTGGACCGGCCCAGTTCCGGCTCTGTCCACGCGAGCCGTACATAGACGTAGCAGCGAGCATCACATAGAGGCATCATTGAACCAATGTCACTCAAGTCCTGGTTTGCTGGAAGGCTGTATCTTTCGCTTCCGATCTCTCCATCACGTAAAATCCCCCTCGGATTGCATAAAATCAATATGCGACATACATGGAGGTATGATAGGCCGGTATTGTAATCTCTTGCACGAGATATATAATCTAGATAAAAATGTCTTTGAAGTAAGTGTAACCGAACAACAAGGTGCATAACCTAGATAAATATGGTCCAACTCTCATCGAGGAATTGAATATATGGTTTTTGGATCTTACGATCTTGTTTTGATACTTAGGCATTCTAGCTAGTAAATAAAGAAGATCATTTTAGCCCTCAAACACATAAGCCTATGCATACTAATATCTTTCCCCATATCATTGATAAGCTTCACTTCACCATTTCATTAACCGCGAATGGTTATGGCGCAATATTTTGCCTTAAGTATGCATTTGAAGCTGGGAGGTAGTCTATATGTATCTTGACAAACTTGATCATGAGATCACCCGACTCACTATAGTTATCAGTGATAAAGAGTTATTGGTCATGATTCTGTTTGCAATTAATTGAACACGCATGTCTTTGCAAATTTTAGTACACTTGTTGAACATGCTATATGGTAGTAGTGTTATGTTATTCTTAAGAGTACTTGTTTACACATGATATATACTATTGTTAAAGTAAAAAATGCTACGATCGCAACATTTTGAGCCCTTGCCGTAGCACTTTGGCTAATATTTGCTCCCATGGCAGAGCTGAAAATGTTGTCACAATAGCAAAGCCATTTGGCTAAAAAAAACACTGTTGTGCCAGCCAAAAACATTGTTGTACCTGTTTTTTGGCAAGCAGAACATAGTAGTGTCATGTGGCTATTTTGGGACACCGCTAAGGTGTCTGTTACTAGTGGTGTTTGTGTGTGTGTGGGGGGGGGGCACGCCACTAGTTACGGTTATCATATTTCTATACTAGTGGCGTGCTACAAACTACACTGATGTCCTTTTTGACATGCAACTAGTAAGCTTACCTATACTAGTCCCCCACCTTACACACATGGATCCACCCCTTAACATCTCTAGAAAATCCCTGTGACCCCCAAATCTGATCACCTACCGAAGGGAGCGAAAAAAACTAGCTCTGTGGGATCACAATACTCCTCCCCGAAAATCAGTGTCCCTAAAGCGAATAACTTCTCCCTTACCTTGGGAGACTCAATCGGAGATACAAATTTAAGTGGAAAAAGTGGTCCATGAGCTAATTTCTGTCTAGCCTTAAGTCTGGCCATAACAAGGGGTTCAGCTCCTCTGCAGTGCGGTTGTTACCGCATCTGTACTGTAGTTCCTAAATCTACCGTTCGTTCCAATCCAGTGGCTCTCCTCCTCCCCTTTTAGTACCTTATTAACAGGAAGAAACACCACGCCGGCGTTAGATGCCGCAACAGTAGTCCACTGCCTTCCAGCGCTGGCCATCACAATCATCCACGTAGCCACGTAGATGAAGTCGGCATGATGGCATGATCGTCGGACGCCGGGAGCTCTCCCGCCTCGTAGTTGTAGAGGACCTGTAGGATTGAAGCACAAGATCCCCAATGAAACCATGCACATCGTACGTCCGTGAAGCCAAGGAATTGGTGGCTGGAGCATGGAACTCAAGCATCAAGGTCCGGTGACGTCCATAGTTTTAAATAGCCGGCTATAGCCCCGCTATAGCTTTGCTATTGACATTTCAGCAGGATGACGCTAAATGATATCATGTACAAATACATCGTTATAGCCTGCTATAGCCGGTTATAGCTTCGCTATAGCAGATTTCAAGGTCTGCCGCTATTTGACATAACCCGCTATTTAAAACATTGGTGACGCCTTGTTTAGTAGTGGCGAGACGACTTGCTCTGCAACTTCAAGTATACGACGCCCTAGCAAGCTATTGGCCTACACCGATGTCGTTGTCGTGCTTTCACTTACGCGGTTGCGCCGGCAGCTGGCATATGGAGCTTGACGGCGCCGCGGTTGGTGCCAGAGGGGAGGCGCATGTTCTTCAATTGATATAACATTTTCTCTATAAATTAATATAAGAGCGTTTAAATCACTATTTTAGTGATCTATAAGCGATTTTATATTAGTTTACGGAGGGAGTATTTACAAGAAGAGAAACAAAAGCCTTTTTGGATTGAAATAAAAGGTGGATTTTGTGAGCAACAGCACCCGTACAGTTATAACGCAACAGCAGAAGAGCCGAACCCCGTAAACTCTCTACTCTAGTTTCATTTTTCTCTAGAAGTGAGTAAAATGAACTCCCAGCCAGCATCTTATTGAATTTTTTTAAGACGAAAGCCCTTGTTTTGTTTGTTTGCACTAGGAACTCATGGTGCTTTGTTATTATCAAGTGTGGTCGTGGAACCTGTGGCTTTAGGTATGGAAGGTCTCATTACAAAAACTAGATTGGACACACACCATGTTTGGCAGGGCGAAGAAGCTATTGACCCGCACGCGAGCATCAATTAATGATGCACAAGCGGCCTTGTGTAGCTGGCGGCGCGTGTCCCACGAAATACCGGTTGTACAAGATGAAGATGGAATCAACATGATCGTGCTGTGAAACTGGTCAGAGCGCTGGGCGACCAACACGGTATTGGTGTCTATTGTGCTTGACCGGTTCCAGTTGCACGCCTTAGGACAGTTAGCTCTCCTTGCAGAGATTGAACCAGCCATGGACGAAAGATCATTTGCTTACTTACGAGTCACTGCCGGCATGTTGCCATCATTCCCCTGGTTGGTGAGACATGACAAAGTCAGATTCAATGGCTGCAATGAGTATTCATATTTCAAGATAATAGCACGCAAAGCATGTCTAAAGCTAACCTGTATCAGGTTCCATACATGTGACTGTTGAGCTCCCGATGTCTCTCAATCTCACAACATGATAGCATGTTAGCCTAGTCCAAATAATGGTTGAAACATGGCAATACATTTTGGCCTCTCTTCCTATCATTCCGTCATCTCTCGCGACCGACTCACTCTGGTGTATGCTAAGCCACCTTTTATAACATTGCTCGGTTGGTTGTGAATATACAATATCCTACAAAATAAACGCAGATGAATGTTTTTATTTTCTAAGAAAATGCAGTTTAATGTTGAAGCTCTCAATTTGTTGATGTACTGTGTACTCCAATGGTGGGTTGGGTGTGAGTTTTAAAGTATTGTTGTCATTTGTTGTATGTACCATACCATAGGTTTCATGTATTCACCATGGACGTGTAGTCCAACACTTGTGATCTGATATACTTGCAGAGCACAAGAAAATTAGTATCTGAAACATATCATCGATGGAGCTTGTTAAACACAGAAACACTAGTGGGATCGATTAGCATAAACCATTTTTTTTCATGTTATTTCTGTAGATTATGACATGTTCAAGTGAAAAATCCATGGCAAATCAAGTTAACATTGTCCTTAGAAATCAAGACATCAAGTTTCTAAATTTACAACCTAATTACGTCAATTTGTTATGACTGGATATCATGATCAGTTACCTTAGCGGTTGATTTCACTAACTACTTCAGCAAGCTCATGTATATGTAAGTTATATACAAGGTATGTTGGATCGATTCGTCATGCCACATTTATTCGTGCCTCGCTCCTTGCCCAACATATCATCCCCTTCCCGTCGGTGGCTAGGTCAAACTCTTCCTTCTAGGCTTCACCAATGAGCATGTGCATTTGCGTCCCTTTTGCATGCTAGTCCGGCTGCCGATGGCCGGCAATGGAACCCTGGTGCCTCTTCTCCGACTAGTAGTTTACGTTAGGGTGTTTTAATCCTCGTAGGTGCGGCACCCGGGTGGATCGAGGTGCTTCTTCTTTGATTTTGTCTTGCGGGCTCCAATCCTTCTCGAGATTGTCTGTCGGGATGAGATAGCGAAGCTTTGGCATAGCATCCTGCCGTGTCCTTGACAACAAGGTTCATCGTGTGTGCGCAATAGAGAGATTTGGAGTCAGGTGTTTTACAACCTTTCATGGGTTCAAATGCAACCATTGTGGCTCTGGGTGCGGATCCTTGGGGCACGTGTCAGAAGACTTTCTAGTTGTCATCAATAAGATAAAGTCGGTTCCAATGCGGTAGTGGAGACAAGTTCTCGTTCTGACAATAGTAGGGGTGATTTGAAGGTCTAAGGATCTCAATGTAATTTTTATTATGTTTGATGTGCTTTGTACTTCATGATAATAGTCCCATATATTTTTCACAAAAAAAATACAGAATACGTTGAGCAGCAAGGAACGAAGAAGACGTGGGAGTACTCATCACGTGGCTGTTACTCAATACTAGTTGAATGCCGTGTGTTGCCATGGAACAACAAATTTTTACAAGTCTTGCCATGCCGTGTGTCGCTGTGTTTCGCTGGGTCCGGTCGTGCATATTGTGTCCATGCTGGCTGGGGGGGGGGGGGCAGGTTGCGACGGTATCGGCCACGACAGGACATGATTGGGACTTGCTGGCTGCTTCTTCGGTGGACGTGCACACCGGCTGGCCCGGTTCGGATGGACGGACTGATGCGCCGGGATCGGCCGCTTTGAAGCGCCGCATGGAGGCGTCGGGGGCGCCAGGGTCAGCTGCACCCATCGTACAGGTGCAAGGCCCGTGACGGTGGTAGGGGCCATCACCTTACCGGCTGGATCATGGGATTGCTTGCGGCAGGATGAGCTGCCGCGGGTGACGACCAATGCTGACTTCCCACGCGGACCTACGCAGAACGAGATCGTCGCCTTTGGAGGCATCGCGGATCCCAGGTCTGAAGGTAGACGGATGAGCAGTCGTCTTCAAGAACAGCCAGACGTTGAGGACCTGCAGCTTGGGCGAGCGATGCGGGCGGCCAAGCTTCATGACATTGAAGTCACTATAGGTATGTCAGTCAATACTTCCAATTTTATTCTGCATTTTTTTGAGGTAGATATTCTGCATAATGCAAACGAGTTGGGAGTTTCGCTAGGGAGTAATGGAAAAGAGATTGCAAAATCTGTTAATGACTTGCTCGATCTTGAGGCAGAGCGAGCTTTGGACATGATTAGGAACCTAGCGGCTGTTAAACCGTTAAATGATTCAGAAATTGAGGCTTTAGGTGTTTTCAATAATTTTTGTGATGACTTAGGACCCTCTCCCACACGGTCTCAGGAGGATGATAGCATTCATTCTCAGGAGGTTCTAACACCCATGGTACCGGAGGGAGGTGCAATCACTGAGCTTGGTTGTATGGACCGAGTTGATGAGTATAAGAAGCCTAAGCGAAATTGGAACCCAAAAAATTATCTGGCTTCGGCTGTGTGTAGGAGTGTTAGGATTAGGACTGCTAAAAAATTCTATGATGATAAATGAGAGAAATATTTTGGAATAGCTTAGGTCTGACAAACTTGGCTAAACGTAGGTTCTGGGCTGATGCTTCTATTCAGCATAAGCTAGATTTCATTGCTCTCTCTGAAACGGGTAGAGATAATTATACATCCCAGTTTCTCAATACCCTATCAGGAGGGGTTGACTTTGACTGGCATTGTTTACCGGTAGGATCTTACTTGGGGTCAAATGCGAAACTTTGGAGGTTAGGAGTATTATTTTGGGGGAATTTGCCGTGAAATTTTGGGTGAGGTCGAAGGTTGATGGGTTCCGGTGGGCACTCGTGCAGTATATGGCGCTGCACAACCGGAGTTAAAGTCAGATTTTCTGGTTGACCTTGTCCGTATATGCGGAGATGAGAGACTTCCAATTTTGGTTGGGGGTGATTTTAACATCATCAGAAGGTGGTATGAAAAGAACAACGATAATTTTGATAGTCGATGGTCTTTTATGTTTAACGCCATCATTGAGAGCCTTGATCTCAGAGAAATAGAGCTCTCAGGCAGAAAATTTACATGGGCCAACACACTTCTAAATCCAACTTCTGAGAAGTTAGATCGTGTTCTCACAAGTGTGGATTGGGAGGAGAAGTTTCCCTTGGTGACGGTGCAAGCGTTGACAAGGGGAATTTCGAATCATACTCTTCTCCTTGTTGTCTCCGGGGAGGCGACTCATACGGGGAATAAAACTCTCTTCTCTTTTGAATTAACATGGTTTGAGATAGAAGGTTTTATGGATCTGGTTTCCTGTGAGTGGGCAAATTATTTGGACGGACGGTCGAATGTTGAAAAATGGCAGAATAAGATTAGACACTTACGGCAATTCCTTCAAGGATGGGCCAAACACTTGAGTGGAGCCTATAAGATTGAAAAGGAAGGACTCATCCAACTCATTGATGAATTAGATTTAAAAGCCGAGTCCTCCATTTTAGAAACTAAAGAATTGGAGACTAAAGTGGAGGCCGAACTCAGACTAAAAGAATTGTTGCGTGAGGAAGAATTAAAGTGGACACTGAGAGCAAAAGTGCGGAAAGTGGTCCAGGGGGACAATAACACACAATTCTTCCATATGATTGCAAATGGCAAACATCGCAAGAAGAAGAAAATTCAGCTCGAGCAAGATGAAGGAACGATAGTGGGTCAGGAAAACCTAAAACTATATGTCACAAATTATTACAAGCAGTTATTTGGGGAAGCTGACGAAAGTTTCGTATCCTTAGACGAATTAAGGGTTGAGGATATCCCACAACTTGCGACGGACGAGAATGCGATCTTATCCGCCCATTTACAAAGAAAGAGGTGTTTGAGGCAATCTCACAAATGAAGAATAGTAAAGCGCCCGGGCCAGGTGGTTTCCCAGCGGAGTTTTATAAGAGATGTTGGCAGGTCATTAAGGGTGACTTGCTTCCAATGTTTCATGATTTGTTCTTCGGACATTTACAGTTATTCCACTTAAACTTTGGAATGATTACTTTGCTTCCTAAGAAGACTGAGGCGGTGCGGATTGAGCAGTTCCGTCCAATATGTCTTCTCAATGTGAGCTTTAAAATTTTCACCAAAGTCGGGACGAATAGGCTAACGCAGATTGCACATAGTGTGGTGCAACCATCTCAAACTGCCTTCATGCCAGATAGAAACATCCTAGAAGAGGTGGTGGTCCTTCATGAAACACTCCATGAGATTCACACAAATAAACTAGACGGAGTGGTTTTTAAGGTGGATTTTGAGAAAGCGTACGATAAGATCAAATGGTCATTTCTTCAGCAGGCCTTGAGAATGAAAGGATTTGATAATGCCTGGAGAAAGAAGGTCGAATCCTTCACGCAAAAATGTAGTGTTGTAATAAAAGTGAATGATGATATAAACACATAAGGGTCTAAGACAGGGGGACCTGATGTCACCTATTCTGTTCAACATTGTGGTAGACATGTTGACAATTTTGATAGGAAGAGCTAAAGAAAATGGCCAAATTGGTGGCCTTGTTCCACATCTGGTGGAGGGTGAAGTGTCCATTCTACAATATGTTGATGATACCATCATTTTCATGGAGCATGACTTAGAAAAAGCAAAGAATATGAAGCTTCTGCTATGCTTATTCGAGCAGTTGTCGGGGCTCAAAATTAATTTCCACAAAAGTGAACTATTATGCTTTGGAAGGGCCAAATAAGAACAAGATGCTTACAGACAATTGTTCGGATGTGAATTGGGCTTGATGCCTTTCTCATATTTGGGAATACCGATTCACCATCGTAAGCTTTTTAATAAGGAATGGAAATGTATTGAATACCGATTTGAAAAGAAACTAAGCTGTTGGAAGGGTAAGCTTATGTCATATGGAGGCCGGTTGATTCTTATTAACTCGGTGTTCACGAGTATGCCAATGTTTCTCTTGTCATTCTTTGAGGTACCGGTAGGGGTACGGAAAAGATTAGATTTCTATCGGTCGCGATTCTTCTGGCAAAGTGACGAGTCAAACCGGAAGTATAGACTTCGCAAAATGGTATATCATTTGTCGGCCGAAAGACCAAGGGGGTCTTGGTATTGATAATTTAGAGATGAAAAACAAATGCTTACTCAACAAATGGCTGTTTAAGCTATCTAGTGAGACCGATGTGACATGGGCGCAGATTCTGCGTAGTAAGTACCTACAGTCCAAGATCTTAGCCCAAGTGACGGCCAGACCGACCGATTCACCTCTCTGGAAAGGACTGATGAGGGTGAAATCAGCTTTCTTCGAGAGGACAAAATTTATTGTGGGTAATGAAACTTCTACGGGATTTTGGAAGGATACGTGGCTAGGGGAGACGCCTCTAGCTATCCAATACCCGTCTCTATATAATATTGTTCAGCATAGAGAGGTCTATGTTACAACGGTATTACAATCTATTCCTCTAAACATTCAATTAAGAAGAAACTTAGTAGGAAATCGTTGGGAAGCTTGGCTCTATCTCATGAGAAGATTATTGGATGTTCAGCTTTCTAACCAACCCGATCATCTGCACTGGACACTAACAAAGAATGGGTTGTTCTTGATCAAATCTATGTATTTGGATATGATTAATTCGGTAATTATCCCTCGAACGGTGCATATCTGGAAGGTCAAAGTTCCTTTAAAAATTAAAGTGTTCATGTGGTTTGTCCACAAACAAGTCATTCTCACTAAGCACAATCTAGCAAAATGAAACTAGACTGGATCTCGAAGATGTAGTTTCTATGAGCATGATGAGTCTATCAAACACCTCTTTCTTGACTGCCCATTGGCAAAGATTGTATGGCGGTCGGTTCATATAGCTTACAACATTGCTCCTCCCACTAGCATACACAAGTTATTTGGGACGTGGCTAAACGGAGTTGACGTAGAAACTATGAAACACATTTGTGTAGGCGTATGTGCTTTATTATGGGCTATATGGAATTGCGGGAATGATTTGGTCTTTAATAGAAAAATAAACTTTCATTTTTTGCAGGTTATCTTCAGAGCCACTAATCCGTATGTGGTCGCTACTCACTTTGACGGATGCCAGGGAGCGTATGGTTACTGGGTCTATCCGATGGAAGATGGTAACACAGGGTATTTTCAACCGGTTTGAATGACGGTCATGTAATACGATAGGAAAATTTCGACAAATTCCTTTTTTTTTAATTATGTGATAATTATGAGAACCAATCCTACTACTTCTCGTCCCGGGGTTTCCACAATTGAAGAAAAAAGTACAGGTCGTATCGATCAAATTATTGGACCCGTGCTCGATGTGTGTAGTTTCCTACCTTGTTTTGCCGCCGTTTATGACTGCTCCGTTCCTTTTTTATTCTTTCATAGCTCTTAACGAGCACCTTTAGTTTTTTATGAACTATGACTTGGAGACTCTGCTGGACAAGTTGCTTTCTAATAAAGTGGCCGTATGCATCGTTTAGATGCAGAGGCCGAGGGATACCCTCCTTTTCGAAAAAAAAGTGATGGCTTGTATACCCACAACACAAAGATATCAGTCAGCATAACATAACTTACTCTGTATCACAATCCGAGAAAAGCCTTTTCGCTTTCCCTATGCCGCTATCGATAATGCATGAATTAGTGAAATCAATGACAATGACATTTGTTTGGAATATTTCTATTAAATCCAAAATATTATTTTCCTTTCAGAGGATAGAACTTTGAATAATATTTGAACATACACATTTTCTAATGCAGTCGAAGACCAGATAAAATAATATGTAAATTGGACACGGACATTTTTCGAGAGATAAACACAGATATGTAGTACATATACTATTAACACATATTGCATACCTTTATATCAATGAACGAAGTCAGCAGAGTATATGAAGTTCACAGTAGTTTCCGCTTTGTACAAGTAAATGGAAATATTAATAAAACATAAGGAGAGACAAATATGCCACACCATACAATTTCATTTTAAAAAAATAAAGAGAACATGCATGATGTTCATAATGTCAACTCTCTGAGGTGCTGCCGACATTTTCTACTGAAGGACCACAATAAACCATATCAGAACTCACCAATATCTTGATTAGATCTTCAAAAAATTTGGTGTTCCTTGAATAAAATGTAAAGACAAAAAAACCATGAATTTCATATTCCACGGATGTCATGAACCACAACTGGCCGATTTATTCTCGTAGCAATTCAGCAACCAGCCCCACCTTCCATAACCGAGCATACCTTCCTTCGCACCTCAGTGCTTCATATCCGTTTACGTCGTTCAATTGCATTATTTTTTCGACATGGGAAATATAGTAATATCGCAAAGATATCAGTTACACCCAGCTTCCGCAATAATGCAATATCGTAAAGACATTACGATGCACACGGCCAAAACAACAACAAAAAGAAGAAGAAGAAAGAAAGATTACTTATAGCTGCATCACGAACCACCACCTAGACAACACCCGAAGTCCAAACTCTTTAAAAGCAACTCCTATAAGAAAAAAACAATGCACAAGCACCGTCATCGCCCGATAGTAGATCTTAAGTTTTCACCATGGAGAAGATCCGCATTTTGAAAACAAGGCCTTCCATAAGGTCACTGCCAGGCACAACCAATTAAGGCCAGACCTTGTATCTTCACCGTGAAAGTTATGATTTCGTACTTCGCCTATATTGCCACCCCCACTTGCCGATGCCGTTGATACTAGTCATGAATCACCAAGAAAAGTTCTCATCTCCACGAAAACTCGATCTTCCATTACAAGACCTCGCACCTCAGCTGCCATGATGTTCTCCGCCACTATCTTCACCATGAAAATCTACTGACGTGTCTCATGATGTCAACAAATACCGAAGCTTCGCGTCACACCCTACTGAAGCCACTCGGGCTGAAATAGGGGCGCACACGACCGAATCACATCCGATCCAGCAATCTACAGGCGTCAAGCACCCAATGATGATCGCCGGTGGAGCATTCCAGAACTTGTCAACGGCTAGATCTATGAGGGTCGACAAACGACAAAACACCATCATAGAGCAAAAAGAACCAAAGGACCACGTCACCCGCTGGTTTTCTACAGTAGGCCGGAGATCTCAGCGGGCACCTCCATCACCACCCACACCACGCGAAGATGAGTAGCCGAGCCGCACCTAGCCCTCCAATCGAGTCGTCATGCCGTCCCCACAACGACAATCGAGCTCACCGAAGTAATCGGGGGTCACCGCCCCAACGCCCATCTCCGCCAAACGAACCACGCCTTCCAGGGCCGCCATGAAGCTCCGGGTGAAGATCCCACAACGCAAGAAAAGACGCCCCCTCCCCCCTCCCCCCTCCCCCCCGCTGCCATCAATCGCACGAGGGCGATGAGGACACGCCTGTGCCGTCAGCCTCGCGAACTTTGACCGGAGGCGCAATTTGATGGCAGCAGTGGTAGCAAGATCAGAGGAGGAGGGCCGGTGGCTGTGCGGGATGGGCCTGAGTAGCCCATACAGGGAGCGACGCGGGGCGTTCTCTCGATCCTCGAAAGGATCGCCGTTCAATTACATGGCATCTCTAAATGTAGATTTATAAAACCTAGGCACCTGGCCAACGTTATCTGGGCGGTTGGCTCTCGTTCATGTACTTCTGAATATGTTCTTGTTCCTATCATCTAATTAGGTCTGCATGTTGCAACGGGAGATGTAGTTGGTCTGTTCACCAAATTGTTCAACGACAACAGTGGGGCTATGCCACCTGCTCTCTGGATGGATTTTGAACCGGATGCGGTGCTCCCCTTAGTTGTCAACGATGCCACTATTTTACTAAGGTTTTCCTTTTCGACACATGAATCCTCAAACACTAGAACCACTCGTTAATTTACATGACCTTTAAAATTTATTTTCATAGCTCATGCCTATCATGAGGCCATCCTGTTGAGGATTATTGAATCAAACAACAATTCATATAATAAACATCGCATTAATACCACACATAAGATTTTAGTATCAAGGTTCACTCGTGCCCCTCTAGTATTGCCCAATTTAACTCGCCTCAAGTTCACAATAGAAATAAAACACACACGATGGGCTGGCAAACATGAACGAAGGGAACCGGGAAGACATGGGTTTGCAGAGGAGGGGTGTGGTCCATGGGGAAAATAGAGGACAGAACCCAGCTGCAGCCATCTGTCATCGGACGATCTCCTTGGGGGGATTGGGTGTGGAGGTGACACCTCCTGAGTGGCCCGAGAGCGACCTGAGGTAGGTAGGGTTTCAAGACTAGGCGCGGCGCATGTAGTTTCAATTACTTATGATCGTCTTGATAATTTTTTTATAAGGTTATGATAAAGAAAATCACGGTTCTAGTGAGAAATTGCAAAGCATGATTTTTCACCAGTTATTTTTATACATGATCCAAGATAGTACATCATAATGCCACCGCCTCGCCTTTTCCACCTGGCTGCAGAAGACGAGGTTCTACTGGTTTCTGAATATACATTTGCAAAAGACAATGTGAATTCGCTGAAGATAAATAAGAAATGAGGAGCAGGATTGTCCCCAATGCTGACCATGGTATGACCTGTTAACGCACTCAGATGCCCATGTCATAAGATCAACTTACAGCAATATTCATGTACCTTCCAACGCTCACGTCAAAGTAATATAGTCTAGCAATCGAACGTGTACCACATGTTGGGTCCGTTGCAAGGTCAGGGATTCGACATCATCCTCTTAGAGGACTCCTCCGGCAGTCCGGCCATGCCATGCTCAACGAAGCAGGCACCAAATCCTTCATTAGTCATGACCATGCTAGACTTCAACTTCAGCTTCGGTCACGAGACTGCATCATTTCCAAAACCTCGCTAGCAAGCGAGGTTTATTTCTCTGAAGTATTTACTGGAGAAATTGTGCTGCCTTTAAAAAATTAGATTAAGCATGCAGACAGTGTTATAATTGGCTTAAGACCCTTGGTGTCGTGGAAATGAGCTCACTGCACCTCATGGAGGTTGATACCAAAACAAGCACGACTTTGTGTACAAGTTCTGTTGTGGTGCTAAATCTGACAGTAAGAGATTAATAGTGACGGAGCTTGATCTAGCGAGATGCCACTCGGACATAAGAAGGTATACAGGTTCAGGTGCCTCGATGGTGGAGGTAGCCCTAGTCTTGTCTCACTGGAAGTTGTTCTTGCGCATGAGATTATGAATACAGAGGTTATTAATGAGTAGTTGGACGCCAGATGTAGATTGTACAGAGTATGTCATACCCCAGGAACCTGAGCTAGCTATGCTACATGGTGTAATAATGTGCATTTGTGTGTGCCCACTAATTGTGGTAGCGGACGCTCATGAACATCAACTCGATAGTCACTGATAACGTCGTCTGTTAACACTTGATGGTGCGCTTCAAGTAAGGCCTCCATTGATCCATGTGGCGACTGACCTTAGCTTGATGTATAATCCTTGTGACAGTCATCCGACTGACCAATGAACCGACCAAGGAAATTCCCTACAATTTTATTTTATACATTACCATCAATTGTGTTGAGTTTTATTCATATATATGCATGTATTGACCTCCTTCTTTAAATTAGATCTGGAAGATGCGGGACGAACTCGTACCACATGGTCGCATACGAGCAATTCAAGAGGAATTGACGTGATTCTTTCTTAACCACGTCATACGTGAAGGCGAAGAATACTATATTAATTTAGATTGGATCTTAGGGATTGTAAGAGATCTTATATTATACATATATAGCTAGTAGCATCGGATAGATATACGAAAACTTGTTGTTCGACCAATCTCTCGGAGAAAGAGAGGTCGATCACTTCTCTGTGTGTATATGTTCATGACGATCTTATGTACTTAATGGTTCCTTTATTTGCTTACTAGCTAGCGTGTCGAGTTCTTTCTATCGTAGCTAGCTAGCGTCGACCAAGCACTGAGAAAAAAAGGACACTCCTCTCTATTAATTAGCTAGCTAACACAATATGAAACCCCTAAACTAACCCTCACCCCCCTTTAAAAAAAACCATCAACTGCGAGATGTTGACGCGTGGATGCTTTTTGATCCCGGTTGGTGTTACCAACCGGGACTAAAGGTCCTCCCCGCAGCGGCCACATGGAGCCCCTTCTGTACCGGTTTGTAAGCGAACCGGAACTAAAAGTTTAGGACTTTAGTCCCGACCCTTTAGTCCCGGTTCCAGAACCGGAATTAATGGGCCTCTGGAACCGGGACAAATGGACCATTTTCTACTAGTGTCACCCTCCATCTAAGAGCTCCTTTGATTCAAAAAAAATCTATAAGATTTTTTAAGGATTAAAATCCTTAGAAATTTTTCCTATATTGGTCCTTTGATTCATAGGATTGGATCCCATAGGAATTTTTCCTATGAAATCATTTGTACTACATTTCATAGGAAATCTAACATCCACTCCTACCTCTTTTTACAATTGCTTTGTTTTTTCTCTGGCATCAAACACTTCTTGCTTCAAATGGACATGTCACTTTAACCCTTTGCTTTTCCAATTCTTACGTCTTCAAAATCATGGGAATCAAGAGGCCCTTAAAAGGAAAAGCTCACCTACCCACAATCGGTTACTCCCTCCGTCCTCTAAGCGTTTTTAACACTAGTGCCAGCTCTTATCCTCCATTAGTGGAATTGGCGTCGCCGTGGTCCGATGCTTGGCTGTTCTGTGCAAGGCCCTGTCACCCATGTCACCGCATCGGTAACAAAGCCCTGCCAAGTTCTGGATGTTTCGGGATGGGGTGGCTCAGCTGTCACCCTCCATCCTGCAAAAAAAGTAAAAGCTCTCACGACCTTAGTTAGTTATTTTGGTTGAAACGATGGAGGCTAGTGGCCAGCAGCTCTTATCCTCCGTTAGTTAATTGATGAGTTCGTGGTCTGCTCTCACTGGCACGACGGCATTATTTTATGTTCACTCTGACAACTCGATCTGCTGCGCCGTGTCCGGTAACAGCGACGATGGATGTTGCCGCCGGTGGTGCGGAAGGCGGGCTGGAGGTGGTGGTGTTCCCGTGGCTGGCGTTCGGGCACATGATCCCATTTCTGGAGCTCTCCAAGCGCCTGGCGGCGAGGGGCAACGCCGTGAACTTCGTGTCCACGCCGCGGAACCTCACGAGGCTCCCGCCGGTGCCGGCTTACCTGTCAGCACGCCTCCGCTTCGTGCCGCTCCCGCTGCCGGCTGTGGAGGGGCTGCTGGAGGGCGCCGAGTCAACGGCCGACGTGCCGCCCCACAAGATCGACCTACTCAAGAAGGCCATGGACGGCCTCGCCGACCCGCTCGCCGCTTTCCTCGAGGACGCCGTCGTCGCCGGGAGGAGACCGGACTGGATCGTTCTTGACTTCTGTCACCACTGGGTGCCGCCCATCGCGGACCAGCACAAGGTAGCATGCGCCCTGTTCCAGATCCTCCATGCCGCGTTTGTGGCCTTTCTGGGGCCGCGGTGGGCGAACGCCGCGCACCCGCGCACGGAGCCGGAGCACTTCACCGTGCCGCCCAAGTAGATCCCCTTGCCGTCCACCACCTTCTTCCTCCGCCACGAGGCGAGTGGATCGCCGGCACCTTGCGCGCCAACGCGTCAGACGTGTCGGACGCAGACTGCACCTGGCAGGTCTTCGAGCGTTGCCGCCTCGTCATCTGCCGTAGCTGCCATGAGCTAGAGCCCCGGATGTTCGCCCTCCTCTCCGATCTCTTGCGGAAGCCCGCCGTCCCCTCCGGTATCCTGCTACCGGGTGCAGCCGACGACCACCAGCAGAGCAGCTCAGGCGGCGTCGCCCGTCACCAGGTCCTGCGATGGCTCGACAACCAGCCTCCCAAGTCTGTCATCTACGTCGCGCTAGGGAGCGAGGCGCCACTGACGCTAGATAACATCCATGAACTAGCGCTCGGGCTGGAGCTCGCCGGCGTGCGCTTCCTCTGGGTGCTAGGCAAGCCTGCCGGCAGCAACAAGGTCGCCGGGCCATTACCGGCCGGGTTCGAGGAGCGAACACGGGCGCATGGTGTCGTCTGCACAGGGTGGGTGCCGCAGATGAAGGCGCTCGCGCACGGCGCCACGGGCGCGTTCCTGACGCACTGCGGGTGGGGCTCCACCATCGAGAGCTTCGCGTTTGGGCTCCCGTTGGTCATGCTCCCGTTCATCATCGACACGCCTATCATCGCACGGGCGATGGCGGAGAGAGGGATCGGCGTGCAGGTGGCCAGGGACGAGAGGGGCGGCTTGTTCGACAGGCTCGGCGTCGCGGCGGCCGTGCGGCGCGTCATGGTGGAGGATGAGGGGAATGTGTTCACGACAAACGCCAAGAAGCTGAAGGAGCTTGTCGTCGACGAAAGGCGTCAAGAGCAGTACATCCATGAGCTCGAGGAACATCTAAGACGCTGCAAAGACGTGTAATATAATTGCCATGCTTGTCCACATTGTATGTTTGTGCGTCATGAAATTGGTCGCACTTGTATCTTGGCTTTTCAATTTTGTTGGCATCAGAAATCGGTCGATTAATAAATTTCACCGGTCATTAATCGGTTATTTTATCACAAATCCAGGATTTTCAGCATTAAAATATGCTATATTCAACCAAAAACAATATTATATCAGTCTTAACTTTATTACTCCCTCCGGTCCTTTTTAGTTTGCATATAAGTTTTGATCAAAGTCAAAGTATCTCTACTTTAACCAAACTTATAGAAAAAATTATTACCATTCATAATGCAAAATCAATGTTGTTAGATTCTTATGAAACGTAGTGTCATAGTATATATATTTGATATTGTAGATATTGATATTTCTTAATATAAATTTAGTCAAACTTTGCAAAATTTGACTTGACCGAAATCTAATACGCGGAGGAAAAAGGACCGGAGGGAGTACTTTCTTTAAATCCTGATACGATGACAAACAAAGTAGGATAGCAATACATATTTCATGACAAGGTCCAAAAAGCATAAAGAAACATGGTTCTTAGACACACAGCGCTACAAAAGAACGCCTGATTTATCTCTATATTTCTGTCTTCCTGATAAATCGCTTGTGAGACGTCCAAGCGAGAAACGGTGTTAATATGGTATAATCTTATCAATGACCCCTGAGTAGTACTGATAAATTGGACAACAGATCGCTCATTCGTCCAATTTGTTGAACTTTTAGTTTTATGTAAAAATAACATAGAAATACACTAGTTGATGAGGCCTAATAAAAGACAAAGTATTATGCACCTAGTCAGTATAGTAACACATCCAAAAATACAAAAGAAAAAAAATCGCCCAGGCCACCCGTTGCCTCTCGGGTGACACAGGCAGCGACCTCACCTTCGCCGGTAAAACCACCCTCCTCCCTCCCTCACCCTACCTCCACGTTGCCGCCAGCCAATGTAACCGACGCAAAAACATGTGCGACACTCGGTGACGACGGGGCGGTTCTCTCCTGCCATGCCATCTTGCCCTCACGGATCTGCATTCGCCGACACTATAAAAAAAAAGAGTTAGTGCTATATTGATCCGTGTTACTGTTACTTACTAGTAGCGCGTTATATTAACCCATGCTACTATTTAATTTTAGTTGTAGCGCGTGGTTTAAAAAAATACTCTACTAGTAAATATCTTCGATTTTGTCCCGCGGACACGTTATAGTAGTAGCCATGGTTTGCTAGGCTGCGCCAGCACTAGAAACATGGTCGTAGCGCGCGGGTCACGACATGCGCTACAACTAACCTAGCCCAGCGAGACAACCAAGCCTAACCCAGTTAACACCCTACCATCGTTCTCTCATTTTACCCTTTGTATCGCGCGAACCCTAGACGCCACCATCAACGCCGGACGATTCCGGCACCTTCCGTCGGCCCTCCCCGGAGCGCAGCACACCCACGAGCTCTCCTCGTGACACTTCTTTCCCCTGGCCAGATACACCCCTCGCGGCCGCAAGCGCTCGCGCGCGACCCCTCCGCGCGGCTAGGGTTTCGGCTGCCTCCCCTCTCCCCTTCTTCTTTCTCTCCCCGCCCCATCACTTATTTCTTCGATTCGGTGCAGCAGCCACCCTCCTCCATAGATGAGGACGATCACCACGACACGCACATGGTCGAGCTCGGCATCATCTTTCTCAGGTGTCCTAGCTTGGGTAAGAACCCCATCCCCATGGCCATTTCATTTTCTTCCTCTGGCCCTCTTCCCTGTTCTTACATGAATCCTGTTAGAGATATATTTGAAGTCCATGTATTTGATAGTCTAGAATTTGTAATTTGTCTCCTACCTTATCTCTAGGAGGAACTTCTTGCCCTTCAAGTCTTGTACTCTTCAAGTCTTGCCCTTCAATACAACATCCATCATATTCCGCATCAATCCCTTTCTCCCTTTCAACATGGTATGTGTCGTAAGTTCCTACACCTAGCCGCCGCCCGTCGTTTCCGCATAACGCGCTGCCCCCGGGGCAGTTGGTCTTCATGACCGCCGCTGGCGGCCGCGCAGCCTGTACAAAAGGTTCGTTTGCCGGTCGTGTTGACCGGCTGCCCTAGAGAGTCTTTTTTTCCCGATCTATTGATTCGGGTTTTTTCTCTTCCGCCGGTCGCTTTGATCGACGTTTTATTTTTGGTTTTCCGATCTAAGATCGGTTTGCGTCGTCCACCGCCGCCGTCGACCCCATGCCTCTACTTCCACACCGATGCAACCGGCCGACCTCTACTCCAACCTGGCGGCCTCACACACCGCGACAGCCCATCACGTCCGTCGTTCACGCATCTGCCTGCACATCGCTCTATGCCGGCCATCGCCGCACCATGCCAAACAGGATGCCTACGTCACCCACCTACCGACTCTGTCGTCACTCCCCGGCCGCCTCGGGATCGTCGACTGCCTCCGCTTGCCGGCCCCCTCGATGGCTGCCTTGGGCTTGCTGGTTGTCGGGCTCACCGGCTACGCCAGGCCTGTCGTCTTACTTCGGCTTGCCAGTTGCCGGCTGCCCCGAGTTGCCGGTTGTCGGGATCGCCGGTTGCACCAGGCCTGCCGACTTCCTTGGGCTCACCAGCCCATCATCGGCCTCCTTCGGCACACCGCTCCCCGCCAGCCAACGTCGCCTTGGTCTGCTCGACCACCCCACTTCACCGTCCGCAACGCCGTCATCATCACCGAGCAGCGCCCCTAGCTCGCATGCAATCGGATTGATCACCCACGTGTCATGATCAACTCCATCCGCGTCGTGCGACTAACCTGATCAGTCGGTTGCATGAGTCTTCGCAGGTCCTGCGAAGGTTCTCCCTGAGTACAGCGCCCCTTCACCGATCGAGCAACGGGCTACAGCCGTGACACCCCATCAGGCCGCAACGCCGCCGCGCCGTACTTCTCACCGCGGTTGCCCCCACCCGCGAGCTGCCACTACACCGCCCCTTCGGGTTGTAGCACCACGGCATGCGGTCCCCGCCGCCGCCAGTGATCGTCCCCGTCGCTGCACCGACCCGCGCACCACCATTGTGTCGCCCCCTTAGGCCATAGCGCCACAGCACGCGGTCCATACCGCCATCCCGAGGTCTTCCCGTCGTCGCCCTGACTCGCGCGCTGCCGCCTCGTCACCCCTTCAGGCCGTAGCACCGCGACGCGCGGTCCACTCCGTTGTCCCGCGCATCGACTTCTATGTGGCACGTGCCGTGCCGCCTCCCTTGGCAAGAGAATGCCACCGTCTGTGTCGGTCTTCGTCATGTTTTTAGGTTCTTCCTCGCCTACTTTGAGCATCGCCGCTGCGAACCTAACCAGTCGCACTGCCCCTCTTCTTTGGTGCCGCTGCAGCTTGCTCACCCGAGCCATGCCGCCCGTCCACCCCCTTCATCCCCATCCAGCACCAGCTCATCGCCACAGTCGTTGTCGTCTTCCCCAGCTACTTCATCTACAACGACCACCGCGGCGACATTGGACCCCCGCCGATTTACACCGCAACCATCGTCGAGTCCTTCTCCGCTAGCCTCCTTGACATGGCGTACAAGTTCTATGCAGGTCCCTATCTACGCATGCCCGATGCTGGCAACACCCTCGCGTTCCTTTCTCCCTGGTGTGTTCCCAGGCCTGGCAAGCCTAGAGCGACGCATCGTCAACACCGACTTCGTCCGTCTATGCATGCGTAGTGCTGGCAACACTGATGCGTGCCTTCGTCCATGATGAGTCTTCGGGCTTGGCAAACCTGGCGCGACGCATCTCAACTACATCTTCTTTCCGACGCACCACTACTTGGACACCACTGCGTCCATGATTAACTCGGCGCCTCTTTACGCCCGCGTTTCCACAACGACTTCCTCGACACCGGTTACCCCGACTCGACATCGACCACGGCGTTCTTTGCACGGCTATCTCGACCACGACTACACCATCCTACACTCGTGGCTACCTAAACATTGGCACAAAGGGCTATCACCTCGGTTGAGCAACTCATCGGCTACCTCTACAGTCGATGCGTGCGCGATACGACACCGTCCCCGATGTTCTTGCCACGACTGTGGGGGAATGTCAGCCCGTCGGCTGTTATTCTCTCCAGTCTGACCGTCCACGACGCTCCTGTTGTTCGCAACGCTACCGCTACGACTGCGAGAGGATGTTAGATATATATTTGTAGTCCATGTATTTGATAGTCTAGGATTTGTAATCACTCTCGTACCTTATCTCTAGAAAAGGCTTCTTGTCTTTCAAGTCTTGTACCCAATATATACTCGTCCATGAGGCTTAATACGACATCCATCATATTTGGTTGTAGTTGCAGCACAACCAGAACCACACAAAGGCATATGCATTTTTGTAGGCACGTCACCTAGCTCGCTTCAGATTCTGCAGATCTGCTCGCCTCAATTAATACTAAATATTGTTTATGCCATAAACCAATCTTATGTACTATTCCCTTGACACGATTTCTTATTTAGATACTTGATTTGTCGCTCTGTACCTCACAACAGGTGCTGAAGTTCATCTACTTGGTCGCCCTGCCAAACGAACAAGCAAAAGAACAAGTACAAATTGAGATACCAAAAATAAATGAATATGACAAATTCAAGATTGGTTTCGAATTGAGTAGCACATTGTTTAGATTATATGTAGCCCCTTCTTATAATTGAAATTATAGGCAAGCATGTTGGAGTTTTCTCTAACCCTAGCTCACCCCCAGCTCACTCTCTGGTCGCTCTCTCTCTCTCGAGAAAAGACCGAACAAGAAGGGAGGGAGAGCACGGTGGACAGAAGGAGGTTTCTGGCACTGGAACGCCCGCACGTATGGCTGCTTCCTCGAGCACAAACTCGATGCCTGCAGAAATTACAACGATCATCAACTCTTCATCTGGCGTCAGTCTACGTCGGCGCAAGTGGACGTCCACATGATGTCACCATCTCTATCGACTCCCCACCTGGCATGGGTGCCGACTACACCGACACGCCGCCTTTCAACTACATCGACACGGCGTCACAATCTTCATCAACTCTTCATCTGGCGCCATCTCCATCGGCACCAGCGGACGTCAACATGATGTTTCCATCTTCTTCCGCTTATCGCCCGGTGAGGACGCGAACTCCACTGGGCAAGTCGCCATTCTCCTGCACACCAAGCGGAGGCCGTCCCTGTAACTACGACGCATCGAGGTTTACAGCAACGAGCTCGTATTGTCGTCATCTTCAAGCAATGCCGCCACGCGGCAACACTCAAGTCTACTCCAACTTCTACACCAACACACCTCCCCAACCTGGTCCAAGCTCCAACGAGGCGAAGCCACTTCACCGACATGTCTTTTTCCGATGAAGCTACCATATGTCGCCGGGCACCGACGAGGCGAAGGCAAGCCACCATGTCCAGGCGGACACAACCAGGCCAGGCACCGACGAGGCGAAGGCCACCCATCTGTCTGAGCTGGCGAGGCCAGACAACTTCATCATCAGACATCGACACGCCGAAGGGATATGGCTAAACATCGCCGGAGCAGCGGATGAAGTGTCTCCACCCTTCTATTCCGCCACATCATCACCACCGTCTACACCGAGCACTTGGAGAAGACGAGATTTGAAGATGACGACTATTGCAGCAACTTAATCGGAGGTGGTCCTCGACTTCGACTCGCAGACGTAATTAAGAGGGAGCCTTCCGAGGCCCCGTGAACCAGAAATCCACAATCGCCCAAGTCATATCAACCGCACTTAGTGGCGGCGCCAGAAACTGGCGACGGCCCAGGCCGACCCAAGTAAAATGCTACAGTTAAGAAAGCAGCCAGCTCTCACACCCCAAGCAGCCTGGGCCTGTCTTCTGCTAGTTGGCCATGGAGCGCTTATGTAAAAGGATCATGTAATTTGTTTTCTCCCACGAGAGATTAATAAAGTACAAGTTTCCCTATATTTTACTTATGTATATATTTAGTATACTGGCACGCCCGCAATGTTTATTTCCCTAGCACATAGAGAGATGCTAACATAACAACCACGTTGTTGTTTTTATTATTTTCGCGTCAAAAATATACTCACAAAAACACAGAAATACAATAGTCACTCGGGTGCGCATAGGGCATCAAATAAGAAGCTACTCCTAGTAGTTATCTAAGAGCGTATACAGCCGGACCCGCATATCCTTCTTAAACGCCCGAAAGTCCCTTCTGGTCAGTGTCCGGCCAAAAACATGTTGAGCCAACCAGACCGTTCACTTTTGTCCTAAACGCTTGGACTGATCGGTCAGTCCGTCACGTAGGATGCAACACACTCCGGACCGTCTTTTATTTTTTCTCGTCCACTATTTTCTTTCTCTCTCTTCTTCTTCATCAATCATGTGCAAGTGACCGGACATATCAAGATAAAAAATAAAAAATATGGATGCGCAAAAGAAAAAACAGGGGCTTAAAATGGACACGCTCGATCACTAACGGGGGCTTCTACGGGTGTTTAGGAGGTCATATTTGCTAAGTCCATATGTAGACGCTCTAAGAGCTCTTGTATTTTTTTTATGGAAGGAATACATACGCAAGCTTCGTGCATGAAGATTGGATTGAGCATATGAAATCGAAAATCAATGGGAATAAATGACTTCGATTGGGCCCAGTGACCCACCTGACAACCATGATTAATTCTTAATGAGCAACCGTGCAAATTCTATTTAATGCGCCAACCAAAGTAAAAATAAGCATGAAAATTCAAAAGTAATGATCACGGAGGAGCTCTTTCATGCATGGTGATACAAGTCCTCCGTTGTGTACATGTGTTAAGGATGGCATATAAGTAAACATGATGTGACAAAACAATTATAAAGGAAAAAGAACATTACGGTGACCTTAGTAAGAAGATACTAAACATGTGGAGCTATGCAAAATGCCTACCAACAAATACTTGAGCGAGTTTAGTTGTTAAAAAATTAATGATAAAACTTATATACAAAATCTAAGCATCTTTGAATTGATAGAGTAGTTGCAAGCTTTTTAATGCCCTTTAGCATCTCACCTAATCATCCATGCCGTGGGGAATTTAATTGTTGTGCTTAGTATCTTTTCTTCTTGGGTCATCGTATTGCTATCTTATAAAATTAGTGTAGCCGAATAAAAGACATATGACAAAAATAATATGCACCTGCTCAGTAGTCACACACCCAAAAGGTAAAAGGAAAGGCCAAATTGTGAGTTTGACCGTATTACGATAGGGTTGTTATATGGGCCCATCAAATTAGCTTTGCTATTCTTTTTATTTAAGATATTTAAAACAATCTATAATTAAGATTTAGAAAATATAGTAAACTATGTAAAAATTAAAAGAAAAATCATGTACCTCGATATATGTTCATACATAACGAAAAATGTTTATGTCTCAACAAAGGTCCATGTATTCAAAATAACTTTTCAAGCATTTAGAGAAAAAAGTTCATATTTACAAATACTATTCATGTGGTCGGAAAATATATTAATGTATACATTTCTTCCAAAACAAATCAAGTACTGATTTTTAAAAAAAATTTAAATTGTTCATCTCTTAGAAAAAATAAATGAAAAAATAAATGAAAAAAACAACAACTAGAAGATAAATCGCTCTTGCCGTAAAGCCCGAATGGGCCGGCCCATTGCGTACACGGTGAATGATATACTTGGAGTGGTGAAAATAAACACCGACGATGTTGTGTCAAGGAGTGGTACGTTGCGGTGTAGTCATAATACAAAGATTCCTTGAGGTACTTATCCGGGCTCGTATTCGCTGTCATCAATGACCCAACATAACTTAAAGCCCTGGTTTGCCGGGAGGTTTTAGCTTTCTCTTTGGTCTCTAGCTGCATTACAAGAAAAAAAAATCCTTGGATTGCATAAAAGTAGTATACATGGAGGTTTGATATGCCTTTATTTTAATATCTTGTTCGAGATATATAATCTAGATAAATACGTCCATGAAGGAAGATATACCAACAACGAGGTGTATGACTTAGATAAATTTGCTCCATCTCTCATCGAGGAACGTCATGTATGGTTTTTGGATCTTACAATCTTGTTTTGATACTTACCCATTCTAGCTGGTAAATAAAGTAGATCATTTTAGCCCTAAAAACCTAAAGCTATGCATACTAGTATCTCCCGACTTATCATCGATAAGGTTCACATCACCATTTCATTAATCGGGAATAGTTAGGACGCATTATTTTGGCTTGACTACGTGTTTGAAGCAGGGAGGAGGCTCTACATGTATCTTGACAACCTTGCTCACGATATCACCCGACTTAATATAGTTCTCGGTGATGAAGAGTTTTTAGTCACATTTATCTTTGTAATGAATTGAACATGCATGTGTTTGCAATTTTTAGTACTACTTGTTGAACATGTTATATGGTACTAGTGTTACTATTGAAGTGTTAAACTTAATATTACTTTTTTAGACATGATATATACTACTGTTCAACTAAAAAATATGCTACCATGGCAACAAAAATGACCCGAAGTGCCCATTTTGCTATCATGGCAACATTTTGAGCCCGTGTGGTAGTATTTTGGCTAATCTTTACTCCCGGGACATGGCTGGATCTAAATGGTGCCACCTTTGAATTTTTTAGCAATTTGGCTGAAAAGTCGTGGCAGTGAAAAACATTGTAGTGGCAATTTTCGTTTTGCATGCAAATATACTAGTGTAGTATGGGTATGTCGAGACATCACTAAGGTGTCTGTTCCTAGTGGTGTGTTTGATAGAGGCGAGGGTACCGATCTTTCAATGAGATGATAACTACCGATTTGATGGAGACGATTTTGACGATCCGACTACGAACATGCACGATGTTACGCCTTAGCAATCGCTAAACCAATCTCCAAGAGGTTATTGACCACACTGGAGCACGATCAACCCGATCACGAAGGTCTATTCCTGCAAGCAATCGAAGAACAAGCAAGAATATGATAATGCAATCTGAATATTGCGAATATAGATGAACTATTGGTAATGGTGGGGTTCCGAAAGCAGTCCTAGTCTGGTCGTTGGACACAAACGAAGTACACGAAGTTGCAATGGCTAACTTTTAACTAAAGAAAACCCAAAGAAAAAGCTACTAGATTGATCTACTTATATAGGAGCAAGGGGTGGCGTCCAAGGAGGTGGGAGAACATCCCAAGACACCCTAAAACCAATCCTAAGTCGTACAAGGCCCATGGGCCCAAGTGGAGGTGATGCAATACCTTTGGACTTCTAGTTTGACTCGGATTCTGCTGCAACGTCAGATTGTTTCGTCGATATCTCCGTGATCCGAAAGAATTTTAAGATGATTCCAACTGGGCTGGAACTCATATGAAATCTAGTTTCTAGCACAAAAAGAATCACCCAATTACGAGTCCGTATGAAAAAGTTATTTGCGCTTTGAGATAGGTGTGTCTGTATAGTCCGAATCTGAGTCCAGAACATGAGAGACTTGGATTCTATCTTCTCTTGGGCTAAAAGTGACGTGAGATAACTTCTTGAACAACACCTAATTGTTTCCTTTGACATTAGAGGAACTCTAGAATAGCACCCAACCATTTCCTCTTCCTTTGTCATCACACGTGCTTCATACAAGTGTTCGACCATTCTGCATTTAGACATAAAATAAAAATAGGTGAAGTATTTTTGTTTCGGATAACATAAATAATTTTTTGCATAATTCTTATAAGAAATCACCTCACAAATATGCATGTATGCAACATTTTTGGTCTTGTCCAAGGTAGTCATGTCCTCATCATCCTCGCCTTCTTGAAAACAAAGCCGTCCTCGGTGTTGCTTAATCTGAAATGTGGCTACCAAAAGAGAAAAGGCGTACACATTGTATATGTATATGTCATCCAATTTTATTGTTCTCAGTTGTGACACATGTGACACATATATACAACGGAACTAATCACATGTCATGAAATATAAAGCCAAAAGATTATGACAAGAAGTAGAAGGCATCACAATATTACAACTCAGTTTGCACATATAAGTGAAGTCCTTATTCATATCAAAAGATTCATAATGTTCATCATTAAACCATCCCAATATTGGTACAGAAACGTGAATCGTTTCAAATTTAGATGCTACAACATGCTTAAATAAGCAAACATGCAACATGTCATTTGACACAGAATTATCACCAAGATTGGAGGTCATATCAAAATGATTAAATACCGGCAGAATTATTTTCAAACATATTTGACCCAAATTTGATTTATTTCCTGATTCACACGGTTCTTGCTCATCAATAGTTAATTCAATGGATACACTCGCAATTGTTGATATTGTAGTTATTTGATCACATGACGAAGTAAAATTTTAAACATAGTCCTCTAAAATAGGTGGTGTGATCAAAGTAATGGGTAGCTCATCACAGGATACATTGGAATTGACAAGGTATTCATCATACTCATGTGGAGTTGGAAGATCAATACCTTTGCCATTACCTCTTATGATCAACTCAGATGATGCAGGCACTCTCGATGGTGACGTCTTACATGGTAAAGGTGATGTAGCCCTCACAAGAATTAATTTGGTTGACATAGTATGACTAGTAGTTGAAGGAACAACTGTATCAATTCTTGGAATGTGCACCTTGTGCTTTGTGTCCTTGTGGGCAACACGATGTTTTATTTTCTGTTCAGCTTTGCAAGCAAGACGAAATAAACGATCCATAGAATAACACTTTGCATGTATTAGTATCTCCTGAATATCACGGTTTAATCCTCCCCAAAATCTATCCATAAAATCTGCTTCACTTTCTTCTAATGAGGAATGCAACAAGGTCGTTTGTAAATCATCATAATATTTCGTTACGGTGACACTACCTTGTTTTAAATATTGTAACTTTTTAAGCTTGTCACGAGTATAATAAGCAGGAACGAATGTGTGTCTCATGGCAAGTTTTAAATGATCCCAAGTAGTAGGTATAATATCATGGTGTAACCGACAATATTCGCTCCACCAAACTAAAGCATAACCAGTGAAAGAACCAACCGCAACCTTAACTTTCTTATGTTCAACAAAATTATGGGAAGCAAATATATCATTCATTTCAAACTCCCATTTAATATATAAAGAAGATCTAAAACGGCCATTAAATGATGGTATAGAAACATTAACCTGATCATGTGTATTTGGATCTCTTCGCAGCTCTTGTACCGGTTGTTGTGGTGGCACGTCTTCCACGATCAAAGAAACCCATGAACTGACAACTCTGGATCTTGTCATGACTAGTAGAAACAAGAAACAAAGATCCAATTATATTGTTCCTATGAACTACTGGGATGTGGTGTTAAAACGCTCAGAGTAAAGCAAATATCAATGTCTTACAAATTTTTACCATGCAGCAGGTGGCGACCGGCAACCGACGGTGTCAATATCTCTGAAGATTGGGTAAAGCGATTACTAGATGAATGTATGTATACACGATGTAAAAATATGTGTAGCTTGAAAGGCTAAATATATGGTAGCAAAAGATTAGCAATAATCAATTCAGAGATGTAATGTTGAATAAACGCTCAACGACGGTACTGTGCTGGTCCTAAGCTAGACCGTACTAGAGCCGCGAGCCTAGAACACTAATGGAGTCACGGCGTAGGACAAATAGCAGCAACAGATGATATGAATTAGCTCTGGACAACAAGATATAAGTGAAGATCACAATGACAGTAAAGATAATGATGACAAATGATCGGCAAGCCGGATGTATCGAAACTCTCTCTACAACTTTCCTATATAAGATAATATGTCAAAATTCTAATATTTTTTCGCAAGAATACTACTGACTCAAGTTTTCGTATGCAAAAAGAATCACTTAATTCCGAGTTCGTATGAGGAAGATACGCTTGATTTACTGAACACTGCGCAAAGCAAATTTCAATCCGAATTCACATACGAGATTGAGTCTAGTAGATCCGAATTTTTTTTTGTCTTCTCTCTAATTTTTTCACTAACTATTGTTCTTCTCTTTTTTTTCTCTCACTTTTTTTCTTTTTTTTTCTCTCTCACTTTTTTTCTCTCACTTTTTTCTTCTTCTATCCAACAAATCAGATAAGATGCTGATTGGATCAAGCGTAGATGTGAACGACCTCAACTGTGATAATGACAATGAACAATGGTAGCATGTTGTGAAAATTGATGGATGGTGGTGGGTGACAACGAATGGGATGACGGTGGCGTAGTGGTGGTATATGGCAGCAGCGATGAAGATGGTGAGACGCCGGTGTGACAAGTTGTGATTAGAACTCGAAACTCTAAAAGACTAGACGCTAAGACCAGCATCTCGACACGACGATGCAACCGATAATTCAACTATGCAAGCACTGAAAAGAAAGTTGTAAAGGCTCAGACTGGCTTGGAGAAAAGATGAGTGGATATAACTTTTTTGGTGGCTTTTTCTTGGGCAATAGGTAAGGAAAATAAATCTAATCTACGAATAACTGGAAATTCTCACCGAGCAACCTGAAAACTGATACCACTTGATAAAGGCGAAGGTTCCGATCTTTCTATGAGATGATAACTATCGATTTGGTGGAGATGACTTTGACGATCTGACTACGAACGTGCACGACGTTGCGCCTTAGCAATCGCTAAACCAATCTCCAAGAGGTTATTGACCATACAGGAGCACGATCAACCTGACCCCGAAGGTCTATTCCTGCAAGCAATCGAAGAACAAGCAAGAATATTATAATGCAATCTGAATATTGCGAATATACATGAAGTATTGCTAATGGTGAGGTTCCGAAAACGGTCTTAGTCTGGTCGTTGGATACAAACGAAGTACACGAAGTTGCAATGGCTAACTTTTAACTAAACAAAACCGAAAGAAAAAACTACTAGATTGATCTACTTATATAGGAGCAAGGGGTGGTGGCCAAGGAGGTGGGAGGACGTTCCAAGACACCCTAAAACCAATCCTAAGTCGTACAAGGCCCATGGGCCCAAGTGGAGGTGATGCAACACCTTTGGACTCGTAGTTTGACTCGGATTCTGCTGCAACACCAGATTGTTTCGTTGATATCTCCGCGATCCGGACGAACTTTAAGGTGATTCCAACTGGGCTGGAACGCATATGAAATCTAGTTTCCAGCACAAAAGGAATCACCTAATTACGAGTCCGTATGAAAAAGTTATTTGCATTTTGAGACAGGTGTGTCTGTGCAGTCTGAATCTGAGTCCAGAACGGGAGAGACTTGGATTCTATCTTCTTTTGGGCTAAAAGTGACATGAAATAACTTCTTGAATAACACCTAATTGTTTTCTTTGACATTAGAGGACCTCTTGAATAGCACCCAATCATTTCCTCTTCCTTTGTCATCATACGTGGTTCATACAAGTGTTCGACCATTCTGCATTTATACATAAAATAAAAATAGGTGAAGTATTTTTGTTCCGGATAACATAAATAAATTTTTGCATAATTCTTATAAAAAATCACCTCACAAATATGCATGTATGCAACATTTTTGGTCGTATCCAAGGTAATCATGTCCTCATCAGTGTTGCTACTTGTGAAGCCATTGGGAATTTCCTCGAAGAGGAACGATGATGTAATATGGTAGAAAAAAGTATTTTCCTTAGTTAAGAACCAAGGTTTATTGAACCAATACGAAATTACAAGAACAAACGGCCGACAGTACCTGCATACACACAAACAAATATTTGCACTCAACATGAGCAAGAGGGTTGTCAATCCCCGTATACTCGTTAATTGCAAGGATTATTTTTAATAGTGAAGTATAGATAAATATAAATAAAAAGATAATAAATTGTAGCAATTATATTTCTAGGACTTTAGTAAATATAAAAAGTGAATGGACCCGGGGCATATAGTTCTTTAGAAGCATAACTCTCCTGAGCATAGTAACGATGGGTGAATAAATTATTGTTGGTCAATTGAGATAAAGAAAATAATTATGATATTATTCATGGCATGATCAATAATATGGCAAGATCAATATATTCTGCATCTACTACTATTACTACACCAATCGACCGCTGGGTATTAAGTTCATAATAAACGGAGTACTGCTTGGAGCATGATGACATAATGTAGAAAAATTAAGATCAACTAATATATCCGAACCATGTCGTTTAACCTTATTAGCAACAATACATATACTTGCCTCGCTAATCATCCTGTGATAGAGCTAGGACACCGCGAGATTGACCTTATTACTATGCATCACTTTCTCTAAAGATCTACTCACCAATTTAGCCAAAGACAACTCATAGATCAGAAAGCATACATAACTATATGAAATGACATATAATAAATCTCAGACTAGACTCACATAATTTCATTGAATAATTTGATCATAAACTCATAATTTATCGGATCCCAACAAGCACACGGCATATATTACATTGAATAGGTCTCCGAACAGATCATTGTATTGAAGATCAAACACGAGAGAAAGGGAGAGAGAGACATGTAGCTATGAACAAATGGGTCCCATGGCAAGTACTCACACATCGTTGGGGAGGCAGCAAGGTTGATAGGACGGCCTTCATTTATGGACTCCCCCTCCTGTAGTTTACCTGAAAAGGACTCCAGATGGGATCGTGGAAGAACAAAGTCTTGCAGTGGAGGAAAAATTGTTTCGTGACCTCCCTTTAAGGTTTCTGAATAGATGTGAATTTATAGTCCAGAGAATAAGGTAAACGGAGCACCAGGGGGGCCACAAGGGAGAAGGGCGCGCCTACCCCTAGGGCATGCCCTGCTGCTCTGTCGCCTCCTTGTGAAGATGCTAGCATCAACCCAAATCTTCCCGTTTGTCTCCTGGTCCATAAAAAATTATCAAAAAGTGTCAGCCAGCTAGCTTTTTCCCATCTATAACATGCATATACATGCAAGCAGTACTACTTGTGTAAAGCAACAGGATTCCTCCCTTAGCACTCGTATAATTCCTTGGCAAACCGCTTGATTTTTTTAACCAAAAAGTTCAACATGTATCTCGTTGCTGGATGTTGGCTGTGAGATTTTTTAGATGCCCCAAGTTCAGTGTTTCTTTTCACTAGAAATTCAGTACTGTTGGGTTCAGTTGGATAGAATGTTCTCAATTTGCTGCTCGCTCTTGTTTCTTGCAAAAGTATCCAATCTTTGGTCAGTGGCATGTTAATTCTACACTGGTCGCTTGTTCTTTCCACATACAGAAAACGGTAGCGCCTGAGCACGAAAGGTTGGATATATGAAAACTATAGCGCTTGGGCAAGAAGTGTATGTGTAGGGCAAAAGTAAAACTGATAAGGGTAGTTTTTTTAATATGTGTCATGCAATTTTGCTGTGAAAAATGATGCTATGTGAAGCAGGGAGCAATTTGTGGTTTGACATATTGGCTATGTGGTGGGCTACCAGTAGGGATTCAAGCGGGCGGGGTGCATCGGGCCTGCTCTGCACCACTAGTTACCAGAAACAGATGAACTCGTCTCCATCAAGCATCGTACTGATTTACCCCTGTGTTGTGCCATGTTTCTACTACTACAGGAAGCAATGGAGGATCAATCCAATGAAGTGCATCAACTTCTGTTGTCGGCATCGCTGAGCACTGTAGCTAATTGGCATTTTGCGGTTCCGTTTCTCCGGTCAGTTTGTGTTCTGCTTCTGCAACTAGACTGCCATAGAGGGAGGAATTTGTCATCCTGTAGTGTTGGGTTTTTGCATGTATGGCCATTCGTGAAAAATTGCCTTTTGTAATCCTCTACTATAGCGTTGAGTTTGGATCAATGTTTTAAATAGCGGGCTATGCAAAATAGCGGTGGGCCTCCAAATCAGCTATAGCGGGCTATAGCAAGCTATAACGGTATATTTGTACATGATACCATTTAACGGCAACCTGCTGAAAAGGCTATAGCAAGACTATAGCGGGGGCTATAGCCGACTATTTAAAACTATAGTTTGGATGATTGCAAGCACATATATTACTACTACTTGTCAAAAAAATCTATAGTTTGTTTGTGAAATTTTAAAATTTCAGGTCTGTTCTCTTCTTGAATGGGTGCTTGGTGAAATTATGGTATCACTGACATTCTTTTCTTTCTAAACCAATCACACCCCCCCCCCCATTCTCACAGTGTGGGGGTAGGCTAAATTTTGCTTACAACCAAATTAAGCCAAATCATCTTTTACGTGAATTACGTAACAATATTTACATAGATGTAGCAAAGTCCTCTTTAATGTTTTTACATCCAAGCTCAAATGAGCTCGGGTGAACAGTAAATTCGAAAAATAATTTGAAAATGTTTAAAAAATATGATTTTTTATGGAAATCTTTGACAAATGTTTTAAGAGCTCGCAAAGTTTCATCATGAAATCACATTCTTGAAAGTCGTGGCAAAAAAATCGAAACTCTGAAAATAGTACTTTCAAAACCATTTTGGAGCACTAAATTTCTTTTTGGTCACGACCTACACAAATGTGATTTCGTACCGAAATTTTACGAGCTCTTATTACTGTTCATCCGTGCTCATTTGAGCTCGCGTGTAGAAGAGCAATTTCCAGACCGGGAGGTTTTTTGGATTCTAAAAAATCATGCTTCCTTTTGAGCGCTTGGATAATATTGCCTCCCTTTTTAAAACAACGGCCACCAAATAATCTAGCACATGGATCAATTTATGAGTATCAAATTGTTGTGGTGTTTGTTTTCGAACATGTCTCAATTTGATGTAATTATTTTTGAACGTGTTGATCATCCGCTGGAATTAGTTCAAAGGAAGGTCGTCGGTATAAGTCATATATAGCAGTAACTAACTAGAGTACAAGTGAGATGCTAGCTTAAATTACCTGACTAAGTAAGGAAAATCGACGCTAAACATATGAACTGCTCCATCTTTTATAATAGAACGAGTGAGATTTTGACAGAGCAGATACAACGAATTTATTTAGTCCAATGAACTTACTAGCATATTTTGATTGACAAAGAAACTGAGCCTGACGGCATGCCAGTTTAACTTAACATATTTTGCTTTTTTAGGGAACTTAACATATTCTGCGGAATTATAATGCATGTGCTACATCTATATTCTTGGTGGGATCATGGTCCATTTGATCCTCATGACGAGTCAAGGACCAACCAAACCCATAACATAACTAAGGCATTGGCCGAGCTTCGGTTCAGGCTCATGTCCGGGTTAAGAGGTATGAATCCTCCGACAAGTTCTTTGGTTGCAATATGGAGGAGAACAGCTCAGTCACTGAGCATGTGCTCAGAATGTCTGGATACTACAATATCTTGAATAAATTGGGTGTTAATCTTCTAGATGAAGTAGTGGTTGATAGAGTTCTCCAGTCACTGGCACCTAGCCGCAAGAGCTTTATAATGAATTATAACAACAAAGGAATGGAGAAGACGATCCCTGAATTGTTCGCAATGGTTAAGGTTGTGGAGGTAGAAATCAAAAAGGAGCATCAAGTATTGATGGTTAACAAGACCACTAGTTTCAAGAAAGACAAGAGCAAGAAGGGAAACTTCAAGAAGAACAACAAGCCAGTTCCCGGTCCCGTGAAGAAACCCAAGGCTGGACCCAAACCTGAGAATGAGTGCTTATATTGCAAGGGGAATGCCCACTGGAAGCGGAACTACCCCAAGTACCTGACATATAAAAAGTATGGCAACGTCAACAAAAATATATTTGATATACATGTTATTGATGTGTACCTTACTAGTTCTCGTTGTAGAGCCTTTGTATTTGATACCGGTTTACCTGCTAATATTTGTAACTCGAGCAAGAGCAGCGAAATTAACGGAGACTGACTAAAGACGACATGATGATGCGCGTCAGAAATGGTTCTATGGTTGATGTGATCGCCATCGGCATGCTCCCTCTTTGATTACCTTTGGGATTCATTTTGAAATTAAATAATTGTTTTTTGGTGCCTGCACTGGACCTGAACATTATATCTAGATCATGTTTATTGCGAGACGGTTATTCATTTAAGTAAAATAATAATGGTTGTTCTATTTATATGAACAATATCTTCTATGGTCATGCACCCCATGTAGATGGTTTCTTCTTGTTAAATCTCGATCGTAGTGATACACATTGATGTCAAAAAATGCAAAGTTAATGATGATAGTATCACTTACTTGTGTACTGCAACTTAGGTCATATTGCTTCGCATGAAGAAGCTCCATGCCTATGGACTTTTGAAATCACTCGATTTTGAATCACTTGAGACATGCGAACTATGCCTCGTGGGCAAGCTGGCTTGTTGGAAATAATACATATTAATGTATGCAGTCCAATGAGTGTTGTAGCACGTGGTGGATATAGTTATTTTCTTACCTTCAAGGGTGATTTGAGTAGATATGGGTATATTTTCTTACCTTTAACTCTGGAATTTTGAAAAGTTCATACAATTTCAGAGTAAAGTTGGAGATCATCGTGACAAGTAGATAAAATGTCTACTAGGTGATCATGGAGGTGAATATCTTAGTTGCGACTTTGGAACCCATTTAAGACAATGTGGAAATTGTTTGATGACTTACGCCACGTGGAACACCATAGCTTAATGGTGTGTCTGAACATCATAATCACTATAGGGTTGTTTTGCTCGCCATTGTCTTATGGTCGTTGTCCATATGGAACCTTAAACCGGCCTCAAACGCCTGCGCGGGCTGATCGGCCATTGACCGGTCACAAAAAAATGACCCAGTTGGGCATCTCAAACCGGGCTCAAACGCCAGGCCGTCGGCGCTCCTCATATCCATCCCAAAGCTAGGGAAGATATGGGGCGGACGGGTCATGCCTAGGCACGTCCGCTGTTCATTCTTAACAGACCCGACCCACCACCTACCTCATCGCTATCCCATAAGATCCCATATTTAGTGCCTCGCTCCGAACCCTTGCTCACTTCACTTGCCCCTCTCGCTCCGTCCTCTCCTCTCCCTCTTGGACACCAATCGAGTCCAATCCAATGTCAAGCTCCGACTCCGACCTCGACTACGAGGAGGAGTTGGCCCTCTGCATTGCTTGGGAGCAGTCCAAGGTGGACATCGCGACAACTTCGGATCTAGTGCGTCCCCGTATCTCCCGTGCCGACACAGCACAGATGCTGGAGCTAGATCATCCCAACCCACACGCAGCTCCGCCAGGACAGAGCACTCCTCACTACTCCCTCATCATCTCGTTCCCTCGCCGACCGCTCCTCCATGCGGGAAGCAGTGGGTGATATTGCCTGTGCCGGCGGCCAGGACGCGCAACCCAGAATCAAAGGTGCGCGCCGCCCGCCGCTATAGGCAGTAGGCAAGGGAGAGGGACCTGGCGGAGCAGTCCGCATGCCGCCGTCGCTGGATGGAAGAGGAGCCCGATGAGAACGAGTTGCTTCTCGCATGGGTCTACCGACGGTCCCTCACGAGGGAGCAGACGGACGCTCGTTGCCTATGCTGGAAGAATGTGAAGGCACTCAAGCTTGCTATTGAGTAGTTAGAGCGCAAGGAAGAGGAGGAGGTGGAGGAGGCAGCTCAGGGCCCAAAATTGAAGCGGGAGTAGGATAGGGCTGCATCAGAAGGAAGCCTCTTCCCATCCCTCCTCTCATGGTTTCTGCTATGGCTAGGTGTGCTACAGCTACGCCGATGTTGACGGTTGTGTCTAGGTGTGTTGTCATTGCATTCCGACAACTGGGGTGTTGATCCATGTCCTCCACCCTAGCATCGTTGGTTTGGTCTGGCCTCTACGGGTGCGCGTTAATGACGACGGTGATCTGTCTTTCGTGCTCTAGTTCCAGCAATGTCAGTTTGGGTCGGTCGGCTTGGGCATGGCTCTCTTCGACGAGGTACTATTCTGCGATGGTTCTACTTTGTTATCGGAGTTGATCCTTGATGACATTCCCCTTGCGGGGGCGGCCTTTTTGCAGACCAAAGACTATTGAAAGGACTTTGTCAGAGTTCCTCTCTCTGGTTTGATGGTTGACTTCGACGGTGAGATGCAAACTATCAGCTTCGACTTGACGTAGAGGTATTATTGTGTTGTTGCGGCGGTCGTGCAACAAGCACACATATAGCTGCTGGTAGAGCGAAAAAGCGATGGCGACAACACATGAGTGTCTTTGATGGTCGTACTACTTGAGTATATGCTCTCGAGCATGAGGCTGGAGGCATTAGGTTTCACCTTAGTTGTTTATACATAGCAATGATGATGTTTTTATGTCCTTTTCTTGTTGAAGGCATTGCTCGAATATGCTCTTTAATTTGCTCAGGGTGAAAACCTAGATTTTGAATTTGGGTGGTTGGATCCGGTCGACACTTGAGTGTTGCTCCCTTTTGAAGGCGTTATTGTTGAAAAACCTTATCGGCCGTGTTTGGTCATGCGGTTGTCATACGGAGGTGGTCATTAGTATAGTTTGTCGATCGCGGATGTGATCGCTTTGAACTTTTTTCCTTTTTCTCACCTATGCATAGCTCTGATCTTAAATGACTTTGCTATTTGCTAGCATGTTTTTATACATGTGTTGGTGTTGGCTATGTACATCCTACCTATCCAATGGTCGGATGTGTATTCATCATTTTGTATCTTCTTAATGCTCCACTTTAAGCCAATTAAATTACACCCTTTATGAAATAAATCCAATAAAATAAATAAAAGGAAATGCAAAGATGCGAGTTTGCCCGCGACAACTATACATTACTCGTACAGTTGGAATACGTCTGGCAAATCCTAAATGTTGCATTTAACGCCTGTTATAGGGTTAACGGTACATGACGCACATCCCTCCTCTTTGATGGGCCAACCATTTCCTTTATGTTCCTTTTGTAAGGAGCTGCGGAAAAGGCGCGATGAGGAAGGAGTTGCACCCGCGTTGCAAAGTTTCAACACAACACACAATAACCACTGAAGTCACTCGGCTTCTATGATCATGTACAAGTTCTTCCCTCTTTTATTCTTTCTTTTTTCTTTTTTCCCTTTTTTATTTTTTATTTTTTATTTTTTATTTTCTATTTACTTTTTATGTATTATTTTATGTTTTATTATTCTTTAATTTCTCTTCCTAATTTCATACAAGAATTGCTAGGATTTTATGAATATTGTTTGAAATATGATGATCTTTTTTTAAGTTGATTAACTTTTTTCAAATTCGATGACCCTTTTCTACGTTTGATGAACTTTAAACTTTGGTGAATATTTTTATTTAGGTGAATTTTTTCAAAATCATGGTGAACATTTTACAAGTTTTATAAACCATTTTCTTATTCGATGACATTTTTTGGTAATTCAGTTAATTTCTATTTCAAATTCGATAGACATTTTTGTAATTTGGTAAACCTTTTTAAAATTTCATAAACTATTTTTCAAATTCAATAATTTTTTTTGAAAATCGATGAACTAGTTTTCAAAATTGATGATTTGTTTTCAAATTGATAAACTTTTTCAAATTCAATGATTTCTTTTCAAAATATATGTACTTTTTGAAAATAGTGAATTTTTCTTGTCGTTTCTGAGATTTATGTCAGAATTCGTGTAGTTTTTTAAATACATGATTTTTCTGTTTTTCCTTTTTCTTTTTTTTCATTTATTTGCTTATTCTTTCAAAAGTCAATAGTTGACATGTCAACTATCAACCGGTCTACCGCGATCGAGCAAACGATGTGACATTTGGGACAAGTGAACAAGGTGACGTTGCGGACGAGTGAATGTGGCAACATGGTTCCAGTGCCTCAATCCGGCGCTAAAGGCCAGTGTGGTCGTGTTTTATTGCTTTTTAGTTCTTTCTTTTCCGTATATTTTCTGCTGGTTTTTTTTCAGGGTTTTTTCATTCTTTTGTCAGATTTCAATGATTTTATTTTTTCATAGTATGTTTTTTTCATAGTTTTACTTTTTTTTTCTTTTCTTCAACACTTGTCTACTTTTCTCATAAGCATTGTTCATTTTTCATACATAGCGGACGCAATTTTTTTGTACTCATTTAATATTTATAAATACTCCCTTTGTCTTAAAATAAATGTATTAACTTTGTACTAATTTTAATATAAAGTTCAACTAAGATTGAGATACATTGATCTTGAGATGGAGGGAGTAAATGATTAACCTTTTCTTCTATCTACTTTGTTTTTTTTTCCATTGTTGATTCTCTTTGGGTTTTTCAGTTTCTTTGCTTCCCTTTTTTTGTTTCTTTTATTTCTTCATTCAGTTTTGTTTTTACAACGCATGTCTACATTTTGTCATGCAAGTTGTACATTTGTTATACATTTACTTTTTTTGAACCCGTTTATCATTTTTCAATAATACATTTATTTTTCTTGCAGAAAGCATGTTTTTGGAACATTTTCAATAATACATTTATTTTTCTTCCAAATACGTGTTAAAAAATTCAAAAATATACGTTTAAACATTTTTGGAATGATAAGAAAACATTTATGTGAAATATGCAACCATTTTTTTACATTTTACATAAATTTTTTGAAAATTTCACGAGCACAGTTTTTGGAACTTTTGAAGATTATTCTAAATGTAAAATACATTTTTTAACATACAAAACATTTTTATTTATTTAGATGAACTTTCTTTTATGTTGTATATATCATTTTTAAAGTCTCACGTACATTTCTTCTGAAATTGTGACATATTATATTTGTCACAAACATTTCTCGTATATATGATTAACATTTTCTACTTTTTACATTCACATCTATACATTTGTCGTATACATCTGAATTATTTTTCTATACACGTTTTACATTTTTAAATGCAAGGTTAATAGTTTTCAAAAACAAATAAATCGGTTTTTGCAATATGTAATACTAGAATCTTTCAAAATATAAAAAATATCTAAATACAGAAAATAAGAATGTGAACAAAAATAAAAAATGTGCATGACCTGCTCATGATGTCATCACAGCGCCAAAATCCCAGTTGCGGCTCTCTGCAGCCAAGTCGTGCATATATAGGCGTAGCAACGGTCATCACATAGAAGCATCATTTAAGCAATGTCACTCAGAAGTCCCTGTTTGTCGGGAGGCTGTAAATTCCCTCGATAGCATAAAATTAATATGCAACATACATGGAGGTATGATAGGCCCAGTGACGGAGTTAGCTCATCCATGGAGGAGGCAAAATACAAAGGGGTGTACTTAATGAGCATTTGCCCACAAAAACTACTGGTTAATTATTAATATGTTACTATTAGCTATTGGAAGTATTTGAGCAGAGTCCGGGCAGCTGCCCAGGGTCGCCGGTAGGTGGCTCCGCCACTTGATAGGCCAGTGTTGTAATCTCTTGCGTGAGATATATTATCTAGATAATATGTCTTTGAAGGAAATGTAATCGAACATCAAGGTGCATAACCTATATAAATATGCTCCAGCTCTCATCGACGATCGTAGTATATGGTTTTCGGATCTTACGGTCACTTTTTGATACTTACGCATTCTAGCTGGTCAATAAAGAAGACCGTTTTAGCCCTCAACCTAGGGATGAAAACAAAGTGGAAATCAATGGAACTAGGTGCTACCACATTTGTTTTCACATTATTTTGCAGAACCAGAAATGAATAAGGAAGTAGATACTAGCAGGAACAGACATGGAGCGAATACAGAGCGCACACAAAAACAAAAGTGGGTGTTGATCGGAACTTAAAAACGCCTTGAATCATAGAGAAATAAACACAAAAATAGACATATTTAATGAATTATTAACACGGCTACACAATAATATGATTATGTTAGAAACTTAGAGCGGTATTGTAGTAGTACTCCACAATTACATTTAGGGTCTAGTTGAGTATGTGTGTGGTAGTAGAAGTTGGTCATCAAATGATCCATGGCTGATTCCGCTAATTGTATTATTATGTGTTGTTTCGTGGTTGGCCTACAAAGCAACTATAGGCCTATAGTGAAAACGGAGATTTCGTATTCATGGAAACAGAAAGTTCCATTTCCTTGTTTGTTCCACCGTAACATTGTTCTGATTTTGTTTCTGTTTCCATAAAAAATAATTCATTTCCATTTCCGAGTTGCAAATTTCCGTTTCTGTTTTCCTATTTTCTACCCGTTTACATTTTTCCTCCGGAAAAGCCGAAAGATTCCACTCCATTTTTGTCGCTACCTCAAACACCAACTCTATGCATACTAGTATCTTTTCCCATATCATTAATAAGGTTCACTTCACCATTTTATTAACCGGGAATGGTTAGGGCACAATATTGAGGAGGGTCTATATGTATATTGACAAACTAGATGATGAGATAACCCGAGTCACTATAGTTATCGGTGCTAAAGAGTTCTTTGTCATGATTCTGTTTGCATTTAACTTAACATGCATGTCTTTGCAAATTTTAGTACGCTTGTTGAACATGCTATACGGTACCATTGTTACTGCTAAAGTGTTAAACTTAGGATTACTGGTTTAGACTTTATATAGACTATTGTTAAACTAAAAAATGCTAACATGGCAACATTTTGATCCCTAGCGGCACTATTTTGGCTAATATTTGCTCCCATGGAAGAGCTGAAAATGCTGTCACAATAGCCAAAATTAGCCATTTGGCTAAAGAAAACATTGTCATGGCTGAGAAAAACATGCTTGTAGCTGTTTTTTTGGCAAGCAAAATATACTAGTGTAATGTGGCTATGTCGGGACACCACTAAGGTGTCTGTTACTAGTGGTGTGTGAGGGGCACGCCACTAGTTAGAATTATCAGTTTGCTATATTAGTGGCGTGTTGCAAACCTCACTGATGTCCTTTTTGGCATGCAACTAGTAAGCTTACCTATACTAGAACCCCACTTGGCACAAACACACGGATGCCAACCTTAACATCTCCAGAGAAACCCCTATGACCCCCCAAATGTGGTCACCTACCGAAGGGAGCGAAAAAAACTAGTTGTAGGGTATCACCATACTCCTCCCCGAAAATGAGTGTCCCTAAAGCGAATAACTTCTCCCTTACCTTGGGAGACTCGATGGGCGATACAAATTTAAGTGGAAAAAGTGGTCCATGAGCTAATTTCTATCTAGTCTTTATAGTGGCTGTAACAAGACCCTCTACTCTAGTTTCATTTTTCTCTACAAGCGCGTAAAATAAACTCGCAGCCAACATCTTATTGGACTTTTTTAGACGAAAGCCCTTATTTTGTTTGTTTGCACTAGGAGCTCATGGTGCTTTGTTTTGCTCAAGTGCGGTAGTGGTGGAACTACTTCAGGCCTGAAAGGCCGCATGAAAAAAACTAGATTGGGCAAGCAACCTCTCCGGCAGGGCAAAACAGATATCAATCCGCAAGCAAGCATCAATGATGTGAGCTCCAACTGGTAGCCTTGTGCAGGGCCTGTCCTAAGATTTCAGGGGCCCGGGGCGAAACTATAATCCGAGACCCTTCGGGGCCTTTGGCCTTTAGTACAAATGTCTAACTAGTAATCATAATATGTAGATATAATTTTATTAAAGAAACCAATTAAGTACATCAAAAATTGGTGTGCATATCACATAACGTATTACATATTCCCATAAAAAAGATTATCCTAACATTCTCAGATGCAAAATCACTAATGATAGTATCAATATCAATTTCATCAAGCATTTTTTTCACTCAATGTATAAAGTGGCCAAGCCATTTAACCTCTCTTGAGACATTGTAGATCTCAGGTAGGTCTTCAATAATTTCAACTTTGAGAAATTTATTTCAGTCACAAGCATTGTAAGAAAATTTATTTCTCTCAATGTATAAAGTAGCCAAGCCATTTAACCTCTCTTTTTTCTTTTGTAACTTCCGGATGGATACTTTCTCCCGGACCCGGCATGACCTTGCTGAAATCAAAAGAAACAATCAGATTTTACAATTTGCACAAAGCTAATACAAATATTAGATTAATTACAGATCTACATATAATATGATGACAAAATCTGATAGGGCATTGTATAGTACCTTCTCTCTATAATCTAATTAACTATGTGTGCTCAATGATTTGATCACCCAGCCAGCAATTTCCTATTGACCTGTTGATTTGGGGAATCAGGATTAGAATAAAAAAACAGAAAGAAGAACGTGCGCGATTGAGAACGTGAGAGCAGACAATGAGAGCAGCCGGCAGACATTCGTGAGGATACACAGTATCTGCTGCAGTCGGCGTTCGTCATGAGGCCCCGGGCACTCAGGCAGAGCGCTGTGAAGCAGAGTCGAAGACGACGATTAGACGAGACGAACAGCCGTCAACGGTCAACGGAAAAAACGACGATCCGAATAAAAAGGAAACCGGGAATCCAGCGATCTCCTTTCCTATACACATCCTGTGCATGTACTCATACGTGACGCAAACCTAGGCCAGACTGGCAGGCCCACCTGGCCACGTCTTTCTTTTTGTTTCCTATAGGATGAGATGTCGCTGACTTTGGTTACAATTTTTCTGTCGCTCGATAAAATCACCTGTACTGCAGCCTACGTAGTACGTACATATGCCCAGGAGGGTCCCCTGACTTTAGGGGGCCCGGGGCGGCCGCCCCGTTCGCCCTGCCCTAGGGCCGGGCCTGTTTGCTGACTTACGAGGAACCGCCGGCATGTTGGCATCTTGCCCCTGGTTGGTGAGGCATGACAAAGTCAGACTCAAAGGCTTCAATGACCATCCATATTTTAGTACTTTTTGCATGACTCATTAAGAAGAAGTCATGCATTATTAACAGCACACAAAGCATGTCTAAAGCTAACCTGTATCAGGTTCCGTACATGTAATTATTGTGTCCCGACGTCTCAATCTTACAACTTGGTAACACGGTGGCCTTGTCCAAATAATGGTTGAGACATTGCAATAGGTTTTGGCCCCCCTTCCTTTCAGTGCTTCGTCTCTCAAGACCAACTCACTATGATCTATCCTAAGCCAATTTTTATTAACTCTCCAAACACATCTGCAAATATAACTTAAATCATAAAATCTTATATATGGTATCAATACAATGCTTTGAAGGAACTTGAAGTAATATTTGTATACTACTAAGAACAAAGTTCATTTGCCCCTACTGTGACTACAAAATCATATGATTGCCACACCATACTCACGACTATCTCCATTTCTTTAACAACGATAGCTCCAAACTAGGGTATATTGTTCATGGTGACAAATGGAATCGAAGGAGTTTGCAAGTCGAAGCTTGGATTTTGGTTATCAGCATCAACTCTAGATTGCAAGGCAACTGCTTGCCAGAAGTTAAAGGTATTCTCCATTTTCCATGGGCCGGAATCATCGAGCTCCACATCGTTGATGCTATAGCACTGGCTTCTTGACCCTTTGCTCTTTAGCCTCATGAAGTACTTTTGTGCATGACTCGAAATCTGGATCGGAGTCCTACTAGTGACGAAGTGCTTTGCTATGTCCTTCCATTTTCCACAGCCACAAACGCTCAAGCCATGGAGAAAGAACCTAGAATAAACAGATTTTAAGATGAATAGTTATGTATATTCTTGATCAAGGACATATTGATTATTTAATATATTGGTAAAAATAAAAATGCAAGAGTTGGATAATTAAAACTTTTAACCAAACATTATCCCACATGGTAAATATTTTGATGATGTCTATTTTATCTCTTATTATGATGCTATTATAGATGATGTAACATTAGATGATTAAAGACGAATAAGGAATTTCAAAATTACCATGGTCATATTGTTAATAGATATCAATAGACCATGATAATGATTGCAATTATAACTCCATCACTTTTGGTTCTTAGGACAAACGTCAGTGACATTACATTATCAATGGAAGCACACAAATGTAATAAACTTAGACGTTCGCAAACAAAATATATACATCATGGTATTATTGTTTTTGGTAAATGCCAAATGGGCACTATGAGTAAAGTGAAATTAAAAAAAATCAAGATAATGCTTGGTTAGTGTGCTTTATTTTAAAACAAATCTGACATCTCCAAATTAATAAATATTAAAAATCCCATAAAAACATTGGATGAAACATGAATAACCTGTGTTCATCAGGGGTCCAAAACCCCTTGGCACGTGGTGCAAGCACTGGTTGGTGGATGCACGTCTTATTCTCTAACACCACCTTGTTCTGATCCATCGTCGACACCTCCTCTTGATTGTCCATGGTTAGCCTACTTTCTAATGGAGAACCAAACAAAAAGTCGGTTCCTTCCATCGCGACCTCCTCTTGCAATCCAAAGTTTTTATTCACAAGGACATCCATAGTGTAATTGACACCATGCTGGTACCGTGGTACTCCTTCCGTGGACACTGCAACATATGCATCTCTGCAGCACGATCGCCATACAAGTTAGTTACTTGTTGCATGGTCTTACTAGGGATCCATGTTTGGATCTTGCCCACAATATCATGCTTCTTGTTCTTGTCATGTCTGGTGCCATCATTGTAGTCGTTGTTGTTGAGCCCATCGATGATGGTTCTAGCCGCCTCTACCTCGGAGGGGGTCCTCTCATGGTTGAATCTTGGATTCATGGTTAAAACTTGAGGTCTTTTGAGGGAAAAACTTGTAATATTTGGATAAAACTATGAGAGGTATCAAATCGAAGGAGTGTCTGAATGCAGAGGGTGAGGAGGAGGGCATGATACTTATAGCATCACCATAGAGAAAATCTTATTGTGATGGTAAAGCATGATTAATTAGACTATAAATGCTAGTGAAAATATCCATTATATGAAAAACGTATCCAATTTATGACGTATCAAGACTCACAAATTCATATATGGTAATAAGAATCAAACCATAAATCTTGTGCAATTAATAAGTGTAATTAACAACATGTTATGGAAAATGATTACCTAATATTCCTTATTATAATAGTGTATCAGGGTTGTTGCTAACACATGGAAAGTCAATTTTAACCTAGTGCATGCATATCAAGAAACATGGCCCATATTCTTATAGCAAACTACTCATATAGTGGATACCTACTGCCTTCGTTAGAGGACCAAAAATAATATCAAGCATAGACGGGTTTAATTAGCAGTGATATTGTCAATCCACTTTTTGGTGCACAATGAATGCATATTTTGTTTGTATTAATAATATATACCTCATACAAAATATCTGTACTTACATCACATATATGACCCATTAAGTGCTATCTAATTGAAACGTATATATCTTACTATTCGTCATAATATTGTGCAAACTATTTGACTTGGCAGGTGATAGCTTAAAAGATCGAACATTGACATTAGTGTCTTGATCTTGTCTTTCTCTATTTTAAATGATATTATAAAGAATCTATAAATGACACAAATTGTGTGTGTGTGTATATATATATATATATATATATATATATATATATATATATATTCCTTATCAAGGTTTAATTATGTGCACCTTAATTTAATAGACTATAAAAACATTGCATTTATATATACATAGAGTTGACCAACGACCGGTTGCATGGGATGATGCAAAAATGTACATTGTTAACAACTTGGTTTTATAAGTACTAGATGAACCGTTGCGCCATTGACACAAAGAACAATTGCAACCACGAATTGAAGGAACCTTGGTGCCTGATTTGCTCCAATTACAAAGTTGGGATATGTGATGTATGCCAAACGAACAATCACTAGTACAGTTCCGACAGAGGCGATCACTGATAGAGTTCTTCAATCATTGCCACCTAGCTACAAGAGCTTCGTGTTGAACTATAACATGCACGAGATGAACAAGTTAGTCGCCGAGCTGTTTGCGATGTTAAAAGTCGTTGAGTCTGAGATTCAGAAGGAGCATCAAGTGTTGATGGTCAATAAAACCACTAGTTTCAATAAAAATGGCAAGGGCAAGAAGGGTAACTCTAAGAAGAGTGGCAAAGTAGTTGCCCCTCCGGTGAAGAAACCCAAGGCTGGACCCAAGCAAGAAACTGAGTGCTTTCATTGCAAGGGGACTGGTCACTGGAAGCGGAACTGCCCCAAGTATCTGATTGACAAGAAGGCGGCCAACAACAAACAAGGTATATATGATATACATGTTATTGACGTCACTACTGGAATCAGGATCTTTGCCGTCTGCCAGCTGATGGCAAAGAAGGTCTTTGCCATCAGCTTAAATAAAACTGACGGCAAAGAAAGAGCTGACAGCAAAGATCTCATTGTCGTCAGCCTCTTCTTTGCCGTCCGCTAGCTGACGGCAAAGCCTCTTTGCCGTCCGCTAGCTGACGGGAAAGAGGAAGGGTGGCCCACAACGAGAACCAGCTGACGGCCACTCTCTTTGTCGTCTGCTAGTAGACGGTAAAGAAGCTTTGCCGTCTGCTAGCAGATGGCAAAGAAGCATTGTCGTCCGTTAGCGGACGGCAAAGAGAGTGGCTATCTAACAGCCGTTTCACCCGGCCCCACCCCACTAACTAAGCCTCTTTGCCGTCTGCTAGCAGACGGCAAAGAGCCTTAGTATACCTGTCAGCGCGCCCCACCCCTCTCTCTCTCCCCTCCCCACACCCCCACTCCTTGTTCCCGAGCCACTGTCCCCCGTGCCACCGGCCGCCGCGGCCGCCCCGGCCCCACCCCTGCAGTCGGCCGATGGCCGCCCCCGCACCCCCTACTTCCTCGTGCCCGAGCCGCCGCTGCCCCCCCTCCCGTGCCACCGGCCGCCCCTCCCCCCGTGCCACCGGCCGCCCCCGCCCCCGCCCCTGCAGCCGGCCGCCGACCGCCCCCGCCCTTGTAGCCGGCCGCCCCCGCCCCTACCGTCGTCGCCCCCGCCCCTGCCATCGCCGCCCAAGGTGAGTCTACCCTCTTTTTTAATGTTTAATTTAGATTTTGTTTAGAGTTTGTTTAATTTAGATTTTGTTTAAATTAGGTTTAATTTAGATTTTGTTTAATTAGGTTTAGGTTTAGGTCTAGTTTTAGGTTTAGTTTAGGTTTAGTTTAGTTTTAGGTTTAGTTTAGGTTTAGTTTAGGCCCCCTCGCTAGATTTAGTTTAGGTTTATTTATATTGTCGGGGGTCCAGGATCGAGGGGAAAAGGAGTCGAGGATCAACCCCGACACGACATCACCGACACCGTGACCCCCGACACGACACCCCGACCCCGACACGACCGACACCCCGACCCCGACACGACACCCCCCACACCCCGACCCCGACACGACACCCCGACACCCCAACACGGCACCCCCGACCATGACACAACACCCCTACCCCGACACGACACCCCCGACACCCCGACCCCGACACGACACCCCGACACGACACCCCGACAACCGACCCCGACACGGCACCCCCAACACCCCGACCCCGACACGGTTCCCCTGACACCTCGACCCTGACACGGCACCCCCGACACCCGACCCCGACACGACACCCCCGACACCCCGACCCCGACACGACACCCCGACACCCTGACACGGCACTCCCGACCACGACACAGCACCCCTACCCCGATACGACACCCCGACCCCGACACGACACCCCCGACACCCCGACCCCGACACGATACCCCCGATACCCCGACCCCGACACGACACCCCCGACACCCTGACCCCGACACGACACCCCTGACACCCCGACCCCGACACGACACGGGTCATATATTTGTGAATTATGAGTTAGGATATATATTTTTCGATTTTGTTATACAAAACATCATATTTATGTTGATTAGGTGGATTTAATGTGCAGTTGTTTCGTCGCTACGAGGGTCTGGTGTTCGACGACCTCCCCGTGCATTCGACGAGCTCTGCGCCTATGTTCAAGGGTGAGCACAAATGACATCTCCTCTTGCCCCCTTCATTTCCTTTGTTCTGGTCTTCGTGCCGATGAAACTTGCTAGCTATAGATGTCTTCAATCATCAGTATGCGTAACCACTATGTGTCTCCCGTTTGAAGGGGTTGCATCTATAAATATGCATTCATTAGCATATTTATAACCATGATTCTTTGGAATTGTCCAACATTATCCATGGACAGCCCGAGTATGTGTAGATTGGGTTCGTTTTCCCATATGCTCTGCACCGGATCCGATGTAGAATTTCGTCAGTGCCTCCCTGTTGTTCTCCGGGTACACATCCTCTCTGCTTATTGCCGAGACGTGTATCAGGAGAACAGCGGGAAGTTGTTGCCGAAATTGTGCGTCGGATCCGGAGCAGAGCATGGGAAAACGAACCCAATCTACACATACTCGGGTGGGATTAGGACCTATCTTTACCTACTAGCGTCTAGGTTGCATCGATGTAATAAAATCGATAAACTCTATTAACTGATGAATATGGTTTGCTGAATTATGTATATATTTTTTGGGTGTCCAGTAGCTAGGCAAGATGAGTGATCGTGGGTGGATGTACACCAGTCATACTAGTCAGAAAGACATGACCCGTGAATGGATAACAAAAATCAAGGAGTTTGTGAGAGTCCCATTTGCAAATGGACAGAAAACAACCTGGTGCCCTTGTGTCAATTGCGACAACTATAAGAAGAAGTCAGAGTTTGAAATGATCAAACACCTACAGAAGTGGGGGTTATGCCTAATTATATGGTCTGGACATTTCATGGTGAGTCTGCCCAACGTGCCAGAGCTAAGGTGGTTCGTCATCGCACCGATGAGCATGGTACCGGGATCGAAGACATGGTGCAAGACTTTGATGATGCTCGGAATTCAGACGATGAGATGGAGGAATCTGCAAAGGCCTTTTATGAAATGTTGGAGTCTTCAAAACGTCCTCTCCACGAGCACACTGAGCTTTGTTAGCTGGATGCTGTCGCGCAAGTATGGCTCTGAAGGCTCAGTTCAGCCTGGGCAGAGAATTCTACGATGCGATGATGACGATATTTGGACGCTTTCTACCCAAAGGCCATGTATTGCCACCAAACCTGTACTAGTCGGACAAAATCCTACGTGCGCTTAAGATGCCCTATGAGAAGATAGATGCCTGTGAGAATGGATGTGCCTTATTTAGGCTTGAGTATGCGGTCTTGAACTATTGCCCCATTTGCAATGCTTCCAAGTATGTTCTGGTAGACAACGGTATGGGTGAGAAGAGTCAGAACAAAATCACCATTAATGTTCTTCGGTATCTTCCAATAATACCAATACTTCAACATCTTTTCATGGTCGAAGAGACGGCCAGACAAATGACATGGCATAAATTGGGCAAAATAACAGAACTAGATGCAGATGGGAATCCGATGTTGGGACACACTACAAACGCTTTTGCGTGAAAGCACTTCGATGCATTACATAAGGATAAAGCGGCAGATCCAAGGCATCCTCGAGTTGCCATCGGCATGGATGGGTTCAATGTGTATGGTATGACGGCATCACAATACAGTTGTTGGCCTGTATTTGTCATTCCACTCAATCTCCCCCCCAAGAGATTATGAAAAGAAAGAGTATTTTCCTGACGTTGATAATTCTAGGGCCCAAATATCCGGGGAAGAATATGAATGTGTACATGCAACCGCTTAAGGATGAATTGCAAGAAGCCTGGGATAATGGGATCAAGACATATGACATCGCTACAAAAAGAACTTCAAAATGCATGTGTGGTACATGTACTCGATGCATGACTTGCCGGTGTATGCGCTATTCGTTGGCTTGTGTGTGCATGGAAGGTTTCCGTGCCCCACATGCAAGGCAACTCTTCAGTTCCATTGGCTGGAGGTGGGTCACAAGTTTTATTGATTCAACATGCATAGATAGTTCCTAGATCCTTACCATAAGTTCAGAAAAGACAAGAAGAATTTTATCAAAGGTAGAGTTATCAAAAACACTGCACCACCTGCGTTGAGAGGCCAACAGATCCTGGATCAGATAAACGCTCTCGAGCCGGATCCAGATCGTCCAGGGTATTTCAAAGGGTATAATACGGAACACGCCTGGACTCACAAGATATGTTTGTGGGATCTGCCTTACTTTAAAGACCTCCTTTGCCCACACATCATCGACGCGATGCACACTGAAAAGAATATCGTGGAGGCCCTTTTTGGTACATTGTTCGGCATAGAGGGGAAGTTGAAGGACAATCCTAAGGCTAGAGTCGACCAGGAGGCTCTATGTAATAGACCGTTACAAAACATTTGACAACCGAAAGGAAAGAAGAATTGGAGGAAGCCAAAGGCATGGTTCAATCTTGGAAGGCTAGCTATGAGGGAAATGATCTTGTGGGTGAAAATGCAATTGATGTTCCCCGATGGGTATGCATCGAATCTAAAGAGGGGAGAGAGTCTTGACAAATTGAAAATATTTGGTATCAAGAGTCATGATTGGCACATATGGCTTGAGCGGGTAATGTCGGTGATGTTGCGTGGCTTCTGGCAGAGCTCAGCTATTTCTTCCGTGCTCTTTGTGTGAAAGAACTATCGCCTGACGTGCTAGACAAACTGGAAGAGTTGGCGCCGGAGTTGATCTGCAAGTTAGAAAAGATCTTTCCACCGGGCTTCTTTAATCCAATGCAGCATTTGATTTTGCATCTCCCGGTCGAGGCAAGATTGGGGGGGCCCGTGCAAAATCATTGGTGCTTCGCAACTGAGAGGATGCAAAAGACATTTCGAGCAAAATGTAAAAATAAACGTAGAGTTGAAGCATCGATGTCCGAGGCATTCATTACTGAGGAGGCGGCAAACTTCGTGATAGCACACTACAAAGCCAAGAATCGTCATTTGTATAATCCAAAGCCTTGGTACAATGATGGCAACCGTGAAAAAGGTTGATCCAATCTCAGCCTATTCAAAGGGATGCTCGCACGAGCCGGTGCTTCGAAATCAATAGCATTGGATGTCGAAGAATGGCGGACCATTTCATTGTATATCTTCAACAACCTAACAGAAGTGCGGCCGTACATCGAGTAAGTTCTCGGTACATTGTTTCGCAACTTCTAATTCCTTTGAAATGCTCTTATTCCTGGATATGTGATACAGTCAATACGTTGCCAAATTCTCGGATGGAGTGGTGATCCAAAAGGATTCCATCGAAGAGTATGAGCTTCTGGCAAAGCATGGAGGCGGCTATCCCGGTTTCATCTCTTGGTTCAAGCAAACGGTAATTTCCATTAATTAGACGATTTCATTTTTTCGCCTAGTTTGAGGCTAATGCAACAATCCTTTCGTATTAAACATGTAGGTTAATGCAGAGTCTACGGACTTAGAATTGAGACAAGTTGCTAATGGTTTTGACTATAAGGCCCGTTCATTTGACAAATACGACATCAACGGGTATTGTCGTCGATTTGTCACGACAGATGTCCGGGTGAACAGACTTATGTTAGGGGCATAAGCATAACTATGTGGCGGTTTGAAGGGGTTGATCGGAATCGAGAGACGCGGAGTTTACCCAAGTTCGGCCCCTCCAATGGAGGTAAAAGCCTATGTCCTGCTTGTCTGGTATTGATGATGAAGGAGATCTCTTAGTTACAAGGGTGTTGTTTGCTACCTCTAATCACGAGATCCTCTAATTTGTCTATCTCTAATCTCTTGTATTGACTAAACTTGTGGACTTGTGAATCTTGTGAATCTTGTGAATCTTGTGAATCTGTCCCTCTAGGGGTGCTCTTCCCCTCCTTATACAAGAGGAGAGGGTAGGTTTACAAATAGAGTCCTACTAGGAGTAGGATTAGGACTAGTCTCTCTAGAATCCTATTCCGGGTCTTGTTTCTCTTCTAAGGTAATCCTTTCTCCTTTAGGCCTTCTCTTGTGAGCCACCTTGAGTCGGATCACACCCTGGGTCTTGGGCTTGGTCGTCCTGTGGCCCGCCAGCCGGATCACCAATAAAATATCATGTCTTTACCGGGTATCCCGTGAGTCGCCAGGCCGGGTCATACTGCGGGGTATATCCCCAACATTAGCCCCTAGGTTAGTTTGAATTTATTCATTCTAAGCTCCTTAAATAAGAGTAACAAACAGGTTAAGTGACCGACTTGATCCTTTGGCCGGCTTTATAAAATGGCTTAGAAATCCGGGTCTTTTCTGCATATGAACGAGTCATATTGATAATCATCTTGCTTGTCAATGTCCTTTGAAAAATATTGAATATAGAACACCCATATGCCATTGAGTCGGCTTCCAATGCTCTTGGCGGATCGTCTCCGCCGGGTCATAATCATTGGTGACGCCGGGTCAAATAACTAGAATCCGCTGACTTGATAAAAATATTGGGATGAAAATCCATCTGATGTAAAACCGGACTTCCATGTTTGTGAAGCAGGAGGGCTTATATAAAATCTGGCGGGTTATGCTCTTTTGATAACGCGGGGTCATACGTGTTGGTGACGCCGGGTCTAATAACTGAACTCCATAATTAACATCTTGAAAATTCTCCTCAAAGTTTTTGATATGTCCATATTACCTGTAGACCCCAAGCTCCGAGATTATACATGATAACTTGGTGCTTTGCAATAATATTTTGGACTGTGTAGCCCGCAAGTGTCGGGTTGTCTTGCCTGCAGCAACCTGGGACTTATAACTGTCTTATACCTTATGAAACTTCAACCTGTGTAGCCCACAAGGGGCGGCTCATCAGAATGTGATGCGCCGGGTCTTCAATTTGTACCATATAATCTGTTTAAACGGTTGAGTACTGTGGCCCCCAAGTGCCGAGTCGCATGCCTGCAGCGACTTGGGACTTTGAAAAATTGATCTGAGGGGTGTAGCCCCCAAGTGCCGGGTCAGTAAGAATTACTGGGCTGGGACTTACAAAAACATAGAAAGGCCGACTCATCTGCTTGAGATAATATGGTCTTGCTGACAATGTAATGATTTGAAAATTGGCTTGCATTAGCCCCCAAGTGTCGTGGTGCATGCTTGCAGCGACAAGGGACTTGCATATTTAATATAAACTGTATTTGAATAGTGTAGCCCCCAAGTGCTGGGTTGTCTGCCTGCGGCGACTCGGGACTATGTGAGAATAATATGACTCACCACAATTTGCTGAATGAATTTTGACCGTGGTTGCAATATAACCCGGAATGAATATCCTGGAATAACTCCTTTGTCTTTGATATGAAATCGTTGCTCATGGTTGCGATGCAACCCGGTAATTATATGTTTTCAGAAATCCATGAGTGTTGTAGTTTACTACCGAGCACAATTGAAGAAATCTGAGATCCGACCAATTAGATGACACGGCATTATATCTGATAGGGCGGCTCTTGAAAAATGATAAATTCTCCGAGCTGACTTGGAAACCCCGATCATTTAGTACTGGTCATGATAAACCATGAAGATCCAGCCAGGTTGGCTATTAAAGATCCATTTGCTCTTGCGGAGTACTTAATGGCGGCTCATCTTAAGAGATAAAACCTGCAAAAATAAACAAGAAAAATAAATTCTGCATTGTTGTAAGGGAGGCTGGAAAAAGAACAACCCGGAGATGTTATAACATTGCTCCTTCTTTCATAATCTTGCTCTAACCCGGCTTGATAAGCCGGCATGATATATGAATATGATGCAATGTATGATGCAAACTATGATGCAATGTATGATGCAATGTTGACTTGTCATCATTTTTGGCGCGAACGCTGGTTGTTAGGGATAGATAAGCTATACCCGAAGGCAATAAGCCCCCTTCGACAACCGCGGTTAATCATGTTAACCGGAAATGGCATAAAGTCGGCTATTAGGGTGAGATAAGAGATACCCGAAGGCAAGAAGCCCCCTTCGACAACCGCAGTTAATCATGTCAATTGGTAATGGAATAAAGCCGGTTGTTAGGGTGAGATAAGCGTACCCGTCGATAAGAAGCCCCCTTCTACAACCACGGTTAATCGTGTTAACCGGAGATGGCATGTAGCCGGCCGTTAGGGTGATATAAGCGATACCCGTCGTAAGAAGCCCCCTTCGACAACCGCAGTTGACATGTCAACTAGAGATGGCCTAAAGCCGGTTGTTAGGGGGAGATAATGGATACTCGGAGGTAAGAAGCTGTAGCGACCTGACCTGGAAAGGTCAAGCCTCTGTGTGTTTTGTGCCATCCCTGGATCAGTATGGTGGCACACACAGTACATCAATGTATATATCAAAGTGCAATCACATGTAATTAACGTAAAGTTGATATATACCTTAAAATCTCAGCGGAAACAGTCAACGGGGGTGGTGTCCCAATAACACCAACGGCAGGTTGAGTGCAGACCGTAACCCTGAATCGTACTCTTACCCATCGTAGAGCTTATCTGCAACATAAGACGTTGCAGCCGTGTAGGTCAGTACATTGAATGTACCGGCAAGGTCACCATAGTAGAACAAAAGAATAAAGACTATTCTATATGCAATAAGGCTTTGTGGCTCTATGTCTGAGTTTCGCATAAAAGCTGATTTTATTTTATTTTCCTACAACAAAGGAATATCATGGAGTTTTCACTACAGAGTTACCTAGCATGGCATGGTTCCGCCAACCGATGTCTAAATGCCCACAATTATCATAGGTTGCCCACAATTAATTATCACTCCAGTGTTGAGAGTTCAGAGATAGATCCAAGTCTAGAAGCTCAATTTTTCCGTAACCGGGGACACGGCTAATCAATTAGGTTTAACTCTGTAGAGTGTTGTGTACTTTACCCACAAGATTCGTTCCCTCCTGGTAAGTTCTCGCACTGCCGGGTGTTTGAGAACAAAACGAACGAAACATGGTCTTTCAAAGTGTTTCCCTAACTACTGTCAGTGCCCATCCATTCCTAATGTCGACTACATCTCGTAGCACTGCCCAGCTAGAGTCACAACAAAGATCAACCAAGCCAGAGCCCATAATGACTTGTGGCTACACAAGTAAGCTTCGGGGCATGAAGTATTCATCCTTCTCTTTGATTCTGGGTGAAGATTTCCGCAAGATGTCATGGCGCTTCTCCATGCATCCCGGCCATCCACTGGTTACTCCAGGGATTCCCAATCAACCATCCTTCACCCAGTAGTGTGTATTGAAAAACTTGTTTCTCGAGTCTCGAAGTCTTGAGGTCTTGAAGATGCAGGACTTGAAGATGCCTTCATGAAGTTGTCGTCTTGACGTGGAGTCCTCCTTCTCACACCACTCACGAACACGAATACCAGACCCCGTCTACTTTAGCATAGCATTGAACTAACTAGCGTTCCCGGGGCTTTAGTAACAAATGGTGGGTTCCTACCTCATGCATTCTACTCAACTACAAGAATTTCAATAACACTACTGGAGGGATTTGTTGAATGACGTCTCTACATGCAATAAAACATAGGTATGAAATAGATGGTCAAAGTGAACTTGCCTATACTATTAATGAAGAAAGAATCGCTCTTATAAAAGACTTGATAGAACTATGCGTCACTCTCCGATGAAAATCTATATAGTCAAACGTTGCATTCATATAAACAATCATGCTAGCAATCAATTCTAACACACAAGAATAACACAAGAGTAAACACTAAGGGTTTTTGATGAAGGAAATACTTAAGACAAAACTCAAAACAACAAAACTTCATCAAGGTATCACAAAACCAAAAACAACAAGGTTGTGATGAAGGAAATACTTAAGACAAAACTCAAAACAACAAAACTTCATCAACACAACCAAGGTTGGTTTTCTCTATAAGTAAATCCTATTTTCAAAAGTAAAAACACAAAACAAAGTAAAATATAATCAAAAGTAGTTTAGTAAATATTTTACTTAGCAAAAAGAATTACTTTTGAAGAACAACTAGGAACTAAGAAAACAATACTCTAGCAACATAAGTTTTTAACTACTAGAACATATCAGCAAGAAAACACTAATTTAATAAAATAATTTTTTTAAGCAAATAATCAATAGAAAGTATTTTCTCATAAATCTTTATTTTGCAAACAGAACTAATTGAAAAGCTTATATAAAGATTCTTCTTTTGATATAAAACAAGGTCATCCTTGGCTTAAACCACAAACAATCTCAACTATAATACAAATTGTTTCTGGTCTAAACTTAGGTTAACAGAAAATCAATCTTATAAAACACTTTGTGGAAACTATTTTCAAATAGTAGATCAAACTAGCAATGAAAATCAAATTGCAAGTTATAATTGAACTAGAATTGATTTTCATGCAATCAACTAATCAAATATTATTTGTTTGAAGGTCTACTGTAATCTAACAGAAAACTTTATAAAATCTATCACTAATAGGAAATAATTTAAAACAATTTAAAACAAAAGTAATATAAATAAACCTAAAAGAACTAAAACAGAATCTGTTTTGTTAACAAATGTTAATTTAAGATACTGTAAAAATTCTATAGTTTTACCTACTGATAACTAAGGTCACTAGTGACAAGTAGCAAAAAGAATCAACTCAAAATAAAATTTTAAACTCAAGATATTCGGAAAATAAGTTTTGAATCAAATCTGTTTGAATTCAATCTTAAATTATTCAAATTTGGTCAAACTTGATATCTATGGAAAATAGAAGAAATGTTTAACATGATGCAAAAAGAATCAAATTAAAACACCTAAAAACATAAAAGATATAAAGGAAACAAAAACAGAACTAATTCTGTTTCAGAAAATAAAACAGAAAAAATAAAATCCTAATCTAACGAACAGGGGTGCTACGTGGCGGCTTCTGATTGGCTGGAGGTGTGTGTGCGTGGGTGCTAACGAGCGGACGTCCGATATTTAAAAAAAAGGGTTCGGTCTAACTAACTAAACAGAAAACCGGCCGGTTCATTTAAATTAAACCGAAGGGGTACAGGGGATCTAATCATGGCCGTTCACCCTAGATTTAACGGTGGAGAGGAGGTGGAGGAGCTCACCGCGGTGGTTGACGGCTCCGGCGAAGTTCCAGCGAGGCCGAGGCGGTGAGGTCGACGGAGACGTTGTTCCGGTGGTCCTCCGGCGTTGGTGATGGCACCGGTCGACGCAGGCGAAGACGGGGAGCACGACGGTGGTCCTGGCGTCGTTGTGGGTGGTCGGAGGCGTCGACGACGATCTCCGGGGCGGCGATGGAATTTGGTTGGTCGACGGGGAGGTCGCTCCGGTGGCTCTGATGCACGGGCGAATGCACAGGGAGGTGCGGACGGGCGAGGCGAACTGGTTGGTGGTGGCGGTGGTGGTTGGGGACGACAGGGGCGAGTAGGGTGGGGCAATGGCGAGGCGGTGGCGCTCGGGCTCCGGTGAGCGATTGTGGCGGTGAGAGGCATCGGGCAGAGAGGGAAATGGGTGGAATGGGTCGAGGGGAGGGGCGGGGTTTTATAGGCGGCCTCGAGGCATCGGGGAATGGCAGGAGGAGGGAGATCCGGCGCGATGAGATCGCCGGCGAGGAGTGGGGGCGAGATGGAGGGGACGAACGCGGAGATGGCGCGGTCGGGCGGTGGGGTCCGCATGTCAGTGAGGGAGGGGGTGCGGTCAGCGGCGTCGGTGACCGTTGCGGAGTGATTTCGGGGATTAAGGCTGTGGGCCGGCCGGTTTCTAATTAAAACTTTAAATTTGTTTCCTTTTCTATTTCCAGCGAAATAAAAACTCATTTATGGTAATCAATACACTTCGAAAAAATCAAGTTTTATATACCAAAATGATCAGGGAATTAAATGCAGTTTAATGAACATTTTTCCACGGCCAAAATATATACTTTATAAAATTTATTTTCAGAAAATGCCTAAATTGATTATAATTCTTTTGCAATAAATTTTCAAATAACCCCTGGGTTTTATGGTTCAAATATTTCACAAAATAACCCCTGGTTTGGAGTGTCACATTACTCCTCTCAAATTTTGTCAAGGGTTTTGAATTCTTTCAAACTTCAAATCAAATATGAAAAAGAACTCCATATTAGAAAGTTTCAAATGCTTTCAAATTTACACTTCAAATCTTTTTATATTGAAGAAGTCATGTCATATTCTCTCACTGATTTGAAAAGTATTAATTTGAAATCAAACACAAAGGGGAAAGTCATCCTATTCCCTCTCCTTCAAAAGTTTTCACAAAGTTTCAAATTTCACTCAATTCAATCAGTCAAACAAACAAACAATCATTCAAAGCCCTTGTTGACAGCCAATGTTTGTGAATTCTTGTAAGTCGCCATCTTGTAAGCCGCCATCTTGTATGAAGAAACGGCAGAAACTCCAAGTGATGATCCAATAAATCCGGGCACCTATGTTTGAATGGTGCATCATGGCGGTTCATCCTCTTGGGCAACTTTTAATCTTTCGCAAAAAATCTAGTAGCCCCCAGGATTGTAAGCTAGGACGGTGTTGTAAACCGGCGCAGATGGCGAGAGATAGCCACGGTGTTGTAAGCTAGGACGGTCGCGAGAGACGGCCGTGATGTTGTAGGTCGCTGCGGTCGGGCTCACGAGTCATCCATTGGGCAGCTTGAATGATCAATCACGACACCGACACATTGAAATAAACCGGATCGCGGGACTGGCGGCTTGCGCGCATCTGATTCCGTGGCACAGCATCACTTTCATAGTGAACACTTGCCCTGCATATTAAAATAAACAGGCAAGAGTAATTGCTCTCAGAGGAATTACAAGATACTGAGAAATTGCTAGGATAAATATCACCTGATAATAATTTCGTCCAATGGTTGTCATGGTTGGCTTATGGAGAACATAGTTTGGTATATATATGCTTTGTGCTGATGAAGATTTGTCCAATCAGATTAGCCAATCGGTCTGTTTTTTTATATCTTCACTTCTTTTCTAGCCGCTCGACTCACACTTTCCCTCCTTCCTCGCGTGGGCAACCGGCGAGGGGCATGGGAGGAGTGGCCTAGGCAGGGCGCCTCAAGGGCAGGTCAAGGGCGCACACAGGAGCTGGGCGCATGGTGGAAACGAGGCGCGGCGGAGGCTGACACCACGGCGGCCCCAAGCGTGGCGGCTGACGGCCGCGGCGAGGAGAGGCCGTGGCGGTTCGTCCATCGCGGCTGTGGCGACGAGTCCCGAGCGGCGGCTCGCGACAGAGGATAGGCCTGAGCGGCGGCTCCCGAGCGGCTGCTCGTGGCGTGGAGAGACCGCAGCGGCGGCTCCCGAGCGGCGGCTCGTGGTGGGGATAGGCCTGCTACTTCTTGAGCTTGCGTTGGTTTTTCCCTTGAAGAGGAAATGGTGATGCAGCAAAGTAGAGATCAGTATTTTCCTCAGTTTGAGAACCAAGGTATCAATCCAGTAGGAGTATCAAGATGAGGCACCAAGGCACCTGCACAAATACAAAAAAACTTGCACCCAATGCGATAAAGGGGTTGTCAATCCCTTTACGATTACTTGCAAGGTGAGATCTGATAGTGGTAATAGGTAAATATAAATAAATAAATAAATAAAAGTGCAGCAAGGTGTTTTTGGTATTTTTGTATGTAGATCTGAATATATAATGTGTAAAATAGACCCGGGGGCCATAGTGTTCACTAGAGGCTTCTCTCATGATAGAAAGTATTACGGTGGGTGAACAAATTACTGTCAAGAAATTGATAGAATCGCGCAAAGTCATGACGATATCTAAGGCAATGATCATACATATAGGCATCACGTCCGAGACAAGTAGACCGATACTTTTTGCATCTACTAATATTACTCCACACATCGACCGCTATCCAGCATGCATCTAGTGTATTAAGTTCATAACAAACAGAGTAACACCTTAAGCAAGATGACATGATGTAGAGGGATAAATTCATGCAATATGATATAAACCCCATATTTTTACCCTTGATGGCAACAACAGGATGCGTGCCTCACTACCCCTTCTGTCACTAGGTGAGGACACCGCACGGTATGAACCCAAAACCAAGCACTTCTCCCATTGCAAGAATTATAGATCAAGTTGGCCAAAGAAAACCCATAACTCGAAGTGACTTACAAGGATATGAAATCATGCATATAATAAATCAGAGGAGACTCAAATAATATCCATAGATAATCTGATCGTAAATCCACAATTCATCGGATCTCGACAAACACAGTGCAAAAGAAAGTTACATCGGATAGATATCCATGAAGATCATGGAGAACTTTGTATTGAAGATCAAAGAGAGAGAAGAAGCCATCTAGCTACTAGCTATGGACCCGAAGGTCTGTGGTGAACTACTCACGCATCATCAGAGAGGCAATGGTGTTGATGAAGAAGCCCTCCGTGTCCGAATCTCCCTCTGGCAGGGTGCCGGAACGGGCTCCCGATTGGTTTTTGGTGGCTATAGAGGCTTGCGGCGGCGGAACTTCCGATCTAGGTTTAGTTCTGGAGGTTTCTGTATTTATAAGACCAGCTGGCGTCGAGAACAAGTCAGGAGGACCCACGAGGGAGTCACGAGCCCCCAGGCGTGCCCAGAGGGGGGGGGGCGCCTCCCAGGCTCGTGGCTTCCTCGGGACTCCTCTCTGGTATCTTTTTCTTCTGGTATTTTTGATATTTTCCATAAAAAATCACAGCGAAAATTTTATTCCGTTTGGACTCCGTTTGATATTCCTATCTGAAAAAGGTCAAAACACGGAAAAAATAGAAACTGGCACTAGGCACTGAGTTAATAAGTTAGTCCCAAAAATGATATAAAGTAGCATATAAATGCATATATAACATCCCAAGTTGATAATATAATAGCATGGAACAATAAAAAATTATAGATATGTTGGAGACGCATCAAGCATCCCCAAGCTTAACTCCTTCTCGTCCTCGAGTAGGGGAGTGATAAAGACCGAATTTTTGATGTGGAATGCTACCTAACATATTTGTTCTTTGTAACTTCTTTATTGTGGCATGGATGTTCATATCCATAAGACTCAAAACAATAGTTTAATATTGACATGAAAATAATAATACTTCAAGTATAATAGCAAAGTAATCATGAACTTTTGAAATAACAAGGCCAAAGAAAGTTATCCCTATAAAATCATATAGTCTGGCTATGCTCCATCATCCCTAGACAACGGATTTAAATCATGCACAACCCCGGTATTAGCCAAGTAATTGTTTTCGCACTCTTACTTTCTAAAACTTTTTCAACTCTCACGCAATATGTGGAATAGAGTGTGGTGGAGGTTGTCAGGCAAAAAGGAGGAGATGGTCACATCGATTCGGCGTATCAATGGGCTATGGAGATGCTCATCAATAGATATCAATGTGAATGACCAGGGATTGCCATGGAGCGGATGCACTAGAGCTATAAGTGTATGAAAGCTCAAAAATAAAAAACTAGTGGGTGTGCACCAAACTTGCTTGCTCACGAAGACCTAGGGAAATTTGAGGAAGCCCATCATTGGAATATACAAGCCAAGTTATATAATGAAAATTTCCACTAGCATATGAAAGTGACAAAACAAGAGACTCTCTATCATGAAGAACATGGTGCTATTTTGAAGCACACGTGTGGAAAAACATAGTAGCATTGTCCCTTCTCTCTCTTTCTCTCATTTTTTTTGTTTGGGCTCTTTGGCCTCTTTTTTTTTCATTTTTTGGTGGGCATCTTTGGCCTCTTTTTTTTTATTTCCTCACATGGGACAATGCTCTAATAATGATGATCATCACACTTTTATCTACTTACAACTCGATACTTAGAACAGTAATGATTCAATATGAATGAAAGTGATGGCACATGTCATGAGACGGAACGGTGGAAGTTGCATGGCAATATATCTCGGAATGGCTATGAAAATGCCATAATAGGTAGGTATCGTGGATGTTTTGAGGAAGGTATATGGTGGGTTTGTGCACCGGCGAAAGTTGCGTGGCACTAGAGAGGCTAGCAATGGTGGAAGGGTGAGAGTGCATCTATACTGTTGGGGATATACCCCGCGGTATGACCCGGCCGGAAGCATGACTCGGCCTGGCGACTCACAGAAGACCCGATAAAGACATGACATTTTATTAATGACCCGACAGGCGGGTCACGGGACGACCAAGCCCAAGACCCGTCGGTGAGCCGGCGCCAGGCGGCTCACAAGAGAAGACCCAAGGACAGAAGGATTCCCTGAAAGGAAATAAGACCCGGAGTAGGATTCATGAGAGACTAGTCCTAATCCTACTCCTAGTAGGACTCTATTTGTAAACCTACCCTCTCAACTTATATAAGGAGGGGTAGAGCACCCCTAGAAGGACAAGATTCACAAGTCCACAAGTTTAGACAACATAGAGATTAGAGATAGACAGATTAGAGGCTCTCGTAATTAGAAGTAGCAATTAGCACCCTTGTAACCAGTAGATCTTCATCATCATCAATACCAGACAAGCAGGACGTAGGCTTTTACCTCTATCGGAGGGGCCGAACCTGGGTAAAACTCCGTGTCTTCTCGATTCCGATCAACCCCTTCAAGCCGCCACGTAGTTGCGTCTCGCCCCGAACCTAAGTCCGTTCACCCGGACATCTGCCATGACAAATCCACGACAGTTGACGCCCACCGTGAGACTATGCATGGTGGTGTTGTGTTTTTAAGGGATCTCTTCTAGGAGTCGAGAAGCTTATGACCCTCCAGATTCACAAGAGCCTGCACGGAAGATTCTACAGTAAAATCTGAATTCGGCAATCATGATTGAAAAATCCTCGGCGACAACACATGCGATGATGGGCGGTAGATCCGACCTTTGCTACAGCCGTCGGTCAGATCCATCTGTACGGCTACCGGACTCATGGCAACAAAAGAAATCTATATTGTTGATGGGAGCCGTATGAGAACTACAACATCTTGTCAATTAGCGACGGCCGATTTTTCGCTCGGCGCGGTGTTGATCGTATGGAAGTATTGGTGATCATGCTTAATCTACCAAAAGCTGGGCACCCTCCACAAGAATCCAATGCAGAGTACTAATCCCAGTACGTTCAGATTCTTTTATTCCGTTTACAATCGGAAGCTGACCAGAAAATACGCTCGTAAAGGACGTACAGGCCGTGGTCACCTGAGAACAGTGCAAAATGTTGCGGGCTAGCTCGTTGGCCAGTACAATTAAAATAGGAAGGGCAATCGCTAAAGAAAAGAAAGAGAGAGGAGACGACACGGAAGTAGAACGACCGCAACTCGGTTTCCGGTTTCCGCCCGCTGTACCGGCTACCTGCGCCATGGCCCGAGCAGTTCCCTCACCTCGCGGCTGATTTCGCCTTGCCTCACCACCACGGTTTCCACCAGCGCCTCTCCGAGCCGGCCCAATCTCGGACGCGCTCCGCCTTCACCGCATCGCAGCCGCGCGTGTGAGTCGCCGCGCCACACATGCGAGTCGCCCATGAGTCGCCGCTGCAGTTCGCCTCCACCACGCGCGAGCCGCCTCACCATAGCTGGGTTCCACCGCGTCCGCCGCAGCCCCTGCTCCGGTCGCCCACGTCACCTCCGCTGTCGCACCTTCGCCTCGCCCCAAGGCGGGTTTCCGCCGCGTCTGCTGCGCCATGACAGCTCCACCTCCACATCCGAGCTGCCCGGCCGCCGTGGCCCTTGCAGCTCCACCTCGCCTCCACCTAGCCCCGGGCCACCCGGGCCGAGCCGCCGCCGCCGCTACCTTTGCTTCGGCTCTCGCCTCGCCCTCGGCATCCGCCGCGGCCAAGCCGCCCCATCTCTGCATCTAGCTCCGGGCTGAGCTCGATCCGCCACGGCCTTGCTCTTGCCGGTCCACCGCACTGCGCCGGCTCACGCCCCTCGTTGCGCTGGCTGTCGCGCCGCGCCTCCAGACCGGCTCGCGCCCCCGGCTGTGTGTGCGCCACTCCGCGCTGTGCCCACGCGACTGGCTCTAGCTACCGCGTTGCCGGCTCGCCATACCTTGCTGTTGCTCTGATCTCCGCCCACGGCAGACCGCGTTGCCCCTGCTCCGCTCCAGCCTCACCAGCTTCCCGAGTCCGAGTGTTCAGTAGAGAAAAAATAAAAAGGGCCCTGTTGCCCGTATGGAGATGGATTAAAGTCAGAGGTCGCCTAAAGAGAGAAATACTAGACAAATTGTAGGAGTGACAAGCGCTAAAAAAAGGACCCGCCCTGTCAACACACCGTGGTCCTGCAAGTTGCCTTGCTGGACTTCTTTGACGCAACTGGTCACCACTGAGACGACCCAGTCTAACACCATCGCCGAGCTGCTGTGGCCGAGTCGCCACCTTCGCTGTGGTTTCAAGAGTGGCTCAATCGCTGTTGAAGTTACGAGAGTAACTCAGCTGGTCATCGGGATGAATCAGGTGAAACGCATCTGGTCAACTTTTATTGATACATTTTTTCTTTCGAGAACAGTTACCCTCGCCTGCGATATCTTTGTGCAGGACAATTATTCATTATAACCGTTGTGCCATGCCGCGGATACGGAGCTTCTGTCAGCATCATCATGCACCGGCGTTCGCACCTGCTCAACAGATGCACGCACGCTACTCCTACGGTCTGGTCTACATCAACACGTGGCCGACTCATCCGTCTGCACCGGCTCACAACACCAGCGGATGACCCAACCGTCCGTGCCGGCTTATAACACCTGCGACCGACTCATCCGTCTGCACTGGCTTACAACGCCGCGTCCGTCTCTCACGACCGCACCGGTTTACAATACTGCGGCCGTCTCTCACAACCAACATCAGCTTACGATGCTACAGCTGATTTCTACGTCTACATCACCATGACCAGGGGGCACCTACAACAGTATGAGCCGCCCAACGGACGCGCGTAAGATGCCACCCACAATTTGGTCCACATCAAACATATCGGCACAATGCTCGTCGATACGAGCCGCCCGATGGACAGACGCACAAGTCGCTGCCATTACAATTTGGTTCACCTCAACAAACAGCCGGAACAAGCCATTGACCGGATCATTGAAACAATTTATACGGGATCATCTATAACCCGCCACGGCCAACCTCAACTTTCAGTAGAGAATCTCAAGCCGCCTCTTCGAGTCAACTTAAGACTCGAGGGCAACTAACATGGCGGGACACATTTGGTCGTTTTCAACGAGAACCCCAGGGCTTTGCAAGAGAAAACCCAATCCCGAGGGCTATTACATTATTGGCGGAAGATTAAAAGTTGCTCAAGAGGACGAATCGCCGTGATGCACCATTCAAACATAGGTGCCCGGAATTATTGGATCATCACTTGGAGCTTCTGCCGTTTCTTTATACAAGATGGCGGTTTACAAGATAGCGACTTACAAGAAGAGTTCAAAAATATTCCGGTTGATGTATCAACTGAGATCGGCGAATGGCAGTAGATGCCTATTAGCCATGCGTTATGCCACAAAAAATCTGGCTCAGAAAATGAGTCGCCGCGAGGGCGGCTTCTCGCCTTCGGGTGCAGCTTCTAATGCCTATCCGCCGGCGCTTTGCGTCGTATTGCTAAACGGTGGTAGACACCTATTAAGCCAGCATTTTGCCATATATAAGAAAACCCGACTAAGGTAACTTAGTCGTGGCGAGGGCGGCTTCTTGCCTTCAGGTGCAGCTTCTAACGCCTATCCGCCGGCGGGTCATGCCGTAATTGCTGATGGGGACTTCTTACCAATGGGTATCGCTTCTAACACCCTATCGGCCGGCTTTATACCATCTCCGGCTAACCAGTTTAGCCGTGGTTATGAGAGGTTTTTTACCGACGGGTAGCTAACATCTCATGACCCGCGAACGGCGGCTTCTTACCTCCGGGTACAGCTTCTAATGCCTATTAGCCGGCGTAAGGCCATGTAAAAACAGTTAAGGTAACTTAGCTGCGGTGAACGATGACTTCTTACCTCCGGGTACAACTTGTAATGCCTATTAGCTGATGGAACAAAAATCCAGCTCAGGAAAATGAGTCGCGGCGAGGGCGGCTTCTTACCTACGGGTATAGCTTCTAACGCCTATCCGCCGGCGCTTTGCGTCGTATTGCTAAACGGCGGTAATGCCTATCAGCTGGCTTTATGCAAAAAAAATATATATTAAAAAGTTAACAGTACATCATACATTTGCATCTTGCATCATACATAGCATCATACATTGCATCATATATTTCATCATATTCACATGTCATGCGGGCTTATCAAGCCAGCTCGGAGAACTTATTATATCAAGAGCCGCCCTGTCAGATATAATGCCGTGTCATATAATTGGCCGGTTCTCGGATTTTTTCAATTGTGCTCTGTAGTAATCTACAACACTCATGGATTTCTTCAAATATATATTTGTCAGGTTGCATCACGACCACGAGCAGGGATTTCATGTCAAAGACAAAAGGAATTATTCAAGGATATTCATTCTGGGTTATATTACAACAACGATCAAGGATACATTTAACGAATTATGGTGAGTCATATTATTCTTGCGTAGTCCCGAGTCGCAGCAAGCAGACGACCCATCACTTGGGGGCTACACTATTCAAAGCCAGTTTATATCAATTATGCAAGTCCCCTGTTGCTGCAACCACACACCACGACACTTGGGGGCTAATGCAAACCGGTTTTCAAATCACTATTGTCAGCAAGACCTATTATTTCAAGGAGATGAGCCGGCCTTTCTATATTTTTGTAAGTTCTAGCCAAGTAATTCTTACTGACTCGGCACTTGGGGACTACACCGATCAAATCCAATTTTCTAAAGTCCCAAGTCGCTGCAGGCGTACGACCTAACACTTGGGGGCTACAGTATTCAACTATTTAAATAGATTATGAGGTTCAAATTGAAGACCCGGCGCATCACATTCTGATGAGTCGGCCCTTTGGGGCTACACCCGCCGAAGCTTGTAAGGTATAAGGCAATTATAAGTCCCAGGCTGCTACAGGTAGGACAACCCGACACTTGGGGGCTACACAATCCAAAATATTATTGCAAATCACCAAGTTATCATGGATAATCTCGGAGCTTGGAGGCTACATGTAATATGGACATATCAAAAACTTTGAAGAGATTTTCAAAATGTTAATTATGGAGTTCAGTTGTTAGACCCGACGTTACCAACATTTATGACCCGGCGTCATCAAAAGATCACAACCCACCAGAGTTTACATAACCCGCCCAGCTTCACAACAATGGAAGTCCGGTTTTACATCAGATGGATTTTTCATCCCAATATTTTGATCAAGTCAGCCGGATTCTAGTTATTTGACCCGGCGTCACCAACGATAATGACCCGACATCATCAATGATTATGACCCGGCGGAGATGACCCGCCAAGAGTATTGGAAGCCGACTCAATGGCATTTGGGTGTTCTATTCTCAATATTTTTAAAGGACATTGACAGGCAAGATGATTATCAAGACGACTCATTCGTATGAAGAAAAGACCCGGATTTATGAGGAACCATTTTATAAGCCGGCCAAAGGACCAAACCCGGCCACTTAACATATTTTCTACTCTTATTTTAGGAGCTTACCATGAATAAATTCAAGCTAACCTGTGGGTTAATGTCGGGGATATACCCCGCGGTATGACCCGGCCGGAAGCATGACTCGGCCTGGTGACTCACAAAAGACCCGATAAAGACATGCCATTTTATTAATGACCCGGCAGGCGGGTCACAGGACGACCAAGCCCAAGACCCGGAGGGTGAGTCGGCGCCAGGCGGCTCACAAGAGAAGACCCAAGGAGAGAATGATTCCCTGAAAGGAAATAAGACCCGGAGTAGGATTCATGAGAGACTAGTCCTAATCCTACTCCTAGTAGGACTCTATTTATAAACCTACCCTCTCCACTTATACAAGGAGGGGTAGAGCACCCCTAGAGGGACAAGATTCACAAGTCCACAAGTTTAGATAACACAAGAGATTAGAGATAGACAGATTAGAGGCTCTCGTGATTAGAAGTAGCAATTAGCACCCTTGTAACCGGGAGATCTGAATCATCATCAATACCAGACAAGAAGGATGTAGGCTTTTACCTCCATCGGAGGGGCCGAACCTGGGTAAAACTCCGTGTCATCTCGATTCCGATCAACCCCTTCAAGCCGCCACGTAGTTGCATCTCGCCCCGAACCTATGTCCGTTCACCCGGACATGTGCCATGAAAAATCCACGACATATACCATGGACTCACATTAGTCATGAAGAACTCATATACTTATTGCAAAAGTTTTATTAGTAATCAAAACAAAGTGCTAAACGCATACTCCTAGGGGAAGGGTTGGTAGGAGTTAACCATCGCACGATCCCGACCGCCATACAAAGGATGACAATCAATAAATCAATTATGCTCCGACTTCCTAACATAGCGGTTCACCATACGTGCATGCTACGGGAATCACTAACATCAACACAAGTATTTCTAGATTCACAACACCCTACTATCATAACTTTAATATTATCACCTCCATATCTCAAAACTAATCGCGAGGAATCAAACTTCTCTTACTAATCAATGCACTTGAATATGAAAGTTTTTATTATATCCTGTTTGGATGCCTATCATATTTAGGACTAATTTCATAACACATGCCAATTACCAAGTTACTTAGAGACAGCACTCTCAAAATGATATAAGTGAAGATCGAGAGTTTTTATTTCTACAAAATATGACACCGCCGTGCTCTACAAAGATTTAAGTGAAGCACTAGAGCAAAATTATCTAGCTCAAAAGATATAAGTGAAGCTCATGGGAACAAAATTATCAAGCTCAAAAGATATAAGTGAAGCTCATGGGAGCAAAATTACCAAGCTCAAAAGATATAAGTGAAGCACATGTGAGAAAAATTACCAAGCTCAACAGATATAAGTGAAGCACATGTGAGAAAAATTACCACGCTCAAAAGATATAAGTGAAGCACATGTGAGCTAAATTGCCTAACTCAAAAGATATAAGTGAAGCTCATTGAGTATTCTAACAAATTCACGATGAGTGCATGTCCCTCTCAAAAGGTGTGCAGCAAGGATGATTGTGATAACACAAAAATCAAAGACTCCTATAATACACGACGCTCCAAGCAAAACACATATCATGTGGTGAATAAAAATATAGCTCCAAGTAACGTTACCGATGGATTGAAGACGAAAGAGGGGATGGCTTCCCGGGGCATCCACAAGCTTAGGCTTTTTGGTGTCCTTGAATTTGGCTTGGGATGACTTGGGCATCCCCAAGCTTAGTCTCTTTACACTCTTTATTCCATTGTCCATAAGAACATCACCCAAAACTTGAAAACTTCACAACACAAAACTTAACAGAAACTCGTGATAGCATTAGCATAGGAAAACAAACCACCAACTTTTCAGATACTGTAGTAAACTTAATTTCCATTTAGATTGATGTTATATTACTGTATTCTCACTTTTTCATGGATCGTACCCCCCGATACTAACCATAGTTGCATCAAAATAAGCAATCAACACAACAAAAAGAGAATCTGTCAAAAACAGAACAGTCTGTAGCAATCTGTAAATCTCGTATAACTCTGATAACCCAAAAATTCTGAAAAAATTATGAAAATTACGGAAATTTGCATATAAATCTGGATAAAAAATAATGAACTCAAAACCTCTTTCTGGATAGGAATGAAAAATAATTTCGTGAGCACAACGTTTCTGTTTTTTCAGCATGATTAAACAACTATCACCAAAACTAATCATAAAGGTTCCACTTGTAACTAACACTAATTAAAACATAAAAAACACAATCATATCAGAATCATGATGGTGTGGACTCAACAAAACATAAAGTAAAAAAGAAAAACTAAATTTATTCGTTGGGTTGCCTCCCAACAAGCGCTATCGTTTAACGCCCTTAGCTAGGTGTAAGGCAATAGAATCAAGTGTTGTCATCTTACTGCTCGAACCACTCATGCCATCATAATTATTAGAGATTTCTTTAATTTTATCAATAATTATACTCCTAGATAGGCAACAAAGATAATATTTTTTGATGATAGGTTTTCTTAAGATATCAAGATAAGTAGGGTGAACACTCAACATTTTAAGATCTTCATCTCTCTTACTAGATGGTTCACCATTATTTTTAGGAACATAAACAAGATTAGTGGCCTTATTGTGGGAAAAATTTGGTGTGTTCTGAACGGCAGCAAAATCGGAACCCATGTTGGTTATAACATCCTCTAGTTTGCCAATTCTAGCGGAATCATGATCTAGCTTTTTGTTAACTATTGGTTCCTTCTCCCTTAAATATTTCAAAGTCATTCCCACCTTGGATCCATATTGAGTGATTTGATTGTGGATCTTTTTATCCAAATTTTCAATGAGTTCTATCGTAGCAACTTTATTTTCAAAAATATCAATCCTACGCATCACATGTTCCAAAGTTAAAGTAGTTCCATTAACCATGACTGGGGGTGAGCCTACCAAATTTAATAAAGCACCATAAGAATCAACGGTATGGCTACCCAGGAAATTTGTGCCTACAATGGTGTCAAGAACATACCTATTCCAAGGGGAAATACCCACATAAAAATTGCGAAGTAGAACGATAGTAGATTGCTTACGAGTAGATCTATTCTGAGCATTGCAAATTATATACCAAGCATCTTTTAAGTTTTCTCCCTCATTTTGTTTAAAGTTAAGAACCTCGCTCTCAGGAGTAACGATCATAGCGATAGGACTAGCCATAAGTATAAGTAGACTAACCCACAGAAGCAAACAGTAAGCAAGCGAAAGAAAAGGGCGAACGAAAAAGGCAAATATTTTTGTAAATTTTTGTTTTAGAGGTGGGGGAGAGGGAAACGAGATGCAAATAGCAAATAATGTAAATGCAAAAGATGAGTTTGCGATAGGTACTTGGTAGATATGCTTCACTTGAATACTCCCCGGCAACGGCGCCAGAAATTCTTCCTGCTACTTCTTGAGCTTGCGTTGGTTTTTCCCTTGAAGAGGAAAGGGTGATGCAGCAAAGTAGAGATAAGTATTTCCCTCAGTTTGAGAACCAGGGTATCAATCCAGTAGGAGTATCAAGATGAGGCACCAAGGCACCTGCACAAACACAAACAAACTTGCACCCAACGCGATAAAGGGGTTGTCAATCCCTTTACGATTACTTGCAAGGTGAGACCTGATAGTGGTATTAGGTAAATATAAATAAATAAATAAAAGTGCAGCAAGGTATTTTTGGTATTTTTATACGTAGATCTGAATATATAATGTGTAAAATAGACCCGGGGCCCATAGTGTTCACTAGAGGCTTCTCTCATGATAGCAAGTATTACGGTGGGTGAACAAATTACTGTCAAGCAATTGATAGAATCGCGCAAAGTCATGACGATATCTAAGGCAATGATCATACATATAGGCATCACGTTCGATACAAGTAGACCGATACTTTCTGCATCTACTACTATTACTCCACACATCGATCGCTATCCAGCATGCATCTAGTGTATTAAGTTCATAACAAACAGAGTAACGCCTTAAGCAAGATGACATGATGTAGAGGAATAAATTCATGCAATATGATATAAAACCCATATTTTTACCCTTAATGGCAACAACACGATGCGTTTCTCGCTACCCCTTCTGTCACTAGGTGAGGACACCGCACGGTATGAACCCAAACCAAGCACTTCTCCCATTGCAAGAATTATAGAACAAGTTGGCCAAACGAAACCCATAACTCGAAGAGACTTACAAGGATACGAAATCATGCATATAAGAAATCAGACAAGACTCAAATAATATTCATAGATAATCTGATCATAAATCCGCAATTCATCAGATCTCGACAAACACACCGCAAAAGAAAGTTACATCGGATAGATCACCATGAAGATCATGGACAACTTTGTATTGAAGATCAAAGAGAGAGAAGAAGCCATCTAGATACTAGCTATGGACCCGAAGGTCTGCGGTGAACTACGCACACATCATCGGAGAGGCAATGGTGTTGATGAAGAAGCCCTCCGTGTCCGAATCTCCCTCCGACAGGGTGCCGGTTTTTGGTGGCTACAGAGGCTTGCGGCAGCGGAACTTCCGATCTAGGTTTAGTTCTGGAGGTTTCTGTATTTATAAGACCAGGTGGCGTCGAGAACAAGTCAGGAGGACCCACGAGGAAGTCACGAGCCCCCAGGCGCGCCCAGGGGGGGCGCCTCGCATGCTCGTGGCTTCCTCGGGACTCCTCTCCGGTATCTTTTTCTTTTGGTATTTTTTATATTTTCCATAAAAAATCACGGCGAAAGTTTTATTCAGTTTGGACTCTGTTTGATATTCCTATCTAAAAAAGGTCAAAAACACGGAAAAAACAGAAACTGGCACTGTGCACTGAGTTAATAAGTTAGTCCCAAAAATGATATAAAGTAGCATATAAATGCATATATAACATCCCAAGTTGATAATATAATAGCATGGAACAATCAAAAATTATAGATATGTTGGAGACGTATCAAGGCCGCAGCGGCAACTCGCGACGGAGGACACGCCGCAACGGCGGTCCTTGAGCGGCAGAGAGGACTCAACAGCGGCTCACGGCAGCGGAGACGATTTTGAGGCGGCTCGGAGCATAGGAGGTGGACTGGATGGCGGGGACGGCGTGATGGCGCGAAGCCGACTCCGTCTAGCTGTCGGGCGGCCCAATGGAGGCGCGACGACAAGGTGGAAACACGCCGGAGAGGAGGGGCCGCAACGGCGACTCTCGATGGGGTCAGGCCCACCAGCGATTCCTGGCGGCAGCTCTTGGCGGGGAGAGGCCCACCGGCGGTTCCTGGCGGCGGACGCGACGCTGACGGAGGCCAGAGCCGGCGGGGCGACGAAGGCACCCGGAAAAATGGCGCATGGAGTCGGTCTTGAGGCGAGCGCGGCTCTGGGGTGCAACAATGGAGCGAGTCCGTCTCAGAACGAGGCAAAGGCCATGCTCAATCCTGCGGGCCATCGTCGTTGAACCAAAGCTGTTTCTAATTCTGATTCTTATTCTAGGATGTGGTCATCCTTTGTTTTTTTTTGTTCCATCAAAACTTGGCTCGCATAGTAGATTCCTTTTCGGTCTTGGACTATCACAGCTTCAAAAGTATGCGGCGACGCGAGCCTCAAGCTCCATGGATGAAATTCTTAGCGCTTTTCCTGTTAGGTTAAAGTAGATCTATTTGTAACGACTATTCCTCATCTGCCTGAACTCGAACTTCTCGATCCTTGAGAGAATTCCCTTCGAGAACACAACACCACTGTGCGCCTTGGCCCATGATGGGTGCCAACTATCGTGGATTTGTCACGGAAGATGTCCGGGTGAGCGGACTTAGGTTCGGGGCATAAGCGTAACTATGTGGCGGTTTGAAGGGGTTGATTGGAATCAAGAGACGCGCAGTTTACCCAGGTTCAGCCCCTCCAATGGAGGTAAAAGCCTACGTCTTGCTTGTCTAGTATTGATGATGAAGGAGATCTCTCGGTTACATGGGTGTTGTTTGCTACATCTAATCACGAGAGCCTCTAATCTGTCTATCTGTAATCTCTTGTATTGACTAAACTTGTGGACTTGTGAATCTTGTGAATCTTGTGAATCTGTCCCTCTAGGGGTGCTCTTTGCCGCCTTATATAAGAGGAGAGGGTAGGTTTACAAATAGAGTCCTACTAGGAGTAGGATTAGAACTAGTCTCAGAATCCTATTCCGGGTCTTGCTTCTCTTGTAAGGTAATCCTTTCTCCTTTAGGCCTTCTCTTGTGAGCCGCCTTGCGCTGGCTCACACCCTGGGTCTTGGGCTTGGTCGTCCTGTGGCCCGCCAGCCGGATCACCAATAAAATATCATGTCTTTACTGGGTCTCCTATGAGTCGCCAGGCCGGTTCATACCGCGGGGTATATCCCCGACAGGTATCGCTTTCGTACTTTTGGCAAAGAGCTATCTATGGCCGACCGAGAGTCTACAAATTGTTGTGTCTCCGCTGTTGGCGAAGGAGGGGTCGAGAATTATTGAAGAGTTGAAGCAATTTATGAACTTACATTCTTTGGGGAAAACCCACCAAACGTCGTAGGCTTCAAATGTTATTGGTTCCAGCCGAAGGATACTAGAAGGACTCATGAACATATAGGGCTAGTCGAAATCAAACAAAGCACCCATTTAGATGTTCCAGATGTCTATATTACGGCTCAACAGGCGACCCAAGTTTTCTATCTACCGTGGGCCTGCCAAACGGACCCAAATTTGAAAGGTTGGGATGTCATTTATGATGTGCCGCCACATTTTAGACCACCTCCCCTCAATGAAGATGATTATGAACCTCAGATTAACCGAGACACATATGAAGGAGAATTCTTCCAAGAAACATGTGTCTCCAAAAAATGTTTCAAGAACCGCTCTACTTCATCCCAGAACATTGAGGTCGACAGCGACAGTGAACCCGACTTCACCCCTAAGCTGGAACAAGAAGAGACGGAAGAAGAAGAGGTTACTATTGCGGATGACTTGACAATGCTTGACCGATTGCATAGAGTCCTTCCACATGTTGATATATTTATTGATGATGCTGATGAGCACATCATTACTAATAGTGATTATGATTATGCATTTATTGATCTCGGAGCATATATAGATGATGAAGATTAATACTAGTAATGTGAGGTATTCAATTATTATTATGTACATATATATTATTAATTAGTTCATGTTATTAGGTATTCAATTTTTTTATGTTGAACTAATTTCGTTCACTCTTTGTCATTGCAGGTGTTGACAGATGGTGGGCTCGGGTCGAGAGCGCTCTGAGCCTCCTTCCTCGGCGCGTGTTGGGAGGGGTGCTATTATTCCACTCTAGCAACTCTGGAGAGCACTAGTACACAGCATGCAGACACCGTCGGGCGCTTCTTCTTCGATCGGGAGAGGTCGGGGGAAGACGAAGAGAGGTGCTAGAGGTAGGAAGGCTGTTGCGCCTTCCTCACCGCCACCCCCAGCTGATTCTCCCGACCATAGGACTGCTCCGTCTCAGGTGGACCCGTCTGACTTGGACCCATCTCGGACTCCGGTCCACGAGCCTCGGGTTGACGAGCCTCGGATCACCGAGCCTTCGTCCCAAGAGACTCCGGTCCCAGAGTCTTCGTCCCAGGAGACTCGGGTCCCAGAGTCTTCATCCCACGTGACTTCGGAGGCTAGTGGCCATGCTGATGGTGGCGAGGACAACTTGTCTAAGGACACCTATAGCGAGGGCGAGCTGGTTGAGGAGGGCAAGAGGGTCTACCAGCGTGGTTGTACAAAGCTCCCGCCCGTGCCGACGACCCGCGAGCAGAGGTGGTTGATTGTGCCTAATACGGAGAAGTAAGTGCATTTACTCTTGTTTAACCTTTTGCCTTCATGTTTCTTCAAATTAATATCTAATGTGTTGGCCTTGTCATACTGCAGGGGTTGGAAATACGAGCGTGGTGTCCACAGGCCCAACCAGGTCCTTGGTGTGCTTCTATGGCACCACTTCCCGGGGAAGGTCCTCTTGCCCGGTCAGGGTGAGGCTCCACATGTAGCACTGACCTGGGAGCTGTACATGGCTACCCCGGTCCCGCCGGAGGAGATGGTCGACGGTGTCTTGTGCGAGACGATGGCTGACATTGTGATCCATCGCTTTTGGGTAATTTCTCCTTTACAGAATTAAAAATCAACAGCACCTAGTGATTGTACTAATAAGTGTTGTCTTGTTTGATTGAAGACCTACTACAGGTATCTTGAGGAAGACGAGGCGAAAGCGGCTGTTGTTCTCAAAGCCGAGTGCAAGCGCCCACTTCAGAACTTACGGCACGAGGCTCGGGTGGAGGCTATTCGAGACTACTACGCCTCGACTAACATTAAGAGGGCCAAGAAGAAGTGCCGCAAAAATTATCTGAGTAAGGAGAAGTTAATTAAGGTAATTATCTATTCTTAATGCCTTGTACTTAGTTTCTTTGATTTGATTCATAGGCGTAGCGCTGAAATTTCTCTTGTCTAACTTAGGTGCCCCCGAGATGGTGTGCGGATAGGATGGACTGTTGGGAGGCATTGGTGGATGCGTGGTGCTCTCCCCGATGGCTAGCCGAACACAACAAGGCCAAGGATAAGCATGCCCAAATGAGAGGTGTGCCACACCATCAAGGGAGCTCCAACTTGTTTGAGTTCAGAGATAACTAGGTATGTGGTCTGCCTCATGATTCATGCAATTTCATTCTTCATGCTAGCTTGAGCCCTTAACTAATATTTTGTTCTGCTCTTTTAGGCGCGAGAAAACAAGAAGGAGGTGCCACCTCTGTTCGACATCTATGCCATGGCCCATACTGCCTCGTACAAGAAGGGCAAGGCATTCTTTGAGGATGACCTCGATCATCCAGAGAGCTTCAGCAACATCTCCTCCCACAACAAGCTCGTGAGGTATAGAGATCAGGGGAAGGCGAGGAAAGGGGAGGACTTCAACCCGAGCCAGAGTCCTTTTGATCCAGAGCTCGCGATGATATCTAGTGGCGGGAGGCCCCATGACTAGATAGCCATTGGGGATGGACTAATAATTTGTCCTAGAACTCTCCCGTAGATCAAGAAGCGCCAGACGAGCTCTAATCCTGAGATAAGGCCTCGTCGACGGCCGATGGAGCTCGCCATTGAGGCTAGGTCCCAGGAGCTTCTGGCGGAGGCAAACAAGAAGGCGGCACAGAGGGAGAGGGACATGAAGGAGAGGATGGCTAGGCTGTTGGAGGAGGAGAGGAACCGGAACGACGCGTCTCACTGGGCCCTATACGAGCTCCTCGTGCTAATTTTCTCCTGGATATTAGCCAAATCATGCACATAATGTCTGTTTCATCACTAACTAATATGAATGACTCGTGAAAACAAAATGTGCAGACCGTGTGCCAGAACAATGGTCAGACCCCTTCGTCGATGCCCCATATTGCTATAGCACCCACGGTGAGTTTCATTTGAATGGTCATTAGTTACTAGTATTCACATTTGATTTGCATCATGCTAAGGATACATTGCAAATGCTCATTGGTGCAGCGTGCCTCCCAACAAGCATCGACTGATCCTTCTGCGTCTGCCGCAACCCCGACCGGTCTTTTTACGTCTCACCCTTGAGCAAACCCTACCGATCCTTCACCTCCGTGCTGATGGTAAGGTTTCCCAAGTGTTTTCATTAACAAATGCATACTTAGCTTAAGAAATGACCTACTTAGATCCAAAATGACCTATACTTAGCTTATTTTCCTCAAAAATGACATAATAACCTTACTTACCTCCAAAATGATATATTCTACCTAGGATAGCTATAAAATGACCTATACTTAGCATTTTTTCCTCCAAAATGACTTGATATGCTTAGTTATCTAGAAAATGGCATAACTACCTAGGATAGGTCAATAATGATCTATAGCTAGCTTAGCTAGTTCATTTATGACATAATTAGCTCACTTAGGTACAAAATGGCATAACTACCTAGGATAGCTCAATAATGATCTATAATTAGCTTAGCTAGTTCATTTATGACATAATTAGCTCAATTAGATAAAACAATTGGCATAATAACCTTGGTTTAGCTCCAAAATGACCTATACTTAGCTTATTTTCCTCAAAAATGACATAATAACCTTACTTACCTCCCAAATGATATATTCTACCTAGGATAGCTATAAAATGACCTATACTTACCATTTTTTCCTCCAAAATGACTTGATATGCTTAGTTAGCTAGAAAATGGCATAACTACCTAGGATAGGTCAATAATGATCTATAGCTAGCTTAGCTAGTTCATTTATGACATAACTAGCTCATTTTGGTACAAAATGGCATAACTACGTAGGATAGCCCTATAATGATCTATAATTAGCTTAGCTAGTTCATTTATGACATAATTAGCTCACTTAGGTAAAAAATGGCATAATAACTTTGGTTTAGCTCCAGAATGACCTATACTTAGCTTATTTTCCTCAAAAATGACATAATAACCTTACTTAGCTTTGAAATGATATATTCTACCTAGGATAGCTATAAAATGACCTATACTTAGCAGTTTTTCCTCCATACTGACTTGATATGCTTAGTTAGCTAGAAAATGGCATTACTACCTAGGATAGCACAATAATGATCTATAGCTAGCTTAGCTAGTTCATTTATGACATAATTAGCTCACTTAGGTACAAAATGGCATGACTACCTAGGATAGCTCAATAATGATCTATAATTAGCTTAGCTAGTTCATTTATGACATAATTAGCTCAATTAGGTAAAAAAATGGCATAATAACCTTGGTTTAGCTCCAAAATGACCTATACTTAGATTATTTTCCTCAAAAATAACATAATGACCTTTTTGTTTATGGAAACTTGTTTTGCATATGTATGTATGGATATGTTGTTGGAAACCCTTGTATGTTGGATATGTTGTTCGATACTTGTATGTTGGATATGTTGTTGGAACTTATTGTTGGTATGCTTGTTGAAACTAATTATTGGTATGCTTTTTGGAAACTTGAATTGTTGATATGGTAGATATATAGCCAATTTGCCAAATTGAATGATTTTAAGAAAAAACAGAAATAACAGGGGCTATATAGTCACTTTGCCATCTGCTGGCGGCCGACAAAGAGCTTTGCCATCAGTTTTTGCTCGGACGACAAAGAGCTTTGCCGTCAGCGAGCAGACGGAAAATCTGCCACGTGGCATCTACATGTGCAACCTGGGGTAGCACTAGGTGGCTATATAGCCAGCCTAGATGGGTTCTTTGTCGCCGGTTGGCACACGACAAAGACCTTAGTTCTTTGCCGTCTTGCCGTGGATGGCAAAGAACCCACTTAGGCCGGCAAAGAAACAGGTGCTTTGCCGTCTGCCAGCTGACCGCAAAGCACGCCGTTAACCCCTTAACGGAGCTAAGTTGCCACGTGTTCCGTCCATGCCCTTTGCCATCCGCTGGCAGATGACAAAGATGCAAAGGTCTTTGCCGTCCACCAGCAGACGGCAAAGCGCCCTTTACCGTGGCTTATTCAGCCGGACGGTTAGCCGTTTGCTGGCGGACGGCAAAGCCTTTGCCGTCCGGGATGCATGTCTTTCCCGTCCGGGATGGCTAACGGCAAAGTGCCTGATTCCTGTAGTGTGTGTACCTTACCAACTCTTGTTGTAGTGCCTGGGTATTTGATACCGGTTTGGTTGCTCACGTCTGCAACTCAAAACAGGAACTACGGAATAGACGAAGGCTGGGAAAGGACGAAGTGACGATGCACGTGGTAAATGGTTCCAAGGTTGATGTGATCGCTGTTAGCACGCTCGCTTTTGATTGCCATCGGGATTAGTGATGAACCTAGATAATTGTTATTTAGTATCTACGTTAAGCATGAAAATTTTAACTGGATCTTGTTTATTGCGAGACGGTTACTCATTTAAATCATAGAATAATGGTTGCTCTATTTATATGAGTAATATATTTTATGGTCATGCACCTAATGTGAGGGGTTTATTCATACCGAATCTCGATAGCGATGATACACATGTTCAGAACATTGCTGTCAAAAGATGTAGAGTTGATAATGATAGTACCACTTTCTTGTGGCACTGCCGTTTAGGTCATATTGGTGTAAAACGCATGAAGAAGCTCCATGCTGATGGACTTTTGGAGTCACTTGATTTTGAATCACTTGACACATGTGAACCATGCCTCATGGGCAAGATGACTAAAATGTCGTTCTCTGGAACAATGGAACGAGCAACTGACTTGTTGGAAATCATACATATTGATGTGTGGTGTCTGATGACCATTGAGGCGCATGTGGTGGATATCGTTATTTTCTCACCTTCACCGATGACTTAAGTAGATATGGGTATATTTACTTAATGAAACACAAGTCTGAAACGTTTGAAAAGTTCAAGCAATTTGAGAGTGAAGTTGAGAATCATCGTAACAAGAAGATTAAATTCCTGCGATCTAATCGAGGAGGTGAATATCTGAGTTATGAGTTTGGATGTCACTTAAGACAGTGTGGAATTGTTTCACAATTGACACCGCCTAGAACCCCACAGCGTAATGGTGTGTCTGAACGTCATAATCGAACCATATTAGATATGGCGTGTTCTATGATGGCTCTTGCCGATTTGCCACTATTGTTTTGGGGTTATGCATTAGAGATAGCTACATTCACTTTAAATAGGGCACCATCGAAATCCGTTGAGACGATGCCATATGAACTGTGGTTTGACAAGAAGCCAAAGTTGTCATTTCTGAAAGTTTGGGGTTGTGATGCTTATGTTAAAAAGCTTCAGCCTGAAAAGCTAGAACCAAAAGCGGAAAAATGCGACTTCATAGGATACCCAAAAGAGACAGTTGAGTATACCTTCTATCTCAGATCTGAAGGCAAAGTGTTTGTCGCTAAAAATAGAACATTTCTTGAGAAAGAGTTTCTCTCGACAGAATTGAGTGAGAGGTTGTTGAACCTCTGATTTAACGAGTAGCGCGATGGAGAAAGATGTTTTTGTGGAGCCTATGGCAGTTGAAGATGAAGTTAATGATGATGATCATTAAGCTTCGGATCAAGTTACTATTGAACTTGGTAGGTGGACAAGGGCGCGTGTTGCTCCTGAGTGGTACGACAACCCTATTTTAGAGGCCATGTTGTTAGACAACGTTGAACCTACGAGCTATGGAGAAGCGTTGAAGGGCCCGGATTCCGAGAAATGGTTAGAGGCCATGAAATTCAAGATGGGATCCATATATGAAAACAAAGTATGGACTTTGGAAGTATTACCTGAAGGGCGCAAGGCCATTCAGAACAAATGGATCTTTAAGAGGAAGACGGACGCGGACGATAATGTCACCGTCTATAAAGCTCGACTTGTGGCAAAGGGTTTTGCACAAGTTCAAGGAGTTGACTATGATGAGACCTTCTCACCCGTAGCGATGCTTAAGTCCGTCAGAATCATGTTAGCAATAGCTGCATATTTCGACTATGAAATTTGGCAGACGGATGTCAAAACTGCGTTCCTTAATGGTTTCCTTAAGGAAGAGTTATATACGATACAACCATAAGGTTTTGTCGATCCAGAGAATGCTGACAAATTTTGCAAACTACAACGATCCATTTTTGGACTGATACAAGCATCTCAGAGTTCAAATCTGCGTTTTGATGAGGTGATCAAAGCATTCGGGTTTATACAAGTTTACAGACAATCTTGTATTTAAAAGAAAGTGAGTGGGAGATCTATAGCGTTTCTAACGTTATATGTGGATGACATACTGTTGATTGGAAACAATATAGAAATGCTGGAAAGCGTGAAGGAATATTTGAACAAAGTTTTTCAATGAAGGACCTAGGAGAAGCTACTTTCATATTAGGCATTAAGATCTATAGAGATAGATCGAGACGCTTAATAGGACATTCACACATCACATACCTTGATAAAGTTTTGAAGAAGTTCAAAATGGATCAGTCCAAGTAGGGGTTCTTGCCTGTGTTACAAGGTGTGAAGTTGAGTAAGACTCAATGCCCAGTGACTGCAGAAGATAGAGAGAAGATGAATGTCATCCCCTATGCTTCAGCCATAGGCCCTATCATGTATGCAATGCCGTGCACAAGACCCGATGTCAGCCGTGACATAAGTATGGCGAGAAGGTTTCAAAGTGATCTAGGAATGGAGTACTGGATGGTGATCAAGAATATCCTTAAGTATCTGAAAAGGACTAAGGAAATGTTTCTTGTTTATGGAGGTGATATAGAGCTCGTCGTAAAGGGTTACGTCGATGCAAGCTTTGACACTAATCCGGATGACTCCAAGTCGCAAACCGGATACGTATTTATTCTTAATGTGGGAACGGTAAGCTGGTGCAATTCCAAGCAGAGCGTGGTAGCCGATTCTACATGCGAAGCGGAGTACATCGCAGCCTCGGAGGCGGCGAAGGAAGGTGTCTGGATGAAGGAGTTCATGACAAATCATGGAGTAGTGCCCAGTGCACTAAATCCAGTGGATCCGTTCTGTGATAACACTTGTGCCATTGCATTGGCCAAGGAACCAAGGTTTCACAAGAGAACTAGACACATAAATCTATGCTTCAATTCCACCCGCGAGTACATCAAGGAGGAGGACATAAATATTTGCAAAGTGCACACGGATCTGAATGTTGCAGACCTGTTGACTAAACCTCTTCCAATGGCTAAACATGATCAACACCAGAACTGTATGGGTGTTCGATTCATTACAATGTAAATCACATAGTGAATTGAGATAGATTATTGACTCTAGTGCAACTGGGAGACTGTAGGAAATATGCCCTAGAGGCAATAATAAAATGGTTATTATTATATTTCCTTGTTCATGATAATCGTTTATTATCCATGCTATAATTGTATTGATTGGAAACACATTGCATGTATGGATACATAGACAACACTTTGTCCCTAGTATGCCTCTGGTAGACTATCTCGTTGATCAAAGATGGTCGAGGTTTCCTACACATTGACATGAGATGTCATTTGATAATGGGATCACATCGTTGGGAGAATAATGTGATGGACAACATGTTGGGATACGTAGCAGTACATCAAAAAAATTCCTACGTGTCACCAAGATCTATCTATGGAGAAACCAGCAACGAGCAAAGGGGGAGTGCATCTTCATACCTTGGTGGAGTCGTACTCGCAGCATATCAGATCGCGGTGGATTCTGATCTAAGCGCCGAACAACGGCGCCTCCGCGTTCAACACACGTGTAGCCCGGTGGCGTCTCCTATGCCGTGATCCAGCAAGGAGGAAGGAGATTTTGAGGGAGAGCTCTGGCAGCACGATGCCGTGGTGACGATGGAGCTGTGTGGTACTCCGGTAGGGCTTTGCAAGCACTACGGAGGACGAGGAGGAGGAGGGGTAGGGCTGCGCCGAGAGTGAGAGGAACTCGTGTGTTATCAACCCCCCAAAACCCCACTATGTATAGGAGGAAGAGGAGGGAGGGCGCAGCCCCTAGGGTTCCCACCATAGGGCTTCGACCGGCCCTAGAAGGGACTTGGGGTGGCGTCCAAGGGAGGGGAGAGGTGGTGCGGCAGCCCTAGGCGCCCTAGGGTGGCCCTAAGGCCCATCTGGGCCTAGGGTTTGCCCCCTCTCCTCCTTGCTGTGCTTTGGGCTGAGGTGGGAGGCGCACCAGCCCACCTAGGGGCTGGTTCCCTCCCACTCTTGGCCCATGTAGCCATCCGGGGCTAGTGGCCCCTCCCGATGGACCCCTGGAACCCTTCCGGTGGTCCCGGTACATTACCGGTGATGCCCGGAACACTTCCGGCAACCAAATCCCCACGTCCTATATATCATTCTTTACCTCTGGACCATCCTAGAACTCCTCGTGACGTCCGGGATCTCATCCGGGACTCCAAACAACCTTCGGTAACCACGTACAATATTTCCCTATAACCCTAGCGTCATCGAACCTTAAGTGTGTAGACCCTGCGGGTTCGGGGGGCATGTAGACATGACCGATACATCTCTCCGGTCAATAACCAACAGCGGGATCTGGATACCCATGTTGGCTCCCATATTCTCCACGATGATCTCATCGGGTGAACCATGATGTCGGGGATTCAATCAATCCCGTATACAATTCCCTTTGTCTACCGATATGATACTTGCCCGAGATTCGATCGTTGGTATCCCTATACCTTGTTCAATCTCATTACCGGAAAGTCTCTTTACTCATTCCGTAACACATCATACCGTGGCTAACTCCTTAGTCACATTGATCTCCTTATGATTATGTCTTACCGAGTGGGCCCAGAGATACCTCTCCGTCACATGGAGTGACAAATCCCAGTCTCGATTCGTGCCAACCCAAGAGATAATTTCGGGGATACCCGTAGTGTACCTTTATAGCCACCCAGTTACGTTGTGACGTTTGGCACTCCCAAAGTATGCCTAAGGTATCCGGGAGTTTCACAATCTCATGGTCTATGGAAACGATACTTGACATTAGAAAAGCTTTAGCAGATAAACTAGACGATCTTGTGGTATGCTTAGGACTGGGTCTTGTCCATCACATCATTCTCCTAATGATGTGATCCCGTTATCAATGACATCCAATGTCCATGGTCATGAAACCATGACCATCTATTGATCAACGAGCGAGCCAACTAGAGGCTCACTAGGGACACGTTGTGGTCTATGTATTCACACATGCATTACGGTTTCCGGTTAATACAATTATAGCATGAACAATAGACAATTATCATGAACAAGGGAATACAATAATAACCATTTTATTATTGCCTCTAGGGAATATTTCCAACAGTCTCCAAGTTGAACTAGAGCAATAATCTAGTTACATTGTGATGTATCGAACACCCATAGAGTTCTGGTGTTGATCATGTTTCGCTCGTGAGAGAGGTTTAGTCAACGGATCTGCGACATTCAGATCCGTGTGTACTTTAGGAATATCTATATCTCCTTCCTGAATGTAATCACGAATGGAGTCGAAGTGGCGTTTGATGTGTCTTGTGTTCTTGTGAAACTTGGGCTCCTTGGCAAGGGCAATAGCTCCAGTGTTGTCACAAAATAGAGTCATTGGGCCCAGCGCATTGGGAATCACTCCTAGGTCGGTGATGAACTCCTTCATCCAGACTCCTTCCTTTGCTGCTTCTGAAGCAGCTATGTACTACGCTTCACATATAGATGCCGCCACAACGCTTTGCCTGCTGCTGCACCAGCTGGCTGCCCCTCTGTTCAAAATATACACGTATCCAGTTTGTGACTTCGAGCCATCCGGATCTGTGTTGAATCTAGCATCGACATAACCCTTTACGACGAGCTCTTCGGCACCTCAGGATATTCTTGACTGCTGTCCAGTGTTCCGCTCTGGGATCACTTTGGTACCTCCCTACCAAACTTATGGCAAGGTTCACACCAGGTCTGGTACACAGCATGGCATACATAATAGAGCCTATGGCTGAAGCATAGGGGATGACACTCATCTCTTCTCTATCCTTTGCCATGGTCGAACATTGCGTCATACTCAACCTCACACCCTGTAACACAGGCAAGAACCCCTTCTTGGACTGATCCATATCGAACTTCTTCAATATCTTGTCAAGGTATGTGCTTTGTGAAATACCTATGAGGCGTCTCGATCTATCTCTATAGATATTGATGACTAATATGTAGGCAGCTTCTCCAAGGTCCTTCATTGAAAAACACTTATTCAAGTAGGACGTTATGCTTTCCAAAAGTTCTATATCATTTCCCATCAACAATATGTCATCCACATATAATATGAGAAATGCTACAAAGCTCCAACTCACTTTCTTGTAAATATAGGGTTCTCTATAAACCTATATAAATCCAAACGCTTTAATCACCTCATTAAAGCGAGTGTTCCAACTCCGAGATGCTTGCACCAGCCCATAAATGGAGCGCCGAAGCTTGCATACTTTGTTAGCATCTTTAGGATCGACAAAACCTTCCGGTTGCTTCATATACAGTTCCTCCTTAAGGAAACCATTAAGGAATGCCATTTTGACATCCATTTGCCAGATCTCATAATCATAAAATGCGGCAATTGCTAACATGAGTCAGACATACTTCAGCATCGCTACGGGTGAGAAAGTCTCATCGTAGTCAACTCCTTGAAGTTGTCGATAACCCTTAGAGACAAGACGAGCCTTATAGACGGTCACATTACCATCCGCGTTAGTCTTCTTCTTAAAGATCCATTTATTTTCTATGGCTCGCTTATCATCAGGCAAGTCCACGAAAGTCCATACTTTGTTCTCATACATGGATCCTATCTCGGATTTCATGTCTTCAAGCCATTTGTTGGAATCTAGGCCCGCCATCGCTTCTCCATAGTTCAAAGGTTCACCGTTGTCCAACAACATGATCTCCAGGACAGGGTTGCCGTACCACTCTGGTGCGGAACGTGTCCTAGTGGACCTTCAAATAGCAACTTGATCTGAAGTTTCATGATCATCATCATTAACTTCCTCTCCAGCCAGTGCAGGCTCCATAGAAACAACTTCCTGTGCTACGCTACTTTCTGGTTCGAGTGGAGGTACAATTACCTCATCAAGTTCTATTTTCCTCCCAGTTACTTCTTTCGAGAGAAACTATTTCTCTAGAAAGGATCCAGTCTTGGTAGCAAAGACTTTGCCTTCGGATCTGAGGTAGAAGGTATACACAACAGTTTCTTTGGGGTATCCTATGAAGACGCACTTTTCCGCTTTGGGTTCGAGCTTCTCAGGTTGAAGTTTCTTCACATAAGCATCGCATCCCAAAACATTCAGAAACGACCGCTTAGGTTGCTTTCCAAACCATAATTCATATGGTGTCATCTCAACGGACTTAGACGATGCCCTATTTAAGGTGAATGCGGCAGTCTCTAATGCATATCCCCAAAATGATAGCGGTAAGTCGGTAAGAGACATCATAGATCGCACCATATCCAATAGAGTGCGATTACGATGTTCAGACACACCATTTCGCTGAGGTGTGCCAGGCAGCGTGAGTTGTGAAACAATTCCACATTTCCTTAGGTGCGTGCCAAACTCGTGACTTAAATATTCTCCGCCACAATCAGATCGTAGGCACTTTATTTTTCTGTCACGTTGATTCTCTACCTCACTCTGAAACTCCTTGAACTTTTCAAAGGTTTCAGACTTGTGTTTCATTATGTAGACATACCCATATATGCTTATGTCGTCAGTGAGGGTGAGAACATAACGGTAGCCACCGCGAGCCTCAACGCTCATTGGACCGCATACATCGGTATGTATTATCTCCAACAAGTCAGTTGCTCGCTCCATTGTTCCGAAGAACGGAGTCTTGGTCATCTTGCCCATGAGGCATGGTCCGCACGTGTCAAATGATTCAAAATCAAGAGACTCCAGAAGTCCATCAACATGGAGTTTCTTCATGCGTTTGACACCAATATGGCCAAGGCAGCAGTGCCACATGTAAGTGGGACTATCGTTATCAACCTTACATCTTTTGGTACTCACACTATGAACATGTGTAACATCACATTCGAGATTCATTAAAAATAAACCATTGACCAGTGAGGCATGACCATAAATCATTTCTCTCATATAAATAGAACAACCATTATTCTCAGATTTAAATGAGTAGCCATCTCGCATCAAACGAGATCCGGATACAATGTTCATGCTCAAAGCTGGTACTAAATAAAAATTATTAAGGTTTAAAACTAATCCCAAAGGTAGATGTAGAGGTAGCGTGCTGATGGGGATCACATCAACCTTGGAACCATTCCCGATGCGCATCGTCACCTCATCCTTTGCCAGTCTTCGCTTATTCCGCAGCTCCTGCTTGGAGTTACAAATGTGAGCAACTGCACCAGTATCAAATACCCAGGGGCTACTACGAGCGCTGGTAAGGTACACATTAATAACAAGTATATCACATATACCTTTAACGTTGCCGGCCTACTTATCCGCTAAGTACTTGGGGCAGTTCCGCTTCCACTGACCGGTACCCTTGCAATAAAAGCACTCAGTCTCAAGCTTGGGTCCATTCTTGTTCTTCTTCCTGGCAACTTGCATACCGGGCGCAGCAACTGCTTTGCCGTCCTTCTTGAAGTTCTTCTTACCCTTGCCTTTCTTGAAACTAGTGGTCTTATTCACCATCAACATTTGAAGCTCCTTTTTGATCTCGACCTCTGCTCATTTCAGCATCGAGTACAACTCATGAATTGACTTCTCCATACCCTGCATGTTGTAGTTCATCACAAAGCTCTTGTAGCTAGGTGGGAGCGACTAGAGGATTCTGTCAATAACCGAGTCATCCAGAAGATTAAGTCCCAGCTGAGACAAGCGGTTGTGCAACGGAGACATTTTGAGTATGTGCTCACTGACAGAACTATTTTCTTCCATCTTACAACTGAAGAACTTGTCGGAGACATCATATCTCTCGAACCGGGCATGAGCTTGGAAAACCAATTTCAGCTCTTGGAACATCTCATATGATCCGTGTTCCTCAAAACTTTTTGGAGCCCCGGTTCTAAACTGTAAAGCATGCCGCACTGAACCAGGGAGTAATCATCACAGCGCGATTGTCAGGCGTTCATAACGTCCTGAGCCGCTGGGAAAATGGGTGTGTCACCTAGCGGTGCATCAAGGACATATAATCTTTTCGAAGCTATGAGGATTATCCTCAAGCCACAGACCCAGTCCGCATAGTTGCTTCCATCATCTTTCAGCTTGGTTTTCTCTAGGAACGCGTTGAAGTTGAGGGCAACATTAGCGTTGGCCATTGGATCTACAATATAGATTGTAAAGACATTTTTAGACTAAGTTCGTGATAATTAAGTTCACATAATCAAATTATTTAATGAACTCCCACTTAGATAGACATCTCTCTAGTCATCCAAGTGACACATGATCCACGTCAACAAGCCCGTGTCCGATCATCACATGAGACAGACTAGTATTCAATGGTGAACATCTCCATGTTGATTGTATCTTCTATACGACTCATGTTTGACCTTTCGGTCTCTCGCGTTCTGAGGACATGTCTGTACATGCTAGACTCGTCAAGTCAACCTAAGTGTATTGTGTGTGTAAATCTGGCTTACACCCGTTGTATGCGAACGTTAGAACCTATCACACCCGATCATCACGTGGTGCTTCAGAACAATGATCCCTAGCAACGGTGCACAGTTAGGGTGAACATATTTCTTGAAATTTTAGTGAGAGATCATCTTATTTATCTACCGTCGCTCTAAGCAAATAAGATATAAACATGATAAACATCACATGCAATCAATATAGTGACATGATACGTCCAATATCATCTTGCTCCTTTGATCTCCATCTTCGGGGCACCATGATAATCACTGTCACCGGCACGACACCATGATCTCCACCATCATGATCTCCATCATCATGTCTTCATGAAGTTGTCTCGCCAACTATTACTTCTACTACTATGGCTAACGATTAGCAATAAAGTAAAGAAATTACATGGCGTTTATGATTGACACGGAGGTCATACAATAAATTAAGACAACTCCTATGGCCCTTGCCGGTTGTCATACTTATTGACTTGCAAGTCATGAATCCTATTTCAAGAACATTATCAATATCATACATCACATATATCACATCACATTCTTTGGCCATATCACATCACACGGCATATGCTGCAAAAACAAGTTAGACGTCCTATAATTTGTTGTTGCAAGTTTTTACGTGGCTGCTATAGGTTTCTAGCAAGAACGTTTCTTACCTACGCAAAAACCACAACGTGATATGCCAATTTCTATTTACCCTTCATAAGGACCCTTTTGATCGGATCCAATCCGACTTGGGTGGGAGAGACAGACACCCGCTAGCCACCTTATGCAACAAGTGCATGTGAGGCAGTGGAACCAGTCTCACGTAAGCGTACGTGTAAAGTCGGTCCGGGCCGCTTCATCCCACAATATCGCCGAATCAAGATAAGACTAGTAACGGCAAGAAAATTGACCAAATTGGCGCCCACAACACCTTGTGTTCTACTCATGCATAGATTCTACGCATAGACCTAGCTCATGATGCCACTATTGGGAGACGTAGCAGTAAATCAAAAAATTTCCTACATGTCACCAAGATCTATCTATGGAGAAACCAGCAACGAGCAAAGGGGGGGGTGCATCTTCATACCTTTGAAGATCGCAAAGCGGAAGCATTACTAGAACGCAGTTGGTGGAGTCGTACTCGTAGCGATTCAGATCGCGATGGATTCCGATGTAAGCGCCGAATAATGGCGGCTCCGCGTTCAACACACATGCAGCCCGGTGACGTCTCCTACGCCTTGATCCAGCAAGGAGGAAGGATAGGTTGAGGGAGAGCTCCGGAAGCACGATAACGTGGTGACGGTGGAGCTACGTGGTACTCCGGCAGGGCTTCGCCAAGCACTACGGAGGACAAGGAGGAGGAGGGGTAGGGCTGTGCCGAGAGAGAGAGAGAGAGAGGAACTCGTGTGTTGGCAGCTCCCAAAACCCCCACTATATATAGGAGGAGGAGGAGGAGGAGGGAGGGCGCAGACCCGAGGGTTCCCACCCTAGGGCTGCGTCTGGCCCTAGATGGGACTTGGGTCGGCGGCCATAGGAGGGGAGAGGTGGTGCAGCAGCCCTAGGCGCCCTAGGGTAGGCCTAAGGCCCATCTGGTCCTAGGGTTTGCCCCTCTCCTCCTTGCTGCGACTTGGGCTGAGGTGGGAGGCGCACCAGCCCACCTAGGGGCTGGTTCCCTCCCACTCTTTCCCCATGTAGCCCTGCGGGGCTAGTGGCCCCTCCCGATAGACCCCCGGAACCGTTTCGATGGTCTCGGTACGTTACCGGTGATGCTCGGAACACTTTCGGCAACCAAATCCTCACTTCCTATATATCATTATTGACCTCCGAACCATTCCGGAACTCCTCGTGATGTCCAGGATCTCATTCGGGAGTCCGAAAAACCTTCGGTAACCACGTACACTATTTCCCTATAACCCTAGCATCACCGAACCTTAAGTGTGTAGACCCTACGGGTTCGGGAGGCATGTAGAGATGACCGAGACAGCTCTCCGGTCAATAACCAACAACGGGATCTGGATACCCATGTTGGCTCCCATGTTCTCCATGATGATCTCATCGGATGAACTATGATGTCGGGGATTCAATCAATCCTGTATACAATTCCCTATGTCTACCGGTATGATACTTGCCCAAGATTCGATCGTCGGTATCCCTATACCTTGTTCAATCTCATTACCGGCAAGTCTCTTTACTCGTTCCGTAACATATCATCCCATGGCTAAATCCTTAGTCACATTGAGCTCATTATGATGATGTCTTACCGAGTGGGCCCAGAGATACCTCCCCGTCAAACGGAGTGACAAATCCCAGTCTCGATTCGTGCCAACCCAACAGATACTTTCAGGGATACCCGTAGTGTACCTTTATAACCACCCAGTTACGTTGTGACGTTTGGCACACCCAAAGTATTCCTACGGTATCCGGGAGTTGCATAATCTCATGGTCCAAGGAAATGATACTTTCCATTAGAAAAGCTTTAGCAGACGAACTACACGATCTTGTGCTATGCTTAGGATTGGGTTTTGTCCATCACATCATTCTCCTAATGATGTGATCCCGTTATCAACGAAATCCAATGTCCATGGTCATGAAACCGTGACCATCTATTGATCAACGAGCTAGCCAACTAGAGGCTCACTAGGGACATGTTGTGGTCTATGTATTCACACATGCATTACGGTTTCTGGTTAATACAATTATAGCATGAACAATAGGCAATTATCATGAACAAAGAAATACAATAATGACCATTTTATTATTGCCTCTAGGGCATATTTCCAACACAAGACCCAAACTTTAAACATAGTATATGATTGTGTCAGTTTATTGCTATAGTTTTCTACATGTCAAGTATCTGTTCCCATGACCATGAGATCATACAACTCACTAACACTGGACGAGTGCCTTGTGTGTATCAAACGTCGCAACATAACTGGGTGACTATAAAGGTGCTCTACAGGTATCTCCGAGTGTGTCTATTGAGTAGGTTGATACGTCCCCAACATATCTAGTTTTACAAACTCTTTTGCTCTTGTTTTGGACTCTAATTTGCATGATTTGAATGGAACTAACCCAGACTGCCGCTGTTTTCAACAGAGTTGCCTTGGTGTTATTTTTGTGCATAAATATAAGCTCTAGGATTGACCTGAAAAATTACGGAGAACATTTTTGGAATTAATAAAAAATACTAGCAAAAGAATCAACTTTAGGGGCCCCACCTCCTGGCCACAAGCCTGGTGGGCGTGCCCACCCCCCTAGGGTGCGTCAGGCAGGCTTGTGGGCCCCCTGCTGCTCCTCCAACCTTGTTTCCACTTCCATATATTCCTATTCGGGTAGAAAAAATCAGAGAGAAGAGTTCATCGCGTTTCACGATACGGAGCCGCCGCCACCTCCCGTTCTTCCTCGAGAGACCAGATCTGGAGTCTGTCTTGGGCTCCGGAGAGGGGAAATCGACACCTTGGTCATCACCAACCATCCTTCATCACGAATTCCATGATGATCTCCACCATTCGTGATTAATCTCATCATAGGCTTGCTGGACGGTGATGGGTTGGATGAGATTTGTCATGTAATCGAGTTAGTTTTGTTAGGGTTTGATCCCTAGTATCCACTATGTTCTGAGATTGATGTTGGTATGACTTTGCTATGCTTAATGCTTGTCACTAGGGCCCGAGTGACATGATTTTAGATATGAACCTGTTATGTTTTCATGAATATATGTGTGTTCTTGATCCTATCTTGCAAGTTGTAGACACTTATTACGACTTATGATCCGCATCCCCCAGGGTGACAATAACTGGGATTCTTTCCGATGATTACCGTAGTTTGAGGAGTTCATGTATTCACTAAGTGCTAATGCTTTGGTTCGGTTCTCTACTAAAAGGAGGCCTTAATATCCCTTAGTTTCCAATAGGACCCCGCTGCCATGGGAGGGTAGGACAAAAGATGTCATGCAAGTTCTTTTCCATAAGCATGTATGACTATATATGGAATAAATGCCTACATTAGATTGATGAATTGGAGCTAGTTCTATGTCACCCTATGTTATAACTATTGCATGATGAATTCCATCCAACATAATTATCCATTACTAATCCATTGCCTACGAGCTTTTCATATATTGATATTTGCTAAGTTACTTTTCCGTTGCTACTGTCACAATCACTACAAAGTGCTGCTATCACTTTCCACCGTTACCGTTACTTCCATATTACTTTGCTACTGAATACTTTGCTGCAGATATTAAGTCTTTCAGGTGTGGTTGAATTGATGACTCAGCTGCTAATTCTCGAGAATATTCTTTGGATTCCCTTGTGTCGAATCAATCAATTTGTGTTGAATAATCTACCCTCGAAAGCTGTTGCGATCCCCTATACTTGTGGGTTATCAAGATTTATTTCTAGCGCCGTTGACAGGGAGCATAGCTTTATTCTCTGAGTCACTTGGTATGTATATCTGATGATCACTATGAGGAATCTTAAAGATCCGAAAACCAAGATCTACCCCTCAAATATGAGCACGGGTAAGGAACTACCATCTAGCTCTGCACTCGATTCGCCTTCTGTTATGAGTAAATTTGCGACACCACCACGTGTTGGTAATTCTGATATGTCGCAAGTAATTGATGATGCTACTTCTGCTATGGATGATGCTTATGATGATACTTTGCTTGATGATATTGTGCCACTTGGTTAATTTCTTGATGAACAAATTGCTAGAGCCAATGCTAAAACTGATAATATTTCTGAATCTAATGAAATTATTGAAACTAAACACTATGATACATCTGCTAGATCTAGCTCTCCTAGATATGAATTGCCTGATACACCTGTGTAAAATGTTATGGAAGGAGAGGTAGCTAGGGACTTTCTTGCTTGTGAGGATATAGATGATCTTAAGAAATTGCTTCACAAGTGGAAGGAAAAATCTTTGAATGCTAGAATGCAATATGATCCTAAGTTTGCTACTTCACCTATCTTTGTTAGAGATAAGGATTATGAATTCTCTGTCGATCCTGAGTTAATTAGTTTGGTTGAATCTGATCCTTTCCATGGTTATGAATCTAAAACTTTTGTCGCACATCTTACCAAATTGAATGATATAGCCACCCTATTTACTCATGAGGAAAAATTTCGCTATTACTATATTCTTAAGTTGTTTCCTTTCTCATTAAAGGGTGATGCTAATTAAGATATTGTTTAATTCCCTTGCTCCTAGTTGTGTGTGTAGTCCTTGGGACATGATTTATTACTTCTCTGAAAAACATTTACCTGCCCATAAGAAAAAAGCTGCCTTGGAGGAAATATTTAACTTTGTGAAAATTGAAAAGAGAGTCTCCCACAAGCTTGGGAGAGGCTTCTCCAATTGCTTAATGCTTTGCTTGATCATCCTCTCAAGACAAATGAAATACTTGATATCTTTTATAATGGACTAACCGATGCTTCTTGGGACTACCTAGATAGTTGTGCTGGTTGTGTTTTCAGGGAACGAACAGTTGAACAAGCTGAATTACTATTGAATAATATTTGAGCAATGATAATGATTGGACCATTCCCGACCACATCCAAAGCAAATTCCGAAGAAAAGAGGTATTCTATTCCTCAGTCCTTAAGATATGCATGAGGCAAATAAATCTATGAAATAAAAGGTTATTAAAGCTAAGGATGTTAAGAATCTACCACCTATTGAAGAAATACATGGTCTTGATAACCCGACATGGGTTGTAGAGGTAAATTCTCTCAGTAGATTTGATGAAAGAGATATTCCTTACAATAAGTTTGTTAGCCAATGCTTGGATGAATTTGATAATTTTATTGTGAAGCAAGAAAATTTCAATGCTTATGTTAGTAGACAAGTGAAACATAATACTTATATGCTTGATCGCTTGGCTGATTATTTGAGTAGAACTGCCAATGATCTTAAGCTTATTAGTAAACATGCTTCTATGGTAACCACTCAAGTAGAACAAGTACTTAAGGCTCAAAGTGATTTTCTTAATGAGTTGAATAGTAAAGACAATGATCATTCTGTTAAAGTTGTGACTAGAGGATGTAGAATGACTTAGGAACCGTTGTATCCTAAGGGCCATCCTAAAAGAATTGAGCAAGATTCTCAAAGAGTTAATACTGATGTACCTACTCCCTCTAATAAGAGTAGGAAAAAGAATGATGACAGTACTTTGCATGCTGCTAGTGAACCTGTTATAGATACATCTGAGAATCCAAATGATATTTCTATTTCCGATGCTGAGACACAATCTGGTGATGAACATGAGCCTAGTGATATTTACGTAATAATAAAGCACGGATCGCTTCTTACCCCGTAATTTCGTCCATTTTGGTCCGTCCACCCTGCGAGTTCAATTTGGTACGTCCTCAATCGCTCAAATTCACGTGTGCCCCAAATAGAAATCCAGCGATGGTAGGTATTGGTCCTTGGCACGTACTTCACCTACTAGGCCTAGGTAAAAAACGGCACAAAAAGGAACCGGGCACAAATTAAATTGGCATGCGAGTTTCTCTCCAGACCTTTCTTAGATGTCCTTACAATCCCACCTCGTAACTTTATATCAAATCTTCCCAATTTATATATGCTCTGAAGTAGACAATCAACAAGCCTCTTTGGAATAAAGAAAACAAGGGTGAGGTGAAAGAGGAGTTTAAATCGAGACGTGATCTCTAGGTAAAGAGAATAAAAGAGAGAGAGAGAGAGAGAGAGAGAGAGATCACATTGAATGAGCCAAACAAGGCTGCCGCTGAGTGGCCGGAAGTTCAAGGCCACGGCCGGGGAAGGAGGAACAGAGCCATGTGCGACCCAGGGGCATGCTGCTTGCCTCATCATCAATCGCCCTTGCCGCACTCTCTGGGAAGAGGCCTCCAAGGAGCACAAACGACCCTTGGTAGGAAGCAGCTGGGGGCGGGGCAGCTCGTGGGCACACTGGATGTAGGAGAGAATGAGCGGCGCTGGGGTGGTGGATAAGGTCGCGGGAGGAGAAGGCTGGAGGCAAAGTGATATAGCCATGTGTGGAGTGGAGAAAAGATAAAAGGAGCTCTCCCTTAAAAAAGGAAGGTCGTGGGTGAAGGGAACTTCTTTTTAGGAATTGTGTGCATACATTTTTTTAGGAATTGCGTGCACTTGGCTGCTGCTTGTTTGTACTGCCATGGTTTCATGTTTCATGCCTACTACCACCGTATATGTAGTCATATTGTAATATCGACAAAGACTTATATGAGAATACTTCTTAAGGTCCCCCACAAAAAAAAAGAATACTTCTTAAGGAAAGAAATATTGCCCTTGGTGAGATAGCTAGAGAGAAGAGATGAAGCAATGAAGAGTTGAGAGAACACGAAAATATTGGATCCGGCTCGAACTCCGTCTGAAGGAGGGGCCACGTCATTTTCCGCCTCCCGCACCAGCTATGTCGACCATGTCCTAGGTCCTTTCATGTCTCATCTCCATGTGGCTACTCCCCTCCGTCATACCATCTCGATCTCCTGCAGCTCCGCGTGACCCAATTCTAATCCTCATCAAGCCCCGATGACGGTGTCAAGGGAAGTAGTCGTGTGATGCAGTCCGTCTACTCCTACTGCTGATGGCAACGTATCAACAAAACAGAACCAAGCATTCTTACTTTTTTTTTACTATCTAACCGGTCATCATATCTTTGATGCGGACAAGTTTGAAATATCAATTCATGATAAGACAAGGAAAAAATCTAACATATTTAAAGATATAGTTTGGTATTTCATCACCACAGGTAAACTCCGATATCATGCGAATTTAGAAATTTATTTTATAAAAATTACAACATGCATGTTCTTTTGCTGTATATATAACCTAAAAGTTGATGGCTCCACCTAATAATATATGCATGTCAGTTGTTTCTTCTATTATAGTTAAATCCACTCGACAAATGATAATATAGACAAGACGAGGATGTGTCTAAGTGGATTCTTAGACATAAAAGGTTTCTCATGTTCCAAATAGGTTTTCCAAGTTTGGTAGAAGTTTTCTTCATATTTAAATCAATCTTTTCTCTATTTCTTCAAATCATAGGAGCCATAGTTTTCCGATCATCTACAAACCTCACGCAAGAAACATTAGGTTGCTAGAAGCATGAAAATATAACCACTTTTGCAAGTTTGACAAAGTTGTCCCCATTTTTTCAATCTATTTTTTTCTTCTAATGAAACAACTTTCCTTTGTCAATGCTACAATGTTTTAATTATTATCGGAGTTAGATACTAAAAGTGACACATAGGACGTGATGCAGGTTTTGTTTCTTCCTTCCGTTGCAACGCACGGGCATATGTGCTAGTAATATTAATAATGATGTTCATGCAAATGCTCAACCTAGTAATGACAATGATGTGGAGATTGAACCTGATGATGATCTTGATAACCCACAACCTAAGAATAAAAGATACATAAAGGAGACTTCATTTCTAGGAAACATGGTAGAGAAAGAGAACCATGGGTTCAAAAACCCATGCCCTTTCCTCCCAAACCATCCAAGAAAAAGGATGATGAGGATTTTGAGCACTTTGTTGAAATGCTTAGACCTGTCTTTTTACATATGCTCTTGACTGATGTTTTGAAAATGTCTCCTTATGCTAAGTATATAAAAGATATTGTGACAAATAAAAGAAAGATACCGGAAGCTGAGATTTCCACCATGCTTGCTAATTATACTTCTAAAGGTGGAATCCCTAAGATATTAGGAGATCCCTGAATACCTACTATACCATGCTCTATTAAAGGAAATTATGTTAAAACTATTTTATGTGATCTTGGAGCTGGTGTTAGTGTTATTCCTTTCTCTTTATACCGAAGACTTGATTTGAATAAGTTGACACCTACTGAAATCTCTTTGCAAATGGCTGATAAATTAACTGCTCTACCTATCGGTATTTGTGAGGATGTACCTGTCGTAGTACCAAATGCTACTATCTTGATGGACTTTGTTATTCCTGATTTTCCTGAGGACGACAGTATGTCGATCATCCTTGGCAGACCCTTTCTGAATACTATAGGGGCTGTTATTGATTGTAACAAGGGAAATGGCACTTTTCACATTAATGGTAATGAGCATACAATACACTTTCCGAAGAAACAACCTCATGTTCATAGTATCAAGTCTATTGAAAAAATTCCAACGATTATTATTGGAGACTTTGAGTTCCCTCTTCCTACTGTCAAGAAGAAATATGATATACTTATTGTTGGCAAAGTGCATATCCCCACTGAGGTAACCTAGTGTTATTAAAAAATTCTTCGGTTTCATGTTATTCAAAAGAAGTTTGTTAGTAAGACTTGATCAACCTTATCGATGGATTCCTTTTGATGAGCATGAGATGGATGAATTTAGAAAGCACAACTTCCTGTACCTAACTTTTACTTTCTATTACCCAGATGAAATTAAGTAAAAATGCTATTATTTTTCTGTTTCCTGAGTTTCCTGTGCAATAAAAAAGTGACCTGGAAATAAAAGTTTTTCAAATGTCCTGAAAATGGAGTATGATTTTTTCTAGAATATTTAATTTTTTTTGGCACTGAGTATGCATCAGGGGGCTGCACCACTGGGCTACAAGCCTGCAGGGCGCGCCCACCCCCCTGGGCGCGCCCTGGTGGCTTGTGGGTCCCAGGTGGCCCTCCTCCACTTATTCCAGCACCCATCCACTTCATCTTCCTCCAGAAAGAATCCCACCATTGCTCAAACCCGTGTTCTAGCTCATTTTGCTGCCATTTTCAATCTCCTTGCTCAAAACACCATTCGCAAAACTGTTTTAGGGGATTACTCATCGGTATGTGACTCCTCTAATGGTCCAATTAGTTTTTGTTCTAGTGCCTTATATATTGCAGATCTTTGTTGTTATGCTGACTGTGTTTTTGAACTTGCATGTCAAATTTGTATGGTCCCAAGTAGTTTTGATGCATGATATAGTCTCTAGGCACTTGAGGGAGTAGTTGCTATGAGTTTTCTTCACCTTCATTCTAGTTAACTAAAAATTTAAGAATTTTTCAGAAATTTTGAGAAGATTACTAAGAGGTTCTTCAAGCCGGGGTTCTAAGGAAGATGAAAATGAAATGAAGGAGAAACCCAAATATATGTTGGAAATATGCCCTAGAGGCAATAATAAATTAGTTATTATCATATTTTCTTGTTCATGATAATTGTTTATTATCCATGCTATAATTTTATTGATCGGAGACTTAAATGCATGTGTGGATACATAGACAAAACCATGTCCCTAGTATGCCTCTAATAGACTAGCTCGTTAATCAAAAGATGGTTAAGGTTTCCTAGCCATGGACATGAGATGTCATTTGATAACGGGATCACATCATTAGGAGAATGATGTGATGGACAAGACCCAAACTACAAACGTAGCATATGATCGTGTCAGTTTATTGCTACTGTTTTCTACATGTCAAGTATATAGAGTCCTCCTCCTCCACCTCCCTATTCGGCCGACTCCTATAGGAGTTTTGGACCTTGCGCCATCCTCTCCTCCTCTCCTATTATATATACCGGTGGATTTTAGGGTTTGGCACTAGATTTTACGGCCACGTGCTACCCGTTCCACCGGTGCTCCTCTAGATCGGTTTTTCGCAGTGCTTAGGCGAAGCCCTGCCGTCATTGCTCCACCACCATCACCGGAGCGCCGTCACGCTGCCGGTGAACTCTTATTCCTCTCCAGTTCCTCTTGCTGGATCAAGACGGTGGAGATCGTCGTCAAGCTGCACGTGTGCTGAACGCAGAGGTGCCGTCCGTTCGGCACTAGATCGGAAGGACCGTGATCGAGATCGCGAGACGATTCGTGATGTGATTGCAGACCGGATCATGATGAGTTCGCGGGACAGATCGTGATCAAGATCATGAGACAGATCGTGATGAGATCGTGGGACGGATCGTGATGTGTTCACGGGACGGATCGTGATTGGATCGCGGGATGCTGGGCGATTTGGATTGCGAAGATGTTTGACTACACCAACCGCGTTTCTTAACGCTTACCGCTTAGCGAACTACAAGGGTATGTAGATCCACTCTCCCTCTCGTAGATGCTCATCACCATGGATAGATCTGCGTGTGCGTAGGAAATTTTCTCTTGCTCACTAATACCTTTGTGCAAAATTTTCTCTTTCATCCTAGGAAAGACCCTCCTACAGTAGAATTTCAATTATATGATGTGCCTAAGAAAATGAACCTTTATGATTTTTTGAAAAATTTGTAAGTGACCCTATGAGGGCAGCATCAGGAAACCATGTCCTCAAGATATGGAAGATTTTATTGCCCCAGTCACCGTAGGGGAAGAGAGAGGCGTGTCAAAGGCAAGAGCAACTAGTTTACATTTTCCTGTGCTGCGCTATTATTCATTATTTACGCGAAGATGTTTAGTTGGTCTCTGGGAGAGTGGAAGCCTTAGTGCTCCTGACCTCGCTATTTTGCGCCATGCTTTATTTGCTGATAGAACCTTTAGTCTGGGCTCGATGGTGGCCCAACGGTTGAACATCAACCGTTCGAAGGGTACCATATTCGGAGGTATCTATTCATCTCGTTTAGCATTTTGAGATACCCTTTAGGCTTCACGAGATACCCATTAGGCTTCATGAGAAAGATGAGAGGTTGATACCCGCAAAGTTTCTAGATTATGATCATATGGTAGCCCATGATGTTATTAAGAAGAATGATGATAGGAGGATGCTTTACAATTTAGTATTTAGTCAGGGTACTTATGAGATTATTACTCTGCCTGCTTCTTCTCTGTTGGATATTCATTCAGGCAGGTAACTGTTATGCCTGATGACATCTACCGATATTGGGGTTCATCGCAACCCCCAGCACCTGAGCAGGCATGGGCCCTTGATCCATATCAGGTCCCGGTCTTTTAGTAGGAGGCACAAGAGGTCGCTAATAAGTGGAACCCTCAATGTCCTCCGGAGTATCCCGAAGAAGGTTATTTCCAGCCATGGGTCTAGACCAACTTAGGCCAAAAGCCTAAGCTTGGGGGAGTACGTATTTCTCACCGACATCACATTCATGTTCACACACTTATTTCAGTTGTCGATGTTCATACTTTTTCCTTGTACTATCCATGGTAGTTTATTTCTTGTTTTGCATTCTTCTTGTGTGTTTAATTAACTTTGAGAAAAATAAAAAAAAATTAGTTCTAGCTTTATTTCCTAGTTGCTTAGTTGTAGCATTAAAGAGAAAACCCAAAAAGATTTCTCGTTCTTCTTTTTTCTTGTTGGGAGCTTTCCCGTGTAAATAATTTTCCCTTCTTTCCTTTGAGTCGTAAGGAAAAGACCATGATGACATGTTGCGTAGCTCTCATTTGCATTATTTTTTATCTTACAAGATCCCATATTGCCTTGTCTTCTCTTTTCGTTTATTGGTTGCAGATTCCAGCTCAGTCCAATGCACGTGCACTCTTATTATTATTTACATCCTTCGGTTGTGCAAGTGAAAGGCAATAATGACAATATTTGATGAAAAGACCGAGAAGGAGAAAAGCTGGTATGAACTCGACCTATCTTGCTTTTGTAAATATGATTAGCTCATCATTCTGAATTCAGTACATTATGGGTTGAATGTGTTTGCAATGACAATTAGAGATTATAGTTATTCATGCCATGCTTAATTAGCTAAGAGTGGATAATGGTTTGTTTTGAGTGCCAACATGTGCATTAAAATGGTTGTGACGTAGTATGATAGAATGGTATCCTCCTCTGAATGATTCAAGTGGCTTGACTTCGCACATGTTCACGCATGTAGTTGAAACAAATCAACATAGCCTCCACGATATTTATGTTCATAGTGAATTATATCCTACTCATGTTGGATTCAATGTTGATTAATCTGAAAGCATGTTAATGACTATATCGATCTCTAGTTGGTCGCCCCTAGTCTTTTGCTAGCCTTCACTTGTACTAAGCGGGAATACTGCTTGTGCATCCATCTCAATAAACCCAAAGTTGCTCCATATGAGTCCACCATATGTACCTATATGCCGTATTTACCTGCCGTTTCATACGTCCATTTTGCATCATAATTGTATATTGATATTTATCGCATTATGAGCTGTTATTACACATTATGGTGCAATACTTATTCCTTTTCTCTCTTATTTCACAAGGTTTACATGAAGAGGGAGAATGCCGGCAGCTGGAATTCAGGGCTGGAAAAGGAGCAAGTTTGAGATGTCTATTCTACACAACTCCAAAAGCCGTGAATATCAGCAAGAAATTATTTTGGAATACATAAAAATTACTGGGCGAAAGAAATACCAGAGGGGAGCCACCAGGAGGCCACGAGCCTGCCAGGCGTGCCCTACCCCCTGGGCGCGCTTCAAGGGCTCGTGGGCCCCCTGTCGCCCCTCTGGCCCTCATCTTCTTCTATATGAAGGGTTTCATCCCAGAAAAAATCGACAGAGAGCTTTCGGGAAGAAACGCCGCCGCCACGAGGCGGAACTTGAGCAGAACCAATCTAGAGCTCCGGCAGGGCCGTCCTGTCGGGGAAACTTCTCTCCCGGAGGGGGAAATCGTCGCCATCGTCATCACCAACACTCCTCTCATCAGAGGGGACTCATCTCCATCAACATCTTCATAAGGACCATCTCATCTCCAAACCCTAGTTCATCTCTTATATCCAATCTCCGTCTCGCGACTCCAATTGGTACTCGTAAGGTTGCTAGTAGTGTTAATTACTTCTTGTAGTTGATGCTAGTTGGTTTACTTGGTGGAAGATCATATGTTCAGATCCTTAATGCTATTCAATACTTCTCTGATCATGAACATAATTATGCTTTGTGAGTAGTTACATTTGTTCCTGAGGACATGGGATAAGTCTTGCTACTAGTAGTCATGTGAATTTGGTATTCGTTCGATATTTTGATGCGTTGTATGTTGTCTCTCCTCTAGTGGTGTTATGTGAACGTCGACTACATGACACTTTACCATTATTTGGGCCTAGAGGAAAGCATTCGGAAGTAATAAGTAGATGATGTGTTGCTAGAGTGACATAAGCTTAAACCCTAGTTTATGCGTTGCTTCGCAAGGGGCTGATTTTGATCCACTAGTTTAATGCTATGGTTAGACTTTGTCTTAATTCTTCTTTCGTAGTTGAGGGTGCTTGCGAGAGGGGTTAATCGTAAGTGGGATGTTTGTCCAAGTAAGGACAACACCCAAGCACCGGTCCACCCACATATCAAACTATCAAAGTAGCGAACGCGAATCATATGAACATGATGAAAACTAGCTTGACAATAATTCCCATGTGTCCTCGGGAGCGCTTTACCTTATATAAGAGTTCGTTCAGCCTTGTCCCTTGCTAAAAAAGGGGTTGGGCCATATTGCTGCACCTTTGTTACTATTGTTACTTGCTTCCCGTTACGAATTATCTTATCACACAACTATCTATTACCGACAATTTCAGTGCTTGCAGAGAATACCTTACTGAAAAACGCTTGTCATTTCCATCTACTCCTCGTTGGGTTCGACACTCTTACTTATCGAAAGGACTACGATAGATCCCCTGTACTTGTGGGTCATCAAGACTCTTTTCTGGCGTCGTTACCGGGGAGTGAAGCGCCTTTGGTGAGTGGAATTTGGTAAGGAAACATTTATATAGTGTGCTGAAATTTATTGTCACTTGTCACTATGGAAACTAATCCTTTGAGGGGCTTGTTCGGGGTATCTTCACCTCGACCGGAAGCACAAAGAGTTGCTCTTCAACCTACTGCACGTACTGAAAATATTTATTATGAGATTCGTTCAGGTATGCTAGAGAAATTGTTGGCTAATCCTTTTACAGGAGATGGAACATCACATCCCGACTTGCATCTAATCTATGTAGATGAAGTTTGTGGTTTATTTAATCTTGCAGGTTTGCCCGAGGATGAGGTCAAGAAGAAGATCTTTCCCTTATCTTTGAGGGATAAAGCATTGACATGGTATAGGCTATGTGATGATACTGGATCATGGAACTACAACCGATTGAAATTGGAATTTCATCAAATGTTTTATCCTATGCATTTGGTACATCATGGTCGGAATTATATCTATAATTTTTGGCCTCATGATAGAGAAAGTATTGCTCAAGCTTGGGGGAGGCTTAAGTCAATGTTATATTCATGCCCCAACCATGAGCTCCCTAGAGAAATTATTATTATGAACTTTTATGCTCGGCTTTCTCATGACAATCACACCATGCTTGACACTTCTTGTACCGGTTCTTTTATGAAAAGAGATATTGACTTCAGATGGGATTTATTGGAAAGAATTAAATGCAATTCTGAAGATCGGGAGTTTGATGAAGGTAAGGAGTCAGGTATGAATCTTAAGTTCGATTGCGTTAAATCCTTCGTAGAAAAAAAATACTTTTCGTGATTTTAGCGCTAAACATGGACTTGACTCTGAGATAGTAGCTTCTTTATGTGAATCATTTGCTACTCATATTAATATCCCTAAGGATAAGTGGTTTAAATATCATCCTCCCATAGAAGTTAATGTAGCTAAACCCATTTCAGTTGAAGAGAAAGTTATTGCTTATAATGATTCTATTGTTCCTACTGCTTACATTGAGAAACCACCTTTCCCTGTTAGAATAAAGGATCATGCTAAAGCTTCAACTGTGATATGTAAGGGCTACATTAGAACACCTACACCCCCTGAGCAAATTAAAGTTGAACCTAGTATTGCTATTATTAAAGATCTCTTGACCGATAATGTTGATGGGCATGTTATTCAATTCTGTGAAGCTTCTGCTAGAATTGCTAAACCCCATACTAGAGACAAACATAAACCTGTAGTTGGCATGCCTGTTGTTTCTGTTAAGATAGGAGATCATTGTTATCATGGTTTATGTGACATGGGTGCTAGTGTTAGTGCAATACCTCAATCTTTATATAATGAAATTAAAGATGAGATTGCACCTGTCGAGATGGAATTTGTTGATATTACTATTAAACTTGCTAATAGATATACTATCTGCCATGTGGGAATTGTTAGAGATGTTGAAGTCTTGCGTGGTAAAACTAAGTATCCTACTAATTTTCTCGTTATTGCTACCACACAAGATAGCTTTTGTCCCATCATATTTGGTAGACCTTTCCTCAATACTGTTAATGCTCAAATTGATTGTGAGAAACAAACTATTACTGTTGGCTTTGGAGGTGTGTCACATGAATTTAATTTTTCTAAGTTTGGTAGACAACCTCATGAAAAAGAATTGTCTAGTAAGGATGAAATTCTCTTACTTCTATTGATGTGCCTCCTACTGATCCTTTAGAGCAATACTTGCTTGAACATGAAAATGATATGCATATGGACGAAAGGAATCAGATAGATAGAGTTATCTTTGAACAACGTCCTATCCTTAAGAATAATTTGCCTGTTGAATTACTTGGAGATCCACCTCCACCAAAGGGTGATCCTGTGTTTGAGCTTAAACAATTACCTTATACTCTTAAGTACGCTTATCTTGATGAAAAACAGATATATCCTATTATTATTAGTGCTAACCTTTCAGAGCATGAAGAAAAGAAATTATTGAAAACTCTAAGGAAGCATCGTGCTGCTATTGGATATACTCTTGATGATCTTAAGGGCACTAGTTCCACTCTATGCTAGCATAAAATTAAAACTGGTCCTGATTCCAAACCAGTTGCCGATCCCCAACGAAGACTGAATCCTAAGATGAAAGAGGTGGTAAGAAAGGAAATACTAAAGCTCCTAGAAGCAGGTATTATTTACCCTGTTGCTCATAGTGATTGGGTTAGTCCGGTGCATTGTGTCCCTAAGAAGGGAGGTATTACCGTTGTTCCTAATGATAAAGATGAATTGATCCCGCAAAGAATTGTTACCGGCTATAGGATGGTAATCGATTTTAGTAAATTAAATAAAGCTACTAAGAAAGATCATTACCCTCTACCTTTTATTGATCAAATGCTAGAAAGATTGTCTAAACATACACACTTTTGTTTTCTACATGGTTATTCTGGCTTCTCCCAAATACCTGTTGCACAATCTGATCAGGAGAAAACCACTTTTACTTGCCATTTCGGTACCTTTGCTTATAGACGTATGCCTTTTGGTTTATGTAATGAACCTGCTACCTTTCAAAGATGTATGATGGATATATTCTCTGACTTTTGGGAAAAGATTGTTGAGGTTTTCATGGATGAGGTCTCCGTTTACGGATCTTCTTTTGATGATTGCTTGAGCAACCTTGATCAACTTTTGCAGAGATGTGAATATACTAACCTTGTCTTGAATTAGGAGAAGTGCCACTTTATGATTAATGAAGGCATTGTCTTGGGACATAAAATTTCCGAAAGAGGTATTGAAGTTGATAAGGCTAAAGTTGATGCCATTGAGATGATGCCATGCCCTACAGACATTAAAGGTATAAGAAGTTTCCTTGGTCATGCTGGTTTCTATAGAAGGTTTATTAAAGACTTCTCTAAGATTTCTAGGCCTCTCACTAATCTCTTGCAAAAAGATATTCCGTTTGTTTTTTATGATGATTTTGAAGAAGCATTTGAAATACTCAAGAAGGCCTTGATAACTGCACCTATTGTCCAACCACCTGGTTGGAACCTACCTTTTGAAATTATGTGTGATGCTAGTGATTATGCTGTTTGTGTTGTCCTAGGACAAAGAGTTGATAAGAAATTAAATGTTATTCATTATGCTAGTAAGACTCTAGACAGTGCCCAAAGAAATTATGCTACTACTGAAAAAGAATTTTTAGCAGTTGTGTTTGCATGTGATAAGTTCAGATCTTATATTGTTGATTCTAAAGTTACTATTCACACTGATAATGCTGCTATTAAATATCTCATGGAAAAGAAAGATGCTAAACCTAGACTTATTAGATGGGTTCTCTTGCTACAAGAATTTGATTTGCATATTGTTGATAGGAAGGGTGATGAGAACCCCGTAGCAGATAACTTGTCTAGGTTAGAGAATGTTCTTGATGACCCACAACCTATTGATGATAGCTTTCCTGATGAACAATTGGATGTCATCAATGCTTCACGCAGTACACCATGGTATGCTGATTACGCTAATTATATTGTTGCTACATATATACCACCTAGTTTCTCGTACCAACAAAAGAAAAAGTTCTTTTATGATTTGAAAGATTACTTTTGGGATGATCCTCACCTGTATAAAGAAGGAGTAGATGGTGTTATTAGACGTTATGTACCTGAGCATGAACATTGACAGATCCTACAGAAGTGACACTCCGAGGCTTACGGAGGACACCATGCTGGAGATAGAAGTGCACACAAGGTATTGCAATCCGGTTTTTATTGGCCTACTCTCTTTAAGGATGCTCGTAAGTTTGTCTTGTCTTGTGATGAATGTCAAAGAATAGTTAATATTATTAAACATCAGGAAATGCCTATGCATTATTCACTTGTTATTGAACCATTTGATGTTTGGGGTTTTGATTATATGGGACCTTTTCCCAAGTCCAATGGGTATACTCATATTTTAGTTGTTTTTGATTACGTTACTAAGTGGGTAGAAGTTATTCCAACTAGTAGTGCTAATCATAACACCTCTATTAAGAGGCTTAAAGAAGTTATTTTCCCTAGATTTGGAGTCCCTAGATATTTAATGACTGATGGTGGTCCACATTTTATTCATGGTGCTTTCCGTAAAATGCTTGCTAAGTATGATGTCAACCATAGAATTGCATCTCCTTATCATCCTAAGTCTAGTGGTCAAGTAGAGTTAAGTAATAGAGAAATTAAATTAATTCTGCAAAAGACTGTTAATAGGTCTAGAAAGAATTGGTCTAATAAACTTGATGATGCACTGTGGGCTTATAGAACTACTTGTAAGAATCCCATGGGCATGTCTCCGTATAAAATGGTTTATGGTAAAGCATGTCATTTACCTCTTGAGCTAGAGCATAAGGCTTATTTGGCAATCAAAGATCTCAACTTTGATTTCAAACTTGCTGGTGAGAAGAGGTTTTTTGATATTAGCTCACTTGATGAATGGAGAACTCAGGCATATGAAAATGCCAAGTTGTTTAAACAGAAAGTTAAGATGTGGCATGATAAAAGGATACAAAAACATGAGTTAAATGTATGTGATTATGTCTTGCTATACAATTCTCTTTTAAGATTTTTTGTAGGGAAACTTCTCTCTAAATGGGAAGGTCCTTACATTGTCGAGGAAGTATATCGTTCCGGTGCCATCAAACTCAACAACGCGGAAGGCACTTTTCCGAGAGTTGTGAATGGGCAAAGAATCAAGCATTATATCTCAGGTACTCCCATAAATGTTGAAAGTAATATAATTAATACCATAACTGTGGAGGAGTACATAAGGGATGTTTACCAGCCTGTTTCAGACTCCAAAAACGAAGAGGTATGTGATACGGTAAGTAAACCGACTTCAAAACTTTTCCAATAGCAATTTTTCTCCGTTTTGGAATATTTAGAGAAATAGAAATATTTATAGTAGTCCAGAAAGCGCACGAGGAGGCGATGAGCCTGCCAGGCATGCCCCTACCCCCTGGGCGTGCCTGGGGGGCTCGTGAGCACCTCGTGTGCCTCCCAGACTCAGTTTTCTTGTAGAATGCTCCTTATGGTCGGTAAAAATTCCTTACATAATCTGCCGAAAGGTCTGACCCTCGTATCACGCAAATATCCTCTGCTTTCATTTTGAGCTTGTTTCTGCAGCAGATTTAGAGCAAAGATGTCCTCTCAAGATTCAGAGGGGGAGAGTTGTGTGGCTGATTACCTTGCTAACCCCAAGGTTTACAGAGACATAGATCCTTATGGTTGGACCACAGATGAGGAAGAAGGTTATGATGCTAAGGGGAAGGAAGGAACAAGTTCCGACAAAGAGGAATTTCCTCTACCCCAACCTGGGGACATGCATGTGGAGTTCAAGAAGAGAGTAAGCAAGAATTAGGTCAAAGGGTGGTGAGGCTTGAATAGGAAGTTAACGATCTAAAAGAGCAAAACTTTGTGGTAAAAAGGAAACTAAACAAGCTTAAGCATTCTGCCCCAACTTCACCACCATCACCTCCGAAGGAAGACAATTAAACACACGGGTATGCGCACTCCCCTTGGCTTGTGCCAAGCTTGGGGGAGTTGCCTTGGTATCGTATCACCATCACATCTTTTGCCTTTACCTTTTATATTAGTTTGATCCTTTTGGTAAAATCTTTATCTAGTAGAATAAAGTTCTTAGTATGATCTAGGCTAGAGTTTTGCTTTGTGTTACTCCCAATGTAATCGAGTTCTTGAGTTATATAATAAAGAGTTTTTTAGTTAAGGACTTTGCTTCTTGCCATGATCTAAAGAAAATAGTAATAAAAGAACAAAAGCATGGAAGATCATGTGATGATCTTATGGGAAGTGATGGCTTCACATATAAAAAGAATGTTGATTGAAACTTGTTGTGGGTGGACAAACGTAGACCTTGGTCATTGTTGCAATTAATAGGAAGTAATAAAGAAAGAGAGGTTCACATATAAATATATCATCTTTGACATGATAAATATATCATCTGTGATTATAGATCCTTTAGCATGTGACGCTTGCTTCCACCTCATATTAGCCAAAACTTCCGCATTAAGTAGAGATACTACTTGTGCATCCATAAAACCCTCAACCCAGTTTTTCCATGAGAGTCCACCAAACCTACCTATGGATTGAATAAGATCCTTCAAGTAAGTTGTCATCGGTGCAAGCAATAAAAATTGCTCTGTAAATATGTATGATCTATTAGTGTTTGCAAAATAAGCTTTGTACGAACCTGTGATGAGGAAGACATAAAAGCGACAGACTGCATAATAAAGTTCTTTATCACATGAGGCAATATAAAGTGACGTTCCTTCACACTAAGAGATCACACATCCAAACCTCAAAAGCGCATGACATCTCTGCTTCCCTCTGCGAAGGGCCTATCTTGCACCTTTACTTTTTATCTTTAAAAAGAGTTATGGTGATCGACACCAATTCCTTATTTTGCCATTATCTTCGGAAGCATCATGTGCTAGGGAAAGATCTATATTCATATATCAACTTGGAAGTAAGTAATCATGAATTATTGTTGTTGACATTACCCTTGAGGTAAATAGTTGGGAGGCAAAACTATATGCCCCTATCTTTCTCTGTGTCCAACTGAAACTTTGATCTCATGAGTGCCGCGTGAGTTTTAGCAATTGTAGAAGACCGAAGATGATTGAGTATGTGGATTTTCTTTACAAGCTCTTATTTGACTCTTTCCGATGTTATGATAAATTGCAATTGCTTCAATGACTAAAGACTACTGGTTGTTAATTCTCAATAAGGTTCTTGATGCATGCTTTACATTGTGAATGAATTATCACTTTAGCATAAGGGATTATATGACGATATTGTTGTTCTAAATATGATCATGATGCCTGCATGTCCGTATTTTATTTTATCAACACCTCTATCTCTAAACATGTGGGCATATTTATCGATCTCGGCTTCCGCTTGAGGACTAGCGAGGTCTAAGCTTGGGGCAGTTGATACGTCCATTTTGCATCATACTATTACATTGATATTTATCGCATTATGAGCTGTTATTACACATTATGGTGCAATACTTATTCCTTTTCTCTCTTATTTTACAAGGTTTACATGAAGAGGGAGAATGCCGGCAGCTGGAATTCAGGGCTGGAAAAGGAGCAAGTTTGAGATGTCTATTCTGCACAACTCCAAAAGCCGTGAAAATCAGCAAGGAATTATTTTGGAATACATAAAAATTACTGGGCGGAAGAAATACCAGAGGGGAGCCACCAGGAGGCCACAAGCCTGCCAGGCGTGCCCAACCCCCTGGGCGCGCTTCAGGGGCTCGTGGGCCCCCTGTAGCCCCTATGGCCCTCATCTTCTTCTATATGAAGGGTTTCAACCCAGAAAAATCGACAGAGAGCTTTCGGGAAGAAACGCCGCCGCCACGAGGCGGAACTTGAGCAGAACCAATCTAGAGCTCCGGCAGGGCTGTCCTGCCGAGGAAACTTCTCTCCCACAGGGGGAAATTGTCGTCATCGTCATCACCAACACTCCTCTCATCGGAGGGGACTCATCTCCATCAACATCTTCATCAGCACCATCTCATCTTCAAACCCTAGTTCATCTCTTGTATCCAATCTCCGTCTCGCGACTCCAATTGGTACTCGTAAGGTTGCTAGTAGTGTTAATTACTTCTTGTAGTTGATGCTAGTTGGTTTACTTGGTGGAAGATCATATGTTCAGATCCTTAATGCTATTCAATACTTCTTTGATCATGAACATAATTATGCTTTGTGAGTAGTTACGTTTGGTCCTGAGGACATGGGATAAGTCTTGCTACTAGTAGTCATGTGAATTTGGTATTCGTTCGATATTTTGATGCGTTGTATGTTGTCTCTCCTCTAGTGGTGTTATGTGAACGTCGACTACATGACACTTTACCATTATTTGGGCCTAGAGTAAGGCATTGGGAAGTAATAAGTAGATGATGGGTTGCTAGAGTGACAGAAGCTTAAACCCTAGTTTATGCGTTGCTTCGCAAGGGGCTGATTTTGATCCACTAGTTTAATGCTATAGTTAGACTTTGTCTTAATTCTTGTTTCATAGCTGCGGATTCTTGCAAGAGGTGTTAATCATAAGTGGGATGTTTTTCCATGTAAGGACAGCACCCAAGCACCGGTCCACCCACATATCAATCTATCAAAGTAGCGAACGCGAATCATATGAACATGATGAACACTAGGTTGACAATAATTGCCATGTGTCCTCGGGAGCGCTTTACCTTATATAAGAGTTCGTTCAGGATTGTCCCTTGCTACCAACGGGATTGGGACATATTGCTGCACCTTTGTTACTATTGTTACTTGCTACCCGTTACGAATTATCTTATCACACAATTATCTGTTACCGACAATTTCAGTGCTTGCAGAGAATACCTTACTGAAAACCGCTTGTCATTTCCTTCTGCTCCTCGCTCGGTTCGACACTCGTACTTATCGAAAGGACTACGATAGATCCCCTATACTTGTGGGTCATCACTGTTCCAAGTAAATTTGCATGTGCTAAACTTTATACCTTCAAATAAATATTCCGTTTTGTATGCCCAAATCGCTCATGTGGCGACTGGAGGCTGTCAGTATCTTCCATGCTTGGTGGGTTATTCTCAAGATATGTGTTGATTCACTATCATTCACGAGAAAGTGGTTGGTAATCGGGATGCCAGTCCCATGCTCGATATAAAAAGCAAATTATAATTAAACAAAACTCCCCCCAGCACTGTGTTTGTATGGACGGTACCCGTGAGTTCGGTCCATCGGGGAGTGTGATTGATTGGTGGAGTGGCAGTAAAAAATTTACCATTCTGTTTGGGAACCGCCTATAATGTATCCAGCATGGAAGATATTGAAAACCTCTTGGTCATTATGTGAGCAATGAAAGCATAATGCTCCAAAAATCATTGCTTATCTCTGTTTTAAAAAGCTCGAGCTCTGGCACCTCTGCAAATCAATGCTTCCCTCTAAGAAGGGCCTTTCCATTTACTTTATTGTTGAGTCATCATCCTCGTATAAATAAGCACCAGTTAGTGAGCGCCATCATCATTTGTATGCCTTCCTATTAATTGATATTGAGTATGAGCATGACTGGATCTCTCTCACCGTGAATTACAATGTTTTGTCAGTCCCTTTTCTCCAGAGGTGCTCTGCATTTATGTTTCGCGGTCTCAGAAAGGGCTAGTGAGATACCATTATGTCATATTGTTTCATGATTGTTTTGATAGAATTGTTGTCATCCGAGACTTATCATTATTGCTCTCTAGTTCATTATGCCATTGATATGAGTAAATGTGAGACCTAAATGTTATTGTGAATGTGGTTAGTCTATAATCCTTGCTTAAAATCTGAACATAAGTTAGACATATTTACAACAACAAGATCAAACAGAGTTTGTAAAAGTTTCTTTGTCACTTTCAGTTTATCAACTGAATTGCTTGAGGAAAAGCAAAGGTTTAAGCTTGGGGGAGTTGATACGTCTCCAACGTATCTACTTTTCTAAACTCTTTTGCCCTTGTTTTGGACTCTAATTTGCATGATCTGAATGGAACTAACCCGGACTGACGCTGTTTTCAGCAGAGTTGCCTTGGTGTTATTTTTGTGGAGAAATAAAAGTTCTCGGATTGACCTGAAAATTTATGGAGAATATTTTTGGAATTAATAAAAAATATTGGCGAAAGAATCAACTACAGGGGGCCCACCACCTGGCCACAAGCCTGGTGGGCGTGCCCACCCTCCTAGGGCGCACAGGGCAGGCTTGTCGGCCCACTGCTGCTCCTCCGACCTTGTTTCCACTTCTATATATTCCTATTCATGGAGAGAAAAATTAAAGAGAAGAGTTCATCGCGTGTCGTGATACGGAGCCCCCGCCACCTCCTGTTCTTCCTTAGGAGACCAGATCTAGAGTCCGGTTTGGGCTCCGGAGAGGGGAAATTGATGCCTTCGTCATCACCAACCATCCTTCATCACCAATTCCATGATGCTCTCCAACGTTCGTGAGTAATCTCATCATAGGCTTGCTGGACGGTGATGGGTTCGATGAGATTTATCATGTAATCGAGTTAGTTTTGTTCGGGTTTGATCCCTAGTATCCACTATGTACTGAGATTGATGTTGCTATGACTTTGGTATGCTTAATGCTTGTCACTGGGCCCCGAGTGCCATGATTTCAAATCTGAACCTATTATGTTTTCATGAATGTATGTGTGTTCTTGATCCTATCTTGCAAGTTGTATACACCTATTACGAGTTATGATCCGCATCCCCCCGGGTGACAATAACTGGGATTCTTTCCGGTGATTACCGTAGTTGTGGAGTTCATGTATTCATGAAGTGCTAATGCTTTGGTCCGGTTCTCTATTAAAAGGAGGCCTTAATATCCCTTAGTTTCCAATAGGACCCCGCTGCCACGGGAGGGTAGGACAAAAGGTGTCATGCAAGATATTTTCCATAAGCACGTATGACTATATATGGAATACATGCCTACATTACATTGATGAATTGGAGCTAGTTCTGTGTCACCCTATGTTATAATTGTTGCATGATGAATGCCATCCGACATAATTATCCATCACTGACCCATTGCCTACGACCTTTTCATATATTGATCTTTTCTAAGTTACTTTCCCATTGCTATTGTCACAATCACTACAAACTGCTACTATCACCTTGCCACTATTACCGTTACTTCCGTATTACTTTGCTGCAGATATTAAGTCTTTCAGGTGTGGTTGAATTGACACGCACGGTAATCCACGGCTGCCACCTTACCTTGGCTGGGACTGTTTGCGCCTTTTGGCTCATGGATATGAACGTGTCGCTAGCATTCACACATGGGAGAGCCCGGGTCGACATGACTAGTTATAGAACCAAGTGGCACAACCGTACAGGGACAGGCATACATAACCCATCAATGCAGGTGTCGGTCATCAGCGTGTGTAGACGAGACATAGCAAGCTACAAGGACTCCATTACGCCATGGGACATAAAAGTCATCACTGCACGTAGACGAGTCGTAGCAGGCTACAGGGACTCCATTACACTGCGCGACATTTCCCCGAAGGGACACGCAGAGCAGCAAAGAAGGATACATGCCGGTCAATCAATGTGTTCGGAGAAGTAGCAAGCTACCAAGGCTCGGTGGAAGCACAAAGAGGCATTTCCCCGTAAAGAAGGCTACCAAAGGCACACAAATAGGTGTCGAATCCCACGCATACCAATGCATTTCAATCATACACACACTATGCACGATATGCGTAGATACAACATGTCATCACAACAAAACTCTACAACTTAACATTTATTTAGCAGGCACCAAGGAGCCAACATGGTATAATGTTACAAGCAGAAGGGGTCACATGACCCAACATTCAGAGCATACAAACAACAAGCGGAAGTTACATGTCTGAATACAGACATCTACAAAAGCGGCTAGAAGAGCCTCAACAACTACAACGACCCTACCATAGGAACCAGACCTCTGTCTGGGTTACTAAGCTAATCTGTCGATGTCAATGTCAGGAGATCATAACCGAACACAACGTCTAATTCTGCAAAAATGGAAATAAGCAACAGTGAGTATGAAGGTACTTAGCAAGTCTTACATCTGAACTATCTACATATGCATCATGTATCAATGAACAGGAGTGTGGGGTTTACTGCAGAATGCCAGCTTTCACCTTTGGCTATCCTAGACTACGACAAAGTAAACAACTCATCACTACTCTCTCGTGTCCCTATGAGAGAGCACACATGAGTCCACATGTTCTCCATCTTATACACCACTATGGATCCTCTCTCATCTTCCTACGAGAATCCATCCATAGCACTCACACTTGTTCGGTGCATTTTAGAGTATCCACTTAAATTGTCTATGAACAATGCAAGTTTCCAACTAGTCCATATCCGCGGATGCGGCTATTCGAATAGATAAATTACCCTGCAGGGGTGTACTTCATCACACATGCTCCCGCCACTAATCGCCATGTGCACGTAAAAGGGCACCTCGGCAACCTTCAAGCGGAAGCCCAGTGAGGGAGTCGGCCACAGACGTTAACCTTCAACGACTCACGTCCAAAGAAGTTGCCTATTTGAGTTGGAACCCATAATGGAAGTCCGGCCGAGGTTTCCAACATGGCCTCAAACGTTGCGAGCAGGGCCCCAAACCGGTCCCGATTGGGCCGTTCATCCACTTCGCAGGCCGTGCCACACCTATCAATGTTTCGAACTACTGCGACTCCTGGACTAAGAACGGGGTGGGTTAATAGGCCGAGAGAGGTCGAGTTACTGGACCCCAATGTGCAGTAGTAGCTAGTCTTGGAACACAAACACGAAACTCGGCTCCTATGAGAGGTTTCAATGAGACAACCCACCATGTACTCCTACATGGCCTCTCATCGCTACCTTTACCAAAACAGGTTCATCACTTAACCCTCATCATCAGGACACATTCATTTCACTCCGGTTCATCTCCCAGATGAATCAGACCTGACACAACTCTAAGCATCGCAGGCATAACAGGGTTATAGCAAAACATGGCTCAAACATCTACCATGTATGCTAGGTTGCTTGGTTTAGCTATTTACTGTGACAATGACAGGTCATGCAAAGGAGTGGGTTCATCTATCACAACACAAGTAGCAGTTGAAAAGAGCTGTCCTAATGCATTGAAATTAGAGCAGGAGCGAGAGATGGGATAGTATCGAATATGCTCAAGGGGGGGCCTTGCTTGCCTGTTTATCAGAAGAACCCAACTATTCTTTGATGTCGTCGATAACTACGTCTCGCAAGTCTATCGACAAGATCAAGCAAGATACAATTTAAACAAGGCAAATGTTGCACAGTGATGCATGATAATAGCATGTCAATATGGTACTGGTTTGAGCTAATGCATCTACCAAAATATTGAATGAAGATGGTTTGAACCCAAGGTTCAAATTTAATGCCATAAGTGGGGTGGCCTATTGTGCTTTGAACAAAATGTCCAAGTTTGTCTATTTAGATTGCTCTAACATGTATAACAATTCCACCATTATATTCATTGGATTTTTCTGATAAATTTTCATATATAAATTATTTTAATCCGACTTACAGGTTATTTTCTATGTATTTTTGAAGTTTATATGATATTCTGGAATTTCCAAATTAATTTAAATCTAGAAATCCATTAACTGCGCCAGCATGGCGTCATCATGACGTCAGCCAGTCAACATGCATGGGTCCAGGTCAAACCTGACACTGGGACCCGCATGTCATTGACTAGGAAAATTAAACAGATTAATTAACCTAATTAAGGGTTAACGCTAAGTAAGCCATGGGGTTGGCCCCACCTGTCAGTGACCCTGGGAGGGTCAATACCCTGTTAGCAGGGTCAAACCCGCCGGCGTTAAGCCGCCGGCGAGCCCAGATGTGGCAGGATGGCTCGGAAACGCGGCACAGGCCACGGATCGAAGTGTCGATGGCACCTCTGGGACGCTGGCGGCCGTGCGCGTCGGATGGCGGCGCTAGCTGGCTATGGGGTGGTCTATATCGTCACCGGCGACATGACTGGCGGCAAGGAGATTTCGGCTCCAATGGGGGCAGCTAGCTAGAGCTCGAAAACAGCACGGGGTCAAGGGGAAAATGAAGCAAGGGCTCACTGGGGTCGTCTGGAGGCGATAGCGAAGCCGGAGAAGCTCGGTGGCCCACGAATTGATGTCGGCGATCGTCGGACCCAAAGACAAAGGCGAGGGATATGTCGACGTTGCAGGGCGTCCGGGGTCTCGATTCCAACGACTTGGCCTCTAGGAGGAGTGTACGGGGCTGCGAGACAGAACAAGGGGGCGAGGACTGGCCGGAGGTCGCGGTGGCTGCGAGCGACGGCGGCGGTGGCTTGCGCTCGGTTCGGAAGAGAGGAGGGACGGCAGGGAGAGAGGGGGGAATGGGGCCAGCTCGCTCTGGCCGTCGAGCTCGAGCGGTTGGAAGCTTCGGGGGGCCCCCAGGTGGAAGAAGGAGGTGGCCGAGGCCCCTCAGGTGCCCACCATGCTTCTCCTCTGCCTACTGGCTGGAGGTAGAAGACGAGGCTGCCCCTGTGGGCTGGGCCTCTCTGGTGGGCTGCACAGGTAGGCCAGGTAGGTTCTGCTTTCCTTTTTGTTTTATGTTTCTTTTCTGGTTTTTGTTTTATTTCTAACATTTGTTTTTAATTTGCAAAATAAAAGCAAACTATTTTCATAATTGCTGAAAATATGCATGTGGGTTTAATGGAAATATCCTAATCCACATACTACTTCTCACATTTATTTGGATCTATATTTTATATATAACAAATATGATCCAATGCAATTAATTATTTGATTAACACAAATGCCCAATATAAAATATTTCTATGATCCCAAAATATTGGTTGACAATTTTATCTCAAACCATTATTTTATTAGAGATCCAGGAACATTTTATTGGAACCTTTTGAAGAGATTTTTATAATGCTATTTGGCAAAATTTTGAATGGTGAGGCTTGATCATCCCTCATTTCATTTTCATTTGAAAATTAAAAATGCATGCATGAATGCATTGACAACAGGAAAAAACTAGGGTTGTGACAACTCACCCCCACTAAACAAGAATCTCGTCCCGAGATTTAGGAGTAGTCGGGAAGAGTGCAGGGTACTCAAGCCGAAGACGATCTTCATGCTCCCAGGTTGCTTCATCCTCGGAATGATACGACCATTGAACCTTCAGAAACTTGCTGCTACTACGTCGAGTGTTGCGCTCGGTTTCATCAAGAATACGAACAGGATATTCTCGATATGAGAGATCATCTTGAAGATCAAGCGTTTCGTGGTCTACTTTGCGGATAGGATCCTTGAAGCAATGTCTGAGTTGAGAAACGTGGAATACATCATGAACTTTGGAAAGCTGCGGGGGTAGTTCCAATTGGTAGGCAACCTCTCCTTGGTTAGCAAGAATGCGAAAAGGACCAATGTAACGAGGAGCCAATTTGCCTTTGATACCGAAACGATGGGTGCCCTTCAAAGGTGACACGCGAAGGTAATCCTTCTCGTCAACCTCATAACTTACATCCTTATGACGATGGTCATATTGGCTCTTCTGACGAGATTGGGTAGTTTTCAAATTCTCACGAATGATGCGAACTTGCTCTTCTGCATCCTGGATCATATCCGGTCCAAAGAATTGTCTTTCACCGGTTTCTGACCAGTTTAATGTCGTTCTACATCTTCATCCATATAGAACTTCGAAAGGAGCTTTGCCCAGACTAGACTGAAAGCTGTTGTTATAAGCAAATTCGGCAAATGGAAGACACTTCTCCCAGTTCATTCCGAATGAGATAACACGGGCTCTGAGCGTATCCTCAAGAATTTGATTGACTCTTTCTACTTGACCACTTGACTGAGGGTGATAAGCAGTGCTAAAGGAGAGATGGGTTCCCATAACATTCTGGAAACTTTCCCAAAATCGAGAAGTGAAAAGACTTCCACGATCAGAATTGATCTCTAGAGGAACACCATGAAGAGAAACTATTTGAGAGATATACAAATCTGCTAACTGACTAGCAGTTATACTTTCTCGAACTGGAAGGAAATGAGCAACCTTTGAAAGGCGATCGATAACCACGAAAATGGCATCATTCCCTTTCTTAGTCTTTGGAAAGCCGGTGATGAAATCCATACTGACCTTGTCCCATTTCCACTCGGGAATAGCCAAGGGCTGAAGGGTGCCAGCAGGCCTTTAATGCTCTGCTTTAACGCGACGACAAACATCGCAGCTAGCAATGAATTGAGCGATTTCTCTCTTCATCCGGGTCCACCAAAACCTCTGGCATAGGTCTTGATACATCTTAGTGCTATCAGGATGAATCGTGAGAGGAGATTCATGAGCTTCCTTGAGAATCAGTTCTCGAAGTGGTTTCTTTTTAGGAACCACCAAGCAGTCCTCAAATAAAACAACACCTTGATCATTTACCGAGAAAGAACGAGCAACTCCCTTGGCAATGTTGCTCTTGATAGGAGAAATTCCCGTATCCTGCTTCTGGGCAGCTATGATCTGATCCTCAACAGCTGGTTTCACCACCAGGGTAGAAAGGAATCCTCGAGGAACAATGTGAAGATTTAACTTACGAAATTCCTCATGGAGAAGTGGTTGACTTTGTAGCAACAAGAGGTTGTTACAATAGGATTTAAGACTTAGTGCATCAGCCATGACATTGGCTTTGCCTGGGGTGTAAGATATTCCTAGGTCGTACTCCGTAATCAACTCAATCCACCGTCTTTGCCTAAGATTCAAATCCGGTTGGGTGAATATATATTTGAGACTCTGGTGATCACTAAATATTTCACAACGATTACCCAAAAGGTAATGTCGCCAAGTGACTAGTGCATGGACTACTGCGGCAAGTTTCAGATCGTGTGTTGGATAATTTTCCTCATGTGTACGCAACTGTCGGGATGCGTAGGTAATCACATGACGATCTTGCATAAGAATGAAACCTAGACCTTGTTGCGAAGCAGCACAGTAGATAACAAAGTCCTTCGTGAAATCCGGGGGTACAAGTACCGGGGCAGTAGTCAGTCATCTTTTCAACTCCTAAAAACATTCCTCACATTTTGGAGTCCACTCAAACTTCTTATCTTTCTTGAGGAGTTCAGTTAGAGGTTTGGCAACTTTGGAGAAGTTCTCAGCGAAGCGGCGCCAATAGCTTGCTAAGCCAAGGAAACTCCTAACTTGCTTCACCGATTCAGGTTGAGTCCAATCAAGGACAGCTTGAACTCTCTTGGGATTGAAAGCAATAACTTTCACAGAGATTAGGTGACCCAGATAGGTCACTTCTGGAAACGAGAACTCGCACTTGGAGAATATGGCGTAAAGGCGGTGCTCTCGGAGTTTCATCAATACCAGCCTGAGATGCTCAGCATGTTCCTCTTCGTTCTTCGAGTATATGAGGATATCATTGAGGTATACCACGACAAATTTGTCCAAATACTCCATGAAGATCGAATTCATTAAGCGGGAGAAAGTGGCTGAGGCATTGGTTAGACCGAAGTACATGAGAGTGTACTCGTATTGGCCATAACGAGTGACAAAAGCCATCTTTGGAATGTCCCCATTCCTGATTTTGATTTGATGATAACCTAATCTCAAATCCATCTTGGAAAAGACTACGGATCAAGCAAGCTGATCATACAGATCGTTGATCCTGGGGAGCGGATATTTGTTCTTTATCGTGACCAGATTAACCGGCCGATAATCGACAACCATCCGGTCCGTACCATCCTTATTCTTGACGAAGAGGACAGGGCAAGCCCATGGAGAATAACTAGGACGGATGAAACCTTTCTTCAAGGATTCATTGAGTTGGGTCTTAAGCTCATCTAGCTCTTGGGGAGACATCTTATAGGGCCTTCTAGCAATTGGAGCGGTTCCTGGAACAAGTTCTATGACAAACTCTACTTCTCTGTCAGGTGGAACACCTGGCAATTCTTCTGGAAACACATCCGGAAAGTCACGGACTACCGGAATGTTTTCAAGGTCTGGGAGAGGATTGGCATTGAGGGAATAAATCATGCCCTCTGGAATGCGGGTTTGGATATTGACTATTTGGCCAGAAGGATGGGTAAGCTGAACAGACCTAGAGAAACAATCAATTTTGGCATGATGAGCTGTCATCCAGTCCATCCCCAAAATGATATTGATGTCTGAAGTTTTAAGCGCTATCAGAGAGGCAAGAAACACTAAACCATCAACAAGGATTTGGTTCCCATGTCTTACTGCATTAGTTTGCCATTTGGAACCTGGACTTTGAATTACTAGCGGAGAGGGCATAACCTCGAAAGCAATGTTATGGAAAGAGGCATAACGTTCAGAGACGAACGAGTGGGATGCTCCTAAGTCAAACAAAACTGAGGCTGGATGAGAATTGACAAGAAGTGTCTTAAGCACGACATTAGCATCATCTTCAGCTTCTTCTGCAGATACATGGTGCACACATCCTCGAGTATAAACAACTGACCTCACATTGGGCTTCTTGGTTAGCGGCTTGCAATGAACAACACCACTTATTGAAGAAGGTGGAACATTTGCTCGCAGAGGGCAATTCTTCAAATAATGTCCAGGCTGACTACACTTGAAGCATGCCCCAAGGATGGGACGTGGATCCGGGTTGAGCACTCGGTTGATGAGGTTCTTCTGGGGAGCACAAGGCATCGGCAGATAAGGTGCCACGTAGGATGGCCTCGGTGCATATCTCGGAGGAAGAGTAGCGTTCGGGATCCATATCCTTTTCTTGTGGGACGTGGACGTTGAAGGTGATCCAACATCACGACTGTGCTTGTGAGATTCCTCGTAGGTCATCCTGCTCGTCTCTGCTTGGATTTCTTTGTTCACAAGAACTTGGAAGCTAACGAACTCATGTAGACTAAGGTCACAACGGAGCTTCGGGTTAAGGCCTTTCCTGAACCTTGCTTGCTTCCACTTCCATATCCATCTTGGGTCACGAGGCGATCAAATTCACAGCTATAGGCATCCACATCCATCTTGCCTTGGGCCAGATCACAGAACTCTTCTTGCTTACGATCTAGTAGAGCCTGTGGAATGTGATGCTCGCGAAAAGCCTCACAAAATTCCTTCCATGAAGTAGCTTGGCCTGCAGGATGCATGGCCTCAAAATTCTCCCACCATAAACTAGCAAAAATTTCAAGGTGATATGCGGCATACGTGACCTTGTCTCCTTCAGCCATGTTTGCATAACGTAGCTTGTTGTTGCCACTTCAGAGCCAATCATCTGCGTCTAGTGGCTCAATGGAATGATGGAAGGTGGGCGGTTGCAACTTGATGAAGTCTCTGATGGATACTAGCTCATTGCGACGATGCGCTGTATTCCACTCGATGTGCTCCAACAAACGGTTGGTGGCACGCTTGTTCCTCTCAACTTCTAGCATTACCTCTGTCAACCAAGGCAGGTTGGGAGGACTTCTTCATCCCTACCATCTCCATGGTTCTGACTACGACCAACAAATCTCCAATTGACTGGCGACATCCTGAAGGAAACAACCAGGGTTCAGAATCAAGGGAGAATACCATCACTTAAAGAATCCTAGGTGAACTCGGACAGCATAACGGTTGTACGGGCATGAAATATGAGGCAACCTGCACAAGATTTGGCTAGCATAACAACTCAACATCATGGATCAAGGCACAGAGAGAACATAGGCAACACTTCTCATAACTCTCAAGGGACAAAACTTGTCAAACAACAATTCTGTGAGTCTATGGTCTAGTAACTCGTCATCCTAGCATTTAGGTAGAGGAGCCTAGTTCTTAATCCCCGTAGAAAAGAAGAGAATGACCCAGAATAGAGTAACTGGAGGAAAGGAGTAAAAAGAGCCTTACATTCCCTTCCACAAACAATCCCCTTATATATAACTAAAGCATTTCTAGACTCAACATCGACCAGTTTGGCTTCGTAAACCTACAGGCAGTTCAGCTTTGATACCAACGCTGTCGGGACCCTGATTCTAAGACATATGAATCCAGCCTGTAACACGTCACGCCACTTTGCGGCCTCACGCACGGTAAGCCACGGCTGCCACCTTACCTTGGCCGGGACCGTTTGCGCCTTTTGGCTCACGGATATGAACGTGTCGCTAGCATTCACACGTTAGAGAACCCGGGTCGACATGACTAGTTATAGACCCAAGTGGCACAACCGTACAAGGATAGGCATACATAACCCAACAATGCAGGTGTCGGTCATCAGCATGTGTAGACGAGTCATAGCAAGCTACAAGGACTCCATTACGCCATGGGACATAAAAGTCATCACTGCACGTAGACGAGTCGTAGCAGGCTACAGGGACTCCATTACACTGCGCGACATTTCCCCGAAGGGACACGCACAGCAGCAAAGAAGGATACATGCCGGTCAATCAATGTGTTCGGAGAAGTAGCAAGCTACCAAAGCTCGGTGGAAGCACAAAGAGGCATTTCCCCGTAAAGAAGGCTACCAAAGGCACACAACTAGGTGTCGAATCCCACGCATACCAATGCATTTCAATCATACACACACTATGCACGATATGCGTAGATACAACATGTCATCACAACAAAACTCTACAACTTAACATTTATTTAGCAGGCACCAAGGAGCCAACATGGTATAATGTTACAAGCAGAAGGGGTCACATGACCCAACATTCAGAGCATACAAACAACAAGCAGAAGTTACATGTCTGAATACAGACATCTACAAAAGCGGCTAGAAGAGCCTCAACAACTACAACGACCCTACCATAGGAACCAGACCTCTGTCTGGGTTACTAAGCTAATCTGTCGATGTCAATGTCAGGAGATCATAACCGAACACAACGTCTAATTCTGCAAAAATGGAAATAAGCAACAGTGAGTATGAAGGTACTTAGCAAGTCTTACATCTGAACTATCTACATATGCATCATGTATCAATGAACAGGAGTGTGGGGTTTACTACAGAATGCCAGCTTTCACCTTTGGCTATCCTAGACTACGACAAAGTAAACAACTCATCACTACTCTCTCGTGTCCCTATGAGAGAGCACACATGAGTCCACATGTTCTCCATCTTATACACCACTATGGATCCTCTCTCATCTTCCTACGAGAATCCATCCATAGCACTCACACTTGTTCGGTGCATTTTAGAGTATCCACTTAAATTGTCTATGAACAATGCAAGTTTCCAACTAGTCCATATCCGCGGATGCGGCTATTCGAATAGATAAATTACCCTGCAGGGGTGTACTTCATCACACATGCTCCCGCCACTAATCGCCATGTGCACGTAAAAGGGCACCTCGGCAACCTTCAAGCGGAAGCCCGGTGAGGGAGTCGGCCACGGACATTAACCTTCAACGACTCACGTCCAAAGAAGTCGCCTATTTGAGTTGGAACCCATAATGGAAGTCCGGCCGAGGTTTCCAACATGGCCTCAAACGTTACGAGCAGGGCCCCAAACCGGTCCCGATTGGGCCGTTCATCCACTTCGCAGGCCGTGCCACACCTATCAATGTTTCGAACTACTGCGACTCCTGGACTAAGAACGGGGTGGGTTAATAGGCCGAGAGAGGTCGAGTTACTGGACCCCAATGTGCAGTAGTAGCTAGTCTTGGAACACAAACACGAAACTCGGCTCCTATGAGAGGTTTCAATGAGACAACCCACCATGTACTCCTACATGGCCTCTCATCGCTACCTTTACCAAAACAGGTTCATCACTTAACCCTCATCATCAGGACACATTCATTTCACTCCGGTTCATCTCCCAGATGAATCAGACCTGACACAACTCTAAGCATCGCAGGCATAACAGGGTTATAGCAAAACATGGCTCAAACATCTACCATGTATGCTAGGTTGCTTGGTTTAGCTATTTACTGTGACAATGACAGGTCATGCAAAGGAGTGGGTTCATCTATCACAACACAAGTAGCAGTTGAAAAGAGCTGTCCTAATGCATTGAAATTAGAGCAGGAGCGAGAGATGGGATTGTATCGAATATTCTCAAGGGGGGGGGTGCTTGCCTGTTTATCAGAAGAACTCAGTTGTTCTTCGATGTCGTCCATAACTACGTCTCGCAAGTCTATCGACAAGATCAAGCAAGATACAATTTAAGCAAGGCAAATGCTGCACAATGATGCATGATAATAGCATGTCAATATGGTACTGGTTTGAGCTAATGCATCTACCAACATATTGAATGAAGATGGTTTGAACCCAAGGTTCAAATTCAAATCCATAAGTGGGGCGGCCTATTGTGCTTTGAACAAAATGTCCAAGTTTGTCTATTTAGATTGCTCTAACATGTATAACAATGCCACCATTAGATTCATTGGATTTTTCTAATAAATTTTCATATATAAATTATTTTAATCGGACTTACAGGTTATTTTATATGATTTTCTCGAATTTCCAAATTAATTTAAATCTAGAAATTCATTAACTGCGTCACAATGCAGTCATCACGATGTCAGCCAGTCAACAGGCACGAGTCCAGGTCAAACCTGACACTGGGACCCGCATGTCGTTGACTAGGATAATTAAACAGATTAATTAACCTAATTAAGGGTTAACACTAATTAAGCCATGGGGTTGGCCCCACCTGTCAGTGACCCTGGGAGGGTCAATACCCTGTTAGTATGGTCAAACCCGCCGATGTTAAGCCGCCGGCGAGGCCAGACGCGGCGGGGTGGCTTGGAAACGCGGCACAAGCCACGGATCGAAGTGCTGATGGCACCTCTGGGATGCTGGTGCTCGTGCGCGTCGGTTGGCGGTGCTAGCTGGCCATGGGGTGGTCTACATCGTCGCCGGCAACATGGCCGGCGGCAAGGAGCTTTCGGCTCCGGTGGTGGCAGCTAGCTAGAGCTCGAAAACAGCACGGGGTCAAGGGGAAAATGAAGCAGGGGCTCACTAGGGTCATCTGGAGGCGATAGCGAAGCCGGAGAAGCTCGGTGGCCCACGAATTGACGCCGGCGATCGTCGGTACCGAAGACGAAGGCGAGGGAGAGGGCGACGTTGCAGGGCCTTCGTGATGGGGAACGTCGCATGGGAAACAAAAAATTTCCTATGCACACGCAGATCTATCCATGATGATGAGCATCTATGAGAGGGAGAGTGGATCTACATACCCTTGTAGATCGCTAAGCGGGAAGCATTAAGAAACGCGGTTGGTGTTGTCGAACATCTTCGCGATCCAAATCGCCGAGTGTCCCATGATCTCATCACGATCCATCCTGCGATCCAATCACGATCCGTCCCGTGAACTCATCACGATCCGTCCCGCGATCTCATCACGATCCCTCTCACGATCTTGATCACGATCTTTCTTGCGAACTCATCACGATCCATTCCGCGATCTCATCACGAACCGTCTCGTGATTTAGATCACGGTGCTTCCGATCTAGCGCCGAACGGACGGCACCTCCCCGTTCAGCACATGTGCAGCTTGATGACGATCTCCGCCGTCTTGATCCAGCAAGAGAGAGCGGAGAGGTAGAAGAGTTCACCGGCAGCATGACGGATGTCCGGTGATGGTGGTGGAGCAATTCTGGTAGGGCTTCGCCTAAGCACTGCAGAAATCCAATCTAGGGCAGCACCGGTGGAACGGGTAGCACGTGGCCGTAAAAACTAGTGCAAAACCCTAAAATCCACCGGTATATATAAGAGGAGAGGAGGAGAGGCTGGCGCAAGGGCCAAGACTCCTATAGGAGTCAGCCGAACTAGGAGGAGAGGAGTCCTCCTCCTCCACTCCTAGTAGGATTAGGACTCCTTCCTATTTTAGCCTTTTTGCCTTTTTCCACCTTTTTATCTTTGGGTTTTCTTATCCAGCCACACGGACCTTGTGTGGGAGTTTCCACCAGCCCACTAAGGGATGATATTCACTCTCCCACAGCCCATGAAGCCTCTTGGGTCGAAATAACCCTCCCGGAGGTCTCCTGGTACACTACCGATAAGCCCGAAACTTTTCCGGCGACCAAAACGGGACTTCCTATATATGAATCTTTAGCTCCGGACCATTCCCGAGCTCCTCGTGAAGTCCAGGATCTCATCCGGGACTCCGAACAAACTTCGGTCACCACCATACATAACTCTATACTACCGAAACGTCACCAAACCTTAAGTGTGCAGACCCTACGGGTTCGAGAACTATGTAGACATGACCGAGACACCTCTACGGTCAATAACCAATGGCAGGACCTAGATATCCACATTGCTTCCTACATATTCTACGAAGATCTTTATCGGTCGAACATCTATGTCAACGATTCAGTTAATCCCGTATGATGTTCCCTTTGTTCTTCGGTATGTTACTTGCCCGAGATTCGATCGTCGGTATCTCCATACCTAGTTCAACCTCGTTACGGGAAAGTCTCTTTACTCGTTCCGTAATACAAGATCCCGCAACTAACACTTAGTCACATTGCTTGCAAGGCTTATTGTGATGTTATATTACCGAGTGGGCCCTGAGATACCTCTCCGTCACACGAAGTAACAAATCCCAGTCTCGATCCATGCCAACTCAACAGACACCCTCGGAGATACCTGTAGAGCACCTTTATAGTCACCCAGTTACGTTGCGACGTTTCATACACACAAGGCACTCCTCCGATGTCTGTGATTTGCATGATCTCATGGTCATAGGAACATATACCTGACATGCAGAAAACAGTAGCAATAAACTAACACGATCATATGCTACGTTTGTAGTTTGGGTCTTTGTCCATCACATCATTCTCCTAATGATGTGATCCCGTTATGAAATGACATCTCATGTCCATGGCTAGGAAACTTTAACCATCTTTTGATCAATGAGCTAGTCTATTAGAGGCATACTAGGGACAGGGTTTTGTCTATGTATCCACACATGCATCTAAGTCTCCGATCAATACAATTATAGCATGGATAATAAACGATTATCATGAACAAGGAAATATGATAATAACTAATTAATTATTGCCTCTAGGGCATATTTCCAACAGTCCCCCACTTGCACTAGTGTCAATAATCTAGTTCACATCACTATGTGATTCGCATCGTTATGAATCTAACACCCAATAAGTTATGGGGCTCGTTCATGCTTTGCATGTGAGAGAGGTCTTATAGTCAACGGTTCTGTGACATTGAGATCCGTGTGTACTTTGCAAATCCCTGTAAACACTGCTACCACACTCTACTAGGTAGTATTCCAAATGGCTGCTCCAATATATGTATCCAGATTGCTACCGCGAGTCATCCGGATTGGTGTTAAAGCTTGGATCGACGTAACTCTTTACGATGAACTCTTTATCACCTCCATAATCGAGAAACATCTCCTTTGTCTTTTAGTTACTAAGGATAATCTTGACCACTGTCCAGTGATCCACTTCTGGATCACTCTTGTACCCCTTGACGGACTCATGGCAAGGCACACACAGGTGCGGTACACAGCATGGCATACTATATAGAGCCTATGGCTAAGGCATAGGGGACAACGTTCGTCCTTTCTCTTTCTTCTGCCGTTGTCGAGCTTTGAGTCTCACTGAACTTCACACCTTACAAAACAGGCGAGAACTCTTTCTCTGACTGGTCCATTTTGAACTCTTTCAAAATCTTGTCAAGGTATGTACTCATTGAAAGTCTCATCAAGCATCTTGATTTATCTTGATGCTCAACAATTAGGTAGCTTTATCCAGGTCTTCCTTTGAAAAACCCCTTTGAAACAACCGTTTATGCTTTCCACAAATTCTACATCATTTTTGATCAACAATATGTCAACCACATATGCTTACCAGAAACTCTATAGTGCTCCCACTCACTTTATTGCAAATACAAGTTTCTCATAAACTTTGTATGGACTCAAAAACATTGATCACCTCATCAAAGTGTATATTTCAACTCCGAGATGCTTGCTCTAGTTCATAGAAGGGTCACTGAAGCTTGCACACCTTTTAGCATCCTTAGGACTCACAAAACCTTCTGGTTGTATCACATACAACCTTTCCTCAAGTAAACCGTTAAGAAAACGATGTTTTGACATCCATCTGCCAATTTCATAATTGAAAAATGCAGCAACTGCTAACATAATTCCAACAGACTTTAGCATCGCTACGAGTGAGAAAGTCTCATCGTAGTCAACTCCTTAAACTTGTCGTAAACTTCTTTTCAACAAGTCGACCTTTATAAATGGTGACAGTCACTATCAGCGTCTATCTTCATTTTTAAAAAGATCTATTTGTACACAACGACCCGCCGTCCAACGAGCAAGTACACCAAAGTCTATACTTGTTTTTCATACGTGGATCCTTTCTTGGATTTCATGGTCTCTAACCATTTGTTAGAATCCGGGCCCACCATCGCTTCTCCATAGTTCGTAGGTTCATCGTTGTCCAAGAACATGACCTCCAAGATAGGATTTTCGTACCGTTCAGGAGAAGTACACATCCTTGTCAACCTACGAAGTTCGATAGTAACTTGATTCTGAAGCTTCATGATCATCATCATTAACTTCCTTTTCAACTAATGTAGGCTTCACAGAAACATCTTCCTGTGTTGCACTATTCTCTGGTTGAACAAAGGTTTAATAAGCTCATCAAGTTCTATCTTCCTCCCACTCAATTCTTTCGAGAGAAACTTTTTCTCAGAAAGGACCCATTTTAGTAAAAAACACTTTGCACTCGGATCTGAGATAGAAGGTATACCCAACTGCTCTTAGGGTATTCTATGAAGATGCATTTTTTTGCCTTGGGTTCGAGCTTATTAGGTGAAAACATTTTCCACACAAGCGTCACAGCCCTAAACATTAAGAAATGATGCTTAGGTTTCTATCAAACCATAATTCACACGCTGTCATCTCAACGGATTTAGACGGTGCCCTATTTATAGTGAATGTAGTTGTATCTGCATAACCCCAAAATTATAGTAGCAAAACGATAAGAGACATCATAGCACGCACCATATCCAATAGAGCATGACTATAACGTTCAGACACACCATCACACTATGGTGTTCCAGGCAGCGTTTGTTGTGAAACAATTTTCACATTGTCTTAAGTTGTATGCCAAACTCGTAACTCAGATATTCACCTCCACGATCATATCGCAGTCATTTTTATCTTCTTGTCACGATGATCTTAAACTTAACTCTGAATTTGCTTGAACCTTTCAAACTATTCAGACTTGTGTTTCATTAAGTAAATATACACTATATCTACTCAAATCATCAGTGAAGGTAAGAAAATAACGATACCCAATGCACGCTACAAGACTCATTGGATTGCATACACCAACATGTATCATTTCCAATGAATCACTTGCCCGCTCCATCCAACGGGGTCCTTTAGTCATCTTGCCCAAGAGGCATGGTTCGCATGTCTCAACCGATTCGAAATCGAATAGTCCTAAGATCCATCAGCATGGAGTTTCTTCATGCGTTTTATACCAATATGACATTTGGCGGTAGTGCCACAAGTATCTGGTACTAACATTATTAACTTTGTATCTTTTGACATCAATGTTATGAACATGTGTATTACTACGATCAAGATTTCGACAAACCATTCTCATTGGGTGCATGACCATTGAAGGTATTATTCATGTAAACAGAATAACAATTATTCTCTAACTTAAATGAATAACCGTATTGCAATAAACATGATCTAATCATGTTCATGCTCAACGCAAAACATCAAATAACATTTATTTAGGTTCGTCAGTAATCCTGAAGGTAGAGAGAGAGTGTGCGATGTTGATCACATCAACCTAGGAAACATTTCCAACATACATCGTCACCTCACCCTTAGTTAGTTCTCCATTTATTCCGTAGCTTTTACTTCGAGTTACTAACATTTAGCAACTAAACCAGTATCCAATACTCAGGTGCTACTAGGAGCACTAGCAAGGTACACATCAATAACACGTATATCAAATATACTTCTGTCGACGTTGCCAGCCTTCTTATCTACCAAGTATCTAGGATTGTTTCGCTTCAGCGACCGCTCTCCTCATAATCGAAGCACTTAGTCTCGGGTTTGGGTTCAATTTGGGTTGCTTCACTGGAGCAGCAACTGACTTGCCATCCATAAAGTTTCCCTCCTTGTCCTTGCCCTTCTCGAAACTATTGGTTTTACTAAACATCAACACTTGACGCTCCTTCTTGATTTCTACCTTCGCGGCGTCAAACATCGCGAACAGCTCAGGGATCAATATTTCTATCCCTGGCATTTTATAGTTCATCACCAAGTTCTAGTATCTTAGTGACAGTGACTTGGAGAACTATATCAATCACTATCTTTTCTGGAAGATCAACTCCCACTCGATTCAGGCGATTGTAGCACCCAGACAATCTGAGCACGCTCAACGATTGAGATATTCTCTTTCATCTTGCAGGCAAAGAATCTTGTTGGAGATCTCATATCTCGCAACACGGGCACGAGCCTGAGATCACAATCTCAGCTCTTAGAACATCTCATATGTTCCGTGACGTTCAAAATGTTTTGGAGCCTCAATTCTAAGACGTAATACATGACGCACTAAACTATCAAGTAGTCATCGGAACGTGCTTGTCAGATGTTCACAACATCTACAGACGACGCTAGAGGGGGTGGCGCATCGTGCGGTGCATTAAGGACATAAGCCTTCTATGCAGCAACGAGGACAATCGTCAGATCACGGACCCAGTCCGCAATATTGCTACCATCATCTTTCAATTCTATTTCTCTAGGAACATATAAAAATACTAGGGAGCTACAGCATGAGCTAGTAATCTACAACATAATTTGCAAAGACACTTTGACTATGTTCATGATAATGAGTTCAATTAATAATATTACCTAAGAACTCCCACTCAAAATGACATCGCTCCAGTCATTCGAGTGATACATGATCCAAATTCATCAACTCAAGTCCGATCATCACGTGAGTTGAGGTGGCTGCAGTGGTGAATATCATCATGTTGATCATATCTACTATATGACTCATGTTCGACCTTTCGGTCTCTTCTGTTCCGAGGCCATGTCTGTACATGCTTGGCTCGTCAAGTTTAACCCGAGTGTTCTGCATGTGCAACACTGGCTTGCACCCGTTGTATGTGAACATAGAGTTTATCACACCCGATCATCACGTGGTGTCTCAACACGACGAACTTTCGCAACGGTGCACACTCCGGGAGAACACAATTTATCTTGAAATTAAGTGAGGGATCACCTTATAATGCTACCATCGTCCTAAGCAAAACAAGGTGCATAAAGGGATTAACATCACATGCAAATCATAAGTGACATGATATGGCCATGATCTTGTGCTTTTGATCTCCATCATGAAAGCACCGGCATGATCTCCATCGTCACCGGCACGACACCATGATCTCCATCATCTTGATCTCCATCAACGTGTCGCCATCGGGGTTGTCTAGCCCAACATGCTTCTACTACTATTGCTACCGTAGCGATAAAGTAAAGCATTACATAGCGCTTAATGATTGACACGCAGGTCATACAATAATTAAAAACAACCCTATGGCTCCTGCCGGTTGCCGTACTCATCGACATGCAAGTCATAATAATCTATACATCACATGATCATCTCATTGTCGTGGTTTTGTCACGGCAGATGCCATGGGTAGGCTTATCGAGAGGGGCCGAAAGGACGCCGGTGGACTCCGGGAATGGGGTTAGGCACAAATGGCGACTGACACGCGATGTACCCAGGTTCGGGGCCCTCCGTGGGAGGTAAAACCCCTACTCCTGCTTGGTCTCGTTGAGATGATGGTGAAGGTTACAAAGGTGCTCCTTGAGCTATAAGAATCGAGGTGGGAGCTAGGAGCTCCGGCTCGAGAGGTTCCCGTGGGAGGTGCTACGTAGGTGTTCTTCGTTCTTCTGCTTAGGGTGTCGTCCGTCATTCTCTTCTGTGTCCCCCTTGCATGGGGGAGGCCTAGGGGGTTTTATAGGCCAACCCCCCGGCTTACGATATGAATATAATGGTCGTGGGGGGACCCGGCCGGCAGTCACTACGGCCGGCGGCGGGCGCCACCAGCTTTGGTCTTGTCGTGGGTGGGCCCCGAGCCTGGTCACGTCGCGGCACGGGGTGCCATGGGCGGCGGCGTATCGCGGCGGCCCGCCGAAGTCTACGGCCGGCCGGCTGTCCTGTAGCCATGTCGGGGTAGATAGAGGAGTGGTTGGGGGCAGGCCGCCACTGTTGGAGGCCTGGTCGCCGTCAACTGCAGCGAGAGGCCACTATGGCCATGCGGGTGCTGACCCCCGACGGGATAGGGGCCACTATGGCCATGCGGGCGCCGACCGTTGATGGGACGGGGCCCACTGTCGCCACGCAGCGCCCGTCAGGGGCATCCGATGCCCGGCCGGCTGGGGGAAGGAGCCCGGCGGGGAGGCCCCAGCCGGCCAGCACACCGTGGCTAGAGAAGGAATGGTCGGCACGTCGGTGCCGGGAGGGGTTTGGAGCCGACGGGGCATAGACAATCTGGCTCCTCGGAGGTGGCCCACCCATTTGCCCTACAGGCGAGCCGGAGCATCAGGGGCGTTTAAGGCTACCCGAGGGTCATCCCCTCGTCAGTAGTCCCCGATGTCGGGGAGGCCCGCCGTCGAGACACGGCGGACCTTGCCGATTTGAAGAATACCCGAGTGTCGGAAGCGCCCGGAAGGCCGGGCGGTGCCGCCACACGAGGGCCGGCTCCGCAGTCGTCCAGGGCCATCCGAGCCGCCAGGGTCGCCCCACCAGGCAGGGGAAATCGTGCCGCGCGGGGGTCGGAGCAGGCAACGGCCCGGCGGGCCGAGCGACGATTCGGACCTGGCAACCAGGCGGGGGCCGCCACGACCGCGAAGCTGAACCGCCCGCGAAGATTCCGTGCGTGGTGGGCGGACGTTTGGTCTTTCGGGGCGCCATGATGTCCGCCCCGTGCGCATCGGGGATCGTGGGGGACGGAGGCGCGTGGGGCGCCCCCACTACCGCTGCCCGCACGGGGTATAAATAGGCAGGAGAGGCGAGGGGGAAAGGCCTGTTTGCTCCCCTCGCCTCCGCAGCTCCGCTCCTTCCCCCTGCCCCCCTCACAGAGAGAGAGAGGGCGAGAAGGGAAGAAAACAGTCCGAGAGGGCCAGCGAGCTCCTGCCGCCGCTCGCCGCCGTGAAGAGGACAGCCCGCCGGCCGAGCCCCACACCGCCGTCACACCCGCGCGCTGCCGCCATGGAGGGAGTGACCAAGGGCGCCTGGGACGGCAGCGATGTCGACGCCACCTTCATTGTATACCTCCGCGCGTGCCGCAACCTCCCGGCGGCGGAGTTCTTGGAGGTCCGCCCGCCGGGGGCGGAGAACTCCCCAAGGCTGCGGTCGGGTGAGGTCGTGGTCTTCGCCGACCACTTCCACCGCGGGTTGGGGCTGCCGGCCAGCGCCTTCTTCCGGCGCTTCATGACGCACTTCGGGCTACAGCTGCACCACCTCGCCCCCAACTCCGTCCTGCAGCTGGCGGCGTTCATCGTGCTCTGCGAGGGGTACCTGGGGGTCGAGCCCAGGTTAGACTTTTGGTGCCGGCTCTTCTATTTCAAGCGGCAGACGGCGAAGGATCCGGCGACTCGGAATATGAAGATGACCGCCTGCGGGGGCGCCTCCGTCCAGGTTCGTTAGGGGACCGGCTTCCCCAAGCTCCCGCTGCATGAGTCGGTGAAGCGATGGCAGCGGGGATTCTTCTACGTGAAGAATGTGAAGCCGGAGGCGGACTATATCAACCTCCCCGACTTCGCCAACCATCCGTCGGCTGCCATGCAGAACTGGCGAGCAACGCCAACTTCGACGCCGGAGACGGCCGACCGGCTCCAAACCTGGCTCCGCGAGCTGACCGGGACGGAAGGCCTCATGGCCACGGATCTACTGGCGGCGATGATGGCGTGACGGGTGTTGCCGCTGCAGCGCCTGCCGCATCTCATATGCCAGATGGGAGGGCGCCACTACCCTTGTCGGATCTCCACCAAGGAGCTGAAGGCAACCCACATGCCGAGGAAGGTCAACGTTGTGTCGACGGCGAAGATGAAGGAGGGGGAGTGGCAGTGGGAGAAGATCCCCTACAGCGGGAGTCACCCGGCACGGCGGGTAAGTGATCAGCCGGCTCCACCTCCCTTTCTGCAGTCATCGGATCGCAGTCCCCCCTTTGGTCTAACAGCGCCGTCTGGCTTGCCTACAGAGGTTCGCGCTCCTGCAGGACTACGCGAGGCCGGTGCCGGACACGACGGAGTCCGACCCGGAGGAGGTCGAGGACGACGTCGACGTGGAGCCTGCCACCATCGAGCAAGCCAGCGAGGCGGAGGCGGGCGACGATGAGGCGGAGGAGGAGGAGGACGACGAGGCCGAGTCGCCGGGTGAGTCCTCGTTCCGGGTGCCGTTAAGGGATTGGCCCGACGACGATGTTGAGCTGGAGTCATCCCTTGCTGCAGAAGACCCGGCGAAGTTCTCGGAGGGGGAGGTCATGGCGTCGCGAGGGCACCGGCCACGAAGCACCAGCGACCTGGCCGCGGCGGACAAGGGGAAAGGACCGGCTGCGCCCAAGCCGGCGCCCAAGCGCGCGGCCGCCGCGCAGCCGGGCGGCAGCCGCGCCGGAGGGAGCAAGAGGCAGAGGGGAAACCCGACTGGGCCCTCACGGCGGATGGTGCCGCTCGTGATCGGGTAAGTCTCGAACCTTTGTTAATTTGGATCTTGGTTTCACCCCCCCCCCTCCCTCGTCCAATGCCCCGTCGTCAACAGGGAGGCAAGCTCGCTGGAAGGAGAGCCAGGCGACGGGACGGTGAAAACGACGCCGCCGTCGACGACCGAGGAGAGGGAGCGCCAGGCGTGGCTCGACCTTGACAAGGCCGAGAGGGAGCTGCGGGAGGAGGAGCGCCGCCGGTGGGAGGATGCGGCGGTGAAGGCGGGGCGGCCAGCGGGGAGGCCGTTGGCCAAACGTGGGAGGCCTTCCCCGAAGGCCCGGAGGAGACGACGCCGGGTGGCCATGGAGCCGACCGGCCCGCGGGCGACGGTGGGGAGACCGCGGGGGACTTGGCGGGGGAGAGCCGCCAACCTCTCAGCCTGTCGGGAACGACGCGCCCTCGGCGTCGGGCGACGCGCCACCAAAGGTGAGTGTTGTGCCGCCGAGCGTAGAGGTGGTGGACTTGGAGGTGCCGACACAAGAGGTGCCGGCCTCGGGAGTGACGGCGTCGGAGACGCCGGCCACAGGGGCACCGGCTTTCGGCATGCCGGCTCCTGACACGCCGGCACCGGACACGAGCCGATCAGGGGGCGCCGACGGTGGAGAATCCGAGGCGGGGGTGGCCGCGGCGAGCACGTGGTCGACGGCCCCTGGGACGACGATGACGACAGGGACCGGTACCATCGTCGTCTACCACGAAGGAAGGCCCACGGACGGGGCCGGCCCCAGCAGCCGTGGGCGACGGCCGTGAGCCCAGCCTCCGGAGTCGGCGAGCGCCCTTGGAACCGCGGTGGCCGCCGTCGTGGAGTCCTTCGCGGCCTGCCGCGCCCAGGCGATGGAGGACGCCCGGGCCGCCAGCGAGCGGCTGGTTAGCCTGGAGAGGGCGGTTGCGGTAAGCGCCCCATCTTTCCTTCCTCCCCTTCCTTTTTCCAGTGGGGGCGCGCTAGCGCACCCACTGGGTGTAGCCCCCGAGGCTCGAGCCGGCTGGGCAACGGGAGGGTCGAGCCTAAAGCAGTATCTTCCTCTTTGTTTTTTGCAGGAGGCCCATTACCGCCGGGCAGAGGCGTACAACACCCTGTTGGGGTTGTTCCGGGGGCGGAGAGCCGCCTTGCTGCTGCGACCTTCGACCTGCAAGGTAAGCGTCCTTGTGTTCTTGGCTGGGGGAGCCCCCGAGGGCCAAGCCGGCTGCCCCGGGCCGGCTCCCTTATCATTCCTTTCTTCTGACTGTGATCCAATCCTCTCCGCGCAGACGCCCACAGAGAGGCGGTCGGCCTCCGTGGGCAGGTGGTCCGGCTCCTTGAGGAGTGGGATGTCGTGGCGGCGGAGTGCCGTAAGTTCCGCGAGAAGGCGGAGGTGCTGAGGGCGGACCGGAAGAAGCTCGAGGAGGCCCACAGCCGGGAACTGGCGAACCGAGAGGCAGTGCTCCGCCGGGAGGCGGAGGAGCAGGAGAAGGTGCTCCGGGACAAGCTGGAGGCCCAGGACGCCGAGCTGACGAAGGCGCTCAAGGAGAGGCATGCGGCTCAGGACGAGACTGAGCGCCTCCGCCAGGAAGCGGTGGACCGGGAGGCGAACCTGACGGAGCAGAGCCACGGAGTGGATCGGATGCTACGCCGTAAGTCCCCGTCCTTCCTTTTACTTTTTCTTCCTAGTGCGTCTCCCTCTCCCTTTCTTACTTCTTGTCTCTTCACAGGGATCTTCCCCGGTACCCAAGAGAGCGCTGAGACGGCAGTGGAGTCCGACCGTGAGGACCGGCGGGCTCGGGGAGAGGTCATCGAGCCGGGCGCCCCTTGGACATCGAAAGAGGTGGGGGTTGCCGCCGAGGTGCGCCTGGAGATGGTCATCCACACCCTGACGAAGTTTCGGAAGGCCGGCATGGCGCTGGTCCGGGCCCTCTGGCCCCGGGCTGTGGATCCGGGCTCCCCGACCCGGCTTGCCCGGTGGTTGGACGCCAGGTCTGCGCGAGTGAACGCCTGGAGGGCCTCCGCAGCGCGTGCCGGCACGGAGATGGAGCTCCGCGGCGCCAGCTCGTGGTATCCTGGGCTCGACCTGGGGCTGCTCACGGACCAGCGTGCCGGCACCGAGGCGAACTGTCGGCGGTGGCGGACGAGCTGCAGAGGCGGGTGAGCGAGCTCGTGTCCTTCGCCGCGTGGGACGAATACATCCCAGAGCGTGGTGCAGACAGCGCAGCTTTCCCGGAAGACTCGTACGGCCTTGCCTTCGACGACCCGGAGGGGAGCGAGTGCGAGACGGTCGACGACGGGTCTGACACCGACGACTACGCTCCGTCCGAACCGGCTGACGACGCGGGGGCCTCCACCTCGGCCGCCCCGGAAGCGCCAGCCTCGAAGGCGCCAGCGCTGCCGGCATGAACGCAGCCGGCCTTAGAGGTGCCGGCGCCGGGGGCGAGACGGCTCAAGATCGCCCCTGCTTGGGTCCTTCCTCCTTGTACATTTTTGTCTGAATTTTATTTTTAGTGCCAGAGTTCCACCCACTGGGGGTGTATTTGAGACATATTGTAATGAACTTGCGGCTGTGGGCCTTTTGTTATTTTCAATCGAAGTTTCGTTATTATAAATGAAAAGGGGTGTGTGCCGGCTCAACTTTCACCTGTTGCCTGTTGACTTGCTCGTGCGCTCTAGAATTCCTTCCGGCTTCTGCCCCGCCTGCCAGCCAGCCGGGAGCTGGTCTGGGACAGGGACGGGGGTTCACCCTTAGGGAAAGGTAACGGGCTCTTACAGTCAACCGGCTCGGACTAGGTCGAGCCGGCAGAGGCCGGCCACGGGGAGTGACGTAGCATGGTTAGGCTGGCCCGGCCACCGCACATTGGCGGACCTTTGTGTGAGAAACTCCTTCGTACTCCGCGGTCCCTTCAGCTGGACAGCCGGGGGTCGGTCTGTGGCTGGTTAGGGCGGGGGAGGCGAAGGGCCGCTTGCTCACACTTATTCGTCCGCCTCGAAGGGGAGCCGGGCGAGCCCCCGGGACCGCGAGCCGGGCCCGGGCCTTAGATAGGTAGGAGAAAGCTCGGAGAAAACGAGAAGGGTGTGCCTCAAGCGCTGGCTTGAGGTCACCGTTGCATTCATGGGCCTGAAGGGGCAAAAGTACAGGGTACATACACTAGCTTTTTAGCAGTAAAAGGGGCGGAGGAGCGCCGCGTTCCACGGGCGCTCCATTTCTTCGCCGGATGCGTCTCTCTTGCGCTTCTGCGGCTTCTGGGCGTCTATCAGGTAGTAGGCGTTGTTGTGCAACGCCCGGCTGATGATGAATCGGCCCTCCCATGGGGAGGACAGCTTGTGCTGGCCGGCTGTCCGCTGAATCCGCCTGAGCACCAAGTCCTCTTCGCGGAAGGAGAGCGGCGGGATCCGCTTGCTGTGGTAGTGCCGGAGCTTTTGCTGATAGATGGTCGTCCGGCTCAAAGCTAGCTCGCGGGCTTCTTTGAGGAGGTCGACGCCGTATTCCCTTGCCTCTCTTGCGTCCTTCTCGGTGTACAGGGTGACCCAAGGCGAATCGAACATGATGTCGGTGGGGATGATCGCCTCGGACCCGTAAATAAGAAAGAACGGGGTGAAGCCGGTCAACCGGTTGGGCATCATCCGGAGGCTCCACAGGACGGCCGGCAGCTCCTCGACCCAGCAGCCGGCCGACCGGACCAGCGGTGTGACGAGCCGGGGCTTGATGCCGGCCAGGATCAGGTTGTTCTCCCTTTCCACCTGGCCGTTGGACTGGGGGTGGGCGACGGATGCCAGGTCGGGCCGGATGCCCTGTCGTGAGCAAAAGCGCACCAGTGCACCCTTGGCGAAGTTCGTGCCGTTGTCGGTGAAGATGCTGTGGGGGACGCCGTAGCGAACAGTTGATGTCTTCGATGAACCGGACTGCAGTGGGGCCGTCCAGCTTCTTGATGGGTCGCGCCTCGATCCACTTGGTGAACATGTCGACGGCGACCAATAGGTGTGTCATGCCGCCTCGGGCGTTCTTGAAGGGCCCCACCATATCCAGCCCCCAGACGGCAAAAGGCCACGAGAGGGGGATGGTCTGGAGGGCGGTAGCGGGCAGGTGCCTCTGCGCGCGGAAGCGTTGGCAGCCCTCGCACTTGTCGACCAAGTCCTTGGCCGCCTCCAGGGCAGTCGGCCAGTAGAAACCGTGGCGGAACGCTTTGGCCACCAAGGACCTGGAGGCGGCATGATGCCCGCACTCACCTTGGTGGATGTCGAGGAGGATCTCCAGCCCCTTCTCTGGCTCGACACAACGTTGGAAAACACCGGTGGTGCTGCGGTGGATGAGCTCATTGCGGATCCGCGGGCCGAAGCAGGCCGGGCCGATCGAGCCCTCCTCCTCGAGGAGAGCCTACTGCGCCAGCCGGTCGAGGCGGAGCCGGGCGTTGTTGTCGCTGTAGGGAACGAGCGGCCCGAGCCAAGCCGCAAGCTCAGGTCGGAGGGCCGGCGGGATGGACCGTGCCTGTTCCTGCCGCGGAGGCGGGGTGTGTTCAGGACTGCGCTGGCTTCCGCCAGCCGGCGCCTCGTCGAGCCGGTGGCTGCCAGCCGGGCGATTGCTGCGCCGGCTATTCACAGCCGGCTGTTCGTTCCCACGCGGTGGGGGACGCTGAGCGTTGCTCCCCCGGGCATTCCGGCCGGAGGGACGAGGGGTGCTGGAGTGTTGAGCCTGCGGAAGGTCAACAGCACCAGAGCCCTCGCCCTCGGGGCGGGGGAACTCAGAGATTGCCCCTCCGGGAGTGAGGGTGACCTGCTGCGCGTTGGCAGTGTCGACGAGGTCCTTAATGTGCCACTCGCGTGCGGCCCACTCCTCGCCCTCCAAGGTTTCCAGGTCCTCGTAGGCAACCTTGGTGGCGCGTAGGTTGGCGGCAAGGTTGTTGTAGACTGGGAGGCGGCCGCCTAAGATCTCGGCGACCACGCGACCGCGTTCCCGCACGACGTCACGCCGGCTGGGCTTGGGGCCAGACGGGGTGAGGCCATACGCGAAGATGTACTCCCGTTGCGCGGCCTCCATCTGGTGCCGCTCGGCGACGAGGGCGCTGGCATCTTCGAACAGCTGGCAGCGGGCCGCCCCCAGCTCGGCTCTGGCGGCGGCCGGGTCCGCCGTCGTGGTGATGGGAGTGCCGAGACCCCGGAGGGTGGCGGCGAGAGGGTCGGAGGTGCCGGCGCGGGCGGCAGCCGCGCCGGCCTCGACCGCTCGCGCACGGCCCAAAGTGGTGGAGGAGGTGGTGACCATTACTCCCATGCGGGCGTGGGAGCCGATCGCGTCACCGTTGGCAAGAGCGCCTACGAACGCAGGGGGATCTGTGAAGTCGAGCACCCCGCTAGGGTACTCATCGGCCGGTGCCTTACTGGCGAGGCTAAGTTTGCTGAACAGCCCGGCGAGCGCGTCGTCGTCGAGCGTGAGGTTGCGGCCGGGGCGCTCGTCAGGGAGGCCGGCCATGCCGCCCGCAGGACCTGCCGGAGCAAGCCCCACGAGCATGCAGTTCCGCCCGGACGAGGGGCGGCCGGGGGAGGTGGTGAAGGGCCCCGCCCGGAGCGTATCACCACGGTGGGCGCCAACTATCATGGTTTTGTCACGGCAGATGCCATCGGTAGGCTTATCGAGAGGGGCCGAAAGGACGCCGGTGGACTCCGGGAACGGGGTTAGGCACAAACGGCGACTGACATGCGATGTACCCAGGTTCGGGGCCCTCCGTGGGAGGTAAAACCCCTACTCCTGCTTGGTCTCGTTGAGATGATGGCGAAGGTTACAAAGGTGCTCCTTCAGCTGTATGAATCGAGGTGGGAGCTAGGAGCTCCGGCTCGAGAGGTTCCCGCGGGAGGTGCTACGTAGGTGTTCTTCGTTCTTCTGCTTAGGGTGTCGTCCGTCGTTCTCTTCTGTGTCCCCCTTGCATGGGGGAGGCCTGGGGGGTTTTATAGGCCAACCCCCCGGCTTATGATATGAATATAATGGTCGTGGGGGGACCCGACCGGCAGTCACTATGACCGGCTGCGGGGGCCACCAGCTGTGGTCTTGTCGTGGGTGGGCCTCAAGCCTGGTCACGTCACGGCACGGGGTGCCACGGGCGGCGTCATCTCGCGGCGGCCCGCCGAAGTCTGCGGCTGGCCGGCTGTCCTGTAGCCATGCCGGGGTAGATAGAGGAGTGGTTGGTGGCAGGCCACCACTGTTGGAGGCCTGGTCGCCGTCAACTGCGATGAGAGGCCACTGTGGCCATGCGGGTGCTGACCCTCGACGGGATAGGGGACACTGTGGCCATGCGGGCGCCGACCCTTGATGGGACGGGGCCCAGTATCGCCGCGCAGCGCCCGTCAGGGGCATCCGATGCCCGGTCGGCTGGGGGAAGGAGCCCGGCGGGGAGGCCCCAACCGGCCAGCACACCGTCGCTGGAGAAGGAATGGCTGGCACGTCGGTGCCGGGAGGGGGGTTGGAGCCGGCAGGGCATAGCCAATCCGGCTCCTCGAAGGCGGCCCACCCATTTGCTATAGGCGAGCCGGAGCATCAGAGGCGTTTGAGGCTACCCGGGGGTCATCCCCCCGTCATCATACATCACATATATCACATCATGTAATTGCCATATCATATCACAACATACCCTGCAAAAACAAGTTAGACGTCCTCTAATTGTTGTTGCATGTTTTACGTGGATGCTACGGGTATCTAGCAAGAACAATTATCATCTACGCAAAAACCACAACGGTGATGCACTAGTTTCTTTTCAACCTTCTCAACGACTGCGTTGTCGAATCCGATCCAACTAAAGCGAGAGAAACTACCACCCGCAAGCCAACTATGCAACAAGTTACGGTTGAGGGAACCGGTCTCTCGTAAGTGTACGAGTAATGTTGGTCCGGGCCGCTTCATCTCACAATACCGCTGCACCAAAATCCGACCAAGGGAGGAAGCAATCTAAGCATCAATGCCCACAAACCTTTTGTGTTCTACTCGATATCTCATCTACACATAGACCTAGCTCTGATACCACTGATGGGGAACGTCGCATGGGAGACAAAAAAATTCCTACCCACATGCAGATCTATCCATGGTGATGAGCATCTACGAGAGGGACAGTGGATGTACATACCCTTGTAGATCGCTAAGCGGGAAGCGTTAAGAAATGCGGTTGGTGTAGTCGAACATCTTCGCGATCCAAATCGCCGAGCGTCCCACGATCTCATCACGATCCGTCCCGCGATCCAATCACGATCCGTCCCGTGAACTCATCACGATCTGTCCTGCGGTCTCATCACGATCCGTCTCACGATCTTGATCACGATCTATCCTGCGAACTCATCACGATCCGTTCCGCGATCTCATCACGAACCGTCTCGTGATTTAGATCACGGTCCTTCCGATCTAGCGCCGAACGGACGACACCTCCGCGTTCAGCACACGTGCAGCTTGATGACGATCTCCGCCATCTTGATCCAGGAAGAGAGAGCGGAGAGGTTGAAGAGTTCACCGGCAGCGTGACGGCGCTCCGGTGATGGTGGTGGAGCAATTCCGTCAGGGCTTCGCCTAAGCACAGCAGAAATCCAATCTAGAGGAGCACCGGTGGCACGGGTAGCACGTGGCCGTAAAAACTAGTGCAAAACCCTAAAACCCACCGGTATATATAAGAGGAGAGGACGAGAGGCTGGCGCAAGGGCCAAGACTCCTATAGGAGTTGGCGGAACTAGGAGGAGAGGAGTCCTCCTCCTCCACTCCTAGTAGGATTAGGACTCCTTCCTATTTTTGCCGTTTTGCCTTTTTCCACCTTTTTCTCTTTGGGTTTTCTTCTCCAGCCACATGGGCCTTGTGTGGGAGTTTCCACCAGCCCACTAAGGGCTGATATTCACTCTCCCACAGCCAATGAATCCTCTTGGGTCGAAATACCCCTCCCGGAGGTCTCCCGGTACACTACCGATAAGCCCGGAACTTTTCCGGCGACCAAAACGGGACTTACTATATATGAATCTTTAGCTCCGGACCATTCCGGAGCTCCTCGTGACGTCCAGGATCTCATCCGGGACTCCGAACAAACTTCGGTCACCACCATACATAACTCTATACTACCGAAATGTCACCAAACCTTAAGTGTGTAGACCCTGCGGGTTCGAGAACTATGTAGACATGACCGAGACACCTCTACGGTCAATAACCAATGTGGGGACCTGGATGTCCACATTGGTTCCTACATATTCTACGAAGATCTTTATCGGTCGAACCTCTATGTCAAGGATTTAGTTAATCCCGTATCATGTTCCCTTTGTTCTTCGGTATGTTACTTGCCCGAGATTCGATCATCGGTATCTCCATACCTAGTTCAACCTCGTTAGCGGCAAGTCTCTTTACTCGTTCCGTAATACAAGATCCCGCAACTAACACTTAGCCACATTTCTTGCAAGGCTTATTGTGATGTTGTATTACCGAGTGGGACCTGAGATACCTCACCGTCACACGGAGTAACAAATCCTAGTCTTGATCCATGCCAACTCAACAGACACCCTCGGAGATACCTGTAGAGCACCTTTATAGTCACCCAGTTACGTTGCGACGTTTGATACACACAAGGCACTCCTCTGGTGTCCGTGAGTCGCATGATCTCATGGTCATAGGAACATATACTTGACATGCAAAGAACAATAGCAATAAACTGACACGATCATATGCTACGTTTGTAGTTTGGGTCTTGTCCATCACATCATTCTCCTAATGATGCGATCCCATTATCAAATGACATCACATGTCCATGGCTAGGAAACCTTGACCATCTTTGATCAACGAGCTAGTCTATTAGAGGCATACTAGGGACATGGTTTTGTCTATGTATCCACACATGCATCTAAGTCTCTGATCAATACAATTATAGCATGGATAATAAACGATTATCATGAACAAGGAAATATGATAATAACTAATTTATTATTGCCTCTAGGGCATATTTCCAACACTCCGGGGTCTCGATTCTGACGACTTGGCCTCTAGGAGGAGCGCATAGGGCTGCGAGACAAAACAAGGGGGCGAGGACTGGCCGGAGGTTGCGGTGGCTGCGAGCGACGGCGGCGGTGGCTTGCGCTCGGTTCGGGAGGGAGGAGGGATGGTAGGGAGAGAGGGGCAAATGGGGCCAACTCGCTCTGGCCGTCGAGCTGGAGCGGTTGGAAGCCTCATGGTGCCCCGGGTGGAAGCAGGAGGTGGCCGAGGCCCCTCGGGTGCCCTCCATGCTTCTCCTCTACCTACTGGCTGGGGGTAGAAGACGAGGCTGCCCCTGTGGGCTGGGCCTCTCTGGTGGGCTGCACAGGTAGACCAGGTAGGTTCTACTTTCCTTTTTATTTTCTATTTCTTTTCTGTTTTTTGTTTTATTTCTAACATTTGTTTTTAATTTGCAAAATAATAGCAAACTGTTTTCATAATTGCTGAAAATATGCATGTGGGTTTAATGGAAATATCCTAATCCACATACTACTTCTCAGATTTATTTGGATCTATATTTTATATATAACAAATATAATCCAATGCAATTAATTATTTGATTAACCCAAATGCCCAATATAAAACATTTCTATGATCCCAAAATATTGGCTGACATTTTTATCTCAAACCATTATTTTATTAGAGATCCAGGAACATTTTATTGGAACCTTTTGAAGAGACTTTTATAATGCTATTTGGCAAAATTTTGAATGGTGAGGCTTGATCGTCCCTCATTTCATTTTCATTTGAAAATAAAAAATGCATGCATGAATGCATTGACAACATGAAGAAACTAGGGCTGTGACAGATTAAGATTGGGATTTGTTACTCCGTGTGATGGAGAGGTATCACGGGGCCCACTCGGTAAAACAACATCACAACAAGACTTGCAAGCAATATGACGAAAGTGTTATCCACGAGATCTTCTATTGCGGAACGAGTAAATAGACTTGCCGGTAATGATATTGAACTATGTACAGAGATACCAACGATCAAATCTCAGGCAAGTAACAAACCGAAGAACGAAGGAAACAACGTACGGGATTGCTGGAAATATGCCCTAGAGGCAATAATAGATTAGTTATTATCATATTTACTTGTTCATTATAATCGTTTATTATCCATGATATAATTGTGTTGATCGGAAACTCAGATACATGTGATGGAGAGGTATCTCAGGTCCCACTTGGTAATACAACATCACAATAAGCCTTGCAAGCAATGTAACTAATGTTAGTCACGGAATCTTTTATTATGGAACGAGTAAAGAGACTTGCCGGTAACGAGGTTGAACTAGGTATGGAGATACCGACGATCGAATCTCGGGCAAGTAACATACAAAAGAACAAAGGGAACATCATACGGGATTAACTGAATTCTTGACATGCAGGTTTGACCGATAAAGATATTCGTAGAAGATGTAGGAACCAATATGGGCATCCAGGTCCCGCTATTGGTTATTGACCATAGAGGTGTCTCGGTCATGTCTACATAGTTCTCGAACCTGCAGGGTCTGCACACTTAAGGTTTGGTGACGTTTCGATAGTATAGAGTTATGCATGGTAGTGACCGAAGGTTTTTCGGAGTCCCGGATGAGATCCCAGACGTCACGAGGAGCTTCGGAATGGTCCGGAGGTAAAGATTTATATATAGGAAGTCCTATTTTGGTCGCCGGAAAAGTTTCGGGCTCATCGATAGTGTACCGGGAGTGCCGGTAGTGTACCGGGAGACCATCAGGGAGGGGTATTTCGACCCAAGAGGCTACATGGGCTGTGGGAGAGTGAATACCAGCCCTTAGTGGGCTGATGGAAGTCCCACACAAGGCCCATGAGGCTGGGAAGAAAAGCCGAAATAGAAAAAGGTGGAAAAAGGCAAAAAGGCAAAATAGGGAGGAATCCTAGTCCTACTAGGATTGGAGGAGGAATCCCCCTCTCCTCCACTCTACTAGGTTCGGCCAAACCAAAGGGCTGGCCCCTTGAGGGCCAAAGCCTCCTCCTCTCTCCCTCCTATATATACTGGTGGTTTTAGAGGTTTTTCACTAGTATTTTCAGCCACGTGCTACCCGTTCCTCCAGTGCATAGTTTCTCCTCTAGATCGGATTTCTGTAGTGCTTAGGCGAAGCCCTACCGGAATAGCTCCACCACCATCACCGGAGCTCCGTCACGCTGCCGAAGAACTCTTCTACCTCTCCGCTCCCTCTTGCTGGATCAAGAAGGCGGCGATCGTCATCAAGTTGTACGTGTACTGAACGCGGAGGTGCCATCCGTTCAGCGCTAGATCAGAAGGAACGTGATAAAGATCGCGAGACGGATCGTGATGAGATTGTGGGATGGATCGTGATGAGTTCACGGCACGGATCGTGATTGGATCGCGGGACGGATCGTGATGAGATCGCGGGACGCTCGGCGATTTGGATCGCGAAGACGTTCGACTACACCAACCGCGTTTCTTAACACTTCCCGCTTAGCGATCTATAAGGGTATGTAGATCCACTCTCCCTCTCGTTAATGCTCATCACCATGGATATATCTGCGTGTGCATAGCAAAAAAAAATCCCAAGCAACGTTCCCCAACAGGGATTAACTGAGTCCTTGACACAGAGGTTCAACCGATAAAGATCTTTGTAGAATGTGTAGGAACCAATATGCACATCCAGGTCCCACTATTGGTTATTGACCGTAGAGGTGTCTCGGTCATGTCTACATAGTTCTTGAACCTGCAGGGTCTGCACACTTAAGGTTCGATGACGTTTTGGTAGTATAGAGTTATGTATGGTGGTGACCGTAGGTTGTTCAGAGTCATGGATGAGATCCTGAACGTCATGAGGAGCTCCGGAATGGTCCGGAGGTAAAGATTGATATATAGGAAGTGATGTTTTGGTCACTGAATAAGTTTCGGGCTCATCGGTAGTGTACCGGGAGTGCTGGGAGGGTACCGGGGGACCATCGGGAGAGAGGTGTTTCGACCCAAGAGGCTACATGAACTATGGGAGGAGGTATACCAGACCTTAGTGGGCTGACCAAAGTCCCACAAGAGGCACATGCGTCTGGGAGGAGATACTCAAGGTGGAAAGAAGGTTTCCAAGTGAGAGAGAAGGAGTCCTAATCCTACTAGGATTGGAGGAGGACTCCTCCTCCCACTTCGGACGAACCAAGGGTTGGCCCCTTGGGGGCCAAGTCTCCTCCCTCCCTCCTCCTATATATACTAGAGGTATTAAGAGTTTTTCACAATAGAAATCAGCCACGTGTTACCCTCTCCTCTAGATCGTAATTTCTCCTCTAGATCGTTTCAGCAGTGCTTAATTAGGCGAAGCCCTGCTGGAATAGTTCCACCACCATTGCCGCCACGTTGTCACGCTGCAGGAGAACTAATCTACCTGTCCGCTCCCTCTTGCTGGATCAAGAAGGCGGAGATCGTCATCAAGCCGTACGTGTGCTGAACGCAGAGGCGCCGTCCGTTCGGCGCTAGATCGGGACGGGTCGTGATTGGATCGCGAGACGCTCGACGATTTGGATCGCGAAGATGTTCGACTACATCAACCGCGTTTCTTAACGCTTCCCGCTTAGCGAGCTACAAGGGTATGTAGATACACTCTCCCTCGCGTAGATGCTCATCACCATGGATAGATCTTGCGTGTGCGTAGTTTTTTTTTTCATGCAACGTTCCCCAACAGTTTCGCTTGCGGCGGCGGACTTGTTGCGGAATATGGAGTATTGAAAGGCCTTTGTGAGAGTTCCTCTCTTTAGATTCGGTCGTTAACTTCGATCGTGAGATGCAAAATTTCATTGTCGACTTAACGTAGAGGTATTATTGTGTTGTGGCGGCGATCGTGGAACCAGCATGCATATAGCTATTGGGAGCACGGAAAAGTGGTGGTGACAACACATTAGAGTCTACAGCCGAACCTTGCAAATTCACCCCCCTATACATCCACGGACGCGACCGGACGACCCCTCATTCGATCCCCATGAACAATTCCCCAACACGCTTGCAACACTCCGAATGCCCTATCCACGTCCTTGCTAGCTGCTTCCTACATTGTTGCAAAGTGCTTTTGCTTTATGCCATGTGGTTCGGATATGGTCTTGACAAATCCAGCCCACTGAGGATATATGTCATCGACAAGATAGTATCCCATGTTGTAGTCTCGACCGTTGACGATGTAGTTGCACGGAGGTGATTCCCTGTTGCAAAGCCTCCTAAACACCGGAGATCGTTGAAGCACGTTGATGTCGTTGTGAGAACCTCGCATTCCAAACAAAGCATGCGAAATCCATAAGTCATGTGATGCCACCGCCTCTAGTACGATGGTGGCCTCTTTTGACCTACACCACATGATAGGCAAACTTGACAGTAGTTTTTAGGCATGTACTCTCCCCCATCCTGACCATCTCGCCAACGACATCTTCCGCAGGACCAAGTGCAAGCATCCTCATATCAGCCGTGCACTTCTGCTTGGCAGAGAAAGAGAGTTGACCACAACAATCCCTTGTGAGCCTGAAGTAGCCATCATGCGTGCTTCCACTTCCTCCATAATGCGCAAAAACAATGGTTTTCTCATGCAAAACCAACGACGAAACCATGGATCATCCAGGAATCGTGGGTTCTGATCAATGTAATCCTTCTGCAATAGCTTTGCTGCAGATACCCTATCCCGATTGATGACTCTTCTCCCTTTGATTAAGCCCTTGAGATTGAGAATATGCTCCATTTGTCGGTCCATTTCCTCTTGCATGCTCATGATCATGATCATGCCCACTTCTTCATCCCAATCTGCTGAATCGAAGAACTCTTCTTGAATCAGTTCATCAAGCTGCGTCGGTTCATACTCCTCTCCGGATGAAGCATCGGAATCCGTCGTTTCTACTACAAATTTGACGAACATATCCGGTCAGACATTCTGTCAAACACATCTCGTTCAAGGCAGAGGCAGAGAGTTGTCGGACATACCGCGATGTCTTACTGGCAGGGGACGATGTCGTCCGCGGTGAGATCGGGGAGATGATCCTTCCGACCGGGCGACCGGGGGACCAGAGGCTACTAGGAGACAGAGCGCGGGCGACGGCGGAGCTGGGAGACGGACGACGCGAGGAGGAAGAACAACCAAATGGATCCAACACTTCGCAGGGTCGATTTGGGGGCAATTTGAGGTTGGTCGGGCTGTCGGCTCCGAGGTGGCGGGCGTGGCCCGGCGCGCCAGGGTTCCCCTATACCCGTCCCGTATTTGGACTGTAAATGAGGTGTGTCGGGTAGCCGGGGTGTTTGATGCCGGTTTGAGAGGCCCGTTTGGGTCGGTTTTTTGTGAGCGGGCGGCCTGTCCGGGCGTCTGACTAGGGTATAAGGGGTCCTGTTGTAGATGCTCTGAGTGTCTTTGATGGTCGTGCTACTTTAGGATATGCTCTCGAGATCTAGGGTGAAGGCCTTAGGTGTCATCCGAGTTGGTTATAACTGGCAATGTTGATGGTTTTATGTCGTTTTCTTGTTGAAGGCATTGTTCGGATATGCTCGTTCTGCAGGGTGAAAACTCGATTCCGACTTTGGGTGGTTGGATCCGATGACGTCGACACTTGAGTATCGCTCCCTTCTGAAGGTGTTACAGTTGAAAAACCTCATTGTCGTGTGGTGTCATGAGATTGTCGTGCGCATATGGTTATTAGTATAGTTTGTCGATCGTGGATGTGATCGCTTTGGACTCTTTTCTTTTTTCTCGCCTATCCATATATCAATGATCTCAAATGACATGGCTATATGCCAGCTTGTTTTTTATATATATATTAGCGTTGACTGTGTACATCCTACTATCGAGTGGTTGGTTGTTTATTCATACGAATGCTCCACATCAAGCCAATAAAATTCCACCCTTTATAAAAAACATAAAAAAGACGAATTGCAAAGATGTGAGTTTGCCTGCGACAAATATATGTTGCTCGTATTGAGTTGTAATACGTGTGGCAAATTCTAAACGCGCCTGTAACTCCTGTTATAGGGTTAACGGGTTAACGGTATAGGGCGCACACCCCTCCTCCGTGATGGGCCATCACATTTACATTTTCTTTCCTTTCGTAAACTGCTCCAAAGAAGGTGTAACGAGAAAGGATTTAAACACACGTTGCGGGGTTTCAACTTAGTCACGCTAACCACCGCGCCACTCGACTTATGTGATCACATACAACTTCTTTCCACTTATATTCCTTCTTTTTTTCCAGTTCTTTTTTATTTAACTTATTCTTTTTTCATTTTCTTTCTTCTTTCTACTTTTTCTTTTTATATTTCGATAAAAAACATTCACTGCATTTTATGAAAGTTTTTCAATTTTCATGAACTTCTTTCAAAATCAATGAACTTTTTTTCAAAAATTTAATAAACTATTTCTAATTTCATGATTGTTTTGGAAAAATTGATGAGCAGTTTTCTAATTCGACGATTTTTTTTCGAAATTGGTGGTGAACGTTTCTTCAAAAACGATGTACTTTTTTGAAGCCGATGAGCTTTTTTCTACTTTGATTAACTTTTTGTTGGAATTCGTTAATCTTTTTTTGAAATTCGATGAATCTTTTGTCTAATTCGGTTAGCTTTTTTCAAGTTTCACGTAGTATTTTTCAAACTCGATGAATTTTTTTTTCAAGTTTGTGAACTTTTATTAAAACCTTTTTTTTTAAAAAATTAATGAACTTTGTGTCAAATTGATGAATCTTTCCAAATTCAAAGAACCCTTTTGAAAATAGATGAACCCGTTTTGAGTTTGTTAATTTTATTTCGAAATTAATGAACATATTTAAATTAATCATTCTTTTTTTGTTTTTTAAATTGGTTTTCTTATTTTTTGCAAAAGTCAATGGATGACCGGTCACCTGTAGATTGGTTAACCGCGATCGAGCGAACGATGCGAAGTCCCGGATGAGTGATCGAGATGGGCCTACCCAGTTCCTGCACGCACTGGTGTCCATGCTTCAAGTCGACGCTGAAGGCACCCTATAGGACCTCCCAATAAGCCTCGCCCAAAGTTTCGCTCTGGATTTGTTTTCTAGGCTGGTTTCTTTTCTCCTTTTTGTTGTTCAATAGGCAGAAAACTCTGATTTTATTTATTTATATTTCTTTCTTTTTTTTCAGTTTTCTTTGGTTTTATTTTTATTTTCGCGCTTATTTTATTTATTTATTTTGGTTTTTCATTCTTTATATTTTTTCCCTTTTATTCAACTGATGTCTACCTTTCTTAGCGTCATATATTTTTCATACATTGCAGATACAATTTTGTTGTACTAATTAAATATTTATTAAATACCCCTGAGTCTCTAAAGTTGAAATACACTTATTTTCGGACGGAGGGACTACATAATTACCTTTTGCTTCTATCTACTTTGTTATTGAGTTTCTTTGGGGTTTTTTGGTTTCTTTGATTTCCTTTTTTAAACACGATTTACATTTCTGGAATATATCTAATTTTTTAAAACCTGTTTATCATTTTTCAAATACATGTTTAACACTTTTTACAAAAATTATGTTTTGAATATTTTCAAATACGTGGTAAACATTTTTTGAATGATAAAAAACCATTTCTTTGAAATATGCAACCATTTTTGTTCATTGTACAAACAATTTTCGAAAATCGTATGAGCACATATTTTGAAACTTTTGAAGATTTTTCTAATTGTAAAATACATTTTCTTAATGTAGAAAACATTTATAATTACTTACATGAACATTCTTTAATGTTATATATATATATATATATATATATATATATATATATCAGTTTTTTAAATTCTCAAGTATATCACTTTTTTTATATAGTTGTCACAAACATTTCTCGTATATATGATTAATATTTTATACTTTTTACATTCACATTTAGACATTTTAAGTATAAATCAAAAACATTTATTTATACACTGATTACATTTTCAAATGCATGATTAACACTTTTCAAATTTTATGTAAAGAGTTTTTTTAATATGCAATTTTATACTATTTGGATTTTTTTTAAAATAGAATAAAAATATGAAGGAAAACAAAAATTGTGCATGACCTCATCATGTTGTGATCCCAAAGCGACACCTGGTTACTGGACTGGCCCAGTTCCGGCTCTCTGGAGGCGAGCTGTGCATAGGCGTAGCAGCGGGCATGACGTAGAGGTATCATTGACCCAATGTCACACAAGGTCCTGGTTTGTCGGGAGGCTGTATCTTTCACTTATGATCTCTCCATCACGTAAATTTCCGTCGGATTCAACAAAATTAATATGCGACATACATGGAGGTATTTTACTCGGGTATTGTAATCTCTTGCACGAGATATATAATGTAGATAAATATGCCTTTGAAGGAAATGTAACGGAACAATAAGGTGCATGACCTAGATAAATATGCTGCAACTCTCATCGAGGAACGCAATATATGGTTTTTGGATCTTATGATCTTGTTTTGATACTATCCATTTTCATATCATTGGTAAGCTGCACTTCACTATTTCATTAACCTAGAATGGTTCTGGCACAATATTTTGGCTTAAGTACGCATTTGAAGCTGGGACAAGGATCTACAGCTGCAGCCGGAAGCCCCTAAATAAGAGCTTTTGGCCTCGATGCTAGAAGCCGGAAGCTGGCTGGAAGCCCAACCAAACACCTCCTATAGTTATTGGTGTTAAAGAGATATTGGTCATGATTCTGTTTGCACTTAATTGATCATGCATGTCTTTGCAATTTTTAGTACACTTGTTGAACATGCTATATCGTACTAGTGTTACTTCTAAAGTGTCAAACTTAAGAGTACTTGTTTAGACATCATATATACTATTGTTAAACTAAAAAATACAACCATGGCAACATTTTGAGCCTTGCGGTATTATTTTGGCTAATATTTGCTCCCATGGCATTGCTGAAAATGCTGTTACAATAGCAAAGCCATTTGGCTACAAAATGTTGCTATACTAGTGGTGTGCTGTAAACCTCACAGATGTCCTTTTTGACATGCAACGCACGCACGCACGCACACACGGATCCGCCCCTTAACATCTCCAAAGAAACCCCTACGACCCCCAAATGTGGTCACCTACCAACGGAAGCGAAAAAAACTAGCTCTAGGGGATCACAGCACTCCTCCCCGAAAATTATTGTCCCTAAAGTGAATAACTTCTTCCTTATCTTGGGAGACTCCATCGGCGATATAAATTTAAGTGGAAAAAGTGGTCCATGAGCTAATTTGTATCTAGCCTTAAGTGTGGCCGTAACCAGACCCTCTACTCAAGTTTCATTTTTCTCTACAAGTGCGTAAAATAAACTCCCAGCCAGCATCTTGGTGGATTTTTTAAGACGAAAGCCCTTGTTTTGTTTGTTTGCACTAGGAGCTCATGGTGCTTTGTTTTTCTCAAGTGAGGTAGTGGAAGCCCTTCAGGCCTGAAAGGTCGTATGAAAAAAGCTAGATTGGGCAAGCAACCTGTCCGGCAGGGCAAAAAATACATCGACCTGCAGGCGAGCATCAATGGTCCGAGTGCCCCAAAGACCGATTGGTTGCCTTGTGTAGCTAGTCCCTGAAGCGCCCTGAAACAGCGAGGTGCAGACCAGGTGGGGCATCCCGCACAGTACCCTTGTGTAGCTGGCGGCGCATGTCCCACGGGATACCGCTTGCACAAGATGGACTCTGGGTGGGCGGAGCTGATCCGACGAGCATGCTCTTCAGCAGCAGAGGAGCGCTTTGGTACTGGTTAGAGCGATGGGCGACCAACAAAATGTTGACGTCTGTTACCCCTGACATGTACTACGTGCACACATTGGGACAGTCAGCTTCTCCGTGCAGATGTTGAATCAGCCATGGACGGAAGATCATTTGCTGACTTACGAGGAACTGCCGGCATGTTGCCAGCTTGCCCCTGGTTGGTGAGACATGACAAAGTCAGATTCAAAAGCGTCAATGACCATTCATGTTTTAGAATTTTTGGCATGACTAATTTAGAAGAAGTGATGCATTATTAATAGCATACAAATCATGTCTAAAGCTAACCTGTATCAGGTTCCATACATGTAATTATTGTATTCCCGACGTCTCTCAATCTCACGACTTGGTAACATGTTGGCCTTGTCCAAATAATGGTTGAAACATGGCAATATGATTTGACCTCTCTTCCTTTCATTGCTAAGCCACCTTTTATAACATTGCTCGGTTGGGTGTGAATATATAATATCCTGCAAAATAAATGCAGATGAATGTTTTTCTTTTGCGAGAAAATGCAGTTTAATGTTGAAGCTCTCAATTTGTTGATGTACTGTAAAAGGACTTCCATATTAGTATTCCAGTGGTAGGTTAGGTGTGAGTTTTAAGGTAAGATTGTCATTTATGCTTTGTACCATACCATAGGTTTCATTGGTTTACCTTGAACGTGTAGTCCAACACTTGTAGTCTGATATATTTGCAGAGCACGAGAAAATTTGTAACTGAAACATATCACCGAAGGAGCTTGTTGAATACAGAAACACTAGTGGGATCGATTATCAGAAACAAACAAAATTCATGTTATTTCCTTGGAGTATGACATTTTCAATTAAAAATCCATGGCAAATCAAGTTAACAAAGTCCTTAGAGATCAAGACATCAGGTTTCTAAATTTACAACCTAATTACATCAATATGTTATCACTGGATGTTATGATTAGTTACCACAATGGTAGATTTCACTAACTACTTTAGCTAGCTCATGTATGTGTAAGCTATATACCAGGTATGTTGGATCGATTAAACAAACGACCTTTATTCGTGCCTCGCCCCTTTCCCAACATTTCCTCTCCTTACCCTCGACGGCTAGGTCAAACTCTCCCTTCTAGGCTTGATCGATGAGCTTGTGGATTCGCATCCATTCTACATGCCGCTCCACTGGCCGATGGCCGGAAAGGGAATGATGTTGCCTCTTCTCCGGCTAGTAGTTTAGGTTAGGATTTTTTAGTCCTCGCAGGTGCGGCGCTCGGGTGGATGGTGGCGCTTCTTATTTGAGTTTGTCTTCTGGGATTTGATCCTCCTCGAGATTTTCCGTCGGGACGTAGTCAGCGAAGCCCGGTATAGCCTCATGTCATCTCCTTGACAACGAGGTTCATCATGCGTTCACAATAACGAGATTTGGTGTCAGGTGTTTTAGATCCTTTCATAGGTTCAAAAGCAACCACTATGCTCTGGGCGTTGATCCTTGGGGCACGTGTAGGAAGACTTTCTGGCTGTCATTAATAAGGTAAAGTCGGCTCCAGTAAGGTAGTGGAGACAAGTTCTTGTTCTGACGGTAGAAGGGGTCATTTGATGGTCTAAGGATTTCGATGTAATTTTTATTATTTTTTAGGTGCATTGTGATTCATGATTTTTTATAATAGACCCAGATCTTTTCACAAAAAACAAAAAATATACCAAATAGGTTGACCATCAAGGAACGAAGAAGACATGGGGAGTACTCATCATTTTGTTATTACTCAACACTTGCTCAATGCCCGTGCGCTTCCATGGAACAACAAATTTTGGCAACACTTATCCTAGTAATGGCTTATATACCCAGAACACAAAGATATCCATCAGCATAACATAATTTACACTGTACTATAATATAAGACTTTTGCTTTTTCTATGCTGCTACAGATAATCCATGAATTAGTGAAATCAATAACAATGATATTTGTTTAGAATATTTTTATTAAATTCAAATATTATTTTCCTTTTAAAAGGATATCGATAGAACTTTGAATAATATTTGAACATACACATTGCCTAATACAGTCGAAGACAAGCTAAATTAATATGTAAATTCGACACGCACATTTTTTGGGAGATAAACACACATATATAATACATATACTATTAAAACATATTGCATACTTTGATATCACTGAACGAAGTGGGCAGAGTTCATAGCAGTTTCCGGCTTGTACAAATAAATGGAAATATTGACAAAACTTAACCAGAAAAAAATAGGCCACACCATACAATTTTGTTTAGAAAATAAAGAGAACATGCATGATCTCACTTCAACTCTCTGAGGTGCTGACGACATTTTCTATATTTCTTTACCAACGACATTTTCTATTTAAATACCACAATAAACCAAATCAGAAGTTGAAGAATCAGAACTCACCAATATTTCGATTAGATCTTACAATTTTTTTCTGTTCCTTGAAGTAAATTGTAAACACAAGAAATCCGTGAATTTCATATTACATAGATACCAAGGTTAAGCACATGCCCAAAATATACGGTACTTGCAGTTTTGACCGATCAAATTATTTCTCGCTTATAGTTTATTTCTCGGTTTTTTCCATCTTATACAAGTAAGTGCTAACCACTGTATGAAATGGAAGATGGTACAAGATTCACTTAGGTCAAATAATTTAAACTTAGGTCAAAGGACTATGCTAGTTCAATTCACAATATCAGATTTCTGCAAAGATATACATTTTCATGCCGAGTCAATATTTATATAATTGAAGAAGTTTTCATTAATTAATGGATAAAATGAGCACACTTAAAGAATTAGTTTATATATATGCATATTTCATAGAGTCTATTGGGAATACAGAAGTTCGGTTACACCTAGACTAATATTGATTGTCATGTTTTGTACGAACAACGGTTTCATGAGTCAAAAACCAAAGAACCGAGTTATAACAATCAATCTGGAACTGAAGCATAGAGGTTAGCTATTTCCACATGACACCCCTTAAAGACAAGAAATTAACCATATGTGAATATTAATATATAAGTCTTAAATTAAGACATGTTCCGAAAAAATTATGGATGCGACTAAAGTTTCACAAAGCACTGATAGCTCCATTCGGTTGTTCTAGTCCATGGATATATTCTTCTCTGACAACCAATATCCCAGACCTCACACGATCACCAAGATCCAGCATCGATGCAAATATATATAATGAAACAGTATGGATTTAACCTGAACCACATATCCACCATTTTGTCGGCATGAGTGGGTCGAACGGAACATATAGCGATAACTCCAGGTACTAATGATTAACATGTATGAAATATTCCTTCATCACATCCTAGTATCTCGTTGTCATCACAATGATAGGAATAAAAAACAGACATGCATAAATAAATAAAAAGGACGGGAATTTTCATTGCTAGCTAACTCTTTTGTTCAGTGAGACGACAGAAGGATCGAACGATCAATAATGCTTAAAGCGAAGTAAAGTTGATTGTGCTATTGTCACGATGACATGGAAAACTGCAAAGGGTGACCAAGATCAGCAAACTGTTGGGGAACGTTGCATGGAAAACAAAAATTTTCCTACGCACACGCAAGATCTATCCATGGTGATGAACATCTACGAGAGGGAGAGTGGATCTACATACCCTTGTAGATCGCTAAGCGGGAAGCGTTAAGAAACGCGGTTGGTGTAGTCGAACGTCTTCGCAAATCGCCGAGCGTCCCGCGATCCAATGACGATCCGTCCCGCGATCCAATGACGATCCGTCCCGCGAACTCATCACGATCCATCCCACGATCTCATCACGATCTGTCTCGCGATCACATCACAATCCGTCTCGCGATCTCATCACGATCCTTCCGATCTAGCGCCGAACGGATGGCACCTCCGCGTTCAGCACACGAACAACTTGATGACGATCTCCACCTTCTTGATCCAGCAAGAGCGAGCAGAGAGGTAGAAGAGTTCTCCGGCAGCGTGACGGTGCTCCGACGATGGTGGTGGAGCTATTCCGGCAGGGCTTCGCCTAAACACTGTAGAAATTCGATGTAGAGGAGAAACTATGCACTAGAGAAACGGGTAGCACGTGGCTGAAAATCAGGCGTAAAAAATCCTAAAACCTCTAGTATATATAAAAGGAAGAGAGAAGGAGGCTTGGCTCTCAAGGGGTCAGCCGTTGGGTCGGCCGAACCAAGGAGGAGAGGAGGACTCCTCCTCCAATCCTAGTAGGACTAGGATTCATCCTTTTTTTTCCTTTTTCCATCTTTTCCTATTGGATTTTTTCTCCAGCCACATGGGCCTTGTGTGGAAGTTTCCACCAGCCCACTAAGGGCTGATATTCACTCTCCCACAGCCCATGAAGCCTCTTGGGTCGAAATACCCGTCCCGGAGGTCTCCCGGTACACTACCGGCACTCCCCTCAGAAACTTTTCCGACGACCAAAACAGGACTTCCTATATATAATTGTTTTTACCTCCGGACCATTCCAGAGCTCCTCGTTACGTCCGGGATCTCATCCGGGACTCCGAACAACCTTGGGTCACCACCATACATAACTCTATACTACCAAAACGTCACCAAACCTTAAGTGTGCAGACCCTACGGGTTCGAGAACTATGTAGACATGACCGAGACGCCTCTACGGTCAATAACCAATAGCGGGACCTGGATGCCCATATTGGTTACTACATATTCTACGAAGATCTTTATCGGTCGAACCTGTATGTCAAGGATTCAGTTAATCCCGTATGATATTCCCTTTGTTCTTCGGTATGTTACTTGCCCGAGATTCGATCATCGGTATCTCCATACCTAGTTCAACCTCATTACCGACAAGTCTCTTTACTCCTTCCGTAATACAATATCCCGTGACTAACACTTAGTCACATTGCTTGCAAGGCTCATTGTGATGTTGCATTACCGAGTGGGCCTTGAAATACCTCTTCGTCATACGGAGTAACAAATCCCAGTCTTGATCCATGCCAACCCAACAGACACCCTCGGAGATACCTGTAGAGCACCTTTACAGGCACCCACTTACGTTGCGACGTTTGATACACACAAGGCACTACTCCGATGTCCGTGAGTTGCATGATCTCATGGTCATACGAACATATACTTGACATGCCACTACTACAGAAAAGGCTGTTAGTGGCGCACCTGTTTTTGCTATTAATGGCGCACTATAGGTGCGCCACTATTAACACGCCACTAGTAACAAATAGTAATGGCGCACCTCTCTGGTGCGCCATTAGTATCCCAGATAGTAGTGGCGCACCATATAGTGCGCCATTACTATGTCCAACAGTGCCCCATTACTATGCCTCCTAGGGGGGCATATTTGCCTTCACCTATGCCCCGAGGTGCGCCATTACTATACCCCATAATGCGCCACTGGTATTTGGCCCTGGTGCGCCACTAATGCTCAATATGATGCGCCACTACTATGAATATTAGGAATTATTATTTTTTGCTTTTCTGTATTTGCACATGTTACAAAATACGTTACAGCACAGAATATAAACATCACACAATAGAATTCATCATATTAGTCTCCAAATTCGAAATAGCGAACAAATTCAAACATTAGCCAAGTTTAGGTCTCGAGACATTAGCAAAGTTCATCGTATTAGCCGAGTTTGTCGTCACATTACAAAGTCGATATCGATCATCTAAACTACCCTCACATAGAAGAAAGCTGCGGTCACGATGAGCATCATCGCGATGAAACTGGTCTTCATTTGGTTCCTCCTCCGCTCCCTCCTCTCTCCCGCTAGATAGCGCGCGTATCTAGCTTCCGCCTCCGCCCTAGTGGTGTACCCTTTGTAACTGTTACCGCTGAAATGGTGAACCTGTCTCCGACACTCCTCCCAGTCGTCGTAGACTCCGGGAACCTTACCCTTGTACACGACATACGACGGCATCTCTATGCACTAGACAAACAAAACGTTAGTAGCAATTCACAGATAATATATAAGCAATATATAAGTACGCAACAAAAGGATCGGAAGAGAAAAGCAACACATTAATAGCACGATTCATGGTCCTACTAATAAATAGCATCGATTACATATAAGTTGAACGACCTGTCCAAACTAAAGAGACATACAAGTTCATTAAAGTTTAATTACAACATGACCTAAACTCTTCTTCCAGAACTACATAGCATCAATACTTTCGACTCGACTCAGGGACCGGAGCGTGGATGAAGCCGCCGTCTTTCATGATGGTCATGAATGTGCGGTCGTTGTCAGCCTGCATTTGTAGCGTTGTTTATATTTCACTGTTGGACGGTTGATATTTGAGGTAGAACTGCCCCGAGGTACGAAGGACATCTTGATAGATGATTTCCGCAAACTCCGACTGGATGCGAAAGAATTCTTGTCTGATGTCTGCGTCCTTGATTTCCGGCAAGCATGCGGCCCAATCTTTGAGATTATTTGGTAGCATAAGGTGATGAAGGTCCTGTATGATTGCCCGCATGTGATGGAGGGCGTAGTAGACATCCTTCTGACTGCCAGGCGGCTGCTTGACACAGGGGGATGTCATTACGTGGGTGAACACGTCCTTGCTGTACCTACAAATTGGCCTCCTGAAGGTGCCTCCAGATTTGGCATAGCCGGGGAGAGCATCATCAAGAACTTTCTTGATATTTGTGTAGTCTTTATTCGGCTGACGGTCCGAGTCGAAATACGTGGCCATGGAATATTTCGGGCTTAAGAGGATGAGTGTGCAATGTGTGTCACTGCACAAAACACGGAATGTTAGAAAAAAAGAATGATCGAAATCTAAGAAATCATATGTTACGGGGCGGTGAGGGGATGACTTACTCGGAAAAGTAAGGCACAAGGAAGTTATCCTTATCTGGGTTCGCTAGAATGACACCTTCGAGGTATGAACTCGCGACTTGCCGGTCCCCAGCGCTGCCCAAGTTCTTGGCACGCATGTAGAAGGGGTCGACTATCACGATGTCCGGGGTCTTGTCTCTAATGATCCGCATCTCCATACTGAGCGAAAATAGCCGAACGAAGGTATAATGCAGAGGATAAAGGTTACACATAGCGAAGATGTCATCAAACCGCAGGACGATCATACGCCCGATGGTGCTATCGACAAAGCCCTTGCCCTCTGGCACCTTGGCCACGAAAACCGGGTATGCCACATCATTCTTGGAGAGACGCCGCTTCTCCATAGTAAGAACACCGTCATGCAGACTCCGCATATCACCGGTTGCAGCATTGAGCAGATTAGTCGGTAGCATCGGCCTACCCGCCACATGCACCCTGATCGAGATATCCTTAGGTATTGGTGGCCCGTCCTGAGCACGGATAGTACTCAGTGCCGGCTGGCTCGCACCCTTGTTATTTTTTCTTTTCCGTGCCTTCTGCTTCTTCTGCTGTAATGGGATCGAGTTCTGCTCAGAGACCACCTTCTTGAGTGTGTTGGGGCTGATAATTTTTTGCACCTCGGCTGTTTGAGTCTCGGTGAAGGCGGCAGCTAGAGGCATCTCCTGAGAACATAACAGACGACGCCTGTTGCAATTGGGTTTCTCCGCGGTACCAGCTAGATCACGATCGTCTTTTGCAGGGTTGGGTTCTTGAGAAGGAGGCCCCGAGAATTCGTCACCGTATCCATCTTCGTTGATGTACTTATCGACGTTGGAAAATGTATCGTCGTCATCGTCCGGATCCTGTGCCATATGCATGTTTGGATCAGCTGACGGTGGTAGTGTTGCGGCGGTCTTGCCATGGCTTGGCACCGGCACGACTGGCGGTGTTGTCTGTGGGGTGGTGTCCCTCGCCCCCAAACGAATCTGGCTCGTCGGCCAAAGCATGGACTAGTTTAAGCAGGCGCTGAGGGTCATCACATCATCTTCGTCGGCCCTAGGGGGTCGATACAGAGGTAACAAGTCGTCGCAGCCCTGCAGAACCCGAACGTCGCAGCCCTGCAGAACCCGAACCAGTTGAACCCTATACACGGTGGGTGGCATCGGATTACCGTGGAACACGCGGTTGCCCGGTTCAACGTTTTTGGCCTTGGCGACATCGAGGAACTCGCCATCCACGAAGTGCAGGAGAGTGCATGGAACGTTGGTGGCGCCCTGCGAAAACATGTAGGGCGTCAGGGATGCCCAGTCAAAGGCAAGGAGATGAAGTAGTCATCGGCCGAGGCTTAGTTACCGTGATGGCGTCGAGCTCAGCTAATGTCGAGGCACCGCTAACGACGGGTTGCAAGTGATGAAGGGGCCGCTTACTGCTGAGGTGCTGGCCGGCGTATTCTTCCCACACCCGGGTGCATTAAGGTCCAATACCGGCGCCTCCGCCGGAGACACCAATGCCGCCTCTGCCGGAGACACCAATGCCGCCTCCGCCGGACACACCATTGCCGGCGCATTGTGCGAGTTGGTGCCCGTGAAGCTAGGAATCGGGGGCAGCCCCTGTTAGCCGCCCGCAATCCACCCCCGCAGCCCCTCAATCAAGGAAGGCATAATGGCGGTGATCGTCGCTCCCAGTTGGTCTCGCACTTGCTCTTTGACTATCCCGGGAATCCGCGCCACTTGTGCCTTGAGCTCTTTAACCTCACGCTCCTGGCTTTCCGAGCTGGTCTTTCTCTCCTTTCGCTCAGCCTTATAGTATTCCGACCATTTCGTGGACAAGCCTTCGCCGGCCACACGACCAGCTAACGACGGCTTACTGAACTTATCCTTTTGTTTGAGTACGTTCAACGCCCTATTTAAAGAGGTGTCCCAAGGGGCAGTAGGCGGGGAGCTCTAAGACCCCGCACTATTGCTTTCAGTTTCCTGCGAAAGGAACGTGAACCATTTATAAATTTGGCTTCATTAATTAGAATGCAACCATATGGAGCTAATTATGCGGGGGTGTATTCCTTACCAGAACACGCTCAAGCTCCTTCACCTTCGGATCCATGGTAAGCTCCCCTGTTACCGGGTCCACCTTGTACCGGGCCCTAGCATAGTTCTTGGTCTGCTTTTCATGGTATTTATCGAAGAGGGGCAGTAGGCCTTGCGCGGAACGCTCCGCGTCCTCCTTGTCCCATTGAGATTCCGCCACTCTGTAACCGCCGGGACCGAGTTTGTGGACCCCTAAGTTCAAGTCCCGCATATCTTTCTCCCACTAACTTGATTCCACGGATGCATTGCTCTCGCACTTGATCTTGAACACTAGTAGTCCTCTTCGCTGATCAAAGGATTTGTCGCCTTGACCTGCTCATAACTATCACCACTTAGAATCCTTCTCTTCACCGCGGCTCTCCAAGTAGCCAGGGCCGTGCTCATATTCGTGAGGGCGGCACTGTTAACTTTATTCCCTGAGAGGCATGTGTTTGCGAAGTCACCGGGGAACTTGTATCGTTCGTGCAGCTTCGTGAAGAGGAGGTTGCGCAAATTCCCTCGGTCAGGATGCCTTAGGTTCTCGGTGTTGATCGAGACGGTGCTCCGGAGAATGCACCCGAGTTGTTCCGCGTACCCACGGACTAATTCTTTGGGCGTCGTTGTTGCCCACTGGAGGACACTTAAGTAAATTCCTCCTTGACGGTGTCGAGCTTGTTCGGGCGCCGGTCCTTCCGTTGCCTCTTCGGCTGTCTGCCATCTATGCGTTCGCTGCCATCATCAGTGGTGGCATCCCCGGCGGCACCATTAGTGGTGTCTTCGCCGACGCCACTAGGGGTTGTGTAGTCGGGATCGGTGTCTTCCGCGGCGTCCTCATAGCGAGGTTCTTCCTCCATCTCCTGGGACAGCTCCCATAATGGTTTGCCCAAACCACCGGCCTCATCGTTCTTGGCCATGTTCTCTCTAAATAGGAAAAAATGCTACTAGAGTTACTGGATGAGATCAGGGTAGTATCTATTCTTCTCAGATTTAGAGGAAAACTGACAATAAAACATTGTCTCTAAATGTTGATTAATTTTTGTTTCGGTTGAGAATGGTGCACCTTCTAGGTCAAGAAAATTGTGCATGACCTTTGCTAATTTTCTTGACCTAGGAGTGCCCCATTCTCAACCGAAACGGAAATTAATCAACATTTCAGGAGAAAGGGCTAACTATTTGCCCCATTCTCAATCGACAGCAAGTTCGAGTCAAGACCGACATTCCACAAGCAAATTGACAGGCTGACCAATGAAAACTAAAGAAGTGTGATCCAATTGACAGCAAGTATACGTCAACACGTCTAGTCAATGTGCATGCTAGCATCACCATCTAGTCATAAAGATGGTCCAAGTTAGGAAGCACTTTCCAACCATATGCCTAACAAGGACTTAGCTCTGACTTATGAAGCACTTTCCTCCTAGGGAATGAAGGTTCCTGACACTAACAAAAAAGTTGTTGCTAAGCTTACAATATTCCAAAGAGCAGATATATTCCAAAAAAATATTGTGTAGTTCATGTTGTTGGTCAGCGGCTTTACCGTTTAAACTTTACCTGTTCCCTCATCCTACCTCAGCTATCTACCAAATCCAAGATAACAATAAGGGCACTCGAAACTGATTTGCAAACCTAAACTATCAGTGCATCAATTATAATTTAGAGAAGTTCAAAAAACTCAGGGACATCTAAACTATAGGATGCTTTGTGGGATACAAAGAAGTTCGTGATGCTTGCAAAATGGATGGACAGGAACAGTGTAGAGTCTTTTAAACAACATATACTTAAGGGCGTTGTAGTGCTTAATTAACACTTCTTTTTATACATGGATGATTTTTGCCATTATCCTAGTCCTTGTGTTGCTTATCAGGACTAGATGTAGCTTCATTTTGCCAGTATCTCCCTGAACCCTGATACACTCATGATCTCCTTGCAATTGATGCTCTGCTCTACGCTGCCCTGCCCTGTTTTTATGAACATAATGGAGGGGAAAGGAGTTATTAAGTTCTGTTGACATGCTATAGATCGTACATAGTCTAGAATTTGGTGGTAAACTCGAAGCTGAGACAGATAATTAATTTATCAAGAAACCGATTATGCAGGGCCAAACTGATTAATAGTCATTATCAATTCACTGAAAGGGTTACTCTGCCTACCCAATCCCGTCACATGGAAATTTTGGACCAATAATTTTCAGTTATAATAGTGGAAAACAATTCTACATATTACAAATGTCTGCAGTATCCGAGAGGGGACATTTAACAAAGGAAATACTACAATGTTTGGAAGGTCCGATAAATAGGAAGAATGCATGCACCGCCTATTAAGCCATCCAATTTAGATTCATGTGGATCTTGGTCTTAACATTTACCATGTGATGTTTTTTGGGTATTCTAGTGAACAGAAAGTGAACATACACAGTTTGAGGCTAATGATAAGAAGAGCTCAGTAGGAAAATAGCTACATGAGAATTTCACAACCAAGATGCAACAGTGTATCTGTATAAAAACTTACTTAAACATGTTAGCTATATTACGTGCACCACACTATTTGATTGGAATATACAATTTCAAAATTGTATAATATATTTCCTAATGAATCTAATGAAGAATAATCTAGCTGTGAGAATTTCAATTTACCGAGCTAATCATATTCATGAAAAGTTATGTATGATTAGCAAAGTCATCTGATCTTAACAATTGTTTCCTGCCATATTTCTAAAAGATGTGCTTTTGTTTATAATATTAATCTCAATGTGGACTGATTAACAGAGCACATGAAAAATTCATCTAGATGAAGTGGACCTTTGTAGTGCTTGTAGAGAGAATAAATTTCTACAGCTTGAGACACAAATCGTATCACATATACACGATATGCAAATATCAGTACAAATCAAATTATAAATATACAATAAGAGTAGATACTGACCTATAAATATAAAAGCCAAAGCATGCGAGATGAATACTTCTAAGCTTCTTACCTGCATGCATGCATTGCAATCTCTCGGACATACACACGATGACTGGTGGACTTGACCAAAATGCCAAATTGTGATTAAACATCAAGATGGAAAATTTAGTACTGTGTCCACTATTTTGTGGATAGAGTTAAAATCGTAAGAAGCCTTTTGAACTGCTAGAGCAACGTCCATGGGAGGTCTGTCACAAAGCTAGGAGCGCGAGAAGACAAATTGCCCGTGTGTGGATCGAATACCAATGATGGAATCGTGTTGCGTTAATGGTGAACCTGCGGGGAAATGACCATGAGGGGAGAGCGGTCGGACCTGCAGCGAGGCGGGGCGTGCGGCGGCGGCGGCGATCGGGCGGCGTGCGGCGGCGATGCTGCGTCGTCTGGCGACGCAGCCGGGAGAGGGCGTCCTGGCGGGGTCGAGCGGCGACCGGCGACCGGCGATGGAGTGGGGTCGGATGGCGACGGAGCAGGGTCGGCTGCCAACCCTAGCCTAATGCGTGAGCGCGCGAGAGCAGAGAGGGGATGAGGTGTTCGCGTGCGTTTCCTGCGTATATCGAGAGGAAGATTTACCAATGGCGCACTAGACGGGGTGCGCCATAAAAAAGATAGCAATGGCGCACTATTGCGAGGTGCGCCATAAACAAGTATAGCAATGACGCACTATTGCGGGGTGCGCCATAAATACCGGGGATAGCAATGGCGCACTATTGCGGGGTGCGCCATTACTAACTTTTTTTTAATTTTTTGGATTTTTAGTTAATGCTATAATATATTTCGATTGTGCAGAGAAGAGTGATGAGTGACTTTCTTATGTATCATGTCCGGACACAAAAAACGAACATATACTAAAGGAATTTGTGGGTCGGCGTTGGAGATGCCCTTAATAGGGTATAGATATGATATTGCGTAAGATATAGTGCATGGAGAGTATCCTTCACGTATTTAATATAGTGCATGGAGAATATATATGATAAATGCACAAACGAAATCAAGTGACATGAAATAACAGTCATCAAAGATTGAGCTTGCCACTGACACATGTACACGCGCGGCCTACACGTCGTGATTCGATCTTAGCTATATTTTCACAATCTTCTTGCCCTTCTTTCTCGTGGTTGAATAATTTAGCCCCGGAACCCCTTGAGTTCTTCCCTTGAACGGACGTACTTTAGGTAGGGTGGTCCTGCTTTTTTTTGTGGTGTATGGTACTTTATCGTCGTTGTCATCTTTCATCTTCGGGTTGCCGTACTTGTCGAAGTCTTGCTCATTGGCGACTCCATCCATTCCGATGATGTTCCTTTTGCCTCTCCTCGCGACAACACGACTAGGCTTTGACGGGTCGGTAATGAAGAAGCATTGGTCCACTTGGCAAGCCAGTACCCATGGCTCATTTTTTGTGGTGACGTTTGCGCCCGCGGTCTTGGATTTGGCTTCGGGTATAACCATGTTGGTGAAATACCAGTCTTCTTGTAGGACACTCTTGGCCCATCCGACACGGAACATCGGGACCTTCTCTCCAGTGTAGCTCAGCTCCCAGATCTCCTCGATCCTTCCATAGTATCTGTCCTTGTCGTTACCGGTGTAGGATTCCATCGTTTCCCCGGAGTTCTGATAATCGCTCTTCATGTCCTTTTCCTTGGTGTAGAATGTGTAGCTGTTGATATCGTATGCCTCATAGGTCATCAGGTTATGCTCGGCGCCCTATGACAAGGCGAATATGAGTTTTTCTTCCGCGAAAGAATCCTCATGTAAAGGGTACGACAGAAGCTTGTCCTTGAACCAACGCGTGAAACATGAGTTGTGCTCTTTGATTATATCTCCGTCCGTCCTCTATTGGCCTCGGTCATTGGACGTCTTCTCAATAAAGGTTTTGTGCTCTACCACCCAAGGATCGACCACGTCTATGTGTTGTAGCGCGACTAGGTTTGCTCTTTCAAAGTCGGCGAGTCGACCCTTGAAGTCGACATGCATTTCGCGGCGACCCTTGCAGTGACCCCATCCAGCGAGCCTGCCGAGGTGCCTGTTGACGGGCAGACCAACGGGGTTCTCGATGCCTAGATAATTCGTGCAGAAGGAGACGCACTCTTCGGTCAGAAAGCCCTTGGCTATGCTTCCATCTGGACGTGCCCTATTGCGAACGTATCCTTTGATGACACCATTCATCCTTTCGAACTGCATCATTCTGTGGAGGAACGTCGGCCCGAGTTGGATGATATCCTCCACGATATGGACCAGCAGATGCACCATAACGTCGAAGAATGCGGGCGGGAAGTACATCTCAAGCTCGCATAGTATCACCACGATCTCTTCCTGTAGCCTTCTGAGCTGCTTCACGCCAACTGACTTCCGAGAGACGACGTCGAAAAATTTGCATAGGCCAAATAGTGTTTCACGGACGTGCGCGTCCATGATCCCACGGATTGCAACTAGAAGTATCTACGTCATCAGCACGTGACAGTCGTGAGACTTCATCCCGTTGAACTTTTGCTTCGCTGAGTTTAGGTATGTGCTTATCTTCCCCGCGTAACCATAAGGAAGTTTTACTCCTATGAGGCAGGTGAAAAACTGCTCGATCTCCTTATGACTTAGAGTGAAGCGCGCGGGAGGGCATTCATATTCGATCTTCTTGGCCTTTTTTCCTTTGCAACGACTTTCCGTGTCCTTTGCCTCATCATCATCATCATCATCATCATCATTAGGGCGTTTTGCGTGAAGCTCCTCCCTGATGCCCATTGATTGCAAGTCTGCCCTTGCTTTCGGCCCATCTTTGGTCCTCTCTGCCATGTTGAGCAGGGTACCAAGCAGACTCTCGCACACGTTCTTCGTGATATGCATGACATCAAGGCTGTGAGGCACACGGAGGATCTTCCAGTACGACAAGTCCCAGAAAACAGACCTCGTTTTCCATACCTTCAGCAGCGGCTCTGGCGCCTTTCGCTTCTTTCCCGGCGGTGGGCACTCTTTCCAATTTTTCAACAACTCGTATATTTCCTCGCCGCTCCTCGCACGTGGAGGTCTTCGGGGTTCGGTTTCACCATCGAACAGATCCTTGCGTTTTCTCCATGCGTCATCGGCGCGAAGCCACCTTCGATGTCCCATGAACACGGTTTTCAAAGACCCGGGATCTCTATCTAGCTGGCGATACGTTGTGTCATCCATGCACCTAACGCATGCACTAAATCCATGGACCACCTGCCCCGCGACATATCCGTAACCGAGAAAGTCGTGCACCGTCGTGAGCAGTGCGGCTCTCATAGGGAAATATTGTTTCGCTGCGGCGTCCCACGTATTGGCTGGCGTTTTCCACATCGTGTCTAGATCCTCTTTCAGCAGCCCCAGATACAGATTGATGTCGTTCCCTTGTTGTTTTGTCCCTTCAATTAGCATACTCATGTGAATGTACTTCCTCTTCATGCACATCCGGGGGGAAGGTTGTACATCCACACAAACACAAGCCAGGTGCTATGTGTGCTTCTCTGGCTGCCAAACGGATTGACTCCATCGGTGCTCGCGCCCAGCACGATGTTCCTTGGATCGTCCCCAAATTCTGGGTGTTCGACGTTCAACGCTTGCCACTGGCTCGCATCCTTAGGGTGACTCAGCATCTTGTCTTTTTTATTTATCTCCGGATCATTTCCGTCATCTTCTTGCTTCTTCTCCTCCCTATCCGCGTGCCAACGCAGGAGCTTTGCTAGCTTAGGGTCCGCGAAATACCGCTGCAGACGAGAAGTGATCGGAAAGTACCACACCACTTTTCGAGGAGCTTTCTTCCTCTTCTTGTATCGAGTGACGCCGCACACCGGACATATGGTAGACTCTGCATGCTCGTCCCGATAAATGATGCAATCATTCATGCACACATGGTATTTCACGTGCGGTAAATCCAGAGGACACACGATTTTCTTCCCCTCCTCGAAACTGGTCGGGCACTTGTTAGCCTTAGGAAGACGTTCGTGCCAGAATCACATGTTCTCGTCGAAGCATGCGTCGGTCATTTTGTGTTTTACCTTCATCTCCAGAGCCATGAGCGTTACTTTCAGGCGGGTATCCTCGGGCCTGCATCCTTCATACAATGGAATAACCGCGTCTATCTCCAGTTGATCCAGCTTGGCTTTCTCTCGGGCGGCAGCTCTTGCGTTACCCGTCTGCTTGAGAAGCAGCTCTTGAATATGAGGGTCCTGCACCCAGCCCATCGATGGTCCATCATCGTTTGCTCCGGCATCTTCATCTTCATGATCATGCCCTTCGTCTTGATCTTCCTCATCATCATGTCCGGCATCTTCTACATGATGACTGTGTCCTGCATCTACTTCGTGATCATGTCCTACAGATTCTTCGTCTTCTCGCCCTCCCTCGCCGCTATTGTCTTGCTGCCCGTCCTTATTTCTTGCCTGGCCCCCATGGACGACTTCATAATCATCTTCATCACCTTGCCATCGATAGCCATCCATGAAACCACGCACGAGCAGGTGGTCCCACACCTGTCTGGAATCCGGGTCCATAAGGCTCTTCAGCTTGCATCTTCGAAATGGACATCTTATCTCTGTCTCGTTCTTTTGAAGCATCTCGGCCTTCGCGGAGCTCAAAAACCTATTCACGATGCCTTCGGTCATCGTGGGGACCATGGTCGCCTACGGGGTAGAGGAAAACGATATTTTAGAACCAAAAAAAAAATTGGCATGACTTTGCCTAAAAATAGGACAAAAAAGAATGCATAGTGCCAAATTCTCGCCGAAACGGAAATGAATCAACATTCCGGCAAAATATTGGCAACTATCGCATTTCAAATACCGGTACCTGCAAACACCAACATATGCAACACCACAAACATACGTAGATCTAGGCCATAAAAAGTGTGTACGTTGGAGGGAGAAAAAAGTAGATCTAGAACATAAAGAAAGCTTTCCCCTTACTTACCTATAAAAAAGGAAATTTAACCACTTAATTTGGGTGAATTTAAGGTGCAAATGAGGTGAGGAGGAGGCAGCCGAGACCAAGCTTGGTAGAGGTGGAGAGAATGAAGTGGGGAAAGTGAGTGTGGTAGGTGGCTGTCAAAAATATCTAGCTGCTCTCAGGTTACCAATGGCGCACCACCTAAGAATGCGCCATTGGTAACCAGGGTTACTAATGGCGCACCTGGTGTGTGGTGTGCCATTACTAGTTTTGAAAAAAAAATTGTTAGTAGTGGCGCACCGTGGGTGTGGTGCGCCATTACTAATCAAAACTAGTAATGGCGCACTTTCCCCTGGTGCGCCATTGCTAAGTCTGAGGAGGGGTGTGGGGCCAGGACACAACTAGTAATGGCGCACCACACAACAGGTGCGCCATTAGTAATATGGCCATTAGTGGCGCACCCGTATCTGGTGCGCCACTGCTATATAGCAGTGGCGCACCACATACATGGTGCGCCATTAATGTCCATATTAGCTATACCCGTTTTTGTAGTAGTGTGCAGAAAACAGTAGCAATAAAATGACACGATCATATGCTACGTTTATAGTTTGGGTCTTGTCCATCACATCATTCTCCTAATGATGTGATCCCGTTATCAAATGACATCTCATGTCCATGGCTAGGAAACCTTAAGCATCTTTTGATCAACGAGCTAGTCTATTAGAGGCATACTAGGGACATGGTTTTGTCTATGTATCCACACATGTATCCAAGTCTCCGATCAATACAATTATAGCATGGATAATAAACGATTATCATGAACAAGGAAATATGATAATAACTAATTTATTATTGCCTCTAGGGCATATTTCCAACTGTCTCCCACTTGCACTAGAGTCAATAATCTAGTTCACATCACCATGTGACTCACATTGTTATGAATCTAACACCCAATGAGTTCTGGGGCTCGATCATGCTTTGCATGTCAGAGAGGTCTTATAGTCAACAGGTCTGCGACATTCAGATCCGTGTGTACTTTGCAAATCTCTATCTCAAACTGTAAATACTGCTACCACACTCCACTTGGAGCTATTCCAAATGGCTGCTCCACTATACGTATCCAGATTGCTACTACGAGTCATCCGGATTGGTGTTAAAGCTTGCATCGACGTAACTCTTTACGACGAACTCTTTATCACCTCTATAATCGAGAAACATCTCCTTAGTCTTTTAGTTACTAAGGATAATCTTGACCGTTGTCCAGTGATCCACTCCTAGATCACTCTTGTACCCCTTGATGGACTCATAGCAAGGCACACTCAGGTGCGGTACACAGCATGGCATAATATACAGAGCCTATGGCTAAGGCATAGGGGACGACGTTTGTCCTTTCTATTTCTTCTGCCGTGATCGAGCTTTGAGTCTCACTCAACTTCACACCTTACAAATCAGGCGAGAACTCTTTCTCTGACTAATCCATTTTGAACTCTTTCAAAATCTTTTCAAGGTATGTACTCATTGAAAGTCTCATCAAACATCTTGATCTATCTCTATAGATCTTGATGCTCAACAATTATGTAACTCTAACCAGGTCTTCCTTTGAAAAACAATTTTCAAACAACCGTTTATGCTTTCCAGAAATTCTATATTATTTCCGATCAACAATATGTCATCCACATATACTTATCAGAAATTCTATAGTGCTCCCACTCAGTTTATTGTAAATACAAGTTTCTCATAAACTTTGTATAGACTTAAAAACTTTGATCACCTCATCAAAGTGTATATTCCAACTCCGAGATGCTTGCTTCAGTCCATAGAAGTATCACTGAAGCTTGCACACCTTTAGCATCCTTAGGACTAACAAAACCTTCTAGTTGTATCACATACAACCTTTCCTCATGTAAACCGTTAAGGAAACGATGTTTTGACATCCATCTGCCAGATTTCATAATTTGAAAAATGAAGCAATTGCTAACATAATTCCAACAGACTTTAGCATCGCTACGAGTGAGAAAGTCTCATCGCAGTCAACTCCTTGAACTTGTCTTAAACTTCTTTGCAACAAGTCGAGCTTTACAAATGGTGACATTTACCATCAGTGTCCGTCTTCATTTTAAAGATCCATTTGTGCTCAACGACCTGTCGTCCAATGAGCAAGTCCACCAAAGTCTATACTTGGTTTCTATACATGGATCCTTTCTCGGTTTCATGGCCTCTAACCATTTGTTGGAATCCGAGCCCGTCATCGCTTCTCCATAGCTCGTAGGTTCATCGTTGTCCAACAACATGACCTCTAAGACAGGGTTTCCACACCACTCAGGAGCAGTACACGTCCTTGTCGACCTACGAGGTTTGATAGTAACTTGATCCGAAGCTTCATGATCATCATCATTAACTTCCTCTTCAACTCACGTAGGCTTCACAGAAACATCTTCCTGCGCTGCGCTACTCTCTGGTTGAACAAAGGTTCAACAACCTCATCAAGTTCTATCTTCCTCCCACTCAATTTCTTTCGAGAGAAACTCTTTCTCGAGAAATGACCCATTTTTAACAACAAACACTTTGCACTTGGATCTGAGATAGAAGGTATACCCAACTGTTCTTAGGGTATTCTATGAAGATGCATTTGTCCGCTTTGGGTTCGAGCTTATTAGGTGAAAACCCTTCTCACATAAGCGTCGCAGGCCCAAACATTAAGAAATGACAGCTCAGGTTTCTGCCAAACCATATGGTGTCATCTTAACTTATTTAGATGGTGCCCTATTTAAAGTGAATGTAGTTGTCTCTAAGGCATAACCCCAAAACTACAGTAGCAAAATGATAAGAGACATCATAGCATGCTTCATATCCAATAGAGCACGACTATGACGTTCGGACACACCATCACACTATGGTGTTCCAGGTGGCGTGAGTTGTGAAACGACTTTCACATTGTCTAAACTTGTATGCCAAACTCGTAACTCAGATACTCACCTCCACGATCATATCGCAGACATTTTTATCTTCTTGTCACGATGTTCTTAAACTTCACTCTGAATTTTCTTGAACTTTTCAAACGATTCAGACTTGTGTTTCATTAAGTAAATATACTCATATATACTCAAATCATCAGTGAAGGCAAGAAAATAATGATATCCACTGCACGCTACCACACTCATTGGACCGTATACATCAACATGTATCATTTCCAATAAGTCACTTGCCCGCCCCATCAATCCGGAAAACGGGGTCCTTAGTCATCTTGCCCAAGAGGCATGGTTCGCATGTCTCAACCGATTCGAAATCGAATGAGTCCAAAGATCCATCGACATGGAGTTTCTTCATGCACTTTATACCAATATGACATTTAGCGGCAGTGCCACAAGTATGTGGTACTATCATTATTAACTTTGTATCTTTTGGCATCAATGTTATGAACATGTTTATTACTACGATCAAGATTTCAACAAACCATTCTCACTGGGTGCATGACCATTGAAGGTATTATTCATGTAAACAGAATAGCGATTATTCTCTAACTTAAATGAATAACCGTGTTGCAATAAACACGGTCTAATCACGTTCATGCTCACGCAAAACACCAAATAACATTTATTTAGGTGTGTTACTAATCCCGAAGGTGGAGAGAACGTGCGATGTTGATCACATCAACCTTGGAAACATTTCCAACACACATCGTCACCTCACCCTTAGCTAGTTCTCCGTTTATTCCGTAACTTTTATTTTGAGTTACTAACATTTAGCAACCGAACCGGTATCCAATACCCAGGTGCTACTAGGAGTACTAGCAAGGTAAACATCAATAACACATATGTCAAATATACTTCTGTCCACGTTGCCAACCTTCTTATCTACCAAGTATCTAGGGTTGTTCCGCTTCAGCGACTGCTCTCCTCATAATCGAAGCACTTAGTCTCAGGTTTGGGTTCAACTTTGGGTTGCTTCACTGGAGCAGCAACTGACTTTCCATCCATGAAGTTTTCCTCCTTGCCCTTCTCGAAACTAGTAATTTTTACTAACCATCAACACTTGACACTCCTTCTTGATTTCTACCTTCGCGGTGTCAAACATCGCGAACAGCTCAGGGATCATTATTTCTATCCCTGGCATTTTATAGTTCATCATCAAGTTCTAGTAGCTTAGTGACAGTGACTTGGAGAAATATATAAATCACTATCTTATCTGGAAGATCAACTCCCACTCGATTCAAGCGATTGTAGCACCCAGACAATCTGAGCACATGCTCAACAATTGAGCTAATCTCTTTCATCTTGCAGGCAAAGAATCTTGTTGGAGGTCTCATATCTCGCAACACGGGCACGAGCCTGAGATCCTAATTTCATCTCTTAGAAACATCTCATATGTTCCGTGACGTTCAAAATGTTTCGGAGCCTCAATTCTAAGACGTAATGCATGGCATGCTAAACTATCATGTAGTCATCAGAACATGCCTGTCAGATGTTCACAACATCTACAGACGACACTAGAGGGGTTGCCGCACCGAGCGGTGCATTAAGGACATAAGCCTTATGTGCAGCAATGAGGACAATCCTCAGATCACGGACCCAGTCCGCAATATTGCTACCATCATCTTTCAACTCTATTTCTCTACGAACATATAAAAATACAAGAGAGCTACAACGCAAGCTAGTAATCTACAACATAATTTGCAAAGGCACTACTGACTATGTTTATGATAATGAGTTCAATTAATCATATTACTGAAGAACTCCCACTCAAATTGACATCCCTCTGGTCATTCGAGTGATACATGATCCAAATTTACCAAATCAAGTCCGATCATCACGTGAGTTGAGGTGGTTTCAATGGTGAATATCATCATGTTGATCATATCTACTATATGACTCATGTTCGACCTTTCGGTCTCTTTTGTTCCGAGGCCATGTCTGTACATGCTAGGCTCATCAAGTTTAACCCGAGTGTTCTGCATGTGCAACACTGGCTTGCCCCCATTGTATGTGAACGTAGAGTCTATCACACCCGATCATCACGTGGTGTCTCGACACGACGAACTTTCACAATGGTGCACACTCGGGGAGAACACAATTTATCTTGAAATTAAGTGAGGGATCACCTTATAATGCTACTATCGTCCTAAGCAAAACAAGGCGCATAAAAGGATTAACATCACATGCAAATCATAAGTGACATGATATGGCCATGAACTTGTGCTTTTGATCTCCATCTAGAAAACACCGGCATGATCTCCATCTTCACCGGCATGACACCATGATCTCCATCATCTTGATCTCCATCAACGTGTCGCCATCGGGGTTGTCACGCCCACCATGCTTCTACTACTATTGCTACCATTTAGCGATAAAGTAAAGCATTACATAGTGCTTAATGATTGACACGCAGGTCATACAATAATTAAAGACAACCCTATGGCTCCTGTTGGTTGCCGTACTCATCGACATGAAGTCGTGATATTCTATACATCACATGATCATCTCATGCATCACATATATCACGTCATGTAATTGGCCATATCACATCACAACATACCCTGCAAAAACAAGTTAGATGTCCACTAATTGTTGTTGCATGTTTTACGTGGCTGCTATGGGTATCTAGCAAGAACAATTCTCACCTACGCAAAAACCACAACGGTCATACACTAGTTGCTTTTCAACCTTCTCAAGGACCGCCTTTGTCGAATCCGATCCAACTAAAGTGAGAGAAACTGGCACCCGCAAACCATCTATGCAACAAGTTGCGGTTGAGGGAACCGGTCTCTCGTAAGCGTATGAGTAATGTTGGTCCAGGCCGCTTGATCTCACAATACCGCCGAACCAAAACACGACCAAGGGAGGAAGCAATCTAAACATCAACGCCCACAAACTATTTGTGTTCTACTCGAGATCTCATCTACACATAGACCTAGCTCATGATGCCACTGTTGGGAAACGTTGCATGGGACACAAAAAAAATCTTACGTGCACGAAAGATCTATCCATGGTGATGAGCATCTACGAGAAGGAGAGTGAATCTACATATCCTTGTAGATCGCTAAGCGGAAAGCGTTAAGAAACGCGGTTGGTGTAGTTGAACGTCTTCGCGATCCAAATCGCCGAGCGTTCCGCGATCCAATCACGATACGTCCCGCGATCCAATCAAAATCCGTCCAGCGAACTCATCACGATCCATCCCGCGATCTCATCACGATCGGTCCCGCGATCGCATCACGATCCTTCCGATCTACCGCCGAACGGACGACACCGCCGCGTTCAGCACACGTACAGCTTGATGACGATCTCCGCCTTCTTGATCCAGCAAGAGGGAGCGGAGAGGTAGAAGAGTTCTCCGGCAGCGTGACGGTGCTCCGGCGATGGTGATGGAGCTATTCCCGCAGGGCTTCGTCTAAGCACTGCAGAAATCCGATCTAGAGGAGAAACTATGCACTAGAGGAACGGGTAGCACGTGGCTGAAAATCAGGTGGAAAAATCCATAAAACCTCTAGTATATATAAAAGGAAGATCGGAGGAGGCTTGGCTCTCAAGGAGCCAGCCTTTGGGTCGGCAGAACCAAGGAGGAGAGGAGGACTCCTCCTCCAATCCTAGTAGGACTAGGATTCCTCCCTATTTTCCCTTTTTTCCACCTTTCTCTTTGGGTTTTCTCTCCCAGCCTCATTGGCCTTGTGTAGGACTTCCACCAGCCCCACTAAGGGCTAGTATTCACACTCCCACCGCCCATGTAGCCTGTTGGGTCGAAATACCCCTCCCGATGGTCTCCCGGTACACTACCGTCACTCCTGGTACACTATCGATGAGTCCGAAACTTTTCCGGCGACCAAAATAGGACTTCCTATATATCAATCTTTACCTGCGTACCATTTCGGAGCTCCTCGTGACGTTCGGGATCTCATCCGGGACTCCGAACAACCTTCGGTCACCACCATACATAACTCTATACACTACTGAAACGTCACCAAACCTTAAGTGTGCAGACCCTGCGGGTTCGAGAACTATGTAGACATGACCGAGACGCCTCTACGGTCAATAACCAATAGCGGGACCTGGATGCCCATATTGGTTACTACATATTCTACGAAGATCTTTATCGGTCGAACCTGTATGTCAAGGATTCAGTTAATCCCGTATGATGTTCCCTTTGTTCTTCGGTATGTTACTTGCCCGAGATTCGATCGTCGGTATCTACATACCTAGTTCAACCTCGTTATCGACAAGTCTCTTTACTCGTTCCATAATACAATATCCCGTGACTAACACTTAGTCACATTGCTTGCAAGGCTCATTGTGATGTTGCATTACCGAGTGGGCCCTGAGATACCTCTCCGTCATACGGAGTAACAAATCCCAGTCTTGATCCATGCCAACCCAATAGACACCCACGGAGATACCTATAGAGCACCTTTATAGTCACCCAGTTACGTTGCGACGTTTGATACACACAAGGCACTCCTTCGGTGTCCGTGAGTTGCATGATCTCGTGGTCATAGGAACATATACTTGACATGCAGAAAACAGTAGCAATAAACTGACACGATCATATGCTACGTTTGTTGTTTGGGTCTTGTCCATCACATCATTCTCCTAATGATGTGATCCCGTTATCAAATGACATCTCATGTCCATGGCTAGGAAACCTTAACCATCTTTTGATCAACGAGATAGTATATTAGATGCATACTAGGGACATGGTTTTGTCTATGTATCCACACATGTATCTAAGTCTCCGATCAATATAATTATAGCATGGATAGTAAACGATTATCATGAACAAGGAAATATGATCATAACTAATTTATTATTGCCTCTAGGGCATAAACAACTACATTAGTTAACTGAGTTTGCACACTTGATAATCGATTCTGCGAGAAATTTTGATAAACCTACATAACTCTCACTTATAATTCTTGTATCAACGAGTGGATTGTGTTCATGTATTCTGAATTTGGTCAGTTTGGCAAGATAAACCCAAAACAGAATTCCTACTGATTTGTGCGATCAAAACAAGGGGAAATGAAATGAGGGGTAAAATGAAACATTAATTCTATATAGATGTATCAACCATGTATAGAACAGTCGTTGTACCTTACTAATTCAGATTTTGGAATAAGAAGTAAGAAAAAGTTCATACATAGAAGTGGAAGGTCTCAGAATTCATACAAGTAAAACAAAAATACCTCACTCATTGATTCCATGGTGGAGTAGCCGCCATTGCGTCTGCTCGCCCTACAAAGAAGTAGCGGTGTGGTATGTTGGTCCACACTCTTGCCGCTAGGTTGGTCCATGTCGTACTCACCCGAGGTCGCCGTTATTGTGGTGTCTACACTGATACCTCTTGCCCTTGCCTCCTTGATCGACTATTGTGTGGCCCCTCTACCCCGTGTCACCCATACCATTGCCGCATTGGGTCGTCCTCGAGGTTCCTGCCTCCAAGGAGGAGGCCGATTTCACCACCGCCCCTAGGAGGCTTCTTCAGATGGCTCGAGACTCACAACAGTCCCTTTGAGCCACAAGCCATCCAGCCATGGAGAGGTCTGGGTTGAGGACAACCCTGGTTGAGATGAGAATGAGGTGAGAAGGATGGAGGGGCGGGTGAGGGTGACGCCCGGGGTGGTTCGGTTCGGAGCAGATGGGTGTCGTGGGAGACATGTGCAATTTGTTTTTACTTCTTTGAACCTGGGTTTTCTTTCCTGGACTTGTTTCGGCGTGAGAATTAAATTAGGGGAACACGGAGGTTGAACCATCACGATAACAACAGATTCTCCTTTAAAAGGGCACGACAAACACAAGGAATTGAAACTTGAAAGTCTTATGTCTCTTATGTTGGTCGATCGTACCAATTGCATTCTACCACTCACAATCTCACAAGTAAACATAATTGGTGTAAATAATTTTGTCAGTCTAACCCCATAATCCTATCCAAATTAGTCTGAGTAGGTTGGTAGTTGGTTCGTGGAAGGACCCTTTCTCGTGCCCGCAACATACAAGAGTTTTCTCCTGATCGCATTACTCCAAGATACAAAAACAAGGATGTGTCTATCGAGCACCCGATGGCTCGCTAGCCTCTGCACCACCCGTTAATTTTAAGGAAGTGTTTCCCCCTTGTCCTAATTAGGAAAAATTCTTCTGCCCCCTCCAACTAATTAAACAGAATATAGCCCATTAAGACGCGTACGTATTAAATGATCCATGTGCATCCGGCTGTGCCTTCTTGCTTTCTACCATTTAATTCACAACTAGTTGGCTGTCCGTGCATTGCTACGGGCCAACAAATAATTTTGTAATCAATGCTCATTTCCTCTCCACTAACGAGCACATGGCATGCTCGTATTCCTCTCAATCTATTGCTATTGCCCCTTGACTTTGCATGTAGCTTCTATGTGGTTGTTTTGATGTCTCACTTTTCATTGTAGGTCCTGCAAAGTGGAACACCAGCAACAGCTTATATGCAAATAATAAGACAAATGGGCATATGGACATGAAAATATTCTTTCCACCCCATGTTCGTTCACATACTAATTATGAATAATCCTTTTTTGTCTCCAGCCTCCGCACGAGTAATGCTTCCATCTTCACCAAAGATGCGACTCACTTTACCTCACTAAGACTTCATTTACTAAAGGACATGAAATATACGTAAATCGTCAAAAATATACCCTTTACATTAGTTACCCTACTCTAAGTAGATCATATCATCTTATCACTTATCTCAGTCATAGAAAAATCATAAACTTCCACTTCCTCCACGGAATATATAGCAAACTGAAACTGTAAGTTTTGATAAATCAGGGTGCATTAGTTTAGTGAGGTTACATGCTTCTTGATACCAATTTAATTCTCGGAAGACCACTTATTTTCCTATATGATCAGGGACTAAATATAAAATGATAGGTTTTGAACAAAGAAGATTTATGTATCTTTGGATGAGTGATAACACAAAGAGTGATACTTTTAAGTCATGATTTGTTGCATTGCAGCAAGACCTCTTAGCTAGTGATTTCCCCCCGTAAGTTCTAGAACATATAGGCGTTTTGGTGCTTCTTGTTCGGCCCCTTAGGCTAGTCAGAGTTGCAGCTTTGTTCCACAACTTTTGGCGTGTAATTTACTAATTTTGTCTCATTGTCCTAGAGAAGCAAATAGAGCAGCTGATAGTTTAGTAATGTTTAGCGATGGGAACCTTTCATGGCAAGAACCCCCACTTTTTTATCCGAGCTACTCTTGCTGACGATGTATCTTTGATTCCAGATCAATAAAACCACCATGATGGCTTTTCTAAATTTTATTATTCCAAACAATTAAAAAAACATTTTGAGGCATGGGTGTTAAATACGTTTTTCTAGTCGACTAAGCTCATATCAGACTCACCTGAATGAGCCGTCTCGATCTAGTTAGGATTAAAAATTATTTAAAAATAAAATCAAGGACCACAAATTAATTGAAGATAAGCTTTCTCTTCTAAAAGAAACATAAAAGATAAGCTGTATACATTTAAACAACTTCATCTGCCCTCAGCCAGAATGGTCGTCGAAGACCCATAAGACACCGCTGTACAACTAGGCTCCGACGGAGTGTACGACATAACATATGAATCGAAGCCCTCGTTGTGCATCATCGCCAGCATGCTGTAGCTCATGTAAGTCGGCGACAAGTCAGGAACCGATTGCCCACGATCTAGGTATTGCATAACCTTTCGCATACTGGGCCTTGCATCAGGCAATGGGTGCGAGCACAACAAACCTAGTTGCAGCACCAGGGTAACCTCCTCTGTGTCAAACTTCCCTGCTAGACGTGTATCCACCGCCTGGAGTAATGATCCGCCGCGGTGGTGCTCAAGCACCCAATCGATCAACACTACAGCTGGGTTGTTTCGCTCGCCACGCTGGATCGGTCGTTGCCCACATGCGACCTCTAGAAGAAACACACCGAATGCGAACATATCGGTTAAGGGTGTTGCCTTCCCGGTGCGCACAAGCTCTGGTGCAAGGTATCCCATGGTGCCAACAACATGGGTTGCTTGAGCTACGGTTCCATGGTCGTATAGCCTTGCTAGGCCAAAATCGCCAAGGCAACCATTCATCTTTTCATCCAGGAGCACATTGCTGGCCTTGATATCTCTGTGGATGACCACCTTTTCCCAATCCTCGTGGAGATACAGCACGCCTGATGCGACCCCCTTGATGATGGAGAATCTTTCGGGCCAGGATACGGTTGGCATGTTTGGATCGTGCAAGTGCTTGTCGAGGCTGCCATTTGACATGTAGTCATAAACCAAGAGAAGCTCGTCCTTGCGCCGGCAGTAGCCTAATAGCTGCACGAGATTCCGGTGCCGGAGACGGCCAATGCTGGCCACCTCCGCAACGAACTCCCGCAGTCCTTGCCTTGATTCATGCGACACCCTCTTCACCGCGATCTCCAAATTGGATGCGGAAAGCAGACCTTTGTACACTCTCCCGAACCCTCCGACGCCCAGTAAATTCGTCTCCGTGAACCCATGCGTGGCGCGATGCAGATCCTTGTATGCGTATCGGTGCGGGCCGAACTCGTCTTCCCAGCCTTCACGCACCTCCGCAAACCGGCGGCGACGCCACAGAACGAAGAAGACGGCAGCCAGCGCTGTTGCGACGAGCAACGCGCTGGCCAGCGGCAACACGATGTCCAGTACCTTGGACCGAGGCTTGGGTCCCAGGCGTGGCAGGGCAGGAAGCTTGGACAAGTCGAGCGGCTGTGCAGGCCCGTCCAAGCTGAAGCTCCACCCGAGCAGGTAGTGGTGCGCCGACACAACTCCCGACGACGCCGCGAAGCCGACGTACATGGTGTCCGCCATGAGCGTGGAGAGATCGATGGCTTCGGAGAGCAAAGGCTTCCTAGGCTTTGGCACCTGCACGGGGGCTAGTGTCACCTCCAGTTGCTTGGCCTGGCCGTCGTAGTCCACCCACACCTGCATGGGCTTGCGGCTGTTAAGTTTCAGGTCCTGCAAGGCGCCACCGCGGTCGTCATCGTAGTAGCCAGCCGGTCGGGCCTGCCGCGACATGAGGCTGTTGACGTCGATGCCTACATGGTTGCTATTGATGTCTTGAAACTCGGGGTTCACGATGGTGTCCAGCTCGACCGCCAAGATGGGGGCGCTGGCCGTGCCGTTGGTGGCGTTGAGGAGGCCCAGGTACTGCCCGGCGCCCGCGGTGGTGAAGTCGGTGGTCGGGGCGACGACAAAGGCGAGCCCGTGGTCGCTGAGACCGTCGTACCCCGACACGATGGCGAACACGAAGGACGTGGAGAAGGAGACGGCGGTGCTGTTGTTGAGGAAGCGGAGCGGGGCGGGGTGGAAGGCGTGGGCCTTTGTCTGCTGCGTGAAGTTGGTGAGGGCGAGCAGGCCGCTCGGCATGACAACGGCGAGGCCATCCAGGGTAAGGTTGGCGCCGGCGAAGCCTTGGTATGAGAACTGGCCACCGTCCGACGACGAGGCCACCTCGCCATCACGGCTCAACAATAGGAGCATGAGCAGAAGAAGGGCCGGCATGGTTTCTTGGACACAGCTGAGTCGTATGACTGAATCATAGGCTAACAAAAAGTTTCTTCGTTTCTGATCATGGGCTAGACTTTAACGGTGTGGTGGTGGTTGTGCACAGATGGTTGTTTGTTGTGCGGTTGGTGTATGAAAACAGTGCCGTTGAGAATGCAATGTCTAATGTCTAATGGCTGTGGATGATTGTTGAATATGTCAGCGTAAGACTAGTCCTCCTTCAGGAAAAACCGAAATAGTCCAGTGCAATTACTTCCTTACATTACATGATATATACGGCAGCGTGCTAGGCCACTGACAATTCAGCGATCCACTGACAATTCGACTTGTTTACTTCTCAAAAGAAATAAGTAGCTACAAGAGTCCTTCGGAACCCGGCTCCTTTTTAAAAGCAGAAAAAACTTGTTTACTTCTGGGCAGCGCAGTTCCCGGCACTGCTGGGTGAGATCCTTGTCACTGCGCTTTGACGGTAGGAAAAAGATGCATGGCGGGTCAAAAAACCCACGCGTTGATTTTTGCTGCCGCCTGCAAGAGGACACCCCTACCATAGCTATCGACGACTGATGAAATATCTTGCAGTTTTGTCATGCATCTGTTGAAGAATCGGCGTACCATTCAGACAGTCGATGAGAGGTAATAGAGGGGCACAAGACTTTCTTTGTTACCGGCCTTGTTATAATGCCCAGCCACGCCCAGAAGTTTCCCTAAGTGACATGCCTAATAAGAACATTACAGATTGCCTCAACATCTATTTTATATTCCTGCCAATATCTCTTATTAGTGTTTGTTACCGGCCTGAAATTTCTGAAACGATTCTATTATGCCTGATTGCGACTACTGATTTTTCCTTTTCCTTTATTCAAGCATCTGTTTGAGAATCGGCATAACAGTTCAAACGATCGATTATGCAAATTCGCACTGAAATGCAAGTGCAAGAGCACACACCTGTCAAGCCCTGCCCAGCAGCTCGATTGCGCTGCGATCCGTGAAGTAGTTAGCTCCCAAATGAGGACACAGTGAGGTTTCAGTTTGATCGCGATCCATAAAACAAGTCACCAAAGCATGAAACGTACTTTCCTCCTCCATTCAACAAATAGAGTATACACCCGAAGTAGCAAGACGATGATTGATCCTATTAATTTGTACCGGCAAGCTATTTGATCTCGCACGCCACCAAAAGTTATGATCTTTGTTTCTCAAAAAACAAAGTTCTGATCTTTTAAGGGACATCAGCCTTCCATATGGCATTTCCAAAGCTTCCTCTCCTCATTGGCACATTCACTAGAATGCATGCACTCCTCACTCCGCTCTTGGGCATTAATCGCCAGATTATACGCGCTTTTAATGGAGAACAATCCATTTTGGTTATAGTGCCAAGCGATAAGCTCACCCTCACTCGAGGATTGAATGCACACCTTTAAAATCGCACCGGTTTCATGGTGGTCGAGCAAGTGATTGGTTAAATTCACATCCTATCTCCTCGACACACTCATGAATAACTCGAACAACGATTTTGACAGAAATCCTAGGCAGCCAATTAATTTCTGCTGAAACTTTTTGTCCATAAATCCTAGGAAGCCAATTATCTCTCCAAATATGTATACTTTATCCTCGCAAGTTCTTTAGATAACCAGTTCTTAAGGAGGTCAAGATCATGCATAATACCTTGCCAAGTCACCAAAGTTGACTGTTGAAAAACCATGTCAAGAAGATGGCCGTGAGGATAATATTTTGCCTTTATCACGTTTTCACAATGTGAATCCAGATAATATTTTTGCTTCCTCATGTGACCTCTTGTATAAAATTTATGCCTCACATGACACTGTCGTCGGTTCTGTTAATTCGTTCCGTCACATTTTACCCATCTGGACCAAACTGTCCCCGTTTGACTCGATCGAGCACCCCCAGCCTTCCTCACGTCACGAGTCGAACAAACCCCGAGCCCGCACATCACGTGTCAGGGTGAAACCCTAGCAGCGGTGGCGTGGCTGTGTCACCGGAAGGCGCGGCGGCCGAGGGCACCATGGAGTAGGCGACAGCTGAAGGAGAACCATGCGGCACGGCGGGCAAGGCGGGGCGGCCGAACGCGGGCCTAGAGGCACGGAGGGCGTACCTGGAGGCGCGGAGGGCCGGCAACGCGCCGATTTGGGTTGGTCGGCTTGGGCAGATTGGCAAGAAGGGTGAGTGTTTCGAGCTTGTACTCTCTGGATGGAGTTTAGTATGCTGAAATTTAGTAGGAATGTTTATGTATTTCTTTGTGATTTGCAGGATGGATCCAGAAAAGGTAGTGTAGATGTTGATTGCATACTGTGATCCCTCCAAAGATGCATATGAGCCTATCGCCGAGGATTGGACAGATGTTCAAGCGGACAACTACACAAAAGAGGCCGATGATAATTATCTTTGCAACCCAATCCCGGAGAATGAGCATGTTGATATTGATGATGAGGAGAAAATGTATTTGGACAAAGAGCCTATACCTCTAAAATAGGTACTTTTTTCTGGTAAAGAGAAAGACAAAACCAATGTTCCTGAGGATGACAGCGAGGAGGAGCCAGAAGTAGAGGAGGAGGAGTTGCATGCGCCAGATCATGCCCCAAATACAGAGTATGACCAGCAAGACCCTCCAATGACTGTAGGATCCACATATCCCAATATGGATGTGTTTAAGTTGGCTCTTTCTCAGCATGCATTCAAACGTCACTTTGAGTATAACACATAGAAGAGCACACAATGCAGGTTAAGGGCCTATTATAAAAGAAGAGATGAAGATGATTGCCCATGGAGGATACATGCTTCTACAACAGCTGATAGGCGTACTGTAATTAATGGTAATTGTCTAACTGTTCTTATTTCTGAATATATCTTGCATAAATGTTGAGGAGATTTTAGCTTACTTGTATTCCTCTTTTTAGGTGAAAAAAACCCTTTTGACCACGATTGTTCTAGTACGAAAAGGACAAAGAAAGTGAAGAACGCAACTAAGTTCTGGATATGTGAGAAGGTGAGAGATTGGCTCATTGAAGATGCAACTCTAGGACCAACGGAACTGCAACAAAAGTTGAAAGAACACTACAGCATCAAGATCCACTACAATAGAGTCTATATGGGTAAGCTGCCAGCCTTGAAGCAACTATACGGTGATTGGGATAGTAGTTTTAACAACTTGTATAGGTTTAAAGCACAAGTTGAAAGTTGCTGCCCTAATAGCATAGTGCAGATCGACCATCATACCATAAATGGTAAAATAAGGTTGAGAAGAATTTTTTTTGCTATCAAACCTTTGATAGATGGATTTCTTAGTGGCTGCAGGCCATATTTGGTTGTGAACATCACCTTTATGACAGGTAGATTCAAGGGGCAATTGGCTAGTGCTACTGCAGTGGATCGCCATAATTGGATGTAACCAGTTCGTTTTGGAGTTTTTTGACTCTGACAGAAATGAAAATTGGATCTGGTTCATGCAATTGCTAAGTCAGATCAAACACTGGCTCCATTGAGAAGGCCAAAACGAAAAAGAAGGTTGCTGAGAAGATTCCGGTGCCACTTGACAGCCCAGCAATGGGCACAATGAGTAGAAAGTGTAATCCTCCTAGCCCTGAGCACAAGAAGCAAAAGAAGGCTCAGCTTGTAATTTCATATGCTTCTACGCTCTTCCAGTGATGTAATGGTTCTTGTGGAGTTCCTGTGATATGATTGTTCTTTTGGAAGTCCTTTAGCCTGACATATGTGAACTATTGGTGACTTATGTGTGAATCTGGTTGCTTATGGCACTTGTTGAGAATTGTTCAATCGATTATATACATATAAACTGTGTGCAAGGGATATGGCATCAAAATACAGGGGAGGTTCTGTCGATTTTTTGAATTTTTTTGAACTAGCATTTAAGTTATTATGAATCTACATGCACGGTTCTATATTACATTACATAGTACAACAATATTTCTTGTATTTTTGTCACACATTGCACCAGGGACAAAAGTGACTTTGTATGTGAAAAGTTGACACCGTTAGCTCTAAAAATACACTAGAGTGACATGTAAGGCATAAATTTTACACAAGTGGCCATAGAAGGAAGCAAAAAGTTAGGAGTGTCACATAAGGCATCATATTTTAGGAGTAGTGTCATAGAAGGAGTTCTCTCTTTTTTCTTCTGCAGCTATGCCGACGCATGCATGACATTCTTGCATCTGATCAACCACGTCACTAGAAGATGACGATGTCAGAATCCGCACCAAAACAACATGCCTCCGAGTCGCCAGGTGGTGCTCCCTCTCTGTCTTCTGGCATTGGCATGATCCAGTGTGTCGCGGCCATCTACGCATGCGCCGCCCGCGACGGTCTTCCTCTCCTTGCCACTTCAAGCCCCGATAACCCTAACTTCTCACCCCTCCCAAAGCCTAGGCATGGCCACCTCTCAATTGCTCCCTCACCTCTGCCATTTCTCAAGCTCGCGCGCAGAGCACCACCAAGGCCACATGTCATTGTTCATCGTGGCTAACGACCACCGCGATTCTTCTAACCTCTAAGTGAATCGGACCTATGAGGCTCGACAGTGATGAGTATGTCGTCTTCCTCTCGTTTGCCGCTGCCCCATCTCCATCAAATACGATGGACCCACTGCATCCGGGCCACTCCCCCCCCCCCCCCCCCCCCTCGTCCGTTGTTAAGACATCTCCGAGCTCCTGGACATGCCTGATTCAAACTTTGCGACCTTGGGTGTCCTTCCTGCCACGCCATGCTTTTGAAGCCATCGGCGAGCTCCGTGGCCTCGCATTCGAGCATCCGCCATACCCTGAGGATCTCGCTCGTTCTCGGCGCTTCACACCACAACCTTGGATTGACATGCCCAGTCACGAAGGCCGCCCTTTTTTTCTTTTTCTTTCAATTTACTGTCCTTAGAAACCATTGAAAAGTATTAGTTCTCACGTAGGAAAGTCCTGAAGACTCGTTGGACTGTTGCCTGGTACTCCATGTTCATCTAGTTACATCTCCGACATATGTTTGTCTTTCCACACAAAGTCATTCATGTTGTAAGCTCCCAAGACTTTTCTACATCTCTTCATTCATGCTGTGACGACCAACGACCAACGACCAACGATTAAGACTATTGAATGTAATCTTGTTTTAGGAGACTCGATGGACTGCTGGCTGGTACTCCATGGCTCCATTAACTAATTATACGACTCTTCTAGTCGGAAACCAGCAAAACATCTCAATCCAACATACCCATTAACAATATCTTGACTATGATGCCCTCCTGTTGTATTTATTTCGTATGAAAATTCTACGAAATTGTTTGACCTGTTACAGAAAGCACGTTTATAGTCAGATTCGGTGGCTACTCAGGGCTAAGTGAATTAAGAATATATACAAACTTATCAATCTCCAACAGATTATTAAAGTAAACGTTTCATGCCAACATTCGGCCGGTCGCACGCACTTAGCGTTCGATCCTACCATATCGTACGTGCGTTGTTTGCTCTTTTTCTTGTCATATATCTTATTCTTCCACCTCTCCTTTCTTATAGGTGAGTACCATTTTTTCGCCTCCTGCATGGTTAACGCCCAGATTCCTGTCACAGTGAATTCATGTGTTATACCTAAGAGTGAATTCTTGTTTTTTCTTTATAAGCCGAATATATTAATATCGCAGAGATACCAATTACATCCAGCCTCTACAGTAACGCAATATTGTAAAAACATTAGAAATGCACACAACCAAAAGATAAAAAAGAAGAAGAAGAAAGGAAAGGAAAGACCCCTCTACAGTGATCAATTCCTTGTAGCTGCAGCACGAAACACCACCTAGACAGCACCCGAAGTCCAAATTCTTCAAAAACGAAACCTTCAAGAAAGAAATAGTGCACAAGCACTGTCATCGCCGGATCATAGATCTTAGGTTTTCATCCTAAGAAAGATCCGCATTCTCGAAATAATGCCTTCAACAAGGTCACTGGCAGTCATAACTTGAGTTTTTACCCATAAATCTAAGATTCAGTGCTCTGCCAGTGCTGCCACCTCCACTTGCCGATACAGCTGCGAGTCAAATCACCAAGCAAAGTCCTCATTGCTACGAAGACTCGATCCACCCGTAGAAGGTCTTAGATCTCAGCCGCCATGACATTCTTCGTCACAGTCTGCACCATGAAAATCAAAATACCCACATGTCCCATAACGCCAACAGAAACCGAAGCTTCGTGTCACACTCGCCTGAAGCCACTCGGGCTGAAATAGAGGCGCACACGCCCGAGTTCCGTCTGATCCAATAATCTACAGACGTCAAGCATGCAATGAGGATCTCCGAAGGAGGATTCCGGAACTCGTCAACGGGCAAATCCATATGGGCCGACAACCGGCAGGACATCATCTTAGAGCAAAAAGAACCCGAGAACCGTGGCACCCGCCAAGCCTCGCGTAGACGCAGACAAAGGAGACGAGGACGAACGAATGCGGCGGAGGAGGGAACTTCCATGCAAAGGGAAGAGTTCACCGGTGGCCATCTCCACACCGCCGACCGCTGCCGCCGGACGGCATATGCCGCCACCCGCTAGATCTGGCAACTCCAGATCCGGGCGGCGCTTGCCCAGGCCACCGAGGCACCTAGGCACGACACGACAGTGCCGCACCCCTCCGAACGAAGTTGAGGCCCGTCCGCATCCCTCTCTCAACCCTAGCACCGCGTGCGACGAGGACGACCCCCACATGTAGCACACGTCGGAGGATGGCCTAGCCTAGCCGGACGTCCACTAGCACACACTGTTGTAGCCCTTAGCCCCTGTTGCCGGGATCTGACGAGGGAGCGCAACGGCCTACAACCTCGTTCTCCCCACGCATAGGCCCGCGCCACCCGAATCCACGCAGCCGCCGCCGCTTCGCTGAACAGCAGCACAACCACACGCTGCCCGGGTCGTCGCCGAGCTGTCCCACGCGAATGGTCCGCTCCTCCCCGGTGACCCGCGTCTCGCGCCACAACTCACCAGATACGAAGGGAAGGAGGCCCTGCCGCCAACGACGCCATAGGGCTTCGCCCTCCGACGACGGCAAGGGGAAGGGGGGATGGGGGAGTTCTAGCCGCCGGCGTCTAGGGATCGCCCTGTCGCCCGCAAGAGCGACACCGGCGATACGGGGGCGGGAACGTTAGGGGAAACAATGTAGTGAATTCCTGTTACAGTGAACCAAAAACTATGATCCGACGATGACATTAACTATAACCCACATGATGAGTATTTAAATCACAAGCGCTCTGCCACAAAGTACTCCCTCCGTTTCTAAATATAAGACCTTTTAAAGTTTTTACTGTAGACTAGATATGGATGTACATAAACATATTTAGAGTATACATTCGTTCATTTTGTTTCGTATGTAGTCCATATTGTAATCTCTAAAAGGTCTTATATTTAGAAACAGAAGGAGTATTTGCTAATTATATTGTCCTTCTACACGTAAGACCTAAGCTGCAACAGACTTGCTTTCTCTCGTGAGATAATGCGCAGCTAGATTTCCTCTGCATGGTTAGTTAGCTTTCTTTACATGCATACTCTCTGGTACAAATCATTGAGAGTTTTATTTTGTGTACGGGTCTGCTTGTGAAGTTATAGATGATGAGGATATCTCTTCCAAAATATAAAAATATGATAATATGTGCTCTGATAAAATGAATATTTTTAAAATATATGAAATCAACATGTAAAATTGTGTGTGGCTCGATCTCAGTTGACTGAGATTGAACCAAGTCTCGGTTAAGTTATAAATTATTTAAAAATGATGAAAGAAAAAATTAAAATGATTATCACGTAAGATCCCATGTGTACAGCAGCGACCTAGACTTGGTTAATTCTCAGTCGACTGAGATTTAGCTACTCCGAAAAGTTATAGCTAGTAATATAATTATCTCAGAAAATATTTTGTAGTATAACAAATTTTCTTAGGTTGTGTGATTATATTTTAATAGAAATTGCAGGCCGAGTGGTATATTTCCACTCCACGTTTGAATTTCATAGACCCACACAGGAGAAGACATACAACAAAAATCATTATATCCAGCTATACTTTTTTCTTTTTTCAAAATGATGGTTTAGCCCAACCCTGTGCGTCATCTAATGTACACATCCACATTTATAAAGTTTTAGAGTATAAAATATACAATACGTCATAAGGGAGTGATAAAAGCACACAGATGAAAACAACCAAGCACTAACAAGAGAAAAGGCACAAAGCTCAAAACAACAAGGTACTAACAAGATACAGTGACTCAATCTCATATCCTATCAGTGGATTTCCATCAAGCTCGGTTGAAGAAACCAGATGTAACCATATCTAGTCGGTTGCACCCGAATTTCATGGAGCCACTTTACAAAGTAGATGAAGCTATTGTCTTTGTAGATGACATGCAAGAAGTTTGAGAAATTGGATTTATTGAAAATTAGGTCACTTCATTTTAATTATGGCCAAAGTGAAGCACAAAAACAAGAAGGTATTTGTGCCTTAAGCTTGTATGGGACTACCCTCACATAGTTACCGAACATATTCACCATGCTAGTGGGAGGTTATAGGTAAAAAAGTTACATGCACTCTTCACCACACCATTGTTGCAAGAAGACACACACAAAACATATGGTTTTCCTCCTTGTTATAGAAACAATATTTATTGCTATCTTGTCTTCAATGTTTCGCTGGGTTATATCTGGTCAGGACTACACTTTTTTGTGTCCTCGCCATAGTACCTCGGGGGCGACGGTGGCGGAACTCGCGTTGAAAAAATATAAAAATATATGTCATTTTTATTAAATAGATAGAAACTTTTCCATGATCTTTGATAATTTTTTGACATATTGAGTGAAACAAATTAACAAAGAGAAATGAATCAATGTTTTGCCAAAACATTGACACTCACTTGGAATCTCTGTAAAATTTGAAGACATGAGCAATGAAAATATTGGAAATATGCCATAGAGGCAATAATAAATTAGTTATTATCATATTTCCTTGTTCATGATAATCGTTTATTACCGATCCTAGAATTGTATTGATCGGAAACTCAGATACATGTGTAGATACATAGACAACACCATGTCCCTAGTATGCCTTTGATGGACTAGCTCGTTGATCAAAGATGGTTAAGGTTTCCTAGACATGGAGATGAGATGTCATTTGATAACGGGATCACATCATTAGGAGAATGATGTGATGGACAAGACCCAAACTATAAACATAGCATATGATCGCGTCAGTTTATTGCTACAGTTTTCTGCACGTCAAGTATCTGTTCCTATGACCGTGAGATCATGCAACTCTCAGACACCGGAGGAGTACCTTGTGTGTATCAAACGTGGCAACGTAACTGGATGACTATAAAGGTGGTCTACAGGTATATCTGAGGGTGTTAGTTGGGTTGGCATACATCAAGACTGGGATTTGTTACTCTGTGTGACGAAGAGGTATCTCAAGGCCCACTTGGTAATACAACATCAGAATAAGCCTTGCAAGCAATGTGACTAAGTGTTAGACATGGGATCTTGTATTATGGAACGAGTAAAGAGACTTGTCGGTAATGAGATTGAACTAGGTATAGAGATACCGACGATCGAATCTCGGGCAAGTAACATACCAAAGAACAAAGGGAACATCATACGGGATTATCTGAATCCTTGACATAGAGGTTCGACCAATAAAGTGATGGAAATATGCTCTAGAGGCAATAATAAATTAGTTATTATCATATTTCCTTGTTCATGACAATCGTTTATTATACATGCTAGAATTGTATTGATCGGAAACACAGATACATGTGTGGATACATAGACAACACCCTGTCCCTAGTATGCCTCTGATGGACTAGCTCGTTGATAAAAGATGGTTAAGGTTTCCTAGCCATGGACATAAGATGTCATTTGATAACGAGATCACATTTTTAGGAGAATGACGTGATGGACAAGACCCAAACTATAAACGTAGCATATGATCATGACTATAAAGGTGCTCTATAGGTATCTCCGAGGGTGTCTGTTGGGTTGGCATGGATCAAGACTAGGATTTGTTACTCCGTGTGATGGAGAGGTATCTTAGGGCCCACTCGGTAATACAACATCATAATAAGCCTTGCAAGCAATGTGACTAAGTGTTAGTCAGAGGATCTTGTATTACGGAACAAGTAAAGAGACTTGCCGGTAACGCGGTTGAACTAGGTATGGAGATGGCGACGATCGAATCCCGGGCAATTAACATACCGAAGAACAAAGAGAACAACATACGGGAGTAACTAAATCCTTGACATAGACGTTCGACCGATAAAGATCTTAGTAGAATATGTAGGAACCAATATGGGCATCCAGGTCCCGCTATTGGTTATTGACCGTAGAGGTGTCTCAGTCATGTCTAAATAGTTCTCGAACCCACACGGTCTGCACACTTAAGGTTCGTTGACGTTTCGGTAGTATAGAGTTATGCATGGTGGGGACTGAATGTTGTTTGGAGTCCCGGATGAGATACCAGACATTACGAGGAGCTCCGGAATGGTCCGGTGGTAAAGATTTATATATAGGATGTCCTGTTTTGGTCACCGGAAAAGTTTCGGGCTCATCGGTAGTGTACCGGGAGTGCCGGGAGGGTGCCGGGGGACCATCGGGAGGGGTATTTCGACCCAAGAGGCTACATGGGCTGTGGGAAGAGGTATACCAGCCCTTAGTGGGATGGCCTAAGTCCCAGAAGAGGCCCATGCGGCTGGAGTGGAAGGAGAAGGAAAAAAAAGCCAAGGTGGAAAGAGTTTTCAAGTGGGAAGGAGGAATCCTAGTCCTACTAGGATTTGAGGAGGACTCCTCCTCTCCTCCTTGCACAAGGCCAAGGGCTGGCCCCTTGTGTACCAAGCCTCCTCCCTCCCTCATCCTATATATACTAGAGGTTTTGAGGGTTTTGATACACAGGAAAAACAGCCACGTGCTGCCCTCTTCTATAGATCGTAGTTTCTCCTCTAGATTGGTTTCAGCGGTGCTTATCCGAACCCTTGCTGGAATAACTCCACCTCCATCGCCGCAACGCCATCACGCTGCCGGAGAACTCATTTAACTCTCTGCTCCCTCTTGCTGGATCAAGAAGGCGTAGATCGTCATCGAGTTTTTGCAGGGTGTGTTGTGATGTGATATGGCCAATTACATGATGAGATATATGTGAGGTATGAGATGATCATATATTGTATAGAATATCACGACATGCATGTCGATGAGTACGGCAACCGGCAAGAGCCATAGGGTTGTCTTTAATTATTGTATGACATGCGTGTCAATCATTAAGCGCTATATAATGCTTTACTTTATCGCTAAACGGTAGCAATAGTAGTAGAAGCATGGTGGGTGCGACAACCCCGATAGCGACGTGTTGATGGAGATCAAGATGATGGAGATCATTGTCTCATGCGGTGATGAGGGAGATCATGCCGGTGCTTTCAAGATGGAGATCAAAAGCACAAGTTCATGACCATATCATGTCACTTATGATTTGCATGTGATGTTAATCCTTTTATGCACCTTGTTTTGCTTAGGACGACGATAGCATTATAAGGTGATCCCTCACTTAATTTCAAGATAAATTGTGTTTTCCCCGAGTGTGCACCGTTGCGAAAGTTCGTCGTGTCGAGACACCACGTGATGATTGGTTGTGATAGACTCTACGTTCACATACAACAGGTGCAAGCCAGTGTTGCATATGCAGAACACTCGGGTTAAACTTGACGAGCCTAGCATGTACAGACATGGCCTCAGAACACAAGAGACTGAAAGGTCAAACATGAGTCATATAGTAGATATGATCAACATGATGATGTTCACCATTGAAACCACTTCAACTCACGTGATGATCGGACTTAAGTTGGTGAATTTGGATCATGTATCACTCGAATGACCGGAGGGATGTCAATTTGAGTGGGAGGTCTTAGGTAATATGATTAGTTGAACTCATTATCATGAACATAGTCAGTAGTGTCTCTGCAAATTATGTTGTAGATTACTAGCTCACCCAGTAGCTCCCTTGAATTTTATGTTCCTAGAGAAAAACAGTTGAAATATGATGGTAGCAATATTGCGGACTGGGTCCATGATCTGAGGATTGTCCTCATTGCTGCACAGAAGGCTTATGTCCTTAATGCACCGCTCGGTGCGCCACCCCCTCTAGCGTCGTGTGTAGATGTTGTGAGCGTCTGACAGGAACGTTCCGATGTCTACTTGATAGTTCAGTGTGTCATGCATTAGGGCTTAGAATTGAGGCTCCAAAAACGTTTTGAACGTCATGAAACATATGACATGTTCTAAGAGATGAAATTGGGATCTCAAGCTCCTGCCCGTGTTGTGAGATATGAGATCTCCAACAAGATTCTTTGCCTGCAAGATGAAGGAGAATAGCTTAATCGTTGAGCATGTTCTTAGATTGTCTGGGTGCTACAATCACTTGAATCGAGTGGGAGTTGATCTTACAGATAAGAAAGTGATTGATATAGTTTTCCAAGTCACTGTCACTAAGCTACTAGAGCTTCGTGATGAACTATAAAATGCTAGGTATACAAATAATGATCCCTGAGCTGTTCGCGATGTTTGACACCGCGAAAGTAGAAATCAAGAAAGAGCATCAAGTGTTGATGGTTAGTAAAACCACTAGTTTCGAGAAGGGCAAGGGCAAGGAGGGAAACTTCATGGATGGCAAGTCAGTTGCTGCTCCAGTGAAGCAACCCAAAGTTGAACCCAAATCCGAGACTAAGTGCTTCTGTTATGAGGGGAACGACTGCTGAAGCGGAACAACTTTAGATACTTGGTAGATAAGAAGGCTACCAACGTCAACATAAGTATATTTGATATATGTGTTATTTATGTGTACCTTGCTAGTATTCCTAGTAGCACCTAGGTATTGGATACCCGTTCGGTTGCTAAATGTTAGTAACTCAAAACAAAAGCTACGTAATAAACGGAGACTAGCAAAGGATGAGATGACGATGTGTGTTGGAAATGTTTCCAAGGTTGATGTGATCAACATCGCACGCTCTCTCTACCTTCGCGATTAGTGGCGACCCTAAATAAATGTTATTTGATGTTTGCATTGTGCATGAACGTGATTAGATCTTCTATATTGCAATACAGTTATTCATTTAAGTAAGAGAATAATGGTTATTCTGTTTACATGAATAATACCTTCAATGGTCATGCACACAATGAATGGTTTGTTGAATCTTGATCGTAGCAGTACACATGTTCATAACATAGATGCCAAAAGATACAAAGTTAATAATGATAGTACCACATACTTGTGGCATTGCTGCTAAATATCATACTGGTGTAAAAGCGCATGAAGAAACTCCATGCTGATGGATCTTTGGACTCATTCGATTTTGAATCCGCTGAGACATGCAGACCATAACTCTTGGGAAAGATGACTAAACCCGTTTTCTGGCTTGATGGAATGGGCAAGTGACTTATTGGAAATGATACATATTGGTGTCTACGGTCCAATGAGTGTTGAAGCGTGCGGTGGATATCATTATTTTCTTACCTTCACTGATGATTTGAGTAGATATAGTGTTTATTTACTTAATGAAACACAAGTCTGAATCGTTTGAAAAGTTCAAGGAAAATCAGAGTGAAGTTTGAGATCATCGTGACAAGAAGATAAAATGTCTACGATATGATCGTGGGGGTGAATATCTGAGTTATGAGTTTGGTATACAACTTAAGACAAAGTGGAAGCTGTTTCACAACTCACGCCATCTGGAACACCATAGTGTGACGGTGTGTCCGAATGTCGTAGTTGGGCTCTATTGGACATGGTGTGAACTATGATGTCTCTTATCGTTTTGCCACTATCGTTTTGGGGTTATGCATTAGAGACAACTACATTCACTTTAAAAGGGCACTATCTAAATCCGTTGAGATGACACCGTATGAATTATGGTTTGATAGAAACCTAAGCTAACATTTCTTAATATTTGGGGTTGCGACGCTTATGTGAGAAAGGTTTTCACCTAAAGAGCTCGAACCCAAAGTGGACAAATGCATCTTCATAGAATACCCTAACCTAACAGTTGGGTAAACCTTCTATCTTAGATCCAAGCATAAAGTGTTTGTTGCTAAAACGGGTCCTTTCTCAAGAAAGAGTTTCTCTCGAAAGAATTGAGTGGGAGGAAGATAGAACTTGATGAGGTTGTTGAACCTTTGTTTCAACCAGAGAATAGCGCAACATAGAAAGATGTTTCTATGGAACCTACGTTAGTTGAAGAGGGAGTTAATGATGATGATCATGAAACTTTGGATCAAGTTACTATCGAACCTCGTAGGTCGACAAGGACGCTTACTGCTCCTGAGTGGTACGGCAACCCTGTCTTAGAGGTCATGTTGTTGGACAACGATGAACCTACGAGCTATGGAGAAGCGATGATGGGACCGGATTCCAACAAATGGTTAGAGGCCATGAAATCCGAGAAAGGATCCATGTATGAAAACCAAGTATAGACTTTGGTAGACTTGCTCGTTGGACAGCAGGTCGTTGAGTACAGATGGACCTTTAAGATGAAGACAGACGCTGATGGTAAATGACACCATTTATAAAGCTCGACTTGTCGCAAAGAAGTTTCTGACGAGTTCAAGGAGTTGACTGTGATGAGACTGTCTTACTCGTAGCGATGCTAAAGTCTGTTGGAATTATGTTAGCAGTTGCTGCATTTTTCAATTATGAAATATGGCAGATGGATGTCAAAACATCGTTTCCTTAATGGTTTACCTAAGGAAAGGTTGTATGTGATACAACCAGAAGGTTTTGTCAGTCCTAAGGATGCTAAAAGGTGTGCGAGCTACATCGATCCTTTTATGGGCTAGCGGAAGCATCTCAGAGTTGGAATATATGCTTTGATGAGGTGATCAAAGTTTTTTAGTCTATACAAAGTTTATGAGAAACTTGTATTTACAATAAAGTGAGTGGGAGGACTATAGAATTTCTGATAAGCATATGTGGGCGACGTATTGTTGATTGGAAATGATGTAGATTTTCTGGAAAGCATAAAGGGTTGTATGAAACGAGTTTTTCAAAGGAAGACCTGGAGAAAGCTACTTAATTGTTGGGCATCGAGATCTATAGAGATAGATCAAGACGCCTGATAAGACATTCAATGAGAACATACCTTGACAAGATTTTGAAAGAGTTCAAAATGGATTAGTCAAAGAAAGAGTTCTTGCCTGATTTGTAAGGTGTGAAGTTGAGTGAGATCCACAGCTCGACCATAGAAGAAGAAAGAGAAAGGACGAAGGTCGTCCCCTATGCTTTAGCCATAGGCTCTATAAAGTATGCCATGCCGTGTACCACACCTGTGTGTGCCTTGCCATGAGTCCGTCAAGGGGTATAAGAGTGATCCTGGAGTGGATCACTGGACATCGATCAAGATTATCCTTAGTAACTAAAAGACTAAGGAAATGTTTCTTGATTATGGAGGTGGTAAATAATTCGTCGTAAAGAGTTAAGTCGATGCAAGCTTTAACACCAATCCTGATGACTCTTAGTAGCAATCCGGATATGTATAGTGGAGAAGCCATTTGGAATAGCTCCAAGTGGAGTGTGGTAGCAGTGTCTACTGTATGACATAGAGATTTGCAAAGTACACACGGATCTGAATGCCGCAGACCCGTTGACTAAAAGGCCTCTCTCATATACAAAGCATGATCGAGCTCCAGAACTCATTGGGTGATAGATTCATAACAATGCGAATCACATAGTGATGTGAACTAGATTATTTACTCTAGTGCAAGTGGGAGACTGTTGGGAATATGCCCTAGAGGCAATAATAAACTAGTTATTATCATATTTCCTTGTTTATGATAATCGTTTATTATCCATGCTAGAATTGTATTGATCGGAAACACAGATACATGCGTGGATACATACACTACACCCTATCCCTAGTATGCCTCTAATGGACTAGCTCGTTGATCAAAGACGGTTAAGGTTTCCAACCCATGTACATGAGATGCCATTTGATAACGTGATGACATCATTAGGAGAATGATGTGATGGACAAGACCCAAACTATGATCGTGCCAGTTTATTGCTCCAGTTATCTACATGTCAAGTATCTGTTCCTATGACTATGAGATCAAGCAACTCACTAACACCAGAGGAGTACCTTGTCTGTACCAAATGTCGCAACGTAACTGGGTGACTATAAAGGTGCTCTACAGGTATCTCCGAGGGTGTTTGTTGGGTTGGCATGGATCAAGACTGGGATTTGTTACTCCGTGTGATGGAGAGGTAACTTAGGGCCCACTCGGTAATACAACATCACAATAAGCCTTGCAAGCAATGTGACTAAGTGTTAGCTCGGGGATCTTGTATTACGGAACAAGTAAAGAGACTTTCCGGTAACGCGGTTGAACTGGGTATGGAGATGGTGACGATCGAATCCCGGGCAAGTAACATACCGAAGAACAAAGAGAACAACATACGGGAGTAACTGAATCCTTGACATAGACGTTCGACCGATAAAGATCTTCGTAGAATATGTAGGAACCAATATGGGCATCCAGGTCCCGCTATAGGTTATTGACCGTAGAGGTGTCTCAGTCATGTCTGCATAGTTCTCGAACCTGCAGGGTCTGCACACTTAAGGTTCGGTGACGTTTTGGTATAGTTTAGTTATGTATGTTGGTGACCGAAGGTTATTCGGAGTCCCAGATGAGATCCCGGACATCACGAGGAGCTCCGGAATGGTCCGAAGGTAAATATTGATATATAAGAAGTCTCGTTTGGGCCACCCGAAAAGTTTCCGGTATTCCCGATAGTGTACCGGGAGTGCCGGAGGGCCATCGGGAGGGCCACCCACGCCGGGAGGCCACATGGTTCCGAGGAGTGTTCCACCAGCCCTTAGTAGGCTGGAAAAACCAGCCCTACAAGGCCCATCTGGCTAGGAAAGAGTGGGAAAGGAAAAACCCCAAAGAAGGGAAGGAAAATGCAAATTAGGAAGGAGTCCTAATAGGATCCCACCTCCCTTGTGGGAGGTGGATTCCGTCCCTTTTTTGGTTCGGCCGAACCTACTTGGAATAAGATCCAAGGCTGCCTCCTCTTCCCTTCCTCCTATATATATTGAGGGATTTTGAGGGCAGCACCTAAGCCTAATTGCCACATGTTGCCCTCTTCTTCCTCTAGATCTGTATCTCCTCTACATTGATTCTGTAGTGCTTGGCGAAGCCCTGCCGGATCAGCTCCACCACCACCGCCGTCACCGCACCGTCGTGCTACCGGAGAACTCATCTACCTCTCCGCTCCCTCTTGCTGCATCAAGAAGGCAGAGATCATCATCGAGCTCTACGTGTGCTGAACACGGAGGTGTCGTCCGTTCTGAACTAGATCGGAAGGACCACGATGGGATTGCGGGATGGCTCGTGATGAGATCGTGAAGACGTTCGACTACATCAACCGCGTTTCTTAATGCTTCCGCTTAGCGACCACAAGGGTATGTAGATTCACTCTCCCTCTCGTAGATGCTCATCACCATGGATAGATCTTGCGTGTGCGTAGGAATTTTTTTGTTTCCCATGCAACGTTCCCCAATAGAAAATTCATCGTGAGGAACGACACAAGCCATGACACAATCATGCAAATATAGAAGGTTGTGTCGACTCACTCATATCCCCTTTTCTCTCTACCACGGTCCCCTTTCCCACGGAAAAACTTACACCCGACCCCAAAAGTCAAACTAGTAATACACCTAATTACTAACTATTAATCCTAATTACTAAATCGAGAACTATTTAGAACTATCTAAACCTAGAAGTAGAACTAAAAGAGCTAATTACTAAACCTAGCACTATCTAGAACTAACTAAACCTAGAGGTACAACTACCCAAGACTAACCTAGCTAGTTACTAAACCTAGCACTATAATTAACTAAACCTAGCACTAGAACTAATTAAACCTAGAACTAAAAGTAATTAATCCAATTCGCGCTAGATTTGCAAAAAATATATAACGAAAACATCGTAAGAGAGGACAAGGATGAAGCATGGGAGATAGATCAAGACGCCCGATGAGACTTTCAATGAGTACATACCTTGACAAGATTTTGATAGAGTTCAAAATGGACCAGTCAAAGAAAGATTTCTTGCCTGATTTGTAAGGTGTGAAGTTGAGTTAGACTCAAAGACCGACCACGGCAGAAGAAAGAGAAAGGACGAAGGTCGTCCCCTATGCCTTAGCCATAGGCTCTATATTATGACATGCTGTGTACCGCACCTGGTGTGTGCCTTGCCATCAGTTTGTCAAGGGGTACAAGAGTGATCCAGGAGTGGATCAATGGACAGCGGTCAAAATTATCCTTAGTAACTAGAGGACTAAGTAGATGTTTATCGATTATGGAGGTGATAAAGAGTTCGTCGTAAAGAGTTACGTCCATGCAAGCTTTAACACAAATCCGGATGACTCTTAGTAGCAATCCTGATATGTATAGTGGAGCAGCCATTTGGAATAGTTCCAAGTGCAGTGTGGTAGCAGTGTTTATAGTACGACATAGAGATTTGCAATGTACACACGAATCTGAATATTGCAGACCCGTTGACTAAAATACCTCTCTCACATTCAAAGCATGATCGAGCCACATAACTCATTGGGTATTAGATTCACAACAATGTGAATCACATGCTGATGTGGACAAGATTATTGACTCTAGTGCATGTGGGAGACTGTTGGAAATATACCCTAGAGGCAATAATAAATTAGTTATTATCATATTTCCTTGTTCATGATAATCGTTTATTATCCATGCTAGAATTGTATTGATCGGAAAATCAGATACATGTGTTGATACATAGACACAACCATGTCCCTAGTATGCCTCTGATGGACTAGCTCGTTGATCAAAGATGGTTAAGGTTTCCTAGCCATGGACATGAGATGTCATTTTATAAAGGGATCACATCATTAGGAGAATGATGTTATGGACAAGACCCAAACTATAAACGTAGCATATGATCGTGTCCGTTTATTGCTACAGTTTTCTCCTTGTCAAGTATATGTTCCTATGACCATGAGATCATGCAACTCACCGACACCGAAGGAGTACCTTGTGGGTATCAAACGTCGCAACGTAATTGGGTGACTATAAATGTTCTCTATAGGTATGTATGAGGGTGCCTGTTGGGTTGGCTTGGATCAAGACTGGGATTTGTTACTCCGTGTGATGGAGAGGTATCTTAGGGCCCACTCGGTAATACAACACCACAATAAGCCTTGCAAGCAAGGTGACTAGGTGTTAGCCATGGGATCTTGTATTACGGAACGAGTAATGAGACTTGCCAGTAACAAAGTTGAACTAGGTATGGAGATGCCGATAATTGAATCTCGGGCAAGTAACATACCGAAGAACAAAGGGAAGATCATACATGATTAACTGAATCCTTGACATAGAGGTTCGACCGATAAAGATCTTCGTAGAATATGCAGGAACCAATATGGTCAGCCAGGTCCCGCTATTGGTTATTGACCGTAGAGGTGTGTCGGTCATGTCTACATAGTTCTCGATCCCGCAGGGTCTGCACACTTAAGGTTCGGTGACGTTTTAGTATAGTTGAGTTATGTATGTTGGTGACCGAAGGTTGTTTAGAGTACCGGATGAGATCCCGGACATCACGAGAAGCTCTGGAATGGTCCGGAGGTAAAGATTTATATATAAGAAGTCTCGTTTTGGCCACCTGAAAAGTTTTGGGTATTCCCGGTAGTGTACCGGGAGTGCCGGAGGGCCATCGGAGGGGCCACCCATGCCGGGAGGCCACATGGGCCCAAGTGGTGTTGCACCAGCCCTTAGTAGGCTGGGAAAACCAGCCCTACAAGGACCATGCATCTAGGAAAGAGTGGGAAAGGAAAAACCCCAAAGAAGGGAAGGAAAATCCAAATTAGGAAGGAGTCCTAATAGGATCCCACCTCCTTTGTGGGAGGTGGATTCCGTCCCTTGTTTGGTTTAGCCGAACCTACTTGGAATAGGGGCCAAGGATGCCTCCTCTCCCCTTCCTCCTATATATATTGAGCGATTTTGAGGGCATCCCCTAACCGTAATTGCCACGTGCTGCCCTCTTCTTCCTCTAGATCTGGTTCTCCTCTAGATTGATTCCGTAGTGCTTGGTGAAGACCTGTCGGATCAGTTCAACCACCACCGCCATCACTGGTCCTTCGCACTGCTAGGGAACTCATCTACCTCTCCGCTCCCTCTTGCTTGATCAAGAAGGCGGAGATCATCATCGAGATGTACGTGTGCTGAATGCGGAGGTGCCGTCCGTTCGGCACTAGATCGGAAGGACCACGATGGGATCACAGGACGAGTCATGGTTAGATTGCTGGACATATCGTGATTGGATCATGAAGACGTTCGACTACATCAATCGGGTTTCTTAATGCTTCCCCTTAGCGATCTATAAGGGTAGGTAGATTCACTCTACCTCTCGTAGATGCTCATCACCATGGATAGATCTTCCGTGTGCGTAGGAATTTTTTTGTTTCCCATGCAACTTTCCCCAACAGAAAATTCATTGTGAGGAACGACACAAGCCACGACACAATCATCCAAATATAGAAGGTTGCCTTGACTCGCTCATATCCCCTTTTCTCTCTATCATAGTCCCCTTTCCCACGGAAGAACTTACACCCAACCCCAGAAGTCAAACTACTAATACACCTAATTACTAACTAATAATCCTAATTACTAAACCAATAACTATTGAGAACTATCTAAACCTAGAATTAGAACTAAAAGAGCTAATTACTAAACCTTGCACTATCTAGAAGTAACTAAACCTAGTAGAACTAACCAAGACTAACCTAGCTAGTTACTAAACCTAGCACTATAATTAACTAAACCTAGCACTAGAACTAACTAAACCTACAACTAAAAGTAATTAATCCAACTCGCACCAGATTTTCCAAAAATATATAACGAAAACATCATAAGACAGGACAGGGGTGAAGTGTGGGAGATAGATCAAGACGCCCGATGAGACTTTCAATGAGTACATACCTTTACAAGATTCTGAAAGAATTCAAAATGGATCAGTCAAAGAAAGAGTTCTTGCCTGATTTGTAAGGTGTGACGTTGAGTTAGACTCAAAGCTCGACCACGGCATAAGAAAGAGAAAGGACGAAGGTCGTCCCCTATGCCTTAGCCATAGGCTCTATATTATGCCATGTTGTGTACCGCACCTGGTGTGTGCCTTGCCATCAGTATGTCAAGGGGCATAAGAGTGATCCAGGAGTGGATCACTGGACAACGGTCAAAATTATCCTTAGTAACTAGAGGACTAAGGAGATGTTTCTCAATTATGGGGGTGATAAAGAGTTCGTGTAAAGAGTTATGTCGATGCAAGCTTTAATACAAATCCGGATGATTCTCAGTAGCAATCCGGATACGTATAGTGTCGTAGCAGTATTTACAGTACGACACAGAGATTTGAAAAGTACACACAAATCTAATTATCGCAGACCCGCTAACTAAAATACCTCTCTCACATGCAAAGCATGATCGAGCCCTATAACTCATCGGGTATTAGATTCATAGTAATGTGAATCACATGCTGATGTGGACTAGATTATTGACTCTACTGCAAGTGGGAGACTGTTGGAAATATGCCCTAGAGGCAATAATAAATTAGATATTATCATATTTCCTTATTCAAGATAATCGTTTATTATCCATGCTAGAATTGTATTGATCAGAAACTCAGATACATGTGTGGATACATAGACACCACCATGTCCCAAGTATGCCTCTAATCGGAGACTTAGATACATGTGTGGATACATAGACAAAACCATGTCCCTAGTATACATCTAATAGACTAGCTCGTTGACCAAAGATGGTTAATGTTTCCTAGCCATGGACATGAGATGTCATTTGATAATGGGATCACATCATTAGGAGAATGATGTGATGGACAAGACCCAAACTATAAACGTAGCATATGACTGTGTCAGTTTATTGCTACAGTTTTCTGCATGTCAAGTATATGATCCTATGACCATGAGATCATGCAATTCACTAACACCAGAGGAGTACCTTGTGTGTATCAAACGTCGCAACGTAACTGGGTGACTATAAAGGTTCTCTATAGGTATCTCTGAGGGTGACTGTTGGGTTTATGGATTAAGACTGGGATTTGTTACTCTGCGTGACGGAGAGGTATCTTAGGGCCCACTCGGTAATACAACATCACAATAAGCTTTGCAAGCAATGTGACTAAGTGTTAGCCACGAGATCTTGTATAATGGAATGAGTAAAGAGACTTGCCGGTAATGAGATTGCACTATGTATGGAGATACCGATGATGAATCTCGGGCAAGTAACATACCGAAGAACAAAGGGAAGATCATAAGGGATTATTTGAATCCTTGACATAGAGGTTCCACCGATAAAGATCTTCGTAGAATATGTAGGAACCAATATGGGCATCTAGGTACCGCTATTGGTTATTGACCGTAGAGGTGTCTTGGTCATGTCTGCATATTTCTCGAACCAATAGGGTCTGCACACTTAAGGTTCGGTGATGTTTTGGTATAGTTCAGTTATGTATGTTGGTGACCGAAGGTTGTTCAGGGTCCCGGATGAGATCCCGGACATCATGAGGAGCTCCGGAATGGTCTAGAGGTAAACATTGATATATAAGAAGTCTCGTTTTGGCCACTAGAAAAGTTTCGGGTATTCCCGGTAGTGTATCGAGAGTGCCGGAGGGCCGGCCACCCACGCCGGGAGGCCACATGGGCCCGAGTGGTATTACACCAGCCCTTAGTGGGCTGGGAAAACCAGCCCTACAAGTCCCATGTGGCTAGGAAAGAGTGGGAAAGGAAAAACCCCAAAGAAGGGAAGGAAAATCCAAATTAAGGAGTCCTAATAGGATCCCACCTCCCTTGTGGGAGGTATATTCCGTCCCTTGTTTGGTCCGGCCGAACCTACTTGGAGTAGGGGCCAAGGCTGCCTCCTCTCCCCTTCCTTCTATATATATTGAGGGATTTTGAGGGCAGCCCCTAACCCTAATTTCCACGTGCTGCCCTCTTCTTCCTCTAGATCTGTTTCTCCTCTAGACTGATTTTGTAGAGCTTGGCGAAGCCCTGCCAGATCAGCTCCATCACCACCGCGATCGCCGCGTCGTCGCTTTGCCGAAGAACTCATCTACCTCTCCGCTCCCTCTTGCTGGATCAAGAAGACGAAGATCGTCATCGAGCTGTACGTGTGTTGAACGCGGAAGTGCCGTCCGTTCAGCACTAGATCGGAAGGACCACGATGGGATCGCGGGACGACTCGTGATGAGATCGCGGGACGGATCGTGATTGGATCATGAAGACGTTCAACTACATCAACCGCATTTCATAATGCTTTCACTTAGCGATCTACAAGGGTATGTAGATTCACTCTCCCTCTCGTAGGAAATTTTTATTTCCCATGCAATGTTCCCCAACAAAAAAATCATCGTCAGGAACGAAACAAGCCACGATGCAATCATGCAAATATAGAAGGTTGCGTCGACTCGTTCATATCGCCTTTTCTCTCTACCACAGTCCCCTTTCCCACGGAAGAACTTACACCCGACCCCAAAAGTCAAACTACTAATACACCTAATTACTAACTAATAATCCTAATTACTAAACCAATAACTATTTGGAACTATCTAAACCTAGAAGTAGAACTAAAAGAGCTAATTACTAAACCTAGCACTATCTAGAACTAACTAAACCTAGAGGTAGAACTACACAAGACTAACCTAGCTAGTTACTAAACCTAGAACTATAATTAACTAAACCTAGCACTAGAACTAACTAAACCTAGAACTAAAGGTATTTAACCCAACTCCCACCAGATTTGTAAAAAATATATAATGAAAAAATCATAAGAGAGGACAGGGGTGAAGTGTGGGGGATTACCAGCAATGGCCGCCGGTGTGCGAGGTAGTGGGGGAGGAGGGCAGGGGCCTGGCAATCGGAGAGGAGCACAAGCCCGGTGGCCAACCAGCGATGCTAGAGCAGTTCATTGATGCCACACTCTAGTGGCATGGCGATTCTAGCATCCAGGGTGAGGTTGAAGAAGGCGAGGTCAACGGCGGCGACAACGCAGGGCAAAAGAAATGTGGATAGGTATTCAACAATAGATCGAATGGGGATCAATATGGCTAAGTCCAGTGAGGCGAAGAGGTGTACAAACAGTACTTACCAATGGTGGGTGAAGCTACCAGCGCCACTTGTATGCATTTTACTAGTGGCGGGTATTTTTGAGGGCTTGTTTTTTTCATTCTTCAGTAATCCTTATAAGAGTCATGTAAAACTTTGGTACTTTTTGGGTTCATTTAATATTTCTAGGTCCCTACATGAATTTATCTATTAAATCAGGTAATTGACTTTTCCTTTGAAAAAGGGTGCCAATGAAGTATGAAGACTATGAAACTTGACATTATGTCATGGTATTGGTATGACAGAAATAGGATGTGGTGAAAATATGATAGAGTTATAGAAGAGTTGTGATCCCATTTGCTTATAAACTGAAGAGTCTCAAGTGGGTATCTCACTTTCAAAAGGAATGTGTCAGATTTGAACGGGAACTCAAATATTTTTAGTTATTTCCCCTTGAAACTTTTTCTTTGTTGATGATACACCTTTGTAAGTTGCATATTCACTCCAAATGAGAAACAATCCTTAGCGTTTTCTCGCTTGAGTGAACAAACGCACCAAGCCATAGCCAACAAGATTTTTTGTCTTGACGAGTTACACATGGGAGCTATGCGCAGGAGGTCTCTTTCTCCAACGTAACCCCTCCCTAGGGATGGCAATGGGTAACCATTACCCACGTACCCTGTGGGTAAAAAGCCTATTAGAGTAAAGGTATGAGAATCTGAAACCCATCGGGTAGAGTGGGCACTAGTAGAAAACGGCCCATTTGTCCCGGTTCCAGAGGCCCATTAGTCCCAGTTCTGGAACCAGGACTAAAGGGTCGGTAATAAATCCCTAAACCTTTAGTCCCGGTTTGCTTACAAAACGGGACAGAAGGGGCTCCACGTGGCCTCTGCGAGGAGCCCAGGAAGGAGGACCTTTAGTCCCTCCTCTGCTGGGAGCCCAGGGAGGAGGACCTTTAGTCACGTGACCAACCGGGATCAAAAGTTGCTGGTTTTTTTTGAAGGGGGGGGGGGTTTAATTAGGGGGGTTTGGAGGGTTAATTTAGGTGTTTCATGTTCTGTTAGCTAGCAAATTAATAGAGAGAAGTGTCCTCTCTTTCTCTGTGCTTGGTCAACGCTAATAGCTACTATACATATAGAGAGAACTTGACGATAGCTAATAAGAAAATGAAGGAAACCATTACACAGGATCTAACAACTCATCATCATCATCATCTTAATCATACAAAGTTAAAGTCTTATAATACAAAAAAAATATAAAATGACATAGTCCTCCCTCAAAGGACCTACTCCTCCCTCCTAGGTAAAATGACATAAAAAAGAATAACACCTATGTCTCCATGACAAAGCAAAGAGATCCAACGGTCTCCAACTTGTGGCTTGCGTTCCTTCTTTATTTGTCCCCATGCTTCAGTTTGGAGCCTTCTTGGTGGTTTGCGCTCAGTCGAGTATGCACAAGATAACTCGGGATGGAAGGGGCTTTTTATTGTCATATTACCTTCGGGTTGCATCAACGATGGCACAACTTCATTTGGCAATTTCTATTGATGAACATAATAGTAGCCTAGTTAGCAATGTAATCAATACCATTTACGCAACAATACTAGTGTACTTAATTAGCAACTCTTACCCAGATATTTCGGCGAATGTCATCCGCCCTCAACCTATGCACTAGTGTCTTGTACAATGTATAATTTGGGCCAGTTCCCAAATTATATGAGAAGATGTCCCTACTAGCTATGACACCAATAAAAAAGTAGATAAGATCATCATTCTCCTCCCAAGTTAGATGTGATCTATAAGTGTAGTGTGTCGTGTCGAATATGTTCTGTATTTCACTCGAAGAAACGAAATACACTGTAAATTAAAAATTAACAAATTTAGTACGGATGAACACCAAATATTTTTATATATAGAATGCAAATTACTTGAAAAATATGCATGATTGACAAACTCACATGGAGGTAAAACAGGAAGCATATCGACATCCACCCAAATGTCGATGTTTCCTTCAAGATGATATTCAGGATGAAGATCAAAGGTTATTTCCACATCCTCCTGAAATCCATATGCCTTGCAAAGATCTTTCCAATTTGGGCACCCTAATTATGTGTTATTAAGTGCATTCATTACTTTCACAAGAAATGTGTGACCATGTTTAGTCCTTAGGTTGGCTATCCTCGTCTCGAAACTCTAGTTCTCTTCGAAACTGAGCCTCTCCAAGAAATACCGTCTTGCATGACAAGGGACGAACTAGTCAAACTATAGAAATTACGCATTGAAGGAAAGAAACAGAAGTCATGCTTAATTGCGAAAATACAGTTGTCATCGTTGCATACCTTAGAAATATCAATGTCCTCGTAAAGCTTCATGGTGCAGAGCCTACCATCTCGCAGCCCAGGATGGTCACAAAGACCCTTATCTTCATCGCAAAGTTCACACACTTGGATCCTATCATCATCGGATGACGACGACATTTCCTGTGTTCATTATTCAAGAATTACGGCACAGATGAGAAAAAATAGGAGGCGCCCCCCACGACAACAGTCGGGATTCCTCCATCAAGAACACACATGAAAGTAACACAAAGAGCAACGACAGACCGAAAGTCACACACGCATTATACCGACAAAATATCACTAATACATTTATAATGAACTCGAATATAATATCACTAATACATCATCTCGAATAATCCAGTTATTAATGCATCATCAAATAATAACCGATACATCTCGAATATTATCATATAGGATCACTAATATTTCCTTCGATCGATTTTAAATATTTAAAATTGATCGAAGGAAACTATCAGGAAACTTATCAAAACACAGATCACTATTACTCAATATGTAACGGGTTGACTTTAGGTCTGTTGAGTCTTTCCTTCCTAAACTTCTGTCTCACGTATCTGGTGGGCACTCCCTCTGATATTATGACTGTCGGTGATGGTGGCTCCTCCATTTGTCCCCAAGTGCATTACACCAAAATGTCTAGCACACGGGAACGAAGGAGAAGCAACCCCCGCGTGAACATTCAGGATTCTTCCTGTCTCATATTTCGAACGTCGGTGATGGTCGCTACTCCTCCTTTCCCTAGTGCATTACAAATATCTAGCACAAGGAAAAGAAGGAGAAGCGATCCCCACGACAACACTCGGGATTCTTCCTCTCTCTCTCATATATATATACATATATACACACACACACACACACACACACACATATATATATATGGTGGACACTCTCCCTCACTGAAAGACACACAAGGAGCCAAAACAGACCGAAAGTCAACCCGTTCCATATATCGAGCAATGACATAGAAAGAATTCCCTCTGTTTTATCGGAATGACTGGCAAATCACAAATACATTTGTAATGAACTCGAATATATTATCACTAATACATCATCCCGATTAATCCAGTTAATGCATCATCAAATATTAACTAATACATCTTGAATATTATCATATAAGATCACTAATACAGATCGAATATCCTAGAATCCAAAGTGGAGGACGGTGAACTCTGTTCACTTGCGGTCTCTGAGTCACCGGCGGTGGACACCCAAAGATAAGGAACCATCACGGGATCATAACTCGGCTGAGATCCCTGAAGAATCTGCCAGGTATTGTTGAACCTGGCGTCCAACGCGGCCATGTAGCGATGGACGTGCTCGTCCTTCTCCGTGACACGGCGACGTACCACCTCCGCGGGACCCCGCTCCCTCCGCACCGAAAGTGGCCGGCGTCAACGCCACCACAGAAGCTCCGGGACGACAACGAGACCTGGATTCCTCACCAAGCTCCGAGCCCGGGAAGGTAGCAACTCCTAGTTTCAGCCCGGCGGAGCCCAGTCCCGGACATGGTACCTATCAAGCAAGCTCTCGCGAACCACTCGACGACGAGGATGCGGGCCGGACATCATCGACGTCGACACAAACTCCATGCGAATGTTTCCTTACCGTTTAATCACTAATTTTTCCAAAAACCAAGATTTTTTTTGTAAACTAACATACACATACCAATTTTTCCTAGGAATCCTAATAATTAAATAAAATATTAAACAACTAAAACATAAAAAGCATCATAAACAAAATCAACTAATCTGGCAGAACATATAGCCACATACATATATACATTATATATTATATATAGCCACACACATATATACATTACATATGAACAAAAACATTAATCATATAAACTAATCATCATTTATATAAAAAATAATTGCATAGAGACGGGGCGGCGGCGGCTCACAGCGGGGGCGACGATGGGGAGGCAACGGGGCGGCGACGGGGCGGCGACAGCTCATAGCGAGGGCGATGACAGGGCGGCGGCGGCTCACAACGAGGGCGGCGATGGGGCGGTGATGGGGCGGGGCGGAGACGGTGAGGCGACAGGGACGGGGCGGCGACGAGGGCGGCGGGGGAGGCGAGGGAGGAGGGGCGGCGACGGGTGGCAACTGGGGCGGCGTGTGCGACGAGGGAGGTGGCGAGGGCGACTAACGAGGTGACGGGGGCAGCAATGGCGGCGACGGGGGTGACAGAGGAGGCGACGACAGGCTCGGGGTGGCCAGCGGTGACAGGGACGAGGACGGCGGGATCGACGAGGTGGCAATGAAAACTGCGAAATTTCCTAAGTGCTTATTATATAGAAGAAGCATTGGTCCCGGTTCGTGGCACCAACCGGGACCAATGCCCACCTTTAGTCTCGGTTGGTGCCACAAACCAGGACCAAAGGTCGCTTTTCAGTATCCCAAGGGGAGGGAAACAAGGACCTTTGGTCCCGATTGGTGGCACCAACCGGGACTAAATGGGGGTATTAGCCTTGGTTGGTGCAACCAAGCGGGACCAATGGTCGCTTTTTGTCAGCCCAAACAATAGGAAACAGGGACCTTTGGTCCCGGTTCATGGCACCAACCGGGACTAAAGGTGGGTATTAGTCCCGGTTGGTTCCCCCAACCGATACGAATGGCCTTGCACAGCGGTGTGGTGGGATTTTAGTCCCACCTCGCCAAGCGAAGATTGCCCCAACCTGTTTATAAGCCCCGCCGCGGCTACTACGTTGAGCTCCTCTCATAATGAAAATAGATGCCCTTATACAGGAAATTCGACCTAAATTTAAAATGGTAGTTAGGCATAGGCACCTAACTAGCCCTTTGAATTTAGGTCGGATTTTCCCTATAAGCGCATCTATTTTCACTTTTGCTATTTTTTATGATATTTCTTTACATATTAAAAGTTCTTAACAAAAAATACTTTATGTATATTCTTTTTGCTATTAAAGTTTCTAACAAATTTTTTTTTGATAATTTTAGTAGCATGAATTATATATAATGTCAGGTTTAGTTATATAACTTATATCGAACGAAAACATGTCTGTTACAAAAGGATTTCAATTTTTTTATAAATTATTTGAAGTCAAGAATTTTTCTGCATTCAATATGCACCATTCAAAGCCACATCATCCCTTTTCAACTCTTTTCTGACTTCATTTGCTATTTTTCATGCATTTCATCATTCATTTTTAGCTAAAATGACCCTGAATTGAAAAGCACTGCAAATGAACTCTGAAATGGTTGAAACTTGGCATGGTACCATCATGTCACCCACATAGCATTTGCTAAAAAGTTGAGAGGGTTACGGTAAAAACTGGATGCACTTCGTGTGCAAAATGGGGAATCTCTTCGAAGTATCAGGGTTTCGGACGAAAACATGTGTGTTACAAAAGTATTTCAATTTTTTAAACATATTTGAACTCAAGACTTTTTCTGCATTCAATATGCACCATTCAAAGCCACATCGTCCCTTTTCAACCCTTTTCTGACTTCATTTGCTATTTTTCATGCATTTCATCATTTATTTTGAGCTAAAATACCCCTAAATTGAAAAGCACTTCAAATGAACTCTGAAAAGGTTGAAAATTGGCATGGTATCATCATTTCACCCAAATAGCATTTGCTAAAATTTTGAGAGGGTTATGGCAAAAACTGGATGCAATTCGTGTACAAAATGGACAATCTCTTTCGAAGTATCACGGTTTCGGACGAAAACTCATCTATTACAAAGGGATTTCATTTTTTGAAGTTATTTGAACTCCATACTTTTTGTGTGTTAAAAATGCACCATTCAAAGCCACATCATCAATTTTCAACCCTTTGTGACTTCATTTAGTATTTTTCATGCACTTACTGATTTTTGAGCTAAATAATGTTGAAATTGAAAAGTACTTCAAATGAACTCTGAAAAGGTTGAAAGTGGGCATGGTATCATCATTTCACCCACATAGCATGTTAAAAAAATTTAGAGGGTGACGGCAAAAACTGGATGGACTTCGTGTACAAAACGGACAATCTCTTTCGAAGTTTAAGGGTTTCGGACGAAAACTCATGTGTTACAAAAGGCATTTCATTTCTTCACATGTAACTGCAATGATATAGTTATGGAGAGAAAGTCTTCACTTTTTCTTTGCTTGTGTCCTTTGCTTATTGCTCGTAACCATGGATAATCTTCATTGTTTAACATGGTGCTTGGGTCAACCTTGACTTTGAAGGGAGGAATTTTATGAAACTTTTCATAATCTTCAGACATGTCTATCTTGCCCTCCAATCCCATGATGTCTCTTTTTCTGAAAAGAACTATGTGGCGCTTTGTCTCATCGTATGATGTATTCGTTTCCTTATCTTTTCTTTTTCTCGGTTTGGTAGACATGTCCTTCACATAGAAAACCTGCGCCACATCATTGGCTAGGACGAATGGTTCGTCTGTGTACCCAAGATTGTACAGATCCACTATTGTCATTCTGTACTGTGGATCCTCCTATACCCCGCCTCTTGACAGATTGACCCATTTGCACTGAAACAAAGGGACCTTGAAATCATGTGCATAGTCAAGTTCCCATATGTCCACTACGTAACCATAATATGTGTCCTTTCCCCTCTTGGTTGCTGCATCAAAGTGGACACCGCTGTTTTGGTTGGTGCTCTTTTGATCCTGAGCGATCGTGTAAAATGTATTCCCATTTATCTCGTACCCTTTGTAAGTCATTACAGTCGAAGATGGTCCCCTGGCCAACGATACAGCTCATCAGAAACAGTGTTGTCATGCAGGAGACGTGTTTGCAACCAACCGCCCAAAGTCCTGATGTGTTCACATATAATCCAGTCATCACACTGCTCCGGGTGTTTGGAGCATAGAATGTTCTTGTGCTCATCGACATACGGGGTCACCAAGGTAGAATTCTGTAGAACTGTGTAGTGCGCTTGAGACCAAGAATGCCTGTCCCTACATATCATTGAGTACGCTCCTAGCGTGCCTTTTCCAGTCAGTCTCCCCTCATACCGCGATTGAGGGAGACCAATCTTCTTAAGTTCAGGAATGAAGTCAACAGAAAACCCAATGACATCCTCTGTTTGATGTCCCATGGAGATGCTTCCTTCTGGACTTGCGCGGTTACGAACATATTTATTTAAGACTCCCATGAACCTCTCAAAGGGGAATATATTGTGTAGAAATACAGGGCCCAAAACGACAATCTTGTCGACTAGATGAACTAGGACATGCGTCATGATATTGAAGAAGGACGGTGGGAATACTAGCTCGAAACTAACAAGACATTGCACCAAATATCTCCTTAACCTTGGCAGGATTTCTAGATCGATCACCTTCTGAGAGATGGTATTGAGGAATGCACATAGCTTCATAATGTCTAATCGAAAGTTTTTCGGTAGAAACCCCCTCAATGCAATCGGAAGCAGTTGCGTCATAATCACGTGGCAGTCATGAGACATCAGGTTCTGGAACTTTTTCTCTGCCATATTTATTATTCCCTTTATATTCGAGGAGAAGCCAGATGGGACCTTCATAATGAGCAGGCATTCGAAGAAGATTTCCTTCTCTTCTTTGGTAAGATCATAGCTGTTAGGACCTTCATACTGCTCTGGATGCATGCCGTCTTTTTCATGCACACGCTGTTGTTCCTTGCCTGCCTCCAGTGTATCTTTTGTCTTCCCATACACTCCCAAGAAGCCTAGCAGGTTGACGCAAAGATTCTTCGTCACGTGCATCACGTCGATCGCAGAGCGGACCTCTAGGTCTTTCCAATAGGGTAGGGCCCAAAATATAGATTTCTTCTTCCACATGGGTGTGCGTCCCTTAGCGTCATTCGGAATAGATAGTCCGCCGGGACCCTTTCCAAAGATTACTTGTAAATCATTGACCATAGCAAGTATGTGATCACCAGTACGGAGGGCCAGCTTCTTTTGGTGATCAGCCTCACATTTGAAATGCGTTCCTTTCTTTCGACATTGATGGTTGGTCGGAAGAAATCGACGATGCCCCAGGTACACATTCTTCCTGCATTTGTCCAAATATATACTTTCGGTGTCATCTAAACAGTGTATGCATCTATGGCATCCCTTTTTTGTCTGTCCTAAAAGGTTACTAAGAGCAGGCCAATCGTTGATGGTTACAAACAGCAATGCATGTAGGTCAAATTCCTCCCGTTTGTTCTCATCCCACACATGTTCACCTCTTCCATTCCATAGCTGTAAAAGTTCATCAACTAATGGCCTTAGGTGGACATCAATGTCATTGCTGGGTTGCTTAGGGGCTTGGATGAGCATTGGCATCATAATGAATTTCCGCTTTATGCACAACCAAGGAGGAAGGTTATACATACATAGAGTCACATGCCATGTGCTATGCTTGCTGCTCTGATCCCCAAAAGGATTAACGCCATCTACACTTAAACCAAACAATACGTTCCTTGGGTCACCTGTAAAGTCGCTCCACTTTCTCTCGATCTTTGTCCACTACGACCCATCAGCGGGTGCTCTCAACTTCCTATCTTTCTTACAGTCCTCTTTGTGCCATCTCATCGACTTGGCATGCTCTTTGTTTCTGAACAGACGTTTCAACTGTGGTATTATAGTAGCATACCACATCATATTGTTAGGAACCCTCTTCTTGGGGCGCTCGCCATCAACATCACTAGGGTCATCTCGTCTGATCTTATACCGCAATGCACCGCATACCGAGCACGCGTTCAACTCCTCGTACGCATCACGGTAGAGGATGTAGTCATTAGGGCATGCATGTAGCTTCCGCACCTCCAATCCTAGAGGGCATACAACCTTATTTGTTGCGTACATACTGTCGGGCAATTTGTTATCCTTTGGAAGCTTGTTCTTCAGTATTTTCAGTATCTTCTCAAATCCTTTGTTAGGTATACCATTCTCTGCCTTCCACTTCAGCAATTCCAGTGTCGTACCGAGCTTTGTGTTGCCATCTTCGGAATTGGGGTACAACCGTTTTTTATGATCCTCTAGCATGCGATCGAACTTTAACTTCTCCTTTTCACTTTCGCATTGTCTCTTTGCATCAACAATGGACCGGCGAAGATCATCATCGGGCACATCGTCTCGTTCGTCTGGATCTTCATCTTCCCCCGTTGCAGCATCACTGTATTCAGGAGGCACATAGTTGTCATCATCCTCTTGTTCTTCGTTGTCTTCCATCATAACCCCTCTTTCTCCCTGCTTGGTCCAAACGCTATAGTGTGGCATAAAACCCTTCTCAAGAAGGTGGAAGTGAAGGGTTTAGAGTTGGAGAAAGCCTTCGTATTCTCACAGACAGTATATGAAAAATGAATAAAACCATTCTGCTTGTTTGCCTTGGCTTCTTCGAGAAAATTATGCGGGGCCTTAATATACTCGGAGGTGCGTCGGCCACCGTACATCCATTGACGGTTCATCTCCGTGCATTATACAATAAAGTGTATTAAAAACCATTACAACATATCATGAATACATAAGTGACCAAATTAATAGAAATTCATCATCACATTAAAGCCAAAGTACAGTAGTGACCAAAATAAATACATATAGTTCATACATAGTTATCATTATTGAACAACATATAAGTCTCTAGAGTATCTAATTAAAACATACATCGAGACTATGTAAAAAAATTAAATGCAACAACAAATGCGATCATAATCGCTACTAAGGTACCAATTAATCCAATGGCATAATGATACCAAGCCTCAGTATGAATGACATATTTTGTAATCTTTTAAATCTTCAAGCGCATTGCATCCATCTTGGTCTTGTAATCGTCGATGACTTCCGCAACATGCAACTCCAACTTCATCTTCTCCTCTTCAACTTTATGTAATTTTTCTTTCAAGTCATTGTTTTGTTTTTCAACCAAATTTAACTTCTCGACAAGAGTTGCTATGTGGCTTTGAATTTCCGGTTCAACTACCTCCTCCTAGATTGAAAAATCTATGTCATGTTGGTCGGCATAATTCTCATAAACACTAAATAAAACAAATAGTTATAAAATATAATATATACCACATCCGAATTATAGACAGGACGAGGGCCGACGGAGGCGGATACGAAAACCATCGCACAATATAATAACAAACAAATAATAAAAGTAAGAAAAATTACACAAGTATCTATATAAATAATGCAAGTAAAAATTGTTATTATTTTAGAAAGAAGATAAGAAGAAGATGCTAACCACGATGCTGTCTGCACACAGACGGGCGTGGGCGATCGACAGCGTTGAGGACGGGGACGGGACAGGACGAATTGTCAAACCTAGACAAATCTTAAGGAAAATGGAGCTTGGACAAGGAGCTTCGAGAGGAGAAAGCTTAAGTGTGGCTTGGGCATTTCATAAAACACCTCATGTGCATAGGAGGTGAGCTAGAGCACCACAAAGCTCTTCCCTCGCCAGCCAGAAAAACAGAGCAGTGTGCAGTGCTCTGCTTGCCGGCGAGGGGGTATATATAGAATCTCATTGGTCCCGGTTTGTGGTTGGAATCGGGACTAAAGGACCCCCTTTTGTCCCGATTCCAACCACGATCCGGGACCAATGGTTGTGGGCTAGGAGCAAGGCACATTGTTCGCAATTCGGGTCTGCAACCAGGACCAAAGGGTCCAGACGAACTGGGACCAATGCCCCACATGGCCCAACTAGCCTCCAGACCTAACGAACCGGGACCGTTGCCCCCATTGGTCCTGGTTCGTGACTGAACCGGGACTAATGGGCTGGCTCGGCCACGACCAAAGCCCTGTTTTCTACTAGTGGGGTACGGGTATCAGATCTTGTAAAACATACCCACATACCCATGTACCCATACGAAATCTATGTAAACTAAAAATTATCTCTAGAATCTACACTATGTCAAGAATTTGTGAACTTAAAGTGTATGCCTATGTGTTGTTGATTATGAGTATATGATGATTTTTATAAGTATATGTTGTTGATATGAACTTAAAGTATATTATATGGTGCAGTTTATAACTATAAATTTTTCAAATTGATGCTTTGCAAACATGGGTGATTTTATCCATGGGTACTCGTCTACCCTGTCGGATAACGGCTATGGGAAAAAATTGTACCCATTGAGGGATATGGGGAAGGATGATGGGTATGCTCAGGCCTAATCGGTAAGGGTATGGGGAGGCTCCACCTGTCGTGGGAATGAGCCTGACAGTAGATGGTAGGGGTACGAAAGGAGAGGGCAGAGTCCTAGCTACAGCGAGGATGTACACATGGATGTATGAGTTCAGGCCCCTCTCGTGGAGGTAACAGCCCTACGTCTTAGTGCTCGGGAGCTTATGTCATGTGGAATATAGAGATTACAATGGTTGTGAACCCTTGTGCGGGAGGGGAGGGGCGGGTTATATAGAGTTTGCTGCCCCTCATAATTACCCAGTTTCTAAGGGTCCGATCGTGGGGTAAAAGTCTGCCATTACTGGTAACGTATGCAATAAAAGCTACTAATGATGGCTCCTAGTCTTCTGGCGTCGAGTGAAAGCGAGGTCTTTTGAGTGACACGCGACTGCCGAGTGAAAGAAGGAGTCTCCGAGTGGATATCTGTCGAGTGGCTTTAAACGTCTCCAGAATCCACTCGGAACTTCATGCTTGATATTCAAGTCCTCCCATGTAGTGTCCTTAGGTAGGGTACGTAGGCCTTGCCTAGGACCCTACCCTAGGTACGTATCCTCGTCATTATCCCCCGAATGGATCGGGGTTCGAGTGGTGAAATGAGGTATCAACGCCAACCTTGAGTTAGGGCATCAAATCCTCCGAATGATACTTGGGGTTTCAATGGAACTTGCGTCGATTGAACTCTAAGTATTAACGTCCATTCAGGATCGGCACGCAGAATCTTCCAAATGATATTCGGGACTTCAATGAAACTTGTGTCGATTGAATTCTTCTTGGCTCGCCCGGATCCATTCAGCCTTAAAAGTGCCCGAGTGGATGTTCAACGCCTATTTTGCTCCAAGTGAACTGAAAGTATATTGGGAGGCGGCGAGTCAGTCTGACAGACCCAGATTTTGCGGGAGACAAAAATTTGGGAAGCGTGCGCCCGCGATGATGATGCCACGATCAGGGAAAGTGGAGGCATGACGCCTCGATTCTCATGCCGTTCATATCGCCACGTACTGGGCGCCGTCAGCGATTGGCGTGCCTGGTGATCTCGCGGGCCCGCTGATCAGTGGGACAGTCGGCGGAGGATAAGGCCTCATGCGCTGCGGTTTGCACAGTACTTCCGCCCATTCCTCCTCTCTTCCTCCGCCTCCCCTGCCTCCGGTACCCGATCTTGTTCTTCTCCGACGAGAGCCGCCGCTGAAATGACGAAAGGTACCACGGAGAAGGTGGAGGAAGCTAAGAACGGGGCGACGAAGCTCAAGGCCAAGAAGCCATCGACTGCTCGGTTCACCGCGCTGGTGGGACGGATGCAGGGGGACTTTCTCCCCTCTATAGTCACTCGCGCGGACATGGAGGGCCTTGTCGCTGACGGGCTAGTGGTGGACGGCGCCTGGAGGCTACTGGGGGAAGAGCACGAGCCGGAGCCGTGCGACGGGGAGCGGATCCTCCTTCTCTCCCATGTTGAAAGAGGTTTCTCCATGCCACCCCACCCGTTCTTTAGGGAATTCCTGAATTTCTTCAGCTCCCAACTGCATCACCTCTCGCCGAATACCGTTGCATATTTGTCTTTCTTCGTCACTTTCTGCGAGTGTTTTCTGGGCTGCTCTCCCCATTGGGGGTTGTTCAAGCACCTGTTTATGGTCCCAGACCATGAAGAAAGCTCTCCCCACTGATGGGAAGACTCATGTGCTTCAGCTGTGTGGAGGGTTAGGAGTTCAGAAAAGAGCCCTTGGTTCCTTCCCTGTCATGACTTTTCCTGAGTCTATCAGAGGCTGGCAGTCGACCTGGTTCTACTCCAAAGATGCAGCATCACCCCATATGTCGACTGGCCTTCCCCCCTATACACCTGACAGTCCAGCTATCTCCAAGTCTCTAAGGGTGACCGAAGAGGAGCTTGTCCAAGTGGGTATCTTAGTTGAAGCGGTGGTGCAGCTAATTCGGGGTCGAGTGACTGGTATGGATCTGTTGGAGATGTTTCTTGGTCGACGTATTCAGCCGCTCCAAGCCAGAGACCACACCATGTGGCACAACGCAGGCCCTGAGGACTCGACCAGGACGCATCCAGCAGAGGTTCCATAGAAAACTGTCGAGTAGTCGCTTCGTAGCACCACTACGGCTTGCGACAATCCTTTGGGAGCCAAGAGGATCTGACCTTACTTGGCCGAAAACCCGCCGAAGAATCTGGTGAGTTGTGTGGTGTCGAATGATGTGTTTGTACTGTCGAGTGATACATTGACTTATAAACTGACTTCCTCACTTGAATCATGCAAGAGTGGACGAACATGTACTCGCCTGTTCCCAAGGAGAACCACGCTGAGGATGGCGTGGTGAGCGAAGGCGGCAGCGTGGATGGCGATGGTCCCTCTGACTCCGAAGATGAATATGCAGACTCTGATGAAGAGGAAGAAGTCGAGTCACCTCCCCGGCGCAAAGGCCGCACCAAGTCACGAAAGGATCCGGTAGTTGTTGAGGACAGTTCTCCAGGCCCTAGCCAGAAAAACCCAGAGCGGAGTCGCCCTTCAACTGTTGAGTCGAGTGAGAGGCTGGCCAAGCATCCCAAGCAAGTCACAACCAAACCTTGCAAGGCTTTGCCTCGCATGAGGATGGACGTACCTGTCATCTCCATGCAAGCATTTATTTTCGAATTCTTTCTGTCGACTGTGGCCTTGAGTTGTAGCTGATCGAGTGATGTTCAATCCGTCAGAGTTGCTACGTCCGTAACCTCGCCTCATCGAGACGGAGGGGAGGCGATGGATATGGACAAGTTAGACGTCCTCTAATTGTTGTTGCATGTTTTACATGGCTGCTACGGGTATCTAGCAAGAACAATTCTCATCTACGCAAAAACCACAACGGTGATACACTAGTTGCTTTTCAACCTTCTCAAGGACCGCCTTTGTCGGATCCGATCCAAGTAAAGTGAGAGAAACTAACACCCGCAAGCCATCTATGCAACAAGTTGCGGTTGAGGGAACCGGTCTCTCGTAAGCATACGAGTACTGTTGGTCCGGGCCGCTTCATCTCACAATACCGCTAAAACAGAATCCGACCAAGGAAGGAAGCAATCTAAGCATCAACGCTCACAAACCTTTTGTGTTCTACTCGAGATCTCATTGAACCATCAACGTAGCTCATGATGCCACTGTTGGGGAACATCGCATGGGAAACAAAAAATTTCCTATGCACACGCAAACCTATCCATGGTGATGAGCATCTACGAGAGGGAGAGTGGATCTATGTACCCTTGTAGATCGCTATGCGGGAAGCGTTAAGAAACGCGGTTGGTGTAGTCGAACTTCTTCGCGATCCAAATCTCCAAGCGTCCCGCGATCTAATCACGAACCGTCCCGCGAACCAATCACGAACCGTCCCGCGTTCTCGTCATGATCCGTCCCGCGATCCAATCACGAACGTCCCGTGGCCTTGATCACGATCCTTCCTATCTAGTACCGAACGGACGACACCTCCGCGTTCAGCACACGTGCAGCTTGATGACGATCTCCACCGTCTTGATCCTGCAAGAGGAGGAGGAGAGGAGGAAGAGTTCACCGGCAGTGTGATGGCGCTCCGGCGATGGTGGTGGAGTGATTCCGGCAGGGCTTCGCCTAAGCACTGCGGAAAACCGATCTAGAGGAGCACCGGTGGAACAGGTAGCACGTGGCCATAAATTCGGCGCAAAAACCCTCTATTCCACCAGTATATATAGGAGGAGAGCAGAGGCATCTTTGGCTCAAGGGCAAGGCCCTCTAGGAGTCAGGCGGCCAAGGTGGAGGAGTGCTACTCCTCCTCCACTCCTAGTAGGAGTAGGACTCTTCCTTTTTGCCTATTTCTCCAATTTTCTCTTTGGGCTCTTTCTCTCCTGCCGCATGGGACTTGTGTGGCTATTCCACCAGCCCACTAAGGGCTGGTTAATACTCTCCCACAGCCCATGAAGCCTCTTGGGTCGAAATACCCCTCCCGGAGGTCTCCCGGTACACTACCGGCACTCCCGGTACACTACCGATAAGCCCGAAACTTTTCCGGCGACCACACTGGGACTTCCTATATATGAATCTTTACCTCTGGACCATTCCGGAGCTGCTCGTGACATCCGGGATCTCATCCGGAACTCCGAGCAACCTTCGGTCACCACCATACAGAACTCTACACTACCGAAACGTCACCAAACCTTAATTGTGCAGACCCTGTGGATTCGAGAACTATGTAGACATGACCGAGACACCTCTACGGTCAATAACCAATGGCGGGACCTGGATGTCCACATTGGTTCCTACATATTCTACGAAGAGCTTTATCAGTCGAACCTCTATGTCAAGGATTCAGTTAATCTCGTATAATGTTCCCTTTGTTCTTTGGTATGTTACTTGCCCGAGATTCGATCGTCGGTATCTCCATACCTAGTTCAACCTCGTTACTGGAAAGTCTCTTTACTCGTTCTGTAATACAAGAACCCGCAACTAACAATTAGTCACATTGCTTGTAAGGCTCATTGTGATGTTGTATTACTGAGTGGGCCCCGAGATACCTCTCCGTCACACGGAGTAACAAATCCTAGTCTCGATCCATGCCAACTCAACAGACACCTTCGGAGATACCTGTAGAGCACCTTTAGAGTCACCCAGTTGCGTTGCAACATTTGATACACACAAGGCACTCCTCCGATATCCGTGAGTTGCATGATCTCATGGTCATAGGAACATATACTTGACATGTAGAAAACAGTAGCAATAAACTGACACGATCATGAGCTAGTTATGTCGTACATGAACTAGCTAAGCTAGCTATAGATCATTATTGAGCTATCCTAGGTAGTTATGCCATTTTCTAGTTAACTAAGGATATCAAGTCATTTTGGGGGGGGGGAATGCTAAGTATAGGTCAATTTATAGCTATCCTACTTAGAATATATCATTTTGGAGCTAAGTAAGGTTATTATGTCTTTTTTGAGGAAAATAAGCTAATTATATGTCATTTTGGAGCTAGTTAGGTCATTTCTTAAGCTAAGTATGCATTTGTTAAGCAAAACACTTGGGAAAGCTTACCATCATCACGAAGGTGGAGGACGGGTCGGGTTTGCGCCAGGGTGAGACGTAGAAGGACCGGTCGGGGTTGGGCACACGCAGAAGGATCGTTCTATGCTTGTCGGGAGGCACGCTGCACCCAAGATCATTTGTAATGTCTCCTTAGCATGATGCAACTCAAATGTGAATACTAGTAACTAATGACCATTGAAATGAAACTCACCGTGGGTGCTATAGCAATATGGGGCATCGACGGAGGGGTCTAACCATTGTTCTGGCACATGGTCTACACATTTTGTTTTCATGAGTCATTCATATTAGTTAGTGATAAAACGAACATTACGTGCATGATTTGGCTAATATGGAGGAGAAACTTACCACGAGGAGCTCGTATAGGGCCCGATGAGACGCGTCGTTCTAGTTCCTGTCCTCCTCCAAGAGCCTAGCTGTCCTCTCCTTAATGTCCCTCTCCCTCTTCGCACTCTGCCCGTTTTCCTCCGCCAGAAGCTCCTGGGCCCTAGCCTCAATGGCGAGCTCCATTGGCCGTGGACAAGGCCTTATCTCAGGATCAGAGCTCGCCTGGCGCTTCTTGATCTCCGGGAGAGTTCTACGACAACGTACCAGTCCATCCCCAATGGCTATCGAGCCATGGGGCCTCCTACCACCAGATATCATGACGAGCTCTGGATCAAAAGGACTCTGTCTCGGGTTGAAGTCCTCCCCTTTCCTCGCCTTCCCCTCATCTTTGTACATCACGAGCTTCTTTTGGGAGGAGATGTTGTTGAAGCTCTCTGGATGATCGAGGTCATCTTCAGAGAATGCCTTGGTCTTCTTGTACGAGACAGTATAGGCCATGGCATAGAGGTCGAACAGAGGTGGCACCTCCTTCTTGTTTTCTCGCGCCTAAAAGACAAGAACAAAATATTAGTTAAGGGCTAAAGCTAGCATGAAGAATGAAATTGCATGAATCATGAAGCAAACCACATACCCAGTGATCCCCGTACTCAAACAGGTTGGAGATCCCTTGATGGTGTGGCACACCTCTCATTTGGGAACGCTTATCCTTGGCCTTGTTGTGTTCGGATAGCCATTGGGGAGAGCACCACTCATCCACCAATGCCTCCCAACAGTCCATCCTATCCGCTCACCATCTCTGGGGCACCTAAGTCAGAAAAGATAAATTTCAGCGCTACACCTACGAATCAAATCAAAGAAACTAAGTACAAGGCCTTAAGAATAGATAATTAACTTCATTAACTTCTCCTTACTCAGAGAATTTTTGGGGCACTTCTTCTTGCCCTCTTAATTTTAGTCGAGGCGTAGTAGTCTCTAATAGCCTGCACCTGAGCCTCATGTCGTAAGTTATGAAGTAGGCGCTTGCACTCAGCTTCGAGAACAACAGCCGCTCTCGCCTCGTCTTCCTCAAGACACCTGTAGAAGGTCTGTAATCAAACAAGACAACACTGATTAGTACAATCACTAGATGATGTTGATTTTTAATTCTCTAAAGGAGAAATTACCCAAAAACGAAGGATCACAATGTCAGCCACCGTCTCGCACGAGACACCATCGACCATCTCCTCCAGCGGGGCCGGGACAGCCATGTACAGCTCCCAGGTAAGTGCTACCTGTGGAGCCTCACCGGGCAACTGGACCTTCCCCGAGAAGTGGTGCCGGAGAAGCACACCAAGGACCTGGTTGGGCCTACGAACACCATGCTCATACTTCCAACCCCTGCAGTATGACAAGGCCAACACATTAGATATTAATTTGAAGAAACATGAAGGCAATAGGTTAAAAAAGAGTAAATACACTTACTTCTCCACATTAGGCGCAATCAACCACCTCTATTCGTGGGTCGTCGGCATGGGCGAGAGCTTTGTACAACCATGCCGGTAGACCTTCTTGCCCTCCTCAACCAGCTCGCCCTCGCTATAGGTGTCCTCAGACAAGTTGTGCTCATCACCATCAGCATGGCCACTAGCCTCCGGAGTCACGTGGGATGAAGACTCTGGGACCCGTGTCTCCTGGGATGAAGACTCTGGGACCGGAGTCTCCTGGGACGAAGGCTCGGTGACCCGAGGCTCGTCGACCCGAGGCTCGTGGACCGGAGTATGAGACGGGTCCAAGTCAGATGGATCCACCTGAGACGGAGCACTTCGGTGGTTGGGAGAATCAGCTAGGGGTGGTGGCGAGGAAAGCTCAATGGCCTGCCTACCTCTAGCACCTCTCTTCGTCTTCCCCGACCTCTCCCGGTCAAAGAAGAAGCGCCCGCTGGTGTCTGCATGCTATGTACCAGCGCTTCCCGTTGAATAGGATGAGGTTGGATTGACCTTTTTCACGGTCTCCATCATTATACCGAGGCTTCAGATTATGCAAATGACCATTCTTGGCTTTGTAGTGTGTTGTCACGAAGTTTGCCGCCTCCTTAGTAATGAATGCCTCAGCCATCGATGCTTCAACTCTACGTTTATTTTTAGATTTTGCTCGAAGCGTCTTCTGCATCCTCTCAGTTGCGAAGCACCAACAATTTTGCACGGGCCCTCCCAATCTTGCCTCGGTCGGGAGATGCAAAATCAAATGCTCCATTGGATTAAAGAAGCCCGGTGGAAAGATCTTTTTAACTTGTGGATCAACTCCGGCGGCAACTCTTCTAGTTCGTCTAGCACGTCAGGCGATAGTTGTTTCACACAAAGAGCACGGAAGAAATAGCTCATCTCTGCCAGTACTAGCCATTCATCCTTAGGGATAAAGCCATGCAACATCACCGACATTCCCGCTCAAGCCATACGTGCCAATCATGACTCTTGAGACCAAATATTTTCAATTTGTCAAGACTCGCTCCCCTCTTTAGATTCGATGCATACCCATCGGGGAACATCAACTGCAGTTTCACCCACAAGATCATTTCCCTCATAGCTGGCCTTCCAAGATTGAACCATGCCTTTGGCTTCCTCCAGTTCTTCTTTCCTTTCGGTTGTCGAATGTTTTGTAACGGTCTATCACATAGAGCCTCCTCATCGACTCTAGCCTTAGGATTATCCTTCGACTTCCCCTCTATGCCGAACAATGTACCAAAAAGGGCCTCCGCAATTTTCTTTTTCAGTGTGCATCACGTCGATGTTGTGTGGGCAAAGGAGGTCTTTAAAGTAAGTTAGATCCCACAAACATATCTTGCGAGTCCAGGCGTGTTCTGTATTATACCCTTTGAAATACCCTGGACGATCTGGATCCGGCTCGAGAGCGTTTATCTGATCGAGGATTTGTTGGCCTGTCAACGCAGGTGGTGCAGTGTTTTTGACAACTCTACCTTTGATGAAATTCTTCTTGTCTTTTCTGAACTTATGGTCACGATCCATGAACTTTCTATGCATGTCGAAGCAAGAAAACTTGCGGCCCGCCTCTAGCCAACGGAACTGAAGAGCTCCCTTGCATGTGGGGCACAGAAACCTTCCATGCACACACCAGCCAACGAATAGCCATACGCCAGCAAGTCATGCATCGAGTACATGTACCACACATGCATTTTGAAGTTCTTTTTTGTAGCGGCGTCATATGTCTTGATCCCATTATCCTAGGCTTCTTGCAATTCATCCTTAAGCGGTTGCATGTACACATTCATATTCTTCCATGGATATTTGGGCCCTGGAATTATCAACGTCAGGAAAATGTTCTTTCTATTCATAATGTCTCCGGAGGGAGATTGAGTGGAATGACAAATACAGGCCAACAACTGTATTGTGTTGTCTTCATACCATACACATTGAACCCATCCGTAGTGATGGCAACTCGAGGATGCCTTGGATCTGCCCCTTTATTCTTATTTAATGCATCGAAGTGCTTCCACGCAAAAGCGTTTGAAGTGTGTTCCAACATCGGATTCCCATCTGCATCTAGTTCTGTTCTTTTGCCCAATTTATGCCACGTCATCTGTCTGGCCGTCTCTTCGACCATGAAAAGACGTTGAAGTCTTGGTATGATTGGCAGATACTGAAGAATATTAATATGGATTTTGGTCTGACTCTTCTCACCCATACCATTGTCTACCAGAACATACCTGGAAGCATTGCAAATGGGGCAATAGTTCAAGCCTGCATACTCAAGCGTACGTAGGATTTTGTCTGCCTGGTATAGGTTTGGTGGCCATACATGGCCTTTGGGTAGAAAGTGTCCAAATATCATCATCATCACGTCGTAGCATTCTCTGCCCAGGTTGAACTAAGCCTTCAGAGCCATTACTTGCGCAATGGCATCCAGTTGACAAAGCTCAGTGTGCTCCTGGAGAGGACGTTTCGAAGACTCCAACATTTCATAAAAATCCTTTAGAGATTCCTCCATCTCATCGTCCGAATCCCGAGCATCATCAAAGTCTTAAACCATGTCTTCGATCCCGGTACCATGCTCGTCGGCGCGACGACGAACCACCTCAGCTCTGGCACGTTGGGCAGACTCACCATGAAATGTCCATAGCATATAATTAGGCGTAAAACCCCACTTCTGCAGGTGTTTGATCATTTCAAACTCTGACTTCTTCTTACAGTTGTCGCAATCGACACAAGGGCACCAGGTTGCGTTCTGTCCATTTGCAAATGTGACTCTCACAAACTCCTTGGTTTTTGTTATCCATTCACGAGTCATGTCTTTCTGACTAGTGTGATAGGTGTGCATCCACCCACAATCACTCATCTTGCCTAGCTACTGGACACACACAAAATATATACATAATTCAGAAACCATATTCATCAGTTAATAGAGTTTGTCAGTTTTATTACGTCGATGCAACCTAGACGCTAGTGGGTAAAGATAGGTCCTAATCCCACCCGAGTATGTGTAGATTGGGTTCGTTCTCCCATGCTTTGCTCCGGATCCGAGGCACAATTTCGGCAGCACCTCCCCACTGTTCTCCTGATACATGTCTCGGCAATAAGCAGAGAGGATGTGTACCGGGAGAACAATAGGGAGGCACTGAAAAAATTCTGCATCGGATCCGAAGCAAAGAATATGGGAAAACGAACTCAATCTACACATACTCTGGCTGTCCATGGACAACCTTGGACAATTCAAAAGAATCGTGGCTATAAATATGCTAATGAATGCATATTTATAGATGTAACCCTTTCGAACGGGAGACGCATAGTGGTCACGCATACTAATGATTGAAGACACCTATAGCTAGCAAGTTTCATCGGCACGAAGACCGAAACAGAGGAAATAAGGGGGCAGGAGGAGATGTCATTTGTGCTCACCCACGAACGTAGGGGCGGAGCTCGTCGAACACACGGGGAGGTCGTCAAACACCAGACCCTCGCAGCGACGAAACAACTACACATTTAAATCCACCTGATCAACATAAATATGATGTTTTGTACAAGAAAATCAAAAAATATATGACCTAACTCATAATTCAAAAATATATGACCCGTTGGCCTCTGGAAGGACGAAGAGCACCTTTTTCGGGATCGGGGTGTCGGGGGTGTCGTGTCGGGGTCGGGGTGGCGCGGGTGTCGTGTCGGGGTAGGGGTGTCATGTCGGGATCTGGGGTGTCGTGTCGGGGTGTCGGGGCGTCGGGGTGTCGTGTCGGGGGTCGGGGTGTCGGTGGTGTCGTGTCAGGGTAGGGGTGTTGTGTCGGGGTGTCGGGGTGTCGTGTCGGGGTCCGGGGTGTCGGTGGTGCCGTGTCGGCGATGCTCGCCCCGGTTACGTCGGCACCGACACACCCCATCGCCGATCCTCGACCCAGTTTTCCTTTTTTCCTTTTCTTCTTCTCCTCTTCTCCTCCTTTTCTTCTTCTTCTCCTTCTCCTCCTCCTCCTCCTCTTCTTCTTATTCTCCTTCTTCTTTTTCTTATTTTCTCCTCCTCCTCCTCCTCCTCCTTTTCTTCTTCTTTTTCTTCTTCTCCTTGCTCTCCTTCTTCTTCGTCTCCTTCTCCTCCTCTTCTTCTTCTATCTTCTTCTTCTTCTTCATTTCCTCTCCTCCTCCTCCTCCTAACTAACTAACTAACTTACTAACTTAACAGAAAAACTAACTAACTAACTTATTTTTTTCTAACCTAATAAACTAAACTAAACTAATTAATCCTAAATCTAAAAAACCGAAGAAAAAACTAAACCTAATTAAACTCACCGATGGGGGTTGGGGCGGCGGCGGGGTGCGGCAGCGGCGGTGCGTTGGTCTCGGCGTGCGGGGCGGCCTGGTCAGGGCCGATGGAGGGGGAAGGGGAGGGGGCGGCATCGCCGCAGGGGAGGAGCGGGGCGGGGCGGATGGAGGATGCCGGGCAGGGCAGGGGGCAGGGGAGGGGACCATGGAGGAGGCCGGGGAAGGGGAGGATGTAGGGGTGGGCCGGTGGAGGAGGTCGCCGGGGCAGGGGAGGGGGCGGGGTGGTGGCGGTGGGGGTCGGGGCGGCGGCGGGGGGAAGTGGGCGGCGCGGCGGTCCAGAGCAGCGTGGGGTCGGGTGGCGGTGGGGTCGCGGTCGGGGGCGGTGGGTGTGCGGTCGGGGAGAGAGAGACAGAGACAGAGACAGACAAGAGAGGAGGGGAGTAACGACCGTTAGATAGGAAGTTATTTGCCGTCCTCTAGCGGACGGCAAAGACTCTTTGCCGTCAGCTAGCAGACGGCAAAGAGGTGTGGTGGGCCATTGCCCTAAGCTAGCCTCCACTGGGCCCCCACCCCCACCTCTTTGCCGTCTTCTAGCCGACGGCAAAGAATCTTTGCCATCAGCTAGCAGATGGCAAAGAACTTGCTGATGGTAAAGCCGCCCTTTGCCGTCCGTTTTCTGCTAGTTGATGGCAAAGCCACTCTTTTCCGTCCACTAGCAGACGGCAAAGATGTGGCAGACGGAAAATCTTGTGATTCTAGTAGTGTTAGCAAGTTGTTGATTCGTCTGAATGGGACTCGACACATGCAAATGTTAACATTGTCGGTTGTTGTTGCAAAGGTCATTCTGGTGGAGGACGACGAGGAGCAACTGGACACTTTGCGCACTCAAATCCGAAGAGCTTCATCAGTGCAGGCGCCTCGGCGCTCGACTGCAGAGTCCTCCTAGGGGATAGGTGACTCGACACAACTCAGAGCTGAACCCACAGCACCTCTATCGCATGCTCCTCCAGCTGTCTCGACCATTGTGATGTCAACTCCAACCGGACCCACTCAGACTGCCTCAGCTTCCCCAGCAACCATGTAAATCCCACCTGTGACGGCCTTCTCTCTACATCGCGTTCCAAATGATCAGACCGGAGCTGCAAAGGAGGTCATGATCCAGGCGGAGCAGATCATGCTGAGAACCAAGGAGGCATACGAGGCGAGCAAGCTGGCTTATGACGGCAGCACAGTCCTCCGCACCAATGTCTGAGTAAGTTCGATTGTAAGTACATTTCCTATTGAATTCATGTCTTTTCTTGGCTTTTGTACACCCAGTGGGTGATAATTGTAGAATGTTTGAAACTTCCCCACTCGAACAGATCGGATCGTAGTCGAGTAGGATTGGGATCGATTTTACGCGTGGTACTAGAGTCACTCGACATGTCGAGTGTTTTTTTTCTGACGAGTAACTCAACGGATCAAGAGTTAACCATCTCAGTGGGGGCACTCTTAGTGCACCCACATGTTGTCACAGGGCTGGCCATGTTGAATGTTTTAATAACCAGTGGGGGCATGCTAAGTGCACCCACTGGGTGTAATCCCCGAGGCTAATGTTAATCACAGACGATAAGAGTAAGCTTGAAAACTTGTCATACGCGCGGTACTAGAGTCACTCGACATGTCGAGTGTTTTTTTTCTAGCGAGTTAGTCGACGGATCGAGAGTAACCGTCTCAGTGGGGGCACTCTTAGTGCAGCCATTGGGTGTAGTCCCCAAGACCGCTGTCGAGTGCTTGCACTGGCAGGGGTCTTAATAGAGACAACTTTGAATTTTTTTTATGGTGTGTGGAGCGCCAGGGCCACTCGACATGTCGAGTGGACTTTTTGCTTGAATTCTTCTTAGGTTGTTCCAAGGTTGTAAGATAGTCATTCGTCAGTGTTCATAACTCAGTTGACTGTCCCAGGCACCACTTGCCGATTGAATTCCTGTCTTTTGTTGGTTCCAGAGAGCTTGTGAACTTGGGAGGCAGTACAAGGACGTGGAGGATGAAAGGAACCGGCTACGATTGGATCTGGTGGTCTCCAACAATGCTCTGGAGTGAGCGCGTGCCGAGATGAAGTCTTTGGGAGGTAATTACTGCTGACTCTCTGCATTCCCCTCTTCATTCTTCATGTTTTGAACCGAGAGCTCTCACTCGAACAGACGTATGCAATGAAAACCGTCGACTCCAAGCGCGACTCAACAAATGTTGTTTCTTTAGATTCCATGAAGAAGGCGCTGGAGGAGAAGGACAAGGCACTTGCTGACGCCCAACGAGTGGCCAGGGACAAGATTGAAGCTGCAGATTGGAAGCTGGCGGCCGCCAAGAAGCTGGAGGAGGAGAACACCAAGCTGAAGCAGGAGCGTGCTGACCTCGTCAAAAGGAGCAATGGCCTAGAGAAGCATTTGGGTGAATTCTCGAGGAATATGTATATTCTGCTCGACTGTGAGTGTTTCTTGTCGACTGAAGTTTGTAAAAAATTTGAGGGTCGTAGTTCACCGGTTCTCCTCCCATTCTCCATTCTTCAACAGAATTCTGCCAAGACTTTGGGAAGGAGACAGAAGAGGTTGAGCCCAATCTAGATCCCACCAAGTCACCAGTTGCCGATGCAGTGGTCATGAACATGCTGAGACTCAACTTCTGGCTCCAAGGCGTCCAGGCATATATTGCCTGACTGAAATCTGCAATGGAGAGAATCGACAAGGAGCTATGGCCTAAGGACACTCTTCAGCTCGACCTCAACTCTATAATGGTTCGTCTGAATGAACTTCCCAGTCGAGTGCAAGCCTGGAAGAAATCTGTTGCTCGTTGCGGGGCCGATGTGGCGTTATCACTTGTCGGGGTCCATTGCTGGGACGTGAGGGAGGAGAAGCTGAAGGAGCTCCAGGTGGTAAACACGAAAAAAATTCTAGTTTGAGGACTTCATGGAAACATTCATTGAGGCACCCACCAAAATCGCCGACGGCATCGACTTAGACACTTTTGTCGAGCCTGCCAGCCCGTCACCCGTTTAAAGAACTTGGTCTTTGGAAGAAACACTTATATTTTCCTCGGTATGCCGAGTGGAATTGTATCCCTTAAAACTTCATTCAGGCCTTAGGCCTGAGCACATTGGCTTCCGCACAAAACATTTATCCGTGGTTTACCCTTTTTATTTTATTCTTATTTGGTTTTCAATTGTCTGTTCAACTGAGTTTGTTTTTAACTTAAGCGAAGAGTGTTCGTGGATAAGCCCCCAAGTGTGAGGGTTGTTCATCACTCGGAATAGTTTTCAACTTAGGCGAATGTCGATTCACAGCTAAGTCCCCGAGTGTGAGGGGTGCTCACCACTCGGAGGTATGTTTTTTTGAACCTAAGCAAAGACAGATTCGCAAATAGGCCATCGAGTGAACGGACTACTATCCACTCGACAGGGTTTTTAACTTAGGCAGAAGCATGTTCGCAGCTAAGCCCCCGAGGGTGAGGACTGGTCATCACTCGGAGTATTTTTCAAACTTAGGCGAATGTCGATTCGCAGCTAAGTTGTCGAGTGAATGGATTACTATCCACCCGACGAGGTTTTTAACTTAGGCGAAACGTGTTTCGCAGCTAAGCCCCCGAGTGTGAGGATTGCTCATCACTCTGAGTATTTTTGAACTTAGGCGACTGTCGATTCGTAGCTAAGTTGTCGAGTGAATGGATTACTATCCACCCGACGAGGTTTTCAACTTAGACGAAACGTGTTTCGCAGCTAAGCCCTCGAGTGTGAGGATTGCTCATCACTCGAAATATTTTCGAACTTAGGCGAATGTCGATTCACAACTAAGTTCTCAAGAGAAAGGATTACTATCCACCCGACGAGGTTTTTAACTTAGGCGAAATGTGTTTCTCATCTAAGCCCCCGAGTGTGAGGATTGCTCATCACTCAGAGTATTTTTGAACTAAAGAGAAGATGGATTTGCAAATAGGCTGTCAAGTGAATGGACTTCTATCCACCCAATAGGGTTTCTAACTTAGGAAAAAGCATGTTCGCAGCTAAGCCCCCAAGGGTGAGGATTTCTCATCACTCGGGGTATTTTCGAACTTAGGCGAATGTCGATTCACAGCTAAGTTGTCGAGCGAATGGATTACTATCCACCCGACGAGGTTTTTCACTTAGGCAAAACGTGTTTCGCAGCTAAGCCCCCGAGCGTGAGGATTGCTCATCACTCGGAGTATTTTTTAACCTAAGAGAAGACGGACTCGCAAATAGGCCATCGAGTGAATGGACAGCTATCCACCCGACAGGGTTTTTAACTTAGGCGAAACATGTTCACAACTAAGCCCCTGAGTGTGAGGATTGCACATCACTCGGAGTATCCCCAAGAATGTGACTGTACAATTGGAACCGACGATATATATTGCACAAATGTGAATTGCATTGATGAAGTATTCTTATTACATCAGAAGATCCCTGTCTGAAGTATAAAAACGCTGGAGCAGATCTGCATTCCAGGCTCGTGGCTCGTCTATCCGCTTCATGAGATTGTACAGGTGATAGTCTCCATTGTTTAGCACCTTAGTGACGATGAAAGGACCTTCCCAAGCAAGAGCAAGATTGTGAGGTCGGTGTTGATTCACTCGAAGCACAGGATCTCCCTCATGAAACGACCGACTCTTGACATTCTTCTCATGGAAGCGCCGGAGGTCCTGCTGATAGGTAGTAGTCCAGATCAGAGCCATCTCTCATTCCTCCTCCAGAAGATCTACACCGTCCTGTTTGGCCTGTTCAGTGTCAGCCTGAGAATACAGCTCGACTCGAGGAGAATTGTGGGCCAAGTCACTTGGCAATATGGCTTCAGCACCATAGACAAGGAACAAAGGAGTTCGTCCAGTCGACCGATTAGGTGTTGTCCTCAGACCCCACAAAACAGACGGCATCTCAGTTACCCAGGCTCCGGCGGCATGATTCAAATTGCGCATGAGACGAGGCTTCAGACCTTGCAGGATGAAACCATTAGCCCGCTCGACTTGCCCATTGGTTTGAGGATGCGCAACAGATGCATAATCCATTCGGGTGCCTTGGAAGTTACAGATGTTCCTGAATTCTTCTGAGTCAAAATTAGTGTCTTTGTCCGTGATGTTGCTGTGCGGAATGCCGTATCGATAAATTATCTCTCTCATGAACGTGACCGCCGTACGGGAGTTCAGCTTCTTGATTGGCTTGCATTCTATCCACTTGGTGAATTTGTCGACTGCTACCAACAAGTGAGTGAATCCTCCTTTTCCGGGTCAAAAAGGGCCAACCATGTCGAGTCCCCAAATTGCAAACGGCCAGGCAAGAGAAATTGTCTTCAGAGAAAACGCCGGCTTGTGTGACAGGTTCGCATAGAACTGGTAACCATCGCAATGATCAACGATGTCTTTAGCCATCTCATTAGCTCGTGGCCAGTAAAAACCAGCTCGGTGTGCTTTAGCGACAATCGTCCTTGAATACGCATGGTGGCCGCAAGTTCCCAAGTGAATCTATTCTCGAATCATTCGACCTTCCTCGAGGGAAATGCAGCGTTGGGTGACACTAGTCGCACTCTCTCTGAACAGCTGATCTCCCATCACAGTGAAAGCCTTGGACCTGCGCACAATCTGTCGAGCCTCTGTTTCATCTTCAGGGAGCTCTTGTCTGAGGATATAGGCACTGTAAGGCACAGTCCAATCGGGAATGATAACCAGAATTTCCATGACCAGGTCAATCACTGCAGGGACATCGACTTCTGTCGAGTCAGTGGAACTCAAAGCCTGTGGGGGCTCTTCGGTGAAAGAATCTTCTTGAACTGAAGTAGTGTGTAAGTGCTCCAAGAACACATCGTTGGGGATAGGCCGTCGAGTGGAACCAATCTTGGATAGTTCATCGGCCACCTGATTTTTCAGTCGGGGAACATGATGAAGTTCCAGGCCTTCAAACTTCTTCTCCAACTTCCGGACTGCGTTGCAGTATCCAGTCGTAGAGGGGTTTCGAACATCCCGCTCTTTCATCACTTGATTCACCACCAGATCTGAGTCACCATAAACCATCAGGCGCTTGACGCCGAGTAAGATAGCCATGTGGAACCCATATAATAGTGCTTCATACTCTGCCTCATTGTTGGAGGAATCAAAGTGAATTTGCAAGACATAGTTGAGCTTGTCGCCCCTAGGAGATATCAGGAAAACCCTAGCACCAAACCCATTCAACATTTTGGAGCCATCAAAGAACATTGTCCAATGCGTCGAGTGAACTTGGATAGGCTGTTGCGGTTCGATCCACTCGGCCATGAAATCCGCCAATGCTTGGGACTTGATTGCTTTTTTGGCTTCGAATCTGATGTCAAAGTGTCCAAGCTCGATTGCCCATTTAGCCACTTGACCTGATGCATCTCGATTATTGAATATTTCGGACAATGGAGCATCACCGATGACTGAAATCGAGTGGTCTTGGAAATAATGCGCCACCTTCTTCGCTGATAGGTAAATACCATAAACCAGCTTCTGATAGTGTGGATATCTTTGCTTTGAGGGGGACAAAACTTCTGTGACATAATAAACTGGCCGTTGTACTTTATAAGCTTTACCCTCCTCTTCTCACTCGACAGTCAGTATTGTACTGACGACTTGATTTGTGGCCGCGATGTACAGGACCAACGGCTCTTTGCTGGCAGGAGCGGCAAGCACCGGCTGGGTGGAGAGCAGGGCTTTAAGCTCAACAAACGCTGCTTCGGCTTTGGGAGTCCAGTCGAACGTGTCAGACTTCTTCATCAATTGATATAAAGGCAGAGCCTTCTCACCAAGACGAGAAATGAATCGACTCAATGCTGCCAAGCAACCTGTGAGCTTCTGAACATCGTGCACTCGCACGGGAGTCTTCATACGGGTAATGGCACTGATTTTCTCGGGGTTGACATCAATTCCTCGCTCGGAAACGAGAAAACCGAGTAACTTGCCGCCAGGGACGCCGAAAGTACACTTGGACGGATTCAGCTTTATGTCGAATCACCTCAAATTGGCGAATGTCTCGGCCAGTAGGTCGGAACCTTTGCGGGACTTGACCACTATATCGTCCATGTACGCCTCGACATTCCGAGGGATCTGGTCGAGTAAACATTTCTGAATCATGCGCATAAAAGTAGCGTCGGCATTCTTAAGACCAAAAGGCATGGTGATGTAACAAAAACACCTGAATGGGGTGATGAAGGTTGTCTTTATTTCGTCCGAGCCATACAGATGGATCTGATGGTACCCAGAATAAGCATCCAAAAACGGTAAACGGTCACACCCCGTTGTCGAGTCAACAATTTGATCTATGCGGGGGAGCAAAAAATGATCTTTTGGGCACACCTTGTTGAGATGTTTGAAGTCAATGCACATGCGCAACGACTTATCTTTTTTTGGCACCATCACAACATTCGAGAGCCACTCGAAGTGGTAAATCTCCCGAATGAACATGTCTTGCAAGAGACGGGCCACTTCTTCTCCGATCGCCTTGCGCTTCTCCACCGCTGAGCGACGCAAATGCTCCCTGACGGGTTTGGCTTTCGGATCCACTCGCAGACGGTGCTCAGCCAGCTCCCTAGGAATCCCCGACATGTTAGCAGGCTTCCATGCAAAGATATTCCAGTTCTCACAGAGGAACTGGATGAGCTCGGCTTCCTATTTGCTGTCGAGTGTTGATGAGATATTCGTCGGGGCAGTAGTAGGATCCGTCGGATGGATGTGTACCTTCTTCACCTCCCCTGCCGACTGAAATGCCGACTCGGAAGCCGGCTTCTTTGCACGGAGCAAGTCGGTAGGGTCTACGGTTTTCTTGTACTCCTCCAACTCAACCATGGCCATCTGGTGATCGGTGATCTTGGAGCCTTGCTGGAGGCACTCTTCGGCCCGCTGTCAATTGCCAATGACCGTGATCATGCCCTTAGGGCCTGGCATTTTCAACTTGAGATACACATAACATGGTCAGGCCATGAAACGTGCATACGCGGGTCGACCCAGAATGGCGTGGTAAGCACTCTTGAAATCCACGACTTCAAATGTCAACTTTTCTTTTCGGAAATTTTTGTCATTCCCGAATGCCACATCCAATGATATCTAGCCGAGTGACTTGGCCTTCTTTCCTAGGATGACCCCGTGAAACTGCATGCCGCTCTCACTCAAACGGGACATCGGAATGCCCATCCCTTTCAGGGTATCCGCATAGAGAATGTTCAGGCCGCTGCCACCGTCCATGAGGACCTTTCTTAGTCGAGTCCCCCCACCACTGGATCAACTACCAGAGTCTGTCGACCGGGAGTGGCCACATGAGCAGGATGGTCGGTCTGGTCGAATGTGATAGCATATTGGGACCATTTGAGGTAGGTGGGGGTGTCTGGTATAGGCATGTTGATTTCTCTGTTGATGACTTTCAGACGGCTCTTGCTCTCGACATCAGCAAAGATCACCAGTGTAGCAGTGACATCCGGGAATGTTTCCTTTTCCTCATCTTCATCTCCTTTCTCAGGAGATTTATCACTCGGCTATTCTCCCTTGAATTGCTGAATAAGGGTCCGACACTGTCGAGTGGCGTGCTTGGGCAAAATCAGATTGCCTTTAACAGCGTTCCTCGTGTCTATTACACACGGCTGATCCATGATATCAGTTCCTGACTGATTTTTCCCTTTCTTGGGGGCGCACTATGCCTTACCTTTGCCCTTGTTCTTCAACTGAGTCGCCAGTGATGTCGCTTCTGCCTGAACCGGATCTTCAGCCTTTCGCTTCTGTTTCCGATTGTTGCTGCCGCCAGCCTCATTGATGATTGCCTTTCCTTTGCCGCTATGGAGACAGTCTTCTTCCTCGCCATTGGCATACCGAGTGGTGATTTCCATCATCTTGCCAAGTGAAATATCACCCGTTCGTCCAAACTTCAGATAAAGTTCTCTGTATCTCACACCGGCCTTGAATGCACAAACAGCCTGATGTTCCGACACATTCTCCACTGTATGATGCAGAGTGGACCATCGCTGAATATAATCCCTTAAAGTTTCATTGGGCTTATGGATACAGTGTTGTAAGTCGACCAGACCTGCCGGATGCTTGCAAGTGCCCTCAAAGGTTTGGACAAACACTCGGGCAAGATCCTCCCAGCAATGTATACTGGAAGGAGCCAGGCGATTAAGCCAAGCCCGAGCTGAACCATCCGTCATCAGAGACAGGTGCTTCATTGCCACATTGTCATTTCCGCCACGAAATTTCACAGCCACTCGGTAATCATCTAACCAAGTCTCCGGCTTTGATTCGCTAGAAAAATTCCCAATTCCCGCCACCAACCTGAAGTTGGGGGGAATCTCCGCAGAACATATGGCTCTGCTGAAACATTCAGGACCAGAAACCATGGCCTAGCTACCACTCGGAAAATCTCTGTCGTATCCTTCCCTATGGGCTCTGCCCCTGTCAATCTGCTTCTGAACAAGGAGGGCACGGGCGTCAAAGCCCGCATTCCGCTCATCACCGAAGGAGCGCCTGTCGTCCTGGCGCCGGGGCACGTACGGACCACTCCGCGGAGGAGTGGGCACTCGATAGTGGTCTTCGCGGTGAAACTGATCTCTGTCTTGCCCTTCATGGAAACCGTCGCCCCGACGGCGCAAGAGCGATCCAGGGCTGTGTGCCGACTGAACAGTCTCTGCCCTGGGTGAATTGTTGTGTATCCTGTTGCGGGACTGAGAAACTACTGAATTCTGACGCTGCACTGCATCTAACAGTGCTCTGATCTGCATCAACCCTCTTCCAGCCTCTGACCGGGACGGCTAAATGGAATCTGCTATCTTAGCAGCAACAACAACATTTAACACAGGAGTTCGATATACCTCAACATCTTCACGAGATCCATTCAGAAATAGCTGTCGCTGACGTCGACTAGGGCGTGACGAGGGACGCCAACTGTCGTGGGAACGAGCCTGACAGTAGATTGTAGGGATACGAAAGGAGAGGGCAGAGTCCTAGCTACGACGAGGATGTACACATGGATGTATGAGTTTATGCCCCTCTCGTGGAGGTAAGAGCCCTACGTCTCAATGCTTGGGAGCTTATGTCGTGTGGAATATAGACATTACAATGGTTGCGAACCTTTGTGCAGGAGGGGAGGGGCGGTTATATAGAGTTTGCTGCCCCTCATAATTACCCAGCATCTAAGGGTCCGATCGTGGGGTTAAAGTCTGCCGTTATTGGTAACGTACGCAATAAAAGCTACTAATGACAATTGAACCAACGTCTGCCCGTTGGGCTCTTGATGATGGCTCCTGGTCTTCAAGTCCTCTTATGTAGTGTCCTCTTATGTAGTGTCCTTAGGTAGGGCATATGTAGGCCTCCTATGTAGTGTCCTCTTATGTACTGTCCTCTTCCTGCTTGATCTTCAAGTCCTCTTATGTAGTGTCCTTAGGTAGGGTATATGTAGGCCTTGCCTAGGAACATACCCTAGGTACGTATCCTCGTCACATATCCTATGGGTGCCATCCCTGTCCTCATCTGATCAACCCTTGAGTTTCAGGAGTGGGGCATACCTAAGCCTGCATAATCTCTGGTCCATCTAATTTTTGCGTAGAGTACATTGTTACCTAATCGGGCAAATGCACATCAGCAAGGTAGTGACAACAGAGCCGACGAGAAAGTATTCGAGTACAAATATGTGGCACAGAAAAGTAGATAAGAAAAGCAAAATCTAGTCCCCCACTAATGCAAGTTGTGGCTATGAGATAGACTTTTGTATAGTTATCTATGTTTCTCGGCTGCATTTGTCAAATTTTCATGCCATAAGCTAAGATCATGATTTGCGGATAATTCATTAGGCCTGCTTCATATAATTGCCTAACTTCTCAATTTTATTCGGCATGTACACCATGGGCGGAACAGGGAAACACTTTCTATCTATAGCTTGATACAAAGCCATCACCGGACATGTCCATTCACATCGATTAATTTTAAATCTCACAACCACAAATTTTCATCATAAGCAAAAGTAGAAATCCCGCCGGACGGGAGTTAACCACTCACCATTCCCGCGTCTAATCCATTTGTAATCGCTCATCCCATAACTCTCACGATTCTACTCGTCGCCAGCCGCATTTGCCCATTCTCTTCGACATTACACACATCTCCCTGAGCTAGCCTCGCCAAACTCCCTTCCCATCGCCTCGCACACACGTGCCTCCTTTTCACATCGTCGTCGGCGACCTCATGGGGCAGTTGCACTCTCCTGCTCCTCCCCGCTACATTGTACTATCCACCAATGCGACCCCAGGCTGCATCGTGCCATCCCGGACGTGCATGGTCGGGCCTGCAATCCCCGTTTGTGGTTCGTGCTTCGCCAGGTTACCATCGACAGATCGGTGTTGACATCCGTTGGATAGTTGATGTCCAGCATGATGTGTGATACCTCGTGTTCTTATATTGAATAATGTGTGACCGTACAAAATTAATGATTAGTTTCAATGTAATTATTGTTCGGATCACAAAACTGTGCACTCACATATTAGCAACTATCATCGGTAATTACCAATTTAGAAATTTTGTGCATCATATTTTTTAGAGCGTTTCCATTATGCAAAGTTATATGCTGACATCGCTAGATATGATGCTTCCAAATATCCACGTTGCCTAGAGTTAGCAAGATTTCAATCATTCTTCCACTCTTTATCCATTTGTCTTATGTTAAGATATCATAACACTGATGTTTTCAAACATTCATGCTTCGTTAGTATTGCATATGTGCTTCTGTCAGCCCACCAAATTGAAGTCTCTTCCTGGAAATAGTTCATTCCTATTCATGTTTCTCGCTATATTCACATCAGCCTATTTTCGCATTAACTAATGGATTTATATTCGTATTTCCTCAAGAAGCACAACTTTCTTCGTCCTATCATGCTATCAGTCAAAATAAATACTCTTGGCGTGTCATATATTTGTTGTGATAGAAATAAATGATTGCTTCCTATCATCCATGGTGCATGGTCCCTACTTTTATTTGTGGCACATGTTTCTATGTTCAATTTTTTTGCTTCAACCATGTAAGTATGTGCTTCTTTTATTGTACACTCTTTACCAACCATTAGCAAAACAGTGTATGCTTATACCGCTAGTTAGTGTTCCTCCTGCTAGTGAAATGTTATTGCACAAATTTGGCATATTAGTATCAACAAGTACCAGTGTGGGCTTCTTCTTTTTTTTCTCACCGAAGGTTTCTATTGCAGAGACACTATGCTTCACCCGATCCTAGTACAAAAGTTGTACTAGTTTAGTATCGATGATCTAGTACAAAAGTTATACTAGATTAGTATAACATCTGCGACATTTAATTTGGGACGGGGGAGTGGTTTATTAGTCCTCTTTCGGTAATAATTTATCATAATTTTATAACTAATAAATTATAAGTTATACGTAGTAAAATAATATCATGAAAATCTTACTCAAATCCGAATCCAACAATATATATTTTATGACGTGCATTTAGATTTTGTTAGTCAAATATGTGGTCAAACTTTAACCTAAAATACAATAAGACTAATAAACCCATGAAAAGATAGTATTTGCTATTTTCTAACCCTATATGTTGAAAATACCAAGCTATGATTATTTTTATGAATTTTATATATTATGCAATATCTTTTATATATTTTAGAATTAGTACAATATGCTGCTATAATGATTATACATGTCCAGAAGAAGGCTACAGGCTTCCAATTTTGTCTGAAAATTTTGAATACACGGTCTTCATTTCCTGGGCCCGCCCCTGATTAGAACCGACTGAATTGTCAGGCACTAGTCAATAGGGGTGGAAAGTGGTAGTGGATAATCCGAAATATCCAATATTCGTATTCGAGAAAATGCCTGTTCGTATCTGAAACATCCGCATCCGAACCAAAATGGAAATGGAAATTATCCATATCTGAATTTATTTAACAAATACAAAACAAATATGGTATGAGATTTTGACACAAATGTGGATATGGAAATGGATATATCCGTATCCGAATAAGATTATGGGATGTAATTTTCAAAATTCTAGGCCCAATATTCCAATTATCCAACATAAAAGCCAAATAAGTGGTCAAATTTTACTCTTTGTATGATTAAACTTAGAGATTATTATGCATTACAATAGTATTTATTCATAAACCGAATTTCCATTGACTTATGGTATGCCACAAGTTGATTATTTAGTGTCACATAGCTATTCACTAATTTACTTAAGCAATATGTCGATATTATTCGTATCCGTTCTGATTCGAGTAAACATTCGTTACGTATCCGTATTCGAATAACATCCGAGCCGCATCCGTATTCGACAACATCCGTATCCGCATTCATATTCGTTTTGAAAATATGAAAACGGAAGTGGTAAGAGCACTAGTCAACATATATATTGCCCTCACGCACGGGGTCACCCAAACGGCCAAATTAGTCTTAGTAGTTGACCCTTCTCCATCCATGGCTTTTAGTAGGTAGGTTCGTTGAATGAGAGACCAACCCACGCTAGCCACACAGAGCTGCCCCTGCAGTAGACACTTAAGATATTTTGTTCTTGATTCCCTTGCTCTCAAGGCAAACACAGAGAGGAATCCAGAACTGTCAAGTAGCCAAGAGACGGTGCGTTTCTTGCGCAACTGCAAGTCTCGAGCTAATTGGTGCACAAGCCATGCTTCGTCACGAGCTTTTCCACCTGGCCACTCTGTTCCTTCTCGTCGTGGCCGCTGCCGGCGTCGTCGACGGGCAGCAGTTCGCCTACAATGGCTTTGCGGGCAGGAACCTCGATCTCGACGGCGTGGCCGGGGTCACGCCCAACGGCCTCCTCATGCTCACCAACGGCACCATCCAGATGAAAGGCCACGCCTTCCACCCATCTCCGCTGCCATTCCGGGCCGCGCGGTCCTTCGCCACCACCTTCGTCTTCGGCATATTCGGGCAGTACATCGACCTGAGCGCCCCCGGCTTGGCCTTCGTCGTCACCACGTCCAAGGAGATGCTCGCCACCGCGCTGCCAGGCCAGTTCCTGGGCCTCCTCAACACCACCAACAACACCAACCCCAACGCCCACTTCTTCGCCGTCGAGCTCGACACCCTCCTCAACGTCGATTTCGGCGACATCAACAGCAACCACGTCGGCATCAACGTGGACAGCCTCATGTCACGAGCTGCCGCCGACGCCGGTTACTACGACGACGCCACGGCGCAGTTCCAGAACCTAAGCCTCATCAGCCGGAAGGCAATGCAGGTGTGGGTGGACTACGATGGCGCCGCCACGGAGATCACCGTCGCCATGGCTCCCCTCGGCGTCGCCAGGCCCAACAAGCCCTTGCTACGAACCACCGTGAACCTCTCCACCGTGCTGCAGCACCAGGATACGGCCTACGTCGGCTTCTCGTCGGCCACGGCGGTCCTCTTCGCACGACACTTCGTCGTCGGCTGGAGCTTCGCGCTGGACGGGCCAGCGCCGATGCTGAACATCTCGTCGTTGCCAGCCCTGCCGCCCACGGGGCCGAAGCCACGGTCCATAGTGCTGGAGATCGTGCTGCCCATAGCTTCGGCCACGGTGGTTCTGGCCGTCGGCATCGCTGTTTACATCTTCGTACGACGGCGACTCAGGTACGCGGAGGTCCGGGAGGACTGGGAGGTCGCGTTCGGGCCGCAGCCCTTCTCCTACAAGGACCTGCACCAGGCGACCAAGGGGTTCAGCGAGACCAACCTACTCGGGGCGGGAGGCTTTGGAAGCGTCTACAAGGGCGTGCTCCGCAAGCCCGACATGGACACCGAGGTGGCTGTGAAGAAGGTGTCCCACCAGTCAAGGCAGGGGATGAAGGAGTTCATAGCCGAGGTCGCGAGCATGCGCCGGCTGCACCACCGCAACCTGGTGCAGCTGCTCGGCTATTGCCGGCGAAAGGGAGAGCTTCTCTTGGTCTACGATCACATGCCAAATGGTAGCCTCGACAAATACCTACACGATCCCATGCCTAGCAAGGGTACATTGGAGTGGACTCAGAGGTTCCACATCATCAGGGGCGTGGCTTCAGGGTTATCGTACCTTCACGAGGATTGGGAGCAAATCGTCATCCATCGAGACGTCAAGGCAAGCAACGTGCTCTTGGATGGCGAGATGAACGCGAGGCTAGGGGATTTCGGCCTAGCAAGGTTGTACGACCATGGATCGGATGCGCACACCACCCACGTGGTAGGCACCATGGGCTACCTAGCCCCAGAACTAGGGCACACCGGCAAGGCAACCCCATCTACCGATGTCTTTGCCTTTGGTGCCTTCCTCCTGGAGGTCACCTGTGGGCGGAGGCCTATCGAGCATGACGAGCGAACCAACCGTGTCATGCTCGTGGACTGGGTCGCCGAACACTGGCGTAAGGGTTCAATCACCATGGCGGCAGACATTAGGATGCCAAACAGTTTTTGCCTTGACCAGGTCTCTCTAGTGCTGAAACTCGGGCTTCTATGCTCCCATCCGTTGCCCAATGGAAGGCCAACCATGCGACAAGTCGTGCAGTACCTCGACGGCGATGTGCCCCTCCCTGAGTTTTCGCCGGAGTATCTCGGCTCAACCATGCTGGAGCTGATGTACAGCGCCGAGTTTTTTAACAAGAATCTAACGTCATCTGTGTCACCGGGTGTCATTTCTTATCTCTCCGGAGGAAGGTGACAAGGTGCATGTGTTGTACAAGCTTTTTTATGCTTTGTATAAGGGGTATAATTTAGTTGGAGTTGTAAACCTTGTATACCCTTGAAAGATGTAACTAGCACTTTGTACAAGTTTTTTTTATGCTTTATATTTCATTCTGAATGATTGGAATGGTTTACTTTTTTTCTGTATAGATGTATTTTTTTTTTCTTTTGAAAATGAGACGGGTTTCCCCCACCCCAACTTTCCTTATATAGATGTATGGTTATAACAAACAGGTGTATCGTGCATGCTACCTGCTTATGATCGATGTTCCTAACTGGTTCATGATGCATGGTGATGTGCATGTATTACTACTTCTTGTTAATATGTTAATATGTTCATCTTTTGGTGTTAATATGTTGTATCAAACAATGATCGTTTATCCATGCAAAAAAAAAAACAATGATCGTTTACTGTGTTAACACTACTATAACTACGAATTTTGGCCACTGTATATTTTGGTAACAGCGATGGATCTCAGAAATTTCCGCGTTTTACAACGGTGCCGTATCATCTAAGCAACGAATTGCACTGGACAATTTCGTTTTTGTTTTCTCAAGGAGGACTAGTCTTACGCGCTGACATATTCAAGATCCATCCATAGCCATTCCAGTAGCATTCCAGTATGTACATCCTTATCATATCTCTGTGTAGTATCTGACTTTGAACATGCCCAACGACACGATCACTATCGTCTGTGCACCACACCGTTAAAGTCTAGGGCATGCATGATTCGATCACAAACGAAGCAAGTTTTGGTCAGCCGCCCATGATTCAGTCATACTGCTGAGTTTTGTCCAGGAACCTATGCCGGTCCAAGGCTTCACCGGCGCCAACGGCCAGTACCAGGGCCTCCTCCATGCCACCAACGGCACAGCCAGCCGTCCAGGGCCCCCGTCTTGGCCGTCAAGCTGAACACCATCCGGAGCCCCGAGTTTCACAACATCAACAGCAACCATGTGGGCATCAGCGTCAACAGCCTCGTGTCGCGGCAGGCCTAACCGGCTGGGTACTACGACGACGGCGGTGGGCAGCCAAAATGACGAAAATTTAACAGAAATTTGACCAAAATTTGCATTATTTAACCAAAGTCTATTTTTTCAGCCAAAATGTACTTTCGGCCCCAGACCAATATGGCAGAAATTCTACAAAAATCCATTTTTCCGGCCGAAAAACAAAACACACTCCATACAACTCGAGGTGACATTAGAGCATCACCAACAGCGACGGCAAAACACGCGCGTGGTAAAGCCGTTTTTTAGAGCGCGCGGCAAAAAAAGGCGCGCTCCCGCGGCGGCAAAAGCGCGCGCGGCAAAGGATTGCGCGTGCTAGATTTGCCGCGCCGCTTACCGCGCGCCTATAAAGCACGGCGCTCGCCACGCGCCCTCTCGCCGCTCTCTCCCCTCCCTCGCTCGTCACGTGCCCTCTCGCCGCCCTCTCGGCGCTCTCTCCTCTCCCTGTCGCCGCCGACGCGCCACCATGCCGCCTCGCCGCCGTGGAACGTCTGGCTACCGCGGCGTCCGAGCGCGCCCGTCCGGCGCGTTCTCCGCGGAGATCCGCTACGGTCCGATGCGTCTCCAGCTCGGCACCTTCGAGACGGCCCACGAGGCCGCCCTCGCGTGGGACGCGGCGGCGTGGCGCCTCCGGCGGTCTCGTTGGGAACTGAACTTCCCCGACGTGCCGAGCCGGGAGCGCGCCATCGAGCTCGCGCCTCCTCCACAGGTCGTCACCGACGAAGAATGCCGTGAACAACGGAGGCGCGAGCAGCGGCTTGGCATTGCCGAGCTGGACGAGGCAGCAATGGCGGAGTGGCGCCGGCGCTTCCCGGAAGATGTCCTCGACGAGGAGGAATTCTACGAGCGGCGGAGGGAGGCGAGGGAGGCGGAGGCAGCCGCCTACCGCGAGGACAGGCGTACGCGGAAGGCGGCTGCCATCTTCAACGTAGAGCTCGGGGAAGCGTCGGACTGGCCGCCGAACGATCCCGATGGAACGACGTCTGGCTCTCGTCGTCGTCGGACGACGGCGGCATCGACTGGGACGATTTCACCCTCACTACGAGTAGTTTAGCTTTAGTTAGTCTATGTATCGAATGTATCGAACTATCTACTATCGAATGTATCGAACTATCTATCGAATGTATCGAACTATAGTTTTTTTAAGTTTTTGCGCGCGTCTTTTACAGCTTCTATTAGAACGGCTCGCGCGCGGTAAACTTTTGCGCGCCTGCTAAAGCAATAACGCCGCGCGGTACAAAAACTAAAAAACAGCGCGCTGCGTAGTATGATTTAGCGCGCCGCTCGTTCGGCGTTGGAGATGCTCTTAGCCCCGGTGCAATTGGCCAAGCCCTGGAAGCCTCTGCTCTCCCAAGCCTTCTCTCCACGATCAAGGCGGACGCCACGTCATTGGCTTCAGGACATCGTCGGGAGTCGTACGTGTCGGGGGATCGACATGCCCTGCCATGCTTGGGAAGCAAACCTGCGACCATGGTTTTGGATATTGTGTTGCCGCTGGTCAGCGCGTTGCTGGCCGTGGTGTTTTTCTTTTGGTGGCGTCGGCGTCGGTTTGCGAACGTGCACGAAGGATGGGAAAATGAGTTCGACCTCAATCCTTTTGTGTACAAGGATCCGCATCGTGCCACGGATGGGTTCAACAAGCAGAATTCACTGGGCGTCCAAGGATTTGGGAGTGTAAAAAGGGTTTCATTCTGCGTCCAATTTTGAGATCACCATGAAGAGGGTGTCGCATGAATCAGAGTAAATTGCATAAAACCATCACTTTGAGGATCGGTTTTGCGAGAAACACTAGGATACAATTTCTTTGCAGAAAACACCACCTCTTGTGTAATTGTTTTACAAAAACCACTGATCGGCGGGACGGGCCGTGTTAAGTGAGTTTATGACAGGTGGGGCCCGTTTTTGCCTACGTGGCACTGTCAGCCGTCCCGACAGGCGTTAGACGGCGTGAGACGGCGCCGTTCGGTCCATCCCGGTCAAAAGACCGAATCGTTACTCTGCTCGCTCGGCCGAATCGTTACTCCACTTTGCTCGCTCGCTCGCTCCTCTCTCGCTCTGTTACTCTCTCTCGCTTTGTTCTTGCTCGCCGCATCCGCTGCCGCCGCGCCGCGCCGCCGCCGCAGCGTCATGGTGTCCTGGAGTGATGGGTCGGATAGCAGCGACCACACCGTCGAATACATTAGTTTTGGTTCCGACGACGGCACCATTCACGTCAGTTCTTAGAGTTAGGGTTAAGGTTAGGGTTTGATATTTGGGGGTTTCTCAAATGAGCTTGTTCTGAAGTTGTGGATCAAATGTCTGGCCACTCCAGGTTCCTGCGACCACTGAAGACTTTGATTTCGAGGGCCTTGAGACAGAGTTGCCTGTTTTGTGCCATGGACACGGGAAGGCAGCACAGAGGGGTGTTGCTTTCGAAGGGATTCATACTGGCAGGAGGTTTCTTTGTTGTGCAGAGAAGGTATGGTTCGAACTAAACTAATTGGAAGTTGTGGATTTACCGAACCAGATCTGTCATTTGTTTACTCTTGAATCTGTACCGTGGGAGCAATTATTGTAGTATATTTTGAAGTTAGGACAGTGGATGCAGTCATTGTTTACTCTCCCAGCATTGTTTAGTCTGGATCTGGCAACATTGTTTAGTTAGTTAATTTTGTTAACACTCCTCTGGCATGTTATTCATAATTTAAGATAGAAGATGCATGGGTTAGCACACCATCATTGTTTACTTAGTACTTGTTTACTTTAGAGCACATCATTGTTTACTTCTGGACATGTTTAAATATTCTATCTTGAGCTTGCCAGCTCTAAATTTAAGGACACTATAAATAATCTAGGTTGTAAGCACTTCACTGTACTCTACTTGTTCATGTTAATATTGTATTATTTCAGGAAGGTAAAAACTGTGGATTAGTTGAATGGATTGATCCAGCTTGGCCCAATACCCTTGAGAATGCATTGTTAAAGTTATGGCATATGTATGAAGAGGCTAAAAGAAACAGGACTGAGGACAATATGATGAATTCATTTTCTGTTCATAATCTAACAGAAGAGAAGAACAAGCTGCAGGCCAGCTATGAGAAGTTGGTTGAATATGTGAATGGACTTTTGGATGCTCATGAGAGGAGGGGAGAGATGGAAAGGAAAGATGCAGACAGCAGCAAACTTCAGGAGAAGTATGACACGGTTAAGAACCTAGCAGCTGCTCAAGCCAGTGTCATTAGGAACATGAAGGTGAAGCTAGATGAAGAAAGGAAGAGCTTGCAGAGCTAGATTGATGAGCTCCAAAAGACACTGGAACAGAGGAATGTGAGGCTGGAGTCGATCAAGGCCATCAAAAATGGATGATCAGGTGGCTGTGGAAGGAGTAGAAGAGTGGGCACTATGATTTGGCATTTGCTAACCTTTTGCAGGGTGTGGTTTGGCTGTGCTGTAATGATAGTAGTTTAAATTCTGTGAACTATGAGTACTCCTGAACTATGGATATGTAATGTAGTAATGTAGTACTATGATTACGTATGGATTTTAAGTTATGCTGAATGTGATGGTATTTAGAGTTGGCTGTGCTGTTATGACGAATTTGATCTTAAATATGTTTCTTTGCAACCGATGATTTAGTATGTTCTAGGGTTTTTATCGACGCCGAGGCATCATCTAGGGTCAAGTAGTGGTTTTATGGTTTTTGTCGACGCCGAGGCATCATTTAGGGTCAAGTAGTGGTTTTAGGGTTTTTGTCGACGCCGTGGCATCATTTAGGGTCAAGTAGTGGTTTTAGGGTTTTTGTCGACGCCGAGGCATCATTTAGGGTCAAGTAGTGGTTTTAGGGTTTTTGTCGACGTCGAGGCATCATTTAGGGTCAAGTAGTGCTTTTAGGGTTTTTGTCGACGACGAGCCATCATTTAGGGTCAAGTAGTGGTTTTAGGTTTTTTGTCGACGCCGAGGCATCATTTAGGGTCAAGTAGTGGTTTTAGGGTTTTTGTCGACGTCGAGGTATCATTTAGGGTCAACTAGTGGTTTTAGAGTTTTTGTCGACGTCGAGGCATCATTTAGGGTTAAGTAGTGGTTTTAGGGTTTTTATCGACGCCGAGGCATTATTTAGGGTCAAGTAGTGGTTTTAGGGTTTTTGTCGACGCCGAGGCATCATTTAGGGTCAAGTAGTGGTTTTAGGGTTTTTGTCGACGCCGAGGAGTCATTTGGGGTCAAGTAGTGGTTTAGGGTTTTTGTCGACGCCGAGGCACTATCTAACTTGATCATCACAAGAGCAGCACAACATTACTTGATCATCACACAAATACATTAATTGATCAACACTTGATCATCACAGTACTACTAGAACTTAAGAGGATCATAATTGGAGTAGCACTACATTAATTGATCAACCCTTGATCATCACAGGAGTACTAGAACTTAACAGGATCACAGTACCACCACAACATAGTTTGACACAGCACTACCAAAATGCCATAGTTTGACACAACACAACCAAAATGTCATAGTTTGACACAACATCAACACAACATAGTTACCATTCTGCACCAGAAGCAGTCAAGTAGCCCTTCATTCCATTGCTGGGCTTCCTGATTCTCTGGGAACCATCACTTGCTCTTGGAGGCAAGAAGGCTAACCTTGGTCCCTTTGCAGCAGCAGATGAAGATCTAGTAGCTGGTGCCTTACCCTTGGGAGCAGCTGATGAAGATCTAGTAGCTGGTGCCTTACCCTTGGGAGCAGCTGATGAAGATTTAGTAGCTGCAGCCTTACCCTTGGGAGTAGCTGATGAACTAGCAGCAGCTGATTTTGCCCTTGCAGCGGTAGAGACTACAGTCCTTGCAGGTGCTGGTGTAGTAGTAGTGGCAGCAGAATTTTCCCTTGCAGCAATAGAGGCTGCACTCCTTGCAGGTGCTAGTGTAGTAGTAGTGGCAGCAGTTTTTGCCCTTGCAACAGTAGAGGCTGTAGTCCTTGCAGGTGCTGGTATAGGTCTACCATCAGGTGGGTAAGAGCTGCTGCTTGGCTGCAATTAAAATACAAGTGATTTAAGCTTACTAAGTAACAAAGTACCAAGAACTTTATTCCTATTATTAGCCTCATTGTTACCTCAGGCTTGTTCTTTCTCATAGCTAGTGCAGGCTTCAAAGCATCATTGCAATTGGTGTATCTATGGCCCACCTTCTGACAGTTGGAGCAAGTAATTGAGGCCATCCTTGAAGTGTCTTTGGGAGCTGGCTTCTCAAATTGGCCCTTTCTCCTCTTAGTCTGGGCTCTGCCTTTGTGTTCTTTGAAAATGGGAGGCTCAATGTCCAAACTATCTGTCCTTGGCCACATGTCAGGGCCAGGGACAGGATATATTATAGGACTGTAAGCTGCCAGGTACATTGGTTTTTTCAAGAATTGATGAACAAAGTTCTCTGGTTGAAGCTTAGCCTTGTGTATGGCAGAAACAACATGATTGCAAGGAACTGCTTTCATATCCCACTTCTTACACCCACAAGTCCTATGTTCTAGGTTGACATCATAAGTTCTCTCCCCACAAGTAACTTGGTAAAGATTGGGGCCGGCCATCAATGATTGGCAGTTTCTAGACCATTTCTTTGCTTCCTCCAATTTCTCTGCATATGTTGGACAAATCTCCCATCTGACAGTCTGAGTCTTGGTTCTATTTGCATTGAACTTCACCATTAACTTTGTTCTAATTCCATCAACCATGGTCTTTATTAGCTTAGCCCTTACATCTAGAACCCACTTGTTGAAAACCTCACTTAAGTTGTTAACTACTAAATCTGTTTTGCAATTGGTGTCCATGGCATGTCTGGCCCAAGTGTTCTTTGGGATTTTACTAAGCCAAGCCCAAGCTGCCTCACACTCTCTCTTTAACTCATCCATTGCAACATTAAAACCATGTTCTGTGTATGAGTAACTTGCTTCATCCATATATTTCTTTAATTCTAGCCCTCTAAACCCAGCATTTTGAAAGTTCTGATAAATATGTCTGAGGTAAAACCTTTGTGCACAATGGGGAAGACTCTGTTTATGGCTTTAAGCAGGCCCTGTGTGAAATAAACTAGAACTTTGTAACTCCACCTAAATGCAAGTAACTACCAGAAATAACTAAATGAAAGTAACTGTGCTTTGTGGAAAACTAAATGAAAGTAATTACAAGAAAATAACTAGCAGAAGTGGATTTCATTACCTTCTACCTAGCAGAAATGATTGTATAGTAACCAAACTTCCCAGATTGGCCACCTAGTGCCACCCTCAGCCTATAAAGAAACCAAGTCCAGGAATTAGTGTCCTCCTTATCAACAATTCCAAAAGCAATGGAAAATATATTATTGTTCCCATCTCTTCCAGTAGCAGCAAGAATCTGTTGACCAGTAGTGAGCTTTATGAAGCATCCATCCAGACCTATAACAAGTTAATGAAAGCACAAATGACAAGTCAGCAGCCAGTAGTTGAAAGAACACATTAGTTATAGAAATATCATTACCAGGGAATTACCTATGAATGGTCTGCAACCACTGAGAAATCCTTCTTTGCATCCATTTAGGCAGAAGAACAATCCATGAAACCTAGGGTTTTTGTTTGGATGTTCCTTCAGATATCTTGTTGTGACAATACACCTTGAACCTGGATTAGTATCTAGCACAGCCAGCAAATAATCCCTAATCCTGGTGTACTGGGCCTTCTGATCTTCTAACACGACCTTGTTTGCTGCCTTCTTAGCCCTGTATGCCATGTGGGTAGATATTTGCACTCCATACTTGCTCTTTGTAGTGTTAATAATAGTTGTGATTGTTGTGCATGGGTCATTTCTGATTGCTTCCTCACAAAATTGTGCAACCCACTTAGCAGTGACTTTGGTGTTCTCTGACACAGAAGGGCGTGTGTGCACCAAATACTGCTTCCTGGTGGTAAGTGTCTTCTCATTTGCAATCTGAGAACCTGTTATATAAAAAGGGCATGTCTCATCTATGCACTGTGCTATAACCCTGTCACTACAATTTCTATGGCACTCAAAGTTCCTGTTCTGTGAAATGTGCATGGTTTGAAGTGCAGTTCTGAACTGGTACACATCAATGAAGCAAAGATGCTTCACAAATTGCTCATGTGGATGAGCTCTGTCCTAATCATACCATATACTCTTCTTCATCTTCTTAGCTCTGGTTTTCCTACCATTGGGCAAAACATATGCCAATGCTTCTGCACCATCATCATCTTCTGTTGGGGAACGTTGCATGGGAAACAAAAAATTTCCTACGCACACGCAGATCTATCCATGGTGATGAGCATCTACAAGAGAGAGAGAGAGTGGATCTACATAACCTTGTAGATCGCTAAGCGGGAAGCGTTAAGAAACGTGGTTGGTGTAGTCGAACATCTTCGCGATCCAAATCGCCGAGCAACCCGCGATCCAATCACGATCCGTCCTGCGAACTCATCACGATCCATTCCACGATCTCATCACGATCCGTCCCGCGATCTCATCACGATCCGTCTCACGATCTTGATCATGATCTGTCCCGTGAACTCATCACGATCCGTCTCGCAATCTCATCATGATCCGTCTCGCGATCTTGATCACGGTCCTTCCGATCTAGCGTCGAACGGACGGCACCTCCGCGTTCAGCACACGTACAGCTTGATGACGATCTCCACCTTCTTGATCCAGGAAAAGGGAGCTGCGAGGTAGAAGAGTTCTCCGGTAGCATGACGGCGCTCCGGCGATGGTGGTGGAGCAATTCTGGCAAGGCTTCGCCTAAGCACTGCAGAAATCCAATCTAGAGGAGAAACTATGCACTGGTGGAACGGATAGCACGTGGCTGAAAATCTAGTGCCAAAACCCTAAAAACCACTAGTATATATAGGAGGAAGAGAGGAGGAGGCTGGGCCCAAGGGCCAAGCCTAGAGGAGTCGGCCGAACCAAGGGGTGGAGGTGGAATCCACCTCCAATCCTAGTAGGACTAGGATTCACCCTATTTTTGCCTTCTTCCACTTTTTCTCTTTGGATTTTCTTCTCTAGCCACATGGGCCTTGTGTGGGAGTTTCCACCAGACCACTAAGGGCTGGTATTCACTCTCCCACAGACCATGAAGCCTCTTGGGTCGAAATACCCTCCCGGAGGTCCCCCGGTACACTATCGGCACTCCCGGTACACTACCGATGAGCCCGAAACTTTTTCGGCGACCAGAACAGGACTTCCTATATATCAATCTTTACCTCCGGACCATTCCGGAGCTCCTCGTCACGTCCAGGATCTCATCCGGTACTCCTGACAACCTTCGGTCACCACCATGCATAACTCTATACTACCGAAACGTCACCAAACCTTAAGTGTGCAGACCCTGCGGGTTCGAGAACTTTGTAGACATGACCGAGACACCTCTACGATCAATAACCAATAGCGGGACCTGGATGCCCATATTGGTTCCTACATATTCTACGAAGATCTTTATCGGTCGAACCTCTATGTCAAGGATTCAGTTAATCCCGTATGATGTTCCCTTTGTTCTTTGGTATGTTACTTGCCCGAGATTCGATCGTTGGTATCTCCACACCTAGTTCAACCTTGTTACCGACAAGTCTCTTTACTCATTCTGTAATATAAGGTCCCGTGAGTAACACTTAGTCACATTGCTTGCAAGGCTTATTGTGATGTTGTATTACCGAGTGGGCCCTCAGATACCTCTCCGTCACACAAACTAACAAATCCCAGTCTTGATCCATGCCAACCCAACAGACACCCTCGGAGATACCTGTAGAGCACCTTTATAGTCACCCAGTTACGTTGCGACGTTTGATACACACAAGGTACTCCTACGGTGTCCGTGAGTTGCATGATCTCATGGTCATAGGAACATATACTTGACATGCAGAAAACAGTAGCAATAAACTGACACGATCGTGTGCTATGTTTGTAGTTGGGTCTTGTCCATCACATCATTCTCCTAATGATTTGATCCCGTTATCAAATGACATCTCATGTCCATGGATAGGAAACCTTAACCATCTTTTGATCAACGAGCTAGTCTATTAGAGGCATACTAGGGACATGGTTTTGTCTATGTATCCACACATGCATCTAAGTCTCCGATCAATACAATTATAGCATGGATAATAAACGATTATCATGAATAAGGAAATATGATAATAACTAATTTATTATTGCTGCTAGGGCATATTTCCAACATCTTCCATACCCAAGTCCATTGGATTCCTGTCCTCATCAGATGATGGTGTCCAGTCTTCCTCAAACAAGTAATCTACACTTCCATGTGATCTGCTGGTTTGTCCTTTTCTATGTCTCTTGGGCCTTTTCTTCTTGTCTACAACTTGGCCTAGATCCTCCTCTTCCTCCAATTCCTCCTCCTCTTGCTCCTCTGCATCCTCTTCTTCACCATCTGGCTCATATAGTTCATCCTCCTCCTCTGTCTCAAACATTTCCTCAACATCTGTGTCCCCTTCAAAATAAAGTACTGGATCATCCCTCTGCCTTTTCATCTCCTCAAGCCTAGCAAGGATATCACCATATTCTAGCAAATGATCATCATCACTGTCCTCTTCATTGTCCATCACTGCAGCTCTTCCTAAACATTTCAATTTTCTTCCTCCTTGTCTCCTCCATAACTTTTTCTATTTCTAGTTGCTCCTCTAAATTGTTGACATGATCTTCGTCCACTTGTACATAACCTAAAGCAGGCTGCATATTCAAATTGTTTGTGCTCTGTTGTGTTTGAAACTGTATGGGCATTGGCTCCTCTTCTGCTGCTTCTGAACTTACTGCTGCTACATGTACATTTGGTGCATTGAACAACACTCCTTGTTCATCTATCTGATACAGTTTGGGCTCACCAATTTCTTCTAGAGAGATCTGTTGCTCAATAACATTACAACTGGTGTTTATATTTCCATCTTTGGGGGAATTGGCCCTAACAACTGTCACATTCAATATCTTCTTATTCTGCAATGCTATGTTGTGTAGAATTTCTTCAAGCTTGTCATCATCATGTATTTCTTCCATTCCTTCTATCCCTAGCCCAGGATCCCTAACATAGTACATGTAATCTCTAGAACCATATCCTTTTGTCTCCATTAGTGCTACTAGGTTGTTAAAGGTTATGTCTGACATCATCATACATCTCTAAATATTGTCTGTCATGGAAATGCATCCTCAATTCCCAAACCTCATTATCCAGACTGTAAATAATAAGAGTTAATTATAAAGCAGATGAACAGAACCTAATTTGACACATTTTGGATGGATTACTTTGGTGAATTTAAAAGCAGATGAACAACATCTAACTAAGAGTGTACATAACCATAGGTTTAACTGCATACAATTAACAGTGTACATATAAATCATCTAAAATCAACTAAATCTCTCACAAATAGCACCTTAAATCAACTAAATCAGCTAATTTCAAAATTAATATAAGCAATATCAACCCTAGGGCACAGGCCAAACAAATCACAGCATCTGACAACACTACTCCATCTGATAGCAATATGAACCCTAACCCTAGCAACGCAATGGAATGGGGAACGGGAGGGGAAGAGCAAAGGGAAGGGGATCTCACTATAAGCCACCGTAGACCCGATGTGGTGGCTTCCTGTCGGATTAGCCTTCACCGTCGCGGCGAATGCTCTCGACGCCCGGTATTCCACCGAATACTGCGGGTCTTCCTCCGTCGCCTTGCTAGGGTTCGAGCTCCCACAAAGCTTGCCTGGCTCGGGATCCAAGACGCCTGTGCCACTTCCGGATGGGGCGCCGCCGCCAACAACGCCAGCTTTCGCCGGACTAGGCATCTATGGAGTGCGAGGGGGCGACGGGTGCGGGAGCGAGTGGGAAGGGGGAAGAATGAGGGCGACGGGTGCGGGAGCGAGCGTGAAGGGGGAAATTGGGAACGGACGAGGCCGAACGGCGCCGTCTCGCGCCGTCTAACGCCTGTCGGGACGGCTGACAGTGCCACGTAGGCAAAAACGGGCCCCACCTATCATAAACTCACTTAACACGGCCCATTCCATCGATGAGTGGTTTTTGCAAAATAATTACGCAAGAGGTGGTGTTTTCTGCAAAGAAACTGTATCCTAGTGTTTCTCGCAAAACCGACCCTCAAAGTGGTGGTTTTATGCAATTTACTCCATGAATCAAGGCAAGGATTGTGGGAGTTCATTACCGAGGTGGTGAACATTTAACATTGGCCGCCTCCGCCACCGGAATCTTGTGCAGTTACCCGGCTATTGCCGGCGCAAGGACGGGCTTCTCTTGGTTTACAACTAGATATCAAATGGCAGCCTTGAGAAGTATTTGCATGGTGCAAACATGCCAGCCATATTTAGGTAAAGGTTGTCATTCACAGAGATATCAAGGAAAGCAATGTGCTATTTGATGAACATATGAATGGATGCCTCAACGATTGTGGCCTAGAAAGGTTATACGATCATGGAACAGTTACTCAAACAAGCCGATGTTGTTCGCACCATGGGATACCTTGCACAGAAGCTTGTGCCCACCGGTTAGCAACACCCTTAACCGATGTGTTCACATTCGTTGTGTTTCTCCTAGAGGTTGCATGTGGGCAGCGGTTGATCGAGTGTGGCGTGTGAAGCAACCATTTAGCGATGATCGATTGTCTGCTTGAGCGCCATTGAAGTGGATCGTTGCACAAGGTAGTGGATCCACGACTAGCGGGAAAGTTGGACACAGAGGAGGTTATCCTCGTGATGCAACTAGGGTTCTTGTGCTCACACCCATTGACGACGGTGACACCCGTGGTTGCCGCGCTTTTATTGAATACGTCGTTGTGGTTCTTGTCCTCGTGCTCAAATTCTGAGTGAAGACCTTGTCCTTATGGACTCGACAATGGCGATACTTAGCATCATCGTAGCGTGGGGGTGTGTAATGCTTTCAGTGCTTGTAGCCGGTAAGCGTGGTCGCATGCGTCTGCGTTTGCTGGATATCTTAGGACCGCCTTTGTAAAAGGACACTCTCATCATCTTGTATCGTTGGGCCATCTATTTCTTTGATCTTGTTTTATATATAAAACGAGGTGAAAACTTGTTTCGAAATCATTGTCGCTACCATGGACAGTGGCCGCGATACTGGGATCAGCGGTTACCAGGAGAAAGCTCGAGGCCTCTGCATCAATTTGCCCTGACTCTGCGGTATTTGATTAGTGATTTGGATTTGTGAAGCAAAATTCATTGTTTTTGTGTGGCTGGCATGGGTTGGGTCCTTCCACCAACCTACTTACCTACCTAATCATGGACTAATTTGGCATGGATTATGGGGTCCTGATAAAATAATTAGCCCATTTTGGCTGCGCTGCAGTCTCTGGTGACCCAAATATTTATGCCAATTATGTTGACCTGTGAGTTTGTGAGTAGTAGAATGCAATCGGTACGTCGACCAGCCGGAGAAGACCAAGACTTTCAAGTTTCAATTCCTTGTGTTGGAATTAGCGGTGCCGTGTAATACATCTTCGAACGTGCCTTTTATATAGAGTAACCATTTATCATCAGTATCGCCCACATTTTCTTCCTTCCTCGTTGCCTTTGGTATATTTTTTATAAAGGAATCCAGATCTATTACGAAAAATCACATGAAGTAGATCTAGATTCCTTTTGCAAGAAAGAAAAATCACATGAAGCGGCTAGAGGTGCACACGACGAGGGTTTTAGCCGCCGCTGCCTCTTCTTCCCTAAAAAAATTTTAGGGTTATTTTGCCTCTCGACGGCGACGCTACCGGTCCGCCTCGTGTCCCGTGGCTTTAGGGCCAGGGGCGCGGTGATCCCGGCCCTTCTCGACGGAAGGGCTTTGTTTTTAGATAATTTTTTGAGTTCTGTTAGGGTTTGTGTCCTGTTCAGGAAGGTGAGACGACGGCGCCTCCCTGCAGATGGAATAATGTTCTCCCCTCGTAGACTGCGCTTCGGTGGTGCGTCTATCAATGTCGATGGGTATGTGGAGATGTGTCTCTGGTGGATCTGTCTTTGATGGATCTACTTGGATCTGGATCCTTCAACCATCGACTTCGGCGGCCCTCAGAACGAGTTGTTGTCTCCACTCTCTTGTTGGAGCCGGCGTCACCTTATTGATTACAGTCGAAAAGTCTTCATGCACATTCCCTTAAGGATCAGCGTTCGGAGCTGCACTTGTCGCCTTTGAACACATGAAAGATTCTACAACACCTCACACCAAATCTCATTATCGCAGTGAGGACTAGAATAGGATCTCACACTAGATGAGATCAATGAAATAAAATCTTTTTTGAAATACAAGACATGCTCAAACATTCTAAAGAAATTGAAGGCACGCGTAAATATTTGATGTACAACCTCAAAAAAAAATTAAATCCTAATTCAGCCTACACTAATAGAAACAAAAAGACAAAATCAGATGCGACTAGTGTCAAAGTATTATTCACCCGATGTTGCCAGTATTCACATTCCTATTTGTCTTTTTAAAATCCCTAACTGTACATCAAGTTTCCAGATGATTTTTCTCAGAGTTGTAGACACACCCTGCAGTTATGTTGTCAAATAATTTTGGAATTTTCCGGAATTTCAAAATATGAATTTTTGTGGCTGTTGTCATTGATCTCACGTAATATGAGATCATATACTTGTCTCCCCCCATTATCGCAAACACACAATGAAACACGCCATTCCCATGGAGCTATGCTGGAGCTTCCACGACTAGGTCTAGATGAAGAAACAAAGGAAGGACTGGAGCATGTAAAACAAACTCACAAAAGAAGCACCGTCATCTGGACGAGTGCCACACCTGCAGGACAAAAGAAACCGAGCGAAAGGGAATGAAATTCTGGGGAAGCAACGGGGCATGAATAACGGTAACCAGACAAGACGATCCAACATGCTCGGTGTATACTCCGTTCATTCATTTATATAAGTTGTATTTGTTTTTTGATAAAAATTCATAATGTAATGCGCATTCGTTCTAATTGATGATAATACATTTTAACCCTTCAGAGAAAGAATAGTATATCTCCCCCGATCGCATGTATCTCAACATGTAGAGAGAACAAAAAGTATATCTTTCCCGATTGCGTACGTCTATCTCTTTCATTCCTAGCCTAAACGATTTAAGTGGCGGTAATCAAAGGGTAATTTCATCCTAAATTGTTCATAATTATGTGACTTGATCACCGCGTCGAAAACAATACACCTTACACAAAAAGGAACGAAGGAAATAACTCACACATACATGAGCTAGCTGAAGTAGTTAGTTCATTTGTTAATTCACAGCAGTTATGTTGACTTGCATGTGGGTTTGTCAGGGGCGATCGTCAAAGAAACTTGCAAGCAAACCAACCATCCAAGCACATTAGCCAGCTGTCTAAGCAAACAAACATATCCGTTAGTACATACAGTTCTTTTCTTCTAAAAGAGCGCCAAACTGTTATAACAACAATCAAGTTGAGGAAGGGGCTGACTTCTTCGCAGCCATAGAGTAGTACTTAACTCAGCAGCCGGAGAAGAATAGACTCTTCCAAGTCATTGAGATGCAAAGTCCTCTCTTCTTCTCCTTCAACTTAACGTGAGATAGGCGACCACACATGCCATGTGATAATGCAAAGTCTCTTCTTCGTTTTGTCCCTTTCCACAACATATTTTGTATAAAGTTCGCACGTACACGAGAGCTGGCTGAGGTAGTCCGTTGTCACCAAATAGATAATGCCGATCCCACTCGTCTCGCTACTCCTCTCCCTACCCCAACAATGGCAGCCCGTCCTCTTAGCACTTCTCTCCGTCGCTTCCCTCCTGCTATGGACCAGGAGCTCGTCCAGTAAACGGCTCAAGCTGCCACCAGGCCCTGCCAGGGTGCCCCTCCTGGGCAACCTGCACCAGCTCGGCCCGCTGCCGCACCGGACCCTGCGAGACCTGGCGCTGGTCCATGGGCCGGTGATGCAGCTGCAGCTCGGCAAGGCACCCACCGTGGTACTGTCGTCGGCGGAGGCGGCATGGGAGGCGCTCAAAGCTCATGACCTCGACTGCTGCACGCGGCCCGTCTCCGCGGGGACGAAGCGGCTGACCTACGACCTCAAGAACGTGGCGTTCGCGCCTTATGGCGCATATTGGCGGGAGGTGCGTAAGCTCCTCATGGTTGAGCTCCTCAGCGCGCGCCGTGTCAAGGCAGCGTGGTACGCACGCCATGAGCAGGTATGTCGTGTACTCCCTACGTTCATAAATATAAGTTTTTTAAGAGTTTTTATTAGGAAACTACATACGGATGTATATAGACATACTTTACAATACAGATTCACTCATTTTGTTCCGTATGTAGTCTTCTTATGGAATTTCTTAAAAGACTTATATTTAAGAACGGAGGGAGTACATAGTAATGGTGCACCGAAAACAGTCTACATTTTTCACTTTTATTACGAGGATGTGTACCGAAGCAAAGTGTTTTATTATTCAATTGATCAAGATGATACAATGACGAAGAGTTTACGTCCCGTATTGGTTGTCAAACGAGCTAGTTACTTAAATGTTTTGTATTGTATTCACGATTAGGTGGAGAAACTGATGAGCACACTGATCCATGCCGAAGCAAAACCGGTGGCGCTGGACGAGCACATCTTGAGCCTCTCCGACGGTATCATCGGCACGGTAGCGTTTGGCAACGTCTATGGCAGTGACAAGTTCTCCCAAAATAATAGTTTTCAGGACGCGCTCGACGATGTTATGGACATGCTATCCAGCTCCGGCTCCTCTGCCGAGGACTTGCTCCCCGCAGTCATCGGCCGCCTTGTCGACCACCTTACCGGCTTCATAGCTCGCCGCGAGCGAATATTCAGACAGTTAGACTCCTTCTTCGAGACGGTCATTGAGCATCACCTCGACCCTAAGCGTGTGCTACCTGAGAATGGTGGCGACCTCATCGACGTCCTCATTGACCTGTGGAAGAAACCGCGTGGCACACTCAGCTTCACCAAGGACCACGTCAAGGCCGTAATCTTTGTACGTTAATAATTATTCTTAAGACCATTTTTTTATCAAAGCTGATGATAACATTAATCATTGACATGGAGTTTATGATGTGCAGTCGACGTTTGTTGCTGGCATTGACACTAGTGCAGCGACGATTGTGTGGGCGATGTCGGAGCTGGTCCGGAAGCCGCGCGTGCTCAAGAAGGTGCAGGACCATATCAGGGCCGTGGTGGGAGGCAACAAGAGAGTGCAACCGGATGACATGCCCAAACTCACCTACCTCAGGATGGTGGTGAAGGAGACCTTGCGGTTGCACCCAGCAGCACCGCTGCTACTACCAAGGGAGACCATGCGAGACATCCAGCTCGGTGGGTACGACGTGCCGGCCAAGACACGGATCTACGTGAACGCATGGGCGATCGGCAGAGACCCGATAAGCTGGTCTAACGACCCAGATGAGTTCAATCCGGATAGGTTCGAATTAAATGACATAGACTTCAAAGGCGAGCATCCAGAGCTTATGCCGTTTGGCGCGGGGCGTAGGATATGCCCAGGCATCTCCATGGCCATGGCCACCATCGAGTTTACACTCGCCAATCTGCTCTTCGGTTTCCAGTGGGCGCTCCCGGATGGGATGACAGTGGATGATGTGAACATGGAAGAACAAGGAAGGCTCATCTTACACCGCAAGGCACCGCTTGTGCTCGTGCCCACCGCGTACCGCCAAGACCTTGAATAGAAAGTGAATGATCAATCTTTGCATGGATACACTTGTCTACATATCCTAGAAAGGTTGTTGACATGGACAGAAAAAAGTCTCGTGTGTAACAACAATGGACCACCTAAATTTGGAAATTAATTTAAGTAATTCAGGATGGAGGGAGTATATTGCTTGTGTTTAATATAATGAACAATAATTACATTTCTCTCCATTATTTGTGCTATTTGCTTTGTTTGTGGATGACTGGTTCATCATATCCGCCCTATCACAGATGGAAACATCCTAAACTAATGTCTCCTTAAAATACCATATGTACAAGTGGATTTTTTTTCTTTAGCATAATTAAAACTCATTACTCACATATTTGAACTCCGCCCAACCTACAATGACACCTACATATATTGATTTGTGGCTTGAATTACTCTGAATGTTCTGAAACAAAGTTGAATTATCCCTGCTACTATATATTTCAGTATGGCTTTGAGTATGAATTATCCCTGACTAGCCAAACCTACAATGACACCTAGATAAGATGATCCTTCTTCTCCCAAGTTAGATGTGATCCATAAGTGTAGTGTGTCGTGTCGATTATGTTCTGTATTTCACTCGAAGAACGAAATAAGCTATAAATTAAAAATTAAAAAAATTAGTACAGATGAACACCAAATATATTTATATATAGAATGCAAATTACTTGACAAATATGCATGGTTGACAAACTCACATGGAGGTAAAATAGAAAGCATATCGATATCCACCCAAATATCGATGTTTCCTTCAATATGATCTTCAGGACGAAGATCGAAGGTTATTTCCATATCTTCCTGAAATCCATATGCCTTGCAAAGAGCTTCCCATTTGAGCACCCTAATTCTGTGTTATTAGGTGCATTCATTACTTTCACACGAAATGTGTGACCATGCTTAGTCCTCAGGTTGGCTGTCCTCGTCTCACAACTCTCGTGCTCTTCGAAACCGAGCCTCTCCAAGAAAAACCGTTTTGCATGACAGGGGACAAATTAGTCGAATTGTATAAAATAGAAATTACGCGTTGAAGGAAAGAAACAAAAGTCATGACAGGGGAAATTACGCTTTGGATCCTAATGCATGTGTGACTTTCAGTCCGTCGAGGTTTTCCTTAAATAACTATCATATATCATGGTGTGTTGGTGCGCCCTCTCTCTGTTTGAAATATGCCCTAGAGGCAATAAATAAAGTGTTAATTATTATATTTCCCTGTTCATGATAATTGTTTATTATCCATGCTATAATTGTATTGATTGGAAACACATTACATGTGTGGGTAAATAGACAACACTATGTCCCTAGTATGCCTCTAGTGAACTAGCTTGTTGGTCAAAGATGGTCACGGTTTCCTAGCCATTGACATGTGATGTCATTTGATAACGGTATCACATCATTGGGAGAATGATGTGATGGACAAGACCCAAACTACAAACGTAGCATATGATTGTGTCAGTTTATTGCAATTGTTTTCTGCATGTCAAGTATGTGTTCCTATGACCATGGGATCATTTAACTCACGGACATCGGAGGAGTGCCTTGTGTGTATCAAACGTCGCAATGTAACTGGGTGACTATAAAGGTGCTCTGCAAATATCTCCGAGGGTGTCTGTTGAGTTGGCATGGATCAAGACTGGGATTTGTTACTCCGTGTGACGGAGAGGTATCTCAGGGCCCACTCGGTAATACAACATCACAATGAGCCTTGCAAGCAATGTGTCTAAATGTTAGTCACGGGATCTTATATTACGGAACGAGTAAAGAGACTTGGCGATAACGAGGTTGAACTAGGAATAGAGATACCGACGATCGAATCTCGGGCAAGTAACATACCGAAGAACAAAGGGAACATCATACGGGATTAACTAAATCCTTGACATAGAGGTTCGACCGATAAAGATCTTCGTAGAATATGTAGGAACCAATATGGGCATCCAGGTCCCGTTATTGTATATTGACCGTAGATGTGTCTCGGTCATGTCTACATAGTTTTCAAACCTGCAGGGTCTACACACTTAAGGTTTGGTGACGTTTCGGTAGTATAGAGTTATGTATGATGGTGACCGAAGGTTGTTCGGAGACCCGGATGAGATCCCGGACGTCACGAGGAGCTCCGGAATGGTCCGGAGGTAAATATTCATTTATAGGAAGTCCTCTTTTGGTCGCCGAAAAAGTTTCGGGCTCATCGATAGTGTATCGGGAGTGCCAGTAGTGTACCGGGAGACCTCCGGGAGGGGTATTTCGACCCAAGAGGCTTCATGGGCTGTGGGAGAGTGAATATCAGCCCTTAGTGTGCTGGTGGAAACTCCCACACAAGGCCCATGTGGCTGGAGAAGAAAGCCCAATAGGAAAAGGTGGAAAAAGGCAAAAAAAGGAGCAATCCTGGTCCTACTAGGATTGGAGGAGGAGTCCTCCTCTCCTAGTAGGTTCGGCCGAACCATAGGAGCCTTGGCCCTTGCGCCAAGGCTCTCCTCCTCTCCACCTATATATACTGGTGGATTTTAGGGTTTTGCACTAGTTTTTTTCAGCGACGTGCTACCCGTTCCTCCAGTGCATAGTTTCTCCTCTAGATCAGATTTCTACAGTGCTTTGGAGAAGCCCTGCCAGAATTGCTCCACCACCATCGCCGGAGCGTCGTCATGCTGCCGGAGAACTCTTCCTCCTCTCCGCTCTCTCTTGCTGGATCAAGAAGGCGGAGATCATCATCAAGCTGTACGTGTGCCGAATGCGGAGGTGCCGTCCGTTCGGCGCTAGATCGGAAGGATCGTGATCAAGTTCGCGGGACGGATCGTGATTGGATCGCGAGACGGATCGTGATTGGATCACGGGACGCACGGTGATTTGGATCGTGAAGACGTTCGACTACACCAACCGCGTTACTTAACGCTTCCCGCTTAGCGATCTACAAGGGTATGTAGATCCACTCTCCCTCTCGTAGATGGTCATCACCATGGATAGATCTGCATGTGCGTAGGAAATTTTTTGTTTCCCATGCTACGTTCCCCAACAGTGGCATCATGAGCTAGGTCTATGTGTAGATGAGATCTCGAGTAGAACACAAAAGGTTTGTGGGCATTGAAGCTTAGATTGCTTCCTCCCTAGGTCGGATTTTGGTTCAGCAGTATTGTGAGATGAAGCGGCCCGGACCAACATTACATGTACGCTTACGAGAGACCTGTTCCCTCAACCGCAACTTGTTGCATAGATGGCTTGCGGGTGACAGTTTCTCTCACTTTAGTTGGATCGGATTCGACAAAGGCGGTCCTTGAGCAGGTTGAAAATCAACTAGTGTATTACCGTTGTGGTTTTTGCGTAGATGAGAATTGTTCTTGCTAGATACCCGTAGGAGCCACGTAAAACATGCAACAACAATTAGAGGACGTCTAACTAGTTTTTGCAGGGTATGTTGTTATGTGATATGGCCAATTACATGATGTGATATATGTGATGTATGAGATGATCATGTGATGTATAGATTATCACGACTTGCATGTCGATGAGTACGACAACCGGCAGGAGCCATAGGGTTGTCTTTAATTATTGTATGACCTGCGTGTCAATCATTAAGCACTATGTAATGCTTTACTTTATCGATACGGTAGCAATAGTAGTAGAAGCATGTTGGGCGCGACAACCCTGATGGCGACACGTTGATGGAGATCAAGATGATGGAGATCATGGTGTCGTGCCGGTGACGATGGAGATCATGCCGGTGCTTTCATGATGGAGATCAGAAGCACAAGTTCATGGCCATTTCATGTCACTTAAGATTTGCATGTGATGTTAATCCTTTTATACACCTTGTTTTGCTTACGACGACGGTAGAATTGTAAGGTGATCCCTCACTTAATTTCAAGATAAATTGTGTTCTCCCCGAGTGTGCACCGCTGCGAAAGTTCGTCGTGTCGAGACACCATGTGATGATCGGGTGTGATAGACTCTACGTTCACATACAACGGGTGCAAGCCAGTGTTGCACGTGCAGAACACTCGGGTTAAACTTGACGAGCCTAGCATGTACAGACATGGCCTCGGAACACAAGAGACCGAAAGGTCGAACATGAGTCATATAGTAGATATGATCAACATAATGATGTTCACGATTGAAGCCACCTCAACTCAAGTAACATACCGAAGAACAAAGCGAACATCATACGGGATTAGCTGAATCCTTGACATAGAGGTTCGACCGATAAATATCTTCGTAGAATATGTAGGAACCAATATGGGCATCCAGGTCCCGCTATTGTATATTGATCGTAGAGGTGTCTCGGTCATGTCTACATAGTTTTCGAACTCGCAGGGTCTCACACTTAAGGTTTGGTGATGTTTCGGTAGTATAGAGTTATGTATGGTGGTGACCGAAGGTTGTTCGGAGTCCCGGATTTCACGAGGAGCTCCGAAATGGTCCGGAGGTAATGATTCATATATAGGAAGTCCTGTTTTGGTCGCCGGAAAAGTTTCGAGCTTAGCAGTAGTGTACCGGGAGTGCCGGTAGTGTACCGGGAGACCTCCGGGAGGGGTATTTCGACCCAAGAGGGTTCATGGGATGTGGGAGAGTGAATATTAGACATTAGTGTGCTGGTGGAAACTCCCACGCAAGGCCCATGTGGCCGGAGAGGAAAACCCAATAGGAAAAGGTGGAAAAAGGCAAAAAAGGAGCAATCCTAGTCCTACTAGGATTGGAGGAGTCCTCCTCTCCTAGTAGGTTCGGCCGAACCATAGGAGCCTTATCCCTTGCGCCAAGGCTCTCCTCCTCTCCTCCTATATATGCTGGTGGATTTTAGGGTTTTGCACTAGTTTTTTTCAGCCACGTGCTACCCGTTCCTCCAGTGCATAGTTTCTCCTCTAGATTGGATTCCGGCAGTCATTAGGAGAAGCCCTGTCGGAATTGCTCCACCACCATCGCCGGAGCGCCATCACGCTGCCGGAGAACTCTTCCTCCTCTCCGCTCTCTCTTGCTGGATCAAGACGGCAGAGATCGTCATCAAGCTGTACGTGTGCCGAACGCGGAGGTGCCGTCCGTTTGGCGCTAGATCGGAAGGATCGTGATCAAGTTCCCGGGACGGATCGTGATTGGATCGCGGGACGGATCGTGATTGGATTGTGGGACGCATGGTGATTTGGACCGCGAAGACGTTCGACTACACCAACCGCATTACTTAACGCTTCCCGCTTAGCAATCTACAAGGGTATGTAGATCCACTCTCCCTCTCGTAGATGCTCATCACCATGGATAGATCTGCGTGTGCGTAGGAATTTTTTTGTTTCCCATGCAACGTTCCCCAACAGTGGCATCATGAGCTAGGTCTATGTCTAGATGAGATGTCGAGTAGAACACAAAAGGTTTGTGGGCATTGATGGTTAGATTGCTTCCTCCCTTGGTCGGATTTTGGTTCAGCGGTATTGTGAGATGAAGCGGCCCAAACCAACATTACTCGTACGCTTACGAGAGACCGGTTCCCTCAACCGCAACTTGTTGCATAGATGGCTTGCGGGTGACAGTTTCTCTCACTTTAGTTGGATCGGATTCGACAAAGGCGGTCCTTGAGAAGGTTGAAAAGCAACTAGTGTATCACCGTTGTGGTTTTTGCGTAGATGAGAAATGTTCTTGCTACATACCCATAGCAGCCACGTAAAACATGCAACAACAATTAGAGGACGTCTAACTTGTTTTTGCAGGGTATGTTGTTATGTGATATCGACAATTACATGATGTGATATATGTGATGTATGAGATGATCATGTGATGTATAGATTATCATGACTTTCATGTCGGTGAGTACGACAACCGGCAGGAGCCATAGGGTTGTCTTTAATTATTGTATGACCTGCGTGTCAATCATTAAGCACTATGTAATGCTTTACTTTATCGATACGGTAGCAATAGTAGTAGAAGCATGTTGGGCGCGACAACCCTGATGGCGACACGTTGATGGAGATCAAGATGATGGAGATCATGGTGTCGTGCCGGTGACGATGGAGATCATGCCGGTGCTTTCATGATGGAGATCAGAAGCACAAGTTCATGGCCATTTCATGTCACTTAAGATTTGCATGTGATGTTAATCCTTTTATACACCTTGTTTTGCTTACGACGACGGTAGAATTGTAAGGTGATCCCTCACTTAATTTCAAGATAAATTGTGTTCTCCCCGAGTGTGCACCGCTGCGAAAGTTCGTCGTGTCGAGACACCATGTGATGATCGGGTGTGATAGACTCTACGTTCACATACAACGGGTGCAAGCCAGTGTTGCACGTGCAGAACACTCGGGTTAAACTTGATGAGCCTAGCATGTACAGACATGGCCTCGGAACACAAGAGACCGAAAGGTCGAACATGAGTCATATAGTAGATATGATCAACATAATGATGTTCACGATTGAAGCCACCTCAACTCAAGTAACATACCGAAGAACAAAGCGAACATCATACGGGATTAGCTGAATCCTTGACATAGAGGTTCGACCGATAAATATCTTCGTAGGATATGTAGGAACCAATATGGGCATCCAGGTCCCGCTATTGTATATTGATCGTAGAGGTGTCTCGGTCATGTCTACATAGTTTTCGAACCCGCAGGGTCTCACACTTAAGGTTTGGTGATGTTTCGGTAGTATAGAGTTATGTATGGTGGTGACCGAAGGTTGTTCGGAGTCCCGGATTTCACGAGGAGCTCCGAAATGGTCCGGAGGTAATGATTCATATATAGGAAGTCCTGTTTTGGTCGCCGGAAAAGTTTCGAGCTTAGCAGTAGTGTACCGGGAGTGCCGGTAGTGTACCGGGAGACCTCCGGGAGGGGTATTTCGACCCAAGAGGGTTCATGGGATGTGGGAGAGTGAATATTAGACATTAGTGTGCTGGTGGAAACTCCCACGCAAGGCCCATGTGGCCGGAGAGGAAAACCCAATAGGAAAAGGTGGAAAAAGGCAAAAAAGGAGCAATCCTAGTCCTACTAGGATTGGAGGAGTCCTCCTCTCCTAGTAGGTTCGGCCGAACCATAGGAGCCTTATCCCTTGCGCCAAGGCTCTCCTCCTCTCCTCCTATATATGTTGGTGGATTTTAGGGTTTTGCACTAGTTTTTTTCAGCCACGTGCTACCCGTTCCTCCAGTGCATAGTTTCTCCTCTAGATTGGATTCCGGCAGTCATTAGGAGAAGCCCTGTCGGAATTGCTCCACCACCATCGCCGGAGCGCCATCACGCTGCCGGAGAACTCTTCCTCCTCTCCGCTCTCTCTTGCTGGATCAAGACGGCAGAGATCGTCATCAAGCTGTACGTGTGCTGAACGCGGAGGTGCCGTCCGTTCGGCGCTAGATCGGAAGGATCGTGATCAAGTTCCCGGGACGGATCGTGATTGGATCGCGGGACGGATCGTGATTGGATTGTGGGACGCATGGTGATTTGGATCGCGAAGACGTTCGACTACACCAACCGCATTACTTAACGCTTCCCGCTTAGCGATCTACAAGGGTATGTAGATCCACTCTCCCTCTCGTAGATGCTCATCACCATGGATAGATCTGCGTGTGCATAGGAAATTTTTTGTTTCCCATGCAACGTTCCCCAACAGTGGCATCATGAGCTAGGTCTATGTCTAGATGAGATGTCGAGTAGAACACAAAAGGTTTGTGGGCGTTGATGGTTAGATTGCTTCCTCCCTTGGTCGGATTTTGGTTCAGCGGTATTGTGAGATGAAGCGGCCCAAACCAACATTACTCGTACGCTTACGAGAGACCGGTTCCCTCAACCGCAACTTGTTGCATAGATGGCTTGCGGGTGACAGTTTCTCTCACTTTAGTTGGATCGGATTCGACAAATGCGGTCCTTGAGAAGGTTGAAAAGCAACTAGTGTATCACCGTTGTGGTTTTTGCGTAGATGAGAAATGTTCTTGCTACATACCCGTAGCAGCCACGTACAACATGCAACAACAATTAGAGGACGTCTAACTTGTTTTTGCAGGGTATGTTGTGATGTGATATGGCCAATTACATGATGTGATATATGTGATGTATGAGATGATCATGTGATGTATAGATTATCACGACTTGCATGTTGATGAGTATGGCAACCGGCGGGAGCCATAGGGTTGTCTTTAATTATTGTATGACCCGCGTGTCAATCATTAAGCGCTATGTAATGCTTTACTTTATTGCTACGGTAGCAATAGTAGTAGAAGCATGTTGGGCGTGACAACCCTGATGGGGACACGTTGATGGAGATCAAGATGATGGAGATCATGGTGTCGTGCCGGTGACGATGGAGATCATGTCGGTGTTTTCATGATGGAGATTAGCAGCACAAGTTCATGGCCATATCATGTCACTTAAGATTTGCATGTGATGTTAATCCTTTTATGCACCTTGTTTTGCTTAGGACGACGGTAGAATTGTAAGGTGATCCCTCACTTAATTTCAAGATAAATTGTGTTCTTCCCGAGTGTGCACCGTTGCGAAGGTTCGTCGTGTCGAGATACCATGTGATGATCGGGTGTGATAGACTCTACGTTCACATACAACGGGTGCAAGCCAGTGTTGCACGTGCAGAACACTCGGGTTGAACTTGACGAGCCTAGCATGTACAGACATGGCCTCGGAACACAAGAGACCAAAAGGTCGAACATGAGTCATATAGTAGATATGATCAACATAATGATGTTCACAATTGAAGCCACCTCAACTCACGTGATGATCAGACTTGAGTTTGTGAATTTGGATCATGTGACACTCAGATGACCCGAGGGATGTCAATTTGAGTGGGAGCTTTAGTAAATTTGATTAACTAAACTCATTATCTTGAACAATAGTCTAAGTAACCTTTGCATATGTATGTTGTAGATCAATGGCTCGCGCAGTAGCACCCCTGAATTTTAATGCGTTCCTAGAGAAAGCTAAATTGAAAGATGATGGAAGTAACTTTGTTGGCTGGGCCTGTAATCTGAGGATTATCCTCACGGCTTCCCGGAAATCATATGTCCTTGATGCACCGCTTGGTGACCAACCACAAGACATGACCTCCGAAGACGTTAAGAACACTTGGGAGGCACGTATTGCAGATTACTCTATATTCAGTGTGCAATATTGTATGGCTTAGAATCAGGACTTCAAAGACGTTTTGAACGTCATGGAGCATATGAGATGTTCCAGGAGTTGAAGTTTATCTTTCAGAAGAATGCCCGAATCGAGAGGTATGAGACCTCCGATAAGTTCTATGCTTGTAAGATGGAGGAGAACGGGTCTATCAGTGAGCATATACTCAGAATGTCTGGGTATTCAAACCGTCTAGCTGAGTTGGGAATTACCCTTCTGCCAGAGGCGATCACTGATAGAGTTCTTCAATCACTGCCACCTAGTTACAAGAGCTTTGCGATGACCTATAACATGCACGGGATGAACAAGTCAGTCGCCGAGCTGTTTGCGATGCTGAAAGTCGTTGAGTCTGAAATCCAGAAAGAACATCAAGTGTTGATGGTCACTAAAACCACTAGTTTCATGAAAAATGGCAAGGGCAAAGGCAAGAAGGGTAAAACCAAGAAGGATGGCAAAGCAGTTGCTACTCCTGTAAAGAAGCCTAAGCATGGACCTATGCCAAAAATGAGTGCTTTCATTGCAAGGGAACTGGTCACTGGAAGCGGAACTGCCCCAAGTACCTGGATAACAAGAGGCGGCCAACGACAAACAAGGTATATATGATATACATGTTATTGATGTGTACCTTACTAGCTCTCGTAGTAGTGCCTGGGTATTTGATACCGGTTCTATTGATCACATTTGCAACTCAAAATAGGAACTACGGAACAAACGAAGGTTGGCAAAGGACAAAGTGACGATGCGCGTGGGAAATGGTTCCAAGGTTGATGTGATCGCCGTCGGCATGCTCTCTCTTCGATTACCATCGGGATTAGTGATGAACCTGAATAATTGTTATTTAGTGCCTGCGTTAAGCATGAACATTATATCTGAATCTTGTTTATTGCGAGATGGTTACTCATTTAAATCAGAGAATAAAGTTTGTTCTACTTATATGATTAATATCTTTTATGGTCATGCACCCAATGTGAGGGGTTTATTCATATTGAATCTTGATAGTGAAGACACACATGTTCATAACATTGATGCCAAAAGATGTAGAGATGATAATGATAGTATCCCTTTCTTGTGGCACTACCGTTTAGGTCATATTGGTGTAAAACGAATGAGGAAGCTCCATGCTGATGGACTTCTAGAGTCACTTGATTTTGAATCACTTGACACATGCGAACCATGCCTCATGGGCAAGATGACTAAAACGCCGTTCTCTGGAACAATGGAACGGGCGAGTGACTTATTGGAAATCATACATACTGATGTGTGCGGTCCAATGAATGTTGCAGCGCGTGGTGGATATCGTTATTTTCTCACCTTCACCGATGACTCAATTAGATATGGGTATATTTACTTAATGAAACACAAATCTGAAAAGTTTGAAAAGTTCAAGCAATTTCAGAGTGGAGTTGAGAATCATTGTAACAAGAAGATTAAATCCATGCGATCTGATCGAGGAGGTGAATATCTGAGTTATGAGTTTGGCAGTCACTTAAGATAGTGTGGAATTGTTTCACAGTTGACACCACCCGGAACACCACAGCGTAATGGTGTGTCCGAACGTCGTAATTGAACCTTATTAGATATGATGCGTTCTATGATGTCTCTTGCTGATTTGCCACTATCGTTTTGGGGTTATGCATTAGAGACAGCTGCATTCACTTTAAATAGGGCACCATCGAAATCCGTTGAGACGACGCCATATGAACTATGGTTGGCAAGAGGCCAAAGTTGTTGTTTCTTAAAGTTTGGGGATGTGATGCTTATGTCAAAAAGCTTCAGCCTGAAAAGCTGGAACCCAAAGCGGAGAAATGCATCTTCATAGGATACCCGAAAGAGACAGTCGGGTATACCTTCTTTCTCATATCCGAAGGCAAAGTGTTTCTCGCTAAGAACGGAACATTTCTTGAGAAAGAGTTTCTCTCAAAAGAATTGAGTGGGAGGAAAATAGAGCTTGATGAGGTTATTGAACCTTTACTTCAACCGGAAAGTAGCGCAGTGCAGAAAGATGTTTCTATGGAACCTATCTCGGTAGAAGAGGAAGTTAATGATGATGATCATGAAGCTTCCGATCAAGCTACTATTGAACCTTGTAGGTCGACAAGGGCGCGTACCACTCCTGAGTGGTACGGCAACCCTGTTTGGAGGTCATGTTGTTAGACAACAATGAACCTACGAGCTATGGAGGAGCTGTGATGGGCCCGGATTCCGAGAAATGGTTAGAGGTAATGAAATTCAAGATGGAATCCATGTATGAAAACAAAGTATGGACTTTGGAAGTATTACCTGAAGGGCGAAAGGCTATTCAGAACAAATGGATCTTTAAGAAGAAGACAAACGCGGACGGTAATGTCATCGTCTATAAAGCTCGACTTGTGGCAAAGGGTTTCTCACAAGTTCAAGGAGTTGACTACGATGAGACCTTCTCACCTGTAGCGATGCTTAAGTCTGTCAGAATAATGTTGGCAATAGCTGCTTATTTCAACTATGAAATTTGGCAGATGGAAGTCAAAACCTTGTTCCTCAACAGTTTCCTTGAGGAAGAGTTGTATATGATGCGACCAGAAGGTTTTGTCGATCCAGAGAATGCTGACCAAGTTTGCAAACTCCAGCGATCCATTTATGGACTGGTGCAAGCATCTCGGAGTTGGAATAAGCGTTTTGATGAGGGGATCAAAGCGTTTGAGTTTATACAAGTTTGTGAAGAACCTTATATTTACAAGAAAGTGAGTAGGAGCTCTATAGCGTTTCTAATATTATATGTCGATGACATATTGCTGATTGGAAACAATATAGAAATGCTGAAAGCGTGAACGAATATTTGAACAAGAGTTTTTCAATGAAAGACCTAGGAGAATCTGCTTTCATATTAGGCATTAAGATCTATAGAGATAGATTGAGACGCTTGATAGCACTTTCACATAGCACATACCTTGATGAAGTTTTGAAGAAGTTCAAAATGGATCAGTCCAAGAAGGGGTTCTTGCCTGTGTTACAAGGTGTGAAGTTGAGTAAGACTCAATGCCTAGTGACTGCAGAAGATAGAGAAAAGATGGGTGTCATCCCCCATGCTTCAGCCATAGGCTCTATCATGTATGCAATGTTGTGCACAAGACCCGATGTCAGCCTTGCCATAAGTATGGCCGAATGGTTTCAAAGTGATCCTGGAATGGAGCACTAGGCAGCGGTGAAGAATATCCTTAAGTACCTGAAAAGGACTAAGGAAATGTTTCTTGTTTATGGAGGTGATGAAGAGCTCGTCGTAAAGGATTACGTCGATGCAAGCTTTGACACTAATCCGGATGACTCTAAGTCTCAAACCGGATACGTATTTATTCTCAACGGGGGAGCGGTAAGCTAGTGCAGTTCCAAGAAAAGTGTGGTAGCCGATTCTACGTGCGAAGCGGAGTACATCGCAGCCTCGGAGGCGGCGAAGGAAGGTGTCTGGATGAAGCAGTTCATGACAGATCTTGGAGTAGTGCCTAGTGCACTGAATCCAATGAACCTGTTCTGTGACAACACTGGTGCCATTGCTCTGCCAAGGAACCAAGGTTTCACAAGAGGACCAGACACATAAAGCGACGCTTCAACTCCATCCGCGATCACATCGAGGAGAAGGACATAAATATTTGCAAAGTGCACATGGATCTGAATGTTGCAGACCCGTTGACTAAACCTCTTCCATGGGCTAAACATGATCAACACCAAAACTGCATGGGTGTTCGATTCATTACAATGTAAATCACCTAGTGATGTGAACTAGATTATTGACTCTAGTGCAAGTGGGAGACTGTTGGAAATATGCCCTAGAGGCAATAAATAAAGTGTTTATTATTATATTTCCTTGTTCATGATAATCGTTTATTATCCATGCTATAATTGTATTGATTGGAAACACATTACATGTGTGGGTAAATAGACAACACTATGTCCTAAGATGCCTCTAGTGAACTAGCTCGTTGGTCAAAGATGGTCAAGGTTTCCTAGCCATTGACATGTGATGTTATTTGATAATGGGATCACATCATTGGGGGAATGATATGATGGACAAGACCCAAACTACAATCGTAGCATATGATCGTGTCAGTTTATTGCTACCGTTTTCTGCATGTCAAGTATGTGTTGCTATGACCATGAGATCATGCAGCTCACGGACATCGGAGGAAACTGGGTGACTATAAAGGTGCTCTAAAAGTATCTCTGAGGGTGTTTGTCTAGTTGGCATGGATCAAGACTGGGATTTGTTACTCCGTGTGACGGAGAGGTATCTCAGGGCCCACTCGGTAATACAACATCACAATGAGCCTTGCAAGCAATGTGTATAAATGTTAGTCACGGGATCTTGTATTACGGAACGTGTAAAGAGACTTGCCGATAACGAGGTTGAACTAGGTATAGAGAAACCGACGATCGAATCTCGGGCAAGTAACATAACGAAGAACAAAGGGAACATCATACGAGATTAACTGAATCCTTGACACAGAGGTTCGACCGATAAAGATCTCTGTAGAATATGTAGGAACCAATATGGGCATCTAGGTCCCTCTATTGGTTATTGACCGTAGAGGTGTCTCGGTCAGGTCTACATAGTTCTCGAACCCGTAGGGTCTGCACACTTAAGGTTTGGTGACATTTCGGTAGTATAGAGTTATGTATGGTGGTGACCGAAGGTCGTTCGGAGTCCCGGATGAGATCCCGGATGTCACGAGGATCTCCGGAATGGTCTGGAGGTAAAGATCCATAGAGAGGAAGTCTTGTTTTGGTCGCCAGAAAAGTTGCGGGCTCATCGGTAGTGTACCGGGAGTGCCGTAGTGTACCGGGAGACCTCCGGGAGGGGTATTTCGACCCAAGAGGCTTGATTGGCTGTGGGAGTGTGAATATCAGCCCTTATTGGGATGGTGGAAACTCCCACATAAGGCCCATGTGGCTGGAGAAGAAAACCCAATAGGAAAAGGTGGAAAACGGCAAAAAAAGGAGCAATCCTAGTCCTAGTAGGATTGGAGGAGGAGTCCTCCTCTCCTAGTAGGTTCGGCTGAACCAGAGGAGCCTTGGCGCTTATGCCAAGGCTCTCCTCCTCTCCTCCTATATATACTGGTGGATTTTAGGGTTTTGCACTTGTTTTTTCAGCCACGTGCTACCCGTTCCTCCAGTGCATAGTTTCTCCTCTAGATCGGATTTTTGCAGTGCTTAGGCGAAGCCTTGCCAGAATTTCTCCACCACCATCGCCGGAGCGCCGTCATGCTGCCGGAGAACTCTTCCTCCTCTCCGCTCTCTCTTGAAGGATCAAGACGGCGGAGATCGTCATCTAGCTGTACGTGTGCTAAACGCGGAGGTGCCATCCGTTCGGCGCTAGATCGGAAGGATCGTGATCAAGTTTGCGCGACGGATCGTGATTGCATCGCGGGACGGATCGTGATTGGATCATGGGACGCACGGCGATTTGGATCACGAAGACGTTCGACTACACCAACCGCGTTAGTTAACGTTTCCCGCTTAGCGATCTACAAGGGTATGTAGATCCACTCTCCCTCTCGTAGATGCTCATCACCATGGATAGATCTGCGTGTGCGTAGGAATTTTTTTGTTTCCCATGCAACGTTCCCCAACACTCTCACGCTGATATGGTGGTGTATATATGTAGGTGGGCACTCTCTCACAGTATTAGTTCGACCACAGGTGATGGACGCCCCCCTCTTCTCTTCTTGCGCATTATATCGACGAGTATATCACAAAGAAGAGAAGAAAGAGGAGGCGCCCCCACGACAATAGTCGGGATTCCTCCATCAAGAACACACATGAAAGTCACACAAGGAGCAACAATAGACCGAAAGTCACACACGCATTATACCGATAAAATATCACTAATACAAGAATTAACTCGAATATAATATCACTAATACATCATCTCGAATAATCCAGTTATTAATGCATCATGAAATACTAACTAATACATCTCGAATATTATCATATAAGATCACTAATACAGATCTAATACAATCGAATAATCTAAGTCACTAGCGGTTCTTGAGTCGCGGGTGGTGGTCACCCAAAGATAAGGAACCATCACGGGATCATAACTCGGGTGAGATCCTTGAAACATCTGCCATGTACTGTTGAACCTGGCGTCCAAGGCCGCCATGTAGCGACGGACGTGCTTGTCCTCCTCCCTGACACAACGACTTACCAGCTCCATGGGGGCCCGCTCCCTCTACGCCGAAAGTGGCCCACGTGACCGCCACCAAAGGAGTTGCGGGTCAACAACGAGACCCGGATTCCTCACCAAGCATCGAGCCCCGGAAGGTAGCACCTCCCAATGCCAGCCCGGCGGAGCCCAGTCCTAGACATGGTGCCTATCAGGTAGGCTCTTGCGGACCACTCGATGACGAGGATGCGTGTTGTGGAACGTTGCATGGGAAACAAAAAAATTCCTACGCTTCACCAAGATCAATCTAGGAGATGAGCATCTACGAGAGGGGAGAGTGGATCTACATACCCTTGTAGATCGCTAAGTAGGAAGTGTTAAGAAACGCGGTTGATGTAGTCGAACGTCTTCGCGATCCAAATCGCCGAGCGTCCCGTGATCCAATCACGATCCGTCCCGATCTAGCACCGAACGGACGACACCTCTGCGTTCAGCGCACGTACGGCTTGATGACGATCTCCGCCTTCTTGATCCAGCACAAGGGAGCAGAGAGGTAGAAGAGTTCTCCGGCAGCGTGACGACGTTGTGGCGACGGTGGTGGAGCTATTCCAACAGGGCTTCGCCTAAGTACTGCTAAAACCAATCTAGAGGAGAAACTACGATCTATAGGAGAGGGTAGCACGTGGCTAAAATCGATGTGCAAAAACCATAAAACCTCTAGTATATATAAGAGGAGGAGAGGAGGAGGCTTGGCCCAAGGGCCAAATCCTCTAGGCTTCGGCCGAAGTGGGAGGGAGGAGTCCTCCTCCTCCACTCCTAGTACGATTAGGACTCCTTCCTTATTTCCACCCTTTTTGCCTTTTTCCTCATTTTCCACTTAGGAATCTCTTCCCAGCCGCATTTGCCTTGTGTGGACACTGCCCAGCCCACTAAAGGCTGGTATTAGTCCTCCCACAGCCCATGTAGCTCTTGGGTCGAAATACACCTCCCGATGGTCCCCCAGTACACTACCGGCACTCCCGGTACACTATCGATGAGCCCGAAACTGTTTCGGTGACCCAAACAGGACTTCCTATATATCAATATTTACATCCGGACCATTCCGGAGCTCCTCGTGATGTCCAGGATCTCCTCCGGGACTCCAAACAACCTTCGGTCACCACCATACATAACTCTATACTACCGAAACATCACCGAACCATAAGTGTGCAGACCCTGCGGGTTCGAGAACTATGCAGACATGACCAAGACACCTGTACGGTCAATAAGCAATAGCGGTACCTGGATGCCCATATTGGTTTCTACATATTCTACGAAGATCTTTCTCGGTCGAACCTCTATGTCAAGGATTCAGTTAATCCCATACGATGTTCCCTTTGTTTATCGATATGTTACTTGCCCGAGATTCGGTCGTTGGTATCTGCTTACCTAGTTCAACCTTGTTACCGGCCAGTCTCTTTACACATTCCATAATACAAGATCTCGTGATTAATACTTAGCCACATTCCTTGCAAGGCTCATTGTGATGTTGTATTACCGAGTTGGCCCTGAGATACCTCTCCGTCACACGGAGTAACAAATCCCAGTGTTGATCCATGCCAACCCAGGAGACACCCTCGGAGATACCTGTTGAGTACCTTTACAGTCACCCAATTACGTTGCGACGTTTGATACACACAAGGCACTCCTCCGGTGTCCGTGAGTTGCATGATCTCATGGTCATAGGAACAATTACTTGACATGCAGAAAAACTGTAGCAATAAACTGACACAATCATATGCTACATTTATAGTTTGGGTCTTGTCCATCCCATCATTCTCCTAATGATGTGATCCCATTATCAAATGACATATCATGCCAATGGCTAGGAAACGTTGACCATCTTTGATCAACGAGCTAGTTTACTAGAGGCATACTAGGGACATAGTTGTGTCGATGTATCCACACATGCAACGTCTTTCCAATCAATATAATTATAGCATGGATAATAAACGATTATCATGAACAAGGAAATATAATAATAACTATTTCATTATTGCCTCTAGGGAATATTTCCAACATTCTCCCACTTGCACTAGAGTCAGTAATCTAGCTCACATCACTGTGTGATTTACATTGTAATGAATCGAACACTCATACAGTTCTGGTGTTGATCATGGTTAGCCCTTGGAAGAGGTTTAGTCAATGGGTATGCAACATTCAGATCAGTGTGCACATTGCAAATATTTATGTCCTCCTCCTTGATGTACCCGCGGATGGAATTGAAGCGTCGCTTTATGTGTCCGGTCCTCTTGTGAAACCTTGGTTACGTGGCCAGTGCAATGGCACCAGTGTTATCACAGAACAGATCCACTAGGTTTAGTGCACTAGGCACTACTCCAAGATCTGTCATGAACTCGTTCATCCAGACACCTTCCTTCGCTGCCTCTGAGGCTGCGATGTACTCCGCTTTGCATGTAGAATCGGCTACCACGCTCTGCTTGAAACTGCACCAGCTTACCGCACCCTCATTAAGAATAAATATGTATCTGGTTTGCAACTTAGAGTCATCCGGATCAGCATCAAAGCATGCATTGACGTAACCCTTTACGACGAGCTCTTGATCACCTCCATAAATGAGAAACATTTCGTTAGTCCTTTTCAGGTATTTAAGGATATTCTTGACCGTTGTCCAGTGCTCCATTCTAGGATTACCTTGAAACCTTCCGGCCATACTTATGGCAAGGCTGGCATCGGGTCTTGTGCACATCATTGCATACGTGATAGAGCCTATGGCTGAAGCATAGGGGATGCCACTCATTATCTCTCTATCTTCTGCAGTCACTGGGCATTGAGTCTTACTCAACTTAACACCTTGTAACATAGGCAAGAACCTCTTCTTGGACTGATCCATTTTGAACTTCTTCAAAACTTTATTAAGGTATGTGCTCTGTGAAATTCCAATTAAGCGTCTTGATCTACCTCTATAGATATTAATGCCTAATATGAAAGCAGCTTCTCCCAGGTCCTTCATTGAAAAACTCTTGTTCAAATATTCCTTCACGCTTTCCAGCATTTCTATATTGTTTCCAATCAGCAATATGTCATCCACATACAATATTAGAAATGCTATAGAGCTCCGACTCACTTTCTTGTAAATACAAGCTTCTTCGTAAACTTGTATAAACCCGAACACTTTGATCACCTCATCAAAACGCAGATTCCAACTCTGAGATGCTTGCACCAGTCCATAAATGGATCGTTGGAGCTTGCAAACTTTGTCAGCATTCTTTGGATCGAAAAAACCTTCTGGTTGTATCATATACAACTCTTCCTTAATAAAACCATTAAGGAACGCTGTTTTGACATCCATCTGCCAAATTTCCTAGTCGAAATATGCAGCTATTGCCAACACGATTCTGGTGGACTTAAGCATCACTACGGGTGAGAAGGTCTCATCGTAGTCTACTCCTTGAACTTGTCAAAAACCCTTTGCCACAAGTCAAGCTTTATAGATGGTGACATTGCCGTCCACGTCCGTCTTCCTCTTAAAGATCCATTTGTTCTAAATGGCCTTTCGCCCTTCAGGTAATACTTCCAAAGTCCATAATTTTATATCATACATGGATCCCATCTCGGATTTCATGGCCTCTAACCATTTCTCTGAATCCAAGCCCATCATCACTTCTCCATAACTCGTAGGTTCATCATTGTGTAACAACATGACCTCCAAGACAGGGTTGTCGTATCACTCAGGAGCAGTACGCGCCCTTGTCGACCTACGAGGTTCGATAGTAACTTGATCCGAAGTTTCATGATCATCATCATCAACTTCCTCCTCAACTGTCATAGGCTTCACAGAAACATCTTTCTAAACTGCGCTACTTTAATGCTAAAGTAAAGATTCAATAACCTCATCGAGTTCTGTTTTCCTCCCACTCAATTATTTCGAGAGAAACTCTTTCTCTAGAAATGTTTCGTTCTTTGCGACAAGCACTTTGCCTTAGGATCTGAGATAGAAGGTATACCCAACTGCCACTTTTGGGTATCCTATGAAGACGCATTTCTCCGCCTTGGGTTCTAGCTTTTCAGGCCGAAGCTTTTTGACATAAGCATCACATCTCCAAACTTGAAGAAACGACAACTTTGGCTTCTTGCCAAACCACAGTTAATATGGCGTCGTCTCAATGGATTTAGATGGTGCTATATTTAAAGTGATGCGGCCATCTCTAATGCATAACCCCAAAACGATAGTGGCAGATCGGTAGGAGACATCATAGAATGCACCATATCGAATAAGGTTCGATTACGACGTTCGGACACACCATTACGCTGTGGTGTTCCATGCGGTGTCAATTGTGAAACAATTCCACACTGTCTTAAGTTACTGCCAAACTCATAACTCAGATATTCTCCTCCTCGATCATATCGCAGGAATTTAATCTTCTTGTTACGATGATTCTCAACTTTACTCTGAAATTGCTTGAACTTTTCAAACGTTTCAGACTTGTGCTTCATTAAGTAAATATACCCATATCTACTTAAGTCATCAGTGAAGGTGAGAAAATAACAATATCCATCGCGTGCCTCAACACTTATTGGACCGCACACATCAGTATGTATGATTTCCAATAAGTTACTCGTCCGTTCCATTGTTCTAGAGAACGACGTTTTAGCCATCTTGCCCATGAGGCATAGTTCACATGTGCCAAGTGATTCAAAATCAAGTGACTCTAAATGTTCATAGAGCTTCCTCATGCGTTTTACACCAATATGACCAAAACGACAGTGCCACAAGAAAATGGTACTATCACTATCAATTCTACATGTTTTGGCGTCAATGTTATGGACATGTGTATCAAGATTCAACATGAATAAACCCCTCACATTGGGTGTATGACCATAAAATATATCAATCATATAAATAAAACAACCATTATTTTCAGATTTAAATGAGTAACCGTCTCGCAATAAACAAGATCCAGATATAATATTCATGCATAACACAGGAACTAAATAACAATTATTCAGGTTCATCACGAATCCCGATGGTAATCTAAGATAGAGCATGCCGACGGCGATCACATCAACCTTGGAACCATTTCCCACGCACATTGTCACTTCGTCCTTTGCTAGTCTTCGTCTATTCCGTAATTCCTACTTTGAGTTGCAAATGTGAGAAACCGAACCGGTATCAAATACCCAGGCACTACAATGAGAGTTGGTAAGGTACACATCAATAACATGTATATCGTATATACCTTGTTTGTTGTTGGCCGCCTTCTTTTCAGCTAGATACTTGGGGCAGTTCCGCTTCCACTGACCAGTTCCTTTGCAATGAAAGCACTCAGTTTTTGGCTTGGGTCCAGCCTTGGGTTTCTTCACTGGAGTAGCAACTGGTTTGCCACCCGTCTTAGATTTACCCTTCTTACCCTTGCCATTCTTCTTGAAACTAGTGGTTTTATTGACCATCAACACTTGATGTTCTTTCTGGATTTCAGACTCAGCGACTTTCAGCATCGCAAACAGCTCCACAACTGACTTGTTCATCCCGTGCATGTTATAGTTAATCAGAAAGCTCTTGTAGCTTGGTGGCAATGATTGAAGAACTCTATCAGTGATTGCCTCCGGCAGAAGGGGCATCCCTAACTCCGCCAGACGGGTCGAATACCCAAACATTCTGAGTATATGTTCACTTACGACCCGTTCTCCTCCATTTTGCAAGCATAGAATTTATCGGAGGTCTCATACCTCTCGATCCGGGCATTCTTCTTAAAGATAAACTCCAACTCTTGGAACATCTCATATGCTCCATGACTTTCAAAACATCTTTGAAGTCCCGATTCTAAGCCATACAACATTTCACATTGAACTATTGAGGAATCTTCAGAACGTGTCTCCCAAGCGTTCTTAACGTCTTCGGATGACAGGTCAATGGGTTGGTCACCAAGCGGTGCCTTAAGGACATATGCCTTTTGGGAAACCGTGAGGATAATACTCAGATTATGGGCCCAGTCCACAAAGTTACTTCCATCATCTTTCAACTTAGCTTTCTCTAGGAATGGATTAAAATTCAGGGGTGCTACTGCGCAAGCCATTGATCTACAACGTAAATATTCAAAGGTTACTTAGAATATTGTTCAAGATAATGAGTTTAGTTAATCAAATTACTAAAGCTCCCACTCAAAATGACATCGCTCTGGTCATTCTAGTGATAGATGATCCAAATTCACCAACTCAAGTCCGATCATCACGTGAATTGAGGTGGTTGCAATAGTGAACATCATCATGTTGATCATATCTACTATATGACTCATGTTCGACCTTTCGATCTTTTGTGTTCCGAGGCCATGTCTTTACATGCTAGGATCGTCATGTTTAACCCGAGTGTTCTGCATGTGCAACAATGGCTTGCACCCTTTGAATGTGAACGTAGAGTCTATCACACCTGATCATCACGTGGTGTCTCGACACGACAAACTTTCACAATGGTGCACACTTGGGAAGAACACAATTTATCTTGAAATTTAAGTGAGGGATCACCGTATAATGCTACCGTCGTCCTAAGCAAAACAAGGTGCATAAAAGGATTAACATCACATGCAAATCATAAGTGACATGATATGGGCATGAACTTGCGCTTTTGATCTCCATCTTGAAAGCACCAGCATGGTCTCCATCGTCACCAGCATGACACCATGATCTCCATCATCTTGATCTCCATCAACGTGTCGCCCTCGGGGTTGTCGCGCCCGTCATGCTCATACTACTATAGCTACCATTTAGCGATAAAGTAAAGCATTACATAGAGCTTAATGATTGACACGCAGGTAAACAATAATTAAAGACAACCCTATGGATCCTACCGATTGCCGTACTCATCGACATGCAAGTCGTGATATTCTATAGAACACATGATCATCTCATTCATCACATATATCTCATCATGTAATTGTCCATATCACATCACAACATACCCTGCAAAAACAAGTTAGACGTGCTCTAATTGTTGTTGCAAGTTTTATGTGGCTGCTACGGGTATCTAGCAAGAATGATTCACACCTTCGCAAAGCCATAATGGTGATACATAGATTGCTTTTCAACCTTCTCAAGGACCACCTTGTCGAATCCGATCCAACTAAAGTAGGAGAGACAGACACCCGCCAGCTATCTTTGTGCAACAAAGTCACATGTCAGTCGATGGAACTGGTCTCTCATAGGAATACGAGTAATGTTGGTCCGGGCCGCTTATTCCCAAAGTACCGCTGAACCAAAATACGACCAAGGGATGAAGCAATCTAAGCATCAACGTCCACAAAATCTTTGTGTTCTAGTCGAGATCTCATCTACACATAGACCTAGCTCATGATGCCACTATTGGGGAACATTGCATGGGAAAAAAAAATTCCTATGCTTGACCAAGATCAATCTAGGAGATGAGCATCTACGAGAGGGGAGAGTGGATCTACATACCCTTGTAGATCACTAAGCGGGAAGAGTTAAGAAACGCGATAGATGTAGTCGAACGTCTTCGCAATCCAAATTGCTAAGCGTCCCGCGATCCAATCACGATCCGTCCCGATCTAGCACCGAATGGACGGCACCTCCGCGTTCAGCACACGTACGGCTTGATGATGATCTCTTCCTTCTTGATCCAGCAAGAGGGAGCGGAGAGGTAGAACAGTTCTCCGGTAGCGCGACAGCATTGCGGCGATGGTGGTGGAGCTATTCCAGAAGGGCTTCGCCTAAGCACCGCTAAAACCGATCTAGAGGAGAAACTACGATCTAGAGGAGAGGGTAGCACGTGGCTGAAATCAATATGCAAAAACCCTAAACGTCTAGTACATATAAGATGAGGAGAGGAGGAGGCTTGGCCTAAGGGACAAGCCCTCTAGGCTTCGGCCGAATTGGGAGGGAGGAGTCCTCCTCCTCCACTCCTAGTAGGATTAGGACTCCTTCCTTATTTCGACCATTTTGCCTTGTTCCACCTTTTCTCCTTGGTATTTTCTTTCCCAGCCGCATGGGCCCTTTGTGGGACTTCCACCAGCCCACTAAGGGCTGGTATTCATCCTCTCACAGCCCATGTAGCCTCTTGGTTCGAAACACCCCTCCCGATGGTCCCTCGGTACACTACCGGCACTCCTGGTACACTACCGATGAGCCCGAAACTTTTCCGGTGACCAAAACAGGACTTCCTATATATCAATCTTTACCTCCGGACCATTCTGGAGCTCCTCGTGACATCCGGGATCTCATCCGGGACACCGAATAACTTTCGTTCACCATCATACATAACTCTATACTACCGAAACCTCACGGAACCTTAAGTGTGCGGACCATGCGGGTTCGAGAACTATGCAGACATGACCGAGACACCTCTACTGTCAATAACTAATAGCGGGACCTGGATGCCCATATTGGTTCCTACATAATCTACGAAGATCTTTATCGGTCGAACCTCTATGTCAAAGATTCAGTTAATCTCGTATAATGTTCCCTTTGTTTATCAATATGTTACTTGCCCGAGATTCGATCGTCGGTATCTGCTTACCTAGTTCATCCTCGTTACCGACAAGTCTCTTTACTGGTTCCATAATACAAGATCCCATGACTAACACTTAGTCACATTGCTTGCAAGGCTCATTGTGATGTTGTATTACCGAGTGGGCCCTGAGATACCTCTCCGTCACACGGAGTAACAAATCGCAGTCTTGATCCATGCCAACCCAACAGACACCCTCGGAGATACCTGTAGAGCACCTTTATAGTCACCCAGTTATGTTGCGACGTTTGATACACACAAGGCACTCCTATGGTGTCCGTGAGTCTCATGATCTCATGGTCATAGGAACATATACTTGACATGTAGAAAAACTTTAGCAATAAACTGACACGATCATATGCTACGTTTATAGTTTGGGTCTTGTCCATCCCATCATTCTCCTAATGATGTGATCCCGTTATCAAATGACATCTCATGCCAATGGCTAGGAAACCTTGACAATCTTTGATCAACGAGCTAGTTTATAGCGTGGATAATAAACGATTATCATGAACAAGAAAATACTAGGGACATAGTTGTGTCTATGTATCCACACATGGAACGTCTTTCCAATCAATACAATTATAGCATGGATAATAAACGATTATCATGAACAAGGAAATATAATAATAACTATTTTATTATTGCCTCTAGGGCATATTTCCAACAATGCGGGTTGGGCATCGTCGATGTCGAGACAAATTCCTATGAGAACGTTTTCTTATCCTTTAATCACAAATTTTTCCAAAACCCAAGAATTTTTCTATAATCTAACATACACAAACTATTTTTTCCTAGGACTCTTAATGATTAACTAAAACATAAAACAACTAAAACATAAAAAGCATCATAAACAAAATCAACTAATCTCCTAGGACTCCTAATTAACCAATTTTTCCTAGTACTCCTAATTTTCCTAGGACAACTAATTAGTATACATACATCTACATATATATATACATATATATATATATGTACATACATCTACATACATACATCACGGCACAATATATGAACAAAAAAAATCTAAGACAAAAAAAGGAAAGTTGGCCAGAGGCGCGGCGGCTCACGACGGGGGCGGTGAGGGATCGGGGGGGGGGGGGGCGACAGCGACGGTGACATATCAACCGGGACAAAAGATCAGTTTTCGGCAGCCCAAATGGCGGGAAACAGGGACCTTTGGTCCCGGTTGGTGCCACCAACCTAGACCAAAGGTAAGTTTTTAGCAGCCCAAAGGGCGGGAAACAGGAACCTTTGGTCCCGGTTGGTGGCACCAACTGGGTCGAAAGGGGCTTTGGTCCCGGTTTGTGCCACAAACCAGGACCAACAGGTCGTCCTACCCGGGGCCAAATTTTTAGTCTCACCTCGCTAGCCAGGGAGCTCAAGAGTGGTTCATAAGCGTTGTTGCGCACACCCTCCCGAGCTCCTCTCACCTGCAGGCTTTCGGGCATAAACTGTCGGCGCGTGTGGGCCTATTGGACCTCCTGCGAGCTTGCATCCTGGCCCAACAAACTGGTTGGGTTTCTAGTCGTATTCATGTCGTCGTGGCCTAGTAGGTGGCATTGTAAAAAAACTCTTTTTTTTGCTTTATTTATTTTATTTTGTTCCTACTAAATGTTTTTTTCAATGATTCCTTTTGCTTTTAGGTCACAAAAATTATAAACTCTCTGTTAGTTTTCAAATTTGAATAGTTTAAATTTGATTTTCTGAAATTTGTGTGAGTCACTAGTTTGTGAATATATTTTTGAGTGATTCTTTTTCCTGCTATTTGGTAAGTTTTAGGTTATTTTAAATGTCTCTTTGAGTCAAAAACAGATTTGGTTATTTTAGTTGCTATTAAAGTTTCTAACAAAAAATTTCTTTATGAAAATTCTTTTTGCTATTAATGTTTCGAACCAAATAAACTTTGATAATTTCAGTTTCATAAATTTTATATAATTTTAGTCTCAAAAATACTAGAGGTTTATAAAAGCTTTTTACTTGATTCAATTTTCTATTAGAGTTTTATAAAAGCTTTTCAGATCATTCTTTGAGCTAAATGACCATGAAATTGAACTCTGAAAAGGTTGAATGTTCGCATGGTATCGTCATTTCAACCACATAGCATATGCTAAAAAGTTGATAGGGTTATGGCAAAAATTGGATGCACTTCGTGTACAAAACGGACAATCTCTTTCGAAGGATCAGGGTTTTAGACGAAAACTCATCCGTTACAAAGAGATTTCATTTTATAAAACTTATTTTAACTCCAGAAGTTTTGTGTGTTCAAAATGCACCATTCAAAGCCACATCGTCAATTTTCAACCCTTTTTGGCATCATTTGGTATTTTTGATGCATTTACTGATTTTTTTAGCTAAATGACCCTAAAATTGCAAACACTACAAATGAACTCTGAAAAGGTTGAAAGTTGACATGGTATCATAATTTCACCCACATAGCATGTGCTAAAAAGTTGACAGGGTTACGGCAAAAACTGGATGCACTTCGTTTACAAAACGGACAATCACATTCAAAGTATCAGGGTATCATACGAAAACTCATCTGTTACAAAGGGATTTCAATATTTTTTTGAACTAATGTAACTGCAGTTATATTCTCGATCAATGGCATCATCATAATAGTTGTGGAGAGCAAGTCTTCACTTTTTCTTCGCTTGTGTCCTTTGCTTATTGCGCCGTAACCATGGATAATCTGCATCGTTTAACAGGGTACTTGGGTCAACCTTGATTCTGAAGGGAGGAATTTCATGAAACTTTTAATAATCTTCACACATGTCTGTCTTGCCCTCCAATCCCATGATGTCTTTTTTTCCTGAGAGAACTATTTGGCGTTTTGGCTCATCGTATGACGTATTCTCTTCCTTATCTTTTATTTTTCTTGGTTTGGTAGACATGTCCTTCACATAGAAAACCTGTGCCACTTCATTGGCTAGGACAAATGGTTTGTATGTGTACCCATGATTGTTCAGATCCACTGTTGTCATTCCGTATTATGGGTCTACCTGTACCACGCCTCCTAACAGATTGACCCATTTGCACTAAAACTAAGGGACCTTAAAATCATGTGCATAGTCAAGTTCCCATATGTCCACTATGTAACCATAATATGTGTCCTTTTCCCCTCTTGGTTGCTGCATCAAAGCAGACACTGCTATTTTGGTTGGTTCTCTTTTGATCTTGGGTGATCCTGTAAAATGTATTCTCATTTATCTCGTACCCTTTGTAAGTCAATACAGTCGAAGATGGTCCCCTGGCCAACGAGTACAACTCATCAGAAATAGTGTTGTCACACACGAGACGTGTTTGCAACCAACTGCCGAAAGTCCTGATGTGTTCATATGTAATCCAGTCGTCACACTGCTCCCTGTGTTTGGAGCGTAGAATATTCTTGTGTTCATCGATATACGGGGTCACCAAGGTGGAATTCTGTAGAACTGTGTAGTGTGCTTGAGACCAAGAATGCCCATCCCTACATATTATTGAGTCCGCTCCTAGCGTGCCTTTTCCACTCAGTCTCCCCTCATACCGCGATTGAGGGAGAGCAATCTTCTTAAGGTCAGGAATGATGTCAACTCAAAACCCAGTGACATCCTTTGTTTGATGGCCCGTGGCGATGCTTGCTTCTGGCCTAGCACGGTTACGAACATATTTCTTTAAGACTCCCATGAACGTCTCAAAGGGGAACATATTGTGTAGAGATACAGGGCCCAGAACGACAATCTTGTCGACTAGATGAACTAGGACATGCATCATGATATTGAACAAGGATGGTGGGAACACCAGATCGAAACTAACAAGACATTGCACCAAATCTCTCCTTAACCTTGGTAGGATTTCTGGATCGATCACCTTCTGAGAGATTGTATTGAGGAATGCACATAGCTTCACAATGGCTAATCGGACGTTTTCCGGTAGAAGCCCCCTCAATTCAACCGGGAGCAGTTGCGTCATAATCACGTGGCAGTCATGAGACTTTAGGTTCTGGAACTTTTGCTCTGTCATATTTATTATTCCCTTAATGTTCGACGAGAAGCCATACGGGACCTTCATACTGAGCAGGCATTCGAAGAAGATTTCCTTCTCTTCTTTGGTAAGAGCATAGATGGCATGACCCTGAAACTGCTTTGGATTCACGCCGTCTTCTCCGTGCATACGTTGTTGTTCCTCCTGTGCCTCCGGTGAATCTTTTGTCTTCCCATACACGCCCAAGAATCCTAGCAGGTTCACCCAAAGATTCTTCGTCACGTGCATCACGTCGATTGCAGAGTGGACCTCTAGGTCTTTCCAATAGGGTAGGTCCAAAAATATAGATTTCTTCTTCCACATGGGTGCGCATCCCGCATTGTTAGTCGGAACAAATAGTCCGCCATGACCGTGTCCAAAGATTACTTGCAAATCTTTGACCATATCAAGTATGTGATCACCAGTACGGAGGGCGGGCTTCTGTCGGTGATCTGCCTCACCTTTGAAATGCTTTCCTTTCTTTCGACATTGATGGTTGGTCGGAAGAAATCGACGATGCCCCAGGTACACATTCTTCATACATTTTTCCAAATATATACTGTCGGTGTCATCTAAACAGTGTGTGCATGTGTGGTATCCCTTGTTTGTCTGTCCCGAAAGGTTACTAAGATCAGGCCAATCGTTGATTGTTACAAATAGCAACGCATGTAGGTCATATTCCTCCTGCTCTTTCTCATCCCACACACGTACACCTCTTCCATTCCATAGTTGTAAAAGTTTATCAACTAATGGCCTTAGGTACACATCAATGTCATTGCCGGATTGTCTAGGTCCTTGGATGAGCACTAGCATCATAATGAACTTCCGCTTCATGCACAACATAGGAGGAAGGTTATACATACATAGATTAACAGGCCATGTGCTATGCTTGCTGCGCTGATCTCCAAAAGGATTAACACCATATGCACTTAAACAAAACCATACGTTCCTTGGGTCAACTATAAAGTCGCTCCACTTTCTCTCGATCTTTCTCCACTACGACCTGTCAGCGGGTGCTCTTAACTTCCCGTCTTTCTTACGGTCCTCTTTGTGCCATCGCATCGACTTGGCATGCTCTTTGTTTCTGAACAAACGTTTCAACTGTGGTATTATAGGAGCATGCTACATCACCTTGGCAGAAACCCTCTTCCTGGGGCGCTCGCCGTCAACATCACCAGGGTCATCTCGTCTGATCTTATACCGCAATGCACCGCATACCGGGCATGCATTCAAATCCTCGTACTTACCATGGTAGAGGATGGAGTCATTAGGGCATGCATGTATCTTCTGCACCTCCAATCCTAGAGGGCATACAACCTTCTTTGTTGCGTACGTGTTGTCGGGAAATTCGGTATCCTTTGGAAGCTTCTTCTTCAATATTTTCAGTACCTTCTAAAATCCTGTGTTAGGTACACCATTCTCTGCCTTCCACTGCAACAATTCTAGTGTGGTACCGAGCTTTGTGTTGCCATCTTCGCAATTGGGGTACAACCCTTTTTTGTGATCCTCTAACATGCGATTGAACTTCAACTTCTACTTTTCACTTTCACATTGTCTCTTTGCATCAACAATGACCCGGCGAAAATCATCATCGGGCACATCGTCTGGTCCCTCTTGATCTTCATCTTCCCCCATTGCAACATCACCATATCCATGAGACACATAGTTGTCATCATCTTCTTCTTCTTCGTTGTCTTCCATCATAACCCCTCTTTCTTCGTGCTTCGTCCAAACATTATAGTGTGGCATAAAACCCTTCTCAAGCAGGTGGAATGGTAGGGTTTTAGAGTTGGAGAAAGCCTTTGTATTCTCACAGACAGTACATGGACAATGCATAAAATCATTCTGCTTGTGTGCATCAGCCGCTTCGAGAAAATTATGCAGGCCCTTAATATACTCGGAGTTGCGTCGTTCACCGTACATCCATTGCCGGTTCATGTGCGTGCGTTATATAAGAAAGTGTATTAATAGACAGGACGAGGGCCGACGGAAGCGGATACCAAAACCATCGCACTATATAATAATAAACAATATAATAAAAGTAAGAAAATTACACAAGTATCAATCTAAATAATACAAGTAAGAACTTTTTTCTTTTAGAGAGAAGATAAGAAGAAGAGGCTAACCACGGTGTTGCCGGCGCCGATATGGGCGTGGGCGATCGATGGCGGTGAGGATGGGGACGGGACATGATGAACCGCCAAACCTAGACAAATCTTGAGGAAAATGGAGCTTGGACAAGGAGCTTCGAGAGGAGAAAGCTTAAGTGTGGCTTGGACAATTCATCGAACACCTCATGTGCATAGGAGGTGAGTTAGAGCACCACAAAGCTCTACCACGGCCGGCCAAAAAACAGGGCAGTGCACTGCTCTACTCGCCGGCAGGGGGTATATATAGGCCAGCCATTGCTCCCTGTTTGTGGCTGGAACCGGGACTAAAGGACCACATTTGGTCCCAGTTCTAGACAAAAACCGGGACTAATGATTGTGGGCCAGGATCGAGTCCCACTGGTCCCGGTTCGTGTCAAGAACCGGGACCAATGGGGTCAGAAGAACCGGGACCAATGGCCCACGAGGCCCCGTCGACGCCCTGGCCTCACGAACCGGGCCGATGCTGCCATGGGTCCCGGTTCGTGAGTGAACCGGGATTAATTGCTTTTCAGGCCTGAACCGAAGCCATGTTTTCTACTAGTTCTTAGATATGTGGCACATCATTGACTCAAAGGAGCTAAGAAATCAGGTTAATTTTTTGGCTATTTGTGTACGTCACACAAGCAATACCAGATGGAATGACCACCCTATGGTAAGCAACTAGCAAAGCCAGCGTTTAGTAGCAAATGGGTAGTAGAGAGGACTGTGTAAAACAAAGCCACACATATTGCCCGGTGGGAGCAGACAAAGGTTGAGTGAGTGAAACAGAAAACAATTTGTTGTGCTTGTGAGAATTAGCCTCCAGCGAAATTAACTGATGGTGGGTAAGAGTTAACCTCCTACTACTATACTATACTACTACATTAAATCTGCTAAGCAAGGCTCTAGTCGTGCTTTCCCTGTGTTCAGTGAGAGCTTTCACAAGTTGACACGTATTTCGTTCCTCAGGTTGACACATATACCTATTAAGATATATGTTTTTCTTAAACTTTTTTAGAGAAATTTACCGCTAGGCCGAAAGTTACGGCTGCTCCCATGTGTTTGAAGAATACATTGCAAGCTGACACGTGTTGCTTTGTACTTATTTCACTGCTCGATTTTTATTTTGGTGCTTGCTACTGTTATTTAACATAGTATAACGCATATGCTCGCACATACAAACAAACACTCACCCTTAAGAACGCATACATGTGGGCCTACCTGAAAACCTTCAAGATACCGGCCCCATACAATATCTTGAGATTGATGAAGTTATGACAGACATCTTCATAGCCCATAGTAACACCTCCTCCCATTTAACAAATATCACCACAGTCTGAAATAATTTCAGGAAAACAGGAACACCAATTCCAATACTACAACGCATATGCTCAGTTACACAAACCCATATGAGCTCACATGTGTTGGTTTTTTATTTAGGTTAGCACTAGGTTTTCCTCATTGGTGTTTGCTACCGTTATTCCACATAGTGTAACACAGATGTTCACATATACACACATACACTCACCCCTAAGAATGCATACACGTGTACAATATTTTCAGATTGACAAAGTAACATCAAACGTCTTCGTAGTCGATTAAAATGTCTCCTATCCACTGAAACAATATCACGAGAGGGTCTGAAATAAATTTAGGAAATGCGAGCACCAATATCAACACAAGACAATACATATGCTAAGTGACACAAATCCATATGAACGCATGAACACACATCCTAAACTATGACCCTATGAGTAGTACAAAGCTTAGCATTTTTTTTTGGTAATTCCGCCCTATATATAATGTTAGGTTAATTATCATGCGATACCTAGCAAGTTTTTCTACATGACACCATGGGATAAGGAAATCGAAGGAAATTATGTATCCTGACTATCTAGGTTAGTACTACATATGTTCGTTTTTATAAGACGTTTTAGGCATTCGGACACAACATAAAACTGTACAAAGCAGGTTGTCTGAACGTCTTATGAAAACGAACGGAGGGAGTACCATTTAGACCGTGAGAATTTGGCTTGATTTTGAGTGATAATGCATCTCTAATTTTATTCCCCATGCATGCTATTTTTTATGACTAAGGGTTATATGATAAATCTACAAAAATGCGAGCACCAGTGTCAACACACTACAACGAAAATGCTTAGGTTAGTACCATTTAAACCGTAAGAATTAGGCTTAATTTTGATTGATAATGCATCTCTAATTTCATTGCTCATACGCGATTTTTCATGACTAAGGCTGATTGGATGGAACATATGCTACTGAAATTATCATGTATAAAGAAATAGTCACTTCACTGCAATGCCAATTATGTGTTTTTCCCACCATTTTTTGGTGACATAGCATATTTATGCTATGGGCTGGAAAACCAATTGCCAGTGTTGCACAATCACACCATCTCCATCAAATCATTGTCCATAGATTGTGTCTCACCGCCGAGGCAACCACCAGATCTGAAAATGTGAACCCTCCCAAAGACCTTTCGGTGGCCCCACAAATACTGGCGAGGACACCGCTACAGGCTGGAGTGGTCAATACATAGACTAACACCGACCATAGAGCCACTAGTAGAAAACAGGGCATTGGTTCAGACGTCCTAAGCCCATTAATCCCGGTTTGCTCACGAACCGGGACCAAAGGTGGCAACCATCCTGGTTCGTGAGCCCAGGGGGCCGGCTGGGCCACGTGGGCCATTGGTCCCGGTTTGTCGGACCCCTTTGGTCGCGCTTCCAGCCACGAACCGGGACCAATGGTCGCGGGCCAGCATCTCGCTGTGGGCCCGCGACCATTGGTCCCGGTTCATGGATGGAATCGGGACCAAAGGGGACCTATTGTCCCGGTTCCAGCCACGAACTGGGACCAATGAGCTGCCTATATAAACCCTTGCCCGCCGCTAGCAGAGCCGTGGGGTGCTCTGTTTTTCCAGGACAGCAGTGTTAGAGCTTTGTGGGGCTCTAGCTCACCTCCTATGCACATGAGGTGTTTGATGAATGCCCGAGCCACACTTAAGCTTTCTCCTCTCCAAGCTCCTTGTCCAAACTCCATTTTCGTCAAGATTTGTCTAGGTTTGGCGGTCCCTCCTGTCCCAACCCCGTCCTGAAACCGCCGACGATCGCCCGCGCGTGGTGAGCCTCTTGATCTTATCTTCTTTCTAAAAGAAAATATACTTACTCATATGATTTTCTTACTTTTATTATTGTTAGATATTATATAGTGCCATGGTTATGGTATCTGCCCACGTCAGCCCTCATCAAGTCTATGATTGAGATGTGGTCTATTATGCTTTATAACTATTTCACACATCTAATGTCTATGACAATTAATTATGCCACCAACTTGACGTAGATGTTTTTATTTATAGGACGTAGTTGAACCAGAAATGGATACCGACTATGCAATTCTGCTCGACAAGATAACTAAAGCTGAAAAAGAAATCGATTATTTGAAAGAAAAAATGAAAAGAACTAAAGATGAGAAGATGGGATTGGAGATGCATGTTGCCGATATCGTCGATCATCACAGGACCAAGATGGCTGCAATGCGCTTGAAGCTTAGAAAGATTAGAAAATATGCCATTGATAAAGAGGCTTGGTATCATTATGCCCTTGGATCAATTGTTACCTTAGTTGTGATTATGATCGCATTTGTTGTTGCATTGAAATGTTTGAAGTAGTTTCAATGTATGGTTTAATTAGATGCTCTGGAGAGCTATATCTTGGTCAACGAGAACTATGTATATACTTTGGTTTTAATGTGATGATGAACTTCTATTAATTTGGTCACTTATGTATTCCTGATGTTCTATAATGGTTTTGGACACACTAAATTATATATAATGCACGCAGATGAACCGGCAATGGATGTACGGTAACAGACGCAACAACGAGTACATTAAGGGGGTGCATCATTTCCTCGAACTGGCCAAGGCAAACAAGCAGAATGGTTTTATGTGTTGTCCATGCCCTACATGTGGGAATTTGAAGTCTTACTCTAACCAGAAAATCCTTCACAACCACCTGTTTGTGAAGGGTTTCATGCCACACTATAATGTTTGGACCAAGCATGGAGAAATAGGGGTTATGATGGAAGACGAGAAGAAGAAGAGGATGATGACAACTATGTGCCCCCTGAATACGGTGATGCTGCAACCAGGGAAGCTGAAGATCAAGAGGAACCAGACGATGTGACCGATGATGATCTTCACCGGGTCATTGTTGATGCAAAGAGACAGTGCGAAAGTGAAAAGGAGAAGCTGAAGTTCGATCGCATGTTAGTGGATCACAAAAAAGGGTTGTACCACAATTGCGAAGATGGCAACACAAAGCTCGGTACCACACTGGAATTGCTGCAGTGGAAAGCACAGAATGGTGTACCTGACAAAGGATTTGAGAAGCTAGTGAAAATATTGAAGAAGAAGCTTCCAAAGGATAACAAATTTCCCGACAGTATGTACGCAACAAAGAAGGTTGTATGCCCTCTAGGATTGGAGGTGCAGAAGATACATGCATGCCCCAATGACTGCATCCTCTACCGCGGTGAGTACGAGGAACGGAACGCATGCCTGGTATGTGGTGCATTGCGCTATAAGACTAGACGTGATGACCCTGGTGATGTTGAGGGCGAGCGCCCCAGGAAGAGGGTTGCTGCCAAGGTGATGTGGTATGCTCGTATAATACCACGGTTGAAACGTCTGTTCAGAAACGAAGAGCATGCGAAGAATATGCGATGGCACAGAGAGGACCGTAAGAAAGACGGGAAGTTGAGAGCACCCGCTGACGGGTCGCAGTGTAGAAAAATCCAGAGAAAGTACTAGAAGGAGTTTGCAGGTGACGCAAGGAACGTATGGTTTGGTTTATGCGCGGATGGCATTAATCCTTTTGGGGAGCAGCACCTGGCCCGTGACACTATGTATCTATAACCTTCCTCCTTGGTTGTGCATGAAGCGGAAGGTCATTATGATGTCAGTTCTCAGCCAAGGCCCTAAGCAACCCGGCAACGACATTGATGTGTACCTAAGGCCATTAGTTCAAGAACTTTTATAGCTGTGGAATGGAAACGGTGTACGCGTGTGCAATGAGCACAAACAGGAGCATTTTGACCTCCATGCGTTCTTGTTTGTAACCATCAATGATTGGCCTGCTCTGAGTAACCTTTCAGGACAGTCAAACAAGGGATACCATGCATGCACACACTGTTTAGATGACACCGAAAGTACATATCTGGACAATTGCAGGAAGAATGTGTACCTGGGGCATCGTCGATTTCTTTCGACCAACATCAATGACAAAAGAAAGGCAAGCATTTCAAAGGCGAGGCAGATCACCGGAAGAAGCCTGTCATCTGTACCGGTGATCACATACTTGCTATGGTCAATGATTTAAAAGTAATCTTTGGAATTGGTCCCGGCGGGCTATCTGTTCCGAATGACGCTGAGGGATGCACACCCATGTGGAAGAAGAAATCTATATTTTAGGACCTACCCTATTGGAAATACCTAGAGGTCCGCTCTGCAATCGACGTGATGCGCATGACAAAGAATCTTTGCGTGAACCTGCTAGGCTTCTTGGGCGTGTATGGGAAGACAAAAGATACACCGGAGGCACAGGAGGACCAGCAACGTGTTCACAAAAAAGACGGCATGCCTCCAAAGCAGTATGAAGGTCCTGCCAGCTACGCTCTTACCAAAGAAGAGAAGGAAATCTTCTTTGAATGCCTGCTCAGTATGAAGGTCCTGTCTAGCTCCTCGTCGAATATAGAGGGAATAATAAATATGGAAGAGATAAAGTTCCAGAACCTAAAGTCTCATGACTGCCACGTGATTATGACGCAACTGCTTCCAGTTGCATTGAGGGGGCTTCTACCGGAAAATGTTCGATTAGCCATTGTAAAGCTATGTGCATTCGTCAATGCAATCTCTTAGAAGGTGATCGATCCAGAAATCCTACCAAGGTTAAGGAGTGATGTGGCGCAATGTCTTGTTAGTTTTGAGTTGGTGTTCCCACCATCCTTCTTCAATATCATGACGCACGTCCTAGTTCATATAGTCGACGAGATTGTCATTCTGAGGCTTGTATTTCTACACAATATGTTCCCCTTTGAGAGGTTCATGGGAGTCCTAAGGAAATATGTCTGTAACCGTGCTAGGCCAGAAGGAAGCATCTCCATGGGCCATCAAATAGAGGATGTCATTGGGTTTTGTGTTGACTTCATTCCTGATCTTAAGAAGATTGGTCTCCCTCAATCACGGTATGAGGGGAGACTGACTGGAAAAGGCACGCTAGGAGCGAAGGCAATAATATGTGGGGACGGGCATTCTTGGTCTCAAGCAAACTACACAGTTCTACGGAATTCTACCTCGGTGACCCCATATGTCGATGAACACAAGAACATTTTGCTCTCCAAACAACCAGAGCAGTGTGACGACTGGATTACATGTGAACACATCAAGTCTTTCGGCAGTTCGTTGCAAACACGTCTCAGGTGTGACAACACTATTTCTAATGAGTTGTACTCGTTGGCGAGGAGACCATCTTTGAGTGTATTGACTTACAGTGGGTATGAGATAAATGGGAATACATTTTACACGATCGCCCAAGATCAAAGGAGCACCAACCAAAAGAGCGGTGTCATCTTTGATGCAGCAACGACCAATGGGAAGGTCAACACATATTATGGTTACATAAAGGAGATATGGGAACTTGGCTATGGACCTGATTTGAAGGTCCCTTTGTTTCGATGAAAATGGGTCAATCTTACAAGAGGAGGGTTATAGGTAGACCCGCATTATGGAATGGCAATAGTGGATCTCAACAATCTTGGGTACACAGATGAACCATTCGTCCTAGCCAATGATATGGCGTAGGTTTTCTATGTTATGGACATGTCTACCAAACCGAGAAAATGAAAAGATAAGGAAGCAAATACATCATACCATGAGCTAAAGCGTCACATAGTTCTTTCAGGCAAAAGAGACATCGTGAGATTGGAGGGCAAGACAGACATGTCTCAAGATTATTAAAAGTTTCAGGAAATTCCTCCATTCAAAGTCAAGGCTGACCCAAGCACCCTGTTAAACAATGAAGATTATCCTTGGTTACGGCGCAATAAGCAAAGGCCACAAGCGAAGAAAAAGTGAAGACTTTCTCTCCACAACTATTATGATCATTCCTTTGATCTAGAATATCACTACAGTTACATGTGAAGAAATGAATTGCCTTTTGTAACGGATGAGTTTTCGTCCGAAACCCTGATACTTTCAAAGAGATTCTTCATTTTGTTCACGAAGTGCATCCAGCTTTTGCCGTAACCCTCTCAACTTTTTATCACATGCTATGTGGGTGAAATGATGATACCATGCCAAATTTTAACCTTTTAAGAGTTCATATGTAGTGCTTTTCAATTTCAGGTTCATTGAGCTCAAATAAATCAGTAAATGCATGAAAAATAGCAAATGAAGTCAGAAAGGGTTGAAAATTGATGATGTGGCTTTGAATTGTGCATTTTGAACACACAAAACGTATCGAGTTCAAATAAGTTCAAAAAAATGAGATCCCTTTGTAACAGATGAGTTTTCGTCCGAAACCGTGATACTTCGAAAGAGATTGTCCATTTTGCACACGAGTGCATCCAGTTTTTGCCGTAACCCTCTCAAATTTTTATAACATGCTATGTGGGTGAAATGATGATACCATGCCAACTTTCAACCTTTTGAGAGTTCATTTGAAGTGCTTTTCAATTTCTGGGTTATTTAGCTCAAAAAAATCAGTAAGTGCATGAAAAATACAAAATGAAGTGAGAAAGGGTTGAAAATTGATGATGTGAATTTGAATGGTGCATTTTGAACACACAAAAGTATGTAGTTCAAATAAGTTCAAAAAATGAAATCCCTTTGTAACAGATGAGTTTTTGTGCGAAACCGTGATACTTCGAAAGAGATTGTCCATTTTGCAAACGAAGTGCATCCACTTTTTGCGGTAACCCTCTCAACTTTTTATAACATGCTGTGTGGGTGAAATGATGATACCATGCCAACTTTCAACCTTTTCAGAGTTCATTTGAAGTGCTTTTCAATTTCAGGGTCATTTAGCTCAAGAAAACAGTAATTGCATGAAAAATACCAAATGAAGTTAGAAAGTGTTGAAAATTGAGGATGTGTATTTGAGTGGTGCATTTTGAACACACACAAAGTATGGAGTTCAAATAAGTTCAAAAAATGAAATCCCTTTGTAACAGATGAGTTTTCGTCCGAAACCGTGATACTTCGAAGAGATTGTCCAATTTGCACACGAAGTGCATCCAGTTTTTGCCGTAACCCTCTCAACTTTTTAGCACATGATATGTGGGTGAAATGATGATACCTTGCCAACTTCAACCTTTTCAGAGTTCATTTCAAGTGCTTTTTAATTTCTTTCAAAACATCGTGGGAGTGGAGTTCAAAAAAGAATCAACTAAAAAGCTTTTATAAACCTCTAGTAATTTTTAAACTATATTTATTTGAAAATTATGCCACTAAAATTATCAAAGTATTTTTTGTTGAATACATTAATAGCAAAAAGAATATAATGATAAGACACAATGGAAATAAATAAAGAAAAAAATAAAACACAAATAAATAAAGCAAAAAACAAAACAAAAATAATGAATGTTATGCAACCAAAATTATCAAAGTATTTTTTGTTCAAAAGAATGAACTAAAATAACAGAAGAAAAATAATGGAAAAAAGTAAAAAATAAAAAAGGCAAAAAACAAAACAAAAAATGGAAAAATAAAAAAGATAAAGCAAAAAAAAAACTACAATTATCAAAATTTTTTTTGCTAAAAACTTTAATAGCCAAAAGAATATACATAAAGTATTTTTTGTTAAGAAATTTTAATATGCAGAAAAATGACGTAAAAATGGCAAAAGTGAAAAAAGATGCGCTTATAGAGGAAATTGAACCTAAATTCAAAGTGTTGTTAGGCGCCTAACTAGTATTTTAAATTTAGGTCCTATTTCCTATATGAGGCATCTATTTTCAATTTGAGAGGAGCTCAACGTAGCTGCCACGACGGGGCTTATAAAAAAGTTCGTGCTCCCTTCGCTTGGCGAGGTGGGACTAAAATTTGTTAAGAACATTTAATATGCAAAAAAACAACATAAAAAATGCCGACCTACTAAACCACCATGGCCTGCATATGACTAGTAACCCAATATACATGGGCTAGGATGCAGGCCCACGGGACAAGTAGGCCCAATAGGCAGAGATAATTAGGCATGCACAGCCTACGGTAGAGAGGAGCTCGAGATAGTAGGTGCAGACGATCTTATAAACCAGTACGTGCGCCCCTTGCCTAACGAGGTGGGACTAAACTCCCACCGTGCCAGGAACAGGGATTTGTTCCCGGTTGGTGGCACCAACCAGGACCAAAACCCACCTTTAGTCCCGGTTGTTGCCTCCAACCAGGACCAACGGTCTCTTCCTGCACTTTGGGCTAACGAAATGGGACCTTTGGTCCCGGTTGGTGCCACAAACCGGTACTAATGCCCACCTTTAGTCCCGGTTGGTGCCACCAACCGGGACCAAGGGTCCCTTTTTGTCAGCCCAAAGGGCGAGAAGCAGAACTTTGGTCCCGGTTGGTGGCACCAACCGGGACTAAAGGGGGGCATTAGTCCCGGTTTGTGGCACCAACCAGGACCAATGCTCCCTCTATAAAAGCCCACACTTAGCAGTTTTCGACCCATATCGCTCCCCCGAAGGCCAGATCCAACCCACGCCATTAGGCTGCCCGAATCTCACGCGCTCTCCGTCGTCGTCGCCGTCACCGGCCGCCGTCCCCGACCTCCCCGACCTCGCTTCGTCCGCCCCGCCCCACCCTGCTCCGGCCACCGCGCTCCGGCTTCCCCACCCCGCCCCACTCTGGCCGCCCCGTGCCGCTCCGGCCACTTCTCTGCCCCGCTCCGGCCGCCCTGTGCCGCTCCGGCCACTTCTGTGCCCCGCTCCACCTATACGTGAGGATGATTTTTTGTTTTTTGTTCATATATATGTGTGTATGATGTTTTTTGTTCATATACATGTGTGTATGATGTTTTTTGTTCATATATGTGTGTGTATGATGTTTTTTGTTCATATATATGTGTGTGTATGATGATATATGTGTGCATGATGATATATGTGTGTATGATGATATATATGTGTGTATGAAAATAGTCAGCATTTATTTAAAAAACAGAAAAAGTTGTTACCGCCGCTGCGTGATGATATGTCGGTCTAGCATTTTTTTTTCATATATAAAACTCCGGTAATTTCGACGTGAGTGGGGACGTCGATCAACCCCCTCTCGCCCTACCAACTCTCGAGTCCGCCTAAACCAGGACTGAAAAAGCATTATCGATCTCCTACCCCCTCTCGCCCATACCGGACAAAATCTCGAGGCCACTCAAACCACTAGAAGAAAACTTCGGTAACTTCGATCAACCCCCACTCGCCCGACCAAACCCTAGAAGCATTGCTGAGGCCACCCAATCCCTAAAAGTGTTGCCGAGGCCGCCCAAACCCTAGAAGCGTCGAGGCCACCCAATCCCTAGAAGCGTTGTTGAGGCCACCCCAAACCGTAGAAGTGTCGAGGCCACTAATATGATCCCTTGTCTATGTTTTCCACTAATTAATATATCCATCTCTCATGTTGGTATATTAATTGCCATGTTGTAATATTTGCAGAAACCATGGACCCAACCATGGATCCAACCATGAACAGAGACTTTGAAGGAGAAGCGTTGTTGGGGGACATAATCCGCGGCGACGATGATTGATACGCCTCCAACGTATCTATAATTTTTGATCGTTCCATGCTATTATATTATCAACTTTGGATATTTTATATGCATGAATATGCTATTTTATATTATTTTTGGGACTAACCTATTGACCTAGAGCCCAGTGCTAGTTCTTGTTTTTTCCGTGTTTTTGACCTTTTTCACATAGGAATATCAAACGGATTCCAAAAGGAATACAAATTTCGCCGTGATTTTTTATGGAAAATATCAAAAATACCAGAAGAAAAAGATACCAGAGAGGAGTCCCGAGGAAGCCATGAGCTTGGGAGGCGCGCCTACCCCCCTAGGCACGCCTGGGAAGCTCGTCACTCCCTCGTGGGTCCTCCTGACTTGTTCTCGATGCCATCTGGTCTTATAAATATAGAAACCTCCAGAAATAAACCTAGATTGGGAGTTCCGCCGCTGCAAGCCTCTGTAGCCACCAAAAACCAATCGGGAGCCCGTTCCGGCACCCTGCCGGAGGGGGAATCCATCTCCGGTGGCCATCGTCATCATCCCGGCGATCTCCATGACGAGGAGGGAGTAGTTCACCCTCGGGGCTGAGGGTATGTACCAGTCGCTATGTGTTTGATCTCTCTCTCTCGTGTTCTTGAGATGTCTTGATCTCTATGTACTACGGGCTTTGCTACTATAGTTGGATCTTATAATGTTCTTCCCCCTCTCCCTTCTTGTAATGAATTGAGTTTTCCCTTTGAAGTTATCTTATCGGATTGAGTCTTTAAGAACACTTGATGTATGTCTTGCACGTGTCTATCTGTGGTGACAATGGGATATTCATGTGAGTACTTTATGTATGTTTTGGTGATCAACTTGCGGGTTTCGTGACCTCGGGAACCTATGCATAGGGGTTGGCACATGTTTTGATTCTCCGGTAGAAACTTTGGACACTCTTGGAAGTTCTATGTGTTGGTTGAATAGATGATTCTGAGATTGTGTGATGCATATTGTATAATCATGCCTACGGATACTTGAGGTGACAATGGAGTATCTAGGTGACATTAGGGTTTTGGTTGATGTGTGTCTTAAGGTGTTATTCTACTACAAACTCTAGGATAGATTGAATGGAAAGAATAGCTTCGTGTTATTTTACTACGGACTCTTGAGTAGATCGATCAGAAAGAATAACTTTGTGGTGGTTCGTACCCGACAATAATCTCTTCGTTTGTTCTCCGCTATTAGTTACTTTGGAGTGACTCTTTGTTGCACATTGAGGGCTAGTTATATGATCCAGTTATGTTATAATTGTTGAGAGAACTTCCACTAGTGAAAGTATGAACCCTAGGCCTTGTTTCCAAGCATTGAAATACCGTTCGTGCTCACGTTTACTATTAATTATCTTGCTGTTTTTATATTTTCAGATTACAAAAACCTATATCTACCATCCATATTGCACTTGTATCACCATGTCTTCGCCAAACTAGTGCACCTATACAACTTACCATTGTATTGGGTGTGTTGGGCACACAAGAGACTCTTTGTTATTTGGTTGCAGGGTTGCTTCAGAGAGACCATCTTCATCCTACACCTCCCGCGGATTGATAAACCTTAGGTCACCCACTTGAGGGAAAATTGCTACTGTCCTACAAACCTCTGCACTTGGAGGCCCAACAACGTCTACAGGGAGAAGGTTGCGTAGTAGACATCAAGCTCTTTTCTGGCGCCGTTGCCGGGGAGGTTAGCACTTGAAGGTATCTTTAGATCTTGCAATCGAATCTTTTAGTTTCTTGTTTTATCACTAGTTTAGTTTATTAAAATAAAACAAAAAAATGGAATTAAGGTTACCTCATATGCTTCATATTTTTAATGTCTTTCGTGAAAATGATGGAAAAGAAAATTGTGCTCAAATGCTAGAAGAAGAATTACATAGGATGCTTGGCATAAAATATGTGAATGATGAGCATGATTGCAATGTTGCTCCTATTATTGATATGCCTCATGAGAATGAATCAAAAATAAATGTGGAGGATGATAATAATTGCTATACAATTGGTGCTATTCATACTATTAATGATGAGAGTGATTGTGTCTATGATATGAAAAACCACAAACTTGGGGATGCTATGTTTGATGAGAATGACATGTTTGAGAATATATTTGCTACACTTGATGTTTGTCCCAAGCTTGGGGATGCTACGTTAAATGAAGATGATCCTTTTAGTCCCCCCCACTTTGAGTGATCAAATTTACTATGATTATTGAATACCTCCTATCTATGATGATTATTGTGATGATACTTATGGTATAAAGAAGACTGATGATAAAACTTGTCACAATTATGAGTACCCTTTTGCTAAACATCACTCTTTTAATGTGGAAACAATTTTTGGTGCTCAAGTATTTTACTATACTCCCACTATTAATCATGAGAATAAATTGGCTTATGTGGAGAGTAGTAAAATTTCTATGCTTGTAGATCATGAAAATAATGCTTTAGGTGCTGGTTATATTGTTGAATTTATTCATGATTCTACTGAAAATTATTATGACAGAGGATCATATGCTTCTACATATTGCAATAATGTCAAGTTTCCTCTCTATGTGTTGAAATTTTTGAAGCTATGCTTGCTTTGCCTTCCTATGCTAGATGATTCTTGCTCCAGTAAGTTGTTTGTTCACAAAATACCTATGCATACGAAGTGGGTTAGACTTAAATGTGCTTGTCATATGCCTCATGATGCTATGTTTCAATTCTTATCTTGTATGTGAGCATCATTGAAATCATCATGCCTAGCTTGAAAGGCATTAAAGAAAACGTACTTCTTGGGAGACAACCCAATATGTATACTTACTGTTTTTGTGCGTTCACATGATTAAGTTTCTTTATTAATCATGTTTTATAGCTTTTATTTCAATAAAGTGCCAAGTAAAGCCTTTATGATTAGTTTGGGTGATAGTTGTTTGATCATGCTGAAAAAGATAGAAACTTTGCGCTCATGAAATTATTTTTAATTCCTATACAGAGAGCGAATTTAGGTTGATTCTTTTTTCTGGTGATTGATATACAGATTTCCTTAATTTTCATAATTGTTTCAGAATTTTTGGAGGTGCAGAAGTATGGTTATCATTAAGATCATTACAGACTGTTCTGTTCTTGACAGATTCTGTTTTTAATGCATAGTTTGCTTGTTTTAGTGTTTCCATAGATTATATTAAGTGATATAAATTGTGGAAATGATAAGATACAGTAGGAATTGTGTGGGAACAGTTATGAATCTTGTCTTGACAGTACCAAAATGAATGATTTGTCTTTATTATACTAACCCATCTCACGAAGTTTCGTTAAGTTTTGTGTTGTGAAGTTTTCATGTTTTGGATAAAGTTCCGATGGACAACGGAACAAGGAGTGGAAAGAGACTAACCTAAGCTTGGGGATGCCCCGGGAAGGCATCCCCTCTTTCGTCTTCAATCCATCGGTAACTTTACTCGCGGCTATATTTTTATTCACCACATGATATGTGTTTTGCTTGGAGTGTCATTTTCTTTTATTAGTACTTAATTTCTGTTATTTATATTAATTTTAATGTTTTTAATCATTTAGTTCAATAAAAATGTCAAGGATAGCCTTTACCATGCTTAATTTGCAAGTATAGGAGTTGCCGTTACAAAACAGAAAGTTTGCTTGTAGTGCAAAAATTCTCTAGAATTTTCTGTATGTCAGAATAACTTGAAATTTGGACAAAGTATGATCTTGTAAATTTTCTACAGCGTGGAATTTGTTCAGAATTTTTGTATTTAGTTAAGTATGGATCTTGCTGCATTCTTCACAGACTGTTCTGTTTAGGCAGATTGCTGTTATGTTTGCATTGTTTGCATATGTTTTCTTGTTTAATGATTCCTTTTGATGATGGGAGTTTTAAATATGCAGAGGCATTTAGTGTGCAATGTCAAATAATAATCTTAGTGATTTTCTACAGTATAGGATGATATAGTTTTGCATTGATTTATACTAACCTATCTCACGAGTTCTTGTTAAGTTTTGTGTGGATGAAGTTTATAAGGTTTTGGAAACTACCATATGAGAGGAATTAAGGAGACACAAAAGCTCAATCTTGGTGATGCCCAAGGCACCCCAATCCATATTTAAAGAAGTCTCAAGCATCTAAGCTTGGGGATGCCCCGGTTGGCATCCCACCTTTCTTCTTCAATAATTATTGGTTAGTATCGGTTGAACCTAAGTTTTTGCTTCTTCACATGATTCGTGCTATCCTTGGAGTGTTATTTCATTTTGTTTGAATAAGGTACATAGGATCTGAAATTCTTAGATTGGAGAGTCTTCACATAGCCAAATAATTATTCAACTACTCATTGATCTTCACTTATATCTTTTGGAGTAGTTTTTCTTTTGCTCTAGTGCTTCACTTATGTCTTTGTAGAGCATTGCGATGACTTCACTTTATAGAAATAGTTGAACTCTCATGCTTCACTTATATTATTTTGAGAGTCTTAAACAGCATGGTAATTTGCTTAGGTTATGAATCTAGTCCTAATATGATGGGCATCCAAGAGGGATATAATAAAAACTTTCATATAGAGTGCATTGAATACTATGAGAAGTTTGATTCTTTGCACATGGTTTTGAGATATAAGGATGGTGATATTAGCTTCATGCTAGTGAGTAATTATGGATTGGTAGAAATACTTGTGTTATAGTTTGTGATTCCCGTAGCATGCACGTATGGTGAACCTCTATGTTAGGAAGTCGGAGCATGATGTTTTTATTGAGTGTCATCCTTTGTGTGGCGGTCGGGATCGCGCGATGGTTAACTCCTACCAACCCTTCCCCTAGGAGCATGCGTCTAACACTTAGTTTCGATACCTAATAAAACTTTTGCAATAAGTATGTGAGTTGTTTATGACTAATATTGAGTCCATGGATTATACGCACTCTCACCCTTCCACCATTGCTAGCCTCTCTAGTACCATGCAACTTTCGCCGGTACACACACCCACCATATATGCTTCCTCAAAACAGACACCATACCTACCCATCATGGCATTTCCATAGCCATTCCGAGATATATTGCCATGCAACTTCCACCATTCCGTTTATTATGACACGTACCATTATTGTCATATTGCTTTGCATGATCATGTAGTTGACATTGTACTTGTGGCAAAGCCACTGTTCATATATTTCATACATGTCACTCCTGAGTCATTGCACATCCCGGTACACTGCCGGAGGCATTCATATATAGTCATATCTTTTGTTCTAAGTTTCGAGTTGTAAGTAAATAAAAGTGTGATGATCATCGTTACTAGAGCCTTGTCCCATGTGAGGAAAGGACGGAAGCTATGATTCCCTCACAAGTTGGGATGAGACTCCAGACTTAAAAAATGAAAAAAAAATGAAAAAAGAGGCCAAAGAGCCCAAACAAAAAAATGAGAGAAAAACAAAGAAGGGACAATGCTACTATCCTTTACTACACTTGTGCTTCAAAGTAGCACCATGATCTTCATGATAGAGAGTCTCAAATATTGTCACTTTCATATACTAGTGGGAATTTTCATTATATAACTTGGCTTGTATATTCCAATGATGGGCTTCCTCAAATTGCCCTAGGTCTTCGTGAGCAAGCATGTTGGATGCACACCCACTTAGTTTCTTTTGAGCTTTCATACATTTATAGCTCTAGTGCATCCGTTGCATGGCAATCCCTACTCGATCACATTGATATCTATTAATGGGCATCTCCATAGCACGTTGATACGCCGAGTCAATGTGACCATCTCCTCCTTTTTGACTCACAACCTCCACCATATTCTATTCCACTTATAGTGCTATATCCATGGCTCACGCTCATGTATTGCGTGAGAGTTGAAAAAGTTTGAAAAAGTAAAAGTGTGAAAACAATTGCTTGACCAATACCGGGGTTGTTCATGATTTAGATTCATTGTGTGAGGAAGATGGAGCATAGCCAGACTATATGATATTGTAGGGATAACTTTCTTTGGCCATGTTATTTTGAGAAGACATGATTGCTTTGTTAGTATGCTTGAAGTATTACTGTTCTTATGTCAATATTAAACTCTTTATCTTGAATCATATGGATCTGAATGTTCATGTCACAATATATGTTAGGTAGCATTCCACATCAAAAATTCTGTTTTTATCATTTACCTACTCCAGGACGAGCAGGAATTAATCTTGGGGATGCTTGATACGTCTCCAACGTATCTATAATTTTTGATCGTTCCATGCTATTATATTATCAACTTTGGATGTTTTATATGCATGAATATGCTATTTTATATTATTTTTGGGACTAACCTATTGACCTAGAGCCTAGTGCCAGTTCCTGTTTTTTCCGTGTTTTTGACCTTTTTCAGATAGGAATATCAAACGGAGTCCAAACGGAATAAAACTTTCGCCGTGATTTTTTATGGAAAATATCAAAAATACTAGAAGAAAAAGATACCGGAGAGGAGTCCCGAGGAAGGCACGAGCCTGGGAGGCGCGCCCACCCCCCTAGGCGTGCCTGGGAGGCTCTTGACTCCCTCATGGGTCCTCCTGACTTGTTCTCGACGCCATCTGGTCTTATAAATATAGAAACCTCCAGAAATAAACCGAGATCGGGAGTTCCGCCGCCGCAAGCCTCTGTAGACACCCAAAACCAATCGGGAGCCCGTTCTAGCACCCTGCCGCAGGGGGAATCCATCTCCGGTGGCCATCTTCATCATCCCGGCGATCTCCATGACGAGGATGGAGTAGTTCACCCTCGGGGCTGAGAGTATGTACCAGTAGCTATGTGTTTGATCTCTCTCTCTCTCTCGTGTTCTTAAGATGTCTTGATCTCTATGTACCACGGGCTTTGCTACTATAGTTGGATCTTACGATGTTCTTCCCCCTCTCCCTTCTTGTACTGAATTGAGTTTTCTCTTTGAAGTTATCTTATCGGATTGAGTCTTTAAGAAAACTTGATGTATGTCTTGCATGTGTCTATCTCTGGTGACAATGGGATATTTATGTGAGTACTTGATGTATGTTTTGGTGATCAACTTGCGGGTTTCGTGACCTCAGGAACCTATGCATATGGGTTGGCACACGTTTTGACTCTCCGGTAGAAACTTTGGGACATTCTTTGAAGTTCTATGTGTTGGTTGAATAGATGATTCTGAGATTGTGTGATAGATATTGTATAATCATGCCCACAGATACTTGAGGTGACAATGGAGTATCTAGGTGACATTAGGGTTTTGGTTGATGTGTGTCTTAAGATGTTATTCTAGTACAAACTCTAGGATAGATTAAACGGAAAGAATAGCTTCGTGTTATTTTACTACGGACTCTTGAATAGATCGATCAGAAAGAATAACTTTGTGGTGATTTCGTACCCGACAATAATCTCTTCGTTTGTTCTCCGCTATTAGTTACTTTGGAGTGACTCTTTGTTGCACGTTGAGGGCTAGTTATATGATCCAATTATGTTATCATTGTTGAGAGAACTTCCACTTGTGAAAGTGTGAAACCTAGGCCTTGTTTCCAAGCATTGCAATACCGTTCGTGCTCACTTTTACTATTAATTACCTTTCTGTTTTTATATTTTCAGATTACAAAAACCTATATCTACCATCCATATTGCACTTGTATCACCATCCCTTCGCCAAACTAGTGCACCTATACAACTTACCATTGTATTGGGTATGTTGGGGACACAAGAGACTCTTTATTATTTGGTTGCAGGGTTGCTTCAGAGAGACCATCTTCATCCTACGCCTCCAGCGGATTGATAAACCTTAGGTCACCCACTTAAGGGAAAATTGCTACTGTCCTACAAACCTCTACACTTGGAGGCCCAACAACGTCTACAAGGAGAAGGATGCATAGTAGATATCAATGATCCCTTCTCGTTAATGAATTTTGACACAGAAGAGCTAGGACATTATGATGGTGGCTCTGGTCACCGAATGCTGGAGCAAGAAGGAGACCATGATGATAGCTCTGGTGGCCGAGAGCCGGAGGAAGAAGGAGACAATGATGACGGCTCCGGTGACGGAAAGGAGGGAGCTGTTGCTAAGTTGTCCAGCAAGGTATATATATTAATTAAGCATGTGCTGACTAATTGATGCATTAATTGTTTTTGTATGTACATATATTAACTCTTATTTCTTCTTTTATATAGCCCTCCAGATCAAGCCAAACTTTGGTAACGAGACGAGGCCCGAAGAAAAGGTTGGGCAGGGAAGAAAGGTTCAGGATCACCTTAATCGCGAATGATGGCCAACCGATTGAACCGAAGAAGACCAAGGATGCATTTTCTGCTCAGTGTGGAGCTATTGTTAGGGACAACATCCCGATGAGCATCCAGCAATGGAATCAGCTGGCTAAGAACGCTAAGAACTACGACCCTCAAGTTTCTTATGTCACCGATAGACAGAAAGAAGATCTTTGGAAGGCCCTGAAGGAAAATTTCACCCTACCTCCAGAGGAGGATGAGATTAATCTAGTTATAGAGCCACAGGTCAGGTCGTTTGCTCTTAAGAAGATGGCAGATCTTTTCAGGAGGTGGAAGAATGAGTTGAAAGCTAAGTTTGTCGACCAAGAGAAGACTCCAGTATTCGTCGGCCGATATGCGGGGATAAGAGATCAATGGGATGCGTACGTGGCCTACAAGACTTCTGAAAATAGTAAGAAAATGTCAGCGATAAACAAGAAAAATGTTGAAAAGAAGCTGTTTTCACCATCGCACGGGGTCAGGTGGCTACCTCAGAGCCCAGAAGTTGCGTGCCAAATGGGAGGATGACCTGCGAGCTAAAGGGGTCAAACCATAGAGAGTGAACTGGCCAGACCGTTCAAGGACTTGCTTGGTTCTTCGGGGCTGGGGGAACTTTGGACCCTGAAACAGGGAAATGCGTTTGGACGGACGAGCAACTTGCAATACCCGTCAGGAAGCTTGAGCAAGTTATCAAGGAAGCGCTGGAAGGGAGGTTCAAACCCGACAGAGAGAAGGACGAGCTGACTGAGGCCCTCGGGAATCCTGAGCACCCTGGACGAACACGAGGCATGCCAGGCTCTGTTCCATGGAAGCTTGGGTTTCCTGACGCAGGCGGTTACAAAAGCCGGGAGAGGAAGAGGAAATAGGAGCTGAGCATTGTGCAGGAGCTCAATGCAAGAGTACAAAGGCTAGAGAAAGAAGTTATGAGCCAACGAGCTCCCGAGCAGCATCTTGTCCAGGGGCATGAAGGTACCCCAGAAGCTACCCCGCCATCTCAGTGGAAAAGCAGTGTGGCTTCCACGGAGGTCCTTCAGCAGCCTGAATTCATGGCTCATAGCTACCCCGTGGATGCTATCACAGATGGCGAACATTGCGAGCTTATGACGAAATGCGTTAACCTCACCTTCAAGGCGGCTGACGGCTTTGTTGCGCCTCCTCGAACCGACGGAACTTTTCACCTGGGTCAGATTCCACATGGCTATGCTGTTGTGCAAGTGGATGAAATAATGGGGGATTTGAGGAGCTCGAGCTTGACCACCCTATAGGTGAAGGGGAGACTCAGCTGAGATTTGCTCTGAGGAGTACATGTCTATGGCGGAAGGAGCACATCAAGCTTCTGAACTGGACGCATCCGCCTCCTCCTCCTCCTACGGCGAGTGATGAAGGCACTCATCCTCCTCCTTCTCCTCCTCCTCCAGGGAGGGATCAAGGTGTTGGAGAACGTCGCATGGGAAACAAAAATTTTCCTACGCACACGCATATCTATCCATGGTGATGAGCATCTACGAGAGGAAGAGTGGATCTACATACCCTTGTAGATCGCTAAGCGGGATGAACATCTTCGCGATCCAAATCGCCGAGCGTCCCGCGATCTCATCACGATCCGTCCCGCGATCAATTCACGATCCGTCCCGTGAACTCATCACGATGCGTCCCGCGATCTCATCACGATCCGTCTCAGGATTTGATCACGATTTGTCTCGCAAACTCATCACGATTCGTTGTGCGATCTCATCACGAACCGTCTCGCGATCTCGATCACGGTCCTTCCGATCTAGCGCCGAACGGATGGCACCTCCGCGTTCAGCACACGTACAGCTTGATGACGATCTCCGCCGTCTTGATCCAGCAAGAGAGAGCGGAGATATAGAAGAGTTCGCCGGCAGCATGACGGCGCTCCGGCGATGGTGGTGGAGCAATTCCGGCAGGACTTCGCCTAAGCACTGCAGAAATCCGATCTAGAGGAGAAACTATGCACTAGAGATTAGGGTTGCACGTGGCTGAAAAATCAAGTGCAAAACCCTAGAAATCCACTAGTATATATAGGAGGAGAGGAGGAGAGGAGGCAGCTTGGACTCCAAGCCTTCTAGGCTTCGGCCGACTAGGAGAGGAGGAGTCCACCTCCTCCACTCCTAGTAGGATTAGGATTCAACCTTTTTTTTCCTTTTTTCCTTTTTCCACCTTTTTACTTTTCGGTTTTATTCTCCAACCACATGGGCCTTATGTGGGAGTTCCACCAGCCCACTAAGGGCTGATATTCACGCTCTCACAGCCCATGAAGCCTCTTGGGTCGAAATACCCCTCCCGAAGGTTTCTCGGTACACTACCGGCACTCCCGGTACACTACCGATAAGCCCGGAACTTTTGCGGCCACCAAAATAGGACTTCCTATATATGAATCTTTACCTTCGCACCATTTAGGAGCTCCTCGTGACATCCAGGATCTCATCCGGGACTCCGAACAAACTTCGGTCACCATCATACATAACTCTATACTACCGAAACGTCACCAAACCTTAAGTGTGCAGACCCCGCGGGTTCGAGAACTATGTAGACATGACCGAGACACCTCTACGGTCAATAACCAATGGCGGGACCAGGATGTCCACATTGGTTCCTACATATTCTACGAAGATATTTATCGGTCGAACCTCTATGTCAAGGATTCAGTTAGTCCCGCATGATGTTCCCTTTGTTCTTCGGTATGTTACTTAGTCACATTGTCCATACCTAGTTCAACCTCATTACCGGCAAGTCTCTTTACTCGTTCCGTAATACAAGATCCCATGACCAACACTTAGTCACATTGCTTGCAACGCTCATTGTGATGTTGTATTACCGAGTGGGCCCTGAGATACCTCTCCGTCACACGGAGTAACAAATCCTAGTCTCGATCCATGCCAACTCAACAGACACCCTCGGAGATACCTGTAGAGCACCTTTATAGTCACCCAGTTACGTTGCGATGTTTGATACACACAAGGCACTCCTCCGATGTCCGTGAGTTGCATGATCTCATGGTCATAGGAACACATACTTGACATGGAGTAAACAGTAGCAATAAACTGACACGATCATATGCTATGTTTGTAGTTTGGGTCTTGTCCATCACATCATTCTCCTAATGATGTGATCCCGTTATCAAATGACATCTCATGTCCATGGCTAGGAAACCTTAACCATCTTGTTATCAACGAGCTAGTCTATTAGAGGCATACAAGGGATATTGTTTTGTCTATGTATCCACACATGCATTTAAGTCTCCGATCAATACAATTATAGCATGGATAATAAACGATTATCATGAACAAGGAAATATGATAATAACTAATTTATTATTGCCTCTAGGGCATATTTCCAACACAGGGCACCCCGCCTCCTCCTTCGCCTCGTCCGGCACGTGACGTCGACGATCAAGGCACTCCGCCTCCTCCTTCGCCTCGTCCGGCGCGTGACGTCGACGATCAAGGCACTTGTAAGCAACGACGGAAGAGAGACGCCGTCACTCCAGCTGCTAGCAGTACAGCCAGTGGCAGGAGGCCATACAAATACGGTCCTAAGTCTCTCAAGCCATTGGAAAAGTTGCCATACGAGAGGACCGCGGAGGAAACCACGAAGATCTCTCAAGACCAAGTGAGGGCCCATTTTGCTAAGAAAGCTCCACCTCCAAAGCAGATAATAGATCTAGTGGCAGCGAAGCCCACTATCGAGGCCCTGAAGCGACCACCACCGCCTCCGCTGGATACCAACTATGTCCGCGCTACTAAAAAGGCATATCAAAATGCGGTGCGGATGAGAACTACTTCCAATGATGAGAGGTTAGCTAAACGAAGAAGTGGGAAAACAATTCCCCAGCTCAGCGAACAAGCTAACCAATCGTGCACCCCGCTGAAGGTGTCTACCGACATCGTGCCTAATCTGGCACCAGGGATGGTGGTGGAGGGGATGGTGCCCGGTTATTACAATATTTCCGATTACCTTGATGTCGAATTCCCAATAGTGGAGGTGGAATACAAATACCAGTATGGGAAGCCTCTCGTCAAAGATGGAAGTCCTCCTCTAGGAACGATGATGAGACAATTGCATGATTGTTACATGGAAACCTACAGGGAGTCTGGCATGGATTGTTTGATGTTGAGTATTAAAGAGGAGCACGACTTCTTTGGCCAGGAGCTGATTCCTGTTGAATTTGACGAGCTTTTCCAGTTTTACAATCAAAAGGACATCGACAAACAAATCATGACTTGCTACTATCTGTAAGTACTTCTGTAATTAAGTCTCTATATATAGCTCACCTCTTTCATTGCATGTATATATATAATTATCCTCATCACTATATTATGCAGATTGAAGATCGTCGAATGCAGAAAAGAAGGAATGTTTGACATTGGGTTCATTAACCCAAATATCATACATGAATGGACGGTTAAACACAAGGCCAGAGAAACCAAGGAGAACTTGCTATAGTCGATGCTTAAAAATCAAAATAAAGACAAAATATTCTTTCCTTACAACTTCAAGTGAGTGTTACTGTCTTGTGCATATTCAGTTTCTCCCTTATTACTCAAGGGTATAGTAATGTAAATTGATCACCTATGCATGTGTGCGCAGCCACCACTTTATTCTACTAGAGATTAAGCTTGAGCGGGGAGTAGTAACCATCTTAGACTCGAGATGAAATGCTCCCGAGTTGTATGCGAACCTGAATGAAATGTTCCATAGGTAAGTTCACCAAAATTTTGGAAAGATTTCACCAAAATTTCTCTGGGACTGCCTACCAAGCTGCAATGTAGACACCCGAGAGTAACTAATATATACTACCTAGTTCCGCCCATCTCCCATTGATTCTAGCTAGTTTCATCAATATATACCATTTAGCATGCTTGCTTATCAGTTTGATTGACCTCTATTCTCGTATAGTGCTTGTTTCAGGAACAAGGGACTAGTTTTTGTGGATACTACGTTTGCGAGTCATCTACAACGATACGAATCCTAATAAGCGGGGCTACACTGAAAAAGAATATGAAGTGCGTAAGCAAAAATATTCACAATTTTATTTTATTACCATCATTTGTGTTGAGTTTCATTCATATACATGTAGTGTTTGAAATATGCCCTAGAGGCAATAATAAAATGGTTATTATTGTATTTCCTTGTTCATGATAATTGTCTATTTATTCATGCTATAATTGTGTTAACCGGAAACCGTAATACATGTGTGAATACATAGACCACAACATGTGCCTTGTGAGCCTCTAGTTGGCTAGCTCGTTGATCAATAGATGGTCACAGTTTCATGACCATGGACATTGGATGTCGTTGATAACGGGATCACATCATTAGGAGAATGATGTGATGGACAAGACCCAATCCTAAGCATAGCACAAGATCGTGTAGTTCGTCTGCTAAAGCTTTTCTAATGTCAAGTATTGTTTCCTTGGACCATGCGATTGTGCAACTCCCGGATACCGTAGGAATTCTTTGGGTGTGCCAAACGTCACAACGTAACTGGGTGGCTATAAAGGTGCACTACGGGTATCTCCGAAAGTGTCTATTGGGTTGGCACGAATCGAGACTGGGATTTGTCACTCCGTGTGACGGAGAGGTATCTCTGGGCCCACTCGGTGAGACATCATCATAATGAGCTCCATGTGACTAAGGATTTAGCCACTGGATTATGTGTTGCGGAACGAGTAAAGAAACTTGCCGGTAACGAGATTGAACAAGGTATAGGATACCGACGATCGAATCTCGGGAAAGTGTCGTACCGATAGACAAAGGGAATTGTATACGTGATTGATTGAATCCTCAACATCATGGTTCATCCGACGAGATCATCGTGGAGCATGTGGGATCCAACATGGGTATCCAGATCCCGCTGTTGGTTATTGACCGGAGAGGTGTCTCGGTCATGTCTACGTGTCTCCCGAACCTGTAGGGTCTACACACTTAAGGTTCGATGATGCTAGGGTTATAGGGAAATAGTGTACATGGTTATCGAAGGTTTTTCGGAGTCTCGGATGAGATCCTGGACGTCATCAGGAGTTCCGGAATGGTCTGGAGGTAAAGATTCATATATAGGAAGTGAGGATTTGGTCACCGAAAGTGTTCCGGGCATCATCGGTAACGTAACGGGACCACCGGAACGGTTTCGGGGGTCCACCGGGAGGGGCCACCGGCTCCGGAGGGCTGCATGGGATGAAGGTGGAGGAAACCAGCCCCTAGGTGGGCTGGTGAGCCCCTCTCACCTGGCCCAAGGTGCAGCAAGGAGAGAGGGGGGGCAAACCCTAGGCCTAGATGGGCCCTAGGCCCACCCTAGGGCTGTTAGGGCTGCCGCACCACCTCTCCCTCCCTCCTGGCCGCCGGCCAAGACCCCATCTAGGGATTCCGCACAACCTAGGGTGGGAACAATAGGGGTGGTCACCCTCCTCCCTCTCCTCCTATATATAGTTGAGCCTTTGGGGCTGTTTGAGAGACGACTATCTCTCCCTCTCGGCACAGCCCTAATTCTCCTATTCCTCGTTCTCCGCGATGCTTGGTGAAGCCCTACCGGAGACCATGCTGCTCCACTGTCACCATGTCGTCGTGCTGCCGGAGCTCTCCCTAAACCTCTCCTTCCTCCTTGCTGGATCAAGGCGTAGGAGACGTCACCGGGCTGCACGTGTGTTGAACGCGGAGGCGCCATTGTTCGGCGCTTAGATCGGAATCCACCGCGATCTGAATCGCTACGAGTACGGCTCCACCAACCGCGTACTAGTAACGCTTCTGCTTTGCAATCTTCAAAGGTATGAAAATGCACTCTCCCCTTGCTCCTTTGCTGGTTTCTCCATAGATTGATCTTGGTGGTCGTAGGAATTTTTTTGAATTACTACTACGTTCCCCAACATGTATTGACCCTATTCTTCAATTTAGAACTGGCGGATGCAGGATGAACTCCTACCACAAGATTGCATACGAGCAATTCAAGAGGAATAGGCGTGATTCTTTATTGACCACATCATCAGTAAAGCCGGAGAATACCATGTGGAACTTGATATTAGATGTTAGGGATTGTAACATAGGATAGATATACGAAAACTTGTTGTTTGACCAATCTCTCGGAGAAGGAGGAGGTCGATCACTTCTCCCTCTATATATGACGATCTTGTGTACTTAATGGTTTCCTTCATTTGCGTACTAACCAACGTGTCGCGAGTTCTCTCTATACGTATAGTACGTAGCGTCGCGACCAAGCATGGAGATAAGAGAGGTCACTTCTCTTTATTAGCTAGCTAAAAAAATATATGAAACCTCTAAATTAACCCTCGAAAACCCTCAACCCCCCCCCCCTCTTTAAAAAAAACATCTCCTGAGCTGCTGACGCGTGGACGCTCTTTGGTCCCGGTCGGTGTTACCAACCGGGACCTAAGGCCCTCCTCCCTGGGCTCGGTGGAGCGTCCACATGTAGCCCATCTGTCCCGGTTCATAAGTGAACCGGGACTAATGGTCATGGGCTTTAATCCAGACCCTTTAGTCTCGAGTCCAGAACATATGGGCCTTTGGAACTGGGACAAATGGGCCTTTTTTCCACTAGGGAGCACATTACCACTTATCACAATCTCATGAGAGATAGACCCACCAGCCATGGGATTGACATGACTGGACTTGAGCAATATAGAGCAGTTTGTGGCACCACCACCCGCCTAGTCGTACTATATGTGCCCTTCTTATGGCAGCGACGAGTGCGGGAAGTCATCTAAGGGTCAGCACACGCCGACGAGAGAGGACATGGCGGCTCCGGGACCTTGGATATAGAAGCCAACGAGTTGTAGGCACCAAGGTGAGGCAGGACACGTCCTCGCCACCATGGTCCATCGTGAGGCTTAGCCCGATGGCCTCCCCCATAGACGACGAGGGAGGGAGTAGCAGAGACGAAGGCTAGGAGCGATGACGGCTGCAACATGCGGAGTGGCTATATGTTTGTAACCATGGGCGAACTGGTTTTCGGTACCTTCCGGTACTTATCTAAGTTAAATTTGCTTGCACACTACCGACTACTAGCTCACTTATCCACTGCCCTCTAAAAACAACGTAGCTACGCAAATGAGTTTCATTACGTGCGCGGCGGCTCCACCTGCTAGTGGGCTATACATATATAGACTAATAGAGGGTGATAGAAGCCCCTAGCGAGGGTGTAAGGCGCAAGGAAGCAACCAAGCACGCACCATCGCCCCGCATCAATGCTACATGGCTGGCCCAATAAGGAATGCTAAGCTAGCATACTTGCATTCTCAACTTTCTTCAATTTGTTTTTTCAGTTTTTAGTGGATTTCCTATAAAAAACTTTGTCAAAAAATGACCATGAATTTGAATATATTAATGAATCTAAATAATATTACTGAATTTAAAAACAATTTGAATTTTAAAAATATTCCTGAATTTCTTAAAATGTTCATGAATTAAAAAAAATGTTCCTGGATTTAAAAAAAATGAGAATTCAATAAAAAGACTTGGATTTTACAAATGTTCTTAAATGAAAAATATGGTCATTATCTTTTTCAAGGAATTAAAAATTGTTTGACTATCAGGAGATGTTAACGTATTAAAAATGTTTCAAAATTTGAAAAAACTAGTCGTGAACCCGTGCTTTCGCACTGGCTAGGTATTTTCTCTTATCTTAGAATCCATATTATTGAAGATGATATTGCATAAGGAATTTATTTATATGAATAAGTTGTGCGTACGTTGGACTAATCGATGAACTAAATTTGGTGTTAAAAAATATGTGGTTTGAGATATGTATATTGTTCCTATTTTTATTTTGTGAAGACAGATAAGTAGAAAACATAGAATTCCTTCGTGCATACATGTATTTGACAACTATTTATCTCAAAATAGGGACTTTGTCATTATTATTTCTTTGTGAAACAAATAATCAAAACATCACTTATTCTTGGTATGAGTGTTATTATCTTTAGGAAAACTGAAGTGTGCAATTTTGTCCTTAATCATAATTTTTTACTTGTAAATAATCCCATGCTAGAGACAGTAGTAAGGGCACATATATTATTATCATGCTTCACACCTGATTTCCTTTAACTAAGAGTAAATGAATAATGCTTCTCACCCAAGTGAGTGAATCAATGCCAATAATTGACGACACACCACATAATGCTTCTCACCCGCGGAGATGGACCAGCCGGCCGTCACGCGGCTTCCGGGCCAGGACGTGGCACTGGTGGAGATGCTCATTACCATGGCAAGCGACCCTACTGGAATCAATATGGTGATGATGGATACGGTCCGGGTCGCTGGAATGATCGGGGTACTCAGGGCTATGAGCCTAACAAATGGCACAGACCATTCCATCCTCCGTCACGTGACCTTGTCGAGGCAGCGACTAGACCACCTAACAAATTCCATGGCCGTCGTGGAGGGGGTGGCCGGTATTTTGGAAGGAAACCTCCTCGACAGGTATTGCAAGCTCAGGGGGTGAGTGAAACCCCGACGATTAATGGAGGAACAGCCAACGCCGGAAACAAACAACATGTCCTCACCGAGGCTGCCACTTTGGCGATCAAAGCTCTAGCGGCGGTCGAGGTGCCGGTCGTCCCAATAGCCACTGCAAATGATAAAAACAACGGTAAAGATAGTGACAAATCCGAGACTGTGCGGACAAACAAAGCAGCACGTAAAAAAAGAAAAGTTGACGTGATACAGATGCGGTGTGCTTGGACACTTTGTGATGGACTGCACAGCCGAGTTGTGCGGGATTTGTCTCAAACCAGGTCACAACAACACTGATTGTCCGTTGCTGTAGGCACCTAAGCTGGTGATTAACATATATGGGGTCAGCCAGAGCAGACTCATGTTTTTTAAGACACCCCACTCTACTACAGTTACGACACCGCCGCGTCTCGAGAGCTCGAGGACTGGACTGGTGAAGGTAACCAATGGTTCGCTCACGGATGATGAAATTTCATATCATTGGAATCCGGTCAAAGTTGAAGAACATGTATTTCGGGTGGAGTTTCCTAGGCAAGAGGACCTACACCGACTGCTAACCTTTGGGGTGAGCAAATTTATCGGCGGCAAATGCATCCTAGAATTTGAGGAATGCATAAAACCTGCTCCAACGGGAACAACCTTGCAGAAGGTCTGGATCAGGATAGCACGTGTACCAGAAGCTCTTTTGAATGACTACCTTATTGTTTGGAGCCTTAGGTCTTTGTTGGGCAAGACTGAGAAGGTGGACATGCCGTTCACGCGCAAGCAGGGGATTGCTAGATTGTTGGTGAGTGTACTTGATATAGAGTTTGTTCCTGACTACGTCCCTTGGTATTATGATGGCTTGCATTATGATCTCGACATAGTCATTGAGGAGGAAATTCAGCAGGAGGCACATGATGATGATGTGGACATGATAGATGGTGGAGATGGGAGCGGGAATCATAGTGATAAAAACCCTGATGGGCAAGCTCATGGATCCGCACATAAGGGCCAACCACCGCCCTCTAATGATACTGATAAGCAACAGGATAAGGGGGCTTTGGTTCCTCCTTTGACACCCATGGCCTCTCTCCGCTTTGGTTCCTTTCAGGCGATATCTGCGCCTAGTCGTCTATAGGGTGACTTGGTGGAGATAAAGGAATTTCAAGCTAGTCCGATACTCGATACTACTCATAGTAGGGGACAGAGGTATGAGGATGATAGGGCGGGTGACCAGTTAGCGCGCCCAATGATAACCGCGGATGGGAGTGGAGAAGGGCACAGCTATGTCTCACCTACTTCACCGCCTAGCAGAGGAGATACCTACGGGGATAGTGGGACCAAGAATCACCAAGCACCTCGGTCACCAGTTCTTGATATGACGGCGCCCATGGCCCCTAAGGAGGTGGCTAGGAGTCCGTCTCGCAACGGCCAGGAGGTCAAGCGACCTGATCAGTGTCTGGCAGAAATTCACAACGGGCAGGAGGCCCGCTCGCCTCTTGGCTCATCCCCACCGTGTGCTAGCGAGAGACTCGAGAGGCAGCAGCTGCAGATGGAGACAACTGCTTCTCCAGTGTGCACTGTCAGGGCTGAGGCAGGAGGCCGAAACTCTAAAGAGATATCCATGGAGGAGGTGATCTCATATGGTGGGATACTGGACCCATCTTTTGGTGACCGTCGCTTTAGTCACCGCATTCAGGAGCTGCCGGATGCTGATGACATGTAGCTAGGACGTGCTATGAGGGCCGCCAAGCTACGAGATGTCGAAGCAACTACAGGTATGTAAGTTAATACTAATTTCTCTATTCTACATTATGATGATGCACAAATTCTTCAAAATGCTAGCAACCTAGTTATTTCTCTTGGTAGCAGTAGCAAACAAATAGCAAAATCAATTAATGATATGTTAGATCTAGAAACGGACAAAGCCATAGAGATCATTGAAAATTTAGCAGCAGTTAAACCCATGAATGAAACGGATATAAATAAATTGGGAGGGTCAGCCTTACACAGTTTATGGGATGATCTCTCATGCATTGATGGGGTAGATGAAGATGATGAAAACATGGAATCAAAGGGGTATATGGCCTCTATGATTGCCGAGTGTTCTCCACATGAAATAACCTCACTTAATGACATAGATAGCACACAGGAAAAAACCAAAAGACCTTGGAAAAGGAAGGTCTATCCGGTATCGGCAGTGCGCAGAAGCGCGAGAGTTAAGCTAAAGAAAAAATTCCATGATGATAAATGAAAGGAATCTTTTGGAATAGCAGAGGTCTAGTTGACTTGGCTAAAAGGCGGTTCCTTAGAGATTTATCGTTAGAACATAAGCTTGATTTCATGGCTCTACAAGAGACAGGTAGAGATATATTCACGCCACAATTTCTAAACACCTTATCGGGAGGTGTTGAGTTTGATTGACATTGTTTACCGCCAAGAGGTAGATCTGGATGGATCTTACTTGGGGTCAAATGTGAATCGCTAGAGGTACTGAATGTGGTGTATGGAGAGTTCTCCGTCAAATTTCGAGTGAGATCGAAAGCTGATGGATTCAGGTGGGCTTTGGTGGCCGTGTATGGGGCGGCGCAACAAGAGCTGAAATCTGAATTTCTCGCAGACCTAGTGAGAATTTCTGGTGAGGAAAGGCTTCCCATTTTGGTTGGGGGAGACTTTAATATCATTATAAGACAAGAAGAAAAGAATAATGACAACTTCGATGGAAGGTGGTCACTTATGTTTAATATGGTTATCTAGAGTCTCGATTTGAGGGACATCCTCACTGGTAGACAATTCACATGGGCAAACTCATTACTGATACCAACATATGAGAAGTTAGACCGGGTACTGGCTAGTGTAGAATGGGAACAAAAGTATCCGCTGGTTTCAGTATATGCTCTGCAAAGAGCCATCTCTTATCACACACCACTCATGGTTGACTCCGGGGAAGCCAATCATGTGGCTAATAGAAATTCATTCTCTTTTGAATTAAGCTGGTTCGAAAGAGAGGGGTTCATGGATATCATAGCAAAAGAATTGGCTAGGGATCACAGTGGATCTTCCAACATGGAAAGATGGAAAACCAAAATCCGCCACTTGCACCAGTTCTTTAGAGGTTGGGCCAAGAACCAAAGTGGAATTTATAAAGTGGCAAAAGCCAGACTTATCTGCCTGATTGATGAGTTAGATGTGCAAGTAGAGTCTAATCTTCTCAGCCAAGCAGAACGGAATCAAAAGTCTGAGGCTGAGAAAAAAATACAAGTTCTTATGAGAGAGGAAGAGCTGAAATAGGCACTTAGAGATAAAGTGACCAAGGTTGTCCAAGGAGATGACAACACACAATTCTTCCATATGATTGCAAATGGCAAACATAGGAAGAAGAAGATATTTTAGTTGGAGCAAGACGAGGGTACAATTATAGGACATGAAAACCTCAAATTGTACATCTCTGAGTACTATAAGAAACTATTTGGTGCTCCCAAATAGAATTTTGATTCTTTGGATGAGAGTACTATTGGGGAACGTTGCATGGGAAACAAAAAAATTCCTACGCACATGCAGATCTATCCATTGTGATGAGCATCTACGAGAGGGAGAGTGGATCTACGTACCCTTCTAGATCGCTAAGCGGGAAGCGTTAAGAAACGCGGTTGGTGTAGTCGAACGTCTTCGCGATCCAAATCGCCGAGCATCCTGCGATCCCATCACGATCTGTCTCCCGATCCAATCAAGATCCATCCCGTGAACTCATCACGATCCGTCCTGTGATGTCATCACGATATGTCACGTAATCTTGATCACGGTCCTTCCGATCTAGCGCCGAACGAACGGCACCTCAGCGTTCAACACACGTACAGCTCGATGACGATCTCAGCCTTCTTGATCCAGCAAGAGGGAGCGGAGAGGTAGGAGAGTTCTCCAGCAGCGTGACGGCACTCCGGCTATGGTGGTGGAGCTATTCCGGTAGGGCTTCGCCTAAGCACTACAGAAATCCGATCTGGAGGAGAAACTATGCACTGGAGGAATGGGTAGCACGTGGCTGAAAATCTAGCGCAAAAGCCCTAAAACCTCTAGTATATATAAGAGGGAGGGAGGAGAGGCCTTGGCGCAAGGGCCAATCCCTCCTTGGTTCGGCCGAAGGGGGGAGGAGGATTCCTCCTCCAATCCTAGTAGGACTAGGATTCCTCCCATTTTTGCCTTTTTTTCCAGTTTTCCCTTTGGGCTTTTCTTTCCCTAGTTTCCTGGGCCTTGTGTGGGACTGCCACCAGCCCACTAAGGGCTGGTATTCACTCTCCCACAGCCCATGAAGCCTCTTGGGTCGAAATACCCCTCCCGGTGGTCTCCCGGTACACTACCGATGAGCCCGAAACTTTTCCGGTGACCAAAACAGGACTTCCTATATATGAATATTTACCTCCGGACCATTCCGAAGATCCTCGTGACATCCGGGATCTCATCCGGGACTCCGAACAACCTTAGGCCACCACCATGCATAACTTTATACTACCGAAACGTCACCAAACCTTAAGTGTGCAGACCCTGCGGGCTCGAGAACTATGTAGACATGACCGAGACACCTCTACGGTCAATAACCAATAGCGTGGCCTGGATGCCCATATTGGTTCCTACATATTCTACGAAGATCTTTATCGGTCGAACCTCTATGTCAAGGATTCAGTTAATCCCATATGATGATCCCTTTGTTATTCGGTATGTTACTTGCCCGAGATTCGATCGTCGGTATCTCCGTACCTAGTTCAACCTCGTTACCGGCAAGTCTCTTTACTCATTTCGTAATACAAGATCCCGTGACTAACACTTAGTCACATTGCTTGCAAGGCTTATTGTGATGTTGCATTACCGAGTGGGCACTGAGATACCTCTCCGTCACACGGAGTAACAAATCCTAGTCTTGATCCATACAAACCCAACAGACACCCTCGGAGATACCTGTAGAGCACCTTTATAGTCACCAAGTTACGCTGCGATGTTTGATGCACACAAGGCACTCCTCCGTTGTCCGTAAGTTGCATGATCTCATGGTCAGAGGAACATATACTTGACATGTAGAAAACAGTAGCAATAAACTGACACGACCATATGCTACGTTTGTAGTTTGGGTCTTGTCCATCACATCATTCTCCTAATGATGTGATCCCGTTATCAAATGACATCTCATGTCCATGGCTGAGAAACCTTAACCATCTTTTGATCAACGGGCTAGTCTATTAGAGGCATACTAGGGACCTGGTTTTTTCTATGTATCCACACATGCATCTAAGTCTCCGATCAATACAATTATAGCATGGATAATAAAACGATTGTCATGAACAAGGAAATATGATAATAACTAATTTATTATTGCCTCTAGGGCATATTTCCAACAGTCTCCCACTTGCACTAGAGTCAATAATCTAGTTCACATCACCATGTGATTCGCAATGTTATGAATCTAACAACCAATGAGTTTTGGGGCTCGATCATGCTTTGCATGAGAGAGAGGTCTTATAGTCAACGGGTCCGCGAGATTCAGATCCGTGTGTACTTTGCAAATCTCTATTTCAAACTACTACTTGGTACTACTACTACTACACTCCACTTGGTACTATTCCAAATGGTTGCTCCACTATATGTATCCAGATTGCTACTACAAGTCATCCGGATTGGTGTTAAAGCTTGCATCGACATAACTCTTTACGACGAACTCTTTATCATCTCCATAATCGAGAAATATCTACTTAGTCTTTTAGTTACTAAGGATAATCTTGACCGTTGTCTAGTGATCCACTCATGGGTCACACTTCTACCCCTTGTTGGACTCATGGCAAGGCACACACAGGTGCGGTACACAGCATGGCATAATATACAGAGCCTATGGCTAAGGCATAGGGGACGACGTTCGTCCTTTCTCTTTCTTTTGCCGTTTATCGATCTTTGAGTCTCACTCAACTTCACACCTTACAAATCAGGGAAGAACTCTTTCTCTAACTGATCCATTTTGAACTCTTTCAAAATCGTGTCAAGGTATGTAGTCATTGAAAGTCTCATCAAGCATCTTGATCTATCTCTATAGATCTTGATGCTCAACAGTTAGGTAGCTTTATCCAGGTCTTCCTTTGAAAATCACTTTTCAAACAAATGTTTATGCTTTCCAGAAATTCTACATTATTTTCGATCAACAATATGTCATCCACACACACTTATCAGAAATTCTATAGTGCTCCCACTCACTTTATTGTAAATACAAGTTTCTGGTAAACTTTGTATAGACTCAAAAACTTTGATCACATCATCAAAGCGTATATTCCAACTCCGAGATGCTTGCTTCAGTCCATAGAAGGATCACTGAAGCTTGCTCACCTTTTAGCATCCTTAGGACAGACAAAACCTTCTTGTTGTATCACATACAACCTTTCCTCAAGTAAACCGTAAAGGAAACGATGTTCTGACATCCATCTGGTAGATTTCATAATTGAAAAATGCAGCAACTGCTAACATAATTCCAACAGACTTTAGCATCGCTACGAGTCAGAAAGTCTCATCGTTGTCAACTCCTTGAACTTGCCGGAAAATTTCTTGGCGACAAGTCGAGCTTTATAAATGGTGACAATCACCATCAGTGTATGTCTTCATTTTGAAGATCCATTTGTACTGAACGACCTGTCATCCAACGAGCAAGTCCACCAGAGTCTATACTTGGTTCTCATACATGGATCCTTTCTCGGATTCACGGCCTCTAACCATTTTTCAGAATCCGGGCCCATCATCTCTTCTCCATATCTCGCAGGTTCATCGTTGTCCAACAACATGACCTCCAAGACAGGGTTGTCGTACCACTCAGGAGCAGTACGCATCCATGTCGACCTACGAGGTTCGGTAGTAACTTGATCTGAAGCTTCACGATCATCATCATTTACTTCCTCTTCAACTGACGTAGGTTCCGCAGAAACATCTTTCTGCGCTGCACTACTCTCTAGTTGAAACAAAGGTTCAACAACCTCATTAAGTTCTATCTTCCTCCCACTCAATTCTTTTGAGAGAAACTCTTTCTCGAGAAAGGACCCGGTTTTAGCAAAAAACACTTTATGCTTGGATCTGAGATAGATGGTTTACCCAACTATTCTTAGGGTATTCTATGAAGATGCATTTGTCCGCTTTAGGTTCGAGCTCATTAGGTGAAAACCTTTTTCACATAAATGTCGCAGCCCCAAACATTAAGAAATGACAGCTTAGGTTTGTATCAAACCATAATTCACACGGTGTCATCTCAACGGATTTAGATGGTGCCCTATTTAAACTAAATGTAGTTGTCTCTAATGCATAACCCCAAAATTATAGTAGCAAAACGATAAGAGACATCGTAGCACACACCATATCCAATAGAGCATGACTATGACTTTCGGACACACCATCACGCTATGGTGTTCCAGGTGGCGTGTGTTGTGAAACAACTTCCACATTGTCTAAAGTTGTATGCCAAACTCGTAACTCAGATATTCACCTCCACGATCATATCGCAGACATTTTTATCTTCTTGTCATGATGATCTTAATCTTCATCCTGAATTTGTTTGAACCTTTAAAACGATTCAGACTTGTGTTTCATTAAGTAACTATACTCATATATACTCATATCATTAGTGAAAGCAAGAAAATAATGATATCCACTGCACGCTACAACACTCATTGGACCGTATACATCAACATGTACCATTTCCAATAAGTCAATTGCCCGTTCCTGAAAACGGGGTTTTATTCATCTTGCCCAAGAGGCATGGTCCGCATGTCTCAACCGATTCAAAATTGAATGAGTCCAAAGATCCATCAGCATGGAGTTTTTTCATGCGATTTATACCAATATGACATTTAGTGGCAGTACCACAAGTATGTGGTACTATCATTATTAACTCTGTATCTTTTGGCATCAATGTTATGAACATGTGTATTACTACGATCAAGATTCAACAAACCATTCTCACTTGGTGCATGACCATTGAAGTTATTATTCATGTAAACAGAATAACCATTATTCTCTAACTTAAATGAATAACAGTGTTGCAATAAACACGATCTAATCATGTTCATGCTCAACGCAAACACCAAATAACATTTATTTAGGTTCGTCACTAATCCCGAAGGTACAAAGAACGTGCAATGTTGATCACATCAACTTTGGAAACATTTCCAACACACATCGTCACCTCACCCCTAGCTAGTCTTCGTTTATTCCGTAGCTTTTACTTCGAGTTGGGGTTACTAGGAGTACTAGCAAGGTACACATCAATAACGTATATATCAAATATACCTCTATCGACGTTGCCAGCCTTCTTATCTACCAAGTAGCTAGGGTTGTTCCGCTTCAGCGACCGCTCTCCTCATAATCGAAGCACTTAGTCTCGGGTTTGGGTTCAACTTTGGGTTGCTTCACTGGAGCAGCAACTGACTTGCTATCCATGAAGTTTCCCTCCTTGCTCTTTCCCTTCTTGAAACTAGTGGTTTGACTAACCATCAACACTTGATGCTCCTTCTTGATTTCTACCTTCGCGGTGTCAAACATCGCAAACAACTCAGGGATCATTATTTCTATCCCTGGCATTTTATAGTTCATCACCAGGTTCTAGTAGCTTAATGGCAGTGACTTGGACAACTATATCAATCACTATCTTATCTGGAAGATCAACTCCCACTCGATTCAAGCGATTGTAGCACCCAGACAATCTGAGCACATGCTCAACGATTGAGCTATTCTCTTTCATCTTGAAGGCAAAGAATCTTGTTGGAGATCTCATATCTCGCAACATGGGCACGAGCTTGAGATCCTAATTTCAGCTCTTAGAACATCTCATATGTTCCCTGACGTTCAAAACATTTCAGAGCCTCAATTCTAAGCCGTAATGCATGACGCACTAAACTATCAAGTAGTCATCAGAACATGCCTGTCAGATGTTCACAACATCTACAGACGACGCTAGAGGGGTTGGCGCACCGAGCGGTGCATTACGGACATAAGCCTTCTATGCAACAATGAGAACAATCCTCAGATCACGGATCCAGTCCGCAATATTGGTACCATCATCTTTCAACTCTATTGCTCTAGGAACATATAAAAATTCAAGGGAGCTACAGCGCGAGCAAGTAATCTACAACGTAATTTGCAAAGACATTATTGACTATGTTCATGATAATGAGTTCAATTAATCATATTACTGAAGAACTCCCAATCAAATTGACATCCCTCCGATCATTTGAGTGATACATGATCCAAATTTACCAACTCAAGTCCGATCATCACGTGAGTTGAGGTGGTTTCAATGATGAACATCATCATGTTGATCATATCTACTATATGACTCATATTCGACATTTTGGTCTCTTGTGTTCCAAGGCCATGTCTGTACATGCTAAGCTCGTCAAGTTTAATCCGAGTGTTCTGCATGTGCAACAGAGGCTTGCACCCATTTTATGTGAACGTAGAGTCTATCACACCCGATCATCACGTGGTGTCTCGACACGACGAACTTTCGCAATGGTGCACACTCGGGGAGAACACAATTCATCTTGAAATGTAAGTGAGGGATCACCTTATAATGCTACCGTCCTCCTAAGCAAAACAAGGTGCATAAAAGGATTAACATCACATGCAAATCATAAGTGACATGATATGGCCATGAACTTGTGCTTTTGATCTCCATCCTGAAAGCATCGGCATGATCTCCATCGTCACCGGCATGACACCATGATCTCCATAATCTTGATCTCCATCAACATGTTGCCATCGGGGTTGTCGCGCCCACCATGCTTCTACTACTATTGCTACCATTTAGCAATAAAGTAAAGCATTACATAGCGCTTAATGATTGACACGCAGGTCATACAATAATTAAAGACAACCCTATGGCTCCTGCCGGTTTCCCTTCTCATCGACATGCAAGTCGTGATATTCTATACATCACATGATCATCTCATACATCACATATATCACATCATGTAATTGGCCATATCACATCACAACATACCCTGCAAAAACAAGTTAGACGTCCTCTAATTGTTGTTGCATGTTTTACGTGGCTGATATGTTGTTGCATGTAACATATAGAGTGCTTATGTCATGGAGAAACATGAAAAGAAATTTTTAATATAGCCGATTGCAGTATATGCACTTGCCACACATTTTAGAATACAAATATGTATAGAAATAAAAAATATTATCAGTGAGGGGAATAATTTAGAGGGCTGTGTCATTTTCATCCTTATTATTCAGTGGCTCATATTGGTATGTCATACTGATTATACAAAATAAAACCAACTGAATGTTTGTTCATCCTTGGCATTGTACTGATAGTGGACATGTATTTTGAAAGAAAGTTTTATCATACATAAATCTTCTATGTTTATGTACGCTGTACAGAGACAAAGAAGACTTGCTAAGGGTCTTTTCAAATAATTAATTAAAAACCCATACTTCATCCTAGCATCCTGCATTGACCATCCTAGTTTCTGTGCGTCGCCTCCTACGAATGTTGACCACTTTTTGTAGCTGGTCGAGAAGAGAAAGGATTACAGAAGGCATGCAAAGTAATAGATGAGTAGTTATGTATGGCCTGAACAACTATCACCACACCTATGCAATCCGATGTTATATCTCGTCTATGTATGTAGCTATGGTCGGACACAGGAGTCTTGAATCTGGACCCAGATGTGATACAGTGGTGGATTTTTCTGTCAGACTCAACTTCACCGTGACGGCGACGAGAGCAACTCCGGTAATCGGCCAAAGGTTCCTCACTGATGCCAGCGATATTTTGGAAAAAATAAGACGAAAGTATAACATATTAATTACGTACAAATACAATCATGATCAAGTTGATTTTTTGTGCTGGCTTTTTCATGATAAAACTATTGTTCAAAATGTGGTTTACAAATACACCCTCCGAATCAAAATAAAGTCGTTTTTCAGGATCAGTGATACATGAACTTATCTGAATACCTTCTTCGCCTTCACGTACTGGTCCAAGAGCACCAGATTGATGTATTAATTCGTCACCATCAGTCTTCGTCAAAGTGGATCATGGTTTGGAACTCTCAATGGATTCTTCGGACATCGTCCGCTTTATAAAGGCATGTGAGAGTTAAAAGCCTGATTAGCCGATAAAAAGGGCTGTAACTATGACCTAACCCTAATAAGAAGATTGGAATGGTATTTTTCTAGTTTCAAGAGTAGCGTGTAAATTGTAGGTTAAGATAGATAATTATCATGCCAAATTGGTACTTACTATATGTGTTAAAATTAGTCGTCATGTGCTGCCTACCTGTCCGTATTGGAGCACAAGTTCTTAGGCATGTACATTATTGATAAGACGGTCTTATCTTAAGGTTTGCATGTAATTTTGAGATGACAAAAAAACATTTTTACAATGGGTTATCTTTTAGTATCATCTACAATAACTAGATATTTCTAAAAATGAGGTGAGACATATTGTGCTAAGAGATGATCTTTTATATAAGAGAAGACAAGTCTTTTCTTATGAATTCCCTCTCATTCACCGCGGCATTTATCCAACATGACGCTCCTAAGATAGCATTACTCTACATGCCCTAATCTGACCTAGATATGGGCAGTTAATTCGAGTTGTTTTTTTTGTGATATATGCATGAAACCAGGACATACAGATTCGACATGTCCACTATTATTGGCCCCTAAACCGGTGGTCAATATATATGGAGTTTGCCATCACAAAATTATGTTCTTCAAGACACCACATTCTAATTGACCTCAACTACCGTCGAGGCTAGGGAGCACGAAGACGGGTTTGGTTAAGGTTTCACATGGCTCGCTTACAGAGGATCAGATATCTCAGCAGTTGCGGAGGCTCGTGTCTGAGTCATATCATTGGGCACCAGTTAGAGTGGAGGAACGGGTGTTTCATGTAGACTTCCCACGGAGAGAGGATCTTTAGCGCCTCCTAAAGTTCGGTGTTAGCAAAGTTCCGGGAAGTAGCTATATGCTTGAGTTCGAGGAGAATAAAAAATCAGAGCCAAAGGGATCACCGCTTGAGAAAGTTTGGATCAGAGTCTCTGGTGTTCCAGAAATTCTTCTTAATGACTTTTTCATTGTTTGGAGCCTTGGCTCTCTGATTGAAAAAACTGAGAAAGTGGACATGCCTTTCACGCGTAAACATGGGATTGCGAGGTTACTTGTTGGGGTATTAGATCTGGAGCACGTGCCTGACTTTGTACCTTGGGCATACGATGATGTGCATTATGATCTCGATGTGGAGGTTGAGGAGACCATTCCACAGGTGACAGCTAGTGACCAAGATGTGGATATGACAGGGGATGGAGATGGAAGTGGTAATCATCATGCTGAACTAGGTGATGGTGATGATACGGTCAATGACAAGGGTCAATCTTCGAAATCGACAGCTGCACCTAATTACGACGGAAAGGCACCGTCATCAACACCAATGGCTTCTCTCCGCTTTGGCCTTTTTGACATACAGTCCGCACCAAGCCGTATAAGTCTGGACAAGATGAAGGATGATGATAATCATATCATATGCCATACAATCATTAGTGATGTGCAACCAAGGGAGGATATAAGGTCTTCTCCTCACGTCAAGCATGCGGACACGCAGCAAATTTCTTGGGGCGGAGTGGACAGGTCACAGCGAGCTGAGTCTACAGGGCTTCATGCCGAAACATATGGGCTGGAGGTCAGCCCCACATCGCCCGGCGATCAGCACATGGCACCGGCCAGAGGGGCTGCAGGACATGCTGACACGTCGGCTTTTACGGCTGGCCAGAAGGGGCGCACCGGACCTTCAGCCGGAGGGGCGGCATCACCGACCGCAGAGGCGGTCCTCGTATGGCGTCGCCTCCTCCTATCATAGCCAACGTCGGCGATGAGGCGACCCTAGGAAGGGGCAAGGAGGGGCGCCCATCATCACCTGCTGCGTCGTTGGATGCTCAAGAGCGTGTGGTGCTGTTGGTTGCCACGCTGGACACCAGTTTTGGCACCATACCGGACCAGATGTCTTCTGAACGGCAATTCAGTCACCGTATCCAAGGGCAACCGGACGTCGGACGTAGTTGACATTCAGGTAGGGCGTGCTATGCGGGTCGTCAAGCTCCGTGATGTCGAAGGAACTACAGATACGTCAGTTAATACGAGTTGTTCCATCTTGTGCTGTACTGAGACTGAAATAGTAGAAAATGCCAGCAACCTAGGGATTTCACTTGGTAGTAACGCAAAAGAGATCGCTAAAACTGTTAATGATATTCTTGATTTAGAAGAGGATAGAGGCGCCATTGATCTAATTCAAAACTTAGCAGCGGTAAAAGCCTTTGAATGACACAGAAATTGATAAGTTGGGAATCACATCTCTCGAAAGTTTATGTGCGGATTTAGTTCCAGAAGATGGGGTAGACAGGGACAAGGAGGAGGAGGGATCGGGGGGGGTATATGGCTCCCCCGATGGCCGACACTCTTCCTAATGAAACACATAAGTCGGACAATTCCAAGGGGATGCCGGAGAAGTCCAAAAGACCATGGAAAAGGAAGATATATCCTGTCTCTGCGGTGATGAGGAGTGCGAGAGTGAGACAAAAGAAAAAATTCCATGACCAACTATGAAATGAATCTTTTGGAATAGCAGAGGTCTTACGGACTTGGATAAAATAAGGTCCTAAGAGAAACTTCATTAGAGCAGAAAATAGATTTCCTGGCTTTAGAAGACACGGGCCGAGATAACTTTACGCCACAATTTCTAAATACCATTTCGGGTGGGGTGGTTTTTGATTGGCATTGTTTACCCCCGAGGGGAAGATCTAGAGGGATCTTGTTGGGGGTTAAGTGTGAATCTTTAGAGGTACTGAATGTGGTTTATGGTGAGTTTACTATCAAATTGCGTGTGAGGTCGAAAGTTGACGGTTTAAGATGGGTGTTGGTTGCCGTGTATGGGGTGGCGCAACCGGAGTTTAAGTCAGAATTCCTCGCGGATTTAGAGATTTTGCGATGAGGATACACTACCCATTTTAATTGGAGGTGATTTGAATAAATTTAGGAGATGAGAAGAAAAAAATAATGAAAACTTCGATGGAAGGTGGTCATTCATGTTCAATGCGATTATTGAGAGTCTAGATTTAAAAGAAATCGAACTCATCGGTAGACAATTCACATGGGCCAATTCGTTCCCGACTCCAACATATGATAAGTTGGACCGGGTTCTCACCAATGTTGAGTGGGAATATAAATTTCCGCTGGTCATGGTACGTGCCTTGCAACGAGCCGTTTCTGATCACACACACCACTATTGGTTGATTCTGGAGGACCGGCCCATGTGGGTAATTGAAATAATTTCTCTTTCGAATTGAGTTGGTTCGAGAGAGAGGGATTTATGGATCTCATTGCTACACAGTGGGCACGGGAAACTAGGGGGAATACTAATATGGATAGGTGGCAGAATAAGATTACACACTTATGCCAGTTTTTAAGAGGCTGGGCCAAAAACCAAAGTGGAATATATAAAGCTGTAAAAGAGACGCTGCTTCGACTCATTAATGATTTGGATGTGAAATTTGAATCCACAGACCTTCACGTAACAGAGAGAAATACTAAGACTGAAGCTGAAAAAAAATTACAAACTCTTCTTAGAGAGGAGGAGATGAAGTGGGCACTTCGGAAAAAAGTGACGAAGGTGGTTCATAGAGATGATAATACTAAATTCTTTCACATGATTGCAAATGGCAAGCATAGGAAGAAGAAAATATTTCAGGTTGAACAGGATGAGGGCACAATTGTTGGGCATGAAAATTTGAAACTTTACATCACAGAGTATTACAAAAAACTGTTCGAGGCTTCCCAAGAGAATTATGTTTCTCTGATGAAGGCATTACATCTGATATTCCTCAGCTTAGATAAGATGAGAATGATGTTCTAGCTGCTCGGTTCACTGAAAAAGAGGTGTTTGACGCAGTAGCACAAATGAAACAAAACAAGGCTCCGGGACCAGATGGGTTCCCCGCAGAATTCTATAAGAAATGCTGGCACATCATTAAAAGAGACCTGTTACCCTTGTTTCACAACTTGTTCTATGGGCAATCACAACTTTTACACCTCAATTTTGGAACAATAACGTTGTTGCCAAAGAAGGTGGAGGCGATTCGCATTGAGCAGTTTAGACCAATATGTCTGCTTAATGTTAGCTTCAATTTCTTTTACAAAGGTGGCTACGAATAGATTGACACAGATTGCACATTCCGTAGTCCAACCATCTCAAACAGCAATTATGCCAGGAAGACACATCCTTGAAGGGGTGGTAGTCTTACATGAAACAATTCATGAAATCCACAAAAAGAAACTTGATGGGGTTATCTTTAAGGTGGATTTCGAGAAGGCATATGACAAGGTTAAATGGACTTTCTTATATAAAGCCTTGTGAATGAAGGGATTTACTGAATCTTGAAGGAAGCAAGTAGATACCTTCATTAAAAAAGGTAGTGTGGGAATTAAAGTTAAGGATGACTTGGGTCATTATTTCCAGACACAGAAAGGACTAAGACAAGGTGATTCCATGTCTCCTATCCTGTTCAACATAGTTGCGGACATCTTGACGGTCCTTATTGGTGGTGCTAAAGAGAACGGCCAGGTAGGCGGATTAGTTCCCCACTTGGTGGAGGGGGGTGTCCATTTTACAATATGCGGATGACACAATCTTATTCATGGAACACGACTTGGCAAAAGCTAGAAACATGAAGCTAGTACTTTGCCTATTTGAACAACTATTTGGATTAAAGATTAACTTTAATAAGAGCGAACTGTTCTGCTTTGGAAGAGCCGAGGAAGAACAGGACGCATATAGGCAACTTTTCGGCTGTGAAATGGGATCATTGCCTTTTAGTTACCTTGGGATTCTGATACATCATAGACGATTACCAAACATGGAGTGGAAATGTATTGAAGATAGATTCGAAAAAAGACTTGCTTGCTGGAAGGGCAAGCTCATGTCTTATGGAGGTCGACTAGTTTTGATAAACTCGGTATTGACTAGTTTACCCATGTTTCTTCTATCATTCTTTGAAGTGCCTATTAGTGTACGGAAGAGATTAGATTTGTATCGATCACGTTTCTTCTGGCAAAGCGATGAGTCTTAGAGGAAATATAGATTGACGAAATGGGATATTATATGCAGACCTAAAGATAGGGGGGATTAGGAGTTGAAAACTTAGAAGTTAAGAATAGGTGCCTACTTAGCAAATGGCTATACAGGTTATCTACAGAGACCGAATGTGGATACAAATTTTGAGAAATAAATATCTACAATCCAAGACACTAGCACAGGTTATAGCTAGACCGAATGACTCGCTGTTCTGAAAAGGGCTAATGAAGATGAAAGTATCCTTCTTCCAGTGAGTCAAATTTCTGGTTGGTAATGGTTCCAGGACCAGATTTTTGGAGGACACGTGGGGCTGGGGGAGACGCCGCTAGCTTTACAATACCCTATCCTATATAATATTGCAACACGTAAGGAAGATTATGTTGCCACAATATTACAGTCCATACCTCTTAATGTTCAATTCAGACGAGCTCTAATGGGAGAACGTTGGAATTCATGGTTTCATTTGGTCAGGCGGTTGATGGATGTGCAACTCTCTGATCAACAAGATCGAATTCACTGGAAATTAACCACGAGTGGTTCTTTTTCAGTGAAGTCGATGTATATGGGTATAATTAACTCTGCACCCCGCTCAAGGTCTTTGCATATATGGAAGATCAAGGTTCCGCTACGAATTAAAATTTTCATGTGGTTTGTACACAAGGATGTGATATTAACCAAAGATAACCTGCTGAAGCGTAACTGGAATGGGAATGCTACTTGTTGGTAGCGATCATAATGAAATAATACAACACCTCTTTTTAAATCGACCACTAGCAAAACTACTTTGACGTACTGTTAAGTTAGCTTTTAATATTCAAGCACCACTAAACACCAACATGTTCTTTGGGTCGTGGCTCAACAGAGCCGACGGAATTTTAGCTAATCATATACGCATTGGAATAAATGCTTTATTTTGGGCTATATGGAACACTAGAAATGATATAATTTTCGAAGGCAAGAAACTTAACCATTTTTTGCAGGTCATATACAGAGCAACGGCTTGGATCCGTACGTGGTCATTACTCAACCATGTGGACAACAGGGAGCTTATAGATATTGGGTGCAACCAATGGGAGACGGTCGCACGGGCTATCTTCAGCCGGTTTGGATGGCGAGTTGTTAATAGGCTAGGTGTGTAGGCATCGTAGTCTAATGGTGACGCCGGATGTGGCTTATTTCTTTACGATTACTTTCCTTTTTGTGGCTCAAACTGTGAGTCCTGGACGAATTTGAGACTTTGTTTGCTTTTTAAAGTAAAATGGTTGTATGCATCGTTCTCGACGATGCAGAAACCGGGGACGCTGTTCCTCCTTCTCCCAAAAAAATCAATCGATGCATAGCTGCAGTAACATCAATGTGCAAACCAATATGTACGTGCTCCCTCCGTCCTAAGAAAAATATCGCAAATTTAGTACAAAAGTAGTATAAAATTTATACTAAATCAATGACACTTATTTTGAAATGAAAAAAGTATTATTTACTATCATTACCAAATGATTACATACCTCTCACTGGCCAACGCCATGTCCGGCGGAAGGAACAAAGCGTCTATACAGTTGTTTCATGCATGGCGCTTGGCCTTCATTTTCAATGTCCAACTCGCGACGGCAGTCCCATAAATCGTGTGGGCAATTCTAAACTAGTCAATTCTCAATTGGATCTGCTGCTGCCATAATTTTTTGTCACGTGGATGCTAGATGAAAACGTGCTATGTGATTATCGAAATTTTTCTCTTAGATATGTGAGAAATTTAAAGAGAAACATGTGGAGAGAGATAGATTGGGAGAGAGACATGAAGAGAGAAAGGGATACGTGAGATATCTAGCTGCCAACAACCAGCCAATTTCCCCTTGGGTCAAGATTATTCTTATATATTATAAATATTGGACGTTACATAAGCTGGACCCACTTGAACTGGGGATTACGTGTAGGTTGGTTCATGTTTATGTGTTGTTTGGACTATATTTTGTACCGAAATTTTTTGGAAGATCTACAACGTAATAATCGGGCCACACTAGACGAACGGCTCATAATTACTGATTAACGTGGTAATTTTTAGGAAGTCTTTAATTAATATAGGTATAGATATAGATTAGATATAAATAGATAGAAAAACAGATCGAACGATACATAGATAGATGGTCACAACTTTTAACATGTTCTGGATTTACAAAATCACTAATTGAAAAATAAACCTAAAAAACAGGTCAAAAACAGCAAACACAAATATGGACTAATATGCAAAAAAATAATATATAGGTTCAAGGTCAAAGGGGGTGCATGTTTGGTTGCTACTTCCAAACACAAACTTGCTACCTCCAACTCGATTTCCCATGGATATTTACACCTTGAACATGTTAGACTCTACAGAAAGAATATGAAAATAATTTTATCTCTGCTAACTGATCCCAATAGTGTTTCTATGTTCAACAAACTCGATGGACGATATGTTTCAGATACTAATTTTCTTGCGCTTTGCAAATAGATCGAACTAACATGCGTTGGACTACATGTCCGTGGTGAATACATGAAACTATGGTATGGTACATAGCGTAAATTACAACAAAACATTAAATTTCACACCAAACCCAGCATTGGAGTACTCATACTTAAGTCCTTTTACAGCACATCAACATATTTTGACCTTTAGCATTCATCTGTATTTATTTTGTAAGACATTATATATTCATACCCAACCCACCATCAATATAAAAGGTGGCTTAGCACAGACCAGAGATTAGTGAGTCGATCGCGAGAGATGAATCAATGAAAGAAAGAGACGCCCAAACGTACCGCCATGTTTGAACCACTATTTCGACAAGGCTAACATGTTATCAATTTGTGAGATTGAGTGACATCGGGAACCCAATAATCACATGCTTCGAAAACGACACATGTCGGCTTTAGACATGCTTTGCGTGCTATAAAACATGAATTATCACTGAAGTAATTGAATCAGGCTTTGTCATGTCTCACCAACAAGGGGCAAGATGGCAACATGTGGCGAGTGCCTCGTGAATCACCAAATGATCTTTTGTCCTTGGTGGTCCAACCTCTGCACCAACAAGCTGACCTTACCAAGGCGTGGAAGTAGAACTGCTCAAACACGACAAACACTAACATTGTGTTGGTCACCCAGTGCTATGACCAGCATGACACCCCTTCCCTACTGCTGGACTTGAAGCTTGCGAGAGCAGCTCCTCCCACCTACGCTCGATCGTGTACAACTGGTGTCCCCTGGGGCGCACGGCCCTAGCTGCCAAAGGCAGTATTGACGGATACCCCACCAATGTGTCTTCAGCTGGTTACTTGCGCATCATTGATGCTTACGCACGGGTCGTTCTCGTCCTTTCCCTTTCCATGTATGTTTCTCGCCCCATCTAGTTTACTTCTCATATCACCTTTCAAGACACTGGTTTCACTAGAGTAAATACTAAAAAAAACGTAATTATGTTCAGGTTTAAAAAAACACCAGTTCAGAACTTTTCATTAAAACCTATCGGTTTTGCGACTATTTTTTTACAGCAAAGACTGATTACGCACTTCGTTAAAATGGAATATACGTCTAGGACAGACGTGGTCCACCTGTAAGCACTCACTTGACAGCATATATTACACCGTTAGCAGACCGGACTGGACCCGCTCATCAGAACCAACGCTCTATCCCTACAACATTCAATCGAACATCTCGTTTGATTGGTGTTAGTATATAGCTAGGCTTTATCTATTCTCAAGGAGATGAACCGGCCTAGCCTTATCTCCGATGCATGCACCATGCACTCGGTGGCGGAGCCAGCAAGAAAGAATGAGGTGGCCCGAGTGATGCTAAACCTTGTCAAGGAGGGCCAACACATCATAATACACCATTTTCATAGAAAATAATCACTTGTTCATATGTATATTAGGCTATAATCTTGTGTTAAGGGGGGCCAGGGCCTTTGCTGGACCCCGTCCCCGCCACTGAATGCACTACACCGCCTCACATAGAGATATGACCGTCTCTCCCTCCCTCCCTGCCCCTCTCTCATGTATTCTCTACTTAATTACCCCAATAGGAGTGGACAATTATATGTGTGAGACCTCTTTCCTTTCCTATCACATCAAACAAACAAAGGAAGTTTTTTCAAACTTGATTTGTACAAGGGCCTCTACAATGATTCCAACAAGAGAGTTTGTACAACAAATTCAACTAAGATTTCTATTACAACAATAATAAGGTTTCCACTATGACTTTAAGAAGAAAACTACCACTAATTTGCATGTTCCTATGTTTTGAAGTGGCTTTTGTGGTCACACGGTTGAGGAACGTATGTGCATCCTTGATGCGGGAGAGCGCCAAAACTTTGTAGCCCTCTGTGAGTGCAACGTCCCTTTATGCCAAGACAGTAGTCTTTGTGAGTGCAACGTCCCTTTATGCCAAGACGGTAGTCTTCATGCGAGCAATGTAGCGGCGCGCGGAGGGAAGGCGCTCCCTACCGATGACTGATTCATCCTTACAAAGCCGTCCTTCTCGACACTCGGATGTCGTGCACCATCTCCGAGAACTTTCTCTTGACACATTCATTCTTGTATTGCCGGAGGAAAAGTCGGCAAGAGAGGCTCGTCCACCGCAACATGGACGTTAAGGGGTGAGTGTGGCAGCGATGGGCAAGAGGGAAGATAGGTGAGGAGTGCCACCTATGAAGGGGGGAGATTGGTGAGGAGTACTATGCTGAGTGGGTTAGACCATTTTATATAACCAGTGATGGGCATGCTCCGGCAGGAAATAAGGTCGGATTTGCCTGTCACTAGTGGGAAATGGGTGCAAAGCATGGGGACGACCACTAATGGGCAGGTGTGGAAGCAACAGTTTATGTATGACTGCGCTATTGACAGGGTTGGATGTGGGAAAAAGGGGCGAGCTTGCGCGCATTTGGGCTTGGATGCTGCTCTATATCATTGTGCCCATGCGTCCAAACAAGAAGGCTGGTGGGCTCGATGTGGAGCGGCCTTCAAATATTATGCAGGCCGAGAGCGGCATGCCGACTCTTTTAGATCGCGATTTCCAAACGCGTCACCATACAAACAATTATTACGCCGATCCGGGCGTTATGGTGCATCACTATAGTTGCTCTAAGAGCGCAAAACCAACTCAAAAATGTGTTTCTCTCTCGTTTCATGTAGTTCAGTGTTCTGACGTGCCAAAAAGGCCAGAGAAGGGAAATAATTTATTTTTATAATTAATTGTGAAACTATTCAAAGAGGATATATTGGTTCAATCTACTTTCATAAGAGGAAGCAACAAATCAGTATGTGAAAGGTGTCAAGTTACAATAGCACAGGACAAAAATGCAAAATACACAATCAGATTCACATCTCTCTCAAACCAGTCAACATAATCTGTGGTAAGTAGTATATATAATAGGAAGAAATCGCCATGGATAGCTACTTGTGCCACTCGCGGAAATACATCCGTGCCTCCACGAGAAGTAAACATGTGCCTCTCGCGAACAGAAACAACACGATTGTTTGTGTTCGCGTAAGAAAATCTATGCCTCTCGCGAACAAAAAAATAAAACTTTTTTGTCTTCCCGTGAAAAAATTGGCACCACTACGAGAAGTGTTTGAATTTTCTTTGGGTCCAAAACCTAACGAAAACCAAGGAAAAACCGAGAATACGAAAAATATATCACTTAAAAGGCAAAAACGCATACACAAAAATAAATAGAATATTCTCGTGGAGCGCCCAGAACGCAACACGCGGCGACAGCTAAGAGCGGGTCAAGCGGCATGCTCCCAACCCAGAGAAAGTGACCCTTGCGGGAGCTCTACAAAAAGTGCTCGCTCATTAGTTGCTCTCTGGATTGTAGGTTGTAAGACATGATGGTTTCATTTTGTGAAATTTCATAGGGTGGCCAAATCGGTATGTTGGTTCGGTCTACTTTCATAAGAGGAAGCACCAAATCGGTATGTGAAACGTGTCAAGTTACAATAGCACAAGAACAAAAAGGCAAAATATCATCTCTCTCAAACCAGTCAACACAATCTCTGGTGAGTTGAATAACAGGATGAAATCGCCATGGATAGCTCCTTGTGCTGGTCACTGACAGCGTCTTCGTTGATTAATTTGTAGACGAGATTGCACAAGAAGAAGCAAACAAAATCAGCATCGCAGTCTACAACCAGTCAACACACGGACCAGGCTATCAGTCAGTCACTGGACAAACTGTTTTGTACCGTCCACACATGCCACGAACATCCACAACTGCACTGCTGCAAAGATAGCCATTACTGAGTGCGTGGCCTCACGCAGCTAGCTCGGCTGGCTCTGATCGATCGGCCATGGCGGCCGGCAGCTTCGGCGTTTCCGAGAGAAATGACGGAGGAGGTGGCGGAAGGGTCACCACGTTCGTGGTTCTGTCCTGCATCACCGCCGGCATGGGCGGCGCCATCTTCGGCTACGACATTGGGATCGCCGGCGGGGTGTCGTCGATGGAGCCATTCCTGCGTAAGTTCTTCCCAGAAGTGTACCGTCGGATGAAGGGCGATTCCCATGTCAGCAACTACTGCAAGTTCGACAGCCAGCTGCTCACCGCTTTCACCTCATCGCTCTACGTCGCCGGCCTGCTCACCACGTTCCTTGCCTCCGGCGTCACGGCCCGCCGCGGCCGCCGCCCGTCCATGCTCCTCGGCGGCGCCGCCTTCCTCGCCGGCGCAGCTGTTGGAGGCGCTTCGCTGAACGTCTACATGGCCATCCTGGGGCGTGTGCTCCTCGGCGTCGGTCTTGGCTTCGCGAACCAGGCCGTGCCGCTGTACCTGTCTGAGATGGCGCCACCGCGGCATCGCGGTGCGTTCAGCAACGGCTTCCAGTTCAGCGTAGGCGTCGGCGCGCTTGCGGCTAACGTGATCAACTTCGGCACGGAGAAGATCAAGGGAGGCTGGGGGTGGCGCGTCTCGCTGGCACTTGCCGCCGTGCCGGCCGGGCTCCTGTTCGTCGGCGCGGTCTTCCTCCCTGAGACGGCCAACAGCCTCGTCCAGCAGGGGACGGACCGCGAGGAGGTTGCGCTATTGCTGCGTAAGATCCGCGGCACCGATGACGTCGACCACGAGCTGGACGGCATCGTCGCCGCCGCCGAGAACGCCAAGGCGGCGGGCAGCAGCGGCCTGCGGATGCTGCTCACCCAGCGGCGCTACAGGCCGCAGCTTGTGATGGCCGTGGCCATCCCCTTCTTCCAGCAGGTGACAGGGATCAACGCGATTGCCTTCTACGCGCCCGTGCTGCTGCGCACGATCGGCATGGGCGAGAGCGCGTCGCTTCTGTCCGCGGTGGTCACGGGCGTGGTCGGCGCGGCCTCCACCCTGCTCTCCATGTTCCTGATCGACCGGTTTGGCCGTCGCACGCTCTTCCTAGCCGGTGGAACGCAGATGCTTGGGTCCCAGCTGCTGATCGGCGCCATCATGGCGGCGAAGCTGGGCGACGACGGTGGCTTGAGCAAGGCGTGGGCGGCGGCGCTGATCTTCCTGATCGCGGTATACGTGGCCGGATTCGGGTGGTCGTGGGGGCCGTTGGGGTGGCTGGTGCCGAGCGAGATCTTCCCGCTGGAGGTGCGGTCGGCGGGGCAGGGCGTGACGGTGGCGACGAGCTTCGTGTTCACGGTGTTCGTGGCGCAGACTTTCCTGGCGATGCTCTGCCGCATGAGGGCCGGGATATTCTTCTTCTTCGCGGCGTGGCTGGCCGCCATGACGGTGTTCGTGTACCTCCTGCTGCCGGAGACGAGGGGCGTGCCCATCGAGCAGGTGGACAGGGTGTGGCGCGAGCACTGGTTCTGGAGGAGGGTCCTGGGATCCGAGGACGCGCCGGCGAGCGGGAAACTCTGAAGGGGAAGCGGGGAGAAACAGAGTCGTCATAGTGTAGTTGTAGCATACAAATCATGTGACATACAGTTTCAGAGATGAACATCATCATGCACACACACAACCGGTCACAACAGGCTCCTGAGCATATTACTCTGAACGCTTAGTCACAATGTATGGTTAGTAAATTTAAGAAAAATAATTGTTGTCAACTTGCGTCTCTTCGTCCCAGCCAGCCTTTGGTTACGGCGCGATATATTCGGCTACCTCGTTTACCAACCTCCACGAGAAACACTCGTACCGATCAGAAAATCCTGAATATTTTGAAAATTCTGCATTCAAATGCTCAACTTATGGTAAAATACATGGCATCTCTTCTGCGTCAACCGACTTGCAAATGGCCTAGTGGCAAAGGCATGTTTACCACAGCAGCGAGTCAAGGGTTTGAATCTTCGAGCACCCTTTTTTATTTCTTTTTGAGGATTTAAAAATTTAAAACAAAGTGAAAGTGTGGGAGCGACTAGTGGTCGAATTTGCGATGTATTTTTCAAGAAGTAGCTGCGGGTCAATAACCGCTACGACATGGGTAAATTCGTGATGAGTCAAAGTTAAATCCTTATCTATATCAAATTAAAAACATTGAATTCAAATTTTGACCTAAAATTTCGGTCAATTTTTCCCCAGTATTTCGTGGTTCCGTGCTAACCGAGAAGTTCGGCGCCCCTTGATAAAAAAACATCCACTAGGGATCCAAAGCCTTGGTAACGACTGATCCTCGATGCCATCATTAGATGGCTTTGACCATAATCTTCTCACCTCGAGATGGTGTGACAATTCTTGCCCTTGGCCATGTTTGAGATGTGTCCGTGGAACTTGCAGTCCTGAAATTCCTCTAACATACATAGCGAGTAAACAAATATAAATCTTCTCTATGAAATTTCGCAGACACCATGGAAGGCTTGCCTTCGCCGGTGTTCACTAAGGAAGAAATGTCACCTTCCTAGTCGCTATTTTCTCTAGAGCGCCTGACTTTATGAACGAAGTATCTCTGTTGGTAAATACCAAATCACTGATGAAACATTGCTATTTGGTCTACTCGGGCATAGGAAACCAAGAAACTATTTGGTCCACTACTAGGTCAAGTGTTCAAATCTTGAGGTGACGGTGTTCATGCCGAATCACGTCAACTTCGCACCATAGAATGGGCGATGTGAACACATGAAAACGAAAAAATGTCCCGCAAGTCAGTTTGAACTTGGTGGTTTCATCATTTTTCTATGAACAATAGTTCCATGTAGGTCCCCGACACAAATTTCCAATACATCCCGTTCCCGCTAGATCGTGCTATATGACCATATGTGCCGCTATTCAACTGATCATTGTTGCCCCCCCCCCCCTCCCCCTTGTGTAGTGCTATTCTCCCATAGGGAATAAGGTAGTTATACTTGGATGGCCAATAAAGTGCTAAATGTTGTGTCCTGCCCATGCATCACCATTGCTTCATTAACCATCACATAATAACTGTTGTGATCGTTTATTTCAATTATAGTTCGTGTAGTTGTGACACTCATGGAATATATAAATTGAGCACCTTGAGAAGAATGTTGATAGCAAACCATAGCAAACAAGCCATTCCGTAACTCACACTGTTATACAAGCACAGATTAAAGTTTGTTGAAGCATATCTGCAATCCCTTGGGAGTCATCTGCGCATATATTTCTCAATAAAAGTTAGTTTCAGTAGGGATTAGTTATCTTTTCTTTACATTCTTTGAGTTACCTTGATCTCCAAGACTTATGTATATCAAGAGATATTCAGTAAACATAAACATGGGACGTGTTTACCAACCGTCCCTTTCAATCATAACTTACATTGGTAAAATTGTTCTATATTAACTACTCTAAACATTTATGTGCAATATGTTCCTAGATTAACACACACGCGCGCGCGCGCACACACACACACACACACACACACATATATATATACAGAGGGAGAGAGAGAGAGAGAGAGAGAGAGTGATCAGAGAGCATGTTAGTTAATTACCACATCTTTCCTTGAAAAGTTCCTATAGAAATTTCAGTTTTTTTTTCTAAAATAATTTTGCAAGCCTTTTTAATACTTGAAATGATTATCAACACTTGAACACAAGTCTTATAGACAAGAGAAAAATGACTACATGCTGAGTGATCGGTCTACATTCTAAAAAATCACCACAAGTCTAGGACAAACATACATATGTTTCATTAAGTTTGGTCACATCAAAGAAATTAAAACAAAATGATTTCATAGTTTACATGCTGAGCAATAAAAAGAAATCCCTACATTCTGAGTGATTGGTCTTTCCCACACGCCCTCAGCATTTTCGTGAAACTATATCTTAGTATGTATTCTTATGTTACTGAACTAGCAGTGTCCCATGCATGCACGGGAAACATATTTATTATGGATTGTTCCTTCTAGAATAAATTTGTAGCCCCTAAAGAAAATCAGATTTATTTATTATTTGTGGTAATATGCATTGTTTGAAGTTCGAACCATCAGAATATATGTTACTTTAAGGCCCCTAATCTTTATAATTTTATTCTCTTGTGAACATACCATTCCCATCTTTATCATATATATATTGCTAGTTTTGCTCACAAAAAGTTCCCGATATCCATGTTCATGTGTGTTATCCTTTTCATAGTAGAACATGATCGTGAAATCTGTAGCTATAGGCATGTACAATGATACTATCTTGGTAGTGTCACACAGGATAAATACTGAGATGGAGGAGAGAGAAGTCACAAGAAAAGGCTTGTCTTCTCTTATTTAAGAGATGATCTCTTAACATAATATGTCTCACGGTATTTTTATGAACATCTATTTATGGAAGATAAAGCTAAAGAATAACTCATTGTAGACATGTATTTTTGACATCTTAAACGTAAATGCAAGACTTGAAATAAAATTATTTTATCAACCATTGTACATGGTCTAATAGTATCCATGAGTTTAACTATCCATCCCAATCTTGTAAGACAATGTCAACGAAAATAATGACACGATCGAAATGAGTGTTTTATACTAGATAAAAGTATATTTCGAAAACTGTTGGACGTCATGTACACAAATAAAGTAAAAAAATAAAATTGAATCATCTAAAAAAAGAAAGACTGGGAAGTTGGGATTAAATTGGAAGGTGAGATAGGCCTTAACCCTTAGCCACCCGTCTAGAAGACCTTGCATGTGTTGGGTGTGCGTGATGAGTTAACGCCTCGAGGACAAAGGAACTGAGCCGAAGCGCTCTAAATCAGCAGATTAGAAGTCGTGTTTTTTTTAGACCAATGCAGCGCCGTTGTCTTGGTTTCCTTCTCCGGCGAGACTTGAGCCTTCGTCCAACACTACCAAAGCCAGCTTTCGCAGAAGAGCGCTCCGTCGTCTGCGTCCGTTTGCCACTGCGTCCCTAGGACGGAGATCGAGAAACGCCGTAATGAGCTCCGAAACAAACCAGCAGCCGCCCAAGGTTGTGTTCATCCCGCAGCCGGCGCAGGGCCACGTCAAGACGACGCTACACCTCGCCATGGAGCTGCAATCCAAGGGCTCCCACATCACCTTCGTCAACTCGGAGCACAACCGCCCCGTCTGCTCCGGTCCCGTGGCCCGGACTCTGCCGCCGGCTTCTGCTTTGTGGCCGTTTCGGACGTCCTGCCGCTGCTTGCCACGATGTCACACATGACATTGCCGTGATCTGTGTGTCTGCCAAGTACGGCGTCGTGCCTTTCAGGACTACAAGTCACGAGAGAATCCATTCTCGTATACTATTTTCTTCCTTTCGCGTAGGTTGAGACCGAAGCAGCAAGAAAAGGCAAATTCTAAATTAATTGAAGCACTTGTCTTACAAGAATACGTGGCGCTAGTTTATTGGCCTTGCCCAAGGTCTATGCACCGACATATATCTCCCTAAACTCTAGGCCCTAAACCCTGGCCTTGCCCAATAAATCGTGCATGTATCACTGCAGGTGAACAGGACCCAAAGACCACATCATATGCAGAACCGCATGCAAACACGTGGTCAGATAACGTGTCAAATCAACATCCGACAACCAAGTAAAAACACCAGTCCGAAAACCCCCAACCAAAATGCAATCGACCACAATCATCAATCTGCACGTGGGCCATCCACAGTCTAATTGCTAGGTGCACCAAACGAGCGCACTCTGCCAATTCCCCTAATAATACCACGTGTCAATCAGGATGTAAAAAATCCCAAAAACCCTAAAACAGAATTCTTTGGGAAATAGAGATGTTAGTATATTCAGTGACTATGCCCAAAAAGTCCAATGTGCAGCTCTAATCACCCAGTCGACCAACCAAGTTTGCCGGCATGGCCAAAAACCGGCTATAGAGGAGGCGGAAGCTGTTCATGGACCAAGTTCTTTCTAATCTCCCAGTAGAGCCGTTCATGCACCAAGTTCTTTCTAGAGTTGTACCGATCCCGACTAGTGAGAGTTGAAGGGTGTATCCTCCTGGGCCAACAACTACTGCAGGTTTCATAACCAGTGGCATGCTCACATCCTTAACTTCCTCGGTCTATGTTGTTGATTGGTTCACCGACTTCCTTGCATCTAGTGTCACGTCCTAACACAACTGCTGCAGGTATGTGCTCCTCGATAGTGATGCCTTCCTCGTTAGTGCAGGATTTCAATGAAACAACTATATATGGACAATTGCTTACGTTTCGACATATTCAATATCTTCGCTAATCATTTTTTTCCATTAAGCAACTTTACCGGACTGCCAAGTTGCCAACATAACGATTGGTCAACTTTCCAATAAGAACCCAAATGATGATACGCAGAACTGTGTAGAGTCATGTGCCTCGCATCTATGAAATTTAATCATCGGCCCCAGAAGTTACCCCAAGGCATTGAGATCAATCTTCCGAATTTTGGCCTTTTAGCTATGCCAAAAGCCTAGCCTACGAGTAAATCGAAGTACCTATCCGGCAACCACATGTCTGGTAGCCAGTCATCATCGACTTGTTCCAACATGCACGACTAACAAATTAGTGGTGCATCCCTACAAGAGCGTCCAAGTGATCATTCTGTTCTCGATACCCCTCAAGCTCACAACTTGGTTCCAATCCAAATCAGTGTCTGGAACACGGTGACTTACATTTTGTGTGTCTTGCTTCCTTGCTTCTTCATTCACATTATCCTTCCTCATATTTGCACTAAGCCTTCTTTTGTAACATTGTTTTATCGGTAGATGTGTACAATGTTTCAAAAATAAATGCAATTGACAGTTGAAGCTCGATACACAATAATGACTAGTATTGATTCTCTTGTTCTGTAGTGGACATGCCGTCGTATGGGCAGAGATCACGTGGTTGTCCATTTCTCTTCTCACATTAAGATTTGTATTTCATTTCTTGCAAAAAAATAAAATTATATATTTTTAATTTCTTAAAGATAATTTCACATTTGGAGAGATGGTTATGTTGTCCGAACACTAGGACAACATTGTGCAGATATACGTGGCATTTTACAGGGGACGAACGGATGGATCCAGGAGGCCAGCTTCTTGTCCCTTGTTTGGGCATAAAATGTGAACTATGTGAGAGTCCATGAGCACAAGGCCAAAGCTCAGGAGGGAATTTCTCTCTTTGTTTCCAAGCAATAAAACACTGGGCTATAAATCTCGTTACAAAATATTGTGAAAATATTCATAGATGGTTGGTTAGACCATTCGGCATGTGAAGACGACAACTGGACAAGGACATCGTCCGAGGAGACGTGCCTTGAATATAACATCGCCATGGATGGATACGTGTCCCAGTCACTGACGGTGGCTTCATTGAATTGTAGAAAAGATTGCACACCAAGCAGGGAACAAAATCAGCATATTTTTTTTAGAAAAGGAGGTTAAATCGTCGGCCTCTGCATCAATTGATGCATGCAGCCATCTTTATTAATTATTCCATTAAGGTCTGACAAAAACATACATTAAGCCACCCGAAGCCTCCACTCAAACCTACAAACTTGATAATGTGAAGTGTTCTCATTCCTCATATCTGTAACCGGTCTCGTCGTCGATCCATCCACATAAGTATCGAAACAAAATCAGCATGGTAGTTTGCAACCGTTCAACACGCGGACCAGTAAACCATGGCTATCAATCAACCGATGGACGGACTATTTTATACCTTGCGCGCCACCGCGCCTTCCACGAACCAAATATAACAATTGTTGAGGATCAGTCCAACATTGCGTGGCCGAGAGCAGCTTGCTCCTGTCGGCCTGATCGACCTACCATATATAGTAACCTGGGAGTATTAACGCAGGAGGTGGTCGAAATTCACCGCGTTGCTCTCTATGTCTGATTGGTCAAAACCGGGTGAGTCAGCAGCAAAACCGGTTAAAATATAATCCAGGAACAAACCTTGTCATAGTTGAGGATGCAAGTTGTTCAATTTTAAGGGTGAGGGACCAAATCTAGACTCGGTCAAAGAGTCGAGAAACGAAAACTATATTTTTTCCTTATGTTTATGGCCTACTAACTACCTTCTCCACCTCCCAGCAGCCACGTCCAACCACGGCCCGCTGCTGCCCAAAATACATATACGTGTAATCCACATACTTACATAACCATCGACATTAATCTCTCAACCCCCGGAAATAACTGGGTGGGCCCCATTCCCCTGATATTCATCCAAAGAAAAGATTCCACCGAAGTCTATCTGTTAATCCTACTGATGCATTCGTACGTGTAATCTTATTGCTCAGCACTGCCTGTACATACTCCTTGTCAGGGATTTCAAAGAAGGAAATACATATGCATAACAACAAACTATTGAGCACTTGTTAATTACAACATGCAGGCATGGAATATTGCTTTACTTCCATCGTACACAGTATTCTCTTGCAGTTTTTCACCAATTTACAGTCCGTATTTGCACGTGATCTACAATAAATCGGTAATGTATTGCAATGCGCTGATACAAATATATAGATGGACGACATTTCACTAGTGGAAAAAGGCCCATTTGTTCCGGTTCCAGAGGCCCATCTGTCCCGGTTCTAGACCCGGGACTAAAGGGTCGGGACTAAAGCCCATGACCTTTAGTCCCGGTTCGTAGATGGGGCTACACGTGGCCGCTCCGCCGAGCTCAGGCAGGAGGGCCTTTGGTCCCGATTGGTAACACCAACCGGGACCGAAGAGCATCCATGCGTCTGCAGCTCGGGAGTTGTTTTTTTAAAAGAGGGGGGGGGGGGGGCGGGTCGAGGGTTTTGGAGGGTTAATTTCGGGGTTTCATATATTTTGTTAGCTAGCTAATAGAGAGAAATGACCTCTCTTATCTCCGTGCTTGGTCACGACGCTACGTACTATACGTATAGAGAGAACTGACACGTTAGTTAGTAAGGAAATGAAGGAAACCATTAAGTACACAAGATCGTCATGAACATATACAGAGAGAAGTGATCGACCTCCTCCTTCTCCGAGAGATTGGTCAAACAACAAGTTTTCATATATCTATCCTATGTTACAATCCCTAACATCTAATATCAAGTTCCATATGGTATTCTCCGGCTTTATTGATGACGTGGTCAATAAAGAATCCCGCCAATTCCTCTTGAATTGCTCGTATGCGATCTTGTGGTAGGAGTTCACCCTGCATCTGCCACATCTAAATTGAAGAAGAGGGTCAATACATGCATATGAATGAAAATCAACACAAATGATGGTAGGAGTTCCTGCCTGGAACCGGGACGAAAGGGGCCAGACGAACCGAGACCAATGGCCCACGTGGCCCGGCCGGCCCCTTGGGCTCACGAACCAGGACGGTTGCCACCTTTGGTCCTGGTTCGTGAGTGAACCGGGATTAATGGGACTAGGAGGCCCGAACCAATGCCTTGTTTTCTACTAGTGTTTTAGTCGCAGAACGAAACAACTATATATTATGGTCTACAACTTCATATGCCTAATCAAGGCATAATAGCTCGTTTTCATGACAATTAATTTTCAGCCCCCCCCACACACACACAAAAGCATGTTGGGGAACGTTGCATGGGAAACAAAAAAAATTCTACGCACATGCAAGATCTATCCATGGTGATGAGCATCTATGAGAGGGAGAGTGGGTCTACATACCCTTGTAGATCGCTCAGCAGGAAGCGTTAAGAAATGCGGTTGGTTTAGTCGAACGTCTTCGCGATTCAAATCGCTGAGCGTCCCGCGATCCAATCACGATCCGTCCCACGAACTCATCACGATCCGTACCGTGATCTCATCACGATCCGTCCCGCGATCTCGTCACGATCCGTCCCGCGATCTCGATCATGATCCTTCCGATCTAGCGCCGAACGGACGACACCTCCACGTTCAGCACACGTACAACTTGGTGACGATCTCCACCTTCTTGATCCAGCAAGAGGGAGCGGAGAGGTAGAAGAGTTCTCCGGCAGCGTGACGGCGCTCCGGCGATGGTGGTGGAGCTATTCCGGCACGGCTTCGCCTAAGCACTGCAGAAATCCGATCTAGAGGAGAAACTATGCACTGGAGGAACGGGCAACACCTAGCTGAAAATCTAGTGCAAAAACCCTAAAACGACCAATATATATAGGAGGAAGAGAGGATGAGGCTTGGCCCAAGGGCCAAGCCTCCAAGGAGGAGGCCGAACCAGGTGGGAGAGGTGGAATTCACCTCCAATTCTAGTAGGACTAGGATTCATCCTATTTTTGCCTTTTTCCACTTTTTCCCTCTGAGCTTTCTTTCCCTAGTGGCATGGGCTTTGTGTGGGACTTCCACCAGCCCACTAAGGGCTGGTATTCACTCTCCCACAGCCCATGTAGCCTTTTGGGTCGAAATACCCCTCCCGATGGTCTCCCGGTACACTACCAATGAGCCCGAAACTTTTCCGGCGACCAAAATAGGACTTTCTATATATCAATCTTTACCTCCGGACCATTTCGGAGCTCCTCGTGACGTCCGGGATCTCATTCGGGACTCTAAGCAACCTTCGGTCACCACCATGCATAACTCTATACTACCAAAACGTCACCAAACCTTAAGTGTGCAGACCATGTGGGTTCAAGAACTATGTAGACATGACCGAGACACCTCTAAGGTCAATAACCAATAGCGGGACCTGGATGCCCATATTGGTTCCTACATATGCTACGAAGATCTTTATCGGTCGAACCTCTATGTCAAGGATTCAGTTAATCCCGTATGATGTTCCCTTTGTTCTTCGGTATGTTACTTGCTTGAGATTCGATTGTCGGTATCTCCATACCTATTTCAAGCTCGTTACCGGCAAATCTCTTTACTTATTCCGTAATACAAGATCCCGTGACTAACACTTAGTCACATTGCTTGCTAGGCTCTATTGGGGAACGTCGCATGGGAAACAAAAAATTTCCTACGCACACGCAAACCTATCCATGGTGATGAGCATCTACGAGAGGGAGAGTGGATCTACGTACCCTTGTAGATTGCTAAGCGGGAAGCGTTAAGAAACGCGGTTGGTGTAGTCGAACTTCTTCGCGATCCAAATCGCCGAGCGTCCCGCGATCCAATCACGAACCGTCCCACGAACACATCATGATCCGTCCCGCGAACTCATCACGATCCGTCTCACGATCTTGATCACGATCTGTCCCGCGAACTCATCACGATCCGTTCCGTGATCACATCACGAACCGTCTCGCGATCTCGATCACGGCCCTTCCGAGCTAGCGCCGAACGGATGGCACCTCCGCGTTCAGCACACGTGCAGCTTGATGACGATCTCCACCGTCTCGATCCAGCGAGAGGAGGTGGAGAGGAGAGAGAGTTCACCGGCAGCGTGACGGCGCTCCGGTGATGGTGGTGGAGCAATTCCGGCAGGGCTTCGCCTAAGCGCTGCAGAAAACCGATCTAGAGGAGAAACTATGCACCGGTGTAACGGGTAGCACGTGGCCGGAAATTCTATCCAAAAACCACCCAATCCACTAGTATATATAGGAGGAGAGGAGAGGAGTGGCAGCCAAGGCCTTTGGGTTGGCCGAAATAGGAGGTGGGAAGCAATCCTACTTCACCTCCAATCCTAGTTGGAGTAGGATTGCCTCTTATTGGCTGATTTTCCACTTTTTTCTTTAGGACTTTCTCTCCTACGCCATGGGCCTTTGTGGCTGTTTTCCCAGCCCACTAAGGGCTGGTTATTATTATCCCACAGCCCATGGACCTCTTGGGGTCGAAATACCCCTCCCGGAGGCCTCCCGGTACACTACCGGCACTCCCGGTACACTACCGGTGAGCCCGAAACTTTTCCGGAAACCAAACTGGGACTTCCTATATATGAATCTTTACCTCCGGACCATTCCGGAGCTCCTCGTGACGTCCAGGATCTAATCCGGGACACCGAACAAACTTCGGCCACCACCATACATAACTCTACACTACCGAAACGTCACCGAACCTTAAGTGTGCAGACCCTGCGGGTTCGAGAACTATGTAGACATGACCAAGACACCTCTACGGTTAATAACCAATGGCGGGACCTGGACGTCCACATTGGTTCCTACATATTCTACGAATATCTTTATCGGTCGAACCTCTATGTCAAGGATTCAGTTAATCCCGTATAACGTTCCCTTTGTTCTTCGGTATGTTACTTGCCCGAGATTCGATCGTCGGTATCTTCATACCTAGTTCAACCTCGTTACCGGCAAGTCTCTTTACTCGTTCCGTAATACAAGATCCCGCAACTAACAATTAGTCACATTGCTTGCAAGGCTTATTGTGATGTTGCATTACCGAGTGGGCCCCGAGATACCTCTCCGTCACACGGAGTAACAAATCCCAGTCTCGATCCATGCCAACTCAACAGACACCATCGGAGATACCTGTAGAGCACCTTTATAGTAACCCAGTTACGTTGCGACGTTTGATACACACAAGGCACTCCTCCGATATCTGTGAGTTGCATGATCTCATGGTCATAGGAACACATACTTGACATGCGGAAAACAGTAGCAATAAACTGACACGATCATATGCTACGTTTGCAGTTTGGGTCTTGTCCATCACATCATTCTCCTAATGATGTGACCCCGTTATCGAATGACATCTGATGTCCATGGCTAGGAAACCTTAACCATCTTTTGATCAACGAGCTAGTCTATTAGAGGCATACTAGGGACATGGTTTTGTCTATGTATCCACACATGCATCTAAGTCTCCGATCAATACAATTATAGCATGGATAATAAATGATTATCATGAACAAGGAAATATGATAATAACTAATTTATTATTGCCTCTAGGGCATATTTCCAACAGTCTCCCACTTGCACTAGAGTCAATAATCTAGTTCACATCACCATGTGATTCGCATTGTTATGAATCTAACACCCAATTAGTTCTGGGGCTCGATCATGCTTTTCATGTGAGAGAGGTCTTATAGTCAACGGGTCTGCGATATTCAGATCCGTGTGTACTTTGCAAATCTCTATGTCAAACCGTAAACACTGCTACCACACTCTGCTCGGTACTATTCCAAATGGCTGCTCCACTATACGTATCCAGATTGCTACTACGAGTCATCCGGATTAGTGTTAAAGCTTGTATCGACGTAACTCCTTACGACGAACTCTTTATCACCTCCATAATCGAGAAACATCTCCTCAGTCTCTTAGTTACTGAGGATAATCTTGACCGTTGTCCAGTGATCCACTCCTGGTTCACTCTTGTACCCCCTGACGGACTCATGGCAAGGCACACACAGGTGCGGTACACAGCATGGCATAATATAGAGCCTATGGTTAAGGCATAGGGGACGACGTTCGTCCTTTCTATTTCTTCTGCCGTTGTCGAGCTTTGAGTCTCACTCAACTTTCCCACCTTACAAATTAGGCGAGAACTCTTTCTCTGACTGATCCATTTTGAACTCTTTCAAAATCTTGTCAAGGTATGCACTCATTGAAAGTCTCATCAAGTCATCCTTGATCTATCTCTATAGATCTTGATGCTCAACAATTAGGTAGTTTTATCCAGGTTTTACTTTGAAAATCACTTTCCAAACAACTGTTTATGCTTTCCAGAAATTCTACATTATTTCCGATCAACAATATGTCATCCACATATACTTATCAGAAATTCTATAGTGCTCTCACTCACTTTATTGTAAATACAAGTTTCTCGTAAACTTTGTATAAACTCAAAAACTTTGATCAACTCATCAAAGCGTATATTCCAACTCCGAGATGCTTGCTTCAGTCCATAGAAGGATCACTAAAGCTTGCTCACCTTTTAACATCCTTAGGACTAACAAAACCTTTTGGTTGTATCACATACAACCTTTCCTTAAGTAAACCGTTAAGGAAACGATGTTTTGACATCCATCTGCCAGATTTCATAATTGAAAATGCAGCAACTGCTAACATAATTCCAACAGACTTTTAGCATCGCTACGAGTGAGAAAGCCTCATCGCAGTCAACTCCTTGAACTTGTCACAAACATCTTTGCAACAAGTCGAGCTTTACAAATGGTGACATTTACCATCAGTGTCTGTCTTCATTTTAAAGATCCATATGTACTCAACGAACTGCTGTCCAACGAGCAAGTCTACCAAAGTCTATACTTGGTTTTCATACATGGATCCTATCTCGGATTTCATGGCCTCCAACCATTTGTCGGAATCCGGGCCCATCATCGCTTATCCATAGCTCGTAGGTTCATCGTTGTCCAACAACATGACCTCCAAGACAGGGTTGCCGTACCTCTGAGGAGCAGTACACATCCTTGTCAACCTACGAAGTTGGATAGTAACTTGATCCTGAAGCTTCATGATCATCATCATTAACTTCCTCTTCAACTAACGTAGGCTTCACAGAAACATCTTTCTGCGTTGCGCTACTCTCTGGTTGAACAAAGGTTTAACAACCTCATCAAGTTCTATCTTCCTCCCACTCAATTCTTTCGAGAGAAACATTTCCTCGAGAAAGGATCCGTTTAAGGAACAAACACTTTGCACTTGGATCTGAGATAGAAGGTTCACCCAACTGATCTTAGGGTATTCTATGAAGATGCATTTGTCCGCCTTGGGTTCGACCTCATTAGGTGAAAACATTTTCCACACAAGTGTCGCAGCCCCAAGTATTAAGAAATGACAGCTTAGGTTTCTATCAAACCATAATTCACACGGTGTCATCTCAACGGATTTAGATGGTGCAATGGTGAACATCATTATGTTGATCATATCTACTATATGGCTCATGTTCGACCTTTCGGTCTCTCGTGTTCCGAGGCCATGTATGTACATGCTAGGCTCATCAAGTTTAACCCGAGTGTTCTGCGCGTGCAAATCTGGCTTGCACCGTTGTATGTGAACGTAGGGTCTATCACACCCGATCATCACGTGGTGTCTCAACACGACAAACCTTCGCAACGGTGCACACTCGGGGAGAACACAGTTCATCTTGAAATTCAAGTGAGGGATCACCTTATAATGCTACCGCCGTACTAAGCAAAACAAGGTGCATAAAAGGATTAACATCTCATGCAATTCATAAGTGACATGATATGGCCATGAACTTGTGTTTAAGATCTCCATCTTCGAAACACCGGCATGATCTCCATCGTCACTGGCACAACACCATGATCTCCATCATCTTGATCTCCATCAATGTGTTGCCATTGGGGTTGTGGCGCCAGCCCTGCTTCTACTTCTATTGCTACCGCTTAGCGATAAAGTAAAGCATTACACAGCGCTTAATGATTGACACGGAGGTCATACAATAATTAAAGACAACCCTATGGCTCCTGTCGGTTGCCGTACTCAACGACATGCAAGTCGTGAAATTCTATACATCACATGATCATCTCATACATCACATATATCTCATCATGTAATTGGCCATATCACATCACAACATACCCTGCAAAAACAAGTTAGACGTCCTCTAATTGTTGTTGCATGTTTTACGTGGCTGCTACGGGTATCTAGCAAGAACGATTCTCACCTACGCATAAACCACAACGGTGATACATAGATTTCTTTTCAACCTTCTCAAGGACCGCCTTTGTCGGATCCGATCCAACTAAAGTGAGAGAAACTGTCACCCGCAAGCCATCTAAGCAACAAGTTGTGTCGAGGGAACCGGTCTCTCGTAAGCGTACGAGTAATGTTGGTCCGGGCCGCTTCATCTCACAATCCCGCTGAACCAAAATCTGACCGAGGGAGGAAGCAATCTAAGCATCAACGCCCACAAACCTTTTGTGTTCTACTCGAGATCTCATCGAACCATCAACCTAGTTCATGATGCCACTCTTGGGGAACGTCGCATGGGAAACAAAAATTTTCCTACGCACACGCAAACCTATCCATGGTGATGAGCATCTACGAGAGGGAGAGTGGATCTACGTACCCTTGTAGATCGCTAAGCGGGAAGCGTTAAGAAACGCGGTTGGTGTAGTCGAACTTCTTCGCGATCCAAATCGCCGAGCGTCCCGCGATCCAATCACGAACCGTCCCGCGAACACATCATGATCCGTCCCACGAACTCATCACGATCCATATCACGATCTTGATCACGATCTGTCCCGCGAAATCATCACGATCCGTTCCATGATCACATCACGAACCGTCTCGCGATCTGGATCACGGCCCTTCCGAGCTAGCGCCGAACGGACGGCACCTCCGCGTTCAGCACACGTGCAGCTTGATGACGATCTCCACAGTATCGATCCAGCGAGAGGAGGTGGAGATAAGAGAGAGTTCACCGGCAGCGTGATGGCACTCCGGTGATGGTGGTGGAGCAATTCCGACAGGGCTTCGCCTAAGCGCTGCAGAAAACCGATCTAGAGGAGAAACTATGCACCGGTGTAACGGGTAGCACGTGGCCGGAAATTCTGTCCAAAAACCACCCAATCCACTAGTATATATAGAAGGAGAGGAGAGGATAGGCAGCCAAGGCCTTTGGGTCGGCCGAAATAGGAGGTGGGAAGCAATCCTACTTCACCTCCAATCCTAGTTGGAGTAGGATTGCCTCCTATTGGCTGATTTTCCACTTTTTGCTTTAGGACTTTCTCTCCTGCGCCATGGGCCTTTGTGGCTGTTTTCCCAGCCCACTAAGGTATGTTTATTATTATCCCACAGCCCATGGACCTCTTGGGGTCGAAATACCCCTCCCGGAGGCCTCCCGGTACACTACCGGCACTCCCGGTACACTACCGATGAGCCCGAAACTTTTCCGGAAACCAAACTGGGACTTTCCTATATATGAATCTTTACCTCCGTACCATTCCGGAGCTCCTCGTGACGTCCGGCATCTAATCCGGGACTCCTAACAAACTTCGGTCACCACCATACATAACTCTACACTACCGAAACGTCACCGAACCTTAAGTGTGCAGACCCTGCGGGTTCGAGAACTATGTAGACATGACCAAGACACCTCTACAGTTAATAACCAATGGCGGGACCTGGACGTCCACATTGGTTCCTACATATTCTACGAAGATCTTTATCGGTCAAACCTCTATGTCAAGGATTTAGTTAATCCCGTATAACGTTCCCTTTGTTCTTCGGTATGTTACTTGCCCGAGATTCGATCATCGGTATCTCCATACCTAGTTCAACCTCGTTATTGGCAAGTCTCTTTACTCGTTCCGTAATACAAGATCCCGCAACTAACAATTAGTCACATTGCTTGCAAGGCTTATTGTGATGTTGCATTATCGAGTGGTCCCCGAGATACCTCTCCGTCACACGGAGTAACAAATCCCAGTCTCGATCCATGCCAACTCAACAGACACCATCGGAGATACGTGTAGAGCACCTTTATAGTCACCCAGTTACGTTGCGACGTTTGATACACACAAGGCACTCCTCCGATATTTGTGAGTTGCATGATCTCATGGTCATAGGAACACATACTTGACATGCGGAAAACAGTAGCAATAAACTGACACGATCATATGCTACGTTTGCAGTTTGGGTCTTGTCCATCACATCATTCTCCTAATGATGTGACCCCGTTATCAAATGACATCTCATGTCCATGGCTAGGAAACCTTAACCATCTTTTGATCAACGAGCTAGTCTATTAGAGGCATACTAGGGACATGGTTTTGTCTATGTATCCACACATGGATCTAAGTCTCCGATCAATACAACTATAGCATGGATAATAAACGATTATCATGAACAAGGAAATATGATAATAACTAATTTATTGTTGCCTCTAGGGCATATTTCCAACAGGCTCATTGTGATGTTGCATTACCGAGTGGGCCCTGAGATACCTCTCCGTCATACAGAGTAACAAATCCTAGTCTTGATCCATGCCAACCCAACAGACACCCTCGAAGATACGTGTAGAGCACCTTGATAACCCACAAGTATAAGGGATCGCAACAGTTTTCGAGGGTAAAGTATTCAACCCAAACTTATTGATTCGACACAAGGGGAGCCAAAGAATATCCTCGATTATTAGCAGTTGAGTTGTCAATTCAACCGCACCTAAAAGATTTAGTATCTGCAGCAAAGTTTTAGTAGCAAAGAAATATGGTAGTAACAATAGTAATAGTAACAGTAGCAGTAGTGATTTGTGTAGCAAGTGTGACAGCAGTAGCGGAAAAGTAACTAAGCAAGGACTAGTATAGGAAAAGCTCGTAGGCATTGGATCGGTGATGGATGATTATGCCGGATGATATTCATCATGTGATAGTTATAACATAGGGTAATGTGTAACTAGCTCCAGTTCATCAATGTAATGTAAGCATGTATTCCATATATAGTCATACGTGCTTAGGGAAAAGAACTTGCATGACATCTTTTATCCATCCCTCCCGTGGCAGCGGGGTCCTAATGGAAACTAAGGGATATTAAGGTCTCCTTTTAATAGAGAACCGGAACAAAGCATTAGCACATGGTGAATACATGGAATCCTCATACTATGGTCATCTCCGGGAGTGGTTCTGGCTATTGTCTCTCCGGGGTTGCCGGGTCATAACACATAGTAGGTGACTACAACTTGCAAAATAGGATCAAGAACACACAGATATTGATGAAAACATAATAGGTTCAGATCTTAAGTCATGGCACTCGGGCCCTAGTAACAAGCATTAAGCATAGCAAAGTAGTAGCAGTATCAATCTTAGAACATAGTGGATACTAGGGATCAAACCCCATCAAAACTAACTCGATTACATGATAGATCTCATCCAACTCATCACCGTCCAGCAAGCATACGATGAGATTACTCACGAACGGTGAAGAGCATCACGAAATTGGCGATGCAGGATGGTTGATGATGACGATGGCTTCGATTTCCACTCTCCGGAGCCCAAAACGGACTCCAGATCTGCCCTCCCGCGGAAGAACAGGTGGTGGTGGCGGCTCCGTATCGTAAAACACGATGATTTCTTCTCTCCTAATTTTTTCTGGGCGAAAGAGAATATATGGAGCTAGAGATGAGGTCGGAGGGGCCACGTGGGCCCCACAAGCCTGCCAGGCGTGACCTAGGGGGGGCGGCTCCTGGGCTCGTGGCCCACTGGCAGCCCCTCTCCGGTTGATTCTTCTTCTGGTATTTTTTATATATTCCGCAAAAAATCCTCGTAAGTTTTCAGGTCATTCCGAGAACTTTTATTTCTGCACAAAAACAACACCATGGCAGTTCTGCTGAAAACAGCGTCAGTCTGAGTTAGTTTCATTCAAATCATGCAAATTAGAGTCCAAAACAAGGGCAAAAGAGTTTGGAAAAGTAGATACGATGGAGACGTATCACACCTTTATAGTCACCTAGTTACGTTGTGACGTTTGATACACACAAGGCACTCCTCCAGTATCCGTGAGTTGTGTGATCTCATGGTCATAGGAACATATACTTGACATGTAGAAAACAGTAGCAATAAACTGACACGATCATAAGCTACGTTTGTAGTTTAGGTCTTGTCCATCAGATCATTCTCCTAATGATGTGATCCCGTTATCAAATGACATCTCATGTCCATGGCTAGGAAACCTTAACCATCTTTTGATCAACGAGCTAGTCTATTAGAGGCATACTAGGAACATGGTTTTGTCTATGTATCCACACATGCATCTAAGTCTCCGATCAATACAATTATAGCATAGGTAATAAACGATTTATCATGAACAAGGAAATATGATAATAACTAATTTATTATTGCCTCTAGGGCATATTTCCAACAATCTCCCACTTGCACTAGAGTCAATAATCTAGTTCACATCATCATGTGATTCGCATTGTTATGAATCTAACACCCAATGAGTTCTAGGGCTCGATCATGCTTTGCATGTGAGAGAGGTCTTATAGTCAACGGGTCTGCGACATTCAGATCCGTTTGTACTTTGCAAATCTTTATGTCAAACTGTAAACACTGCTACCACACTCCACTTGGTACTATTCCAGATGGCTGCTCTACTATACGTATCCAGATTGCTACTACGAGTCATCCGAATTGGTGTTAAAGCTTGCATCGACGTAACTCTTTATGATGAACTCTTTATCACGTCCATAATCGAGAAACATCTTCTTAGTCTTTTAGTTACTAAGGATAATCTTGACCACTGTCCAGTGATCCACTCCTGAGTCACTCTTGTACCCCTTGACGGACTCATGGCAAGGCACACACAGGTGCGGTACACAACATGGAATACTGTAGAGAGCCTATGGGTAAGGCATATGGGACGCCGTTCGTCCTTTCTCTTTCTTCTGTCGTTGTCGAGCTTTGAGTATCACTCAACTTCACTGCTTACAAATCAGGTGAGAACTCTTTGTCTAACTGATCTAGTTTGAACTCTTTCAAAATCTTGTCAAGGTATGCACTCATTGAAAGTATCATCAAGCATCTTGATCTATCTCTATAGATCTTGATGCTCAACAATTAGGTAGCTCTATCCAGGTCTTCCTTTGAAAAAACCTTTTCAAACAACCGTTTATGTTTTCCAGAAATTCTACATTATTTCCGATCAACAATATGTCATCCACAGATACTTATCAGAAATATTGTAGCGCTCCCACTCACTTTATTGTAAATACAAGTTCTTCATAAACTTTGTATAGACTCAAAAACTTTGATCACCTCATAAAAGTGTATATTCTAACTCCGAGATGCTTGCTTCATTCCATAGAATGATCATTGAAGCTTGCACACCTTTTAGCATCCTTAGGACTAACAAAACCTTCTGGTTGTCTCACATACAACCTTTCCTCATGTAAACAGTTAAGAAAACGATGTTTTGACATCCATCTGCCAGATTTCATAATTGAAAAATGCAGCAACTGCTAACATAATTCCAGCAGCATCGCTACAAGTGAGAAAGTCTAATCGCAGTCAACTACTTGTCGGAAACTGCTTTGTGACAAGTCGAGCTTTATTAATGCTAACATTTACCATCAGCGTGTGTCTTCATCTCAAAGATTCATTTGTACTCGACGACCTGCCGTCCAACGAGCAAGTCTACCAAATTCTATACTTGGTTTTTATACTTGGATCCTTTCTCGGATTTTATGGCCTCTAACCATTTGTCGGAATCCGGGCCCATCATCGCTTCTTCATATCTCGTAGGTTCATCGTTGTCCAACAACATGACCTCCAGGACAGGGTTGTCGTACCACTCAGGAGAAGTACACATCCTTGTCGACCTATGAGGTTCGATAGTAACTTGATATGAAGCATCATGATCATCATCATTTACTTCCTCCTCAACTGACGTAGGTTCCACAGAAACATCTTTCTGCGCTGCGCTACTCTCTGGTTGAAACAAAGGTTCAACAACCTCATCAAGTTCTATCTTCCTCCCACTCAATTCTTTCGAGAGAAACTTTTTCTTGGGAAAGGACCCGTTTTAGAAACAAACACTTTATGCTTGGATCTGAGATAGAAGGTTCACCCAATTGTTCTTAGGGTATTCTATGAAGATGCATTTGTCCGCTTTGGGTTCAAGCTCAATAGGTGAAAAAAAAATCCACACAAGCGTCGCAGCCCCAAACATCAAGAAATGACAGTTTAGGTTTCCATCAAACCATAATTCACACGATGTCATATCAACAGATTTAGATGGCGCCCTATTTAAACTGAATGTAGATGTCTCTAATGCATAACCCCGAAATAATAGTATAGAAACGATAAGAGACATCATAGCACGCACCATATCCAATAGAGCACGGCTATGACGTTCGGACACACCATCACACTATGGTGCTCCAGGTGGCGTGAGTTGTGAAACAACTTTCACATTGTCTAAAGTTGCATGCCAAACTTGTAACTCGGATATTCACCTCCACGATCATATCACAGACATTTTTATCTTCTTGTCACGATGATCTTAAACTTCACTCTGAATTTGCTTGGACCTTTTAAACGATTTAGACTTGTGTTTCATTAAGTAAATATCCACTATATGTACTCAAATCATCAGTGAAGGTAAGAAAATAACGATATCCACCGCACGCTACAAGACTCATTGGATTGCATACATCAACATGTATTATCTCCAATAAACGACTTGCCCGCTCCATCAATCCGGAAAATGGGGTCCTTAGTCATCTTGCCCAAGAGGCATGGTTCGCATGTCTCAACCGATTCGAAATCGAATAAGTCCAAAGATCCATCTGCATGGAGTTTCTTCATGTGCTTTATACCAATATGACATTTAGCGGCAGTGCCACAAGTATGTGGTACTATCATTATTAACTTTGTATCTTTTGGCATCAATGTTATGAACATGTGCATTACTACGATCAAGATTCAACAAACCATTCTCACTGGGTGCATGACCATTGAAGGTATTATTCATGTAAACAAAATAACCATTATTCTCTAACTTAAATGAAAAACCGTGTTGCAATAAACACGATCTAATGATGTTCATTCTTAACGCAAACACCAAATTACATTTATTTAGGTCTGTCACTAATCCTGAAGGTAGAGAGAGCGTGCAATGTTGATCACATCAACTTTGGAAATATTTCCAAGACACAACGTCACCTCACACCTATCTAGTCTCCGTTTATTCCGTAGCTTTTACTTTGAGTTACTAACATTTAGCAAGCGAACCGGTATCCAATACCCAGGTGCTACTAGGAGTACTAGCAAGGTACACATCAATAACACATATATCAAATATACTTCTGTCGATGTTGCCAGCCTTCTTATCTACCAAGTATGTAGGGTTGTTCCGCTTCAACGACTGCTCTCCTCATAATCGAAGCACTTAGTCTCGGGTTTGGGTTCAACTTTGGGTTGCTTCACTGGAGTAGCAGCTGACTTTCCATCCATGAAGTTTCCCTCCTTGCCCTTGCCCTTCTCGAAACTAGTGGTTTTACTAACCATCAACACTTGACGCTCCTTCTTGATTTCTACCTTCGCGGTGTCAAACATCGCGAACAGCTCAGGGATCATTAATTCTATCCCTGGCATTTTATAGTTCATCACCAAGTTCTAGTAGCTTAGTGACAGTGACTTGGAGAACTATATCAATCACTATCTTATCTGGAAGATCAACTCCCACTTGATTCAAGCGATTGTAGCAACCAAAGAATCTGAGCACATGCTCAATGATTGAGCTATTTTCTTTCATCTTGCAGGCAAAGAATCTTGTTGGAGATCTCATATCTCGCAACACGGGCACGAGCCTGATATCCTAATTTCAGCTCTTAGAACATCTCATATGTTCCGTGACGTTCAAAAAGTTTCAGAGCCTCAATTCTAAGCCGTAATGCATGACGCACTAAACTATCAAGTAGTCATCAGAACGTGCCTGTCAGATGTTCACAACATCTACAGACGACGCTAGAGAGGTTGGCGTATCGAGCGGTGCATAAAGGACATAAGCCTACTGTGCAACAACGAGGACAATCCTCAGATCATGGACCCAGTCCGCAATATTGCTACCATCATCTTTCAACTCTATTTCTCTAGGAACATATAAAAATTCAAGGGAGCTACAGCGCGAGAAAGTAATCTACAACATAATTTGCAAAGTCACTACTGACTATGTACATGATAATGCGTTCAATTAATCATATTACTTAAGAACTCCCACTCAAATTGACATCCCTCGGGGCATTCGAGTGATACATGATCCAAATTCACCAACTCAAGTTCGATCATCATTTTAGTTGAGGTGGTTTCAATGGTGAACATCATCATGTTGATCATATCTACTATATGACTCATGTTCGACCTTTCGGTCTCTTGTGTTCCGAGGCCATGTTTGTACATGCAAGGCTCGTCAAGTTTAACCCGAGTGTTTTGCATGTGCAACACTAGCTTGCACCCGTTGTATGTCTACGTAGAGTCTATCACACCCGATCATCACGTGGTGTCTCGACACGACGAACTTTCGCAACGGTGCATGATACGTCTCCAACGTATCTACTTTTCCAAACTCTTTTGCCCTTGTTTTGAACTCTAATTTGCATGATTTGAATGAAACTAACCCGGACTGACGCTATTTTCAGCAGAACTGCCATGGTGTTGTTTTTGTGCAGAAATAAAAGTTCTCGGAATGACCTGAAAATTGAGGAGGAAGTTTTGTGGAATATATAAAAAATACTGGAGAAAGAATCAACCGGAGGGGAGGAGCCAGTGGGTCACGAGCCCAGGAGGCACCCCCTAGGCCACGCCTGGCAGGCTCGTGGGGCCCATGTGGCCCCTCCGACCTCCTCTCTCCATATAACTCTATTCATCCCAGAAAAAATCAATGAGAAGAAATAATCGCGTTTTAGGATACGAAGCCGCCGCCACCACCTGTTCTTCCTCCGGAGGGCAGATCTGGAGTCTGTTTTGGGCTCCGGAGAGTGGAATTGAAGCCATCGTCATTATCAACCATCCTCCATCGCCAATTTCATGATGCTCTTCGTCGTTCCTGAGTAATCTCATCGTAGGCTTGCTGTACGGTGATGAGTTGGGTGAGATCTATCATGTAATCGAGTTAGTCTTGATAGGGTTTGATCCCTAGTATCCACTATGTTCTAAGATTGATGTTGCTACTACTTTGCTATGCTTAATGCTTGTCACTAGGGCCCGAGTGCCATGATTTCAGATCTGAACCTATTATGTTTTCATCAATATGTGTGTGCTCTTGATCCTATTTTGCAAGTTGTAGTCACCTCCTATGTGTTATGACCCAGCAACCCCGGAGTGACAATAGCCGAAACCACTCCCGGAGATGACCATAGTATGAGGATTCCATGTATTCACCATGTGTTAATGCTTTGTTCCGGTACTCTGTTAAAAGGAGACCTTAATATCCCTTAGTTTCCATTAGGACCCCGCTGCCATGGGAGGGATGGACGAAAAATGTAATGCAAGTTCTTTTTTCCCTAAGCACGTATGACTATATACGGAATACATGCGTACATTACATAGATGAACTGGAGCTAGTTACATATTACCCTATGTTATAACTGATACATGATGAATATCATCCGACATAATCATCCATCATCGATCCAATGCCTATGAGCTTTTCCTATACTGGTCCTTGCTTAGTTACTTTACTGCTACTGCTGTCACACTTGCTACACAAATCACTACTGCTACTGTTACCATCATATTACTTTGCCAGTAAAAGTTTGCTGTAGATACTAAATCTTTCAGGTGTGGTTGAATTGACAACTCAACTGCTAATACTCGAGGATAATCTTTGGCTCCCCTTGTGTCGAATCAATAAATTTGGGTTGAATACTCTACCCTCGAAAACTGTTGCGATTCCCTATACTTGTGGGTTATCAGTGCACACTCGGGGAGAACTGATACGTGTCCGTCGTATCTATAATTTTTGATTGTTTCATCCCAATATTCTATAACTTTCATATACTTTTGGCAACTTTTTATACTATTTTTGGGACTAACATATTGATCCAGTGCCTAGTGCCAGTTCCTGTTTGTTGCATGTTTTTTGTTTCATAGAATATCCATACCAAACAAAGTCCAAACGCAATAAAAATATACGGGGATTTTTTTGGAATATTTATGATGTTTGGAAAGAAGAATCAACGCAAAACGATGCCCGAGGGGGTCACGAGCCTGGGAGGCGCGCCCTACCACCTAGGCGCGCCTGGAAGGATCGTGACCAACCTGTAAGGCGGTTGGGGCCCTTCTTTCGCCGCAAGAAAGATATTTTTATAAGGAAAATCCTCTCAAAATTTCAGCCCGATCGGAGTTACGAATCTCCGGGAATTTAAGAAACGGTGAAAGGCCAGAATCTGGGAGCGCAAAAACAGAAGGGCACAGAGAGAGAGGTCCAATCTCGGAGGGGCTTTCGCCTCTCCATCGCCAGGGAGACCGTGGACCAGAGGGTAAACCCTTCTCCCATCTATGTAGGAGGTCAAGGAATAATAAGAAGAAGGGGGGCTCTCTCCCCCTCTCTCCCGGCAGTGTCGAAACGCCGCCCGGGACATCATCGTGTGACGACGATCTACACCAACACCTCCGTCATCTTCACCAACACCTCCATCACCTTCCCCCATCTATATTCAGCAGTCCACTCTCCCACAACACGTTGTACCCTCTACTTGAACATGGTGCTTTATGCTTCATATTATTATCCAATGATGTGTTCCCATCCTAGGATGTCTGAGTAGATTTTCGTTGTCCTATCGGTGATTGATGAATTGCTATGATTGGTTTAAATTGCTTGTGGTTATGTTGCTGCCCTTTGGTGCCTATCACATGAGCACGCGCGCAGATCACACCATAGGGTTAGTTGTATGTTGATAGGACTATGTATTGGAGGGCAAGGGTGACAGAAGCTTCAGCCTAGCATAGAAATTGATGCATATGGGATTGAAGCGGGACCAATATATCTTATTGCTATGGTTGGGTTTTACCTTAATGAACGTTAGTAGTTGCGGATGCTTGCTAATAGTTCCAATCATAAGTGCATAGAAATCCAAGTAAGGGATGACATGCTAATAGTAGCCTCTCCCACATAAAACTTGTTATCTTTCTAGTAATATATTCAATTGCTTAGGGACAATTCTGCAACTCCAACCACCACTTTCCACACTCATTAAACTAACTTAATTGTTTCTTTATCTAAACAGCCCCTAGTTTTTATTTACGTTTTCTTTATTATCTTGCAAACCTATCCTATCACACCTACAAAGTACTTCTAGTTTCATACTTGTTCTAGGTAAAGCGAACGTAAAGTGTGCGTGGAGCTGTATCGGTGGTCGATAGAACTTGAGAGAATATTTGTCCTACCTTTAGCTCCTCGTTGGGTTCGACACTCTTACTTATCAAGAAAGGCTACAATTGATCCCTTATACCAGTGGGTTATCAAGAACACAATTTATCCTGAAATTAAGTGAGTGATCACCTTATAATGCTATCGTCGTCCTAAAGAAAACAAGGTGCATAAAAGGATTAACATCACATGCAAATCATAAGTGACATGATATGTGTCGGGACCCCGATCCTAAGTCATATGATTCCATACTGTAACAAGCCACATCACTTTGCGGCCTCACGCACGGTACTCCACGGCTACAGCCTTACCTTGGCCGGGACCGTTTGCGTCTTTTGGCTCACGTATGTGAACATGTCGCTGGCAATCACACAACAAAGAACCCGGGCCGACATAACTAGTCATAGAACCCAAGTGGCACATCCGTACAGAAACAGGCATACATAACCCAGCAATGCAGGTGTCGGTCTCAAGCGTGTGTAGACGAGTCGTAGCAAGTTACAAGGACTCCATTACGTCGCGAGACACGAATGTCATCGCTGCACGTAGACGAGTCGTAACAGGCTACAGGGACTCCATTACACTGCGAGACATTTCCCCAAAGGGACAGACACAGCAGCAAAGAAGGATACATGCCGGTCAATCAATGTGTCCGGAGCAGTAGCAAGCTACCAGGGCTCGGTGGAAGCACAAAAAGACAATTTCCCGTAAGGAGTACTGCTAAAGGCACACAACTAGGTGTCGGATCCCATACATACCGTTGCACGCCGCACGTACACACGACATGCCCGTTATGCATAGATACAACTATGGCATCACAACATAACCATACAACAACATGACTTTTATTTAAAAGGCTCAGAAGAGCCTTGCATAATATGTTCTTACAGATAGGGGTCACATGACCCGGCACTCAAGTTATACAAACAAGTTCATACAAGCCAGCGGAAACTTAGAACTATCCGAGTACGGACATTCAAATGAAAAGAGGGCACATGGCCTGACTATCTACAGCACGCCACACGGCACAGGATCGTAGCTGGGACACCAGCTATTCGACATCGTCAACGTCTAGATAGAACCCACCTGATGGGTCCTGGTTTTCCTCTGCAACATTAATTAAGCAAGGATGAGTACAATCGTACTCAGCAAGTCTTTAAAACAGACCTAGTCTAGTTATGCTCATGTATCAACAAAGGGGTGGAGGAGTTTATGCAGAAAGCCAGCTTTGACTCATGGCTAACCTACACTACTCAGTTTTACACTCTTTGTTACAATTTTACTTATCGCACACGAGTCCACTAACTCCATCTCAATACACCACCATGGACTCACCTTCCCCTCCCGGAAGAGTGCCATCCACGGTACTCACACTTGTCTTGAGATTTTTAGAAGTATCCATTTGATTATCTATGAACAGCATAAGTTCTCCAAGTAGTCCATATCCGCGGACGCGGCTATTCGAATAGTTTCATAACCCTGTAGGGGTGCACTTCTTCACACACGCTCTCGCCACTTATCGCTGTGTGCCATAAACCATGCACCTCGGCAACCTTCAAGCGGATGCCCAGCGAGGGAGTCGGCCACGACCGTCAATCACATAAGACCTCTAGTCTGGGCTACCGCCTATTTGAGACTGACCCGCATGGAAGTCCGGCCAAAGTTTCCACTACGGTCCCAAACGATGTGCGCAGGGTTCCCAAGCCCACCATTCGGGTGACCCTTGGTACACCGTGCCACTGCCTACCGCGTCGTAACCCACCCCGAGGGTCAGCGCTACGCACGGCCTCCAGCAAGCTATAAACACCAGAAACTACTTGCAATACCTGGACCAAAGACTAAGCGACGGATAAGTCGAGCGGGGTCATATTTCAGGGCCCAGCATGTGGTAGTATCTCGTCTTGGATCTCAAACACGGAACCCAGTTCCTAAGAACGGTCTCAATGAGACAACCCACTATGTACTCCTACATAGCCTCTCATCGCCACCTTTTACCAAAACGGATTCGTTATGAGCTCAACACATCGGAACATCACAGTTTCACTCTAACTCATCACCCAGATGAATCAGACCTGACACAACTCTAAGCATAGCAGCATGGCATGAAGATAAGCTAAGCACATCACGGCACAAGCATCTACCAGGTATGCTAGGTTGCAAGGTGTAGCTATTTACTGTGACAAGATCAGGTCATGCATAAGAATAGGATCATCTACCGGGTATGACTGACATGTGATCGTTTGTCCTAATGCAATAATGAGAGCAGGAGCGAGAGAATGGGATGTTATCGGAATGATCAATGGGGTTGCTTGCCTTGCTAAGTTGCGGAAGAGTTCTCTCCTTCGTCGGGGTACGGAGTAGTATCGTCTGGATTCGGACCTACCGCAATGCAGATAAGAACAATCAATACAAGCAAATGCGACAATATGATGCATGATCATGGCATAGTGGTATACATGGGTGAGCTAATGTGAATGGTGATCATGTCTATTTAATTCAGATTTGAATATAGGTTCCAAGTTGTCCTCATTTCAAATTCCATATAATGACCTAATGTTAAAATGTCCAAGTTCACCTATTTGGGTTGCTCTATCATGCATGGGAGTAGCACCATTGGATTCATTGGATTTTTCTGATAAATTTTCATATATAAATTATTTTCATCTGACTTACAGATTAATTTATATGATTTTTCAAAGTTTTAAACATTTTCTGGAATTATTTTAAAATAAGAAAATGAGTTATGACATAAGCATGATGTCATGATGACATCAGCTGGTCAGCTGACTCGGCCCAGAGTCAAACCTGACATGTGGGGTCCACATGTCAGTGTCTGGTTAGTTTAACTAACTAATTAAAATTAATCCTAACTAATTAGCAGACCGGGGCCCACTTGTCAGTGTCACATTAGTTTAACTAAATGATTTAAAGTAATCCGTGATTAACTTAACTAATCTGGACAGGGGCCCCACCTGTCATTGACTCACAGAGTCAAGCCAGGGGTCCACCCGGGTCAAACCCACCAGAGTTGGCCGGCGGCTTGACGCCGGTGACCTCCAGAGACGGCGGCGTCCGTCGGGTTTCTTCTATAGGGGGTTATCTAGCGAGCTAAGGCCACTGGCAAGTAGCCCGCGCACAGCCGCATCCATCCGGAGCCGCAGGAGGTCGCGGGGTCGCCGGAGTCGACGGCCACGTCCGTTTTGGCGGCGGCCGGAGCTTGGGACGACGGGGAAACGGCGACCAGGACGCGGGGGGGGGGGGGAACTGGTGGCAGCTACGGCTCCTGGGGACGCACTGAGCATAGGCACATGCTCGGGTGTGGGCTGCGGCTGCTGTGGCCACGGCCGTGCCATGGCCGGCGGCGAGGTCCCCTCGGGCGTCGACAGCTAGCAGGGCTAGAGGAGGGGAGGAGCAACGGGGAGAGGGGGAAACGAACCGGGGACTCACCCCGGTGCTTCTGGCGGCGACGGAAGGGTCGGGGAGGCGTCGAGGGCGACGAATCGACGGCGAGAACGACGTCGGTTGCCGGGGAAGGAGGAGAGTAGAGGGGGGGGGGAAGCAAGAGAGAGCGGCGACCGCGAGGGAGAGAGGGAGAAGACCTCGGCGACGGGGAGCTGGCGCGCCCTGGGGCCTCCAGGCGGGCGACCAGGCAGGGAGGAGGTGGAGGCCTCCCGACGCCGCGCGGCACTTCGCCTCAGCCTACTAGCAGAGGTTGAAGATGACCGCTTGGCCCTGGTGGGCTGGGCCATCTCCTTCCTGGGCCAGGTAAGCCCCTTCTGGCTTTTTTTTTAATTTCTGTTTTTTGTTTTCTAATATTTAGTTATTTCCTTTGCAGGTCCAATGACTTTTATAAAATGACCCACATATTTTCTAAATTGTAGTTTGAATATTCCAAACTTATAATAATAGTTTTAGATTATTTTGGAAACAGTGATAATGATATTTGCTTTATTTGTCATTTTCCAGGGATGTAAACCATTAGTTCAAATTATTTTAAATGTTCAAATAATACAAATGTCCCCTGGTATATCCATGTCCCTATTTATCAGACATAGGGGACATTTTTGATGGGCATTTTGGATTTGTTGAAATTTCATTTATCTAGAAATCCTATAATTCATTAAGTGGGTGGGGTTTTCTTCTTCTCCCCATTTCATATTGATGCATAGATGATGATGATGATGCAAACACATTACTAGCCTATGACTCTTACTAGGGTTGTGACAACTCACCCCCACTCAAAAGAATCTCGTCCCGAGATTTGAAGTCATCGGAAGAGCGCGGGGTACTCTAGTCGGAGACGATCTTCTCTTTCCCATGTCGCCTCTTTGTCCGAATGATGTGAGCACTGAACTTTAATAAACTTGATGTTCCGGCGTCGAGTGGTACGTTCAGGTTGATCAAGAATACGAACAGGGTATTCCCGATATGAAAGGTTATCTTGGAGATCAAGCGTTTCGTGGTCCACTTCTCGGACAGGGTCCGAAAAGCAACGGCTGAGTTGAGAGACGTGGAAGACATCATGAACTTTGGAAAGATGCGGTGGAAGTTCCAATTGGTAGGCAACCTCTCCTCGTTTAGCAAGAATGCGAAAAGGTCCAATGTAACGAGGAGCCAACTTGCCTTTGATATCGAATCGATGGGTACCCTTCAGAGGTGTAACCCGAAGGTAAGCCTTCTCGTCAACTTCGTAAGTCACAGACTTATGATGACGATCATATTGACTCTTTTGACGGGATTGGGATGTTTTCAACTTTTCACGAATAATGCGAACTTGCTCCTCTGCATCCTGGATCATATCCGGACCAAAGAGTTGCCTCTCTCCGGCTTCTGACCAGTTAAGAGGTGTTCGGCATTTTCGTCCATAGAGAACTTCAAAAGGGGCTTTGCCCAAGCTTGATTGATAACTGTTGTTATAGGCGAATTCAGCAAATGGAAGGCAGTTCTCCCAATTCATACCGAAATATATAACACAAGCTCGAAGCATATCTTCAAGATTTTGATTGACTCGCTCAACTTGACCACTTGATTGAGGATGGAAAGCGGTACTAAAAGATAGATGAGTCCCCATGGCAGTTTGAAAACTTTCCCAAAATCGAGAGGTAAAGATACTTCCACGGTCTGAGTTAATCTCCAAGGGGACACCATGAAGAGAAACTATTCGAGAAACATATAACTCCGCTAGCTGACTAGGAGAAATGCTTTCCCGAACAGGAAGAAAATGAGCCACTTTGGATAGGCGGTCAATGACTACGAATATAGCATTGTTCCCTCTCTTGGTCCTGGGAAAACCGGTGATGAAATCCATACCGACCTTATGCCATTTCCTTTCAGGAATAGCTAAGGGTTGAAGGATGCCAGCAGGCCTTTGATGCTCTGCCTTCACACGACGACAAACGTCGCAGTTAGCAACATACTGAGCAATTTCTCTCTTCATCCTAGTCCACCAGAACCTCTAACGTAGGTCCTGATACATTTTGGTACTACCCGGATGAATTGTGAGAGGAGAATCATGAGCCTCCTTAAGAATCAGCTGCCTGAGATGTTGGCTTTTAGGAACCACTAAACGGCCCTGAAAGAGCACTACACCTTGATCATCTGTAGAGAAGTCCTTAACGAGACCGCTAACAAGGTTCTCCTTGATCCGGGAAATTCCCTTATCACGCTTTTGGCCAGCTATGATTTGATCCTTAAGAGTAGGTTTCGCCACCAAGTTGGATAGGAATCCTTGAGGAACAATGTGGAGATTCAACTTCTGAAATTCCTCATGAAGAAGTGGTTGACCTTGTTGTAACATCAAGTTGTTACAATAGGACTTACGACTCAGTGCATCAGCCATGACATTGGCTTTTCCCGGGGTGTAAGTTATCCCTAAGTCGTAGTCCGAGATCAACTCTACCCACCGTCTTTGCCTGAGATTCAAATCCGGCTGGGTGAAGATATATTTTGGACTTTGGTGATCAGTGTATATCTCGCAACGATTACCCAGAAGATAATGTCGCCATGTTTTCAGTGCATGGACTACAGCTGCAAGCTCAAGATCATGTGTGGGATAATGATCCTCATGTGGACGCAACTGTCGAGATGCGTAAGCAATCACATGACGATCTTGCATGAGAATGCAACCTAATCCTTGTCGCGAGGCGTCGCAATAGATAATAAAGTCCTTAGATAAATCTGGTGGCTCCAGAACGGGAGCAGAGGTCAGTCGTCTTTTCAACTCCTGAAAACTATGCTCGCATTGTGGAGTCCACTCAAACCTTTTATCTTTCTTGAGAAGTTCAGTTAGAGGTTTCGCAACCTTGGAGAAATTCTCAACAAAGCGGCGACAATAGCTCGCTAAGCCAAGGAAACTCCTTACTTGCTTAACTGATTCAGGTTGAGTCCAATCAAGGACGGCCTGAACTCTCTCAGGATTGACAGCAATACCTTTGCCAGAGATTACGTGACCCAGATAAGTCACTTCCGGCAACCAGAATTCACACTTGGAGAATTTGGCATATAGACGATGCTCTCGAAGTTTCATCAATACCAACCTTAGATGCTCGGCATGTTCTTGTTCGTTCTTCGAGTAAATGAGTATGTCATCAAGATAAACCACGACGAATTTATCCAAATACTCCATGAAGATCGAATTCATCAGTCGAGAGAAGGTGGCTGGGGCATTAGTTAATCCGAAGGACATAACGGTGTACTCGTATTGGCCATAACGAGTGACAAAAGCCGTTTTTGGAATGTCTCCGTTTCTAATTCTGATTTGATGGTATCCCAACCTCAAATCCATTTTGGAAAAGATAGAGGATCCAGCGAGCTGATCATACAAATCGTTGATCCTGGGGAGCGGATACTTGTTCTTGATAGTGACCAAGTTCACTGGTCGATAATCCACAACCATCCGTTCCGAGCCATCCTTCTTCTTAACAAAAAGGACGGGGCAAGCCCAAGGAGAAGAACTAGGACGAATGAACCCTTTCTTCAAAGCTTCATCGAGTTGGGTTTTTAGCTCGACTAGTTCTAAGGGTGCCATCTTATAGGGTCTTCTGGCTATTGGAACTGTCCCTGGAATAAGTTCTATTACAAACTCGACATCTCTGACAGGTGGAATACCTGGCAGTTCTTCTGGAAAGACATCCGGAAAATCACGGACTACCGGAATATCTTCTAGCTCAGGGAGAGGGCTAGCATTTAGAGAATAGAGTTGGCGCTTGGTTGTTCGAGTAGAGACATTAACTATCTCTCCCGAGGGATGTGTAAGTTGAACATTCCTAAAATGAGTATCAATCTTGGCATAGTGGGTTTTCATCCAATCCATACCTAGAATGATATTGATGTCCGAAGACTTAAGAGCTATCAAGGATGCTAGGAATACTAGTCTATCCACCAGAATTTCATTGTCATGGCTCACTCTAGAAGTTTGCCATTTTGATCCAGGAGTCTGAACTACTAAAGGTGTGGGCATGTCACAGAAAGACATGTTATACAACTGTGCATAACTTTCTGAGATGAATGAATGAGATGCCCCTGTATCAAATAGAACAGATGCAGGATGGCTATTAACAAGAAGCGTACCTAGAATGACATCAGGGTCTTCAAGAGCTTCTTCAGCAGACACATAATTAACTCGCCCACGGGCAGGAGTTGGCTTCACATAGAAGGCTTTCCCTGGTTTTCCGCGTCCAGCGGGCTTGGCATTGTTCTGGGGACATTCACGAGAATAATGTCCCGGTTCTCCACACTTATAGCATACCACTGTAGCACGAGGGGCACCATTTGCTTGCGGTCCTCCAAATGGTCTGGGTGGAGGGTTGGACTGAACTGGACGAGGTGCCTGGAAGGATGGCCTCGTAGTGTACCTTGCCGGCATAGCTGCATTGGGTACCCATATTCGGCGCTTGTTGGGTCCTGAACCCGATGCAGGGTTGAAGTCACGGTTATGCCTCCTTGTGGCCTCGTAGTCAGTCTGTCCGGACTCAGCATTGATCGCTTTATTGACGAGAGCTTGAAAGGTGGCGCACTCATGCAGACGAAGATCTCGACGAAGCTCAGCATTTAGTCCCTTGCGGAACCTAGCCTGCTTCTTGGCATCGGTTGAGACCTCCTCTGGAGCATAGCGAGCAAGGTTTCCAAACTCGCGGCTGTATGCATCCACTGACAATCTGCCCTGGGTGAAGGCACAGAATTCCTCTCTCTTGCGGTCCATCAGCCCTTCCGGGATGTGATGGAGACGAAATGCGGCGCTAAACTCTGCCCAGGTTGGCGCGGGTCCTTGAGGACGCATAGCTTCATAGCTTTCCCACCACAGGTTGGCGGGTCCCTCTAGGAAGTATGTTGCAAAGGTCACCTTGTTGGCCTCTGAAACATTTGCAGCTCGAATCTTGCGTGACATGCTAGTTAGCCAATCATCCGCATCGAGGGGATCGATCAAGTGATGGTACTGAGGCGGACACAGCTTAATGAAGTCACCAAGTGACACTCCATCATGGTGATCACTGCGGGGAGCACGTGCGGTGTTCTGTTCAATCCTCTCGAACAGCCTGTTGGTCTCCCTCTTATTCCTTTCGGTTTCTAGCATCACCTCTGCTAGAGATGGTGCTCGTGGCAGCTCTTCTTGCCTTGGCTGGCTACTCTCGCCTTGCTCATGAGCATGCACAGGGTTGTTCCTGGTTGACACCATCCTCGGGAAAACAATCCATAGCTTAGACATAGCGAGCAACAACTCGAGGACAAGAATTAGGAAATGCTCTGATCAGCATGGTATGTAGAATAAACACCAATCAACATGGTAAAACAACTACCATATGAACATTAGGTTTCATACACACCATGACTTAGTTCAGTACAAACCCAAGCTGAAAACAACTACGGAGAGATGACACAACTCATCGGAGGCATCACAAGCATCCTATACATTATCTATCTACACCTCCGGAACTCAACTCTCAACCTTGATCATACCCCACAAGACACACAGGACTGTGGCGATACGTCTACTAGCTTACTAGGACTAGCATCCTCGCACTCAAACATCACCGTAGAATGCTTCGTACAGGTTACCCCCATGACCTGGAAGCTGAACCTGCGGATCTGGAAACACTCTAGCCTGGAATCCCTGGAAACCATAAGGGCACGGGTGTGGCCTTGATCCCCTTGTCGGTGACAACAGCGGTCCTCGAAGAGGGGTGATGCCTCCAACATCAGGCCAGTCTACGTGTGCTGGCAAATGAGTCCGCGATGGAGTCAGCATCTCCATATCTCCATAACCTGTTTGCACAACAGGTGCCAGCTGCGTCAAAGCTGTCCAAAGACGGGCACGGGTAGCGTAGAGCTCCATGCGTAGGGCACGTGCATCACGGTCCCTAGTTTCCAACATCTACGCGGTCACCTGCAGTCTAGGGTCTTCATGGGAATGATCAGAATAGGCTGCACTGAGATATCCATCCTCTCCTCCAATGGAAGCAGGTACATAGCAGAACTCCGTGTTCTGAAGCAGACCATGGTGAAACCTCATAATAGTCAGCATAGTATAGGCGGCTTCCTGAACTGCCATATCTATGGTAACTCCCAATCCATGAGTCCAGTGAAGCGGCTCTGCAGCTCCAGGATATGAAGGGTATATCCTAACAGTACACAGATACTGACCCTGGTTGAAATCTCGGTACTGCTCCTCCACGGTGTACTCCGGGTACCAACGATATCCCGCCTCCATCATCACTATAACCAACATGGCCGTGTGACCCGGCACATCGATGCACCTGGTCAGACGGACCACCTGACGGAAAGGACGAGACGGCATCTGAAACAGAGAATGATGCAAAGACATTAGAGATCCTAACGGAAATCGTGTAGCATAACGGCTGTAATTGCTCAACAAAATTTTTGAGACAATTTAAAGGAGATTGGAAAGGCATGACCACTCGACTATCTAGACTCAAATCCCTTCTCCATCTGTTTGTCACATCAACAACACTAAAATAACCACACTTACTCACAAACAAGCTAGTTATTGGTCCATGGTTAGTAACTCGTCATCCTAGGCAATAGATGACAATCCTAGTACCTATCCTCGTACATAAGATGAGAATGACCCAGCATAGAATAACTTGGGAAGAGGAGTAAAAAGAGTCTTACGTTCCCTTCCACAATCAATTCCCCTACTTATCTATAGTGTTTCTAGACTCAACTTCGACCGGTTTGGCTTGATAGTCCTACAGTCAGTCAGGCTCTGATACCAACGCCGTCGGGACCCCGATCCTAAGTCATATGATTCCATACTGTAACAAGCCACATCACTTTGCGGCCTCACGCACGGTACTCCACGGCTGCAGCCTTACCTTGGCCGAGACCGTTTGCGTCTTTTGGCTCACGTATGTGAACATGTCACTGGCAATCACACAACAAAGAACACGGGCCGACATAACTAGTCATAGAACCCAAGTGGCACATCCGTACGGAAACAGGCATACATAACCCAGCAATGCAGGTGTCGGTCTCAAGCGTGTGTAGACGAGTCGTAGCAAGTTACAAGGACTCCATTACATCGCGAGACACGAATGTCATCGCTGCACGTAGACGAGTCGTAACAGGCTACAGGGACTCCATTACACTGCGAGACATTTCCCCAAAGGGACAGACACAGCAGCAAAGAAGGATACATGCCGGTCAATCAATGTGTCCCGAGCAGTAGCAAGCTACCAAGGCTCGGTGGAAGCACAAAAAGACAGTTTCCCGTAAGGAGTACTGCTAAAGGCACACAACTAGGTGTCGGATCCCATACATACCGTTGCACGCCGCACGAACGCACGACATGCCCGTTATGCATAGATACAACTATGGCATCACAACATAACCATAGAACAACATGACTTTTATTTAAAAGGCTCAGAAGAGCCTTGCATAATATGTTCTTACAGATAGGGGTCACATGACCCGGCACTCAAGTTATACAAACAAGTTCATACAAGCCAGCGGAAACTTAGAACTATCCGAGTACGGACAGTGAAATGAAAAGAGGGCACATGGCCTGACTATCTACAGCACGCCACACGGCACAGGGTCGTAGCTGGGACACCAGCTATTCGGCATCGTCAACGTCTAGATAGAACCCACCTGATGGGTCCTGGTTTTCCTCTGCAACATTAATTAAGCAAGGATGAGTACAATCGTACTCAGCAAGTCTTTAAAACAGACCTAGTCTAGTTATGCTCATGTATCAACAAAGGGGTGAAGGAGTTTATGCAGAAAGCCAGCTTTGACTCATGGCTAACCTACACTACTCAGTTTTACACTCTTTGTTACAATTTTACTTATCGCACACGAGTCCACTAACTCCATCTCAATACACCACCATGGACTCACCTTCCCCTCCCGGAAGAGTGCCATCCACGGTACTCACACTTGTCTTGAGATTTTTAGAAGTATCCATTTGATTATCTATGAACAGCATAAGTTCTCCAAGTAGTCCATATCCGCGGACGCGGCTATTCGAATAGTTTCATAACCCTGCAGGGGTGTACTTCTTCACACACGCTCTCGCCACTTATCGCTGTGTGCCATAAACCATGCACCTCGGCAACCTTCAAGCGGATGCCCAGCGAGGGAGTCGGCTACGACCGTCAATCACATAAGACCTCTAGTCCAGGCTACCGCCTATTTGAGACTGACCCGCATGGAAGTCCGGCCGAAGTTTCCACTATGGTCCCAAACGATGTGCGCAGGGTTCCCAAGCCCACCATTCGGGTGACCCTTGGTACACTGTGCCACTGCCTACCGCGTCGTAACCCACCCCGAGGGTCAGCGCTATGCACGGCCTCCAGCAAGCTATAAACACCAGAAACTACTTGCAATACCTGGACCAAAGACTAAGCGACTGATAAGTCGAGCGGGGTCATATTCCAGGGCCCAGCATGTGGTAGTATCTCGTCTTGGATCTCAAACACGGAACCCAGTTCGTAAGAACGGTCTCAATGAGACAACCCACTATGTACTCCTACATAGCCTCTCATCGCCACCTTTTACCAAAACGGATTCGTTATGAGCTCAACACATCGGAACATCACAGTTTCACTCTAACTCATCACCCAGATGAATCAGACCTGACACAACTCTAAGCATAGCAGCATGGCATGAAGATAAGCTAAGCACATCACGGCACAAGCATCTACCAGGTATGCTAGGTTGCAAGGTGTAGCTATTTACTGTGACAAGATCAGGTCATGCATAAGAATAGGATCATCTACCGGGTATGACTGACATGTGATCGTTTGTCCTAATGCAATAATGAGAGCAGGAGCGAGAGAATGGGATGTTAACCGAATGATCAATGGGGTTTCTTGCCTTGCTGAGTTGCGGAAGAGTTCTCTCCTTCGTCGGGGTACGGAGTAGTATCGTCTGGATTCGGACCTACCGCAATGCAGATAAGAACAATCAATACAAGCAAATGCGACAATATGATGCATGATCATGGCATAGTGGTATACATGGGTGAGCTAATGTGAATGGTGATCATGTCTATTTAATTCAGATTTGAATATAGGTTCCAAGTTGTCCTCATTTCAAATTCCATATAATGACCTAATGCTAAAATGTCCAAGTTCACCTGTTTGGGTTGCTCTATCATGCATGAGAGTAGCACCATTGGATTCATTGGATTTTTCTGATAAATTTTCATATATAAATTATTTTCATCTGACTTACAGATTAATTTATATGATTTTTCAAAGTTTTAAACATTTTCTGGAATTATTTTAAAATAAGAAAATGAGTTATGACATAAGCATGATGTCATGATGACATCAGCTGGTCAGCTGACTCGGCCCAGAGTCAAACCTGACATGTGGGGTCCACATGTCAGTGTCTGGTTAGTTTAACTAACTAATTAAAATTAATCCTAACTAATTAGCAGACCGGGGCCCACTTGTCAGTGTCACATTAGTTTAACTAAATGATTTAAAGTAATCCGTGATTAACTTAACTAATCTGGACAGGGGCCCCACCTGTCATTGACTCACAGAGTCAAGCCAGGGGTCCACCCGGGTCAAACCCACCGGAGTTGGCCGGCGGCTTGACGCCGGTGACCTCCAGAGACGGCGGCGTCCGTCGGGTTTCTTCTACAGGGGGTTATCTAGCGAGCTAAGGCCACTAGCGAGTAGCCCGCGCACAGCCGCATCCATCCGGAGCCGCAGGAGGTCGCGGGGTCGCCGGAGTCGACGGCCACGTCCGTTTTGGCGGCGGCCGGACCTCGGGACGACGGGGAAACGGCGACCAGGACGCGGGGGGGGGGGGGAGGGAAACTGGTGGCAGCTACGGCTCTTGGGGACGCACTAAGCATACGCACATGCTCGGGTGTGGGCTACGGCTGCTGTGGCCACGGCCGTGCCATGGCCGGCGGCGAGGTCCCCTCGGGCGTCGACAGCTAGCAGGGCTAGAGGAGGGGAGGAGCAACGGGGAGAGGGGGAAACGAACCGGGGACTCACCCCGGTGCTTCTGGCGGCGACGGAAGGGTCGGGAAGGCGTCGAGGGCGACGAATCGATGGCGAGAACGACGTCGGTTGCCGGGGAAGGAGGAGAGCAGAGGGGGGGGGGAAAGCGAGAGAGAGCGGCGACCGTGAGGGAGAGAGGGAGAAGACCTCGGCGACGGCGAGCTGGCGCGCCCTGGGGCCTCCAGGCGGGCGACCAGGTAGGGAGGAGGTGGAGGCCTCCCGGCGCCGCGCGGCACTTCGCCTCTGCCTACTGGCAGAGGTTGAAGATGACCGCTTGGCCCATGTGGGCTAGGCCATCTCCTTCCTGGGCCAGGTAAGCCCCTTCTGGCTTTTCTTTTTTTTTAATTTCTGTTTTCTGTTTTCTAATATTTATTTATTTCCTTTGCAGGTCCAATGACTTTTATAAAATGACCCACATATTTTCTAAATTGTAGTTTGAATATTCCAAACTTATAATAATAGTTTCAGATTATTTTGGAAACAGTGATAATGATATTTGCTTTATTTGTAATTTTCCAGGGATGTAAACCATTAATTCGAATTATTTTAAATGTTCAAATAATACAAATGTCCCCTGGTATATCCATGTCCCTATTTATCAGACATAGGGGACATTTTTGTTGGGCATTTTGGATTTGTTGAAATTTCATTTATCTAGAAATCCTATAATTCATTAAGTGGGTGGGGTTTTCTTCTTCTCCCCATTTCATATTGATGCATAGATGATGATGATGATGCAAACACATTACTAGCCTATGACTCTTACTAGGGTTGTGACAATATGGCCATGAACTTGTGCGTTTGATCTCCATCTTGAAAGCACCGGCATGATCTCTATCGTCACCGGCATGACACCATGAACTCCATCAACGTGTCGCCATCGGGGTTGTCGCGCCCACCATGCTTCTACTACTATTGCTACCGTTTAGCGATAAAGTAAAGCATTACATAGCACTTAAAGATTGACACGCATGTCATACAATAATTAAAGACAACCCTAGGGCTCCTGCCGGTTTCCGTACTCATCGACATGCAAGTCGTGATATTATATACATCACATGATCATCTCATACATCACATATATCACATAATGTAATTGGCCATATCACATCACAACATACCCTGCAAAAACAAGTTATACGTCCTCTAATTGTTCTTACATGTTTTACGTGGCTACTACGGGTATCTAGCAAGAACAATTCTCATCTACGCAAAAACCACAACGGTGATACATTAGTTGCTTTTCAACCTTCTCAAGGACTGCCTTTGTCGAATCCGATCCAACTAAAGTGAGAGAAACTGGCACCCGCAAGCCATCTATGCAACAAGTTGCAGTTGAGGGAATCGCTCTCTCGTAATCATACGAGTAATGTTGGTCCGGGCCACTTCATCCCACAATACCGCTGAACCAAAACACGACCAAGGGAGGAAGCAATCTAAGCATCAACGCCCACAAACTCTTTGTGTTCTACTCGAGATCTCATCTACACATAGACCTAGCTCATGATGCCACTGTTGGGGAATGTTGCATGGAAAACAAAAAATTTCCTACGCACATGCAAGATCTATCCATGGTGATGAGAATCTATGAGAGGGAGAGTGGCTCTACGTACCCTTATAGATCGCTAAGCGGGAAGCGTTAAGAAACGCGGTTGGTGTAGTTAAACGTCTTCGCGATCCAAATCACGATCCGTCCCGCGATCCAATCACGATCCGTGCCGCGAACTCATCACGATCAATCCCGTGATCTCATCACGATCCGTCTCGCGATCTCGATCACGATCCTTCCGATCTAGTGCCGAACGGACAACACCTCCGCGTTCAGCACACGTACAGCTCGATGACGATCTCCGCCTTCTTGATCCAGCAAGAGGGAGCGAAGAGGTAGAAGAGTTCTCCGGCAGCGTGACGGTGCTCTGGCGATGGTGGTGGAGCTATTCCGGCAGGGCTTCGCCTAAGCACTGCAGAAATCCAATCTAGAGGAGAAACTATGCACTGGAGGAACGGGCAACACCTAGCTAAAAAACTAGTGCAAAAACCCTAAAACCACCAATATATATAGGAGGAAGAGAGGAGGAGGCTTGGCCCAAGGGCCAAGCCTGCAAGGAGGAGGCCGAACCAGGTGGGAGAGGTGGAATCCACATCCAATCCTAGTAGGACTAGGATTCATCCTATTTTTGCCTTTTTCCACTTTTTCTCTTTGGGCTTTCTTTCCCTAGTCGCATGGGCTTTGTGTGGGACTTCCACCAGCCCACTAAGGGCTGGTATTCACTCTCCCACAGCCCATGTAGCCTCTTGGATCGAAATACCCCTCCCGATGGTCTCCCGGTACACTAGCGGCACTCCCGGTACACTACCGATGAGCCCGAAACTTTTCCGGCGACCAAAATAGGACTTTCTATATATCAATATTTACCTCCGGACCATTCCGGAGCTCCTCGTGACGTCCGTAATCTCCGGGACTCCGAACAATCTTCGTCACCACCATGCATAACTCTATACTACCGAAACGTCACCAAACCTTAAGTGTGCAGACCCTGCGGGTTCGAGAACTATGTAGACATGACTGAGACACCTCTACGGTTAATAACCAATAGCAGGACCTAGATGACCATATTGGTTCCTACATATTCTACGAAGATCTTTATCGGTCGAACCTCTATGTCAAGGATTCAGTTAATCCCATATGATGTTCCCTTTGTTCTTGGGTATGTTACTTGCCCGAGATTTGATCGTCGGTATCTCCATACGTAGTTCAACCTCGTTACCGGCAAGTCTATTTACTCGTTCCGTAATACAAGATCCCGTGACTAACACTTAGTCACATTGCTTGCAAGGCTCATTGTGATGTTGCATTACCGAGTGGGCCCTGAGATACCTCTCTGTCATACGGAGTAACAAATCCCAGTCTTGATCCATGCTAACCCAACAGACACCCTCGGAGATACCTGTAGAGCACCTTTATAGTCACCCAGTTACGTTGTGACGTTTGATACACACAAGGCACTCCTCCGGTGTCCGTGAGTTGCATGATCTCATGGTCATAGGAACATACACTTGACATGCAGAAAACAGTAGCAATAAACTGACACGATCGTATGCTACGTTTGTAGTTTGGGTCTTGTCCATCACATCATTCTCCTAATGATGTGATCCCATTGTCAAATGACATCTCATGTCCATGGCTAGGAAACCTTAACCATCTTTTGATCAACGAGCTAGTCTATTAGAGGCATACTAGGGACATGGTTTTGTCTATGTATCCACACATGCATCTAAGTCTCCGGTCAATACAATTATAATATGGATAATAAACGATTATCATGAACAAGAAAATATGATAATAACTAATTTATTATTGCCTCTAGGGCATATTTCCAACAAAGCACTCATAAGTCAAGCAACATTCAGATTTTTCGCTTTTTTCAGTTTCTCACTAACTGCGATAGCCTAAGACAACATCCTTGCAAACCTGGCTAGGGAAGTTATCTTTTCTAACCTAGTGAAGTAGTTACCATAGTATCCGCAAAAAAAACAAGTAGTTCCCATAGTGTGTAGAATCATATTCGGCATCTTTGAACATGCATCACTAAAAAGTTAGGAGAGCATCCGCAACAAAACTCAAGAGGGATCCGATCCCAAATCCACTCGGGCCCATGAATCGAGAAAACATAATTATTAGTCCAAATCAATATTTGGAACATGGGGAAGACTCTTCCTTCCTTACCTATCTCACATTAGCCTCAGTAGTGTGAGCTCTAAGCTACCTATCTCATATGGTTGGTCATAGCAGTACCATATTTTAGAAATTAAATGCAATTGAATGTTGAAGCTTGGAAGAAAAAATAATGACTTGTCTTGATTCTTTTTCTCTGGTGGCCAATATTGATGAGCAGAGAGCACGTGATTGGTCACTTCACTCCTCGGTGAAGTTCTATGTTTTTTCCCTAAATATCATTTTGCGTATTTTTCCTGAGGAAGATAAATGCGGGCTATGCACCCAACCTTATATCAATTATTTAACAATGTCAAGAAAAGCAGTGCCTCCTCGATTCGTAAGATTTTTGAAACGCAGGAATAGAAAAAGTATAGGGTTGGAGTGGCATGTCCATTTGAACCCTATAGGATTAGCAAGGAGTGTTTGATGCCACAGGAAAAACAAAGGAATTGTAAGAACAGGTTGGAATGGATGTTAGATGTTTTATGAATTGTAGTACAAGATATCCATAGGAAAAAATCGTATGGGATCCAATCCAATGAATCAAAGGACCAATATAGGAAAAAAAATCCTAAGAATCTCAATCCTTCAAAAGCCATATAGAATTCCTTTGACTCAAAGGAGCCCTAAAGTATCCATGACGGGCGAATTGGCTTACGAAGGCCAAGGCCTTCCACATCGAACTTGAGATTTTTTTGATTAAAAAAAATTATTTATAGTATTTATGATGCATGAAAAAATATACGAAAAATCCGACATTCTAGTTAGAATGTTGTGTTGTGCTGCAAAGTTTGAAGTTCCTATGTTGTTCTATATGGGAGAAACAAAAAAAAATTCGCACGAGTCGCGATTTAGAATTGGATGGCTAAATAAGGGGGTGCCCAGGAGCCTAAGCTCTACAATATGTTTTCGCACACCAAAGGCTTCTGCATCAACTTCATCGACTCCGAGTACAACTTCGGTCCTGCAGCCTGGGCTTTCTGGGCAGCGCTGTCGGCTTCTGCTTCGAGGGAATCTCGGACGGTCTACCACCATCAGATAGCCACGTAGACGATGTCGCACAGGACATTGCTGCTGGCCAGGCTCAACAGCAGCACGCCTGTGAGTTGCGTCATGAGCATCGCATACAGGGTTGCCGTGGAGATGGGCGTCACAGCCTTGGTCTTCTGGACTGCAAGTGAGGGTAGAAGACATTCTCGTATACGATTACGCTTTTCTTCCTTTTGAATAGTTCGAGTGAGGAAGAGACCGAATCAGCAAGAAGAAAGAAAATCTAAATTAATTGCCAACAACTACAACAGGTTTGATAGCCAACTGCATTCTAACATCCTGAATCTCTTTAGTTTATGACTCTATATTGCTGATAAGTTCGCGAGCTTGATTGCCTCCCGCATCACGCACGTCTAAACACAGTTGTCGCCTGCCACTGGTCCATGCTCCTCGACAATGCCACATTTCTCGTTGGTGCAGGATTTCAAGGCAACAAGTATATATGAGCAATTGCGTACATTTTGACATAAACGATATGCACTGGAACCAGCCAAGGAAGCCATGTATCGACAAATGACATGAGCTTGCATTTCAAAAGGATACAGTTGTCCTTACAGAATTTTTGAAGGGCATGCCATTTTGGTGATTCCACACCCAACAAGAACGAACAAGCATGAAGCCTGGAGCCGCCGAAGCATGAACCATAGTTACCGCGGCCAGGAGTTTACGCTAGAAGACATTGGCACTGATCAGTGAGTTCCCGATGGCTCTCAAGCACATGACATGTTATTGTTTTTGTCCCGTTCAAATCATGGTTAGAAACAGGAAGACGAACTTTCAAGCCCCCTTGATATTTGCCATATGCTGCCTTTTATAGCATACCTTGGCCTGGTACATGTGTACTATGATATTGCACTAAAGAAAGGCAATTAAACAATCGAAAACAGAAATGAATATGAGTACATTTTTTGTCCCTCAAGTTTATCGATGGTTTAGAAATGGTCCCTCAACTTTAAAACTGAAAAAATCTAATCCCTCCACTATCAAACCGTATACATTCGTCACTTAGGCAAATCCGGATGGTTTTAGGCTGACGTGTCAGTGCCACGCCATACAGATAGGTTCATATATCCACCTCTCTCACACACTCTCTCTCTCCCATGCACTATGCCAGTCCATTCCCGTGCCCCACTGCCTGTGCCCGTGCCACCACCGGCCAGGATGAGGCTCTCCACTCCCTGTGCCCGTGCCACCACCGGCCAGGATGAGGCTCTCCACTCCCTGTGTCCGTGCCACCACCGGCCAGGATGAAGCTCGCGAGCCACCGGACCTGCCACCCTCAAGGATGAGGCAGGCACCACCACCACGACCACATGATGGGACTGCTGAGCAGTGAGCACACTCGTTGCCCATCGCGGCGGATTCCTTGTGGACGCACCGCCACTGTAGGAACTTGCACGCACCATGCGGCGATCCTGACCACGCGCGCTGATGCCATTGGTAGAAGACGACAACTAGGCCGACGCGCGCATGAACGTATCTTCTTAGGACGAGGAAGGAGTGCCGTTGTGTTCAACGCCGCCAGAACGCCGTAGTGCACCCGAGCGCAGCGGGACATCGATTATGTCACCGTCCTCTTGGTCCAACCTGTTGGCACTGCCTCCTCGCAACGCTGATTCTTGCTCCCTCTCCACCTGCACGCAACTCGGCCATCTTACTCGCAGAGCTTTGACGCATCCATTTAACTAACATGCCCGACTAATCTCCTACATGCACGAGGCTAACTAGCTGCAGCCCCACCAGCTAGTCGGAAGTACGTGTTGATGTATTATGACAAGATTAATGCTAACAATCACCTCTCTAATCTTGTCATGCCAACTCGCCAAATCGTTATGCGGATTGCCCACAACACCACCAAGGTCGATGCCGTCGCAGCACCGGTCACCGCCACCATCTCCATTTAGTCATGCTCGACGCCGTCGCAACGCCCATCATCACGTCCTGTTGCCGCACATGACGGCCACCTCTTGACATGGACGACGCCATCGCGACGCCGATCATGACGCCCTCATTATCTTGCGGCATCGCATCGCAAACACATGTTCGCCACTGATGCCACAACTTGCCGGTGACTCGCCTCCATGTTGTCACCGATGACGCACATTGTCGACGACTCAGACATGGAACTCCATATGCCAATTGCCTCCACTCCATGGCCATCACCTCCTTTCCTTTGGTGACGCAACTTACCGGACGACATAACTCTCTCCATCGCTTGTGACGTAGCTTGACAAGGATGAAGACACGCACCGGCCGCTAGCAGCATCACGCCGTCAACGGCATCCACCTTGTGCCAACGAATTCCACCTCACATGGAGTCCGCCACGCAGCCATCATCCTCTCGGAGCGACAAGGCTCTGGTACCAATAGTTGGTGCCGCCTCCTTGCAGTGCCGATTCTTCTTCCTCTTGGCTGCTTCTCACAGCTCTCGCTTCTCTCGATCTCTATAATCTCTGGTGGCACTTTCTAACACACACACAATGGAGAAAAACTCACACGTACACACACACTTCACCAGGGAGAACACTAGCTTTGCCTTATCTCCCGGTGGAACACATATGCTACATCTTTTCTCCTCAGCCCTCTCGGCCTCTTCTATTACTCAATACAAAGTATATATACACACAGCCAACACCAGTGTCATCTAAACTCACGCCTTTACACTCATGCCATTACTTTGACCCACTAACTAACTCCCTAGCCAGCATGCACACACGCACACCACTTCTGCCATGCATGCACATACAAAGGCCAGCCACACACATTGGCTTGATCCACTTAACTGACTAACAGCACACACGTCCTGGCTTGAGTCTCTTCCAAGTTTCTGCATGCCACTATCTGAACTAGCGCATACCACAACAAATGCATCCGATTCTTGCTCCCTCTCCACCTGCACGCAACTCGGCCATCTTACTCGCAGAGCTTTAACGCATGCATCTAACTAACATGTCTGACTAATCTCCTACATGCACGAGGCTAACTAGCTGGAACCTCACCAACTACTCGAAAGTACATGGTGATGTATTATGACAAGATTAATGCTAAAACAACCTTCATGGTGATCATGGTGATTTGCTGCCCCGACGAGTTTGTCATACCCACGATTTGATCGTGAGAACTTCACGGTCTGAAAGGCCTAGATGAAGTGTGGTCTTTGCACTAACGTGTTTTGGGATGCAGTCGATCCAAAAGGCGATGCTTTCAAGAAGGAGGGAGCCGAGCACCCGAAGGATAGGCAGGCGGCGTCGGTAATTTATTCGGTGATGCCGATGGATGTGCTCCAACACCTAATGGTCAAACAATCGATGAAAGAGGCGTGGGACACCTTGAAGCTCATGTTCGAGGGACACACACGCGTCAAGCAAGCCAATCTCCAAACTATCTTAAGGAACTATGAGACTTTGGTCATGGGCGACAATGAGTCCGCGGACGCATTCGCTTCACGGGTAGCTACTAACGTCAATCGAATCCGCGCACTTGGAGAAAAACTAACGGAGGCCTCGGTTGTCCGCCGCTTCTTGCGCGCGGCTCCTCCCCGATACCTGCAAATTCTCATGGCGATCGAGCAGTGCATCGATCTCGGGACCCTTTCCATTGATGATCTCGTCGGACGCTACAAGGCTCACGACAAGCGTATGTGATACAGTCTTGTGGACGGGAGGAATGATGAGCTTGTCATGCTCATGCGGGCTCAGTGGCAGGCGGTAGACTCAAGGAGAGAAGGTGAGAGCTCAAGCATTTACACTCGCCAAGATCATGTGCCAAACGAACAAAGTCAGAAGAACGCCCAGTGATGACGCAGCGAAGAAGAAGAAGAACAAGTTCGACAAGCGCAAGATCAAGTGTCACAATTGTGACATCATGGGGCACTTAAAATCAGAGTGCAAGAATCCCCGAAGGAGAAGGCACTCATGGCCTAGCAAGAAGATGAAGGTAACATGATGTTGATGTGTGAACTCGTGGACGAGGAGGATCCAGTTTTTCAAGTGCCGGCTAAAGAAATTGTCGTGCTCCGTGAAGAAAAAGTTTGCTCTCAAGATCATGGTTCGGAAACTCGTATCGATGCTACGGATGCGGGAAATAAGTGTTATCTTTGGTGGAGCGAAGGAAGCAATCATCGTGTGCGTTCGGTCGTGGAGAAGCAGCTTTGTTACAGACATGAGGGTGATTTCAAAACTCGTGTTGAAGATACGGACACGAGACATAAATCTGAAATTTATGTCGATGCTACGAACATGAATGTCAATTCGAGCGTACGTGGCGCCTAAAGACCGCGAATCAACGTATGTTGATGCAAAAGTGGACACGTGTGCATCAGGCTTATCACGCTATCCAGTAACAGACGGACGTGGTGTCACGCTGAGTAGGCCAAAAGCACCGGCCGCAAACACCAGAGATGGGTGTGTCGTGCAAAGTCAACATGCCTCGTGCCCAGCAGCTAGCGGTGCATAAGGGGGCTCCAAGGCAACCCCGTGTGGTGTCCCAACAACAACGGAAGAGCCGCATGGTGAGCTACATACCAGTTCAATAGGAGGGTTGGGTGGCTCACGTGGCTTACGTGGTGAGCTTGGACCGCCACTACGTGAGTGGCCATTGACGCCTACGGCCGGACTCTTCGCCAACGGCTAAATGTCGGGGCCGTCGGCTTAGGTGCCCCAGCTCGGCGGTCCAGCCAACGGGCCGTCGGTGTCCGGAAACCGTCGGCGTAGGCCCCTCGGCATAAAAAGACCGTCGGGTAGACCCACCTTTGGCCGAGGGCCGTCGTCGGCGTAACGGCAGCCATCAGCGTAGACCTGACAAGTGGCCTAGCTGGTCGACGCGTCGTGACGGCGTCAGCCCAGCTAGAGCCTATGCCGACGGCCTCGACTTTTGGCCGTCGGCGTAGGTTCTTTTTTTGTTTTCTTTTTAATTTCCTCTTCTAATGCATAAAATCTTATACATTATTTTATATTACTAATACATAAAATAATATATTGGAAAATGGGATTGTAATCTATATCATTTCATTTCATTTCAACCCTCGGTATACGTACGACTCTTTTGTGTGCCTACTAATACATAAAATAATATATTACTAAATTATAATATGTATGGTACTAAATTTAAATATATTATCCTACTATTACTATATTAATAATATGTATGCTCCAAGTTGAACCTCGTACGGTGAAAGCTATAAGAGTAGACCATCCCCCCTCCCCCCCCCCCCCCGCGCTCCCGGACTAGGGTTTCTGTGAAGAAAGACCGCCGGAGAGCCGTAGTCCCGCATGAACTTGGATGTGTTTCTAGGGTATTTGTCCAAGTGTGGTGTAACATACATATATAGATGCAATGTCTAGCTCCTTGGTGTGACCATCTTCACATTCATGTGATAACATTCTCCAAAGTCATGGACATGTAGGCGGAATACACCCGTTTGCGGGTATACCGGGGGCTACGAAAGGTTACAAGGTTCCAACCTTGTTTTCCAAGTAGTTATGTCCTAAACAAACCTCAACAAACCAAGCCCCCCTCCGGGGGCTACGAAAGTACATTGTTGGAACATCGTGCGGAGAAAGCTATAGGGGTAGACCGCCAGGCCCCCCTCCGGAGCAGGATGTCACAGGTGAATAATGTGGTGAAATGTGTCCAACCTTGGTTTTCCATGTACATATGTGCTAAACAAACAAAGATAGAAAAAACAAGTCCATTGGTCAACACTCGTACGGAGAAATTTATAGGGGTAGATCTGTGGGGCCCCCTATCTAGGGTATCGGAGGTGAATGACCACCGGAGCGTCGGAATCCCACAAAAACTTGCATATGGACCTAGGTTATGCATACAAGTGTGATGTAATGTTGGTAGATGGCATATCTAGGTCATGTGTCTGACGTCGTTCACAGACATGGGCTAACACTTAGTAAAATCCTGGATCTGTGTGTGGAAACTTCAGGTACGGGTCAACCGATGTGAACAATGTGGTGAAATGTGTCCAACCTTGGTTTTACATGTACATATGTGCTAAAAAAACATAGATAGGGAATAAAGCTCCATTGGTCAACACTCATACGAAGAAATTTATAGGGTTAGATCGACGGGTCCCCCCGATCTAGGGTTTCGGAGGTGAATGACCACCGGAGCGTCGGAATCACTCGAAAACCTGCATGTGGACCTAGGTTATGTGTAGAAGTGTGATATAATGTTGGTAGATGGCATATCTAGGTCTTGTGTCTGACGTTGTTCACGGACATGGGCTAACACTTAGTAAAATCCTGGATCTGTATGTGGAAACTCCCGGTACGGGTCAACCGGTGTGAATAATGTGGTGAAATGTGTCCAACCTTGGTTTTCCATGTACATATGTGCTAAATAAACAAAGATAGAGAAAAAACAACTCCATTGATCAACACTCGTACGGAGAAATTTATAGGGGTAGATCAGCGGGTCCCCCTGATCTAGGGTTTCGGAGCTGAATGACCACCGGAGCGTCGGAATCACTCGAAAACCTGCATGTGGACCTAGGTTATGTGTAGAAGTGTGATGTAATGTTGGTAGATGGCATATCTAGGTCATGTGCCTGAAGTTATTCATGGACATGGGCTAACACTTACTAAAATCTTGGATCTGTATGTGGAAACTCCTGGTACAGGTCAACCGATGTGAATAATGTGGTGAAATGTGTCCAACCTTCGTTTCCACGTACATATATGCTAAACGAACATAGATAGAGAAAAAAACTCCATTGGTCAACATTCGTATAGAGAAATTTATAGGGGTAGATTTGCGGGTCCCCTCGATGTAGGGTTTTGGAGGTGAATGACCACCGGAGCGTCGAAATCACTCGAAAACCTGCATGTGGATCTAGGTTATGTGTAGAAGTGTGATGTAATATTGGTAGATGGCATATCTAGGTCATGTGTGTAACGTTGTTCACGGACATGGGCTAACACTTAGTAAAATCGTGGATCTGTGTGTGGAAACTCCCGGTACGGGTCAATCGATGTGAATAATGTGGTGAAATGTGTCCAACCTTGGTTTTCCATATACATATGTGCTCAATAAACATAGATAGAGAAAAAAAACTCCATTGGTCAACACTCGTATGGAGAAATTTATAGGGGTAGATCTGCGGGTCCCCCTGATCTAGGGTTTCGGAGGTGAATGACCGTCGGAGCGCCGGAATCACTGGAAAACCTGCATGTGTCCCTAACATATGTGTAGAAGTGTGATGTAATGTTGGTAGATGGCATATATAGGTCATGTGTCGGACGTTGTTCACAGACATGGGCTAACACTTAGTAAAATCCTCGATCTATATGTGGAAACTCCCGGTACGGGTCAATCGGTGTGAATAATATGGTGAAATGTGTCCAACCTTGGATTTCCATGTACATATGTGCTAACCAAACATAGATAGAGAAAAAAACTCCATTGGTCAACACTCATACGGAGAAATTTATAGGGGTAGATCTGCGGGTCCCCCCGATCTAGGGTTTCGGAGGTGAATGGCCACCGGAGCGTCGGAATCACTCGAAAACCTGCATGTGGACCTAGGTTATGTGTACAAGTGTGATGTAATGTTGGTAGATGGCATATCTAGGTCATGTGTCTGACGTTATTCACGGACATGGGCTAACACTTAGTAAAATCCTGGATCTATGTGTGGAAACTCCCGGTACGGGTCAATCGATGTGAATAATGTGGTCAAATGTGTCCAACCTTGGTTTTCCATATACATATGTGCTAAATAAACATAGATAGAGAAAAAAACTCCATTGGTCAACACTCGTATGGAGAAATTTATAGGGGTTGATCTGTGGGTCCCCCTGATCTAGGGTTTCGGAGGTGAATGACCGTCGGAGCGCCGAAATCACTGGAAAACCTGCATGTGTCCCTAACATATGTGTAGAAGTGTGATGTAATGTTGGTAGATGGCATATATAGGTCATGTGTCGGACGTTGTTCACAGACATGGGCTAACACTTAGTAAAATCCTTGATCTATATGTGGAAACTCCCGGTACGGGTCAACCGGTGTGAATAATATGGTGAAATGTGTCCAACCTTGGATTTCCATGTACATATGTGCTAAACAAACATAGATAGAGAGGAAAACTCCATTGGTCAACACTCATATGGAGAAATTTATAGGGGTAGATCTGCGGGTCCCCCCGATCTAGGGTTTCGGAGGTGAATGACCACCGGAGCGTCGGAATCACTCGAAAACCTGCATGTGGACCTAGATTATGTGTAGAAGTGTGATGTAATGTTGGTAGATGGCATATCTAGGTCATGTGTCTAACGTTGTTCACGGACATGGGCTAACACTTAGTAAAATCCTGGATCTGTATGTGGAAATTCCCGGTACGGGTCAACCGGTGTGAATAATGTGGTGAAATGTGTCCAACCTTGGTTTTCCATGTACATATGTGCTAAAGAAACATAGATAGAGAAAAAAAAATCAATTTATCAACACTCGTACGGAGAAATTTATAGGGGTAGATCTATGGGTCCCCCGATCTACGGTTTCAGAGGTGAATGACCACCGGAGCGTCGGAATCACTCGAAAACCTGCATGTGGAGCTAGGTTATGTGTAGAAGTGTGATGTAATATTGGTAGATGGCATATCTAGGTCATGTGCGTAACGTTGTTCACGGACATGCGCTAACACTTAGTAAAATCCTGGATATATATGTGGAAACTCCTGGTAAGGGTCAACCGTGTGAATAATGTGGTGAAATGTGTCCAACCTTGGTTTTCCATATACATACGTGCTAAATAAACATATAGAGAGAAAAAAACTCCATTGTTCAACACTCGTACGGAGAAATTTATAGGGGTAGATTTGCGGGTCCCCCTGATCTAGGGTTTCGGAGGTGAATGACCGTCGGAGCGCCGGAATCATTGGAATACCTGCATGTGTCCCTAACATATGTGTAGAAGTGTGATGTAATGTTGGTAGATGGCATATATAGGTCATGTGTCGGACGTTGTTCACAGACATGGGCTAACACTTAGTAAAATCCTCGATCTGTATGTGGAAATTCCCTGTACGGGTCTACCGGTGTGAATAATATAGTGAAATGTGTCCAACCTTGGATTTCCATGTACATATGTGCTAAACAAACATAGATAGAGAAAGAATTTCATTGCTCAACCCTCGTACGGAGAAATTTATAGGGGTAGATCTGCGGGTCCCCCCGCTCTAGGGTTTCGGAGGTGAATGACCGTCGGAGCGCCGAAATTGGCCCAACCTTGGTTTTCCATTACATATGTGCTAAACAAACATACATAGAGAGAAAAATTCCATTGGTCCACCCTCGTACAGAGAAAGCTATAAGGGTATATAGGCGGGTCCCCCTGATCTAGGGTTTCGCCGGAGGAAGAATCCTGCCGTCGGTGTAAAAAGTTGGCGAATGGTGTAGAATCTATATGCTTGAGAAACTATTACAATGGTGTAAAAAGGTAAAAAAGTAAAAAATATTTTATATGTTTGAAAACATAAAAGAATACAAAAAATGAAAGGATTACAAAAAATAGACCTACGCCGACGGCCTGGCCGTCGGCGTAGGTCCGCGCCTCCTAAATTCGGACACAACCGCTCCGGCCGTTATCCAAATCCCCACCCCCACCCCACTCCCCCGTGCCCCCGAACCCGCCGCCGCCGGACAGACCTCGCCGCCAAAGGCCACCCTCCCACCAGCCAGACCCCGTCGCCGCCGTCCACCCCTCCCGCCACCGCCCCGACCGAGCTCCCTCCCCGACGGCCACCCCACCCGTCCACGCCCGTCGTCGCCCCTCTCGCCGCCCCTCCCGCAGCCGCCGACGCACGCCGTCGGCCGCCCCTCCCGTAGCCGTCCCGGCCCAATGCCGCCCACGCCCGCCGTTGCCTCCCGAGTTTGCTCCCCCGCCTCCCCGAGCTCGAGGCCGCCCACGCCCGAGGCCGCCTCCCCAGCAGCTACCCCGCCTCCGACCCGCCTCCCCGACGCCACACTCTGGCCTCCTCCCTCCTCGGTGAGCTGCACTCGACCTCTTTTTTTTGCAAAAACCATGTTCATCACAGTAGAGATTAGTTTAGGGGTTAGTTTTGGATTAAGTTGCTCCCCCCCCCACTCTCTTCTCCATTTTTTAGATTTTTTGTTTTAAAATCCATAGATAAATACATATTTTGTTTTGACATGATATTGTACTAAGATAATTTTAATTACAAATTCATTGTCAAAAATCATATCGGATCATACAAATATTCGTTTTAGGGGTTTCAAAAAGAAAAATGTTAAGCAAAATGAATTATAATTGTAATAATATTAAGGTTGATCAGAAAAGACAAGACCAAAAAGATAAAAAATTTCGGTTTGATCACATGTTCCCTATCTAATTACAGACTATCTCGAAGCCGCCATCATCGACCACGCTTCGAGGGTGAGAATTCGTTCTCCCCTCTCGTGTACCTAGGTTTATTTTCGTGTCTAGATCACCAAGTCAAGTCGCGTCACCTAGGCGTAATCCCAACTGTAAGCGTTATGCGGATAAATATGCATTAGTGGTCTCGCATATTTTGAACCGTAACGCTTATGACTTTTATCGGGCAGTCGACGGATTCGTAGTTGGGTATGGTTCTCGCTAGCTCTTCCTCGATCCGAGACAGGATTTCGGCGGCGCCTCCTCGTTGTTCTCCAGATGCACATTCTCTCGGCTTTTTGTCGAGACATGTATCGGGAGAGCAGTGGGGAGGTGGTGCCGAAATTCTGCTCGGATCGGGGTAGAGCCAGGGAGAACTTACCCAATCTACGGATCCGGCGGCTGGTTAGGACCCACTTTCCTATTAGACATGTAGGTTGATGCATGCGTAAAAAATGAAGCATTTTAATCTCCTGTTTGATATGAAATGCTATGTTTGTTGTTTGGCTCTCAATAAAGCAGAAGAGGATGACTGATAATGGGTGGATGTATAGTGGCCGTACTAGTGATGTTGACAGAACAGATGAGTGGGCATGGAGGACCGAAATGGTAGTGCAGGAGATAGCCCGTGGTCCAAAGACACTTGATCCCCGTTGCCCTTGCGCCTGTTGTAGGAACCGTCAGCACACTAAAAAGGAGATTATCAAACAACACCTTTGGGCTTCTGGGTAAATGTCGGGCTTCGTGACGACGGTCGACTTTACTCAGAACGAACGAGACAGAGGTGACGTGGTGTGGCAGCCGATCGATGGCATAGAGTACGATGGCATGCGAAACTTGCTGGAGGATTTCCGTGATGCCATGCCGGAGTCTCCACCTTCTGTTGAACCAGAGAGACCGCCGGAACCGGAGCAACTGCCTGAACCACAGGATCCCGAGCCATCCGCTAAGGCGTTTTGTGATATGATGGAATTGGCTAAGAGGCCTCTGTACCCGGGTGCAAATGTTTCTTAGCTCGATACCATCTCGCAAGCACTAGCCACAAAGCTACAGTTCAACATGACCCATTCATGCTTTGAAGCCAATCTGGTAAAACATGGTAACACGTTGCCCGAAGGGCATTGTCTGCCTAAAACCTTGTACAAATGCAAGAAAATCACGCGAGCGCTCAGCATTGACTACACAAAGATAGATTGTTGTCCAAAAGGTTGCCTTCTGTTTTGGAAACAGTTTGCAAATGACAAGTATTGTAGCTTGTGTGGGGCCTCTAGTTACCTTGAGTCCAAGGGAGCCGATGGTGAGCCCAAGGTGCACACAAAGATCCCCGCTTCGATTCTTTGTTATCTCCCATTCAGAAAAAGAATCCAGCGGATTTACATGACCTTGGAGTCTGCCAAACAAACGATGTGGCACAAGGACGGGAAGAGATACCCTAATGAGCACGGACGGGAAACAATGGGACATCCATCTGATGGGAGGGCATGGAAGAAGTTCGACGAAGACCACCCCGATCTGGCAACAGAGGCCCGACACTACAGAATTGCCATATCTTTGGATGGATCCAATCCATATGGCATGTCGAGTTCCTCGTACAACTGTTGGCCGGTGTTTGTTATTCCGCTCAATCTCCCTCCCCCAGCCCTAATGCAAAGGAATACCATATTCTTGACGCTCATCATTCCAGGGCCTAACTTCCCGGGGAAGAATTTGGGTGTCTACATGCAGCCGCTTGTGGATGATCTGAACCACTCTTGGCACCACCCAACGTTGACATACGACCGTGCATCAAAGAAAAACTTCTTCATGGAAGTTTGGTAACAATATTCCATGCACGACATGCCTGGGTACGCCCTATTCTGCGGCCACTATACATCTGGTAAGTGGCCATGCCCAGTGTGCAGGCAACTACTTGAGTTCCTTTGGCTAAAAGCGGGTAAAAAATATTCCGCCTTTGACACGCATCGGCCGTTCCTGAAAAGAGATCATTCGTTCAGATAGTACATAAGGAACTTCAAGAAGGGCAAAGTTGTTCCTGGAGAAATACAGATACCAATGTTCGATGGTGCAGCTGTTAAGGCCGAGCTAGCTGCTCTCGTGCATACTGAATCCGGTGTCCCAGTATTTGACAGATATGGTAAGGAGCACAAGTGGACTCACGAGGCAGGCATAACGAAGCTCGACTATTACCACGAATTAGCACTTCCCCATAACATGGATGTGATGCACACCGAAAAGAATGTCGCAGAGTCCCTCTTTAACACAATCCTGAACATTCCTAAGAAAAAAGATAATGTCAAGGCTAGAGTTGAAGTTAAGGAGCTATGTAATAGGCTGAGACAACACATGCAACCTCCTCAAGGCAAACGAAAAGGGTGGTTGAATCCGCATTCGCAGTTTGTGCTTGATAAGGAAGAAAAGAAGGAGTCATTCACGTGGCTGAAAAACGTCGTGATGTTTCCTGATGGTTATTGTTCGAATATAAGCAAGGGAGTCAATATTAAGAAGGGAAAATTCACTGGGATGAAGAGTCACAACTATCATATATGGATTGAGCGGTTGATGCCGATGATGCTTCGAGGTTATCTCCCTGAGCATATCTGGCGAGTGCTTGCGGAGTTGAGCCATTTCTTCCGCACGGTCTGTGCTAAGCAGATATGTCCCCTGATGATTGAGAAGCTGCATGATCTAGTGCCGGAGTTGCTATGCAAGTTAGAGAAGATATTTCCGCCAGGCTTCTTTACTCCAATGCTATATCTCATTGTGCATCTCGCGAACAAGGCACTCTTGGGTGGGCCGGTGCAGTTTCGTTGGCAGTTTTGTATTGAGAGAGAGTTCAAGTATATTCGGCTCAAATGTGGAAATAAAAATAAGATTGAAGCATGCATAGCTGAGGCAACTATCCTCCAAGAGATTGCAAATGCCACGACAGCGTACTATGCCAATGAAGTTCTCACTATGCATAACCAGGTACCTCGGTACAATGTCGACGAGCCCAAGCGTGACCCCAAGCTCCTCCTCTTCAAGTTTCCAGGTGGCAAGGCCGGTGGCGCAAAACCTCATACCTTGTCCAACCAATATAAGGAGTGCATAATGCTCTATGTGCTTATGAACATGGGGGAAGTGGTGGACAACCAGAAGAAAGAGAGCGGGGAGGAGGAGCAGGAAGAGGAGGTGGTGCCCAGTTTCCTTAGGTAAAATGGCGACTTAATTACTTTGCAACTAGTAACTCGGTTTCGTTCTAATACGTATTTTCTCCTTCTAGACAATTCGTGAATGAGGTGTGGCCGGGACCAACGGATCCCGATGCTGTGCAGTTAGATGCTCTTCTGAAGGGGGTGCCTCGGGAAGAAGTTTCATGTCATGGTTCATGGGAAAGGTAATTCGTAACCTATCCCTCTTAATTACCTGGAAACTTGGCCCTCTTATTACACGTAACTAATGCACGATTCGTACTAAACTTGTAGGGAGATGATCCCACAGTGATGATGTCGGATGAGTTGAGATGTGTCTCCTAGGGTTTTAACAGTAAAGCCAACATGTATGAGAAGTATGATGTGAATGGGTATCGCTTCCATACAGAGGGACACCAAAATAGTCGTCCGGGTGCAAAAACTATAAATATCGGGGTCTTCACCAAGGGACAAGATGACTTTGATTACTATGGAAGGTTGCGGAATGTATACGAGCTGACGTTCAACAATGAGCCCGTAGAACTCAAGCTCGTTGTGTTCAGATGCCACTGGTTCGATCCACGCGATGGACAGAGAAATATCCCTTCCATTGGGTTAGTTGAAGTTAGGCCTTCAACCACCTATAGCAGATCCGATGTCTTTGTTGTGGCTCACCAAGCCAAGCAAGTTTATTACTTGCCCTACCCATGCCAGAAAGAATACCTCCAGGACTGGGAAGTCGTGTACCAAGTATCACCATATGGTAAGCTACCCATGCCCTCCGAGTACGATTACAACAACATTAAGCCTCAAACATACGAGGGAATTTTCTATCAAGAGCAAGAGAACTTTGGGGACTTTGGCTTAGAAGGTCTTGAGGACCTCGAGAACGATGCACACACCCGTGGTGAGATAGTCACAGATCTAAGTGACATAGAGATGCTCACGAAGTCACATGACAATGATGAGCCTCCACCGTGCGAGGATCCCGACGCTTTATACGCACATGATAGTGATACTGATGATGGCGATGAGAATGAGCCTGAGAGTGATGATGATGAGTATTAGTATTTATGGTGAAGAACAGATGATGGTGAGGGTCTTTTATGTCTTTATTATGGCTTACTTGCCCAATCACTTGGTGGTTGCTAACTATTGCTCAAACGTGTAGGGAATGGGAGGCTCCGGGACTGGACGTGTAGAATGATATTACTATGTATCTCGATACTATATGTATGTTATTTTGGATGATGATGATGACTGATGCGGATGTGCTATGATGATTTTGATGGTGATGTTATTTTGTATCTTGTCAATGTGCACGTGCTATTTAAATTCCTTGTTACATGACAATGATGAGCCTCCACCGTGCGAGGATCCCGAGGATCCGAAGGATCCAGAGTGATGATGAGATGGTTCAGTTTTTGAAATTGTAGGCTGCTTTCGAGGCGGGCTACAAGGACCACAATGACGCCTATTTGGTGGACCTTGCGGAGTGGAGGCAGAAAGCAGAAGCACATGAGGCGTGGAAAGAGGCAAAAGAAGATGTAAGTTTCAACCTTTCTTTTTGCAAAAGATGATAAGTCTCACTTTGAACCTTTATTTCTGCAATTTCTGACATGTAAACTATCTTGCATGCTCAAGAGAGGGCTCGGACCACGGGAGTGCCGACCGATATACCGCCACGACCTCCTTAACCCGGGCTTAAGCCAGAATTTGTATCGAAGGAAGAGTTCGGCCTGAACTTCCTCTACATCGGCTTAACCCCGGTAAGTGACTTGCCCAATCACTTCTTAACGCTTTCATGTGCCTTGGAGGTTGCTAACTATTGCTCAAACGTGTAGGGAGCGGGAGGCTCCGGGACTGGACCCTTTGGTCGTGCTGCAGCCTCGCCGCCGTTCACACCGGTACACCCCGGCCATGGTGGTGGTGGTGCATCGCGCGAGAGCACACCGGCTCATGGTGGCGCGGGATCACCTGCTTCCGGTGCTGGTTCGACGGCGCCTCCACGCGGTCAGTCGCATGTCCTCACACGCCGAGACATGGGTTTCTTCGGCTCGACTCCCTCTCCGGACGCAATGAGTTGATGATGATGCTACCCCGGACGTGTAGAGGTCTCTTTGTATCGATACGATGTTTCTTCTGTTTGGGTGTTGTTATACTATGTATGCCATAGTATGTATCTTATTTTGGATGTTTGGAAGTTGTTATGCTATGTATGGATACGATGTTTGGATAAATGCTCGTTCTCGATGTGCAAGTGCTATATCAATACCTGTAATGCTCTGTAATGATCTGGGATATAATGTATATTGTTGGAATTTTATATATGCAGGGAAAGAGGTGATACGTCTCCAACATATCTATAATTTTTTATTGTTCCATGCTATTATATTATCAACTTTGTATGTTTTATATCCAGGAATATGATATTTTATATTATTTTGGGACTAACTTATTAATTCAGTGCCCAGTGCCAGTTCCTGTTTTTTCCGTGTTTTTGACCTTTTTTAGATAGGAATATAAAACGGAGTCCAAACGGAATAAAATTTTCGCCATGATTTTTTATGGAAAATATCAAAAATAGCAGAAGGAAAGATAATGGAGAGGCGGCCCGAGGAAGTCACGAGCCTGGGAGGTGCGGCCTCAACCCCTGGGCGCGCCTAGGGGGCTCGTGACCTCCTCGTGGCCCCTCTCGACTTGTTCCCGACGCCACCTGGTCTTATAAATATGGAAACCACCAGAACTAAACCTAGATCGCAAGTTCCGCCGCCGCAAGCCTCCGTAGCCACCACCAATCGGGAGACCGTTCCGACATCCTGTCGGAGGGGAATTCATCTCCGGTGGCCATCTTCATCAACACCATTGCCTCTCCGATGATGCGTGAGTAGTTCACCACAGACCTTCGGGTCCATAGCTAGTAGCTAGATGGCTTCTTCTCTCTCTTTGATGTTCAATACAATGTTCTCCATGATCTTCATGGTGATCTATCCGATGTAATTCTCTTTTGCGGTGTGTTTGTTGAGATCCGATGAATTGTGGATTTATGATGAGATTATGGGTCTCCTCTGATTTATTATATGCATGATTTCATACCCTTGTAAGTCTCTTCGAGTTATGGGTTTCGTTTGGCCAACTTGATCTATAATTCTTGCAATGGGAGAAGTGCTCGGTTTTGGGTTCATACTGTGTGGTGTCCTCACCTAGTGACAGAAGGGGTAGCAAGGCACGCATCGTGTTTTTGCCATCAAGGTTAAGAAGATGGGGTTTATATCATATTGCATAATTCTATCCCTCTACATCATGTCATCTTGCTTAAAGCGTTACTTCGTTTGTTATGAACTTAATACACTAGATGCATGCTGGATAGCGGTCGATGTGTGGAGTAATAGTAGTAGATGCAGAAAGTATCGGTCTACTTGTCTCGGACGTGATGCCTATATTTATGATCATTGCCTTAGATATCGTCATGACTTTGCGCAATTCTATCAATTGCTCAACAGTAATTTGTTCATCCACCGTAATACTTGTATCACGAGAGAAGCCTCTAGTGAACACTATGGCTCCCGGGTCTATTTTACATATTATATATTCAGATCTAAATACAAAAACACCAAAAATACCTTGCTGCAATTTTATTTACTTTTTTATATTTATCTACTATCATTATCAGATCTCACCTTGCAAGTAATCGTAAAGGGATTGACAACCTCTTTATCGCGTTGGGTGCAAGTTTGTTTGTGTTTGTGCAGGTTCCTTGGTGCCTCATCTTGATACTCCTACTGGATTGATACCTTGGTTCTCAAACTGAGGGAAATACTTATCTCTACTTTGCTGCATCACCCTTTCCTCTTCAAGGGAAAAACCAACGCAAGCTCGAGAAGTAGCAGGAAGAATTTTTGGCGCCGTTGCCGGGGAGTATTCAAGTGAAGCATATCTACCAAGTACCTATCGCAAACTCATCTCTTGCATTTACATTATTTGCCATTTGCCTCTTGTTTTCCTCTCCCCCAATTCTAAAACAAAAATTTACAAAAATATTTGCCTTTCTTTATTTGCCTTTTTTGTTCGCCCTTTTCCTTCGCTTGGTTTCTATTTGCTCGTGTGTGATGTCTTATTCATCCTCATGGCCCAACAAAATGATTATGATGTTTACTATAAAAAGTTGGAAGAGATTGAAACTAATATCAAAAGCTTCATGTCTACATAGTTTGATCATAATAGTTATTTTCGTAGAGAACTAAGGGAGCAAAATTCTTTTATGGCATATATGAATAAAGAGGTTAATAATATGGCCAAGGAATTTCTTGCGTTAAATTCTCAATTTACTCGTCTTGAAAAATTGGTAGGCCAGATGTCTGATAAACAAGCTACTTTGGTCAACAAAATGTCTGCTAAACCTGAAATATGTGATGAGAATCACGAAGATCTTAAACTGCTTGATGTGACTCCTATTGAATCCTTGTTTTCTAATGTCAGTCTTAATGATGATGGGGCTGGATGTGAATCCACTTTGGTTGAGAAACACCCCAATGATTCGGAGTCTATTTATTTTGATGCTAAAAATACTAAAAGTGGAGTAGAGGATATCAAAACTTTGAATAGTGATGAAATTACTACTGTTGATCTCAAGGAATTTAATTATGATAGTTGCTCTTTGATTGAATGTATTTCCTTGATGCAATCCATGTTAAACTCTCCACATGCTTATAGCCAAAATAAGGCTTTTACTAAACATATCGTTGATGCTATGATGAAATCTCTTGAAGTGAAACTTGAGTTGGAAATATTTATTCCTAGAAAACTTCATGATGAGTGGGAACCTACTATAAAAATCGAGATTAAAAATTATGAATGCCATACTTTGTGTGATTTGGGTGCTAGTGTTTCCACAATTCCAAAATCTTTATGTGATGTTCTAGGTTTCAATAAGATTGATGAGTGCTCTCTTAATTTGCATCTTGCGGATTCTACTATTAAGAAACCTATGGGAAGGATTAATGATGTTCTTATTATTGCAAATAGAAACTATGTGCCCGTAGATTTCATTGTGCTTGATACTGATTGCAATCCGACATGTCTCATTATTCTGGGTAGACCTTTTCCTAGGACTATTAGTGTGGTTATTGATATGAAGGAAGGGAATATTAAATTTCAATTTCCATTAAAGAAGGGCATGTAACATTTTCCTAGAAAGATAATAAAATTGCCTTATGAATCCATTATGAGAACTACTTATGGTTTGAGCACTAAAGATGACAACACTTGATTCTATTGCCTTACGCCTAGCTAAGGGCGTTAAACGATAGCGCTTGTTGGGAGGCAACCCAATGAATAGGTTTATTTTTGCTTTTTACTTTCTGTTTTGTTGAGTCCGCACCATCATCATTCTGTTATGGTTTTGATTTTTATGTTTTAATTAGTGTTTGTGACAAGTAGAACCTTTATGATTAGTTTTGGTGATAGTTGTTTAATCACGCTGAAAAAAGACAGAAACTATTTTTCATTCCTATCCAGAAAGAGCTTTTGAGTTGATTCTTTTTGCTGCTGATTGATTTGAACATTTCCCTAATTGTCATAATTTATTCTGAATTTTTGAGTTAGCAGAGGAAATGTTCAGATTGCTACAGACTGTTCTGTTTTTGTCAGATTATGTTTTTGTTGTGTTGATTGCTTATTTTGATGAAACTATGGTTAATATCTGGGGGTACGAGCCATGGAAAAGTGAGAATACAGTAATATAACATCAATGTAAATGGAAATTAAAGTTTACTACAGTACCTCAAAAGTTGGTGGTTTGTTTTCTTATGCCAATGCTATCACGAGTTTCTGTTTAAGTTTTGTGTTGTGAAGTTTTCAAGTTTTGGGTGATGTTCTTATGGACAATGGAATAAAGAGTGGAAAGAGTCTAAGCTTGGTGACTCCAAAGTCATCCCAAGCCAAATTCAAGGACACCAAAAAGCCTAAGCTTGGGGATGCCCTGGAAAGGCATCCCCTCTTTCGTCTTCAATCCATCGATAACGTTACTTGGAGCTATATTTTTATTCACCACATGATATGTGTTTTGGTTGGAGCGTCGTGTATTATAGGAGTCTTTGCTTTTTGTTTTATCACAATCATCCTTGCTGCACACCTTTTGAGAGAGACATGCACTCATCGTGAATTTGTTAGAATACTCAATGAGCTTCACTTATATCTTTTTGAGTTAGGCAATTTAGCTCACATGTGCTTCACTTACATCTTTTGAGCTTAATAATTTTGCTCCCATGTGCTTCACTTATATCTTTTGAGATTGGTAATTTTTCTCCCATGTGCCTCACTTATATCTTTTGAGCTAGATAATTTTGCTCTAGTGCTTCACTTAAATCTTTGTAGAGCACGACGGTGTCATATTTTGTAGAAATAAAAACTCTCGAATCTTCACTTATATCATTTTGAGAGTGATCTCTCTAAGTAACTCGGTAATTGGCATGTGTTATGAAATTAGTACTAAACATGATAGGCATCCAAAGAGGATATAATAAAAACATTCATATTCAAGTGCATTGATTAGTAAGAGAAGTTTGATTCCTCTCAATTAGTTTTGAGACATGGATATGGTAATATTAGAGTTATGTTAGTAGGGTGTTGTGAATCTAGAAATACTTGTGTTGAAGTTAGTGATTCCCATAGCATGCACGTATGGTGAACTGCTATGTTAGGAAGTCGAAGCATAATTGATTTATTGATTGTCATCCTTTGTGTGGTGGTCGGGATCGCGGGATGGTTAACTCCTACCAACCCTTCCCCTAGGAGTATGTGTTTAGCACTTTGTTTTGATTAATGATAATTTTTTTGCAATAAGTATATGAGTTCTTCATGACTAATGTGAGTCCATGGTATAGATGCACTTTCACCTTCCACCATTGCTACCCTCTCTAGTGTCGCGCAACTTTCGCCGGTGCACAAACCCACCATATGCCTTCCTCAAAACAGCCACCATACCTACCTATTATGGCATTTTCATAGCCATTCCGAGATATATTGCCATGCAACTCTCACCGTTCCATCTCATGACATGTGCCATAACTTTCATTCATATAGAGTCATGATTGTTCTAAGTATCGAGTTGTAAGTAATTAAAAGTGTGATGATCATCATTATTAGAGGATTGTCCCATGTGAGGATATAAAAAAGAGGCCAAAGAGCTCCCAAAAAAATAGGCCAAAGATCCCCAAAAAAAAGAGGCCAAAGAGCCCAAACAAAAAATGAGAGAAAAAGAGAGAAGGGACAATGCTACTATCTTTTTCCACACTTGTGCTTAAAAATAGCACCATGTTCTTCATGACAGAGAGTCTCTTGTTTTGTCACTTTCATATGCTAGTGGTGATTTTCATTATGTAACTTGGCTTGTATATTCCAATGATGGGCTTCCTAAAATTTCCCTAGGTCTTCGTGAGCAAGAAAGTTGGGTGCACACCCACTAGTTTCTATTTTTGAGCTTTCATACACTTATAGCTCCAGTGCATCCGTTCCATGGCAATCCCTACTCATTCACATTGATATCTATTGATGGGCATCTCTATAGCCCATTGATACGCCGATTTGATGTGACCATTGATACGGCTCCGTCGTATCTATAATTTTTTAGTGTTTCATGCCAATATTCTACAACTTTCATATACTTTTGGCAACTTTTTATACTATTTTTGGGACTAACATATTGATCCAGTGCCTAGTGCCAGTTCCTGTTTGTTGCATGTTTTTTGTTTTGTAGAATATCCATACCAACCGAAGTCCAAACACAATAAAAACCTACGGGGATTTTTTTGGAATATTTATGATTTTCGAGAAGAAGAATCAACGCGGAACGATGCCCGAGGGGGTCAAGAGCCCAAGAGGCGCGCCCTACCCCCCAGGCACGCCTGGTAGGCTCGTGACCAACCCTTAAGGCGATTGGAGCTCTTATTTAGCCGCAGGAAATATATATTTATAAGTAAAATCCCCTCAAAATTTCAGCTTGATCGGAGTTACGGATCTCCAGGAATTTAAGAAACGATGAAGGGCCAGAATCTAGGAGCGCAGAAACAGAAGGGCACAGAGAGAGAGATCCAATCTCGGAGGGGCTCTCGCCCCTCCGTCGCCATGGATACCATGGATCAGAGGGGAAACCCTTCTCCCATCTATGGAGGAGGTCAATGAAGAAGAATAAGAAGGGGTCTCTCTCCCCCTCTCTCCCGGCGGCGTCGGAACGCAGCCCAGGACATCATCGTGTGACGACGATCTACACCAACACCTCCGTCATCTTCACCAACACCTCCATCACCTTCCGCCATCTATATTGAGCGGTCCACTCTCCCGCAACCCGCTTTACCCTCTACTTGAACATGGTGCTTTACACTTCATATTATTATCCAATGATGTGTTGCCATCCTATGATGTCTGAGTAGATTTTCGTTGTCCTATCGGTGCTTGATGAATTGCTATGATTGGTTTAAATTGCTTGTGGTTATGTTGCTGTCCTTTGGTGCCCATCATATGAGCGCGCGCGTGGATCACACCATAGGGTTAGTTGTATGTTGATAGGACTATGTATTGGAGGGCAAGGGTGACATAAGCTTCAGCCTAGCATAGAAATTGATGCATACGGGATTGAAGGGAGACCAATATATCTTATTCCTATGCTTGGGTTTTACCTTAATGAACATTAGTAGTTGTGGATGCTTGCTAACAGTTCCAATCATAAGTGCATAGAATTCCATGTAAGGGATGGCATGGTAGCAGTGGCTTCTCCCACATAAAACTTGCTATCGGTCTAGTAACATAGTGAATTGCTTAGGGACAATTCCGCAACTCCTACCACCACTTTTCCACACTCGTTAAACTAACGTAATTGTTTCTTTATCTAAACAGACCCTACTTTTTCTTTACGTGTTCTTTATTATCTTGCAAACCTATCCTATCACACCTACAAAGTACTTCTAGTTTAACACTTGTTCTAGGTAAAGCGAACGTAAAGTGTGCGTAGAGTTGTTTCGATGGTCGATAGAAGTTGAGGGAATATTTGTCCTACCTTTAGCTCCTTGTTGGGTTCGACACTCTTACTTATCGAGAAAGGCTACAATTGATCCCCTGTACTTGTGGGTTATCAAGACCTTTTTGTGGCGCCGTTGCCGGGGAGAGATAGCGTGGGGTGAATATTCTCGTGTGTGCTTGTTTGCTTTATCACTAAGTAGATTTATTTGTTGTTCTAAGTTGTCCTCTATCTTTAGTTATGGATATGGAACACGAAATACCAAAAAAATTAGGTGTACTTGCTACTCATGGAGATGGGGAACCTCCTAAAACCCTCGATGCTCGTTATGTGGAAAACATTATGCACTACTTTGATAATCCTGAGAAAACCCCATTCAACTTGATAATGGGATACACATTGGATCAACGTGAATACTTTAGGGATTATCGCTTATCTCAAAAGGGAAACTATTATGGGATCAAATTGATATGTTGAAATGGTATGCTTGGGATCTATGCTTGAGATATGATATTACTTGTTGCTCTAGGATGAAGGCTAAACACCTTCCCTTTTCTTGTAAATTTAATGCTAATGAAACCTTGGCTTCTTATTCTAATGGTATATATGATTACTATGATGTGGAACAAATAGAAGAGTTTGTTGCTTTTATGGGTGCTTATGAAATTGAAGCTCTCTTTAAAAGGTGTGATGATAATGATGATGCTTTTTACCGATCTGAAAATTTGGTTATCCTTCGTTATTGTTATGCTAATTATGAATATAATGCCCATATTTATAGATTTATGGAGGAATTCTCCGCTGCCCAAGAAGAGACTAATATTTTGCAAGAAACTATGGAAGAAGAAAATGCTGAAACTGTGAGCTCATTAGATGAAAAAGATGACGAGGAGAGCGAAGAACAAAAGGAGGAAGAGCGGACTAGCTACCCGTGCCCACCTTCTAATGATAGTAACTCTTCAACTCATAAATTGTTTAATTTCCCTTCGTGCTTACCGAAGGATGAATGCTATGTTGAATTCTATGATCCCTTGGATTCGTTTGAAATATCCCTTTTTTCCAAACTTGATGCTTGCTATGCTTGTGGCCATGATGCCAATATGAATGATGCTTATGGAGATGAACTTTCTATAGTTCCTTATGTTAAACATGAACTTGTTGCTATAGCACCCACATATGATTGTCCTATTATCTTTTTGAATTCTCCCAACTACACTATATCGGAGAAGTTTGCTCTTATTAGGGATTACATTGATGGGTTGCCTTCTACTATTACACATGATGATTTTGATGAATATAATATGCATGTGCTTGCTGCCCCTACTTGCAATTATTATGAGAGAGGAACTACATCTCCACCTCTCTATGTTTCCAATACGATAAAATTGCAAGAAACTGCTTATGCTATGTATTGGCCTTAACTTGACGTGCATGAATTGTTCTTTTATGACATGCCAATGCATAGGAAGAGAGTTAGACTTCGTCATTGCATGATATATGTTACCTTGTGCTCACTACTAAATTACAAATCGTTGTTAATTAAAATTGGCTTTGATATACCTTGGGATCCGGGTGGATCCATTGCTTGAGCATTTTATGCCTAGCTTAATGGCTTTAATGAAAGCGCTGCCTGGGAGACAACCGGGAAGTTTGAGAGAGTCATTTATTTCTCTTGAGTGCTTTTATATAGTTTAAAAACAAAAAAATATAGAGGGGAACTTAAAAAAAATTCAAAAAGAGAAGCGATTGAAAGGTGATGCATTGCGGAAGTGAGGGTCGACCTTGAACACTTGTGTTCATGCTCGTGGAAACAATGTATAATTTTTCATGGAAGTTTCTCACAAAAATAATTATCACCTTGTACTATCCATTGTATTGTAAAAATAATGTGCCAAGTAAAGCCTTTATGATTAGTTTGGGTGATAGTTGTTTGATCGGGCTGAAAAAGACAGAAACTTTGCACTCACGGAATCATTTCTTATTTCCATAGAAAGAGTGCTATTGAGTTGTTGTTTCTTGCTGATGATTTATATAAAAATTGCCTTAATTATCATAATTTTTCAGAATTTTTGGAGAATCAGAAGTATGGTATGTGTTCAGATTACTACAGACTGTTCTGTTTTTGACAGATCTTGTTTTCTATGCATTGTTCTCTTATTTTGATGAATCTATGGGTAGTATCGGGGGGTATGAACAATGGTGAAGTTGTATTACAGTAGATATAATGCTAATATGAATTTGGAATGAGTTCAAACAATACTTAAAGTGGTGATTTACTTTATTATACTAACGGATCTCACGAAGGTTTTGTTGAGTTTTGTGTGATTGAAGTTTTCAAGTTTTGGGTGAGACCACGATGGATGAAGGAATAAGGAGAGGCAAGAGCCTAAGATTGGGGATGCCCGAGGCACCCCAAGGTAATATTCAAGTAAGACTCAAGCGTCTAAGCTTGGGGATGCCCCAGAAGGCATCCCCTCTTTCGTCTACAATCTATCGGTAATTTTACTCGGAGCTATATTTTTATTTGTCACATGATATGTGCAAATGCTTGGAGCGTCTTTTGTGTTTATTTTTCCTTTTTCTTTATGCACCATACTGGTATGAGATAGTCCTTGGTTGATTTATAGAATGCTCTTTGCACTTCACTTATATCTTTTGAGTATGGCTTTATAGAATGCTTCATGTGCTTCACTTATATCATTTGAAGTTTGGATTGCATGTTTCCCTACACATAGAAAACCGCCATTTGTAGAATGCTCTTTTGCTTCACTTATATTTGTTAGAGCGGGGCATATCTTTGGTAGAAAGAATTAAACTCTCATGCTTCACTTATACCTATTTAGAGAGTTAACAGGAGTTGGTCATTCACATGGTTAGTCATAAAATCCTACATAAAACTTGTAGATCACTGAATATGATATGTTTGATTCCTTGCAATAGTTTTTGCGACATGAAGATGTGATTTTAGAGTCATGGTAATGAGTAATTGTGTATTCGTAGAAATACTTGTGTTAAGGTTTTTGACTTCCGTAGCATGCACGTATGGTGAACCGTTATGTGACGAAGTCGGAGCATGACTTATTTATTGATTGTCATCCTTTGTGTGGAGGTCGGGATCGCGCGATGGTTAACTCGTACCAACACTTCCCCTAGGAGCATGTGTGTAGTACCTTGTTTCTATGACTAATATACTTTTGCAATAAGTATGTGAGTTCTTTATGACTAATGTTGAGTCCATGGATTATACGCACTCTCACCCTTCCACCATTGCTAGCCTCTCTAGTACCGCGCAACTTTCGCCGGTGCATTACACCCACCATATACCCTTCCTCAAAACAGCCATCATACCTACCTATTATGTCATTTCCATAGCCATTCCGAGATATATTGCCATGCAACTTCCATCGTTCCGTTTATTATGACACGCAGCGTCATTGTCATATTGCTTTGCATGATCGTAAGATAGATAGCATGATGTTTTCATGGCTTGTTTGTTTTTTGATGTCATTGCTATGCTAGATCATTGCACATCCCGGTACACCGCCAGGGGCATTCATATAGAGTCATATTTTGTTCTAAATATCAAGTTGTAAGTAAATAAAAATGTGATGATCATCATTATTAGAGCATTGTCCCATGTGAGGAAGTAATAAAAGAGGCCAATGAAGCCCAAACAAAAAAAAGAGAAAAAAATAAAAAATAAAAAAAATGAGAGAAAAGAGAGAAGGGACAATGCTACTATCCTTTACCACACTTGTGCTTCAAAGTAGCACCATGATCTTCATGATAGAGAGTCTCCTATATTGTCACTTTCATATACTAGTGGGAAATTTTCATTATAGAACTTGGCTTGTATATTCCAATGATGGGCTTCCTCAAATTGCCCTAGGTCTTCGTGAGCAAGCAAGTTGGATGCACACCCACTTAGTTTCTTTTTGATCTTTCATACACTTATAGCTCTAGTGCATCTGTTGCATGGCAATCCCTACTCACTCACATTGATATCTATTGATGGGCATCTCCATAGCCCGTTGATACGCCTAGTTGATGTGAGACTATCTCCTCCTTTTTGTCTTCTCCACAACCACCATATTCTCTTCCACCTATAGTGCTATGTCCATGGCTCACGCTCATGTATTGCGTGAAAGTTGAAAAAGGTTGAGAATACTAAAGTATGAAACAATTGCTTGGCTAAAACCGGGGTTGTGCATGATTTAATACCTTGTGTGATGAAGATGGAGCATAGCCAGACCATATGATTTTGTAGGGATAACTTTCTTCGGCCATGTTATTTTGAGAAGACATGATTGCTTTATTAGTATGCTTGAAATATTATTGTCTTTATGTCAAATGATAGACTATTTCTTTGAATCACTCGTGTCTTAATATTCATGCCATGATTAGATTATATGATCAAGATTATGGTAGGTACCATTCCACTTCAAAAATTACCATTTTTATCATTTACCTACTCGAGGACGAGCAGGAATTACGCTTGGGGATGCTGATATGGCTCCGTCGTATCTATAATTTTTTATTGTTTCATGCTAATATTCTACAACTTTCATATACTTTTGGCAACTTTTTATACTATTTTTGTTACTAACATATTGATCCAGTGCCTAGTATGAGTTCCTGTTGGTTGCATGTTTTTTGTTTCGCAAAATATCCATACCAAACGAACTCTAAACGCAGTAAAAAACATATGGGGATTTTTTTGGAATATTTATGATTTTCAGGAAGAAGAATCAACGTGAAACGATGCCCGAGGGGGTCACGAGGCCAGGAGGCGCGCAGAAACAGAAGGGCACAGAGAGAGAGAGATCCAATCTCGGAGGGGCTCTCGCCCCTCCGTCGCCATGAAGACCATGAGCCAGAGGGTAAACCCTTCTCCCATCTAGGGAGGAGGTCAAGGAAGAAGAAGAAGAAGGGGGCTCTCTCCCCCTCTCTCCCGGCGGCGCCGGAATGCCGCCCAGGACATCATCGTGTGACGACGATCTACACCAACACCTCTGTCATCTTCACCAACACCTCCATCACCTTCCCCCATCTATATTCAGAGGTACACTCTCCCCAACCCGCAGTACCCTCTACTTGAACATGGTGCTTTACGCTTCATATTATTATCCAATGATGTGTTGCCATCCTATGATGTCTGAGTAGATTTTCGTTGTCCTATCGGTGATTGATGAACTGCTATGATTGGTTTAAATTGCTTGTGGTTATGTTGCTGTCCTTTGGTGCCCATCATATGAGCGCGCGCGTGGATCACAGGAAAGGGTTAGTTTTATGTTGATAGGACTGTATTGGAGGGCAAGGGTGACAGAAGCTTCAACCTACCATAGAAATTGATGCATACGGGACTGAAGGGGGACGAATGTATATTATTGCTATGGTTGGGGTTTACCTTAATGAACGTTAGTAGTTGCGGATGCTTTCTATTAGTTCCAATCATAAGTGCATAGAATTCCATGTAAGGGATGACATGCTAGTAGTGGCCTCTCCCACATAGAACTTGCTATCGGTCTAGTAACATAGTCAATTGCTTAGGGACAATTCCGCAACTCCTACCACCACTTTTCCACACTCGTTAAACTAACGTAATTGTTTATTTATCTAAATAGACCCTAGTTTTTATTTACGTGTTCTTTATTATCTTGCAAACCTATCCTATCGCACCTACAAAGTACTTCTAGTTTCATACTTGTTCTAGGTAAAGCGAACGTAAAGTGTGCGTAGAGTTGTATCGGTGGTCGATAGAACTAGAGGAAATATTTGTCCTACCTTTAGCTCCTCATTGGGTTCGACACTCTTACTTATCGAGAAAGGCTACAATTGATCTCCTATACTTCTGGGTTATCAACCATCTCCTCCTTTTTGCCTCACAACCTCCACTACACTCTATTCCGCTTGTAGTGCTATATCCATGGCTCACGCTCATGTATTGCATGAGGGTTGAAAAAGTTTGAGAAAGTAAGAGTGCAAAAACAATTACTCGACAAATACCGGGGTTGTGCATGATTTAAATTCGTTTTGTGGGGATGATGGAGCATAGCCAGACTATATGATTTTGTAGGGATAACTTTCTTTGGCCTTGTTATTTTGAAAGTTCATGATTACTTTGCTATTACACTTGAAGTATTATTGTTTTCATGTCAATATTAAACAATTGTTTTGAATCTTATGGATCTGAACATTCATGCCACAATAAAGAAGTTACATAGAACAAATATGTTAGGTAGCATTCCACATCAAAAATTCGTTCTTTATCACTTCCCTACTCGAGGACGAGCATGAGTTAAGCTTGGGATGCTTGATATGTATCCAACATATCTATAATTTTTGATTGTTCCATGCTATTATATTATCAACTTTGGATGTTTTATATGCATGAATTTTCAATTTTATATTATTTTTGGAACTAACTCATTAATTCAGTGCCCAGTGCCAGTTCTTGTTTTTTCCGTGTTTTTGACCTTTTTCAGATAGGAAAATCAAACGGAGTCCAAACGGAATAAAACTTTCGCCGTGATTTTTTATGAAAAATATCAAAAATAGCAGAAGGAAAAGATACCGGAGAGGCGGTACGGGGGAGTCATGAGCCTGGGAGGTGCGACCTCCCCCCTGGGCGCCCCTAGGGGGCTCGTGACCTCCTCGTGGCCCCTCTCGACTTTTTCCCGACGCCACCTGGTCTTATAAATACGGAAACCACCAGAACTAAACCTAGATCGCAAGTTCCGCCGCCGCAAGCCTCCGTAGTCACCAAAAACCAATCGGGAGACCGTTCCGGCATCCTGCCAGAGGGGAATTCATCTCCGGTGACCATCTTCATCAACACCATTGCCTCTCCGATGATGCGTGATCAGCTAGATGGCTTCTTCTGTCTCTTTGATCTTCAATAAAAAGTTCTCCATGATCTTCATGGTGATCTATCCGATGTAATTCTCTTTTGCGGTGTGTTTGTTGAGATCCGATGAATTGTGGATTTATGATCAGATTATCTATTTATATTATTTGAGTCTCCTCTGATTTCTTATATGCATGATTTCATATCCTTGTAAGTCTCTTCGAGTTATGGGTTTCGTTTGGCCAACTTGATCTATAATTCTTGCAATGGGAGAAGTGCTCGGTTTTGGGTTCATAACGTGCGGTGTCCTCACCTAGTGACAGAAGGGGTAGCAAGGGACGCATCGTGTTGTTGACATCAAGGATAAAAAGATGGGGTTTATATCATATTGCATGAATCTATCCCTCTACATCATGTCATCTTACTTAAAGCGTTACTCCGTTTGTTATGAACTTAATACACTAGATGCATGCTGGATAGCGGTCGATATGTGGAGTAATAGTAGTCGATGCAGAAACTATCAGTCTAGTTGTCTCGGACGTGATGCCTATATGTATGATCATTGCCTTAGATATCGTCATGACTTTGCGCGATTCTATCAATTGTTCAACAGTAATTTGTTCACCCACCGTAATACTTGCTATCAGGAGAGAAGCCTCTAGTGAACACTATGGCCCCCGTGTCTATTTTACATATTATATATTCAGATCTAAATACAAAAATACATTGCTACAATTTTATTTACTTATTTATATTTATCTACTATCATTATTAGATCTTACCTTGCAAGTAATCGTAAAGGGATTGACAACCTCTTTATCGCGTTGGGTGCAAGTTTGTTTGTGTTTGTGCAGGTTCCTTGATGCCTCATCTTGATACTCCTACAGGATTGATATCTTGGTTCTCAAACTGACGGAAATACTATTTCTACTTTGCTGCATCACCCTTTCCTCTTCAAGGGAAAAACCAACGCAAGCTCGAAAAGTAGCAAGAGGCAAAACAAAGGAAAAAAAAGGTACTATGCCAGTACCTATGCCGACGGCCTGGCCGTCGATGTAGGCCTTATCCTGTGCCAAATGGCACTGCCTACACCGACGGCCGGGCCATCGGTGTAGGCCCGATCCCAGGTGCGCTCACGGCCTGCCGCGTGGCGTCACTGGCGACAAGCTAGACCGACGGCCAGGCCGTCGGCGTAGCTGGCAACCAGGCCTAACGGCCGTTAGGCCCTGCGTGGAATGGCCCTACGTGGGGCCCACTGTGCTTACGCCGACGGCCAGGCTGAGCCGTCGCCGTATGGCTCTACGCCGACGGCTAGCTCTACGCCGACGGCCAGGGTGGCTAGCCCGAGGAAACCTTTCGCCGACGGCTATACGCCGATGGCAGCCGTCGGCGTAGGCCTAAGCCGACGGCTTATGAACCTACGCCGATGGTAGCCGTCGACGTAGGCCTAAGTCGACGGCTTATGGACCTACGTCGACGGCTGCCGGCCGTCGGTGTATGCCCGCAGTCCCGTAGTGCGCTACCTATAGGTCTTTTACCTGGTTGCCTTGAAAGTGAACCAGGAGAGGAAGACCGTGTCTCTGGAAGCCCAGTTTCGGTTGACGGACTGTCACGTTGTCATGCTCGTGCAGTTTTGCCACTTTTAATCATTGCATCGCAAGGAGACACGAACGACAAGGAAATGCCGGTGTCAGTGAATTAAAAGTTACATCATACTACCTCCGTACATCTTCGGCGGTGTTTGCTTAGCACTGAAGAACCAAAGGAATTTAAAGTCGCAAATATGAAGTAGTGTTGGCGTCATGCTATGGAAGAAAAGTTGCTATCGATCTATAACCACAATGCATGGGAGCTTGTGGATCTTCCCAACAATACTGAAAAAACCATAGACTCAAGTGGGAACTTAAGATCAAGGGAAATGCTGAAGGAAATTGTGTGAAGCACAAGGCGAAGCTAGTGGCCAAAGAGTACATGCAAGATGAAAGTGTGGATTTGGAAGAAGTGTTCGTTCCCATTGCACGGATGAAATTGGTGGGATTACTCATCGCTCTCGCGGCTCAAGAATCATGGAAGATACATCACATGGATGTAAAATCCACGTTTTTGAATGGTGAGATAGAAGGAGATGTGTGTGTGAATCAAGCCATCGAGCTTCATCAAAGAGGGAGAAGAACACAAGGTACTGAAGCTACACAAAGTCTTGTATGGGAGACGGCAAGACCTTCGGGCGTGGAACATCAAACTTGACCGGTCTTTGATTTCTCTTGGATTTGAGAAAGCTCCGCTAGAGCATGCAATGTACAAGAGAGGTGAAGGAAGGGATCGTCTACTAGTTGGATCTACGACGACGGCCTATTGATAACTGGAGCAAATGGAGAGGTGATTGCAAAGTTCAAGACACAAATGAAGGAGCTTTTCAAGATGGATGACCTAGGGCTATTGAGTTACTACCTCGGGTTCGAGGTGAATCAAAAGCCGAAAGGGATCACGCTATGTCAGGAGGCATATACAAGAAAGGTACTTGAAAGTTGTGGCATGAAAGATTGCAATCCAATTAATGCTTCAATGAAACCTCGTCTTGAGATAAGCAAGAAGGAGATGATGAAACTACTCGGCTATAGTGGTAGTGACAAGGAAGGCATTGTTGATGACCGTAAAGGTACCTCAGACGTGGCATCTTTCCTCGGTGAAAGCATAGTAAGCTGGCTATCACGAAAGCAAAAAGTGATGACATCGACTTTAAGTGAAGCAGAGAGTCTAGGTGTGTGGCTAGGGTGGCTACATGGTGATCTCATGTATCGAGATCCGAAAGAAGTGGTGCTCAATATTGACAGAGAGTCTATTATTTTTCTACACGAGGATCCAGTGCGGCGTGAAAGGAGCAAGCACATTGATACAGTATATCACTACCTAAAGGATTGCGAAGAAGAACAGAAGACGGAGGTCAACTACACTTGCACCGATGATCAGCTGACGGACATCCGGATCAAGGCTTTGGATCGAGAGAAGCTCTTGAAGATGCGAAGAAGGATCAGCGTCGGAGCCATAACGTAACGATGTCGTGCTTAGGAGGATGATTGTTGGAAATAACCACGACGTGGTGTTGTTTCCGGTTCGTACACAACAACAATCATTTTTTTTAAACATGGAAAAAGATTTGCCATTTTCATTAATTAAGGAGAAGGTTTAGAAAAGATCTGCAAAGCAGCAAAAATAAAAGATTACTCTCGCGACATAAGTGCACTCAGGTGTTTAGCTCCGGCCAACGCCCAGAGGCAGGCCTCCTCTTTTATCTTAGCGACAATAATGGTGGTTGCTGAAGCTGTGTTGCGAAAGACTCTCGCATTTCGTTCCTTCCAAATTTCCCACATGACAAACATCAGGATCGAGACTAAAGCTTTCTTGATATGTCCTCCCATGTTGATCGTCTTCATCCACCAATCATGAACCATGTCTCCGTGTCGCCAAGCTAGTGGTGAGTGATCGTGTATACCGAACCAGGTAACCACCTCATTCCAAATGCGGGCAGTGAATCTGCACTGGAAGAGAAGATGGGCGGCGGATTCTTGGTCTTGATTGCATAGGGGGCATTGACCGCAGTTTGGTCATCCACGACGCTGCAACCGGTCCGCGGTCCACAGACGGTTTTGGATGATAAGCAAGGTGAAAACCTTGCATTTTGGGGGAGCCCAGTTCCTCCCGATTGTGGGGGAAGTTGGGATGAGAACTTGTCCCTGAACTGCGCCATGTATGCCGTAGTCGCTGAATATTCACCATCGGAGGTGAATTTCCATGATATAGCACCCTTCCTATCAGTATTGAGTACTACATCATCAATCATCCTCCAAAGGACCACAAACTCCTAGATATGTGCCAAAGTGAGTCCCGGTGTTATGTCAATTTGCTGGGTCCAGAAGTTGTTGTCAAGAGCCTTGCATACCAAACATGCCTTTTTCTTGGATATTTTAAAGATCTTTGGCACAATATCTTTAGGCCGGAGGCAATCATCTACTAGTAGTAGGATTCGGACTTGTAATCAACTAGGTTAGCTTGTACAATCCTAGCTACTGTGTATACCTGGTATACCCTGTAAACTTTGTACCAGACCGTGAGTTGAGAAGCAATGAAGTAATTATGGGAGGGACACGCTCCCGTGGCGATCAATATTGTTTCGCGTGTGTGTGCGTACTTGAGCTATTGGCAAGATCGCTCAAAGCTGATCGTTTGAGCTAAGCTAGCTTTGGCCATCGGGCAACTAGTATTCGTGTCTTGGCACAGGAATCGATCAGGACATTGTGGTGCTAGCTTTGTACGTACACATCTAGCTAGCTTGGGCAGAAAACCAAGACGGTCAGCGAGCTTCGTTCGTCGTCGTCGTTCGCCGGTCGTTATCCTCGTCGAAAAGTACTCGGCGACGGGTCTAGGTCAACAGAGGAATGCGTCTGCTGCTCCAGCGGGACATAGTAACTATGCGCTAACATGGCCGGTGAGAACAGCTTGGCATGTGTGAGCGCTATGCACATCAGTTGTTTGATGTTTCGTCTCAATGAAGTTTTTTTTAGGGTTTCGTCTCAATGAAGTAAATATGAGTGTTGCATGTGCGTGTGTCTTCCTTTTCTTTCTACCCAAGGGCTTCAACATCCGGAGACCAGGTCAGCCTAAAACCACCCCAAGTAGCCGGAAGGACGAAAAGTAACCGGTTTTGACAGTTGAGGGACAAGGGTCTTCTAGTTTTGAAATTGAGGGACCATTTCTAAACTATCGATAAAGTTTAAGGCACGAAAAATATACTTTTCCCAATTGAATAGGTAGCATACAGTTTCGGAGATCGCATCAAATGGAAGAGTAAAGAGAATTGTATGCAGTGTCGCCCGTTATTGCTTGATAATGGATGAGTTCCGAGAATGGTGCAAGGATGCATCGCGTCACAAGACCAGATTACCCTAAACATGTAGTAATTGTATAACATATATTATGGTCTATAAATTTAGGAAACATTTGGTTTTTTGATCTTGAATTGTCGATACCATCGATGACCAGTTGTACATGATTGGGCCAATTGTTGCTCGTTGCCCAGGTGTAGACGGATCGGTGATACTTTGCGTTCCTCAAAGCCCTCCAACATACACAAAGAGCAACAGGACATAAATCCAATTTGTGTGAACAACATTGTGTTTTTTAAAAAGAGTGCATTCTCTCCGATTTCCATGGTCAGAAACCACATGACAGCAACATTCAGCACCTTGCACGAACAGGCAGATCGCAAGGTGAGCTTGCACTCATCTGATCCCAACCATTCCACAGGAGAAGCCAACCAACCTATCGCTAGCTAGCCCACAACGTCACACCTACATGCAACATTTTTTAGCCCCCTGTGACTCCCACAAACCGAGGCCTCCAGAACATGGAAGAGGAACGAGATATTTCCCATCCCCTAAAGCTCCATATGGTGACTTGTCTTGAGTTCACCAATGGAAAACGTGGCCCTCCACCATTTTCTGTAAAGCGGTTGGCGTTTTGGAATAGATTGTCTCTGTCGGCACGCACTATGTCACTAATGAAATTTTGCCATTGCTTTTGTCCACTATGGCGTACGAGACCATGACACGATCTAGAATGACACTTGCATGATCTAATCTCCACAGGACGGTGTTTAGGCTCATGCCAACTTTTTTTTGGAAAAGGAGGATGATCCCCGGTCTCTGCATCAGCACGATACATGCAGCCATATATTATTAATAAAGCAACATTCAGCAACCGAACACCTTTGACCTGGAAATAAAACAAAAAACAAACCCTGAGACCATATACCTCACGACAGTAACTCCCGCAAATAACCACTAACGCTATGATACAAGACACAACAAAAATAAAAATACACAACTCCTAAGCTACCCCTTCAAGAAGGAATCGCCGCACGTGCGCCGATGATGCCGAGTCCACCACAAGGATGAACTTCGGATTCTCATCCCCAAAGGAAGGCTTCAAAGCACCACCTTCAACAAAGACACGCCGCAGGCTTGCGACGACATAGCCCGATCAGTGATCTTGTGTTTCCACCGGAGTGCATAAGCTCGTCGTTGAAGTTGTCTATACCATTCGTCTTTCTCCATCTACCGACACCTCAATAGCTGGATACCTCTGAAGGAGACAACGGAAGACAAAGATGTCCCATACCGCCTGCCTCCCGCTACTGTCGCACCACCTTCGATCCAACAAGAACAGGCTAAACCTGACACCTCTGCCAGAGCCGCCGTGCATGACCTGCCGGTGACAGACATGACCTGACTTCTCCACATAAGATGCCGTGTGTAGCATCCGCCGGTAGCACATCCACCGGTGGCTTCACCTGCCGACGACAGGTAACATCCCACAACTCCGAGAGAGGCTCATGTGTCACCTGCCGAGCCACATCGACCCTATCTGTTGATGGAGGGGACATCCCATACCGCCACCAGCCTCAGAGGCAGTCACTATCTCGAGATCCGGACTCCAAGTCGCCCTCACGACCCCGGAGTCTGCCGCCGTTGATGAATAGGGGCCGCCGCCCCGATTCCGGGCGCTACACGGACCACCCACCGTCGCGCCGGCCGTTGTCGTCGCCCATACAACAACAACCGTCATCGCGATCCCGCATCCAACGCCGTCGACGTCGGAGGAAGCTCCGGCCGCCACGCGCATCCTGTGACGAGCCCGGTCATGGGATCCCAAGATCCACCGCCACCGCCGCCGCCACGAGGACCCACCACCTGGCACGTCATCCCCGGTAGATGGGACGCCGCCACCACCATGGTTGGATCCGGACAGCCGTAGCCATCACCACTGCAAAGACCGGATCCGGGCTGGACGCCGCCGCCGCCACCGCCACCGGCCACGCCCAGCCCCACCTCCATCATCTATCCCCATCCAGCCGACCGGCATGCCACGACCAACCCTACCTGCGCCACCAAGCGCAGGCGCCGGGATCCGCCGTGCCGCCATGCCCTGGATCCAACCGCCGCGCGCCCGAGATCCGCCATGACGGGACCCCAAGACTTGCCATGGCCAGCCTTCATGGCCGAGCCGGACGCTGGCCATCCTCCACTGCGGTAGGGATAACCCTGGCTGGACCACGGTCGCCGCCCCGGCGGAACCGCAGCGCAGGCCGACGTGCAGACACCAGTCCACCACGAGATGGCAGGAAGAGCGAATCCCCGCCGCCGCCGTCACCAGGCCGGGCTTTGCCGGATGTGACCACCGGCGGCGGCAAGGGGATGGGGCTGAGAGGTGGTGGCTGAGTCCGAGCGAATCTGGTCGCCGCCCGAGTCGCCCCGCGGGAGTGCGACGCGGAGGCCTGGGTCAACCAACAACGCGACGCCCTCTGCTTCAACTCGACTGATACTTCTAGCCCTCTCATGCCAACTTAACTACATAGAATCGCGATACGGCCATCCTAACATTACAAAGGAAGAGCCGCAGTTCAGCTAGTGCTTTGTGGCTTCATCAAATTTCAATGCATCCCATTCCTGCTATACCATGCAATATGTCCGTTCATGTCCTTTGTCGCTTTGTTCATTGTTCCTCTCCTCTCGTACTGTTGTATTCCCCCTTAGAAACAAAATGTGATCCTACTACATGTGGAATAAGCTAGTTATATAGGGGAGTTCGGGAAGTGATAAAATGTTGTGTGTGACTCATGCATCATAATTTCTTCAACAAACATCACATGGTAACTTTTACAATTGTTTAATTCAGCCTCGGATGGTGTAGTTATCAATACTTGTACCGCTCATGACATATATAAATAGGAGTAACCCAGAGCAGGATGTTGCCAGCAAACCATAGCAAAGAAGCCATCACCAAACTCAAACTATTATATAGAGATGGATTGAAGTTTGATAAAGGATGTATACGATCCCGTAGGAGCCAAGTGTGTGTATATATGTAGGTCAATAGGAGTTAGTTAGTTTCAATCCAGATTAGTTCTCTTTTCTGTACATGTGATTATTTACTTTGATAGCCAAGACTTTTTTTTTATATTGAGAGATATTTAGTAAGCATAAAATGTGAGGTGGTTACCACACTGTTTCAACATTCCCTTTCAATAATAACCCAAATATGTAAAACAGTTCTAAATTAACTACTACAAAATATTAATTTTAATTTTCGCAAGTTAAACTACCCCCTCCATGCATAGCCTACCAAAACATCTTATATTTAGGTACGGAGGGAGTAATATACAAGGTGGTGTTTAATGCTTTGTTACATGAGAGCAGAGCGGAAAGCATAAGCGAGCAAGAACTCTTCCATAAACAATAAAGGCTGAAAAATCACACGAATCACCACACCGTCTCCATGATCCATTGTCTTGATATGCTGAATTGTTAGCAAATTAACAAGCCAATACAAATCGTCACAGTTAGTACAGACAATAGAGTATGGATTCAGAGTTGTCTAACAGACACAACAAAAATACAAATCATCATCAGAGTGTATAATACAGTTTCGGATCCGTGTGACAGACCATTAATTGCAATATTGAAGAGCGCTGCAGGTGGTAGTTAAAAATGGTGCATTAATGAATTAAAGTGTCTTTCAGATTACTGAATGCAAAGTACAGTTAAGATGAGAGATACAGTTCATGGTTGAGAAACGTTCAGCATAAAGTAAACCTCCTTACATTAGTTCATGTTCCTTGCTCATGGTCTGACACGTCCAGGGTGTATTGTTGAAGTTCGGCCCAAAAATGGTTCAACCATTTTTTAACACGGTACATACGCAAGCGCGCATACAATTATTCCTATGAACGCACGCACGCATATCCTATCGCTATGAACACCTTCGAGAGACTGAGCCAATATATCATCTTAATATTTACGAAGTCACGGTAGGCTCTTTGTCGTCAACGGGAACTCTCCTCCGACATAATGTGCATCGCCAGAAATTCTAAAATAAATTCAGATATAATGCAAGCATCAGGATTTGAACCCAAGTAGGCTGGGAATACCACTGTCCATCTAATCATCCAATCACAGAATCACAGGTTGCTTCGCAAGTTAGCAATCGTTGTTTCATACTTGAGACTGTTAGTTAGGATTTGTAATGTGCAACTTGATTAAGTGAGTGGATGACAATATACGCTTTTTAACATCGGGCACATCATGCCATCACCAGTAATTGAGACAAGACAAATCGGCTGGAGTACTTTGTAGGCAAAACAAACGAGCGCATAGGCATACCCGAACTGACCTCACACCTTTTCAGCCTTATGGTCTCCAGGATCGGAACAAGAAGAAACCGCCAGGAGAACAACACCTCTAGATGAATATGTTGAGTCATTCGCATCTTGGATTGATTGATTGGAAACCAGACCAAATCTGGACACCGCTACGGCAAATGGTATGCGGCCTATGTCTTTAATGATACAATCATTCTACATAATTTCCAATGATGATGTTGTTATGGTGCTTCCAAATCCAATAGCAGTAGAGGACCATGAAGGCTCGGGTCCATGAAGGACACCGATCCTATAGGGTCCAAGGTCTCACCGAGTTTCCCATACCTCTCCAGCTCATGACATGGAGTCATTTTGTCGCCGTTAAAAGCAGGGTTACGAACATGAAGACCAACTTTTGCCTCTCTTTCCTGCCTCTTCATTCAAGGCTCTCATAGTTGCTCTCTGTAGATTTTTATAGCTTAGTTTGGTTTATTATGGTTGTACTCCAATGTTTCGTAGAATAAATGTAATTAAATAATGAAGCTCAGATAAGAATATAACTGACTACTATAAATTCCCTTCTTATATAGAGGCCACTTCTCTTGCAAAGTTCCTATAGAGATGTCTATTTCTTTTCCTAGCATAATTTTGCACATCTACCTGAAACAATACTCAATAATTCGAAATAAGACTTTTAGCCAATAGAAATCGGTACCACTAGGACAAACATAAGACTCTCAGTTCCATAAGACGCAACAAAAATGAAGTGTACTTTGCTAAAACCGTCCATGCGTTACATGAGACGCCACATTGTCAATGCGTTACATGAGACGTCGCTCAATCGCTAATCCGTCCACTGCTCCCTCGAGCCAATGCGCACCTCCAAGAATGACTCCCTCAAGGAGGGAACAACACAATAGCGTCACCATCATACGATCAAATGATCAAGGGTTTCGGCCAGAGGTAGGGGTAGGAGTTGGGAGCTCACTTCAATGATGCCTTCACGAAGGAAACAACGCAAGGGTGTCACCGTCACCGGCCACAGCTGAAGACCATGTTTTCACCCCGATCCGTCCCAACAACATCCAACTGACGACCTGTGCATCCGCAAGACCACCTTCAAAGCCCGGGAGTTGGCCACCCAGATCTGACGATCACCCACAATCACACTACCACTACTCTGTCTCCTAACGCTCCAGCCGCTGCCTAATGGAGCCACCACTGGAACTTTGAGAGAGGGCTACCACCCCATTGTGCCATACCGGAAGAGAATATAGGATGAATCCCAAGCACGCTCTTCACCATCTTTGTACCAAACGAGATCCGGTGTCGAATCCGTTGGACTGCTGGAGTAGCTCCGCCTTGGACATGGGTACATCCACACTAACCTCGCTGAAGCAACCGAGGGACCATATTACCACCGTTATCTCTTCCTTTTTCTGCTCAAGTACCCTGGCCAGGACCCCTAGACCAGTTTGCATGGAGGTTATTAAAGACCATGGGAGAGGGTGCGTGTACTCGGTCGCCGCATTGTTTGTGCAAGTGATCCAGCATTCCACAGATGACACACCAGTCAGGCAATCTTTCATATTTGACTCTGAATATCTCCCTCTTCTTCTTGATCCCCAGAGAGACATGAATTTTCAGTGGTTGAGTAACATCTACCTTCACTCTTACATGGAAGAAATTGCCCTCAATGTCCTGGGACTTCTACTCTGCATACATGAACTCCCCCACTGTCGATGCCAACGATTTAATCAGATGAAAGAAACAATCTGGGAGGTCCTTAATTTGAATCCATATCTCTATTTTATCAAGCTTCTGCGATGACAGTCTGGTGATGCCATCGTATGGCTCGATCACCACTATTTTACCTTTGAAAGCCCAGGGCCCTTCCTCCATTACCCTCTCCCAATCTCCAAGACAGGAGAATTGTAGGGTGCAGAGGTTATCTTCAAGTGGGCGAAATTTCACCTCCTGTGCTAGATCCCAGGCAACCAATATGTTCTTGTAGAACCAGTATTGGTTATAAGTTTTTTTCATGTGGACGCGCGCGATCGCCATCCACCTTGTAGCATCAACATGGATGCCACCAACCTCCACGACTACATCTCGGAGATTGTCCTCCCTGAGACCTAACTTCTTCGTCAAGTTCTCCATCTTGTCCATACCTTTTCTACAAACCGATGCCGAGTTTTCCATCTTGATTCTCTTTCCTATGAAAAACCTTCGTTCCGCAGGCGGGGTAACCCTAACCATCCTCATAGATCCGACCCTTAACTAGATACGTTAGAGACGTATCAGTAAACAACCCACCAGGCCACGCGAGGGGCCTCTGGCGCGCCCTAGTGTCTTGTGGCCTCATCAACCTTCCTGTCTGGCTTTGTTTGCTCCACTGGATGTCTTCTGGCCGAAAAAAGTCTCCAAAAAGTTTCACGGTGTTTGGGATTTGTTTGCTACTGATATTCTGTGAAGTAAAGAACTAGCAAAAAACAACAAATGGCACTTGGCACTATGACAATTGGTTAGTCCCAAAAAATGATATAAAGTTGCTATAAAATGATTCTAAAACATTCAAGATTGATAATATAAAAGCATGAAACAATAAAAAATTATAGATACATTTGATACGTATCACCAATCGTGATGACAAAAATGAGATGGCAAACGAAGTTGGTGGTAGTGCCCAACCAAATCAGCAAACCCAACCTAACAACAACTCTCAAGGCATGTTATAAACCTGAAACTTTCTAGCATCAATTTTAGTGAAACTTCTTGTTCCATCTATTGATATATGCATCTTCCTGTCTAAACTATGAAGCAGGATTTTCTATCATAGCTTGCCACAGAACTAGTTAAGGTTTTCGAGGGTGTAAAAGTTTCTAAAATTTATGAAACAAATACTGAAACACCACACCTATAATATAACATGATCCAACGGTGAGATTTAAAAAATATATATTTATGTGTCCTGGACAAAAATAACAAGCATGTCAGTATATATTTTATGTTAGCGCAAGCTGGAATTCTTGTTTCTTTTTTGCTGAGGACACATAAATGCATATTTTCATAATACCACCGTTGGATTATCTTTTTACATTAGAGAGATGATACACTATTTATTATATATTTTTTGATAACTTTTAAACCGTTAAAAGCTTAGCCAACCTAAACAAGTTTTGTGGCAACACTAGTAGAATGTCGATCAGTAGTCCCGATCGGGATGTGTCTTTAGTACCAGTTCCCCAACCGGTACTAAAGGGTCGGGACTAAAGGTCCAGACCTTTAGTACCGGTTGGCCAACAGACCGGTACTAAAGGCCCTCCACGTGGCTGCATGCGTGGGCTGGTGTTGGAGGACCTTTAGTACGGGTTGGTGATAACAACCGGTACTAATTGTTTTTCTTTTTTTTGAACTTTTTTGGAAAAAAAAATTGTTCGATTTTCAAATTTCTGAATTATTTGAATTTAATCTTTAACTAACCCTCATCGCTGCTCAATTTGATTTCTAATATCTAATCACCCCTCGTCACTACTCAATTTGATTTCTAATCTCTAATCATCCCTCATCATTCCAAATCGTCTAAATTCCTGACCGGTCACCCATCCTCACGCTACTCCAGCCTGAGCACGCATAACTTTCGAGTTCTATTCCCCCTTGTTTTCAAGTCTGCACTTGTTGTTTTCCTGATAATAGTAAGCTGTCAATCCTATTAACCCTTAGGAGTTGAACTTGAGCATGACCATAGTTTGACCATAATCACCCCTCATTATTAAGTAACACACTAATATTTCTTGAATAAGTAGCTTGACCATAGTTTGACCAAAGTTTGACCGCAGTTTGACCAGATTTGACCAAAATTCAACAAACTGAAATAATTATTTAGCAGCACTAATATTCTTGAATAATTATTTAGTAACACTAATATTCTTGAATAAGTAGTTTAACCAGATTTACCCAAAATTCAAAAAAAAACGAAGTTTGAGCATAACTTTTTTTCCTTTTAGAATTTGAGGATTCTAAAAATTGCAAAACGGCCGTAGGCCGTCAAATTCGGATGCGGATTTTTGTTCTGAGCATTTTTGATATATTATACTTTTTTCCGACATCGTATGCAAAAGTTACAGCTGTTTTACGTTATTATAATATTTTTGGGCAAAACATGTTGAAATTTATGTTTTTTTACCAGTTCTAGAGGGCCTTTAGTACCGGCTCGTGCCACGAACCGGTACTAAAGAGGCACGCGGGGCCCAAGTCTGACGAAAAGCCTGCCACACGGGGCCCATGTCTTTAGTACCGGTTGGTGTCACCAACCGACACTAAAGGGCAACCTTTAGTACCGGTTCGTGACACCAACCGGTACTAAAGAGGCACACGGGGCCCGGTCCGACCAAAAGCCTGGCACGCCCCCTTTAGTACCGGTTCGTGACACGAACCGGTACTAAAGATTCCTTATGAGCCGGAACTAAAGGTCGCCGGCACGAATCGGGACTAATAGCCTCTTTAGTACCGGCTCGTAACCAGACCGGGACTAATGCTCGGGACGAAAGGTCTGTTTTCTACTAGTGCAAGCTATGATAGACACAATTTTGCCTCTAAACTATACTAAATATAAACTATAACTTTTGATCTTATTGGCTGCAACTTTCGGTGTATTACTAAGCTTAATTAATACCTATGTGCACATGATTTTTTATGAATCATTCCAATGTTGCATGATGATTATATTCTCAAGGACAACTACATAGCTCATTTCTGATAGCTTATGGTCTAATCTGAAATCTTGTTTTTAGTTTTCTCTGCTTCTATCTTGGTTGATGATATTGCCTTGTTGAAATCTGCTTGAATAGTGTCTTCCATTCAAATTAATCATGCATTTCTAACAATCAGAAACACGCCAACATGGCAGATAACCTATGCACTGCAATATCCCCTTTAATTGTTGTTGCCGTACGGTTACTAGTACATTAATTTTTTCTGCCATACGGTTACTAGTATATTTTCTTTGCTTTTTGTGAGCTTAATTCATGTTATTCCACTTACTAACTTTGAAACAATGTTTTCCATTTATCAGTACATTTGTATGGTTGGTAATTGCGATTGAATTGTATCCATTCTCGATTTTACCTTCTTTGTAGGTCTAAAATCCTATGAGGAGCCAAGGGAAAGAGGCCCCAATTTGGGAAAAGGACAAGAAAGGATCACTCGATGTCGGCAGGGTAAATTGTTGATTGTCATTCCAGAAGGAAGGTTAAGGCCGGAGCTACCTCTTCTTGCTGCAAAGTTTGCAACTGAATGCAATGTCATAGTCAGACACCATTTGCATGTGTTTAAGCGCTGGAAGGATTACTAGGTCCCAGATGGAACTGTGTGAGATGGGATCTTCAGGAACTTCATAGGCAAAGTTGGTGTAAGTACATAGTCCAGGCCTTTCTCCCTCAAAAGGCTAGCAATCTTTCAAATTTGTGCTCCTTTGTCAATTATGTGCAATGATACTTACAAATATTTTTTCATACGACTAGAATAAGTTTCAGATGGACGTAGATGATGTGTGAGTTAGGAAGGCTTGTACAGAAATGTTGAAACACGCGACTCGCCAACAACGACACAGGATCAAAAAAGAATTTTTTGGTCCTCACCAAGTCCATCTGGTGACAAGAACTTCTCTTGTTCCCTCGATGACTGACTGATGAGTAGTGGAATGAGATGGTGGAAAGCTGGAAGGATCCCAAAAAGATGGTATGTTTTTTCCTGGAGACCAATCTCTCGCCTTTCTACATGTTAATCTAGAAAGTGTGCCTTACATGCATGTATTTGTTGTCTTGATGTAGGGGATATCTGAATTTAACAACAATAATTGAGCTCAAGTTAAGTTTCACCAAACTATCAGGGTATGGAGCTACCTAGTGCACTTTGATAATCTTGTAAGTCAAACATGTGGCTATGGTGTTCATTGTGATGAGAATTGTTCTTGGCCATAGGTTCATGTAAACTTGTGTTTCCATCTAGTAACTGTGTATGATGCTCCCTCCCCATCATATATGTTATTTCTAGGGAGAGAAATACAAAGATAAAGAACCAACTGCCTTGGATTTTTTCAATGAGTGCCATTATAGCAAGAAAAAGAAGTGCCACACTCATGTTCTGAAGCTGGAATCGTAAGTCAGCTTCCAAAGACCAACCATCAGTTTTTACCTTTTGCACGGATACTCAATTAGATATGTTAGCTCTTCTCCCCAAAAAGTATGAAACTATGTGATGCTGATTTGTTCAGTTCTCTAATTTGTTCCCTATATTTTTGTCTAGCACCAATTTCTGTTTGTTAATAATTCTTTTCTCGCACATGCTCATATTCACTAGTAGAAAACAGCCCATTTGTCCCGGTTCCAGAGGCCTTGCCCCGGTTCTGGAACCGGGACTAAAAGGTCGGGACTAAAGCCCCAAACCTTTAGTCCCGGTTCGCTTACGAACCAGGACAGGAGGGTTTCCACGTGGCCTCTGCGGGGAGCCCTGGCAGGAGGACCTTTAGTCCAGGTTGGTAACACCAACCGGGACCAAAAGGCGTCCACGCGTCAGCATCTGGCAAGAGCTTAGTTTTTTAAGGATGGGTTTAGGGGTTTTCATATTGTGTTTCCCCCTATTATTTTTGTGTTTACCATTTTTATTTTATGCTTTTAATTCAACTCGATGCTAGCTACTACGTATAGCAATGAAAGAACCAATACATAACATCGTCATGATCAATATATAGAAAGAACCATCAGTATCACGTGAAATTTGTTCAACTTAAGAAACAAATTAACATCAATGTACCACATTCATCTTAACATACTAATTTATTAACTAACAGTTCTCCAACTGATATATTCATGTCTTAGCTCTAAACATGGTCAACAACAACCATCATCTGATAGTCCTTGCGGTTGCTCTTCCTTATAGTGATTACCGCAAGGGTGTCCATCCTTAGATCTCTCTTTCCCTTGATGAACTCCTGCCAGCCGGCCTTGTGGAATGATATGCGCCCGTCATCCTCTGTCTTGTATTGGACATTCGTGACAGGCCCTCATGGTCCATGGATTACTCCAGCCGTGTCGACGGCGGGGATGTCCACTTCGGAAACCATCTTCAAAGGTAACTTCCGAAGACCCCATCATTAATAGAAAATAGAGAGCAAAGAATGTTAGACATCTCCTCCATACTTGATTATGACAAAAAGAGATGAAAGAATATAAAACATCTCATCATAACTTTTTTTACCATGTTTGTTTTTGTTGGACGGTGCACAAAAGGCTTCCCCAAGAACTTCGAAGAGGACGGTAACATTTCTTTCACACTAGCTTTATCATCCGGAGTAATCTTCTTCATCCTTTGAGAATTTTTTTAGAATGGATAGGACCATCATCTTCATCTTCGATGTCCTCCTCTTCATCTTGGTTGTCCTCATCTTCATCTCGGATGTCCTCATCTTCATCTTGGCTGATTTGGTATGTATTTGTACTAGGCTGATTTGGTATGAGTAACCTTAGGTTGTACCCTTTGTATGCACACCAGTTCCTGTCTCTAATTCATGAACTGAAAAGATACAACTAGAAGAGTTTACATATTCTGCTCCCCACCAGGTAGTTATACTTTGCTTGAAACAAGTCCCCTCAATTAAGCCAGCACGTGCAGGAGGCATCGATATTGGGTAACTTAGGTTAAATTGTGTTACATCTTTTTATTATGAGAAAATAGTGAAATATTGAGAATTATCCCTAGTCTAAATGCATTGGTTTACTGGTTTTGCATCTTGGGTGTTGGAGCAAATTCACCGTGCAGAACTAACAATTTGTTGATTTGACTTTGTTATCACAAATTTCAAGTTGCAAAGTACTTCTCTACTTGTGCTTAAGCTATCTTATAACCGTGTTTGTTACTTGCATTGCTAGACTGAGATGGAAAACAAGGCCTCTCAACCTATAGTAGATGGTCAACAATCCAACTCTGCAACCGAGGTTGTAGGTGAAGTTCTTGCTAGGCACACCAGGAAGCCAAGGTTTCTTCAATATGTGCGGATCCAACACGTCCATGCGAGATCCAGTGCTACCAACCGTGAAGCGGAATTAGCAGCGAAGAAGAGGAATATTGAGCTTTAGAAACGTTTTGACACCTTGACCAAGTTGATGAAGGAATCCGAAGAAGCAAGGATCAGGCAAGATGAGGAGAACGGGAAGAGAGATGAGGAGAATAGGAAGAAGCAAGCTGAGATGGATGCAAAACTAGACTTTTTGCTAATTCAGATGCATCCACGATCATCTCAAGGTTAAGTTGTTAGTCCAAAAACTGCTGGAACTATGTGAGTGTGATATATTGTTTGACCTACCTTCTTACATTGTGATGCTTTTGTTGTGCAAACTGCACACTGGTGGATGCAAACTTGTTGCATTTTGCCGCTCCACGGTTAGTGGATGTGGAGATGCACGCTTATTGTTATGTTGGATCAGTATTTTTCATGCTTTGTGTTGGTGTGCCTCTTATTTTGTCCGTGATGTTGTGCCTTTTTTCAAGTTTTTCAAGTGATGTTACTGGATTTGGAAATGTAAGCTCAGTGTTATGCGTGGAAACATGTTCTGTCTACAAACAAAAATTGGCTGGGTAATATAAAAACTAACGGGCCGGATGAAGTTGCATAGAAACATATGTCCTGGTTAGGCACAAGTGGCCCATAATTTTAAAAGGTTGGTGTGCTTATTGTACACATAGAAATAACTAGCGTCCGACCCAAACAAATGGGCCAATCAGTTGCACTACAAATGGGCTCACAAGCCTTGACGGCCCAAAATGAATGACCCAAAACTTTTTGGGCCGAAGGGTGCATGGTGTGTAGGATGCCACGTCATCTCCATGTTGTCGCCATGTAAGACCAACATTGGCGCCACGTCAAATTCGCGGTGGCGCCACGTTAGACCCACGGAGATACCACGCCAGACACATTCCAGTACACGTCATGTAAATCCGTGATGGAATATCCTAGAACGGAGGGTCGGGCAGAGGGCGGGCCAAACGGGTTTAGGGGGCTCAACTTTGATAGAGAGTTGTTGTCATTGTCCGTGACGGAAAACGAAATTCGTCAAGGATTATATGGCAGACAAATTATGACGCGATATACATGACGGATTCTGGGAACGTCACATGTGACCATGGTTGACAGTTTTTGGCTATTCCGTGACGGATACTTGCTGTCACAGATTAACAACTTTCTTGTAGTGAACCATAGCCACGACAACATGCATCTACAAGGACAATTGTCGCGATGGAATTCTTCTGCTGAGATGATCTCCAGAACCGCCACAACCGAACTAAGCTCTGAACTCCCCATCAGCATGGTGGACACCCTCTTGTTATGGATGTTGAACATGCATCAACAGTGATGTATGGATCTTGCGTTTCTCCGTAATTGAAGTGGTGACCCCGACAGAATCATGGAGGTAGACCAAACGTGGTGGATCTCGCCACGGCCATCAAAAGGAACCGTGAAGGCCGTTTGCGGTGGACGGACATGGAGACCGACCAAGTGCGGCCATCATGGGAAAGATCACGAAGCAGTGGAACATTTGAGGGAGAAGAACACGGAGGTCGGCTAAGCACGGCTGCCATCGAAGGAATCACCGGGGCCGCAACCATGAAGTGATTGGAGAAGATCCAGATTGAGGTCTGCATTGGCTGAAGGGTCATTAGCAAATTAGCAAGAGAAGTCGTGGGTGTGTTTTTTAAATCTGTGTTGCTTTTCATCCCATCCGTTAGATCTTAATTCGACTGGTCGTGGAGCCTCGGGCTATAGGAATGCTCGAGCAATCCCAGATGCACTTGATACGAAGCATTTTAATAAATTATTATGATTATGAGTCTCTTCAAATAGTTGTGTCCAACAAACAATCACTGCAAAAAAGCTAAAAAAGAAACAAACACAAATATAACACAAGAAGTTTCAAGAAAAACACATATCATGTGATGAATAAAAATATAGCTTCAACTAAGATTGTCGATACATTGAAGACAAAAGCGAGGATGCCTAGCAGGGCATCATCAAGATTAGGCATTTGATTCTTCCTTAAATATTATCTTGGTGTGCCTTGGTCATCACCAAGTTTAGGGTCTTGCCGCTTCTTGTTCCTTCACCCATCGTGATTTCATCCAATGCTTGAAAAACTTCAACTCACAAAACGCAACAGATATTTCGTTAATATAATAAATTGACCATACACCTTGGGTAATGTTATAAATATATTCATAATTGTCCATATATAATACCTATTATATTCTAATTTATCCATGACTTATACCCCTGATATAACCCATAGCATCATCTAAATAGTACACTATGCAATAAAAACAGAATCTGCCTAAAAAAATAGTATGTAAAGATTTGGATGAAAGTCATACTTCTGCAACTCCTTAAATTCCAAACAATTCATACAAAACAGGAAATTTGTATCTCAATATTACGTAAACATTTCAGCAATTTATCACATTCCAGTGAAAAATGCTAATTCAAATACTGGGCGTAAAGTTTATGTTTCTGCAAAACATCAATTCAACTATCATCGTCCTCCTAAGTATTCAAACATAGATATTACATTACAAATAACTATGCTGACAAAATAAAGCAAAAGGGTAACTATTGTGTTGCCTCGCAACACTATTGTTTAATTCCCTTTAGCTAAGCATAATGCAAAGTTTCAAATTTTGTCCTTATTCAAAGTAATATCATAGGTGGCTCTCACAATAGGTTCATAAGGAGGTTTAATTCTATTTATTGGGAAGTTTTGCTTCTTTTTCGTTATTGGAAATTGGAATCATATATTACCTTCTTTCATATCATTAACTGCAGCTATGGTTCGTAGGAACGTTCTACCAAGTATTATAAGATAAGACGGATTACATTCAATATCAAGAGCAATGAAATCCACAGCTAAATAATTTCTAATAGGAAGTATGAGGATATCATTAATCCTGCCGAGTGGTTTCTTAATTGTTGAATCTGCTAAATGCAAGTTGAGGGAACATTCATTCATATCGGTGAGACCTACAACATCACATAAATATTTTTGTATAGTAGAGACACTATCGCCTAGATCACATTGAAAATTACATTCATAATCTTTAATTTTGATTTAATTGTATTTTCTCACTCATCATGCAACTTTTTTGGAATAGACACTTCTAGTTCAAGTTTTTTCTTTGTGAGCCTTACTAAGAGCTTCTACGATATCCTTAGTTTAATCTTTGTTTTGTTTTTAAGAATTAGGTGAATTGATCGTGGATTGTAATAAGTAAATGCATAGTGACGTATACCTGGTGCGAGGAGTTACAATGATGTGTGAGATTGCTACCGAGAGTTCTTCTGTCTGTGCGATGCTAATGGGTATCCTAGATACCCCTTTATATAGACATCAGAGGTCTAGGGTTCACACGGAGAGTGAGGAATCCATTGATCTTATGTGCTCGGAGGCTACGTTCTAGTGGCCACACCATGAATGTTGCTCCCTGTCTTCCATTGTGCAGTCGCTTGTACATCTGATGCTTAGTCCAGAGGAGCCCTTGGTTTCCACGCGCCCAACATTTTGGTTGAGCCTGTAGTTGAGGTGTGCAATGTTGTTTAAAAAGCTGGTGCAAAATAAGGAAATACCATTATCTTTGGACAATTTTCTTAACAAGATTACTTGTCCGCTCCCACAACCTTCGCTCGAGACCTCGGTGCCTTCACACAGGGAGAAGGATGACAGGCGACGGAGTGGGCGTCTGGAAAAGAAGAACAAGGCATGGAACATCGTGACATCCAAGAGCGCCGAGCATAGGATATTGAAGGCCTTTTGTGATATGTCGGAGGTTAGGAAAGCGGTGAGTCCTAAGAAAAAGATACAAGCATTCCTGAATATGTAGAAAAAACTGCTATCACTATAAGTTAAAGAGGTGTTGAGCTCTTTGGCAAGGATGGCGAGGAAGTCGAAGTTGGACCTTTCAGGGTCATTTCCACACGATAATGTTATCACATGATGCTTTGAGGCTTAGACAAAAGTGTCACTTCATATGGACAATTTCTTTTTGGAGAGTGGTGATCAGTTTGGTTGCCCTTGAGCCTCAGCAAACGGTTTTGGGCATGGTGTTCTGGTGTGTGGCTGTGACGATGTCCCTTGATGTTACAATTATTTTGGTCCGTATCGCCGAGCTCTAGTGCCTTTTTTTGGTTTTTTATCCGTTTTTCCCTGATTAACCAAGAATGTTAGTTTTTTGGATCCGGTTTTCTCTATAAACCGCATCAACTCTCTCCGTCTAAATGAAATGCAGACCAGCCTGCTCTCTCAAGAGGTTTCTCAAGAAAAAAGATTATATATTAGTATGTCTTTCGATATCTGTTTAACATATATGGTGGTAATAATACGTTGCCAAGTGTCACATCAAACTTGCAACATACAAACTAGGCACACCATTAGTTCCAAGAACAAACTCAATTCGTCATCATCCTATGCTATTTTTCGGTTTAGCTTGACATTCTTGGCAAGAAAACATAGATGACAACAATCACCTACTAGTCTTTGCACATCTCGGTGACCCATCTTATTATATCAACGAAAAACACTGCATTATAAAAAATAGTGTGGCCCCTCAAAAATATGCTATTAGCATGCTATAACATGATATTAGCGAGACATTGTACGCTGATAAATTTAGCGAGACAATTTTCTACAAGCTATAGCATGCTATTAGTGACGTATAGCGCACTATTTTTTCAGTGATCAAAACACGTAAAATTTTAGCTTCCACAATAACTTTTTGTTGAAACACTGAAAGGAAAGGGGAAGACTCCCCTGCAAAAGAGAATTTTAGAAGATTATGACAAGTGCGAGGAAAGGAAACCATGCCACAGACCAGCGTGTTCCCAAACTCATCTGACTTCAACCACTTAGACTATAGATTTTTATTGTTGATGATATTTTTATTTGTATCTGTCATGTTAGAACAAGATAAGCAGTTTAGTTCTATGGACATGCAATATTTATGATTCAGCCACAAAAAATATTAAGGAGCTATAAAATCTACACAACTCTAAAATGGATTTACGATTTGCATATTGAAATTATGCATGTTCCTAGAACTAGCGAGCAGCAATAAGAATTATTAAGTGACTCTAGTAAAACATTATCTACATGGCCACATCCGGCACTTGTCATTTAATCGATTGACCACGAAGGTCGGCGTGTCCTAGAACTCAATGTTACCTTATACAAAAACATACAAAATATGGCTCAATGTCACAATAATTATTGATATTAAACTTAATGTTACTATAGAATAAAATAGATAAAACACGACAAAATAACAAAAAAATAATGTAGATAACAAAGAATACCAAATCAATGGTTTGCATCATCGGTGCCTACAAGAACCTAATCAATGGTAGAAGATGAACCAACACCTAGAGGACACCAGATGTATAATTTCGTAAGAGAAGGCATAAACGTCAAATGAAAGTAGTACCAAATCAGTGGGTTGCTTGAAGTAGAAGGTGCTGGTGTTGATTCAGTCTCCTCAACCCCTGGATTTCCTCAAGCCAAAACCTCAGGCGTGAACAATTCCTATACAGGCACCGATGAAACATATCTCTTCATTTTTTATCTCTGCAACATGAAATTAAATTGACACTGAATCATTTTTTTGTTGAACAATACATATATGCAGTTCATGCACACGCGCGCACACACACACACACACACACACACACATTTCTTTCACTTCAGATTTAGTTCAATTCAACAATACACAGGACAATAGAGGAGTAGACACTAGACAGTACACAAACAGACTATGGATGAAAACGATCTACTTGTGCGGTGCCTGATTTTATACTGAAACAAAATGGGTCACCTGGTTTTAGATATTATAATTGATTTTTTCGGATGTAAGATTGATTAGCGGTTGATTCATCCACTTGTACAGTTCTACTCCTAGTTTTCAGCAGGAAGGTTGATGGGGACTGCAGGTCTAGCCAGCGCCCAGCAGCCGGGCGTTAGGGCCGCGGACTCGCGCTCGACCAGGATGGTGGGACTTAGCGAGGGGACCAGGGACCAGGGTGCATGGGTGTTGGAATGCCAGGAGGGAGTCCGGTGGCGGACGACGGCCGTACCACCGGCCGTAGCCTGCACGGGGGCGTTAGATAGTGCAGCACGGGAGGGGATGGTCGTGCCTGGGTTGTTCGTGCGTGCAATGCCGGAGACAGGAGAGCTAGGTCAGTTTTGTCAAGCGGCTCGTTTTGCTCAGCCCCTACGTGAGCCAGCTAATCCCGGACATGCAGTTGTGCTGGGTTGAAAGTGTGCTGAACCCCAGGCTCTGTCGACGTAATAGTTAGGGAGAAAACCTACGCCCCGGGCCTCGGCACTGGGTGCCCTGGTAGTGGCTCCGCCCCTGCGGCGGCCACCAAATGAAGCTCGCCGACCCAGGCCACATAGCTGCCAAGTTCTCACTGACTTCCTCATGCCTCTCAAGCTCACGACATGAGATCATTTTTGTCCCCGTTATATGGATGAAGGTTAGAATTGTGAAGCCGAGCTCTGGTCTCTCTTCATCGCTTCTTCTTTCAAGCTGTCTCATATTTTGCACTATGTTGAATCTTATAGCATAGTTTCGTTCGCTAGTTGCTACGGTATGGCTATACTCGTACAATGTTTCACTGAATAAATTCAATTAAATAATGAAGCTCATATACGATATTAGTGACTGCTATTGATTCCCTTGGTCTGTGGTGGTCATACAGTTTTTTTTAGAAAAAGGAGGTTAAACCCCAGCCTCGGCATCAATTGATGCATGCAGCCATCTTTATTAATTATTCTACTAAGGTCTGACAAGAACATACATCAAGCCTTCGCTCACACCTATAAACTTGATAATGTGGAGTGCTCTCACTCCCCATACATATAACCGATGTCGTCGTTGATCCATCCATATAACGTATCGGAACGTACAACCGGTGTAGCAGACCTAAAGCGTACACCACATGCACACGTTTTAGAAACCGCTGTCCCATCTTCAAGAGAGAAATCCGCATCATCCTTGCCAGTCCTGGCCATCCGTCGACGCCACCACGGCGCCCAACGACTCCACCGCCCTGCGCTCGTCCATCCCGACGCGGAGACTTTGGAAGATCTGTCGTGCGTAGCACCTGCCGACCAGGCATGACACAGCGTAGCACCTGTCGGCCAGGCATGACTTGACATCGCCACCGAAGCTCCGTTCAAGACGAAGCCGCTCCGCCTCTTGCCTCTGTCCTCCAGCGCTGCTCCACAAACGATGCTCCCAAGAGAGAAACGACACCGTAATGCCGTCATCATCCGATCTGGAACGCCAGATCCTATGGTTTCTCCCGGAGCAGCACGAGTGGGTCGACAGAAGTTACACGACGATGCCTTCATCAAGGAAACGGCGCAGAACGCCGCCATCGCGTGCCGTCGGCTCAGTTTTCACCAGCAACTCTATCTCCCCAACTCGCAGCCGGAACTAGATGACAGATCTCGAGATCCGACCACCCAGCCTCTGGCCGGCCACCTCCTACGAAGAAGATGACCAGCACCGCCGGCTACACCAGCCAGAACAGATCTGCCCGGAGGTGCCGCCGAGCAGTCCACCAGGCCCTCGACGCCGCCGCCGATCCAGAGCCAGATGACGTGCCTCGCAGCATAGATCACATGACATCGCCGCCGGAACCAGGACATTCGCCGCACGCAGCCGCCCGTGACCGGGCAAACCATCGTGCCTGCATTCGCCGCCTTCCGAGGCAAGGCCGGCAACCGCCGCCGCCGGCGCAGCCATCGCTGCCGCTCCGCGAGATCGGTCGTGCCTCCACGCACGTATGGCCCCCCACCTCTGAGACGCGGGAGAGAGGAAGGACCCCCACCACCACCGTCGGCCACCGGGCGCAGGCCGGCGGCGTCCTCCGGCGGCGGCAGGAGGAGGGGAGGGAGGGGGTCTTGGGTCCGGCAGCGGCTAGGGTTAGGTGCCGCCCGAGTCGCCCGATCCTGGTGATTGATCACTTTTCTTCTCTTTGTAAAGTTGGTATAGAAATATCCATGTCTTTTTGAAAAATAATTGTGCACGTCTCTTTGAACACATGAAAGGATTCTCAACACTCATCATTTGACCTTCACTCCACCATGACTGACATAGCATGACCCGTTCAGTTGGGTCAATGGCAGGAAATGAAGAGAAAATTGATTTTAGTATTTAAGTGATGAGTGGTGCAAACAAATCCCGAAAGTCAAGTTGCTGGCCTTGCCAACGCATGCCTTCCTCTGCTTTTTGACCAAAGTATATTTTAGTGTGTCATTATATATATGTTTAGCAGTATAGTGATAACAACAAGCTGCCATGACAACATGATTAGAATGACAAGTGTTAGTGTCAAGAAAATTTCCCCAGCCCTCCCCTGTCAACCCCCGAATAGCAACATGGAGGGAAACACATGGCACCGCCTGGGTCCTCCCCTCCTCCAGCCTCCTCCGTCGCCACCACCAGAGGGAGCGTCGGGCAAAGCTTGGAGGAGCTGGCGCGGGCCGGCCCCGAAGTGCAGGGATGACATGCGGGGGTTGGGCGCAGCGACGCGGCGGCTGTCCGCAGGTTCGTCTTGGTCATGGCAGGCTATGTGGTGGCTGAGCTTGCACAGGGTGACGACTTTGTCAGTTAGGTCAGAGTTGCGTCGTGGGTGACGAGGGCTGTTGATGACAACAACACAAGTTGCTGGTGGGGCTAGATGTTGGATCCTTCAAAGACTCGTCTCGGGTGGAGGCGCTCCCAGACATGCCGCCCTTCGTCGATGAGCGGTGACTTTTTTCGTGAATACGGAAAGTTTGCGTATCTAAATAGTAGAGAAAGAATGAGTATAAAACGTACAACCATGCGCTGGATCACTCGTGGCATTCATCATGGGAGTGATGTATTTTTGCAGCCCATGCCGAGTTGAACATGTTGCCTTCCCCATGTGCTTGCCGCCAAGATCAGGAAGCCGATGGATGATGGATTTAGTTTTGGCGCCCTAATCTACTGGTGGGGTCCCCACTCACCACGATGCAATGGTCAATTATTACTCACCATTTCTTTCCTTGTCGGTGAAAAATGCCACATTGCGACATGCAGCAACACAACTGATCACCTGCTCGAACCGGATTCTCAATGGTTCCTTCAGCATGGACGTCCATCATACAATACCCAATGATTATCATAGCACCCCTAATCTTAAGGTTTCGTGACAAGAGTGCTAGCGACTATCACAGCAAGCACACTTATGGGGCATATCAAGAGATTGCACCATTGCTCCACTAAGGAATTAATAGTGCAACACTCGTGGAATACCATCGTGATCTTTGAGTTCCCGACACTTCCCAATCTCACGACCTGGTCAAATTTTGTCCAGGTCCAAATTATGTTCGAAACATGAGAATGAATTGGTGCCACCTTTCCTTCCCTGCTTCCATTCTCGCCCTCATGTGTGCTTTAAGACCCTTTTTATAATATCTGTTTTGGCTTGGCTTACTTAACAAAATGAATGCAATTAAATGTGTTGGAGCTGACTCCCAATGGTTCCGTTGTTTTGTTGTTGCCCATGAGACAGAGAGCACCTGCTTAATGGCTTATATGCTTTCTTGAAGTTCCTGAAATATTTATGTTTTCTTTCTGTTAAAGATCGTTTGCACTCTAAAAATACTCTAATTAGTGATTCTCAAACCTTGAATATGAACGAGCATCACAACTTAGTATCACTACTCGTACATTGCATGGAAATGGCAACGTCATTACATTTCTTGTACAAAGAAACATGAACTACAGATTATTTTGCTAAAATCTTTGGCTAATCCAATTTAGTGTGCTCTCCACCTCTGTTACGTTGACTTAAACGACTTATCGATGCCACTCAATCATCCAATATACAACCCCACGCTGCCGATGTTGCTGCGTACAATCGACATGGGTGAGATCATGTCGCTGCTATCAGCGATGGTCACGGGCATGGCCCTCACGACTTCCAGACACTTTCCACCTTCCCCTTCCCCGTCCACTGATTTGGCCACGGCATGATATTCCTCGCCTGCATCGCGACATGCTCACATTGCAGGAGCTAATCGGTGCCATCATGCAGCAATATAGGGTGACAAAGGCGGCACGGCGGCGCAACCAAGGCATGGGTGGCGGAGTTGATCTTTCTGATCGCAGTGCACGTCGCCAGCTTCAGGTTATCGTGGGGCCCGCTAGGGTGCTGGTGCCGAGCGAGATCATCCAGCTGGAGTTGCGGTCAGTGAGGCAGGGTAGGGCGTGATGGTGGCGTCGAGCTTTGTGTTCATAGTTTTCGTGGTGCAGCCTTTCCTGGCGATTTTGTTCCGCATGAGACCGGGAAATTCTTCTCCTTCGCGGCATGCCAGGCCGCCATGACGGCGTTCGTGTTCGGTGTACCTCCTACAGCCGGAGACGTGGGGGGGGGGGGGGTGCCCATCTAGAAGGTGGACAGGGTGCGCGAGCACTGGTTCAAGAGGAGGGTCCTAGCATCGGAGGAGGCGCCATTGAGCGGGAAATGCTGAAGGGGAGGCGGAGAGAAACCGAGTCATCAACTCAATGAACTCATCAGAGTGTAGTTTCAGAGCTGTAGCATACAAATATTATGACATAGAGTGTCAGAGATATAAATCATCATGCACACACAGACAACTCAAATACCAACCACCAACGCAAATTTATGTAGCATACAATTTCAGAGAAGGCAAAAAATGGAAGATGAAAGATTGTAGTTCAATGTATGCAGTACTGTTCATTATTGCTCCTTGGTCCATTAGTTAACAAATTGATTACCCTGAACGCGTAGTCACTGTAGGTTACCCTGAACACGTAGTCACTGTATAACTATAGTATGGTCTCTAAATTTAAGAAAAAAATTATCGTTATGATCTTCAATCATGGATACAAGAATTCAATCTGATTTCTCTACTGAAGCAGCCATTCGTCCGGATTGATGAAACCTCCTAATTGACGCCTTTGGCGCGACTAAGGTAAAGGATGCACACAAATTTGGAAAAAGTTCACGAATTTGCCAAGGTCTGACTTTGCAAAAGTTAACGGATTTGAAAAATAAAGAACAAGAATACAGACATAAAAATAAAACGAAAAGGAAAAAAGAAAAAAGAAAGGAAGAAAAAAGAAAACCAAAACTGAGTGAAACCCATGCCAGGAAAAAGCAGAAAAATACACCCAAAAAAATCGTGCGGGGAAAACTATGGGGAAAAAGTCTACTTGGGCCAGCCCATTTGTCATGTAGTGCTGGGAGGGAGTGTGCGCCAATTAGCGAAATTGCCTATAAGTGGCACTTTCGGCGGCAAATAGGATTTGAGCAAACCAACATTCAAAGTGCTTGCGTGTGATCCCGTCACACCAAGATGATGGGGTAAGTTCTCGCCCATGGCCCAATTTAATATGTCTCCATGACATCTGCGTTCCTCAAATTGCTACTTAATTAAAAATACATAGAAACAACATAGGGTTTCATGTTTCAATTTTTTTCCATCATCCATTCGTGCAACCTTTCACCCTCCATCGATTTTTTTCCCGCTTTTCAATCCCCTTGTGGGTTTCAACCAACAAAAAATTATAGTAACGCAATAAACCAGATCAATCTACGGTCATAAATTCACGATTCATAAGTAAACTATTCTTATGGTAAAATTTGATATCGGTCCAACAGCTCTGGTAAATCAATAAGTAGAAACAAACTCCAGTCCATAGTGAAGTAAATATCAATCAACATCTTAGCTTTGGTAACCCAATAAAGCAGATTAACCACGGGCACATCTCTATCTTTCTATGTATTTTACAGTCGTATTATATTGTGTTACAAAAAATTGGTCCATGTGACAACACACATGGACCAATTTCGCTTATTATATTATGTATTTTACAGTCGTATTATATTGTGCATGTGACAACACACATGCACATCTCTATCTTATTTGCATGTATACTATATACTACTTAAAAAAAATACACATCATTCCTTTTCCTGCTAGTCAGAACTCTTCGTCAACCTGTTCCCCTCCTTTCACTAGGCCCCTCCATTTTTACCCTTGATCCATGCAATATTTCCCCACCATGTCAATATTGACAGTACCTTCCAAATAAGCCGCTCAATCACATTAACTTACCCACTTTTGTACTAATTCCACCTTAATTTACTTACCAAACTACTCATCAAACTATAATGTAAATCATGAGCAGGATTTGATAAAAATTTAGTTGCACAATCATATTACTATGGCCTTATATCATGAGCTAATGTACTAGAATATCTATATCCCGTTCCAACGCACGGGAATTGTCCTTGTCCCTCCACCATACAGATAGAAAAGAAAAACAATTCTTATGTATAGGAAAGAGATCCTTCCCCTCCCCGGTGGATGGACCAGCGGATAGAGGAGGGTTGGTGGACAATGCTTCGATGGCTGTTTAAAACACACTATTACGGCCTTATAGCTCCTGTGTGACACATTTCAAGTGAATTGGATGGAGTGAGACATTGTTCGACAGAATGGCTTGGGAGTGACACTTTTTAGCGAGTAAATAACTCCTGTGTGACATGGTCCTTAAGCTGAACTGATACCCTCATTATCTGTTATGGGTTGGACCCATAACTTATCCACGTAAGCGCGGGACCCACCACTTGTCCAGTAAGCGCGGGACCCACCTCGTCGTGGCTAGAAGAGATTCCGCACGTGCCCGTCCGTCCACCGCCGCCCATTGCTTTTCCCCTTTCCCCATTCTTCCTCTTCTCTGGTGACCTAGTGCAGATGTCCACCTCCTCCGCCGTGCAATCAAACTAGCGTCAGTATGGTCCAGTGCTGCTCACAAGGTGCCATGACTGCCCACGCCGAGAGCCTCTCAAACGGTTGGTCACTAAGACGGATGAAAATGGCAATCTTGGGCGGGAATTTTTGAAATGCTTGAGCAAACCAATGGCAGGAAGGGATGGCAAGGTTAGATCTCAGTTCTAAGCCCATTCTTTCGCTGTTGTTTGCTCTGATTTCTCCATATTTTGTTTTTTCTCCTCGAATTTGGGATTTAGGGTTCATGTTGTGGTTTTCAGATCTTGAACAAATGCACACATTTTGAGTGGATTGATGAATATGTTCAGAGGATTCAGTCTGAGGGCTACATTGATTCTAGCGTGGTCGCAACCTGGGAGCTCAATTTGGGCGGGGTGCCGCAGATGGAGAATTGGGGGAGCTCGGACAGAGGGGTGGGCAGAGTCGTGCCGATGGCAACGTATGCGTGCAATGTTGAACCGCACTTGGAGTCTGAACTGACCAAGGAACTGAAGAAGATCAAGAAAAATCAAGGGAAGATGATTGATGCAGAAGCAAGCAAATATCATGGCAGTTTTTTTTATTGATGTGCCATTGCTCTGTTTATGTTTTACTTGCTATTCATCTGTCATTAGAGGGGGCATTTAGGTCTGTCAGGGTAGACGATGTGATCTGTGCGTCATGACAAGTTCATGTATCTTAACTGAAGCAACAATTTGGAACACAAATTATTCAATGTTCATGCTCTGTTTCCTCTATTTTTGTTCTTCAGTTAACAAAGTATACACCCAAATTCAGTTTCTAGTGAAAAACAAAACTGGGCTGCCGAATAGATGTTGGGCCGTGAGAAAATAACCATGCACAAATAGAGACCAGCCCACCCGCGTAGGGGCACCAGCCGAAAAGAATGCTTTGATTAAACCTCAAAATAAAATGTTGCTTCGGCAAATAAACCTCTATCTTCGGCAAATAAAATGTTACTTGTTTTTACTTTGGCCTTTTTCTTGCACTAAATTTTGTGATGGATCATTTTTTGATGCACTAGAATTCATGCACTAAATTTAATGTATGTATCCACCTTAAAAAATGATTCAATTGATTTTTTTGAAACAATTTCAAGGAGGATGGATAGATCCATTCGTGCATGGATGCATGAACACATGTATGTGTTGTAATTTTTTTTGCTTTACATATTTGTTGCTTGTCCACTATTGTTTTATGATTGTTTTTATGCATGTCTACGGTTCCATGAACTAAATGAGTTGCATGCTTGCATGAACTAAATTAGTTGCATGTTCATGGTGGGTTTTGCATGTCCATGGTGGGTTTGCATGGGGCTCCTAGTTGCATGTCCATGGTTTGGGTCATGACCCACGATTTGGCCAATATTGTGAAGATGGTGTGTGTGGTGATTGGGTTGTAGTAACCCGGGCCCGTAGCAACCCATAGCAATACACAAATAATAGCAAGAACAACTCATAGCAATATACAAATAATAGCACGAAACAACAATATATATAGTAGCATAACGATTATATAGTAGCCTAACGACTACAACCCATAGTTCCACGATAGCCTTACAACTTAAAATACTAATATAACTTAATAATAGTAGCATAACGATTACAACTTAAAAATACTAATACGATAGATATATAGCTAGCTAGATAGATCGGGGGGCACCAAATGCGGGTTCTTCTCCTTCCCCTCCTCCAGGTGAACGCCACCTCGCTCCTCCGTGCACCCTTTAGTACTCCTCCCCGTTGTGGATGGGGTACGGGAGCGTGTGCATAATGCCGTTGTTGGGGAAGATGTCGTTGAAGTCGGTGAAGATGTTATGGGTGGTGAAAGCTATAAACTCACACCCACACCAAAACACTCGCCCGAGGGGGTGGAAGGCGTCGAAGGGGTTGGTGAATGTAGCGAGGAGCGCAACCACAATGCCATTGTGATTGATCTCCTCAACATGAAACATCTTTGGAGAGTCAGCGGGGAGGTGGCGAAAGCCGGCCGCAAGGAAGAACCCCGTTAACTCCCTTGTGCCCCTCCACCTTGAGATCGCCCATACCCTAAGGGTTCTCTCTACGTAGACTCCGGCCGGGTAGAGCCTTTCCGGCACGGTTTGGGGGAAGTGGAAGGTGGGGCCATTGTACTGCATGGTGGCTCGATCGGGTTTGAGAAGAAGGAAGAAGGAGGGCAGATGGGAGAGGATGGGGTAGGGGTATGGTTGAGGAGGGAGAGGAAGATGATAGGTGTGGCTTAAATAGCCCAAGTACGACGTGGTTTTTGATTTCTTTAAGTGGTTTCACCGGATGGAAGTAATGAGCGGACGGCGTTTGGTGGTGCCCCATCAAAGTGTGTACACGAGCGTGGGAAACCAAGGCTGCCATGAAACGCTGGATCAATAGCCAGGCTGCGACGCGTCTGTGCCATCGGTCGTGGGTCAATGGGTCACGCCTGCCCGTTCTTCTATCCCATGCATCAGTTGCCATGCTGCGACGTCCCGCACGCGTCTGTGTCGTCGTGGGTCAAGGGGACACGCCTGCCCCATTTTCTCTGCGTGTGCCGCCCGTGCATGCATGCATGGCAATGTAGCCTGCTGGGGGCCTGGCTAGAGGGGGCGGAGGAGGCAGAAGAGGCAACGTTTGGTCCAAAGGTCTACAGGGTGGGCCTCTTTTAACAGAGCCCAACGGCTAGCCCACTCGCCGCAGCGTAAAAAACAAACGGCTAGCCCAGTAGGCCTACTGCATGGCACTACATCCTCTAAAAAAACACTATCCAGCATTGTCGAATGCAGCCAATCACAGAGCATCATGTGGATCAGTGACGTGGCCCTAGCGCCTGATCCATACCATTCACTAACAGAGATCTAGCGGCTCGGAAGGATGCGGGGTTTCAGATGGGGTTATGAGGGGTTTTAGGAGGGTTTTGAGGGCTAGGTTTGAGCATAGAAAATTCAAAAAAAATATATGAAACTTGCACCCATCATCATATTATGTGACTGAGTTGCTGGAAAAAATAAGAAACTTGGTCTATGGGTATTTTCATGAAAAAACCTTCACAAAACATAGATATCATGAACGATGTTGCATGGGATTCAAGCTAGGGTTGAGCATAACTAATTCAAAAAAAATCAAAAAAATATGAAACTTGCACCCATCATCATATTATGTGAGTGAGTTGCTGGGAAAAATAAGAAACTTGGTCTATGGGTATTTTCATGAAAAAACATTCACAAAACATAGCTATCATGAACCAGGTTGCATGTGATTCAAGTTAGGGTTTAGGGCTAAGCTTGTCATAGTTTATCCAAATGATCTCATATTGAGCATGGACCCTATATTTGCACATTAGATGTCAAGTTTTGATTTTTGGCCCATTTAGAAAAGGTTGAAATTTTTTGCTTAGGAATGGGGTGTTTAGCCTAGCTTTGGAGCTCATTTGGAGCACATTTGTCATGACTAGTTTGTCACATCAACAATAAGTGCTCGGATTGATCTCTTAACATGCATATGACTAATATTAAAGCATTATAACATCAATATCACATACTAAACAAATTTGAATTTCAATTTTGGGTCAAATCTGAAATTATGCCAGAATTTAAATAGCATTACACAAATGCTAGTTTACACAAATTGAGGCAGGTTTGTTATTCTACAACACACATCACCATTACACAACTTTGACAAATGAAGTTTTAACTTCTTCTTAGCACTAGATTTCTTCTTCTTCTTACCAGTTTTTGATCGTATGACACCTAATTCACTCAAACTCTTTATTTTCATAACTGGACTAGCTAGGACAGCTGGAGTTGGCACCATAACATCTACACGAGGCTCAGTTTGCACAACAACAACTCAAGTAGCTTCAATTGGTAATACAACTTGCAATATAGGCTCAGTTTGCATCACATGTGTCGCAACAGCTTCAGTTTGGAGAACATCTTCAGTTTCAGTTTCAGTTTGCAGAACATTTTCAGTTTCAGTTTGCAGAACATCTGCCACAACAGCTTCAGTTTGCACCAAATTCTGCACCCGATCATCATCCAAAAGTTGGTCATGATGCATTAGAAGATCTAAGACTGCCACATTTTGCACCACAACATCATCCAAATCTTGATCATTTTGCATCACAACATCATCCAACTCTTGCTCATTTTGCACCACAGGATCATCCAACTCTGGTTCATCACCAAAACTTCTCTTCTTTCTATATCCATTGATTCTTGCCTTTTTGATTGCCCAACACTCTTCAACAACAAGGGGTTGACCTCCACGCTTCCTCCTGGAAAACAAAGCTTGTAATTTAGCTAGTAATTAAATACAACACCCAAATTAAAAAAAACGTAAACATACTTTGGCCTTTTAGGAGTGTAACAACATTTTGGAGATCCTTTTCGGTGCCCAAGTTCCTGGCACAACTTGCATCTATTTTTGTTATCATTTTGGGACCTTTTTGGCTTTGCATGCTTCTTCCCCTTTCCCTTTTTACTACTCCCACCTTTCTCAAACCATGCCTTGAATCTACTCTCTTTAGGCCTGCCAGCTTTTCTTTTTGTTAGGGGAGGACACATGGAAAATTCCATTTCCACTTCAGGCCACTGAGACTGATCTGTAAGTGCTGGAATTGGAGTTGCATATGCAGCCTTGAATCTTGCCACTGATTAATATTCATGCAAATATGGGTGCATGTTTATCTTGGGTTGGGAGGCCAAGAAAAGTACGGCATGGTCATATGGTTTCCCGGTGTGTTGCCACTCGAGGCAAGTGCAGTCATGCAACTCAGTGTTAACAACATGCCTCCTTCTAGTCTTGGTATCTCTAACTTCAGCACCCCACAATGAAGATTTTTTAATAGACAAATGTGTAAGATTACTGCTCATGTTCACCACCTGTTGTACCACTGCAGGAAGCTTATCCCCTTGCAGACAATCACCAATCCTTCTTCTCATTTCCCACATGCGCATGATCATGATCCTGATCTGGTCAACCGTGTCATGCATAGACAAGTTCTTTAACTGCTTTATCTTGTTGTTAAAACTTTCTGCCAAGTTATTGTTGATATGATCACACTTGATGGCACTGTTAAATCCTGACCTGTACCACAATAGAGAATGATAGGTGTTCAACCATGGACCAAACTCACTACATGCTGCTTTTATCTTATCAAGATGATATGAATGTGTTTGTTTGGTGTAAGATCTTGCTGCTGGCCATATTCTCCCAAATTCTTCCCCTCTGATTTTTTTGATCAAATTCATCCACATATGGCCGGAGCACTCCTTCTGCTCAAAATGAGGAAAAACAATCTTCACTGCATTCTCTAGCCCTTTACATGCATCTGTGTGTACTGCCAAAGGTCACACTGGCCCTATGCATCTTTTCAACTGCATCATGAATCATGTCCATGAAACCTCTGTCTCTGACTGAAACAAGCCAATAGCAACAAGGAACATCCAGTTGTGTCCATCTAAAGCATTGCATGCTGCCAATTGACAATTCCATTTGCCAGCCAAAAACGATGAGTCCATACTCAAATATGGACGGCACCCTGCTTTGAAGCCATCTATGCAAGGCTTTAAAGCCATAAAGAACTTGGAGAAAAGAACTCTATCATCCTCTATTACCTCAGTATCAATCTCCACAACACTACGAGTGACCTCTTTTCCACCTCTGCTTTGAAGTTATAAAGCATCCTAAAAGTATTTGCCCAATCACTATATAATGCTTTCATTGCCCTCTGTTTTGCTTTCCACACTGTGGTATACTTCACCTTAATGGGGTATGTCTTTTCTAAGTCCACTTTAACTTTCTTTGCTGTAGTGTTTGCTTTCTTGGCTGAAATTGGAGTGATCTTTTCTACACTCCAAAGTTGTGATGTCATGGTTGATACTCTCTGTGAACTTGTAATACAAGTATGTGCATTTGGGATTTGATTAACCCTGATGGTACTTCCACCAGGTTGAATTCTAGCAGATATGTACCACTTGCAAGGCCTGACGCTTCCATCAAAACCTCTGCACCTTGCATAAATATTCTTTCTGTCAGTCCACATAGTCTTGGCATCAAACTCATGTTTGACTGCATAAGTCTTGAAACACATCCTAAACTCTTGCATACATGGGAACAACTTGCCTACTTCAATAACAGGATTTTCTTTGTCATACACACTTACAAGCTCATCATTATGTGCATCATCTACATCATCTGTAGCATCTTTCATCGGCTGTCCATCCACATCTTCACAACCATCTCTGTTAGCATCATTAGGCAAACTAGATTCATCCCTCTCTTCCTCATCTTGATCATCTACTGGATCTACTGGAATGCCAAAAAAATTGGCCATCTCAGTGTCAGCCATTGGTGCAATGACCAAATCAGTAGTGTCTTCTAATTGTACTGAATTCCAATCAACACAAGCAACCCTTTCAGCACCATCACAACCCTCTTCTATATCTTCATCAACCCCCCCTATTACTATCACTTCACCCGTAAACATGTGCATTATCTGTCTCTGTGAAGCCCTGTCATCATCTACCATCTGTGAAGCCAACTTTGAGGGCATATATCCAACCTTAGAATCTGATTTCAGATCAATGAGCTCTGCATGAAAGGTAGTCTATTTGCTTGTCTAGCCGTCTTGCCGATCGATTTCATCAGCCATCTCTTCACCATTCTCAATTCTCACATACTCACCCTTCCAATTATCAAACCGTAACAATGCTACCCCCTGCTCTGGACCCCAATAAATGCTCTCCCCGATTTTCTCCACGACATTTCTCACGGCCCTCTCTTCCATGCTCTGTATTTCCTGAGGATCAATCTCTGCACATTCAACCTCCCATCACCTAGCTTCGCCTTAGAAGGAAAGAATTCGACAGTGAATTCGAATGTCCTACCCTTGTTTGTCTATGGCGAACAGTTTGATCTAGCGGAAGTAGACGGCGCACAATTCGCATAGGTTGGAAAGGATGCACATTCCTAGTCGACGTTGTTGTCTCTGGCGGCTCCATCACGGTCAGCCCCCCTCCCCCCTCCACCGCACCCAAATCTGGATCAAATCGACCAAAAACAGAGGAAACAGAGGGGGCTCGATGCGGTCATATCTAACTCGACAAGGAGGGGAACAGGACAAGGGTTCAGGATTTACTCACCACAGCCGTCGTCGTCGCCTAGAACGACAGCTCCGCCGCTGCTATCACCGACAAGAAAAGCTCCGGCGTCGTCACCGACTCACCGCCGAGAACGAAGAGGAGGGACGAGGGAGCAACGGGCCACATCTCACCTGATGCACTGCCAAGTGGGGCCGTAACTAGATGCTCTGTCAAGTGGGACCCGCATGTTTTAAACATAATCTCACTCCCATTGACGACCAGTTTAATCGCCCGAGTGGGCCTTGGCTATTTGGGCTTCTGAAGCGTTGCACCACAGCTATTTCCGTCAACGACGTCGCACTCCTTCCAATTCACTTGAAATGTGTCGCACAGGAGCTATAAGCCCCACTATTACAATCGACATACACCATGTCCCTTATGAAACTTTGGCATTGATTTGGTACACTATGACATAGGTTACCTAGACAGCTTCTGGTCCACTAGCATGTCACTTGAGTGATCAAATCTTGACTTGATTGTGCTCCGGCAGAATCGCAATGTACAAGCCAAAAAAGTAAAAGAGCAACAAATCATCTAGGTGTTGCTAGCTTCGTCATTTTTCTATCGGCAATACTTCTATGTATTTTCGTGACATGAATTCCGTATACATCCCATTCCCGATAGACGTCCGAGCACTTATCCCACTGTTCATTGTTGCTCTCCTCCCATATTGTGCAATGCTCCCCTAGCAATTAAAGATGATCCTACTACATGGTGAAATAAGGTAGTTATATATATGGGAGGTCAAGAAGTGATCAATGTTGTGTGATTGCCCAAGCATCATCATTGCTTCATTAAATTCACATGCTAGTTGTTGTGATCATTTATTTCAACCGTAGGTTGTGTAGTTATTAGACATTTGTAGCACTCATGGCATATATACATATGAGCAACCTTAAAGAAAATGTTGCTAGCAAAGCATGACAAACAAGTCATTCTGAAAGTCATACTATTATACAAAGGCGGGTTGAAGTGTGATCAAGCATATCCACGATCCTGTAGGAGCAATGTCCATATATATTGCTAAATAAAAGTTAGTTTCAATCTGGATTACTTATGTTTTATCTACATGTGGTTGTGTTACCATCATATCCAAGACTTATCTATATCAAGAGATATTCAGTAAGTGTAAACATGTGACGTGTCATCGACGGGTGGAGGACGTGGTTATGCTTGGAACAAAGATGTTGCGCCGATGAGAGGCTTTAATGGTCCTTCTGGCGGCTTCGTCGAGGGCGTGTCGAGGCCGCCATACCGGCAGCGTGCCCCTTATCACGTGAATCGAGGAGGTAGAGGGGGCAGCAGGTGGCCACTTCCTCCGAGACCTCCACTTCCTCCCTCCCCGGCTTTGAAGCTGGTTCCTTCGGTGCAGCTGGGACAGTCCAAGGGCAAGGTGCCCGCTGTTGCCGAGACGGTCATGATGGAGGAGGAATTGGAGACAGTTCGGGATATGGCCGCGGTTAAGGTGCCGGCAAACCATGTTACGGACCGTGCGAGTGCTACTAACAAGGGAGATGTTGATAGAGCTTTGAAGTGGGCTCGTAAGGAAGACAAGCTGAGTGCTCGATTGAACTATGTGATATTTGTCGCAAGACCAAGCATGAGTCGGGAGAGTGCCCTTTACTCTTGGGGCAGGAAAATCTAATTAACGTGGACAGGGGCCCTTATGGGCAAACGGAAAAACGCTTACACATTGCCGATCTGACTGACAAGACGACTCCCATCCATACCATCCCAGAAGGCCAGAACAACAGCAACGTTCCCAAAAATGGACCATGGGGGAAGAGGCAAAACAGTGTCTCCGTGTTATATTGACTATGCAGCTATATTAAGTAGGAATCTGCATGCAACCAGAGATGGACTCGATTTCATCCTCGTTTGCCGCCGTGTGCCAAAAATCCGCTCCAAAATTCGTAGCCATATAAAACTAAAATTCCTATGCGGTATATTTCCTACATCTTAGCTTTCTTTTGTAATGGACTAATGGTATACAAATAGCGGGATTTTGGTATAAATTTTATAGAGAGGATTTATGTATCATCGTGTGTCGACTATTGGTTAGCGAACAATCTCCATCACTATATATCTGCAATCAATAGCTTAGGAAATCTACGGAAAGGAGGACAATCTTCCTGCTCAACAAGTGCCAAACCATGAGTGTTAAGGGACAAAGCCAGGACAAATTATCTGCACTAGTCGTTAACCCGTGCATTCGCACAGGCTAGTGTTTTAGGATTCTGCATAACATTATTGTTGTTATGTTCATTTGCATACATGATTTATATGAGATTGTTAATGTGCAAATTACTTTCAGAAAATAATTCAGGTATCACTCGATTCTAAGTTTACAAATTTATTTGAGCACATCTTCATCTCTTCTTATTTCTAATTAGAGGCACCATCCGAGCTTCTACATTAATTCTTAGCAGAAACAATTATTTACTGTTAGATTATCAAATAAAAGGATGAGATAGCTTTGATGCAAACTATTGCTCAAAGTTAGATCAGAAAACATACGGCTGAGATAGTTTCCACCACTGTGATCTCACAATAGTCTAGACACAACATGGCTTTTTCTTCACCTAATCTCTCCTATATGAGGCCTTCAGGTAATCTCTCTCAAGAGTACACGCACCTATCAGTCTCTCTCATGGTAGACTTTTCTCTAGGGATATCGACGCTATGTGGCTGCCCTCATGTTGACCTCCATCATGCCGAGTCAACTTCAATAATTACATGTTCTAGATCCAGAAAAAATACACATTCCTCAATTAACGCAAAAATACAATTCCAATCGAAACTGAAAAAACTTTAACCAAAATTTAAGAAATAACAAAGGGGACTTAAGTTTCGATCATCACTGTTTTATTCGAATTCGCAAGGGCTAAGCCCATATATATATATATATATATATATATATATATATATATATATATATATATATATAATAAAGAAATTTATCCAGCTCATTGATTCCTACCATTTAATCTTAATTTATTGTATCTTCTGTACTTCCCTTGGTTCTCAGTTTCGTAATCATACCGGAGGAGACAACGCTTAGACTTGCTTTTAAGGTAAAATGTAGAGAGAGATGAATGGGAGGACCCCTCGTGTGTTTCATATCTATGAGGATATGACACTCAGTTTTTTTTATTTTTTGCGCTTTGTTTTTACAGTTAGCCGAAATATAGAGCACAAGGGAGAGAAAACTCCTGTTTGGAGGGTTTGGAGGGTGTGACGCTCAGATTTTTTATAATTAGGCAAAATAGAAAGTCCAAGGGGAAGACAACTCATGTAGGTACGTGGGAAAAGGTAGCACGTCTCTTGTTTCATCCAACAGCTACACATGCGTCATATATTAATCGGATGGTTAAAATTTCTTAATCTTAAGAATTAATGTGGTACTTCGTATGGTGCCTTCAATTAGTAAATAGGAGATACTCCACGACTTGATCGTAGAAGGTGCAAAATCGCCGGGCGGCCATTCATAGCTGTTGTGGCTACCGAGGATCAGTTGCCTGTTCTGAGCTGATAGACACATGAAGAATCAGATGGGGTAAAATTTGGCCTTCCAGGTATTGGAGTTCTCTGGGAGGGGGATCGGGCTAAGTAATGGAGCGTTCTATGCTCATCGAGCTTAGTGCGTTCAAAACTCATTCTATGTCCATGTAACTGTATCTGGCAACATGTGGAGGCAGAATATTGCAGTCTATCCTAGAGGTGGATGAAGGAGCGCAGATCAAAGTTCAAACTTCGAAATCTCGAGGCCACGCGCCCATCTTCCTCATTGCAGGACATCGATAGCAGTGAGGATTTTCCATCGAGACATGGAGAAATTACCCGGGGACAACTCCTAAGGCTACATCATTGCACCACCACAATACTAGTGGTGCATGTCTAATAAGGTCAATAAATGTTCACTATATTCATGATACCTCTCAATCTCACGACTTGGGAAATATTTTAAGTTTTCGTCAACAACAAAATTTGTAACATGGTGATGAACTATAATTTCTCTTGCTTCTTTCTTTGAGCTTTCACATATATCCTCCGCTTGTGATGATAAGTCGCCTTTTATAACACAGTTTGGTTGGACACGGGTGTACAATGTTGCAGAAAATAGATGCAATGAATGTTCCTAAGATAGGAAATAATTAATTATATTGATTCTCTTGTTTTGTGTGCCATACACATGGATGGACATCACATGGTTGATCACTTCTCTTCTTTAGTAAAGTTCTTACGAAATTAATATATTTTTATTTTCTTAACACACATACAAGCCGTCGGTATACTTCAGATTGGGGAGCCGAGTCTTCTAGACCAATATCTTGACAAAGATTCAACTATAAAGTGGTTATATATACAAATGCATAATTGCACACACGATTGAGTGATAGTGACCTTTAATGGATCGACCATTGTTGATGATATGTTGGTTGAAAAATATCGGCACCTAAAAGTGTCAACTCTTAACAACCTTGAACAAAAAGCAAATTAGTTGTATGTCAATCTAGGCAACAAATCTGTATGAAGTAGCACAATATGAAAGCAACATCGTTCTGATGATGTGCCTTGAATAATAGTCCCTCAGTTAAAAAATCTAATAAGACATTTTTACAGTTTAAATTAAACTGCCAAACGGTGTTACATTTGTGAGGAGAGCGAGTACTTCGCTGCAAGAACACATTTCCATGGATATAAGGTGTTGATCATGGACACTGACTCGGTTGATCTATAGACGAGATTTCATAAAGAGTTGATAATATTAACATTGCCATCTCCAACTAGTAAATACACGGGCTGGTCAATCATGACTGTGAATCGCTATCCAGGATTGATAGTTGCACTGGAGCAAATATAACCAATATTTAGTTATCATTGCTAAAACGTTCCTTCACTGACCACACGTAGCGCTATGGTCAATCTAGTTGATCGGTCATAACGCTCAGAGGTGTCCGTGTCTCCAAGAGCCAGTTCGAGCAGATCCACGAACAAGGATATGAAGGCTCACACCATTTGTGGTTCTATCATGCATCATCAATAGTGTCCGCAAGCAAGGTCTCCTTGATGGATCCATTTCAATAGAAGTTTTTTCCTGGAGATGGACGGATCAAAAGAAGTTTTTCCGAGTTAAGAACTACTACAAGTTTTTTTGGACGTGCAAGGCAGGTGCAGTGCCGATTTCGTTCAGCGAAAATAAAATAAAAAAACAGAGTGGCTTGGTTTATACGGGAAACAAGACCTAAAAACCATACAACACACGATTTATCAAGGTATAATCATGCAAAAACCCATAGCCGTGCCAACATCAGCCACTCAAACTCCAAGGCCAACATGCCCACAACACAAAGATGTGTGGGTGAACTATTCAGAGACGCCATCAGGAATCATTGCCGCCGGTATCCTTCGACCTACTATCGAACAAAGGCTTTAGACCAGAGCCCACCCACATGAGCTCTGTCATACCTCGAGAGAAGGCAATTGTATAGCTTGCACAGAAAAAAAATCTCTTTGTTATTTTTTCCTTTTACTTCTTAGATCCACGCCATTTAATTTTAATATAATTCGATATTGTAAAATGATTGTTCTATGGTTTACGGTTAAAGTAATAAAACAACCTCCACGACAACCGTCGAACTAACAAGCTGCGACCTAATGGAGAGGATGAACCCTTCGCCTACAACTTCGGTGCTACTATCTCCGATTGTGGTAATAACTTAGTCGACTCAATCACCACCCATGTGACCGTTATCACAAGTATGCTCACTACGTCTCTCGGGCCCTTCCTCGACTCCACCCGCAGCATAGCGTGAGTGACCAGAACGGTGGCATACTCTGCTGCCATGCCCACCACTGGACTCCTTCGTGTAGTCCTCCCCAACATCTCTTCGTCCTTGCACAAACTCAGGAGGTACTCGATGTTCCACACGATGTGTCGTCTGATTACATTGCCATGGCGGACATGACCTGTTCGATGGATTTCTCAAACCAGGTACTGGTCGATCGCACTGTGGCTCCTATCTCCACTCACAATGGTGCATCATCAAGCGGCGACACCCACGCTCGTTGTTGACCCTGACCAGCCTATCATCAATGCTATTTTTTGTCAAGAAGGTGCCCCTAGCCATGTAGGGCATACTCCTGACCTGGTAGCATTGCCATTGGGCCACCACAGCGACGACCCTCCCCGGCACATTCGGTGTCGGGCCCACTGCTACGGTGCCCAACGCCGGTGGCAGCGGCGGAAGGGAGCTTCAGGTCGATGACTTCCGGGGGCGCTAGGCCTGGGCCCCTTGCGTCATCCTAGGATGTGATGCAAGGGGCACGCATGGAGGAGGAGATCGGGAAGACGAACTTGCTTTCTAACGGCTAATGCATGACATTTACCCCTTTTCACCACGCCTTATATCTTCTAGCCGCTTTTCACTTTTGTTCGTTGCTTTGTGTTTGGTATGGCGTGTAATCCAGGCCCGTTGATGCTTTGCTATTCTTAGTCGGGCTCGCCTTGAGCCTCTCTCTAAAATAAGTAATGCAAGATAATAAGAAGCAACTTCGGCAATTGAGCAATCAACATGACATCTATAATCAACCAACTCAATCAGCATTGACAACTCTAACTAGCCCTCAAACCTAGTCAATTATGATTTGATGGCGTTGTGAGCAAGGACGGGTGGGGTCACTGATCTACCTGATCGTGGTGTGCATGGACCGGTTTGGGTGGTCCTGGGGATGTTGGGGGTGGCTGGTGCCGAGCAGGAACTTTCCGCTCGAGGTGCGGTCGGAGGGGCATCGCATGACGGTGCCGTCAATCATCGTGTTCACGGTATTCGTGAACCAGACGTTCCTTGCCATGATGTGATGCATCAGGCAAGGAAATTCTTTTTCTTCGCCACGTAGCTAGCCGCGACGACCGTGTACACATACCTCGTGCTGACAGAGATGAAGGTGTTACGATGCTGCAGGTTGACACGTACGGTGTGGCCCCAACATAGGTTCTGGAGGAGGATCCCGTACTCTCCTTAGAACCGAGGAGAAGACGCGAGCGAGTGGGAACCTCTGAAGAAATAATGAAGGAAACATCGCATTGCACGAATCACAACGCACGTCGACATGATCCATCGTCTTAATATGCTGAATTGCTGGATAATTAGTACGCGTGTACAAATCATCATAGTTTAGTACAAACCAAACACTACAGATTCATAGCTATCTGACCAACGCAACCCAAAAACGTATCATCGTAATAATGTAGGATATAGTTTCAGAGTTGTCTGACAGATCAAATCAATTATAATATTTAGGAGCGCTACATGTGGAAGTTCAGAAATGGTGTATGTGTGAACTCAGAAATCGCCAAGCCCCAGTACATTATATTCCATTTCACTAACACATGTACATAGCAACAGAGAGATTCAGTTTATGGGGCTTGGCTGAACCATGAACCACTTGGTTGAGAAACGTTCATCATAAAGTAATCCTCATTTATTTTCTAAATTTTATCCTTATTATAAGTCCTGCTCCTTCTACGTTGTTAATTAGCTGGAATACTTATGAGCAAAACTAACGAAAGCGTACACATACGCGACCTAACCTGATGCCTTTCAAGCCAAAGGATTCCCCTGGCCAGATCAAGCAGCGCTGACAACAAGACGAGGCATATGTGGATCCGTACAATCTATGCTTGATAGGTTGGCTTGGCTGATCAGACCCAGAGACCAAACCAACATATGGACTGGAGCTAGGCAGCCAAGCCAAAATGCGACATCGCTACGACACACACCCTTTAGCCTGCATCCTGCAAGTATATAGTCGTCGCTGCATAGTTTCTGACCACGATGCTGATTTGGTGATTCGAAAGCCAATAGTAGCGGAGGAGCGTGCAGGTCAGAGGCCACGAAGCAGGGATCATGGATAGCGGGGCTACCAAATGAAGGTTGCCAATTTTGGGCCTATAGCTGTCAAGTGGTCATTGAGTTCCCGGTGCCTCTCAACCTCACGACATGGGATCAATTTTGTGCCCGTTAAGATCAAGGTTAGAAATGTGAAGACGAGCTTTCAAGCCTCCTCATACTTGCCTTCCCTTTTATAGGACAGTTTGGCTTGTTACGGCTGTACTACGTACAATGTTTCATCAGTAAACAATTCTAACATCTAACATATAAACCTGGCTGTGCTACCCGCTTACCTGAGCTATCCACCTCTAGTTTTCTTCGTTCGTTCGATCTGGTTCACCCAATGTAGCGCTGTAAAGTTTTCAGCATTTTTTTTGCTGTCTGTCAAAGATCCTGCCGTTGGTTTTACCTCACGTCATGGATTTTTGTATTGGTAGCTGACACCTGGGCCAGGCAAATGCGTGGGACAAGTGGTGCAGTGTGCCATGCCTGGGGCGTACGTGTGAGAAAAACAGCGGGACTGCGGTAAAAGAGGGGTGAACTGAAGCGCTTGTCGCTCGCACATGATTGGTTATGGGCGGCTCGGCACGACATTGGTTGTGGGCTGCTGGGTGCTTCCTCCTCTCCTCGCTCGCTTCTTGCCGCCTCCTCTGTGCCCTCTCGCACGCCGCCGCCATGGTATCCCCGGCCGCTCATCTCCACCTCCTCATCTCTCTTCCACTCGTCTCTTCTGATTTAATCACCAAAAATCCCATCTTTGTTTGTTCTATGCCTACAAGGTGTTCGATATAATTCCAACTAGGTTCTAGGAAATATTAATGTTAATAATCTGGGTCTTTCAGTAATTTCTTTCTTCTGAAATTTAGCTGCAGATTTTATGACTTTGTTGTACGGTATGTTAAGTTCTGCTTATGTGGCTAGCACGTACTAATATATAAGGCCTCTGTTATCACTTTTTGATGGTGATGCTGATGGAAAAGAAAGTTCATCCGTAATACAAAGTTCCTATTTTTCCTTTCTAAGAAAGAAACTGTCGTCTGAAAAATATTTTTACTTCTCCAAAAAATAGCCGACACGTCCTTGTTTCGGATTGTATTTTGCTAATTTTCTGTTCGCATTGTTTAGTATTTATGTGATGACGTCTTGTGAGAGATAGCTTATGCATGCAAGGTCACACCCTAATGGTGAGCTGATTTGTGCTCGCTTCCTCCATCCCATGTATGAGTTTGATGTCTCCCTGTCTTATCGTTTTGTGCTAGGTCTCCCATTTTTCTTCATAATCCTATTGTATTTGCTTAATTTGCTGACGTGTTCGTTTGGCAGTTCCCAGTTCCTTCCAAAGCTCCCAACTGAACTGCAGATATACCATTTATTAGTATTTTGTGGTACAACATAATTAGGGCCACCTGTTTAACCTTTGTGTCACTGTTGATATCCTCTCATTCATCATGATGCAGCTACATATATCCACTACCAGATGATATTTCCCTCGGGTTGTTCATTCTTGATTGCGATAGTTGGTGTTTGTTGATTTTGGCCTGCATACAAAATTGGGCATGTCCAAACTTTTGTGGAATTAAAATAATGGTTGATCCTTTTTATTGTTACACAGCTTGATAGTGGGAATGCCTTTCTGTTTTTTAACCAATTAGTAGATGCACATGTTAGCGGCTCTTTTATGTTTTATATTTTTGTAAAATGCACCGGGACAGTGGACAGTATTTAGCACTGTCATAGGTTTATACAGTTTCAGTTGATGTGCCTCATATTTTACAGATTCTTTTAGCGGATCAGACGTGCTATTCTAGAATGATTTGAGAATATGTAAAAATTTGCATTTATCTTTTGTATTAGGGCTCTAAGTGACATTCTTGAGACCTTGAACAATACATTGTATTTTAGTATGGTCGCAAACTCATGGAGTTACTGCCTTTTGATTTTTATTTATAAAATTTGAACAGGTTTGTCTTTTCGTGAATACAATAGCTTATGTTATTTTCATATCGAACTGTGTCTGAAATTTTCTTTTGATATGGTACTAGGCCTTGATGCAAACCATCGATGATGAACTTGATGTTGCTTTAAGGGCATACAAATTACATTCGTTCTATGACCGAACATACAAGAAAAAGTCTCGGATTCCTTCTATTACTATGACATGGAGTTTATATTTCTGCTAATTTTCTTGGCTTGCTCGATAAGTGCACATTATTTTAGTTATCGTAAATATAAACAGACCATGAGAAAATAAGCTAGCTTCCTTTTGGAAGATTTTTGAAGACACTATATGTTTTAGCAAGAGGGGGCTTCAAAGTTCTTTGATTATGTAACCAGTTAATAAGGTTTATTTACTAACGAGCAAGATTGTGATGTCAAACAAATGACTATTTGCGCCTTTCAGAGTGTCTACCATTTACTTGTTGTTTCTCCAAATAAAATAATTGCTAATAGTTAGACCACCATGTGATTATTGCTCCTTTGGGTAAACAAATATATTGTTATTCATGTAGACATAGCTTGAGCAAAAGCGCATGACTTTCCTTCTGGTTTGGTAGCTAAGACTTGATGGAGCCTACATGTGTTGCGGGTTCAGTGAAAAAAGAAGAAGGGCATTTGTTGCCACAACCGAGTCTTGCTGCCATAATTTTCCTCTGTTCTTATGCATGGTTCATTCTGTCCAAAGAAATAGTACGTTATTTACGGTGTTAGTTCATCCTATCTAAAGAAAATGCCTATTAAGTTCAATCTGACCAAAGTTGGCATGTATACAGGGTTGGGGGCAGTTTCAATTGGTCATCCATTTCCTGAAGTAAAAGCCTCTCTTTTCTGTCAGATTTTTGTTGTGTGATGACCGATCATGCGACAAGCATGGTCTATATAGTGACAAAGTGTTCTTGCTTTCAGTAGCTGTACAAATGATGAAATAAATTAGTAATCAAGTGATCCGTTCCGAGTTTTTAGTAAAATACACCATCTATGTCCCACATACCATGGATTTTTTGTATTAGAATCTGATATTTCTAAGGAGATATTTCTCACAAGTGGCCTAATTTTCTGGGTATTTCACTCTATTATATATATTTTGAAGTATTGTGCTGTTATTCACTGCATTGTGGTTTCCCTTCGTAGCCCCAAATGGTTATCAGTCTTAGAAGAATGCGCTATTTGATGGAGCTTGGTTGCTCTATTTCCTTCAGAATTTAGTTGCTGCTGGGCACTCGAAGAAGATTTGTTCAGGAGATGTTAAAGGGAGGGAAAAGCGATTAAAATGTGAGCACAATTTAACTGATAAATTTATCCTACATCTGTGACACAATGCTTCAAGGTTGATGGTAATTTGCAAATCGTATTACATTGGAATCATTTGGAAATAAATTCATTTGTCTAGCTTTAAGCCTGACAAACTTTTGATTTAGTTTTGTGCTGTCATAACGTCTTTCTGTTTATGAAACCTACCAATATTTTTGTTGCACAGTGAAGTCCTGAATCTACTGTTATCACATAATTTGAAATTCTGTCACTTTTGTAGGCACCATGATATGTAACTTATGGTTTGTTGCTTCGAAGAGTACTTCCTTCCATGCTGTCATGGTCTTAGAATTGTGGAAGGTGACTTTTGTTTGACCAAGAGTTGACATCAAGCATTGCCTTGTGGTGGTATAGTAGACAAGGAATTCTTCCATCAATTGATCTTGAAATGGCCATTGCCCTGTATTGCTGATGCTACGGACAGTGTGTGTGGTACAAGCCCCGTCTCCTCCAACTTATGTTTTGGAAGCATGTTTTCATCACTGTCCAGCTTATGATTTTAATGTTTAACATTTATCATATGATTTTTTTTCTGAAAATGTGATCATGGAATCCATATTTCCTAGGTTTGTTTTTAGCTGCATATCAGAGTGCCATTTCATTGATTATTCATATTTGAAGCAGTGAGATGTGTACGTTGTTAATGGTATTGATACTGTCAGCTAAGTTAACCAAAATAATAGATTTATGCATTCCATTGTGTGTACCAGAATTTTTAGAGTACATGCATGACACTATATTTACTTCATCAAGATTATGTGGTGCTTCCATTCTGACCCAAATGATCGGGGTCTCTTTAAGGAGAAGCCAGATCGAACAAAACCTGGTAAGGTCATTTGTGTTTCTTCGGGTAGTACCAAAGTCAGTACTCGGCTACCCACCAACATATCACCTTCCTTTCTTTCGTTGTGTATGATGTTCTGGTTGCACCTAGCATTGAAGAAAATGATGATTTGTTGCTGACTGACATAGTGAAAAACAAGAATAGTTACACTTGAGTCAATAGTACAGTTGCTTAAGTATCTCCCCTGTAGCTTTTTTTCATGTTTTTTCTCAACATCTTGAAAAACTAGGAACGAGTCATCTCTACCCGCTCACTCCGCACAGTTGATAGGCAAGAAGGGCAGGAAATAAGTCAGTAACAATAGGTTTATAGATTTCATCTTCTACTCAGCTTTCTATGAAATTCTTTCGCATTTGTTTGTCAGCATATGGTTTTGTTGTATCTAACCAGAAACGGTTACCATGATTTATCTATCGGCTTGCGTTGGGAAAATTAATTACGATTTTCCTTTTGTTACAGTTCAGTAAAACAATAGAAATAGGCAATATCATGATAGTTAAATGCAACCGTTATGGTTCTATGATGTTGGTACGGGTTGGTCCATCAAACATCATTTGTTGTCTACTTATTTTTTGTCAGCCTCCTTTTTAAAACTCGTATCATGAAAGGTTATTACTCACCTTATTTACGATTTCCTATTTCTAATCTCACGTTGCATCATTTCAATAGGTCTAGGTCTTTTGGTGTCTGGTACCTTTTGGAGATAATAGACAAAAACAAACAAGTATTATTGCGGATTGGATGATGATATAGAAGGCATTTCTTCTTTTGCCAATGACAACCCACCAAACACAACCACCATATCTTAGTTACAGTAAGTTGAATGACCAAAGCTATCTATATAATGCATCTCTATCTATGTAGCTTTACTTATAATGAACTGATATCATGCCTTTTTTTGGCCTACAAACCTACCATGTAATGTCATATATACACTATGTATGAACATCATACCTAAATTTCTATTTCCTTACCTCGGTTCGTTCTCGCCCTTTGCCCATTGGCGCAATGGGTCATCTAGTGCAATTAAATACTAATGATGTCTTTGTTCTGTAGCGGGTATACAACCAGAGAGCATGTGATTAATCACTTGTCTTCTCTTGTAAAGTTCCTATAGAGTTGTCTATGTATTTTTCTTAAATAAATTTCTAGATGTTTTCACTTTTCTAACTGATTCTCAACACTTGAATTGTAGAAATTTTAGACGGTACCAATGGTACCACTAGGACAAACATAGCCATGATACATTCAGTTCTGTCAAAGCCAAAATTAAAGAGTACGTTGATTTCAGTATTTAAGTGACGAGTGGTGGAAACAAATCCATAAATTTGAGTGGTTACTTTTTTCAGCACATGCCTTCCTCGGTTTTTTTTCCAAAGTATACCTTAATTAATATGTGATTGTACCTGTCTAGCATACATATAGAGGTAATAACGCTGCCATGTCACATAAAGCTTGCTACGTACAGATTTGGCACACCATTAGTTTTAGGAACAAACTCAAATGTGTCGTCGTCTTATATAACATTATTAGCTTTGTCATTCTTGCCGAGACAACATACGTGACCAGCATTGCCTAGTCTTTGCACATTGGCTGAACACACTTTAGTGACACAACTTGTTAAACAGCCTTTTGGCTGAACACACTTTAAATGCAAAAGAGACTTGCATTGCCGAGCATAAGCAAATGTACAACAGAGAAATCATCCAGTGAAAACAACTTGCAGAACATGTTCAAAAGTTGCAAAGCAAAACTAAAATGTTACCCTAATTTGAAGCGGTGGAGTTATATAAACACGTAAACTTTCAAATTGAACTAGTACTCGTTAAATACATTTATAAAAATATTCATACATACAAAATAAATATCAGTTGGAACTTGAAATTTTGCGTGTTTCAAGAACATCCCAAACGTTCTATGGCCGCACACTACTTCAGGTTCAAACACAAACTGTTTAGGAGGTATAAAAATTTCATAGCGCCTAAACGAATATGAATTGCATATTTAAAGTATGCGTGCTTAATTTCTAGAACATCACAACCAAAGACAATGTTTTACTCCGGTTTGCCCAAAAATCGGTCCAACCAGGAATAATCCGGTGTAGCCATAACAGGACGGACTGGGCACACCCCCTCATCCCTTTTATTTCCTTTGGACCACTGGTTCAATCGAATTTTTAAGATTTTATAAAACTACGCGTTGAACTCAAGATCTCAAAGAGTTGGTCGGAATCGTACTTCGAACTCCTAGTCTCTAAAACCAGCGCCTAGTACTTACTAATGCCAATCTCGTTCGCGAACCTGCTTGTGGCACAACATAAAATATAATTTTTATCAGGGTCCCTCGATTATTTCATTGATATTTTGTCAACTGGCTCAGATGTCATGTCCACATTCTTCCCCTCTATTTCTCCCTCCATCGTCGTCCACTCATCCACCTCGGGGCAAGCCTTGGGGATCGCCAACCACGCCAGCACTGGCCTGCTGGTATGTCTTCCCGGCAACTATGTCCTGACGACGCTCCCCATAACGGCATGCGAGCACTGTGGCACCGAGCAAGGCCAGGACGGCGACATTGTGATCTGCGCATTGTAGAATGTAGATACGATGCAGTGGATACATGTACGCAGCAAAGCAGATCGGTCTACTAGCAGAGGTAGCTCACGAATGAAGCAAAGCAGATCGTTCTACTAGCATATCTGGCTCCCGTACGGAAGATAGTGGAGCTAGCTGATCAATTTATTCCAGCTGGAAACACACAACCAACACACGCACGCGGCATTAAAACAGATAGATGTCAAAAGGCTCGTATGGGTATCCAATCGGTTCAATTAGCTACTCGTCTACTAAATGAACGTGAAACCAGGATTTGCACGTGTAGGAACTTTGGGTAAACGAGAGTCCAAATCACTGTCTTGCAGGCCACCATTGCATGGCGCCCACGGTCACATCCAATTCCAGACGAAGGCAACCACAAAATTCTGTGTAGCGTGCTGCTCCAGATCCTATGTTTTTCTTACTTATAAGTTCCAAAAAGGTGTGTCTAGGTTTCAGTCGACTGAGGCTTCGCGAAGTCTCAGTCAAGGAATATAGTGTGCAAGAAGGAAAAAAATATCTGAAAAAATTGTTTGCACGAATCTCGATACAAGATCACGGATTATAGTATCGACTTGGACTTCGCGAAGTCTAAGTCGACTGATTTCTAGCAAAGCCTTTCCAAAAATATCCCTAAGCTATTCAGTGAGGTGTGTGCTCCTACATAATTTAGTCCAATCATATTGTTATTTATGTACTTCATGAAAGAGAGCTGCTATACACACGACATGGTTCATGCGATTGATCCAACCGTGAACCCATGGGATAAAGTGTAGGACACCCGCTGGATTTAGACGTCGCGTAAAGAGCACACACAGTATCGGTATTGAGCAGTCTTGTTCACGACAATGGATTAATTGAATGTTTTTGAACTCCCTAAACTACAAACATCGCATGTATTGTGAAGAACTACGCCATCAGCTCGTGGTGGTCGTATCCTAAGATACCATGAGCCGCGTGAAAGCCAAATAGCGTACTTCTATGAAAACTAACCATTTTCTTCACATATTGCTGCAAACAACCGAAAACAGGCTTCAGATTTGCAGCATTTTCCAAGCCATGGGGTAACGGGTATAGCTCGAGACTACACCATTTCACAACTAATTTGTTAGTAACAAATCTCTAACCAAGGCCGCAAGGGATGCCTAAGTTCCGGGTACCTCTCAGTCACATCACATGGCTTACGAGAAATTTGTAGTTCAGTCCAAATCAATGTTTACAACTGGGTGATGAACCGCCATCTCTTTTTATTCCTTCCTCTCTCACTTCAGCTAGCTTCCGCCATGTTTGCACAGCCGCCGCCTTTTATAACATTTCGTTGGGTGCAATGTTTTTTAAAGACAATTTAATGTTGAAGCATACTCCATCCGCTCATAAATATAAGTCATTTTAGAGATTTCACTAAGAGACTACATATGGAGCAAAATGAATGAATATACACTTTAAAATATGTCTATATACATCTGTATATAGTATCCTAGTGGAATCTTTAAAAAGATTTATATTTAAAAACGGAGGGAGTAGATATTAAGTAATAACTCGTGCTGATACCCCTTATCTTGTGTGGCTATTGTTAAAATATACGTATAAAATATGTGTCCTTTTTGAAAAAGGAAATCCCAAAACATTAATATCACAAACATACCAATTACATCCATTCTATGCACCAACTAGATGTCCAAAGGCAACAAGGATGCACATAACCAAGAAAATGTTAATAAAGAGAGAAATAGAAAACAAAGACCCGTTGCGATGACGAATCATTCACAACAACAACACTCTACCACCGAAGACAACACCCGGATTGCAAAAATGATTATCCGAAAATGATGCCTCCAAAAAGAAAACAAAGCAAAACTGTTATCGTCGTCCGATCGAAGATCTTCAGTTTTCATCCTGAACAAAGTCCGAATTCATAAAAAAAATGCCTCCAACAAGGCCAGTATCAGTCATAACCGATGAAGGCCAGACCTTGAGTTTTCACACTGGAATTCGCAACTCGGTAGTCAAGGATCACCACCAAAAATGCATTCCACTAGTGTGTCACCCCCTATTTGAACGGCTGCTGTTGCAAGTGACCAACCCCCGACATACGGGGAGAACCTGTGTCACCATTCTTCATTGCCACAAAAACACCTCTACACCATGACAAACCTTCGATATCAGCCACAATGACTTTCTTCACCTCTGTAAATCCATGAAAATCTATATCTAGACATGTCCCATGACGCCGTCAGGAAAGTGAAGCTTCGCGTCACTCCCTCATGAAACCTCACTGGCCGAATAAAAGGAAACACATGACCGTATCGATTCCAATCTAGATATCCAGTGACACCATCCAAACAAAGAAATCACCGAGAGGAAGACGGGATAATTACGACATAAGTGATGTCACTTCATACAAAATATGAAAAACACCACTAGCGCAATGTTTGATCAGTATAGAATTATAATATCCTCAACATTATGGGATGTGAGAGAACGTTCGAAATTGTATTGTTGTCCATTGTATTTTGTGTGGTAAATATATTGAACTTTTTCAGTTCAGCTAACTTATATTCAGTTTGTGAAGTCAAGTTAGTAGTTTCATTTATGATATACACATGAAGAAATTATGTTGCGAAAGGATCATGTTGTAAATGACACAAATTTTGGTCCCAATTCTTCTTTAGACAAATCGAATAATATTTTCGAATATAAGGCTAAGATATTGACTGTGTAAATTACATTTGTAAAATCCTAGCCCCAGCATCGAGGGGGTCACTTTGCTAGTTACTGTAATAGACACATATTCTGCTCGTTCTTTCTTCTCCTCGTAGACGGCATCTCTTATTTTATGCACTGCTCCGCCTAACCGTCATGTCTAGAAGACCATGCATGTGTTGGATTTGTGAATAAAATAACGCCTCCGTTGTTTGACGGCTTCCGTGTCGAGGCCGTCTAAGACGGCCTGCCGCTGTTCGACGGCCATGGAGACGACGTCACGCAGGACATTGACATGCTCAGTGTGTCCACTACCAAGCGTGAAGGCCACAACCGAGAAAGCAGGGTGCACTAGTTTCCCGGCTACACCTCTAGGCTAGAAGACCTCTAGGCAGTAACAATGACAGGTGAGCACTGATTTCCGGATGCCTCTCAAGCTCATGACATGTAATTATGTTGTCCCTGTTCAAATCAAGGTTAGAAATGCGAAGACTAAACTTTATCTCTCTTCTTTGCTTCTACTCTCATGCCCCCGATATCTGCCCTGTGATGCCTTTTATATCATAGTTTGGCCACGCCACAGTTTTGGATTTCGTCCGGAAAAAAAGAAATTCCAACGATTTTCGTCCATCTCCTTCTTTCTGGCCCGGTATTACTCTGTACCGGCCCAAATATTTCAGCCATTTTTAAATTTACAGCCCCAGCCCATGGTCCACTACATCCCACAGATACCCTTTGTGGTATAAAAGCACGACCACACCTTCTCCTAACCATAAATTTCATCTTTCCCGTCTTCATCCCACTGAGCGGGGGCTGCAGGCAACTGAGGCCGAGCGAGTGAGGCGGGGGCGCGGTGACGCGCCGCCTTCTCCCATCCACCTCCCACCCCCTTCCCAATCTCCCCGTGGAGCGCGGCAGCACAACGTCGATGCCCGGGCAGGTGGGCGCCGGCGTCCAACGAGTCGACGGGAGCAGCAGCATGCGGCGCATCCAGCCGGCTCGACCAGCGCCCCAGCGCCGGACGCATGCGCTGTCCTTCGGGTTCAGCAAGCTGAGCATGGTGTTGTTCATGTAATCCTGTAGATTCGTGCCTATTTGCTAGCTTTTTAATCACTTGTCGTCTGGATCGTGCGTGTGTGTTGGTGCTAGTTATAGAGATGTTCTGTTGTATTCCAAATTTTTGGGCATATTTCGTTCATTTTTCGTCACAAAATTCAAATTTTGATCTGTGATTTTCGTCCGAAAATTTCCAAAAAAATTCCGAAGAAACAAATTTCGCCCATTTCGTCCAGCACGGGTAAAAATCAAAAAACGGAATCCAAAATCTGGGCCACGCACAGGTGTAGTATATACGTTATTGCAGTAAATAAATGCAATTGTATAATCAAGGTCAGATATGAACAGAAGTTTAGCCATGTTGCCAGAGAGCATGTGATGTACCACATCTCTTTGCATGAATAAAGTATATGAGTTTGGCCATGTTGCCATGGAAATCTATATGAAGACATGTGCCATGGTGACAACCAGAAGAAGAAGCTTTGTGCCTCGCCCAAAAGGATGCACATGACCACATCAATTCCGCTCTAGATATCCAGTGGCATCTTGCGACAAACTGCGAATATCTCCGAGAGAAAGAAGTCAAGAACAGAACTCAAGGGCGGCCTATAACTCGATGGCAGCCCAATCGAGGAGGCAGATTTGGTCGATCGACGAATCGGTGCTTGAAGAATAGCAAGCCAAAACCACCATTATTCTGGTGGATCCAGCAGTCCCCACACCGTCGGCCGACTCTCAGCTATCGGATCGAGCGGGTCAACCTCCAGCTCAGACGAACCCAAGGTTGAAAAGAACAGGCACGAGTGCCATAAAGCACGCAGGTTTCAACAAACCTGCCATAGGGCTTGGCCGCGCCTCCGCCTCTGGCCTGCAGCACCGCACCTGCCGCTTCCTCCACCTCGCCTCACAGTCGCATGCCCAGCGACCAACCGATCCCAGTACTCGAATCCGCACCTACGCAGGTCGTCCGTAGGATCAAAAGCTGGGACTGGGGACCATCAGTCGCCAAGACTAACGAGTGCCAGATCGGGGGGAGGGGCAGGGCAGGCCGTGGCGGCCCTCCCGTGTGATCCAACTCTAACGCACAACGGGGGCAAAAACAATCACGAGCTGGCGGTGCATCCGTCCGCCCGAGGAACCCCTTAAGGAGTTGCCGCCAACGTCCTCGAGAACGAATGAATCCAGAGTCCAGGGCGCAACGGAGCCTCCCACCAATCGAGGAGGGTGTGAGAGGAGGCCTCGCATCCGCCTACCGCCGCACGGGCTTTGCAAATGCCGGCCACCGGCGGTGGCGAGGGAGAGATCGACGGAGACAAGGCCTCTGCGGTAGTTAGGATTCCGTCTCCCATGTCCCCTTAGCATATGTTCTTTATGTAAAATCCTAAGAATATGTACCGAATTTAGTTTATGTACTAGAATTTGCACCAATTTACTACTCTATTATTTAGGGGATCGGCTAGAGATGGTTGAACCATGAAGCACCTGGTTAATAACGTTCAACATAATGTAAACGCATATGCTAAACATTAGTTCCTGAAAATAGTATCGGTGATAGTCAATTTTCCCAAAAAAAGACAGTAAAGGTGGGGTTGACAATGCGGGTGCCCGGTGGTTGTCGGCCCTGAACATATGATCCCCCCGCCTAGCTTTTGCCTTAATTGCAACGGGATAAAGAATGTCGATTGGTCATTCCTTCGCGGCTTCGGTTGGCTGATCCGGCACAGGTAACAAGCCAGAAAATGCACTAGGGCCAACGTTTATCGTGAGGCCAGGTCATTCGAAAATGCGAAGTCCTACTGCCTGCTACTGCTTGAGACCGAAATACCTTGGTAGTTGTTGTGCAAGGTGATCACTGAGTTCCGGATGCCTCAGAAGCTCATGACATGTAATTATTTTTGTTTCCGTTCAAATCAAGGTTAGAAATGTGAAGACGACCTTTACCTTTCTTCCTTGCTTTGACTGTGAAGCCCCCCTGATATTTGCCCTATGCTGCCTTTTATAGCATAGTTTGGCCTTGTACACTAGTACTATATGATATTGCCCTAAATAAATGCAATTATATAATCAAGCTCAGATATGGATATAGTTAAGTTTGGCCGTGTGGGCACATAACATGTGAGTTACCACTTCCCTTTCCTTCAAAGTTACTACAGAAATTTCTGTCTTTTTTCTAAAATAATTTTTCAATCCTTTTTAATATATACTTGAAATGATTGTCATAAACAAAAGACTTATAGACAAGAGAAATCACTACCACTTGAACAAACATGCATATGATCCTTTAACTTGTGTATTGGAAAAGGGTCATGGTCATGGGATCTAAGGAGGCGCCAGCGAGCAGGAAACTCTGAAGGAAAAGGAGGAGAGAAACAGAGCTGCAAATAGGGCTGGACCAAAAGCCTTGAAGCTCGCGAGCTTAATAAGCGCTCGGTAGTTTGGCTTGTTAACCTCATAGCTCGCTTCTTAATGAACAGAGCCAAGCATTGATTTTAGCTCGTTAAACCTAACGAGCTTGATGAACGAGCTAGCAAGTTTCATGAGTAGCTCGTTAAGCTCATTTCTACAACACAACACATATTTCTATTTCACGTAACCATATTTTTGTGGTACCTCAACCATCTATTCAATCTAATCAACCCAATACAACCCGTAGCAAGCAACAAACTAGCAGTCCTCCTCTTATAGTCATCATATTCCTTCATAAAAATTGCACCCACTGTCTTATCACATAGGCAATAACACATAGTAATATGTTAATGAGCGCTTACGAGCTTAACAAGCTTTTAATATACAGGGCCGAATATGACTTTGTGGTCGTTAAGCTTAACGAGCTTAATGAGCCGAGCCTTATCTAGCACGAGTTAAACGAACCGAGCAGCTTGTTAATCCACCCCTAGCTGCAAATCATACTGTAGTGTAACGCAATTTCAGTGTTGTAGAATACAAATCATTTGACATACATTTTCAGAGGAGGGAGATGGGATCCAATGAGATGACAGCGAGCGGGAAACACCGAAGAAATAATCAACTAAATATCGCAGGAATGTCGATGATGATGCATCATTCAGATCATGCTTCATTGCTGGCAAGTTGATAGGACATACACTCATACATGTGGACGTGAGAGTTTAAAAATGGTGCATCGCAGAATGAATTCAGACATGTCGCGCGCACTTGAGAAGATTACTTATTGCCTGTATATACTTGCTCCCCTCTAATATTCGTACAGAGGAACTGGGAGATACAGGCTATGATAAACTGTGAAGCACTTTCGTTTTTCGTTAATTCAATTCAGAACTCGGGCTTGTCTACCTCTCATGAACAGTAAAATTGAAACGAATAGCAAAGAATCATAAGTAAACTGAAAGTTTTTGCACGAAGATGCTTCGGTGCGGTAGGTGCCTACACCAAATAGCTGGCAAGTGACATTCGAGGATCTTTCACTAAAAAAAGGCAAAATCATCTATTTCAAACTTTCTCACAGGCCCAAATATGTTCTCCCACGAGCTCCTCGAATGATCACACTCCACAAAATGTGGCACGGGCATCACACATTTCATCATATTGCACCACAAAAAATCATGCAACAACAATTTTTTTAGAAAAGGAGTTTTACCTCCAGCCTCTACATCAGCGTGATGCATATGACCACTTTATTAAAAGTGCTAAAACAAATAGTCTGCAGATCCAAGCGCGCTCTGAAGGAGCGAAGTTACAAAAATATGATAAAGCAAAATAGGCCACAACCGGCGAAAATAGACCTAGATGCCTAACCATCTATCCTATTAGTGGACCGCCATCCAAACCGGTTGAATATATCCTGCGCTACCATCTTCCATCAGGCACACCCAGTAACCAACGGCTCCCTAGTCTCCGCATGAGTGAGTACCGACCACGTACAGATCAATGTCGACGCCCTGTGTAGTACCTACAAGAAATGTATATGTGTTGTCCTGTTAAAAAACAAATCATTACCATAATTCCATATAGCCCATAGTAAAGCGCAGAGTCCTATGCAAATATGTCGAGCCATATTAGTATCAACTCCGTTTAGCCATGGACCAAACAGTGTATCAATGCTATCCGGAGGATCAATATTAAAAGTTACTCGAACAGTTTGTCATAATAGTTTTGCTAGCGGGCATTGGAGAAAAAGGTGTTTGATAGTTTCCTGATTACTACAGAAGCAACATCTTGTATTGCCTGACCAATTACGTTTAGCTAAATTGTCCTTAGTGAGAATCACTCTCTTGTAAACAAACCACATAAAGACTTTGATTCTCAAAGGGACCTTGACCTTCCAAACGTGTTTGGACTTGGATATCTCCGTTGTGTCAATTAGGTCAAGGTACATGGATTTGACTGTAAAAATGCCTGACTCTGAGAGCTTCCACGTAATCGTATCGGGCTCAACCGATAGCTATACCTCCATAAGGCGTCTAACTAAGTGCAACCACTCTGCCCAGCGATGTCCTATCAGAGTTCGGTGGAACTGGATGTTGAGTGGGATCGACTGAAATATTATGGCAACGTACTTTGCATTGCACAATATTATACAGGACAGGGTACTGTAAAGCCAAAGGCGTCTCCCCAGCCACGTATCCTTCCAAAACCTCGTAGCTCCTCCATTCCCAATTATGAACCGAGTCCTATGGAAGAAGTGGGCCTTGACCTTCATCAAGCCCTTCCAGAAAGGAGAGTCGGTTGGTCGAACGGTAACTTGGGCTAATGTTTTCGAGTGAAGGTATTTATTACGTAGAATCTGTGCCCACATTCCTTCAGTCTCCATTGATAGTCTATATAGCCACTTACTAAGGAGACATCTATTCTTAACCTCTATGTTTTCAATCCCCAAACCTCCCTGGTCTCTGGGTCTGCAAATTATGTCCCATCTATTAAGTCTATATTTCTTAACTTCATCACTCTGCCAGAAGAACCTCGATCGATAAAAGTCCAGTCTTTGACGTACCCCTACTGGTATCTCAAAGAAAGAAAGTAGAAACATAGGCATACTCGTAAGCACCGAGTAAATCAGTATAAGCCTGCCTCCATAAGACATAAGCTTCCCTTTCCAGCAGCTTAGCTTCTTCTCAAAACGATCCTCTATACACTTCCACTCTTGATTCGTTAGCTTTCGATGATGAATTGGTATGTCCAAGTAACTAAATGGCAAGCTACCCAACTCACAACCAAATAACTGTTTATAATCATCCAGTTCTTCTTTGGCTCTTTCAAAGCAGAACAGTTCGCTCTTGTGGACGTTGATTTTTAACCCCGACAGCTGTTCAAACAGGCAGAGGATAAATTTCATGTTTCTTGCTTTCGCCATGTCATGCTCCATAAAGAGTATAGTGTCATAAGCATATTGCAGAATGGACACACCATCATCCACTAGATGTGACACTAGCCCACCCACCATGCCTTCATGTTTTGCCCTTCCTATTAGAATTGCATGCATATCCGCATCGACATTGAATAGGATTGGGGACATTGGATCACCCTACCGGAGACCTTTATGAATTTGGAAAAAATGACCGATGTCATCATTAGCTTTAATTCCAACACTCCACTACTGTACAAAGGCTTGAACTTGCCTCCTCCATAGCTCGTCAAAACCTTTCATACGCAGAGCTTATTGTAAGAAAGACCATTTAACTTTATCATATGTTTTCTCGAAATACACTTTGAAGATGACCCAGTCTAGTTTTTCGAATGAATTTCATGTAGAGTCTCATGGAGTACAACCATGCCCTCTAAAATATTTCTACCAGGCATAAAGGCCGATTGACTAGGTTGCACCACTGCATGTGCAATCTGTGTCAATCTATTAGTTCCAACCTTGGTAAATATTTTGAATGACACGTTGAGCAGACATATCGGTCTGAACTGTTCAATGTGCAATGCCCCTTCCTTTTTTGGCAACAATGTTATTATCCCAAAGTTTAGATGGTACAACTGCAAGTGCCCATCGAACAAGTCCTAAAACATTGGTAATAAGTCTCCTTTAATAATATGCCAACATCGCTTATAGAATTCAGCCGGGAACCCATCTGCCCCTGGTGCCTTAATGTTTTTTATTTGCGATATTGCATAAAACACCTCTTTCTTCGTGAATGGTGCAGTTAATATCTCATTATCGTCCCTTCCGAGTTGAGGTATATCACTGACCAGGTGCTCATTTGTACTCACAGTCATATCATCAGGAGCACCAAAAAGCTTTTTATAATATTCTGAGATGTAGAACTTTAGGTTCTCATGCCCAACGATAGTATCCTCATCTTGCTCAAGTTGGTATATTTTCTTCTTTCTATGTTTATCATTGGCAATCAGATGAAAAAATTGCGTATTATCATCTCCTTCAATCACCTGGCACACTTTTGCTCTAAGTGCCCATTTCAGCTCCTCTTCTCTAAGAAGCTGTTTAAGATTATGTTCTGCCTCCGCTTTGGATTCCCTCTCATGAGCATCCAACGGCATAGATTCGGCTTTAATGTCGAGCGCATTAATGAAGTCAATCAGGTTTTGTTTCTTGAGCTTTTAGGCACCGCTCTCATGCTTCGTCTAGCACCGAAGAAACTGTCTTAAGTGTCTAATTTTATATTGTCATTTATCAACGTTAGATAGTCCCCTCGTAGCTATATTCCATTCTCTTGCTATGAGGTCAATGAACCCTTCTCTTTCAAACCAAGCCACCTCAAACAGTGGGGTATGGTCTGATATAATCCTAGGCAATGCCCATACTATCACGCATGGGAATTTCTACTCCCATTTCACATTGGTCAGTACCCTATACAACTTCTCATACGTTGGATTCGGTAACGTATTTTCCCAGGTAAACTTTCTCCCTGTGAATTCAATCTCTCGTAAATCTAGGCATTTGATGATTGTATTAAACATAAATGACCATCTGCCATCAAAGTTATCATTATTTTTCTCATCCCTTCGCCTAATAATGTTGAAGTCCCCTCCCACTAAGATGGGTAACCTCTCATTACCACAAACTCGAACAAGGTCCGCCAGAAAATCCATCTTGAATTCTGGTTGAGCCGCCCCATACACCGTCACGGGTGCCCATTGGAACCCATCTTCCTTGGAGTGTACTCTAAATTTGATGGCAAAATCCCCCAACACTACATTTCTGACCTTCAACGACTCACACCTCACCCCAAGTAAGATTCCTCCAAACCTTCCTCTCGGGGGTAAACAGTGCCAGTCGAAGTCAATGCCACCAGATATGGTGTTTAGGAACTGAGAGGTAAAGTTATCCCTGCCAGTTTCCATCAAAGAAATGAAATCGAGCCTGTGCTCAATAGTTGCTTATGCTAGGATCTTCCGTTTAGCCAAGTCACCAAGACCTCTGCTATTCCAGAATATTCCTCTCATCTTTCATCATAAAATTTCTTTGCAGTCTTAAATCGGGCACTCCGGCGTACTGCCGACACCGGATATACCTTTCTTTTCCAAGTTCGTTTTGGTTTCTCCTCGTCGGCAACACGGTCCACATAACCGGTTCCGATATTCAAACTTTCTCGCAGTTGCGTTGTGTTTTAATGTCCCATACTACCCCTAGTATCCTCTTCCTTATTAAATAGGGATGATGGCACGAGATCCTCATAGAGACGTTCTATAGCCCCAATCCCCAGTTCATTAATCTCATCATCATTCATCGGTTTAACAACAGCAATATTACACAATATAGTCATAGCTCTCTCGGCTTCTAAGTCAAGAAGGTTAGTAACGGATGTGGAAACTTCCTTAGCATTACTACCCATAGACACACCCAATATGATTGCATTCGAAATAATTTCATCTTCTGAAAAATGCAAAATTGAATGACTCGTATTTATGACCATACCTGTCGTGATCTGAATGTCCCGAAGCTTGGCCATTCTCATTGCAAAATTGAATGCAAAGAAAAATGAAACCAGAAGGTGTCTTATCATATCTAACGATCGGCAAGAAAGCAGGCAGGCCTCCTGGTACTGAAGACTGCGGCACGTGCGACGATCTGAGGTCCAGCATATGTCCTCGTAAGCAAGGCAAGCAAACAACCTGCATCTCAGCGGCGCACGAGATTCCCACACAACTTTGCCCATCAATATGGCAGTACAATATGTCATTGGTAGTAAGTAGTAATACTCTCGGAGTTGGTGGCCTTGCTCAATTGGGGGCCCTCTACAGTTGAATGCTTTGCACATTTGTCCCGTATAATTTTGAGAATGGTTTCGAAACCGAACATAGCACAATCATAACCGTACATGTATCTCTTTCAGAGCACCCCGACGCAACTAACACATTTACAATCATTTTAAGCCCAATAAAAACTGAATCCACTTTATTTTCAAGTCAAAACGATTTAAACCCAATACATAACCATGGGATTAAACCAAATACATGACTGTTTTCAACTGTAGTTTAACGATGACATGCGAAACTGAATAGACATTACAAAGGACTCTTATTCAGAATTAAGCTTCAAGTCAACATTTGACCAAACAGTGAACAAACAACCCGTAGCCAGACGGTCCCCTGGTCCAGATCAAGCATCAATGACAACGAGAAGAAGAATGTCAGTTGGTCATGTGATTGGTCATTCCTTCGCCTCTTTTGTTGGTTGATCTGACGAAAAGGCCAAGCTAGAAAATGCATTGAAACCAAGAAAGGAAGCTGGGTATCGACACATGACGAGAACCTGCATCTCGAAAATATGCGGTGCTCCCTACATAATTTTCAAAGGGCATGCCATTTTGATGGTTCCACACGCAACAACAACAACAACTAACAAGAATGAAGGTCGGAGCCAACGAAGCAAGAACCATTAGCAACGCGACCACGCCTCTATGCCGGAAGACGCTGGAAGTGATCAATGAGTTCCGGATGCCTCTCAAGCTCATCAGAAGTCATCATTTTTGGCCCTTTCAAATCAGGGGTGAACCAAGCCCCAAGAATCCAGCAGGGGCCCCAAGTGTCTGGGGGCACTAATATTTGGCTAACTGGGGCCCAAGTAGTAAAATATTGGACTTCATGGCAGTAAAAATAAAAATTGACTGTGGGCCGGGGCCACCACTCAGGCCAATGTGGGTCCGCCCCTGGTTCAAATCAAGGTTAGAAACAGGAAGATGTTCTTTTATCTATCTTCCTTGCTTCTACTTTCAAGCCCACTTGATATTTTCCATATCCTGCATTTTATAGCATAGTTTGGCCTGGTATATGCGTACTATGATACTATTCATTATCGAAATAACCCTATATGCCGACGGCCAAATCAATGATGAAGGGGGCTGTCAGCATATATGGCTATGTCGACCGCGCACGGTAAACAGTCGGTATAGATAGGTCATCGTTATACCTTTATCTATACCTACGGCGGCCATAGGCGTAGAAAGGCCGTTGGCATATATGGACTTATGCATACGGTGGCCGTAATCATAGAAGCCCCGTCGGCATACAGGTGTGCCTGGTGGCCCGGGGATAGACGTCTGGTTGACACCATCGAAACTATGCTGACGGTCGTCGGCACAGATATTATACTTTTTTTGCCCCGCATTTCCCACGTGGCATATGGATGCCGACGGCCATGTCGTAGGCATAGATATTATGTGTTTTTTAGTTTATATTTAGAAAAAATTAAACTCAAAATTTGATTAATTTAAATCTGATTGATATAAACTTAAAAATACACACATTATATGTCGATCTGGGCTAGGATTTTCTATAGATTATGAGTATCCTTCATGAAATTGTAGTTTCATTGGCCGAAATCAAATTACAGGATGACCGTTAAGAACATTTCAGTCATGCCCCCATAGATCTTAATAAAGACTAAACATAAATTGCAAATGTGTGATGAACATATAATTCTGGTTAAATTGATTATATGTCCACTTTTTTCTATTGCAACGCACGGAATATGTGCTAATAGAATTTATCAAAGGAACCCCGTCTACGCCTCATACGAATTGTACCGTACTTGATTCATAAGCGCTGAATAGCAAATTCCCATGACTAAGGCACTGTGAAGGATCACGGAAACGGCGGCCGGCTCCTCTCTCTGGCTCTGTCATCTTTTAAGACTGTGGTTTCAGTGATCAGTTAAGTAGGTTACCTGTTACTAACATATCCTCCGCGGAGCTTCTTACTGAACTCTGAAACACGTGGTTGCGATGTTCAGCAGAAAATAATTTTAGGTATCTTTGAGAATGCCTGCGATGTTAGCACAACTGTTATTTCTAAGCTTTCCCGGATAAGTTATTATTAGGGGCTGGACACGATGATTGTCTCCCTTGCCGGGTCAACATCAATCACAATGCCACATCAATAATAATTGAGCGGACAGTCAATTCATCTGGGAATACTTATGGGCAAAGCATTCGTAAGCATGCCTGATCTGATGCGTCTTCGACCATTTGATCCCCCGGCCCGGACCTCCCGGCGCTCTTAGTTTGGCCATAGCTTCAGATCAAGCGCCAACAGCAGCTAGATGATGCATCCCGAGCCGTCGACGGAAGGATGGAGATAAAACATCGGAGAAGGTTCTTCGTCACCACGACGTCATTGTAGAGGCTTGGCGAATGAATTACTTGGGGCTACGATCTCTATGTATGGGACAGACAACGTGCACCTGCCTCATAAGTACGTAGTGGCCTAGATTATAGATTTTCGAAAAGAAAATGCGGGTGTGAAGTGTGAACTACTGATTTTTTCGATAAAGGACGCATTTATTATCTTTACGTACAACATCAAGTGGATACAAAACATGATAAATAACATCCGGTCAACTTATAACTAAGATGCATACATCAAATCACGTAAATATCCAACAAAAAGAAAAAATACCGACATGTTAACAATAGTAGAGTTTTATAGACCGTTTGGTTGAAGATCTGACATGGCGGCTAGGGAAATTGGGTGCGTGGAGGAACCCTGAGACAAAGGTGATTTTTGGCCTGTCCAGGCCGGCTTGGTGCATGTCTAGTTGGTTCACGTCGTTGCTTTTTTTTTTTAATAGCAAGGCCTCATGGTTAGATTTATTAAACTCGGTTCAAAATTACATCCACTGCGGGAGGTCTCAGAATAAATTAGGGCCGAGCCACTAACCATTGAGCAGGGTTATTAGCACTACCCCATCTAGCTAGCTCATGTCCTACCACGTTCGATTACCTATTACAGTGTTCAGTCTCAGCCTTTCCAAAATCTCTCAACGTATCTCGACAGTCTTGAAGGATTGAAGCCACCACCATGGATTGACATTCGTTATTTTGCAGGGCTTCAACCACAATCAAGCTGTCCATCCGAACTACAATGTCATTGCAACCAGTGCTTTGAATAAGTTTCAGTCCTTCAATAAGAGCCACTTCTTCTGCTGAAATTACATCCGGGACATAGTCCATCTGAGCAGTAGCTGAAAATTGAAACCACCCCATTGTCTCGAACAACAGCACCACGTGCTTTTGAATAGTCAGCGTCAGAAAAATGAGGCATTATCATTTAGTATCAACTATTGGTAATCACCTTCGCTTTAGCTTGTACAAAACTTAGAGTTAGCGTATGCAAAGATAACGCTGTACTCTCTGGCGTTTGGACAGTCTCACCTCTTACTAACTCCCTTTGCTTACAGCAAATGAACTAGCATGCTATCGCTAAGTGTAAGAGCTCAGGCAACTCCACTGAACCCATGAACGGGCGTTTAAAAGACTTATCACACAGGAAAACCTCAATCACTGCTTGATCCCGCTCGATCGACCAACACAGCATCAGGGACTTCCTTCGCTATACCCAGGGGTTCCCAGATTAGTTTTGCACGGGGACATTCGAAAAGAGCGTGGATAATATTTTCTGCCCCTACTGAACATACTGGCAGTGAGAAATATTACCAATGTGTCGATTTGCAAGAACAGAGAAACACAGAATGGCGTTGTGCAAACAGCGCCACAAAAGGATTTTTATCTTCCCTGGTAACTTGAGATTCCACAAATTTTTCCACACTGGATGAGATGAAGATCCACCATGCCTAATAGCACCAGATCAGCAGCATAGTACTCCTCCCACTGTTTATAGTATGCACTCATCTCGGATAAAAATCTCCATAGCCAGTTGCACCAGCCCCGTACATACTATCTTGCACAATCGTTGGTACTTCGCTCGTTGTAGTGTAGACTACATCTGAAACAAGTACATATAACAGAAAATAACATCCATGGGAGAAATATTTGTGTCAATAGAAAATCAGATCATTTATACACAGCCGAAGCAACCATAGTAGCATATACCTGTCACCCTTATTAGCGTTCTAAACTCATTTGAAATAGCGTCCAGCCAGTGATAAAAAAATATGGGCAACACTTATGGGTGGATATAAATTAAACGCTATTTGGAGGATTGACACATAAAACGAGTAATTTTGCATTGGAAAAAACGTGTTTGATTGTCTCGCCATGTGAATTGCTGACTAATTACTTGGTAAGAAAATTAAAGACATATTCCCTGTGTCATGTAGCTAGTGCATCTATTTTTTTAAAATCAAATTAATCACTTCCCAAATCATGTATCTAATAATATGTGTATCATATATATTTGGCAGATTCGGAATGCATCTTCACCGCCATATAGCACTGAGGCACTTTTGCCACCATATCTGACGCACAGAGAAACATGAGAGTGGTTGGACTCCAAGGCCGATCCAACCCACCGAGGGTAGACGCCAAGGCCGGCCCAAGCCACCGAAGCCGATATCCGGGTGGAATTTATTCGTTAGAAGCCTCACACACCTCCATGGAGCCACCTCCCTGCCAGCTGTCGGCATCCAACTTGCACATGTTCCTAATACCTCTCAATCTGACATACCTAGGAAACCTTTATGTATCAGTCGAAGTCATTATTCGGAACATGGGAAGCAACTTCCGCTTCCCTACCTTATTTCCTTCCTCTCTTCTTAGGCTCCTCAAGTTTGTGCTACACCTCCTTTATAACATTGTTTGGCCGGCCACAAGTAGTCCATAATGTTTCAAAAAATACATGAACATGAATGTTGTAGCTAAGATAGACCTGTATGGATTCTTTTGTTCTAATGTGGCCATATGGACAGACGCCACATGCTTCAGTAATTCACCTCACATGTCAATGATTTCAACACTATCTCTATGGAGTAGCAAAACAAGATAGCAACACCTTGTCATGTGTCAGTTGAATATTATTAGGCAACCAGATGCAAACCAACTTTGAATTTTTTAAAGATACATCAGAATCTTTGAATTATCAGGTGCAGGCGTAGCTATTCACTGATTTTGTTGAGCATATGTGGACCTATAATGAAAACCAAAGCGCTAATGTTTGAATTGTGCACTTAAAGCAAAATTTATGTACGGAATATGTATTTTTGCTACAAAAATATGTTATTTGTGTGCCATATTCACATGTATGATAGGCGTGCATGGACTTGCATGAATTTAAGTGTTTGAATTTTAGCTGTGTGGCTCTCGAGCTTGACATATGAGGGGTTGTCCGATGCCGTCTCTACGAGGTCGCATCCGTGTATGTATAGGGGAGCATATTTGCCAAACCCGACTCTAGATGTTCTTACTTCATTCATCAACTTCATGGTCCTGCTCAACTTCCTTACTGCCAAGGTGAATGTCATGGCCCCGCAGAACTGCCACTTCCCGACCCTCTCAAGTGCCCTATCCTTGCTTGGCAGGGCTTTCAAAGAATGACACTACGTATACAACGAGTTCTTTTGATTGTGTTTTTAGGCTTCTATAATAAGTTGTCACCTATCCAACATATTCTAAAAGCCAAACTATTTTTAGAAGCCTATTAATCAAATCTTAATTAGTAGACTTCTAAAATATTAAATTTGGTTGGGCTTCTTGAATAAGTTGGGTAAGGGGCTCCTTATTCTAGAAGCTAGTGGAAGAATTCACCCATAGTATTGTGTCGTACTAGTAAGCAGTATGGTAATTATGATGAAGCTGACACAATATTGGACAGTATTGTTGTTTTTTTACAAGGTACCATTTATAGTCTTTGTTACACCCTTTTATGGTTGGTATTTCGTATCCCCGATGGTAAAGTATCATAATGGCTTGATAACACAAGGGTATCTATTTGATCCCGCATCCAAACATTTTAATTGCAGGTGAACATAGGCATATATACGTTGCGCCTTACAGAAGCAGAATATCTTACTTTAACAAAATTATAAGTGCTACACATCTGGTGCGTGGCACTATGACCCTGTCGCTTTTTAAGGCCATTTCTGCCACACAAGGATGTCAATTTCCATTGACAGACGGAAAGTCTCGATCAAAAATAAACTGAAGCACAAATGTTGCCATGCTTAGCAACTAGTTGCCAGCCTCACATCAATAAACTTGCCGTAAAAAATGTTCGAAGTTTTCATGTGCTCGTACATGAGGTTCGGTACTTATTTTTTGATAAAGGGCCCTTTCATTATCTCAAAATGTAGCATCAAGCCGATAAAAAGCATTTAGGATGCACACCGCCAAATACCAAAAAATGTGAAAAAAAGGAAAGAAAAAAGCCGACAATTTGGCATCGGTAAAGTCCTATGGATCGACACTATGCCTATGTCGAAATGGCTGGTGGACCGATCCGAAGATTATGTTGCCATCCATGTTGGGTAAAAACCTCCGTAGCCACCTGCTTCAATCGCATACACACCGTCTTGAATAGCGGTTGGTACTTATTAAAGTCCTACTTTTATGACAACTATCTTCAGCCCCATATGTTTGCTTGAAATATTTCAAAACCAATCCCGGGTATATGGTCATAACTTGAGATTACATCATTGCAACACAAACAAATTACCTGTACATCATTTGAAAGCAATTAATGGCACATCAAGGCGGTAAGTAATATTTTAGTTCTCGACACCTCTAAAGCTTAAGACTTGGCTAACAATTGTGGTTCGGGTCAAAAACAATGCTTGGAGCTTGGCTACAAACTTCGTTATCTCTACCTACCTTTTTGGGTCGATGTACGATCAGTCGGTTGATGATCCAACGCAGAGAACATGATGAGAACTGGGAGCAGCAGCTGTGTGTGTTTGGTCATTGGTAGCGGTAGTTCCACAATGTCAGGCCAGGTCGGGAGCCTCCTATGATGACAACATGGCCATGGCAATAGGCACAGGTTTGCCACTCGGTGGGGAATGGATAAGATGATCCGTTTGTCGCATGAATTACTTGGGGTTTGTGATCGCTACATACGCTACGATGACATACAATATATACCTGATGCGTGCACCTGCCTCATATCAATCTATACTTATACTGATTAGGCACTTCCTAGACATTACCACGTTAATCAATAATTAGGAGCTGTTAATCTGGTGGGACTGAATTATTGCGGTGTAGATCGATCCATCTAATTCTCGGTTAAAATTTTGCTCAGTTGTGAAAAAAAAAAGACTCCAAGACTCACAATAGCTTGTGTTGGGTGTAAAAATGACTCCTCCTAAGAAACAATCGTTTTGTTTTCATATATACTCACGAAAGCAATCCTCGGATAAAAAAAACAATCTTTATCTTTTTTTAAAGCAATCTTTATCTCTTTCGGAAAAAAAGCTTTACGCTTAGTGCATGAAAACTGTCCATCATGCACCTTACCCTCACATTACATAACTCATTCATATTCATCTAAAATAAACTGAGAAACCAATCTACTCGCTTATTCTGTTATTCTTAGAAAACTTGGATCACAATTCTTTGTGGATGTTAGCACCTTTTATACATTACTCATTGATACTCATCTAAGCAAAACCAATCTAGCTTACTCCTAGAAAACTTTGGCATCGATCCTTCCTCATAGAATTCTCCCAGTGTCTTCTCCTCCACGAGTTTACCTTCTACTCCATGTTCTCTCCTACGTGGACTCTGTTGCTGACAAACGGCAGCGACTTGCTCTTCTCCTATGTGGCCTCTCTTCCCACATCGCTTCATACAACAAGAGCCACCCCTAAAACCCTGAGCGTTCTGCAATTGGCGAGCAAGTTGTTTCCCATCAGGCCTCCCTTCAGATCTTTGATGGTTTCTGACGATTAGATGATGAGTTCATCTAGATGGGAGAAGCGTACAGGATCTATCTAGTGGAGCTTGCGCGCCCAATCTGTTGACCATGAATTTGGTCCCTATAGCTGGCGTTCATGGTGGAGATCATATCAAAGGCTCCGGATAGAGGAACATGCACGCCGAAACCCCAACCCCAAACACATACGGACACAGCTTTGGTTCTCGATGGTTTGTTCCTCAGATTGCTTCATCTGTGGATTGCATTGTTGTATTTACAATTTTTCACATCTCTGGTCTCTACCTATAAGACAAATATACTGCGGGATATACCTTCACATCACAGATAAAATACTCCAGCTAAAAAATCATTGGAATCATTGATCTCTCTAAGCATGTGCATCTCAAAAAAAAAAAAACTCAGTGTATTTTTTTTAAACCTGCTTTGTTGGTTTACTTAGGTTCTCTCTAGAACTATCACCATAGATCTCTTCTTTCTTACATGAGAAACACCAGTGATCTCTCTTATGACCAGTGGCAGCTGCATTGGTAGGTAAAACCATTAGTATGATGGTGGCTAGATGCTACGAGTAGATCATATACATAGCCAAACTGGTTTCGTTTTTCTTTCTCAATGGATGGTTGCGTAGGAATAGGTTCAGTTGATGGTTGGTAGATGTGGTAGACATGGATGCGCCTGACACAATACGTCCATCAAAACGTACGGCATGTGAAGTCGCCGGTGATGACACGGCGACTTAACTACACAAGGTGCATGCAGCATGTCATTAGTCACAGCCTCTATTAATCGTTCTGGGCGCCCAAAGGTGACACATAAATAAAGTACATGACCCTCGACGAGCTAACCAGGAATGGTGAGGCTGCAATAGCCATGTTGGAAATAAAGTGATTCAAACTCATATGCATATATAACGGTTTACTACAAGTATGTATTTTTTTTCTCTTGGAGAAACTTATGACGATCCTTTTAACATTTTACTTTCCAAAGGTTTTTGTTACTTTTAGATGAAATAATTAGATTTAAACCAAGTTTAGTTGGTGCGTGGCCCATGCATGAATCATATTTTGATTTTGTTTAGTTCATTCTTCATATTATTGGCTGGAGTGACAATGACAACCAATAGGATGTTGCATGATTCTTGGAATTGATACAAAAATTATGATAATCTCCTGGTTGAAAAGATTTGTTATGTAAAGTTCAAATTTACAATATGTTTTTTGGAAACACTATTAACAATTATAAATAGGATGTGATACCCGCAAAAATAATTGTAAAGAATATGGCAAGGATTCAAATGCAACGTTAAAACATTATTTGTCCGGCATAAACAGTTTTCTATGAAGAATTCCAGAAACTTGCAGCCATTTTGTAAACTATGCTTTCGAACTCTTATTTTTGGTTCGTAAGTAGAAATAATATTTCAATATAGAATGAGATTCCATGTAAAATTGCTCTGATCCATGGACACACACATACATAGACCACCGTAATGGTGGCGGTCACTAGAAAGGAATGATACATGATCGATTGAACTTTTCGTGTTGATGATACTAATACATGATCAATTGAACTTTTCGTTGTGATGATACTAACATGTGTACTCTACACCTAATCATTGTCACGCTATATACAAACACCATAATGTATTTGAATAGTGGGTATATAGTCAACTAAAGGCTCAACTTCATCATAGTGAGATTAAAATATAAATAATAGTTCGTACATCTTAGTATCTTGTTTGATAGAATTTAAGAAGGGTATATAAATAGAGGCTTGAGACAAAGTTGATGCTTAAATTCTATCTGACAATATTGATAAATTTGGTAATCGTTGTCCTTATGATATGTAACTCGGTAAAGTAGCTTCCGTAGGACAATCATTCTTCAAAAATGTGTTTCCACATAGCACAAAAGAATGGTACCAAATCTACCATGTACAACAAGAGAGTTAATGTTTAGTACGACTTACCCAAGTTTAAACTTATATAAAATATGCTACCTCGTATTTATGAAATCATAGCAGAAGAATTTTTTTTCTAAGTCAGGTGAACTTTCCATGAATATTTCACTGCCTATATATATAAGGGACGTAGTGCATATATTACAAGGAAAGAATTGTACATGTAATGAAGTAAGCATACAAATATGAGTGTGAAGAAAGCGAATACACTCATGCACTTGAAACATAAATACAATAGAATGTTTCCTGATCAAATTTGTCAAAATCTGAATTAAGAACTCAAATATGTTCCTTATATACATAGTTATTAAAGGGGCAAAACTATGAAGCATGCAGCAACCAAATAACAAAAAGGAAGCCAAAATCATGGCATATATTTATAAATGTTCTTTAAACTAGCCCGTGTGAATGCACGGGTTGGCGACTACTACGTTCATAATTACTGTAGAGTTAAAATAAATTTTACATTGTGGGAAGGACGGAATAGATACTGGAATAACCTCTGTGTGGACTGAAAATAATGTTTGTTGGTTAAATTACGGTAAGACATGCCACATCGTGCTAACGGATCTCTCTCCTTCACCCTGGCAGTTCGGTGACCGACAACAAATGGGTAGCATCCAAGCTAGGTGGCAGCCACAACCCGTCCTCTGGATGGATTCAGGTACATGAACCCAGGAGACGTCGGCGAGTCATAAATAGCAAGACAAACGATCCAAGCAAAACCCGTTATACCAAAGAAGTATTTCCTGTACTGAAGCTACATGAAAGATGGGCTACCACGTTTGTGCACCGGCTCGGCCGTTTGTGCTGGCCAGATTGAGTGATTAATTCCTCGACACCTGTTACCAGACGGATCAGCCATGACGGTCAACATTGTTGTCTCTGAGATAACGGAGAAATGGCAAGGTGAAAGGTTAAACGTTTTCATTGTCCTGATGTCATCACTTTTATGAATATTTAGGCCTCTTTCAATGCGTCGGTGCATAGATAAAGCGTTAAGTGTATTGAAAATCTTAGCAACTAATCTTCTCAAGGCATAGATGTTTAGCTTTTGTTTCTAAGCTTTTCTCATGGAATTATTTAATAATTAAACTTCTTCATGCATTTGTTTGTAGTAATTTTCTCACAGATAAGGTTTACGTGCTTAACACCGTTTCTTCCTGGGTCATCATAATGCTCTCTTTCCTCTTTAATTGCTTTGCCACATCATTTTGTTGCCTATGTGGCATCCTTAGCACCGATGCACTGGGAAGGGCCTTATCATCATCGTCATGCTTATCTTCAAAGCAGTCAGAACAAGCTCATGTGTCCTCTTTCAAGTTACTTCCAAAGACGATAACCCGAGTCATAAGTCTACATTACTGAACCACTAATATAGTAGTGTCCGAGTGAAACAAAAACACTCGGTGTTCACTATATTCCTGATACCTCTCAAACTCACTACTGAGAATTAATTTTAGCTTCGGTCAAAATCAATGATCGGAACATAGTGACAAACTTCTGTTTCTCTTGCTTCTTCCCTTCCTCTCTTACATTTCGCCTCGTTGTGTTTGGATTAAGTCACCCTTCATGACACTATTTGGTTGGAGAAAATAGTACAATGTTTTATGAAATTGATGCAAATAAATGTTGTAAGCTCGGATAGGAAAGAATGACATAGATTATTTTCTTTTGGTGTGGCAAACTGGCAACATGGCCATATGGGTAGACATCACGTGGTTGATCACTTCTCAACCCTAGAAAAGGTCATTCTACATGTTTGGCAAGCACAATACTCGTAGTGATTCTTGGACATCGTAATGTGTATGTATGTTGGTTATGCTGCTGGTGCGGGGGGGGGGGGGGGGGGGGGAGGGGGGAGGAGCCTTCGGTTCAATTCTTGTCACATGTTTGATACATATCTTTTATATACTGAAAGCACATGAGGATTTCAGAAAAAAAAAGATAGAAAATCAAACAATAATAAGACACAACTGACAATAGCTTAACACACTATAAAACATGAACCACTAGATTTTCAAAATTATCTCTTTCACACCTAAGGTCATAGAAATGACCCATCTATGTCATTCTCAAAAAATCTTTCATCTCTTTTATCCTAATTAGCAACATTGTAAAATATCCGAGAAAAGAGGTTTTGTTTGACTCCACCGAGAAAAGAGTTGTCATGATTATTCGTTTGCCTGGTTTCAAGAGAAACCCATAAGCCGGCTCGTTGGCGGACCATTCACGCATCCTTTAACATATCTCCGCACATCATGGTTTCACATTTATTTGGGACTTGCTTAACTGGGATAGAGCCTAAATCTGCAGCACATATTCGATTTGGAGTGTGTGCCTTACTTTGGGCAATATGGAATTGCCGGAATGATGTTGCGTTTAACAGACAATCCAACACCATTTTTTTGCACGTTATCTTCTGGGCGTCTGTCTGGATCCGTACGTTGTTGTTACTCAGCCATTCAAACCACCTGGAGCTTATAGATAATGGGTGCAACCGATCGGAGATGGTTACATGGGATACTTACAATAGGTTTGGATGACGGCCCAACAATAGAACACGTGTCTTGTCATCTTACCCTATTTTCGTCAGTTGTGCCAAGGAAATTTGTTTGGTTCGAGAACTTGTTTTGAACCTTGATCTTCTAATACCATGGATGTGTGCATCAAGAGATGCAGAGGCTGGGGATATTCCTCTTTAAAAAAATAGCTATAGAGATTGTGTTGACATCATTAGCATGCGAAGTGAATTATCGAAGCAAGTGATGTATGTCTATAAGGATACATGGCCACAGTAGAAGAAAAGAATCAATATATCTGAGCTACAAAATTCATGTGCATTTATTTCGTGAAACAGTCTACACTACTTGTGGCCGGCCAAACAATGATATAAAGGAGGCGTAGCACAAACATGAGGAGCCTAAAGAGAGGAAGGAAATAAGCAAGAGAAACGGAAGTTGCTTGCCATGTTCCGAACAATGATCTCAACTGATACAAGAATGTTTCCCAAATATGTCAGCTTGAGAGGTATCAGGAACATGTGCAATCTTGATGCCAACAGCAGGCCCGGAGGTGGCTCCGTGGAGGTGTGTGGCGCTTCTACCGAAAGCCTTCCACCTGGATATGGCCTTGGGTGAGAGCATGGTCAACAAGGTACATCCACCCGTGGTGGAGCAGGAGACTGTCCAACAACGCCTGGATAGGCCTCGGCGTCAAACCACTCTCACATGGTTCTGGACGTCGGATATGGCGACCAAACTGCCTCGGTGCTATATTGTGGTGGCGATTCATATCGAATCAGTCTGATTCGTACAACAAGCGTATTATTAGATATATCATGAGATATACTTTTTATATTTAGTATTTTAGACAATATGATTTAAGAACTTATTAATTTGATTCATAATAATTAGATGCACTAACTACATTGCATGAAAAAAATGAGTCTTTAATTATCTTACCGACAAATTACTTAGCAATTTACATGGCGAGACAATCAAACACGTGTTCTTACACCACAGATCATAGTGTGACAAATTAGCTGACCATTACGCCTTTTCATTGCTCTAACATTTCAGAGACCAAAGTTATTTGCATATGTACCACAACTGAGGCCATGTCAATGAATATTGGTATCAATATTTTTTTAGATCAGTATCGGTTTTGGGGCTAGCTGTCAGGGATTGCACCGATCGTTGTTTAATCCGTTCTTGACACGAAAAAATGACTAATGGGGTACGCTCCCAGGGATGACGTTGTCGAGAGGCACTCGCGTGTACTGAATAGGCAAAGTAGACGATCCCTCTCTCTCGCTCAGGCTCACACACTCTCTCTCCCGTCCCGGAGCGACGGTGCTGCCCATCCTCCTCGGAGCCGCATCCGCCGTCCCTCCCAAAGGTTGCTTCGCCGCCAAGATATCTAGGTACCGCGTTCTGCACAACCTCCTCCCCCTCTCAGCTTGCAAAAAAGAAAAAAGAAAAAACAACTCATCCCCCGCTAGGTGTGGATCTGGGAAGGTGAGGCTACCGGTGGCCGGCGGCTACTCCCGAACTCCTGTCATCCGCCGCACAGCCGCGCGGCGCGGATGCCCCGCCTCCCACCCCTCTTCCTTGCCTGGTGAGCTTGATGGTGATGCCTCGTTCATACAACGTGTGGCTGACGATGATGACCTCGACTACATGGTGGCAAACAAGGACATTGACACTATTGGCGGGACCTCTATGCAGCAATCCGTCAAGTACTTTCCGACGAGCCGCTCATAAGAGCTAGCCACGGCCGATTTCTTTCGGGCTGGAACCTAGTGTTGAAGTTCCGCTTGACACCCATGTACACAAGGAGAGCAGGAAGGCTAGCAGGTGGACGGATTCTCACGTATGACAAGCTCAAATGGTTAACAAACTTGCCGTGGGCTTGATTGATCGGTACTCGAAGTCGACTTTTGAAGTATCGTGAGCATAGATAGAGGATGCCACTAAAGAAGTTTTAGTACAACTCGTCCACGGGTCAGCGAGCCAGATACCACATGGGGACTACTCGCTATCTTCTACCGCTCCTACCCTAATCGGCAACGATGTAGGGTCTCTCAATAGCCTTGCCGCCCTCCAATCTTGTTCCTCCATGTCGATCTGCCTCAGCACCTTTGCCGCGTCCGGGGAAGCTCCGTTGACAAGGTCACCGTCCTCGTGAACAATTGCTAGTTGGTATCTATGTCACCGTCCCGCTCCCACCTGCCAAGGTCATGGCTCGGCACAACCCCTTTCGTCCAATCCGTATCAAAGCCCTACATGCATGTGCATAACATGTTTTTTTCCTGTCCATATCAACATTCGGAACATGGCAACAAACCTCCATATCTCTTCTGTTCTTTCCTTTCTGTCACTAGTCTATTTCATTTCTGTGCTAAGCCGTCTTTTATAAATTGTTTGGTTGTGCATTAATGTACAATGTTTAAGGAAATAAATGCACTTGAGTTTACAAGCTCACATAGAAAAAGAATGACTTGTGTACATTTTCACATTTGGTTCTAGCCATATGGTCACACAACACATTGTGGTCCACTCTCTTTTCTTCTATGCTCCTTTATGCTTGTTCATATTTTTTAATATCTATAGAAATCTAGAAGAGTTTCTCACACGAACATGATAGAACGTTACTTGGCCTTCCTCGTGGTCAATTGCTAATCGGTCTTTATTTTGCTCCTAAATTGCAAGACAATTTTCCTTTGCTTGCAGTTTCCTATCTTGGGTTGCGGACTTGCTTCTCCACATATTCTCCTCCAATATTGCTAGCTTTATCTACCTCGTCATAGTCTCTTAATTGTGTTCGGCTGCCAACATTCTCTATGGCTCGATTGTTACAAATAGCTCTCCTTAGAAGGCATCAACTCCGCCATGATTATTTCTCTCCTTTGCTATCTTTTTTGCATCCATCAGAGCCATAGGAGTAGATACAACTTATTTAACTCCGTCGTCGCATCAAAGGAGATGCTCAGTCTTTCAACCATCGATGTTGGTTTATAATTCCTTCTAGTCCACTTCTCATTTATTTGGAGCATATTGTAATAATGGTGCAAAAATAACCCCTTGACGCCACCCTCTTGGATGATAGCCCCATGCTATTTTATTGGCAGCCCACTCGGAGGCGCTATGTTCACTTGATCAACACAACCAGACCAGCAATTGCATTGTTCTTGGATCATACTCCAATGAGAAGCGTCGATGCAACCACTCTTCCCGGACGGTGATGGTCCACACAATGCTCGTGCCATACTCGCGCTTTTGGGGTGGTTTGCAGCTATAGTAACATTGTCAGGCTACAATCAAGGAAAAGGTGGTGGCGGTGTGTAGGGGACTTGGGATTCCATCTGGCGATGATTGGGGTATTGGGGGCTTGGACCGTGGCGTTGACACTTGCAGAATTGGTCGCATCGGATGGAGGAAGCGACGCGTGCAAGGTAGAAAGAAAATGTTGTGTCGCCTGATGGGACCAGTTGTTTTGTAGCTTATTTTGGGCTGTGAAAATAAGCTGCCCCCTAGACAACTTATTATAGAAGCCCAAAATAAAAGTTTATTTTAGAAACCTATTAGTTCACCTTTAATTAGTAGGCTTTTAAAATAAGATTTTAGTTTGGGCTTCTAGAGTAAGTTGGGTAGGAACAACTTATTTCCACAACTCTAAATAAACTACGAAAGAACTGGCCCCAAGTTTGGTGAGAAGAGGAATAGTAAGGAATAATTACTCAAGTTTTGAGGGGCTAAATTTTACGAGGGAAGGCTAACTCCTTAAATCATCAAAACTTGAGCAATTGACCAATGGGAGATGGTCGTTCGGGGTTTATCCAATGGTCTTCTAGCTAGCAAGATTTATGATGCATGCGTCCTTGTTTTTTTTTTCAAAAAGGAGGAAGACCGCCGGCTTCTGCATCTGGACGATGCATGCAGCCACTTTATTAATTATTCACAAAGACCTTCAAAGTAAAACATCAGTAAGTCTGAAGTCATCATTTTGGCAACGTCTGTCACTACTTCTATTCACTTGATGAAGGGGTGTAGTTTGTCCGAGCCTAATACCAAACGATCCTCGCACCTAAGCTTAACATCTAAAACCGAAGGCCCCAACGAAGCCATAAACCTAGTCTGGGGCACACACCAGTCCGGCGCACTCTCAGAGGCCGCCGCCGCCATCTTCCACCAAAACATCTTCAGAACAGATACCGACACCAAGACCTTTCAAGGTCTACCATCAACGCCACCACGACGCCAGACATCACCATCCTCCCTGCGAGAGCTTGTCTACACACATCGAATGCAAAGACTCCACTGCTCCCCGCCGCCGAGATCCAAAGTCATCGATGTGCAAGATGAAACACCGTTCCACCAAAGATGATGTCCGCTAGTCCCTCGAGCCCATGCACACCTCCATGACTGACACCGTCAAGGGGAAACAACGCAAGAGCGCCGCCATCATTTGATCTACAATTCTAGGGTTTCCCCCAGAGGTAACAGATAGAGGTCTGGAACTTCTCCACGATGATGTCTTCAAGAACAGAATGACACTGAAGAGAGCCACCATCGCCAACCTTGGAATCCAGCCGAGCGCACGGTTTTCACCCAGATCTGTTCGAACAACATCCATCAAGTCTTGTGTATGGATGTCCGCTATCTCCACCGGGGACTGGAAGTAGGCTTCAAGCTGCCACCGCCTGACCAGCCAGAAGCCGCGCCGCGCGAGCAGCAGGGCCGCCCGCAAGCCCCAGCGGCGTTACCAGAGAGCCCTACACCAGATCCTGCTGCCGGACGAGGAAAGGACAACGACACGTATGCCCAACAGCCATCACCGCCAGCCTGTGCCGTCGCGCCGCCGCACTCCACGGCCACGCCTCGCTGCCACTAGAAGAAAGCGTTCCGTGCTGGCATCCTCGGACAGGAGGTGTAGAAGGCCCTGCCACCGCCTAGGCCGAGCGGGCTTTGCCCGGCAACCTGCGCGGGCGGCAAGTGGCGAAGGAGGGAGGAGGGGTGAGGGGCGGCAGATCTGGACCCCCCCCGGTCACCTACGGGGACACCGCATGGAGAGGAGAGATGAGATCTCGAAGCGTGTGTTGTGTGTGTATTATCTTTTATGGACTCTCTTTAAAAATGGGAGATGATTTTACTTCTCCAGCCTCTGCACCAACCAGGGATGCATAGAACCTTTTAAGTATGAGTACTAGGATTTCTAGTCTCTGTTACGTACCAAGCCTAGTCCTCAATAAATGCGTGAGTACTAGAAAAGTCCGAACCTCACAAATAAATGAGAACCTAAATTCGCCTCCATGAGGATTTGAACCCAAGTGTTTGTACATCCACTCCCCCCAACCAGTTTGTGTCCTTGTTAATTCCTATATCTTTCGGTTTAATTGACATTCACTGGTAGAAAAAGGCCCATTTGTCCCGGTTCTAGAGGGCCATTTGTCCCGGTTCCGGAACCGGAACTAAAGGGTCGTTACTAATGCCCAAAACCTTTAGTCCCGGTTTGCCCATGAACCGGGACAGATGGGGCTCCACGTGGCCTCTGCGGCTTGCCCGGGCAGGAGGGCCTTTTGTCCCGGTTGGTAGCACCAACCGAGACCAAAATGCATCCACGCGTCAGCAGTTCCGGGGCTGGGTTTTTTTTGAGGGGGGGGGATGGGGGTTTTGTAGGATTAATTTTGGGGTTTAATATATTGTGTTAGCTAGCTAACAGAGAGAGGTGTCCTCTCTTATCTCCGTACTTGGTCGACGCTACGTACTATACGTATAGAGAGGACTCGACATGCTAGCTAGTAAGCAAATGAAGGAATTAAACCATTAAGTACAGAAGATCGTCATGAACATATACAGAGAGAAGTGAGATTGTTTGAACAACAAGTTTTCGTATATCTATCCGACGCTACTGGCTACATATATACAATATAAGATCTCTTACAATACCCTAACATCTGAAATCAAGTTCCATATGGTATTCTCCCTCTTTCCTGATGACGTGTTCAAGAAATAATCCCGCCAATTCCTCTTGAATAGCTATTATGCGATCTTGTGGTAGGAGTTGTTCCTGCAGCTCCCAAAGCTAATTCGAAGAAGGGGGTCAATACATATATATGAATGAAACTCAACACAAATGATGGTAATAAAATAAAATTATGAATATTATTGCTTACGCACATCAAAATCTTTTTTAGAGTAGCCGCCCTGCTTAGAGATCGTCGCGTTGTAGATGAACTTGCACACGTAGTATCCACAAAGATTAGTCCCTTCTTGCTGCCACAACCACTTTACGAGAAATAGAGGTCAATCAAACTGATAATCAAGCATTATATAAATGGTATTTATGAAACTAGCTAGAATCAATATAATGGGAGATGCGCGGAACTAGCTAGTAGTACTTACTTTCGGACGTGTAAATTTCAGCTCCTTCGGCAGTCCCGGAGATTTTGTGGTGAATGGTATCCAAACCCTGCCGGACATAGAAAATAATTATTACCTGATATCAGGAAATGAACAAAGTTGCCGAAATGGTGCGATAATGATCGATTGAACTTACTTCTTAAGCATTTCAGTGATGATCGCATACGTCTTGGGATCTTTTCGTCTTGAGTCTAAGACGGTTACTAGTCCCTCCTCAAGCATAATCTCTAGGAGAATAAAGTGGAAGCTGCGCAGGCATGCATAACTCATCAATTGCATTACTATAACCTCGAGTAAATAAAGGAAAACCGAATATGCACAGTATAACAATCACTCGAAGTTGTAAGGAAAGATTTTTTTTTGTTTTGATGTTGAAGCAACGATTGTAGCAAGTTGGCCTCGGCTTGTTTGGGATTCTTTTTCATCTCCCATTCATGAAAGAGATTTACGTTAATGAACCCAATATTATAGATTTCTCTTTGCTTGCATTCGATGATCTTCAGTCTGCATGATATAGTGAATTATATGTACATGCAATGAAAGAGCTGAGCTATATATAGAGACTTAATTAAAGAAGTAGTACTTACAAACAGTAGCACAAGTGACGATTACTTTATCGATGGCCTTTTGATTGAAAAGCTGGAATAACTCCTCAAATGGAACACACAGCACGTCAATTCCAACGAGGTCGTGCTTGTCTTTAACCATAATCATCACATTATCCAACCCAGAGTTCTTGCAGGTGTCCATGTACCACTGATGGAATTTTCGCATCATCGTTGGTAGCTGTTGATCAGGTCTGACGAGAGGATACCCGTGCCGGAATTTGTGTTCGTCCACCTCCAGTGCATGAAAATGTGTATCGTCGGGCAGGTAATCAGCAGGATTGGTACCGGACACCATCCCGGTCGGCAGATTTGCGACGACGATATCGCTAGACACCTGCAGCGGGGGGCACGATTGTTTCGCCTGTTCGCCGAGCTGGGGAATTTTTTTCCCTATTGCAATTTGTTGTTCTCTCTTTTTGTCATTTGCAGTGGTTCCGGACCGGCGCGCTTCTTGCACTTTCTTTTTAAGAGCACGGACATGGTTGTCATCCAGCGGAGCCGGTGCTGGTCGCTTCAGGGCATCCAAAGTGCGCTTCAATTTCACCTCATCTATCTTCTCCTCCGGAGGTGGATTTTTCTTTTTTAAAAAGGCATCCACTTGGCCTTTAGAGATCTTCGCGTTTTCCTCATCGCTCCTCTCGTATGGTAACGGCTCAAGTGGCTTGAGAGATGATGGACCGTATTGGTATACCTCCCGCCACTGGTTGTAGTGCTAGACGCCGAAGCAACGGCTGCTATTTTCCTTTGTTGCTTAAGAGGCGCCGGAGCAGCCGGAGCGGCGGCGGCGGCTCTCTTCTGCTCTTGCTGACGAGGCGGAGGAGGAGACGGGCTGCTCGGACGCGCCGACGCAGGCAGAGAAGGAGGCGGAGGAGGAGGCGGAGGAGGAGGCGTGCACCGATCACTCGCCGGAGGAGGAGGCGGAGAAGGAGGCGTGCCCTGATCACTCGCCGGAGGAGGAGGCGGAGGAGGAGGCGGGCCCTTACTCGCCGGAGGAGGAGGCGGAGGAGGAGGCGGGCCCTTACTCGCCGGAGGAGGAGGAGGCGGAGGTGCCGTCTAGTTCGGAAGCTTGATGAATTCCTTCGGCCATAGACATGAAGTCCTCAGAGCATTCTCCAGGAGAGTTTCCCCTTCGCCGGTAGGGTAGTCAAGTTCGAGCTCCTCATATCCCTCCAATATTTCTTCGACCATCACAACAACATAGCCTTGTGGAATCGGATGACAGTGAAAAGTTCCGTTGGGTCGAGGAGGTGCAACATGGCCGATAGCCACCGTGGGTTTGAGGTGCATCATCAATTGCTTCTTAAGGTGGCAATCTTGAGACTCCATGATTTCATCCATGGGGTACCTGGGAGCCGTCAAATCAGGCTACGCAATGAGCTTGGTGGAAGCCACGCTGCTTCTCCGCTGAGATGGCGGGGTAGCTTCTTGGGTAGCTTCGAGGGTAGCTTCATCAGCTCGATGCCTCTCCTCTAGCGCTTGTACTCTTGCATGCAGGTTCTGTATTTCGGTTTGCTCCTGTTTCCTCTTCCTCTCCCTGCTTTTGTAACCGCCTGCGTCGGGAAACCCATGCTTCCACGGAACGGAGCCTGCCGTGCCTCCTGTTCGTCTTGGGTGCTCAGAATTCCCAAGGGCCATTGTGAGCTCGTCGTTCTCTCTGTCGGGAACGAACGTCCCTGCCTCCGTTTTGGCGATTAACTCCTGAAGCTTGGTGATCGGTACTGTCAGTTGTTCGTTCGTCCAACAACACTTCCCTGTTTCAGGGTCCAAGGTTCCCCAACCCCGAAGAACCAATTCCTTCCACGCTCTGGCCAGTTCAATGTCGTTGGTACCATCCCATTGTCAAGAAGGTCCTTTTCAGCCTTGTCCCACAACAGTCGGGCTTTGTGGTAGCCACCTGACCCCGTGCGATGGTGATGCTTCTTCTTTGCAGCATTTAGTCTGTTTATCGCTGACATCTTCTTACTCTTCTCCGATGGCTTGTGGGCCACAAATGCGGGCCACTGTTCTCTTATCTTCTCAAATCGGCCCTCGAATATTGGAGTCTTCTTTTTGTCGACAAACATTGTTTTTAACTCATTCTTCCACCTCCTGAATAGCTCTGCCATCTTCTTCAGAGCATGAGTCTTGACCTTTTGCTCTATAACTGGCTTTTCCGGATGCTCCTCTTCCGGTAGGGTGAAATTTGCCTTCAGCGCGGTCGAAAGATCATCTTTCTGTCTATCGATGACAAAAGACACTTCAGGGTCTCCGGCCTTCGGCTTGTTCCATTGGTGGATGGTGATCGGGATCATGTCCCTAACAAGAACCCCGCACTGAGCAGAAAATGTTGGGAGACGTAGTTGTAAATCAAAATTTTCCTACGTTCACCAAGATCTATCTATGGAGAAACCAGCAACGAGAGGGGAGAGATTGCATCTTCATACCTTTGAAGATCGCTAAGCGGAAGCGTTACAAGAACGCGGTTGATGGAGTCGTACTCGCAGCGATTCAGATCGCGGTAGATCCGATCAAGTGCCGAACGGACGACACCTCCGCGTTCAACACACGTGCAGCCCGGTGACGTCTCCAACACCTTGATCCAGCAAGGAGGAAGGAGAGGTTGGGGAAGGGCTCCAACAGCAGCACGACGGCGTGGTGGTGGTGGAGTAGCAAGGTATTCCGACAAGGCTTCGCCTAAGCGCTGCGGAGGAGGAAGAAGAGAGGTAGGGCTTCGCCGTGAGAGAGAGAGATCAAATCCTGTCTCAAAACATCCAAAACCTCAAGTATATATAGGAGGAGGGACGTGGAGGGCTGGCTTGGCCTCTACTCCAAAGAGGAGATGGCCGGCTGAATTAAAGGGAGAGTCCACCTCCCACAAGGGAGGTGGATCTCCTCCTTTTAAATCCTTTTTGCCTTATCTCCTTATCTCCAGCCGCATGGGCCTTTAGCAAAAGTCTTGCCCAGCCCAATAAGGGCTGGCACACTTTATCTAACAGCCCATGTGGTCCTTTGGTCGTCACACCCCTCCCGGGGGTCCTCCGGCACCCTCCCGGCACTCCCGGTACACTACCGATGAGCCCGAAAACTTTCCGGTGACCAAAACTGGACTTCCTATATATCAATCTTTACCTCCGGACCATTCCGGAGCTCCTCGTGACGTCCGGGATCTCATCCGGGACTCCGAACAACCTTCGGTAATCACGTATACCTTTTCCCTATAACCCTAGCGTCATCGAACCTTAAGTGTGTAGACCCTACGGGTTCGGGAGACACGTAGACATGACCGAGACACCTCTCCGGCCAATAACCAACAGAGGGATCTGGACACCCATGTTGGCTCTCACGTACTCCACGATGATCTCATCGGATGAACCACGATGTCAGGGATTCAATCAATCCCGTATACAATTCCCTTTGTCTATCGGTATGGTACTTGCCCGAGATTCGATCGTCGGTATCGCCATACCTTGTTCAATCTCGTTACCGGCAAGTCTCTTTACTCGTTCCGTAACACATCATCCCGTGGCTAACTCCTTAGTCACATTGAGCTCATTATGATGATGTCTTACCGAGTGGGCCCAGAGATACCTCTCCGTCACACGGAGTGACAAATCCCAGTCTTGATTCGTGTCAACCCAACAGACACTTTCGGAGATACCCGTAGCGTACCTTTATAGCCACCCAGTTACGTTGTGACGTTTGGCACACCCAAAGCATTCCTACGGTATCCGGGAGTTACACAATCTCATGGTCTAAGGAAATGATACTTGACATTGAAAAGCTTTAGCAAACGAACTACACGATCTTGTGCTATGCTTAGGATTGGGTCTTGTCCATCACATCATTCTCCTAATGATATGATCCCGTTATCAACGACATCCAATGTCCATGGTCATGAAACCGTGACCATCTATTGATCAACGAGCTAGACAACTAGAGGCTCACTAGGGACATGTGATGGTCTATGTATTCACACATGTATTACGGTTTCTGGTTAACACAATTGTAGCATGAATAATAGACAATTATCATGAACTAGGAAATACAATAATAACCATTTTATTATTGCCTCTAGGGCATATTTCCAACAGTCTCCCACTTGCACTAGAGTCAATAATCTAGTTACATTGTGATGAATCGAACACCCATAGTGTTCTGGTGTTGATCATGTTTTGCTCGTGAGAGAGGTTTAGTCAACGGATCTGCGACATTCAGATCCGTATGCACTTTACAAATATCTATGTCTCCCTCCTGAATGTAATCACGGATGGAGTTGAAGCGGCGCTTGATGTGTCTTGTCTTCTTGTGAAACCTGGGCTCCTTCGCAAGGGAAATAGCTCCAGTGTTGTCACAGAGTAGAGTCATCGGGCCCGACGCATTTGGAATCACTCCTAGGTCGGTGATGAACTCCTTCATCCAGACTCCCTCCTTTGCTGCTTCCGAAGCAGCTATGTACTCCGCTTCACATGTAGATGCCGCCACGACGCTTTGCTTGCTGCTACTCCAGCTGACTGCCCCTCCATTCAAAATATACACGTATCCGGTTTGCGACTTAGAGTCGTCCGGATCTGTGTCGAAGCTAGCGTCGACGTAACCCTTTACGACGAGCTCTTCGGCACCTCCATATATGAGAAACATGTCCTTTGTCCTTTTCAGGTACTTCAGGATATTCTTGACCGCTGTCCAGTGTTCCGCTCCGGGATCACTTTGGTACCTCCCTACCAAACTTATGGCAAGGTTCACATCAGGTCTGGTACACAGCATGGCATACATGATAGAGCCTATGGCTGAAGCATAGGGGATGACACTCATCTCTTCTCTATCCTTTGCCGTGGTCGGGCATTGAGTCGTACTCAATCTCACACCTTGCAACACAGGCAAGAACCCCTTCTTGGACTGATGCATATTGAACTTCTTCAATATCTTTTCAAGGTATGTGCTTTGTGAAAGACCAATGAGGCGTTTCGATCTATCTCTATAGATCTTAATACTTAATATGTAAGCAGCTTCTCCAAGGTCCTTCATTGAAAAACACTTATTCAAGTAGGCCTTAATACTTTCCAAGAGTTCTATATTATTTCCCATTATCAGCATGTCATCCACATACAGTATAAGAAATGCTATAGAGCTCCCACTCACTTTCTTGTAAATACAAGGTTCTCCATAAACCTGTACAAACCCAAACGCTTTAATCACCTCATTAAAGCGAATGTTCCAACTCCGAGATGCTTGCACCAGCCCATAGATGGAGCGCTGGAGCTTGCATACCTTGTTAGCATCTTTAGGATCGACAAAACCTTCCGGCTGCATCATATACAGTTCTTCCTTGAGGAAGCCATTAAGGAATGCCGTTTTGACGTCCATTTGCCAGATCTCATAATCATAAAATGCGGCAACTGCTAACATGATTCGGACAGACTTTAGCATCGCTACGGGTGAGAATGTCTCATCGTAGTCAACTCCTTGAACTTGTCGATAACCCTTAGCGACAAGCCGAGCTTTATAGGCGGTCACATTACCATCTGCGTCAGTCTTCTTCTTAAAGATCCATTTATTTTCAATGGCTCGCTTATCATCAGGCAAGTCCACCAAAGTCCATACTTTGTTCTCATACATGGATCCTATCTCGGATTTCATGGCCTCAAGCCATTTGTCGGAATTCGGGCCCGCCATCGCTTCTTCATAGTTCGAAGGTTCACCGTTGTCCAACAACATGATCTCTAGGACAGGATTGCCGTACCACTCTGGTGCGGAACGTGTCCTGGTGGACCTTCGAATAGCAACTTGATCTGAAGTTTCATGATCATCATCATTAACTTCCTCTCTAGCCGGTGTAGGCTCCACAGAAACAACTTCCTGTGCTGCGCTACTCTCCGGTTCGAGTGGAGGTACAATTTCCTCATCAAGTTCTATTTTCCTCCCACTTACTTCTTTCGAGAGAAACTCTTTCTCGAGAAAGGATCCATTCTTGGCAACAAAGACTTTGCCTTCGGATCGTAGGTAGAAGGTATACCCAATAGTCTCCTTCGGATATCCTATGAAGACGCACTTTTCCGCTTTGGGTTCGAGCTTCTCAGGTTGAAGTTTCTTCACATGAGCATCGCATCCCCAAACTTTTAGAAATGACAGCTTAGGTTTCTTTCCAAACCACAATTCATACGGTGTCGTCTCAACGGATTTAGACGGTGCCCTATTTAAAGTGAATGCGGCAGTCTCTAATGCATATCCCCAAAATGATAGCGGTAAGTCGGTAAGAGACATCATAGATCGCACCATATCCAATAGAGTGCGATTACGACGTTCAGACACACCATTTCGCTGGGGTGTGCCGGGCGGCGTGAGTTGTGAAACAATTCCACATTTCCTAAGGTGCGTGCCAAACTCGTGACTTAAATATTCTCCGCCACAATCAGATCGTAGGCATTTTATTTTCCTGTCACGTTGATTCTCGACCTCACTCTGAAATTCCTTGAACCTTTCAAAAGTTTCAGACTTGTGTTTCATTAAGTAGACATAACCATATCTACTCAAGTCATCAGTGAGGGTGAGAACATAACGGTAGCCACCGCGAGCCTCGACGCTCATTGGACCGCATACATCGGTATGTATTATTTCCAACAAGTCAGTTGCTCGCTCCATTGTTCCGGAGAACGGAGTCTTGGTCATCTTGCCCATGAGGCATGGTTCGCATGTGTCAAATGATTCGAAATCAAGTGACTCCAAAATTCCATCAGCATGGAGCTTCTTCATGCGTTTGACACCAATATGGCCAAGACGGCAGTGCCACATGTAAGTGGGACTATCGTTATCAACTTTACACTTTTTGGTACTCACACTATGGACATGTGTAACATCACGTTCGAGATTCATCAAAAATAAACCATTGACCAGCGGGGCATGAGCATAAAACATTTCTCTCATATAAATAGAACAACCATTATTCTCGGATTTAAATGAGTAGCCATCTCGCATCAAGCGAGATCCAGATACAATGTTCATGCTCAAAGCTGGTACTAAATAACAATTATTAAGGTTTAAAACTAATCCCGAAGGTAGATGTAGAGGTAACGTGCCGACGGCGATCACATCGACCTTGGAACCATTCCCGACGCGCATCGTCACCTCATCCTTGGCCAGCCTCCGCTTATTCCGCAGCTCCTGCTTGGAGTTACAAATGTGAGCAACTGCACCGGTATCAAATACCCAGGAGCTACTACGAGCGCTGGTCAAGTACACATCAATAACAAGTATATCACATATACCTTTAATGTTGCCGTCCTTCTTATCCGCTAAATACTTGGGGCAGTTCCGCTTCCAGTGACCGGTACCCTTGCAATAAAAGCACTCAGTCTCAGGCTTGGGTCCATTTTTCTTCTTCTTCCCGGCAACTTGCTTACCGGGCGCGGCAACAGCTTTGCCGTCCTTCTTGAAGTTCTTCTTACCCTTGCCTTTCTTGAAACTAGTGGTCTTATTCACCATCAACACTTGATGCTCCTTTTTGATCTCGACCTCCGCTGATTTCAGCATCGAGTACAACTCAGGAATGGACTTCTCCATACCTTGCATGTTGTAGTTCATCACAAAGCTCTTGAAGCTAGGTGGAAGCGACTGGAGGATTCTGTCAATGACCGAGTCATCCGGGATATTAACCCCCAGCTGAGTCAAGCGGCTGTGTAGCCCAGACATCTTGAGGATGTGCTCACTGACAGAACTATGCTCCTCCATCTTACAGCTGAAGAACTTGTCGGAGACATCATATCTCTCGACCCGGGCATGAGCTTGAAAAACCAGTTTCAGCTCCTGGAACATCTCATATGCTCCGTGTTGCTCAAAACACTTTTGGAGCCCCGGTTCTAGACTGTAAAGCATGCCGCATTGAACAAGGGAGTAATCATCGCAGCGTGATTGCCAAGTGTTCATAACATCTTGTTTCGCTGGGAGAACGGGTGCGTCACCTAGCGGTGCATCTAGGACATACAATCTCTTGGAAGCTATGAGGATGATCCTCAAGCTACGGACCCAGTCCGCATAGTTGCTTCCATCATCTTTCAGCTTGGTTTTCTCTAGGAACGCGTTGAAATTGAGGGTGACGTTCGCGTTGGCCATTGGATCTACATCATAGATTGTAAAGACAATTTTAGACTAAGTTCATGATAATTAAGTTCACTTAATCAAATTAATGAACTCCCACTTAGACAGACATCTCTCTAGTCTTCCAAGTGATACATGATCCATGTCAACTAGCCCGTGTCCGATCATCACGTGAGACGGACTAGTCATCCATGGTGAACATCTTCATGTTGATCGTATCTTCTATACGACTCATGTTCGACCTTTCGGTCTTCCGTGTTCCGAGGCCATGTCTGTACATGCTAGGCTCGTCAAGTCAACCTAAGTGTTTCGCGTGTGTAAATCTGGCTTACACCCGTTGTATGCGAACGTTAGAACCTATCACACCCGATCATCACGTGGTGCTTCGGAACAACGATCCTTAGCAACGGTGCACAGTTAGGGTGAACACTTCTCTTGAAATTTTATTGAGAGATCATCTTATTTACTACCGTCGTTCTAAGCAAATAAGATGTAAACATGATAAACATCACATGCAATCAATATAGTGACATGATATGGCCAATATCATTTTGCTCCTATGATCTCCATCTTCGGGGCACCATGATCATCACTGTCACCGGCACGACACCATGATCTCCATCATCATGATCTCCATCATTGTGTCTTCATGAAGTTGTCTCGCCAACTATTACTTCTACTACTATGGCTAACGCTTAGCAATAAAGTAAAGTAATTACATGGCGTTTATGATTGACACGCAGGTCATACAATAAATAAGACAACTCCTATGGCTCCTGCCGGTTGTCATAATCATCGACATGCAAGTCGTGAATCCTATTACAAGAACACGATCAATTCATACATCACAATGCATCACATCACATCCTTTGGCCATATCACATCACAAGGCACATGCTGCAAAAACAAGTTAGACGTCCTCTAATTTGTAGTTGCAAGTTTTTACGTGGCTGCTATAGGTTACTAGCAAGAACGTTTCTTACCTACGTCAACACCACAACGTGATTTGCCAATTGCTATTTACCCTTCATAAGGAACCTTTTCATCCAATCCGATCCGACTAAGGTAGGAGAGACAGACACCCGCTAGCCACCTTATGCATCTAGTGCATGTCAGGCGGTGGAACCGGTCTCACGTAAGCGTACGTGTAAAGTTGGTCCGGGCCGCTTCATCCCACAATACCGCCGAATCAAGATAAGACTAGTAGCGGCAAGCAAATTAACAAACTCGACGCCCACAACTGCTTTGTGTTCTACTCGTGCATAGATTCTACGCATAGACCTAGCTCATGATGCCACTGTTGGGAGACGTAGTAGTAAATCAAAATTTTCCTACGTTCACCAAGATCTATCTATGGAGAAACCAGCAACGAGAGGGGAGAGATTGCATCTTCATACCTTTGAAGATCGCTAAGCGGAAGCGTTACAAGAACGCGGTTGATGGAGTCGTACTCGCAGCGATTCAGATCGCGGTAGATCCGATCAAGTGCCGAACGGACGGCACCTCCGCGTTCAACACACGTGCAGCCCGGTGACGTCTCCAACACCTTGATCCAGCAAGGAGGAAGGAGAGGTTGGGGAAGGGCTCCAACAGCAGCACGACGGCGTGGTGGTGGTGGAGTAGCAAGGTATTCCGACAGGGCTTCGCCTAAGCGCTGCGGAGGAGGAAGAAGAGAGGTAGGGCTTCGCCGTGAGAGAGAGAGATCAAATCCTGTCTCAAAACATCCAAAACCTCAAGTATATATAGGAGGAGGGACGTGGAGGGCTGGCTTGGCCTCTACTCCAAAGAGGAGATGGCCGGCTGAATTAAAGGGAGAGTCCACCTCCCACAAGGGAGGTGGATCTCCTCCTTTTAAATCCTTTTTGCCTTATCTCCTTATCTCCAGCCGCATGGGCCTTTAGCAAAAGTCTTGCCCAGCCCAATAAGGGCTGGCACACTTTATCTAACAGCCCATGTGGTCCTTTGGTCGTCACACCCCTCCCGGGGGTCCTCCGGCACCCTCCCGGCACTCCCGGTACACTACCGATGAGCCCGAAAACTTTCCGGTGACCAAAACTGGACTTCCTATATATCAATCTTTACCTCCGGACCATTCCGGAGCTCCTCGTGACGTCCGGGATCTCATCCGGGACTCCGAACAACCTTCAGTAATCACGTATACCTTTTCCCTATAACCCTAGCGTCATCGAACCTTAAGTGTGTAGACCCTACGGGTTCGGGAGACACGTAGACATGACCGAGACACCTCTCCGGCCAATAACCAACAGAGGGATCTGGATACCCATGTTGGCTCCCACGTACTCCACGATGATCTCATCGGATGAACCACGATGTCAGGGATTCAATCAATCCCGTATACAATTCCCTTTGTCTATCGGTATGGTACTTGCCCGAGATTCGATCGTCGGTATCGCCATACCTTGTTCAATCTCGTTACCGGCAAGTCTCTTTACTCGTTCCGTAACACATCATCCCGTGGCTAACTCCTTAGTCACATTGAGCTCATTATGATGATGTCTTACCGAGTGGGCCCAGAGATACCTCTCCGTCACACGGAGTGACAAATCCCAGTCTTGATTCGTGTCAACCCAACAGACACTTTCGGAGATACCCGTAGCGTACCTTTATAGCCACCTAGTTACGTTGTGACGTTTGGCACACCCAAAGCATTCCTACGGTATCCGGGAGTTACACAATCTCATGGTCTAAGGAAATGATACTTGACATTGAAAAGCTTTAGCAAACGAACTACACGATCTTGTGCTATGCTTAGGATTGGGTCTTGTCCATCACATCATTCTCCTAATGATGTGATCCCGTTATCAACGACATCCAATGTCCATGGTCATGAAACCGTGACCATCTATTGATCAACGAGCTAGCCAACTAGAGGCTCACTAGGGACATGTGATGGTCTATGTATTCACACATGTATTACGGTTTCTGGTTAACACAATTGTAGCATGAATAATAGACAATTATCATGAACTAGGAAATACAATAATAACCATTTTATTATTGCCTCTAGGGCATATTTCCAACAGAAAATGCATCCTTGGTGCGGCTGGGTTCAATCGGTTGGCCATCTCTATTGATGCTGGTGATCGTGAACCTTTCATCTGGGCGCAACTTTTTCTTCGGGCCTCATCTCATTACCGAAGTTTGGCTCGATCCGGATACGGAGAGCTAGAAAAGAAGAAAGAAGAGAGTTAATATGTGTACACATACCAAAATAATTAATGCATCAATTACCTAGTCAACACAGGCTTAATTATTATATATACCTTGCCGGACTTTCCAACGACTCCTTCCTCCGTTCGCTCAACGGAGCAGTCATCACGGTCTCCTTCCTCCGTTCGCTCACAGGAGCCATCATAAGCATGTCCTTCCACCTCTGTCCGATCACCGGAGCCTGCTTCACCCTCTTCTTCCAGACCATCGGCGAAGTTCAGAAACTGGAAGACATCACCTCCTTCCCGGACAATGTCGCCCACCAACAACGGTCCTTCGCGGCTGATTTCCCCCAACATCTCTTCTTCTTCTAAGTTTCTTTGACGATTGTCCATAGTTTCTACAAAATATTAATTACAACATGACACTTAATATACAAACATGATATAGCATGGATATATTAGTGTGCCAAACATACAAGTTTTGCCGAAAAACATGGGGGCATGTGTTGACACCAGTTTTTGGCACGACAATAAACCTATATAAAATGGCGCCCGGAGCCAGACACCCGTGCAACCGATGTCTGATGGAAAACGTGACATGACCCTCGACCCCTCGACCCCTCGACCCCTCGACGATCGACCCTCTCGACCCCTCGGTGATCGACGAACCTTTACCCTTCTAGGGTACGGTTTGGGCCGGACCGCCTCTCTCATGAATGTCCGGCGTCCGGACCGACGCTCGACTAGGGGACCCTCGACCCTCCACACTAACGCTAGTTCCTCGACTAGGGGACCCTCGACCCTCGACCCTAGTTCCTCGACTAGGGGACCCTCGACCCTCGAATAGGGGACCCTCGACCCTCGACTAGGGGTGAAACCGGATTGGATTTGGACGGATAATCTCTATACTGTATCCTATTTCATATTTATTTTCGGATTCGGAAGCGGAACGGATGCGGATTCGAACACCGGATAATGCGGATTCGAATACCGGATTAGGCGGATTCGGAAACGGTACGGTAACAGAACTGAATCGGATCGAAAACGGAAATTTACCATATTCATATATGAGGAATATATAAATGCTTTAAACTAAAATCATACATAAACAATGAGCAAATATAAATATTTATACACTTTAAAATTACATAAAGAACTATATAGTGTTGAAATAAATCACATAATTACACTTTAAAATTACATAAAGAACTAAAATCATACATTTAAGTGACTAGAGGTTTTTTCTCTGTTTTCTTTTGTCTGTTTTTTCTTTTCTCTGTTTTTTTGTTGGCCGTGGCACAACACGCCTGCACCCACGCCATGGCCGTGGCCATGGCCGTGTTCATGGCCATGGCCGGCGGCGAGGGGCGGCCCGAGCGGCGCGCGGCGACGAGGGGCGGCGAGTGGCACACAGCACGCACCCACGCCATGGCCGTGGCCGGCGGCGAGGGGCTGCCTGAGCATGTGCACGGCGGCGGGCCGGTGTGGATCGAGCCACGGCGGCGGGCCGCGGGCCGGTGTGGGCGGCGAAACGAGGGGGAAAGGACGGGACTTGGCGCGGGACCTCACCGAGACAGCGCCGACCGGCTGGGGAAGCGAGTTCGTCGGCGTCGTCGGGCGGTGCGGCGCGGCGGTTGGGCAGCCTGATGGCGTCGGTGTCGTCTCCGGCGTCGTCGGGAGCAAATGGCGAGATGAGAACTGAAAACTTCTAAGTGCCAGTTATATACCCAGAGCATTGGTCCCGCTTCGTAGTACCAACCGGTACCAAAGCCCACCTTTAGTTCCGGTTGATGCTACCAACCGGGACCAATGGTCTCTTTTCAGCAGCTAAAACGGCGGGAAACAGAGACCTTTGGTAACGGTTGGTGACAAGAACCGGTACCAATGCCCCCTTTCGTGCCGGTTCGTAGCACCAACTGGTACCAAAGCCCCCCTTTCGTCCCGGTTGGTGCCACCAACCGGGACGAATAATGCACTACCGCGGTGCGGTGGGATGTTTAGTCCCACCTCACTAGTCGAGGGGCAGCCGTAGTGGTTTATAAGCGCTGATGCGCGTACCACTTCAAGCTCCTCTCAACCGCAGGATTACGGGCTTAATCTGATACTCATTGCCTGTGGGCTTGGTGGGCCTGATGCGGGCCTGGATCCTGGCCCATTATAGGGTTTCTAGTCGTATCCAGGCCGTGTCAGCCCAATAGTGGCATTTTTTTCCTCTAAAAAAGGACCTTTAGCCCCGGTTGGTGCCACCAACCGGGACTAATAGACTCCGGATTAGTCCCACCTCGCTAACCGAAGGATGGTTAGAGGTGTTTATAAGCACGGGCTGGCCTCCAATTACTGTAGCGTAGCAGGCTTATTAAAAGTGGTCAACCGAGGATTACAGCAAAAACTGGATGCACTTCGTGTACAAACTGGACCATCTCTTTTGAAGTACGAGGGTTTCGGACGAAAACTCATCTGTTACAAAGGCATTTCATTTTTCTAAACTTATTTGAACTCAAGAATTTTTGTGCATTCAATATGCACCATTCAAAGCCACATACTAAAATTTCAACCCTTTCTGACTTAATTTGCTATTTTTCATACATTTAATGATTTATTTTGAGCTAAATGACCCTGAAATTGGAAAGCACTACAAATGAACTCAGAATAGGTTGAAACTTGGCATGGTATCATCATTTGACCCACATAACATGTGTGCAAAAGTTGAGAGGATTACAACAAGAACTGGAATGCACTTCGTGTACAAACTGGACCATCTCTTTCGAAGTACGAGGGTTTCGAACGAAAACTCATCTGTTACAAAGGCATTTCATTCTAAACTTATTTGAACTCAAGAATTTTTGTGCATTCAATATGCACCATTAAAAGCCACATACTAAAATTTCAACCCTTTCTGACTTCATCAGTCTTCACTTTTTCTTCGCTTGTGTCCTTTGCTTATTGCTCCGTAACCATGGATATTCTTCACCGCTTAACATGGTGCTTGGATCAACCTTGACTTTGAAGGGAGGAATTTCATGAAACTTTTCATAATCTCCAGACATGTCTGTCTTGCCCTCCAATCCCACGATGTCTCTTTTTCTTGAAAGAACTATGTGACGCTTTGGCTCATTGCATGATGTATTTGCTTCCATATCTTTTCTTTTTCTCGGTTTGGTAGACATGTCCTTCACATAGAAAACTTGCGCCACATCATTGGCTAGGACAAATGGTTCGTCTGTGTACCCAAGATTGTTCAGATCCACTGTTGTCATTCCGTACTATGGGTCTACCTGTACCCCGCCTCCTGACAGATTGACCCATTTGCACTTAAACAAAGGGACCTTAAAATCATGTCCATAGTCAAGTTCCCATATGTCCACTATGTAACCATAATATGTGTCCTTTCCCCTCTTGGTTGCTGCATCAAAGCGGACACCGCTGTTTTGGTTGGTGCTCTTTTGATCTTGGGCGATCGTGTAAAATGTATTCCCATTTATCCCGTATCCTTTGTAAGTCAATACAGTTGAAGATGGTCCCCTGGACAACAAGAACAGCTCATCAGAAACAGTGTTGTCACCTCTAACACGTGTTTCTAACCAATCGCCAAAAGTCCTGATGTGTTCATGTGTAATCCAGTCGTCACACTCCTCCGGGTGTTTGGAGCGCAGACTGTTCTTGTGTTCATCGACATACGGGGCCACCAAGATAGAGTTCTCTAGAACTGTGTAGTGTGCTTGAGACCAAGAATGTCCGTCCCTACATATTATTGAGTCCCTTCCAATCGTGCCTTTTCCAGCCAGTCTCCCGTCATACCACGATTCAGGTAGACCAATCTTCTTAAGGCTAGGAATGAAGTCGACACAAAACCCAATGACATCCTCTGTTTGATGGCCCATGGAGATGCTTCCTTCTGGCCTAGCGCGGTTACGGACATATTTCTTTAGAACTCCCATGAACCTCTCAAAGGGGAACATATTGTGTAGAAATACGGGGCCCAGAATGAAAATCTCATCGACTAGATGAACTAGGACGTGCGTCATGATATTGAAGAAGGATGGTGGGAACACCAGCTCGAAACTGACAAGACATTGCGCCACATCACTCCTTAGCCTTGGTAGGATTTCTGGATCGATCACCTTCTGAGAGATTGCATTGAGGAATGCACATAGCTTAACAATGGCTAATCGAACGTTTTCCGGTAGAAGCCCCCTCAATGCAACCGAAAGCAGTTGCGTCATAATCACGTGGCAGTCATGAGACTTTAGGTTCTGAAACTTTTTCTCGGCCATATTTATTATTCCCTTTATATTCTACGAGAAGCCAGACGGGACCTTCATACTGAGCAGGCATTTAAAGAAGATTTCCTTCTCTTCTTTGGTAAGAGCGTAGCTGGCAGGACCTTCATACTGCTTTGGAGGCATGCCGTATTTTTCGTGCAAACGTTGCAGGTCCTCCCGTGCCTCCGGTGTATCTTTTGTCTTCCCTTACACGCCCAAGAAGCCTACCAGGTTCACGCAAAGGTTCTTCGTCATGTGCATCACGTCGATTGAAGAGCGGACATCTAGGTGTTTCCAGTAGGGTAGGTCCCAAAATATAGATTTCTTCTTCCAGATGGGTGCGCGTCCCTCGTCGTCATTCGGAACAGATAGTCCGCCGGGACCCTTTCCAAATATTACGTGTAAATCATTGACCATAGCAAGTACGTGATCACCGGTACGCATGGTGGGCTTCTTCCGGTGATCTGCCTCGCCTTTGAAATGCTTGCCTTTCTTACGACATTGATGGTTGGTCGGAAGAAATCGATGATGCCCTAGGTACACATTCTTCCTGCATTTGTCCAGGTATATACTTTCGGTGTCAGCTAAACAGTGCGTGCATGCGTGGTATCCCTTGTTGGTCTGTCCTGAAAGGTTACTGAGAGCAGGCCAATCATTGATGGTTACAAACAGCAACGCATGTAGGTCAAATTCCTCCTGTTTGTGCTCATCCCACACACGTACACCGTTTCCATTACACAGCTGTAAAAGTTCTTCAACTAATGGCCTTAGGTACACATCAATGTCGTTGCCGGGTTGCTTAGGGCCTTGGATGAGAACTGGCATCATAATGAACTTCCGCTTCATGCACACCCAAGGAGGAAGGTTATACATACATAGAGTCACGGGCCAGATGTTGTGATTGCTCCTCTGCTCCCCGAAAGGATTAATGCCATCCGCGCTTAAACCAAACCATACGTTCCTTGGGTCATCTCCAAACTCAGCCCGGTACTTTCTCTCGATTTTTCTCCACTGCGACCCATCAGCGGGGTGTCTCAAATTCCCGTCTTTCTTACGGTCTTCATTGTGCCATCGCATCAACTTGGCATGCTCTTTGTTCCTGAACAGACGTTTCAACCGTGGTATTATAGGAGCATACCACATCACTTTAGCAGGAACCCTCTTCCTGGGGGGCTCGCCGTCAACATCACCAGGGTCATCTCGTCTGATCTTATACCGCAATGCACCGCATATCGGGCATGCGTTCAAATCCTCGTACAGACCGTGGTAGAGGATGTAGTCATTAGGGCATGCATGTATCTTTTGCACCTCAAATCCTAGAGGGCATACAACCTTCTTTGATGCGTACGTACTGTCGGGCAATTCATTATGCTTTGGAAGCCTCTTCTTAAATATTTTCAGTACATCCTCAATCCCTTGTCAGGTATACCATACTTTGCCTTCCACTGCAGTAATTCCAGTACGGTATCGAGCTTTGTGTTGCCATCTTCGCAATTGGGGTACAACCTTTTTTTGTGATCCTCTAACATCCGATCGAACTTTAGCTTCTCCTTTTCACTTTCACACTGTCTCCTTGCATCAACAATGACCCGGCGGAGATCATCATCGGGCACATCGTCCGGTTCCTCTTGATCTTCAGCTTCCCCGTTGCAGCATCACCGTATTCAGGGGGCACATAGTTGTCATCGTACTCTTCTTCTTTGTCGTCTTCCATCGTAACCCCTATTTCTCCATGCTTGGTCCAAACATTATAGTGTGGCATGAATCCCTTATAAAGTAGGTGGGCGTGAATGGTTTTCCTGTCAGAGTAAGACTTCGTATTACCACATATAGAGCATGGACAACACATAAAACCATTCTGCTTGTTTGCCTCAGCCACTTCGAGAAAATCATGCACGCCCTCAATGTACTCGGAGGTGTGTCTGTCACCGTACATCCATTGCCGGTTCATCTGCGTGCATTAAGTGTGTCAAAAACCATTACAGAACATCATGAATAGATAAGTGACCAAATTAGTAGAAGTTCATCATCACATTAAAACCAAAGTACATACATAGTTCTCATTGAACAACATATAGCTCTCCAGAGCATCTAATTAAACCATACATTGAAACTATGTAAAACATTTCAATGCAACAACAATTGCGATCATAATCGCAACCAAGGTAACAATTGATCCAACGGCATAATGATACCAAGACTTGCTATGAATGGCATATTTTCTAATCTTTCTAATCTTCAAGCGCATTGCATCCATCTTGATCTTGTGACCATCTACGACATCCGCAACATGCAACTCCAATATCATCTTCTCTTCTTCAACTCTTTTCTTCTCTTCTTCAACTCTTTTTAATTTTTCTTTTAAATACTCGTTTTCCTCTTCAACTAAATTTAACCTCTCGACAAGAGGGTCGTATGTAATATCCGGTTCACATACCTCCTTGATAAAGACATCTATGTCAAGTTGGTGTCGGCATAATTACCATAAACACTAAATGAAACAAATAGTTATAAAAGATAATATATACCACATCCGAATCATAGACAGGACGAGGGCCGACGGGGGCGGATACCAAAACCATCGCACTATATAATAGCAAGCAATAATAGAAGTAAGAAAATTAGACAATTATCTATCTAATCATACAAGTAAGAATTTTTTTTTCTTTTATAAAGAAGATAAGAACAAGAGGCTCATCACGGTGGTGCCGGCGACGAGATCGGCGCGGGCGATCGACGGCGGTGAAGATGGGGATGGGACGTGACGGACCGCTAAATCTGGACAAATCTTGAGGAAAATGGAGCTTGGAGGTCGAGTTTGGAGAGGAGAAAGCTTAAGTAGTGTGGCTCGGGCATTTCATCGAACACCTCATGTGCATAAGAGGTGAGCTAGAGCACCACAAAGCCCTCTCCTCGCCGGCCAGGAAAAAACAGAGCAGTGGCTCGCGGGCGAGGGGTATATATAGCCAATTCATTTGTCCCGGTTCGTTTCTGGAACCGGGACTAAAGGCCATCCTTTATTCCCGGTTCCAGCTACGAACCGGTATCAATGGTTGTGGGCCAGGAGCGAGGCGCATTGGTCCCGGTTCGTGTCTGGAACCGGGACTAATGGGTCCAGACAAACCGGGACCAATGCCCCACGAGGCCCGGCCGGCCCCCTGGGCGCACGAACCGGGACGTATGCCCCCATGAGTCCCGGTTCGTGACTGAACCGGGACTAATGGGCTGGTCAGGCCGGAACCAAAGCCTTGTTTTCTACTAGTGATTTGGGCTGCCTATTGTGGCATTTTTGTTTGAACTACATTTGAATTGACCATGTAAAAGATGAATTAATTAATTTATGGTTGTATGCATCACTCAACGCAAAGGTCATGGGTCTTCTCTATTTTTTGGAAAAAATAAATTCACAAGATGAACTCAGGCGTCTCGGACCGTAGTTGCGAGCAGCAAATGACCTGAAATGGTAGCTACAACAGTACTATTGTTCGTATGCCTTGGTACGAGATACTATCTGTTTTGAGAATAGTATGAGATAGAACGTGCATAGGTTTTTGGAAACGTGCAGCTGTACCGGCACCAAGGCTTGCCTCATCATGCTTGTGCCGCGTACAATTTGGAATGAGCAAAATGCAAAAGATTTTAGGCTTAAAATTGCCTCACCGACAATCTTGCTTAACATCATCTTGATCGAAGCCAACTTTTGGGACACCATCGGTGCTAAATATTTAGGGTCTTTAATATATTGCGAGAGTAATAATTCGTGTGGTGTTTTTGGTGAACTTGTAACAGACTTTATTCTCGAAGGGCAGATTGCATCACAGCAGTATACGCCTCGTTGTCTGTATAAATTTTATTCTCTCTTATTTAATGAATGAGCCAAAGCTTCAAACAAAAAAGACAGCAGATGTAGTATCTTTCGCAGATGTAGATGGGACGGGTAATGATCCAACGCAAAGAACAGCACGAGAACAGATTGCATCACAGCAGTCTATGCCTCGTCGTCTGTAGTGGCAGCTCATTCTCGCCGGGTTGGGAGCCTCTCTGAAATCAGAGATGACAAGATGGCCATAGCCATGGTGTAGGGGATGGATATGATCGCGATCTCTACGAAGGTGACAGGGACCTATATAGGCGATACATGCCCGTGTTCCCTGAAAAGTACGTGGTAGAGAAGCTCGATCGTCATGGTGTGGATTGAAAGGACTTCTGCTGATTAATCTAATCGTAAGATAAGTAAAATAGATGTATGCATCCCGCTGACGCAGGGGCCGAATGTGCCAACCACTTTTTTCTGACAAGCCGATCTCCCTCCCTCACCGTATTAGCTCAGTGTTCGGCAGTTAGCAACCAATTGGTAACATTCCAAGCCAGGCAACCCGGCCTGAGGCCTCTGGCTGGAACCTGCAAGAAGGCAAGAAATGTGGGCGCGAAATAAAACAGGACAAGCAAGAACAAAGATCATGGAGTGTGCGCTGCAACTACATGTGGGATACTGCTACATTTCTTCACCCACGCACCAGCCTTCATGTCAGCCATGCGAAGCTGCCAGATTGACTGACTGAGTTATTAATTTGAGGTAGCAGATCACACCATGCTTGTGCAGCTGCTGCTCGATCAATCAGCCATGGTGGTCAGCCTCGGCAACTTCTAAGGTACCAGTGCAATGGGGAAGCATAAGCGATATCATGTCCATGTGTCCCGTCAAAATATAATGACTTACTTTTACGGAAATTAATCTTAGGCATCATTAGTTGCTTCAAAGCATTCCAAACAGTTGATAGCCTTCTCTCAAGTCCTGCATAAAGACCATAGCCTAAGACTACAACATTGCACTAGTAAAATACTCCTGATGCCTCTCAACCTCATGATTGGAAAAGGTTTTTATTTCTATCATAATCAATATTTGGAACATTGTGATGGATTTCCGTTTCTCTTGCTTCTCTGGTACCTATCTCAATTTAGCTTCCCCATTTTCGGTGCTAGGTCACCTTTTATAGAATTGTTTGCTTGGGCACAAGTATACAATATTTCACAAAATAAATGCAGCTAGATGTTGTAACTCAGATAGGAAATAATGGATCTTGATTCTCTTGTTCTGGTGTGGACATTTTTTTTCCATACATGACATTTCATTAAACTGATTTATCAAGGTGATACAACCGTATCGAAAAAATGCCCAGCCTCTACATGACATGAGCACAAAACCAATAAGTCCAAATAACCGAAAAATAAACATTGTTTTGCAGCAAGAAAATATAAAGATAAATCAATCCAGCCTAGGGTGTGGTAGATCCTAGCCAGCGATCAGACCACGTGGTTGATCACTTCTATTCTCTCAAAAGTTCGCATGCAATTTTGTATATATTTGTTTTCTTAAAGATCAGTTTGCATGTCGGAAAGAAATTCTTGATGTGATTCCCAACACATATGTAAGCAATTGGTGAACTTCGGATTGTGGTTATGGAGGGGGGGGGGGGGGAGGGAGGACTCGGTTCTTGTGGCATGATTGAGATTGAATTAACAACATTTGTTGATTGGGAATTCCTGCATCCACAATGGTTGACGAACGATCGGTTCAAGAAAATTGGCACCTGATACAAGCCAATAGTAATTGCCGTGAATAAGATGCAAATCGTTGTTGCATGTCAATGCGGTCAACAATCTCCGTGTAGTAGCACGGTAGGATAGCAACATCCTTGTCATGATGTGCCTTCCATATTCTTAAGCTGTAAGAACAAATCGCTGTGGATAATAAGGAAACAAAATCAAAATTCTAGCAAAAGTACATTGTGCATATGTACTGAGTGGATTAAGGGTGACTTTCGAGTCAAAATCTTCAAGTTTGGTTCCCATGGCCCTTACCTCCAAGTTCAGGACGCGACACGACCCGCTTTCCATGCACTACACTACATGATGAGCCTATGGTAAACACATAAAGTATGATGATAGCTTGGTAACACTGGGGTACTTGTCATTCAACACCCGTACAATTATATATGCATGTCTACATAGTCATATATCGCCCCTTCACCAAAGCAGAATCTCACTTTTATGAAAACAAATCTTGAGCCCCATGTGTTGCTTGGAATCATTGAAAACCAGCTTCGGGTATGAGGATTTTCTTTTTACTTACGCCTAAAGGTGATAGCTTTACATCCTTGCATCACTAACAAATTAATAGGACATCTTGATAGAAGATGGTATGCGATCTCTGAGTTCTCAGCGCCTCTAAAGCTTAACACTAGAATAGTGTTGGTTCCTGTCCAAATCATTGTTTGAAACATGGCGACAAACTTCTGTATATCTTCCAATTCCTCCCCTTCCTCACACCAGCATCCCTCTTGTTTGTGCTAAGTCGTCTTTTATAACATAGTTTGGTTGTGAGCCACTGTACAATGCTTCATAAAGTAAATGCATATGAGTTTGCTCACGTAGAATATAATGGCTTGCTGCTTGGACTTTTTGTCAAAAAGGAGGTTGAGAGCCGGGCTTCTGCATCATTTTTCACAACATTTTCTTACTAATTATTAACCAAAGTACTTAGTCGACTTGTTCCACGGAGATGCTTTTAAGAAGAACAAACCTCCTTGTGTCATCATTGTCACGTCTGGTCATAGATGACCCACATAAGGATTTTCATCATGGTTGCCAAGACTAGCCAATGAAGACTCGAAGAACAATAATTAGAGTATGCCTTCGATAAAGTAACGACACAACTTCATCATTGCTGAGCCCAATCAATAATGGACATGACAAGAGTTTTCACTCTGGATATAAAGTGGTGTTTCAACCATCTATCATCTTAATGATAAATCGTTCGATAGTTGTGACATATGTCAGTACTCCACACTAGCTAAAACGGCACTTGCTTCATGGACTTGAGGCAAACAAAAGTAGACCATGGATTTCATTGCAAATTATTGTGAAAATATTCAAAATTATATGTTGGTCCTTTCTAAGTGCATAATAGGAAGAAGCAACTATGTACCCGAAATATGTCAAGTAGTAGTACATTTGTCAAAAAAAGGAAAGAAACAAATGAGATAAATTGGGATGTCAACGTCGCATCAGGAACCAACGAACTCAATGTATGTACCACGAATTTAGAATAGTAAAACCAAGCATAAAGCAATCTCTCTCACGCCCTCTGACATTTTTGGCATCAGATTTCACAATTGATTAGTTTCTAGCCGTCAGATCTTCCTCTAAGCAATGCACTACCGCGATCTGGGCTGGCTGTTATAAAAGACCGGTATTCTGGAGACCTTTTTGAAGGCCCGTGGTTAATTGGGCATCTGCTGGCTGTTGTGCATGCCCATTGAACGTACAGGCCGGACCGACGTTGTGTTGAAAACCGGAAAACCCTATTCACCGTTCTTTGCGTCGAAATATCGACCCTTCGCACAAGAGATGCGAGCGAGCGACGGGGTGTGCCGGCCCATTTACAGCCTTAAGTAGGTTTCTGATTTGGGGAACCTTCTAAGGTCCAAGCCGGTTTTAATTGGTTTTGGAAACCTTCTAGAGGGTTTCCTGGGTCGGTTTTTTCTGGATTTTCTATTTCTATTTCTTTTGTTCTTTTTTCGTTTTCTGTTTCTTTTTTACCTTACCTTCTTTTTTTGTTTCCTTCCGTGAAAACTATAAAAAAAATCATTTTTCCAAAAATGTTCGGGTACTTGAAATTTTGTTCAAAATTTTGAAAAAATGTTCGTAATTACAAAATATGTTCTTATATTCAAAACCTGTTTACGATTAAACAACCTTGTTTCAAATTCTAAAAAAGTTCATGTTTCCAAATTTTATTACTATATTTCAAAAAAAGTTCAAGAACCTGAAATTTTGTTCACTTATATAAAAACTGTTCGGACATTTCAAAAAATGTTCCCAATTTTTGAATTTGTTCTCAGATTCAAAAAAATCATGATTTCAAAAGTAGTTCGCCAATCATGTTCAAGTTCACCAAAATTGTTTTTCAAAAATTTTCATTTTCACAAAATTTATTCTCAAATTCATAAAATGTTTGGGAGAATTTTTAAATATGTTCTTAATTTCAATAAATGGTTCATGGTTTTGAAATGTGTTCCTATTTCAAAAAACAGATCACGTTTTTGTATAGAATTTAGGAATTTTGTTCACATTTTCAAAAATTGTTCAAGTTCCTAAAATTATGTTGATGTTTCTAAAAATTGTTCAGAATATAAATATCTTGTTGATGTTTTTAAATTTTAATGAAAATGGAATATTGAAATTTGTTCATGCTTTAAAAACATTTTTCATGTTTCTTCTATAGAATTTCAGAAATTTTACACGTTTTGAAAAAACATTTATGAAAATGTTCTGTACTCATATATTCTCTTCATGTTTGTCAAAATTTGTTCGATGATAAAAATGTTCACTTTTTCGTTTTTATACAGAATTTTAGAAAAAAATCTTTGAATCAAAATGTTAATATTTTGGAAAAAATGTTTCCAATTGCAAGAAGTGTTCATTTTTTAAAAGAATATTCAGGAATTTAAAATTGTTCTTGGTTTCTTTATGTTTCTTAAAAAATATTTGAAAACTATAAATATTGGTGAATTTTTGAAAAACACGTGTTCCTTTAAAAATACAGGAACCTCAAAGTTGTTCGTAATTTCCGAGAAATATTAAAATAAAAATAAATGTTTGAGATCTGCCTCTATTCTGTGTTCTTAAATGTCCTCCCAGTGGCTAGCTGCAGGTGGTTTGATCTGCGAGATCTTTTCTTCTAGTCCTCCCAGTGTCTCTTTTTCTCAGGACTTTTCGTTCTGTTTGGCGTTCAGCCATTGTCAGTTGTAGTGAGCCGGCCCAGTCGTGGACCCCTGTGCGGCACGCACTCCATTTGCGGCAGTAAGCGGCGTATAGAATGTCCCCTGAAAACCTTTCGCTCCAGGGGATCGGAGGTACTCGATACAGAGGATTGGCGCGCACGAGGAGGCGGCGAGGCGAACCCTAGATGTTGCCACCATTCCATTCTGGTCGCGACTCCTGGCGGAGCGGAAGGCCACCCGCACGATGACCAGTGTCTTTTTTTCCAAGGATATATGCGGCGTGTTGTTTTGCGTTCAGCGACAGTCAGTTGTAGTGGGCCGTCCCAGTCGTGGACCGCCATGCGACAATTGCTTCATTTGCCACAGTAAGCGGCGTATAGGTTGTCCCCTGAAAACCTTTCGCTCGAGGGGATCGGAGGTACTCAATACAGAGGAGTGGCGTGCGCGAGGATGCGGCGAGGCAAACCCTAGATGTTGCCGCCATTCCATCCTGCTAGCGACTTCTTGCGAAGGGGAAAGCCACCCACCTGGTGACCAAGTTCGAACAGGCAGCTTGCCTTCCACTACTAGGAAGAAGCCTAGTAGTAGCGTTGGTTAAACGGCTAGTAGTAGCACGGGTGTCCACGCTACTACTATCGCGCTACAGCTAACTGGTAGTAGTAGCGTTGGTTCATCCCGCGCTACTAGTACATGTGTTAGTAGTAGCGCTGGTGCCACACGCGCTACTACTATTAATTTGAAAAACCAAAAAAAATCATGACTGCCGGCCGGAGATGGGCCCCTTCCAGGAGTAGATCCCGTGCACCGCCAACCGGAAATGGGGAGGAGATAAGGCCATGGCGGATCTGCAGGCGGGCACCATGGCCGCCGCCTGACCTTCTCGCGGCTTGAGGGGAAGGGAGAGTACAAGATGGGATGGGATGGGATGGGAGGAGGAGAGAGTGGGGCAACAACGGTGGTGAAGGAGAGAGCAGGGGGCATTGCTGCCGGCAACGAGGTCAAGAGGAGATGGAAAGGTGTTGGATGGTGACGCCAATGCATGAGAAGAGGGGAGGGTAAGAATGAATCTGAGAGAGGGGGAGAGTGATGCACGCGCGAGAGAAAGGAGGGCAGGGGAGAGGCTTACGGTGGCGGTGGTCTCGGGGAGGGGAGCAGCGGCGGCAGGGGAGAGGGCGGCGACGTCGGTGAGGTCGAGGGTGGTATCGGGCGGCGGTGGTGAGGTCCACAGCGACAGTGGCGACAGAGAGGAGTGGGGGAGAGTGGGAAGAGGGAGAGGGGGATGATTGGGAGACTTAGGAAATTTTGAGCCGGCCTGCACAGGGTTAGATCAAAATCGCAATAGCGCTTTTTTGCAGCGAGCGGTGCTGCTACAAATAGTGTCGGTGGGCTCGTCGGGTCCAGCTTAGCAGTAGCGCTCTTTTTGTTTTCAACGTTACTGCTAAGATGTTAGCAGTAGTGCTTTTTTGCGGCGAGCGTTGCTACTATAAATAGTGTCGATGGGCTCGTCGGGTCCACCTTAGTGGTAACGCTCTTTCTGTTTCTAGCGCTACTGCTATGTCTTCACTTGTAGCACTGACAGAAGCCAGCGATACTACTTCTTAACAGCAGCGGTTTTTCTTTTTCCAACGCTACTAATAGTGTCCTGTCTAAAAGGTTTTTTCTAATAATGTTCCGGTGCGGCATGGCAAAATGAGGTGACGTCGTTCGCAGTTAACCCACCATCCTGGAGCCAACCGCCCTCGACAAACTACCATCGACTCTGTGCCAGTCGTCGTTGACGCACCACCCATTGATCTTGTAGGTCCTTTTTTCCCACATCCTCTCTTCTCTAGGATGATCTTCCAACTTCTTTTTCAAGGACACTGGACACCTGTCATCCCGCTCGTCGACGTCTGTGATCGTGCATTCCATTAGATCTCACATTTCATCTACCGACCCTACTTAGTCAGGTGTTCATTGATCCCTGTTGTCTGTTTGGCAGGATGCAAGGGGATGTCGTTCTTTTCCCTAGGTTCTTCTCATCACTAGGGAAGTCATCCTCTTCTGCTTGATGTGCCCTGATCCGTTTTTGTAACATTTGGGTAGATAATGGTTCTAGTAATGGTACTATGGAGACGAAGTACTGCACGTATCCAGCGACGAAGAGACAAGTGCAGAAACTGTCCGCTTCTTTCTGCCAAGGAAGGTAATAGTACAAACATACAGATTTGTTGAATTATAAATTTCTGAGCCAATCATTTAGCAGAAACCGGCCTCTTCTTCCTGCCAAGGGAGGTAATAGTACAAACATACAGATTTGTTGAATTATAAATTTCTGAGCCAGTCATTTAGCAGAAACTGGTCCGCTTCTTCCTGCCAAGGGAGGTAATAGTACAAACATACAGATTTGTCGAATTATAAATTTCTGAGCCAATCATTTAGCAATGTTCAATAATCTATATAGTAGTTATACTGCATATGTTTGATTGAAGAACTCTTTTTTGTTGATACAATAAGCATTATTTGGGAGCCATTATACTATGATTTTAAGATGTTCCATTCGCCGAATAAACCAAATTGCAAATGTGAAATAGTGAACCAGGTATGTTCTATATCATGCTTTTACTCCAGATAAGAGAATGCCTAACTTTGCTTCATTGTTCTCCGGCAGTCCATTTTCCGAAATGTAACAAAATTCCTTATATATGATGGTTCTAGGATTAATATCATTACATCATGTACTTGCTGGACTTTTTTTTAGATGGACACTTGCATTTTGTATTGCTCTGGCATTTAAGGCAAGCATCGCCATCGCAACGTGGCACTGAGGCACTATGGCCACCATTTTCTGATCCCCAGAGACAGCTGAGAGCGGTTCGACGCCGAAATCGATCCAGGCGGTGCAAGACAATCTCCTGCTCCACTGTGGTTAGATGTCTCGCTAACCACAGTCCCACCCAGGGCCTGATCCGTGCGGGAGGCTTAAGATAGAAGTCCCACACACCTCCACGGAGCCACCTCCCCATCTGCTATTGGCATCCAGCTTGCGCATGTTCCTGATACCTCTCAAGCTGACATACTTGGAAAACTTTTTTGTATCAGTCGAAATCATTGTTCGAAACATGGTAATCAACTTCCGTTTCTTTGGTTTATTTTCTCTCTCTCTTTAGACTCCTCATGGTTGTGCTATGCCTCCTTTATAATATTATTTAGCCGCACACTAGTAGTGTAGACTGTTTCACAAAATAAATGCACATGTATATTGTAGCTCATATAAAGTTCTATTGATTGTTTTGTACTAGTGTCGTCATGTATCCATATGGACATAGATCACTTGCTTCAGTAATTCACTTCGCATGTCAATGATGCCAACACATTCTCTCCGTGTTTTGTCTTCTTTTTTTGAAAAACGAAAATATCCCCGCCTCTGCATCTCTTGATGCACACATACAAACTATTAAAACATTCAAGTTCACAACAACTTCTCAAACACAACAAGGATTCTCATAAAAAAGTTGCCACAACCAACGAAATGGGGTTAAATGACAAGACACATATCCTATTGTTGGACCCTCATCCAAATCTGTTGTAACTATGCCGTGCATCCATCTCCCATCGTTTGCACATAATATCCATCGGCTCCTTGCGGTATGTATGGCCGAGTAACGACCACATACGGATCCAAACAGACACCCTGAAGATAACCTGCAATATCTTTGTGTTCGTTTGTTTGTTAAATGCAACATCATTTTGACGATTCCATATGGTCCAAAGTAATGCACACACTCCAACTTCAACATGTGCTGCTTTTTAGGCTCTATCTCAGTTAAGCAAGTCCCAAGTAAATGCGAAACTGTGGCGTGCGGAGATACGTTAAAGGACACGTGAATGGTCCGTCACAATAACTTAGCAAGTGGGCGTTGTAGGAAAATATGTTGTATTTTGTGAATCAGGACAAAAGAATACAACATATTTTTCCTCCAACGCTTAGTTGGAAATACGAAAGAAAATACCTTTCCAACTACGCGAATACGAAATACGAAATACCTTTCTAACTACGCTTTTTCCAAGTTATCTTTTGTCAAAGTTATTCCCTTCTGCACAACCACACAAATACCTTGATTCTCAACGGCACCTAGATTTTCCATATGTGAAATCGACCTCGGGATAGGCCCAGTGTTTATCAAGTCTATATACATGGACTTAACCGAGAATACACCTGACACGACAACTTCTAGTGTAAGGTATCCGACGCATCAGAAAGGTTAACCTCCATTAATTTACGTACAAGATGCAACCATCTATCCCATGGTTCACCCCTAGTGATCGTGTGAACTAAATGTTACGAGGAACAGAAACCAACACTGTACTCATGAAAACTTCTTTCTGTTGAGCAATTTGTATAAGCAAGAATATTGCAAGGCTAGTGGTGTCTCTCCTAGCCAGGTATCTTCCCCAAACCAAGTACTATGTCCATTACTAACTATGCTCATTAGCCCCTTCCAAGAACGAGTCAGTCGGCTGTGTCGTCACTTGTGCCTGAGTTTTCGAATGTAGGCATTTATTACGCAATAGATGTAAACTATCTCTACGTTGTAGCACAATAAGATAGCAACACAATTGTCATGTTGTTCCTTGAATATTATTCCGCAAGTAGATGCAGTTCAGCTTTGAATGTTTTGCAGATGCATCAAAATCTTTGAGATTATCAGATGCACGCGAAACTATTCAGCCATCTTGTGGAGCATACGTTTGAATTGTGCACATCAGAATAAAATTTAGGCACGAAAAATGTATTTTCACGTGTGTGACGTGCACCCATGGATTTGCATGAATTTAAGAGTTCTGATTTTAGGTGTGTGGCTGCCGAGCATGACATATGAGGAGTTGTCCGGCGCCGTCTCTTCCCGAGCGTGTCCGGGGACATATATGCAGATTGATTTGCCAAATCTGACTATAGATGTACTTACTTCCTTGCTCACTGTCACCATCCTGCCCAACTTCCTCATTGCCAAGGTGAATGTCACGCCCGGCCCAACTGACATTCCCCACCCCTCTCTAGTGCCCTATCCTTGCTTGACAGGGCTTTCATAGAACGACACAACAGTTCTTTTTGTGCCTTTTTTAGGCTTTGAGAATAAGCTGTAACCTACCTAGTTTATTTTAGAAGACCAAGCTAAAAAAAATTAAAAGTCTACTGGTCAAGCCTTAATTAATAGGCTACTAAATAATTAATAGGCTTCATAAAAAGAAAATTAGGTTGACCTTCTAAAATAAGTTGGATGCCAGCTTATTCTAAAAGCTAGCAGGAAAATGGCCCATAGTATTGCATCATACAAGTAAGCACTAAGTTAATTATGATAAAGCTGACACTATATATAGAGGACACTTTCATTCCCTTTTATACACGGTACCATTTATAGTCTTTGTTACCCCCTTTTATGGTTGGTATTTCGTATCCCTAGGCTAAAGTATCATAATTGCTTGATAAAACAAGGGTATCAATTTGATCCCGCAGCCAAACAATTTGCTTGCATGTCTACATAGGCATATATGTTGCGCCCTTACGAAAGTAGAATAGCTTGATTTTATCCAAATTATAGGTGTCACACGTCAGGTGCGTGGCACTCCAACCCTGATGTTTTTTTATGGCAATTTTAGTCACACAAGAATGAAATTTTTCCATGACAGATGGCAAGTTTCTTTCAAAAATAAACTGAAGCACAAAGTTGCCACGTTTGCCAACAAAAGTGTCACCCTCGGGTCATTGAACTTGCCGTCGAAAACATTCAGAGCTGTCATGTGCTCATATCTGATGTTCAGTACTTATCAAAGTGCTACTTTTATGAAAACTATCTTCAGCCTCATGTGTTTGCTTGCAAACACTCCAACCCAGCCTCGGGTATGTGTCCTTTCCTGACTTGCGCCTAAAGGTAATAGCTTGAGAGTACATCATTGCAACACAAACATCTTACATGTACATTTTTTAAAGCAATTAATGGCACGTCTAGAGAGAAGGCGGTAAGTAATATTTTAGTTCTCGACACCTCTAAAGCTTAAGTCTTGGGTAACACTTTTGGTTCGGGTCCAAACCAATGTTTGGAGCATGGCTACAAACTTTGTTATCTCTGCCTTCCCTTTTTCCCTTCTCCCACTAGCCTCCCTCATGTTTGTGATAAGCCTTCTTCTATAACATTGTTTGGTTGTGTATTGGTGTCGGAGACATGAATGAATGATTTCGGATGCAGCATGATCCGCTCCCTATCCCAGGTCAACATAGACCGCTTCATGAGTTACATGGAAACAAAGCATTTCGGGTCGACGTACGATCGAGGGGCTGCTGATCCAACGCAGAAAACATGACGAGAACTGGGAGGAGCAGCAGTATGTGCTTGGTCATTGGTAGCGGTAGTTCACTGTGTGAGGCCTTGTCAGGAGCATCTCACGATGACAACATGGCCATGGCAATTGGCACAGGTTTAGCCACTGGGTGCGGGATGGATAAGACGATCGGAGTGTCACCTGAATTATTTGGGTGCTGCGATCGCTACATGCGCGACAGCGACATACAGTATATACCTGATGCGTGCACGTGCCTCATATACGTTCATAAGTAGATACTCGATCATTTCTGTGTGGACTGAAAAGAACGTGTATTATTGGTTAGATTACGGTAAGACTTGCCAAGTCGTGCTAACGGACTTCTCTTATTGACCCAGTCAGTTCAGTGGCCGACAACCCGACCTCTGGATGGATGCTGGCTACATTAACCCAGGGGACGTCGGCGAGTCATAAATAGCAAGACAAATGATCCAAGCAAAACCAGTTATTCGAAAGGAGTATTTCAAGTTACGCACAAAGGTACGTGATACCCCGAGTCATAAGTCTATATTATTGAACCACTAATATACTAGTAGTCCATGTGTCATGCAAACATTCTGTGTTCACTATATTCCTGATACCTCTCAAACACCCTACTGAGAAACATTTTTAGCTTCGGTCAAAATCCTGTTTCTCTAACTTCGTACCTTCCTCTCTCACATTTAGCCTCCTCGTGTTTGGGTTAAGTCACCTTTTATAATCTCTCTCTCAAAAAAATTCACCTTTTATAACACTGTTTGGTTGGAGAAAAGAGTACAATCTTTTACAAAATAAATGCAAATAAATGTTGTAAGCTCAGATAGTAAATAATGACTTCGATTATCTTGTTTGGGTGTGACAAACTGGCAAACTGGCCAAATGGGTAGACATCACGTGGTTGATCACTTCTCCACCCTAGAAAAGTTCTCATGCAAGTTTTTGTCTATTTCTTTTCTTAAAGGTCATTCTACATGTCTGGAACACAAACTACTCGTAGTGATTCTCGGACTTCGTAATGTGTATTCCTGTTGGTGCTAGCTGGTAGTGGTGGGGAGGGCCGGGGGAGGGGGGGGGGTAGCGTTCGGTTCAACTCTTGTCACATGTTGAACAAATATCTTTTATATATTGAAAGTACATGACGATCTCTAAGTGAAAAGAAAAAGGCTAGAAAATCAAGCAATAGTAAGACACATCTTGCACTAGTTTAACATACCGTAAAACATGAACCATTATATTTTCAAAATTATCTCTTTCACATTGAAAGTCATAGAAAAGACCCATCTATGCCATTCTCAAAATATCTTTCATCTCTTTTATCCTAATTAAACAGTGTTGCAAAACCTCTAAGAAAAGAGGTTTTCTTTTACTCCACCGAGAAAAGATTTGTCGTGATTGTCCTTCTGTCTGGTTTCAAGGCATAAGCCGCCAATCTCAAAGGCGCAAACATCCAGGACTACAACCCCGCTGGGCTCACGTACGTAAAGAACATCTCAACCTAGAATATCTCGGTCCCCGATTTAGGTTCGTGCAGTCCTGCTGATGTTCATCTAAATAGGTGAGAATGCGTATCTTCTGCTCAACCTAGGATATCCTGCTGATGTCCTAGGATATCTCGGTCCCTGATTTTGGTTCGTGCAGAACTGCAAGGAAGTGCATAGATTTTTATGTTTTGCAGGTGGAGCAGCAAGATTCATGTGGAAAGGAATTTTTTTTTCCGATAAAAGGGCCACACAGCCCTATTTTCATTATGAAAATGAAGTCATACATCATATTATGCTCTATTACAACCTCATGATGCACCACTGAAGCATCGAAGCAACTAGAGAAACAACATACATCCTTTGGCATCTTACCATACCTACAGGATGGTGTCCCTCATAAGCCAAAAGAGAGAAAGCCCACAGAAAGGGCAAACTTTTTTGGAGATGTGGAAAGGAATTCAGATCCAAGAATTGTACTCCTGTCGTCATAATTTTCTCGCTGACAAGAGCTGCAAATCAGAACTGATCTGTTATAAATAATTATTGCCGCCCTCACCCCCTCGTCCACTTTTGCGAACATCACACTATTATCTTACGTGCTGATCTACATGATATAGGAGATTCCCTTGGGTCACATGGTTTGGTAATTAGCACCATATAATGACATAAGTTGAATATTCTCTCAACGTTTCTGCTACTATGGTTAGTTATTCCTCCCCAATCTCATCTCAGTTTTGAATCTAGAGGTCGTCCGTTCTTCCAGTGCCAAGCTCATGGCACGCCAACGCTGCTGGATCCCAGATTGATTTAGATTGTTGTGCAGACAATGACGAGGATGCTATGGTGGGCGAATGTGCGATCCGTTCTCTAACGTGTAGGTGCAGAGATGGGGAACATGGTGAGGTGTAATCTTAGATATTGCCAGTGGAGGAGCAAGATGTACAAGGACTCATATAAAGTTTGTACAAGGACTAACAAATTAATTAATTATATTTAATTTGACCATCATGACCTCTAAAAAAAGGGAAGGGGCATGTTTTAATCTCCACTGTTGAATCACCTAAGGGGGCGTACTAAACCAGTAATAATTTATTACCAACAGCTTTTCTTAGCATCCAAGTGAAAAACATCAGCAACTAAATTGAAAAGAAAAGGACATAGAGGATCTCCTTGCTGAATGATGAACCCTGAATCACTCGGTGGCAATGTACGAAGAGATTGTACGTACCAGTGGTTCCTGTTCCTTCTTCTTTACGTTTTGTCATGTTGAAGTTGCGCTAATCCTGATTCCTGAGCACTCAATTTGCGCCTTTGTTAACTGAAAACATGGTTTTAAGTAGCACAACTATATTCACTATAGCGTCTATAAGAGGTCGTGTGGCAAGGGTTTTGGCCCAAACACATTAACACACATTTTAAATAGCTATCGCATCCCTATTGTCTATGGAAGATATCTGTCCCTAAGAGATTAATCCTGCTATTTAAAACGATGATTAAAAGAAATAATGAATTATTAGGATAAATCTTGATCAACACCCCTTCCCTAGGGTCAGCATGAACCACATGATGATTGACACCAACAATATGCGAGAGGTTGGACACTAGACACATACATTGGCTCGAAACACTGATGCGCTACAGATGGACGGTGTGACTAACGTGCCTCCCCTAGGAGAAATTAAGAGACGGCACGATGAAGCATCTCAGTTTGACCTATGTACAGTTCCCTCAGATCAATGGGATGACTTAGTGTCTAGGCGGAGTGACTTAGCAACTCCGCCTAGACACTAAGCCATGCATTTACTTCTGCCACATAAGCTAGTCAAGTCATGTTTTATTGTTAGTCATCCTTCATCTTGCATAGACACTAAGTCACTCCCCCTAGACACTAAGTCACATATTATTAGTCATGTTTTACTTCTGCCACATAAATTAAAAATATCTTTACATTAGTCTATGCATACAACACTGCCACGTCATACATGTATGTTAATCATCCTTCAGAATTTTTTTCGAAATGACATAGTTTACTTTTGAGTACTATTCATAAAAAGTTTATCCCAATTCTCTCAACATCCGAAATGACATAGTTAACTTCTGAGCGTTATTTTCTATTCCTGAATAGCTACAATCCACTACCTATTTTTTCTAGCCATGCAACCATGCCACATAAGCAAGTCATGCAGGCAAGTTATAAATTCCACTTTTTGCGCTACATCATGCATGCAATGCAACCAGATCATAAATTCATCCACTTTTTGCGCTACATCGTGCATGCAATGCAACCAGATCATACATCATGCATTCCATTTTTGTTCGAAACGATACTATTTTAATTGAAATTCAATTTTTTATACACTGTATGTTTCTCAGATTACATTTTCCTTTCATTAGTCTTGATATTTTTTATAAATATTAATGCATTTATTTTTGCAAGATTTCTCGTAGCAACGCACGGGGCATCATCTAGTTTATAAAATGTTTAGCCCAATTCTCTCGACATGCATACAATCCACATGAGAGTCCGCACTAAGCTATTTATTTATATCGCCCACAGAAGCAAGCCATGCATTTAATTAGAAAATAAAAATTATTTTTGCATTAGTCTATGATGTAATTCTACCACATCACACATGGATGTTAGTCATCCTTCATTTTTTTGTTCGAAATAAGATTTTTAACTGTAACAAAAAGATTTTTTTTATTTGTAGACGCTTTATTGTTTTATTATTTTTCAAGCTATTTTCTTTCATTGGACCTAGTTATTTTTTGCAAAAATTTATGCGTTTTTTAACAAAGTTTCAGCAGCCACGCACGGGCCACCATCTAGTTTGTTGAATCATGCGTGGACGAAGAGGGGAAAGTTTCCAGTGATTGTTGCTACATTTGGGTGAATGCTTCCTTGGACGTTAGCTTCATCACTACAAGCCTACGTACAGGGGATGCGACCACCGTTTGCTAATGATTCCATAGTGCATGCCCTTATGGCAAGATAAGCACTTCTGTAGTTCTACAGATTTGTCCATGTCCTTGTCAGCTCAGTGGTGGGTAGAAGGAAGAGGGATGAGAGCACTTTTTGGCATGGCACCTATGTAAACACGAGAACCGATGCGTTTTTTACGGTCTACAACGCTCCCTCAGCTATCTCCTTTAGCTCATCAAGGATGAAGCTTGAAAATGATCTCACGCGAGTGCTTTTGGCTTGGCCAAGATCGTTACTAAGAGCATCTACAGCCATTGGCCCCCTAGAGGCCGATTTTACTGCCGTCTGGGGGCAAGCCGACGCTAAAATCGGCTTGGGCGCTCGTTTTCCGAGTCGTCGCCTCATGGGTGCCTCCCAACCACCGCTTTTGGCCCATTATGGACGCAGATTCGGCCCAAATTCGATCCAGATTCGTCGCTATTTCATCATTACTTAGACAAGCGCGTCGCTCTCTCGGCTTAAAATCAACAAAATGGGCGCAAATTCAACAAAAAACGAAATGTTCATCATAGAAATTAATACAAAATCAAATAGTTCAATGAAGCAAGTTTCAACATAAATTAAAACAAATCGAGCTAGGCGTTGCCCTTGAGCCTCCATAGGTGCTCCACCAGATCGTCCTGTAGTTCTTGATGCACTTGTGGGTCTCGGATCTCCTGGCGCATATTGAGGTAGGCAACCCATGTTGCTGGTACCTTGTGATTAACAACTGCAAGAGGTCCCATCCTGTGATATGGTTTATTGTCAAACACTGGCTCTTCCTGCTCGCTCTCAATGATCATGTTATGCAAGCAGACACGGCAATTCAAGATCTCCCACATCCGCGTTTCCGACCAGGTCATAGCTGGGTACCGGACAACAACAAATCGCGCTTGGAGCACATCAAATGCCCGCTCGACATCTTTCCTGCAAGCCTTTTGCAACTTAGCAAAGTGTACTTTCTTTGACGCCATAGGTTTTGAGATAGTCTTCACAAATGTGGACCACCTCGGATAGATACCATCTGCTAGATAGTATCCCTTGTTGTAGTGGCGCACATTGACCCAAAGTTCACCGGAGGAGTATGACCTTCAACAAGCTTGGCGAAGAAATTCGAGCACTGCAAGACATTGATATCATTGTGAGTTCCTAGCATACCAAAGGAGTGTCAAATCCATAGGTCATGTGTGTCTACTACCTCAAGTACCACATTGCAATCACCTTTGGCGCCTTTGTACATCCCCTGCCAAGAAAATGGGCAGTTTTTGCATAACCAATGCATGTAGTCAATGCTTCCAAGCATCCCAGGAAATCCTCTTGTTGCATTTTGTTCTAGGATCCGAGCAATGTTTTCAGCATTGGTTGATCGCAAATATCGTGCTCCAAACACTGCCACCACTGCCCTGCAGAACTTGTATAGACACTCAATGGTGGTGGACTCGGCCATTCGCCCATAGTCTCCTTGTATGTCCGCGGGAGCTCCATATGCAAGCATCCTAATAGCTTGGGTGCATTTCCGGAGTGCAGAAAATCCAACAGTGCCAGTGCAATCCTTCTTGCAAACGAAATAGCTGCCGAATTCCCGAACGGAATGAACAATCCGAAGGAAGAGCTTCTGGCTCATCCGCTAGCGACGCCGAAATACTTTCTCACCGTGCAATGGAGAGTCGGCGAAGTAGTCGGCGTAGAGCATGCAATATCCCTCCATCCGATGCCTCTGCTTGCTCTTGCGTCGGCCCGGCGCCGAGCCACCTCGCCGGGGCTTGTCATTGTTGACAACCAGGCTGGCCACCGAGGCGAGTATCATGAGGTGCTCCTCGTCGGCGGTTTCGGCCTCAGCTTCTTCCTCCAACAGGGTCGTGAACGCCTCCTCGTCGTCCGAGTCCATGGCCGGGCGGGCAAAATGCTGAACACCTTGTCGGCATGACGGGCGAGAAGCCACCGGCGCCCTTCCGGCGTGGTTTGGGCCGGAGGACGTCGATGGGCAAGGGTCGGGGGAAGCAAAATCTGGCAAGGGGGGGGGGGCGAAGGGGGGGCCTTCTAGCGGCGATGCAGTGGCCGTGAACAGGCGAGTGGCGCCGGGATTGGCATTGGGGAGAACACAAGGGAGTGGCTCGGGTGAGGAAAGGGACGAGATTCGCTTGACAGTGGTGTCCCACACGCTGGTTTGTTACCGCTGGAGCTCCCCAAGAGGCCCTCAGCACGATGGGTTCGGCCTGGGTTCGCCTGCCCTAAAAAGGGCTCTAACCGACAAAAAACGGGGTCCTGAGGGCACGACTAGGCCGATTTTTTGGCGCCGGCGATAAAAAAGACGCCTGTGGAGGCCTATTGGGGGCGTGGCTGGAGATTTTGTTATCCTAGCGGTCCTCCTCTCTCTCTCCCTCTCTCTCTCTATATATACACACACACACACAAACACACACACTACCTTGTGGTATAGTTACATCCACGTCTCATATATTCTATCATTTCCAGTATGTTCATATACTGTATCCAAGATAGTCCAAAGTGAGCTATCTTAAAAAATGTAAGGGAGCCCATAGTTTTTATTAGATTTATGAAATATGTACGTGTATATATATGCCACATGTATTGGATTTGTATCAGAGAACCTTGTAACATAATTCTACTCTTTTATCAATCAAATTTACGTAAGCTCTATGATATTCGTAAAAAAAACTCAATGGTCGGTCAATGGGTAACATCACTTCACTAGTAGAAAACGGCTCATTTGTCCCGGTTCCAGAGGGCCATTAGTCACGATTTTGAAACCGGAACTAAAGGGTCAGGACTAAAGCCCTAAACCTTTAGTCCCGGTTCGCTTATAAACCGGGACAGAAGGGGCTCCACGTGGAATCTGTTGGGAGCCCACGCAGGAAGACCTTTAGTCCCGGTTGATCACACCAACCGGAACAAAAAGGCATCCACCCCTCAGCATATGGCAGTTTCAGGAGTTTTTTTGAAGGGGGGTTAGGGATTTTGGAGGGTTAATTTAAGGGTTTCATATTGTGTTAGCTAGCTAATTAACAGAGAGAAATGACATCTCTTTCTCCGTGCTTGGTCGACGCTGCTAGCTACTATACATATAAAGAAAACTCAACGCTAGCTAATAAGCAAATGAAGGAAACCATTAATTACACAAGATCTAACAACTCATCATCATCATCTTAATCATACAAAGTTAAAGTCTCATAAAACAAAAATAAAATAAAATGACATAGTCCTCCCTCGTAGGACCTACTTCTTCCTCCTAGGTAAAATGTGATAAAAAAAATAACACCTATGTTTCCATGACGAAGCAAAGAGATCCAATGGTCTCCAACTTGTGACTTGCGATCCTTCTTTATTTGTCCTCATGCTTCAATTTGGAGTTTTTTTGGTGGTTTACGCTCAGTCGAGTATGCAAAAGATAACTCGGGATGGAAAGAGCTTTTTGTTGTAATATTACCTTTGGGTTGCATCAACGGTGACAACTTCATATGGCAATTTCTGTTAAAGAACATAATGGTAGCCTAGTTAGCAATGTAATCAATACCATTTACGCAACAGTATTAGTGTACTTAATTAGCAACTCTTACCAAGATATTTTGGCGAATGTCATCCGCCCTCAACCTATGCACTAGTGTTCTGTACAATGTATAATTTAGGTCAGTTCCCAAATTATACGGAAAGATGTCCCTACCAGCTATGACACCAATAACAAAATAAACAATATCATCCTTCTCCTCCCAAGTTAGATGTGATCCATAAGTGTAGTGTGTCGTGTCGATTATGTTCTGTATTTTCGAAGAAACGAAATAAGCTGTAAATTAAAAATTAACAAATTTAGTACGGATGAACACCAAATATTTTTATATATAGAATGAAAATTACTTAACAAATATGTATGGTTGACAAACTCACATGGAGGTAAAGCAGGAAGCATATCGACATCCACCCAAATGTCGATGTTTCCTTCAATATGATCTTCAGGACGAAGATCGAAGGTTATTTCCTTATCCTCCTGAAATCCATATGTCTTGCAAAGAGCTTCCAAATTTGAGCACCCTCATTCTGCGTTATTTAGTGCATTCATTATTTTCACAAGAAATGTGTGACCATGTTTAGTCCTCAGGTTGGCTGTCCTCGTCTCGAAACTCTTGTGCTCTTTGAAACCGAGCATCTTCAAGAAATACCGTCTTGCACGACATGAAACGAACTAGTCGAATTGTATAAAACAAAAATTACGCGTTGAAGAAAAGAAATAGAAGTCATGCTTAATTACAAAAAAATAGTTGCCATCGTTGCGTACCGTAGAAATATCAAAGTCCTCGTAAAGCTTCATGGTGAAGAACCTACCGTCTCGTAGCCTAGGCTGGTCACAAAGACCCTTATCTTCATCGCAAACTTCACACGCTTGGATCCTATCATCGTCTCATGATGATGATATTTCCTGTGTTCATAATTCAAGAATTACGGCACGCTTTGGATCCTAATGCGTGTGCGACTTTCGGTCCGTCGAGGCTTTCCTTAAATAACTCTCGCATCTCATGGTGTGTTGGTGCGCACTCTCTCACACTGATATGGTCGTGTATATATGTTGGCGGCCACTCTCTCACAGTAATAGTTCGACCTTCGGTGATGGACGCATCCCCTCTTCTCTTCTTGCGCATTATACCGACGAGTATATCGCAAAGAAGAGAAGAAAGAGGAGGCTCCCCCCACGACAACAGTCGGGATTCCTCCATCAAGAACACACATGAAAGTCACACAAGGAGAAACGGCAGACCGAAAGTCACACATGCATTATACCGATAAAATGTCACTGATACATTTATAATGAACTCGAATATAATATCACTAATACATCATCTCGAATAATCCAGTTAGTAATGCATCATCACATATTAACTAATACATCTCGAATATTATCATATAAGATCATTAATACAGATCGAATACTATCGAATAATCTAAGCACTAGCATTTCCTGAGTCGCGGATGGTGGACACCCAAAGATAAGGAACCATCACGGGATCATAACTCTGGTGAGATCTCTGAAGAATCTGCCAGGTATTGTTGAACCTGGCGTCCAACGCCGACATGTATCGACGGACGTGCTCGTCCTCCTCCCTGACACGGTGACGTACCACCTCCGTGGGGGCCGCTCCCTCTGCACCGAGAGTGGCCCACATGACCGCCATCAAAGAAGCTCCGGGTCGACAACGAGACCCAGATTCCTCACCAAGCTTCGAGCCCCGAAAGGTAGCACCTCCCAGTGCCAGCCCGGCGGAGCCCAGTCCCGGACATGGCGCCTATCAAGCAGGCTCTCGCGGACCACTCGACGATGAGGATGCGGGCCGGACATCGTTGATGTCAAGACAAATTCCTATGAGAACGTTTCCTTATTGTTTAATCTCTAATTATTCCAAAAACCAATATTTTTTCTGTAATCTAACATACACATACTAATTTTTCCTACGACTCCTAATAATTAAATAAAACATAAAACAACTGAAACATAAAAAGAATCATAAAAAAATCAACTAATCTTCTAGGACTCGTAATTAACTAATTTTTTCTAGGACTCCTCATTTTCGTAGGACAACTAATTAGTATACATACATCTATATATACATATACTCACATACATATATACATTATAGCCACATACATATATACATTATATATGAACAAAAACATTCATCATATAAAAAAATCAACATATATATATATATATATATATATATATAAATGCACAGAGCTGGGGCGGCGGCGACTCACAACGAGGGCGGTCGGCGAAGGCGACAGTGACGACAGGGATGACGGCGACGGCGGGGGCGGGGACGATGGCGACGACAATGATGGCGGCGGCAGGGGCGGCGACGACGGCGGGGGCGGGGACGACGGTGACGGGCGGGGGCGGCGGCGATGGGCGGGAATGACAGCGACTGGCGGGGGCGGGGATGACGGCAACGGGCACGGGCGGCGTCGGGCGGGGACGACGGCGACAGGCGGGGGCGAGGACAACGGCGACGGGCGCAGGCAGCGGCAACGAGGGGGCCGTGGCGACGAGCGGGGGCGGCGGCGACGGGGGCGGGGACGGCGGCGACGGGAGGGGACGACGGCCATGATGGGGACAACGGCGACGACGAGGCGATGAAGATGAGGACGGCGGGCTCGGGGCAATTGGTAGAGAAAAAGTTAAGTGTTAGCGAATATAGAGGAAGCATTGGTCCCACTTTGTGGCACAAACTGGGACCAATGCCCACCTTTAGTCCCGGTTGGTGCCACCAACCGGGACCAAAGGATTCTTTTCGTCAGCCCAAAGGGCGAGAATCAGAGACCTTTGGTCTCGGTTGGTGGCACCAACCGGGACTAAAGGTGAGTATTACTCCCGGTTGATGCCACCAACCGGCACCAATGGTCCCTTTTCGTTAGCCCAAAGGCGGGAAGCAGAGACCTTTGGTCCCGGTTGGTGGCACCAACTGGGACGAAAGGTGGCTATTTTTTTCCATTATTTTTGTATTATTTTTGCTTTATTTATTTGAAAAAAAATCTAGTATTTTTCTTCTGTTACAAAGGGATTTCATTTTTTTGAACTTATTTGAACTCCATACTTTTTATGTGTTCAAAATGCACCATTCAAAGCCACATCATCAATTTTCAAGCCTTTCTCACTTCATTTGGTATTTTTCATGGACTTACTGATTTTTTTGAGCTAAATGACGCTGAAATTTAAAAGCAATTCAAATGAGATCTGAAAAGGTTGAAAGGTCGCACGGTATCATCATTTCACCCACATAGCATGTGCTAAAACGTTGAGAGGGTTACGGCAAAAACTGGATGCACTTCATGTACAAAATGGAAAATCTCTTTCGAAGTATCATGGTTTCGGACGAAAACTGATGTGTTAAAAAGGAATTTCATTTTTTAAAACTTATTTGAACTCTATACTTTTTATGTGTTCAAAATTCATAATTCAAAGCCACATCATCAATTTTCAACCCTTTTTGGTTTCATTTGGTATTTTTCATGCACTTACTGATTTTTTTGAGCTAAATAACACTGAAATTGAAAAGCACTTCAAATGAACTCTAAAACGGTTGAAAGTTGGCATGGTATCATCGTTTCACCCACATAGCATGTTGTAAAAAGTTGAGAGGATTACGACAAAAACTGGATGCACTTCGTGTACAAAACGGACAATCTCTTTCGAAGTATAATGATTTCGGACGAAAACTCATGTGTTATAGAAGTCATTTCATTTCTTCATGTGTATATGCAATGATATAGTTGTGGAGAGAAAGTCTTCACTTTTTCTTTGCTTCTGTCCTTTGCTTATTGCGTCGTAACCATGGATAATCTTCATCGTTTAAGAGGGTGCTCGAGTCAGCCTTGACTTTGAAGGGAGGAATTTCATGAAACTTTTCATAATCTTCAGACATGTATGTCTTGCCCTCCAATCCCACGATGTCTATTTTTCCTGAAAGAACTATGTGGCGCTTTGACTCATCGTATGATGTATTCGCTTCCTTATCTTTTCTTTTTCTCAGTTTGGTAGACATGTCCTTCACATAGAAAACCTGCGCCACATCATTAGGTAGCACTAGTAGAAAACAGGGCACTGGTTCGGGCTGGGCCATCCCATTAGTCCCGGTTCAGTCATGAACCGGGACCAATGGGGGCAACGGTCCCGGTTCGTGAGGCCAGGGGGCCGGGCGGGACACGAGGGGCATTGGTTCCGGTTCGTCTGGAACCTTTGGTCCTGGTTCATGACACAAACCGGGACCAACATGCCTCACTCCTGGCCCACAACCATTGGTCCCAGTTCGTGGCTGGATCCGGGATCAAAGGGGATCCTTTAGTCCCGGTTCCAGCCACGAATCAGGACCAATGAAATGCCTATATATACCCCCTCGCCAGCGAGCAGAGCACTCCACACTGCTCTGTTTTTTTGGCCGGCGAGGGGAGAGCTTTGTGGTGCTCTAGCTCACCTCCTATGCACATGAGGTGTTTGATGAAATTCCTAAGCCAAACATAAGCTTTCTCCTCTCGAACCTCTGTGTCATAACTCCATTTTTGTTAAGATTTGTCTAGGTTTGGCGATCCGTCCTGTCCTGTCCCCATCCTGAAACCGCCGTCGATCGCCCGTGCGTGGTGAGCCTCTTGATCTTATCTTCTTGGTAAAAGAAAATATACTTACTCGTATGATTTTCTTACTTTTATTATTGTTCACTTCTCTATTCATGATATGTTTTAATGGTTTTTAATACACTTTATTATATAACGCACGCAGATGAACTGGCAATGTATGTACGGTAACCGACGCACCTCCGAGTATATTAAGGGCCTGCATAATTTTCTCGAAGCGACTGAGGCAAACAAGCAGAATGGTTTTATGCCTTGTCCATTTACTGTCTATGAGAATACAACGTCTTTCTCCAACTCTAAAACCCTTCACTCCCACCTGTTTCAGAAGGGTTTTGTGCCACACTATAATGTTTGGACCAAGCACGGAGAAAGAGGGGTTATGAAGGAAGACAACGAAGAAGAAGAGGATGATGACAACTACCCTCCCCCTGAATATGTTGATGTTACAATGGGGGAAGCTGAAGATCAAGAGGAACCAGACGATGTGCCCGATCATGATCTTCGCCGGGTCATTGTTGATGCACACAGAGAATGCAAAAGTGAAAGGGAGAAGTTGAAGTTCGATCAAATGTTAGAGGATCACAAAAAAGGGTTGTAGCCAAATTGCGAAGATGACAACAAAAAGCTCGGTACCACACTGGAATTGCTGCAATGGAAGGCAGACAATGGTGTATCTAACAAGGGATTTAGTTCGCTACTGAAAATAATGAAGAAGAAGCTACCAAAGGATAACGAATTGCCCGACAATACGTACAGGGCAAAGAAGGTTGTATGCCCTCTAGGATTGGAGGTGCAAAAAATACATGCATGCCCTAATGATTGCATCCTCTACCGCGGTGAGTACGAGGAATGGAATGCATGCCTGGTATGCTGTGCATTGCGGTATAAGATCAGAAGAGATGACCCTGGTGATGTTGAGGGACAGCACACCGGGAAGAGGGTTCCTGCCAAGGTGATGTGCTATGCTCCTATAATACCACGGTTGAAACGTCTGTTCAGAAACAAAAAGCATGCCGAGTTGATGCAATGGCACAAAAAAGACCGTAAGAAAGACGGGAAGTTGACAGCACCCGCTGACAAGTCGCAGTGGAGAAAGATCGAGAGAAAGTGGGGCGACTTTACAGGTGACCCGAGGAACATATGGTTTGGTTTAAGTGCGGATGGCGTTAATCCTTTTGGGGAGCAGAGCAACCAGCATAGCACGTGGCCTGTGACTCTATGTATGTATAACCTTCCTCCTTGGTTGTGCCTGAAGCGGAAGTTCATTATGATGTCAGTGCTCATCCAAGGCCCTATGCAACCCGGCAATGACATTGATGTGTACCTAAGGCCATTAGTTGATGAACTTTTACAGCTATGGAATGCAAGAGGTGTACGTGCGTGGGATGAGAACAACAGGAGGAATTTGACCTACATGCATTGCTGTTTGTGACCATCAACGATTGGCCTGCTCTCAGTAACCTTTCAGGACAGACAAACAAGGGATACCACGCATGCACACATTGTTTAGATGACACCGACAGTATATATTTGAAAAAAACAGCTACACATTCTTGGTCTCAAGCACACTACATAGTTCTACATAATTCCACCTTGGTGACCCCGTATGTCGATGAACACAAGAATATTATGCGCTCCGAACACCCGGATCAGTGTGACGACTGGATTACATATGAACACATCAGGACTTTCGGCAGTTGGATGCAAACACGTCTCATGGGTGACAACACTGTTTTTGATGAGCTGTACTTGTTGGCCAGGGGACCATCTTCGACTGTATTGACTTACAAAGGGTACGAGATAAATGGGAATACATTTTACACGATTGCCCAAGATGAAAAGAGCACCAACCAAAACAGCGGTGTCCGCTTTGATGCAGCAACAAAGAGGGGAAAGGACACATATTATGGTTACATAGTGGACATATGGGAACTTGACTATGGACATGATTTGAAGGTCCCTTTGTTTCAGTGCAAATGGGTCAATCTGTCAAGAGGCAGGGTACAGGAAGACCCACAGTACGGAAGGACAACAGTGGATCTGAACCATCTTGGGTACACAAACAAACCATTCGTCCTAGCCAATGATGTGGCGCATATTTTCTATGTGAACGACATGTCTACCATACCGAGAAAAAGAAAAGATGAGGAAGCGAATAAATCATATGATAAGACAAATTGCCACATAGTTCTTTCATGAAAAAGAGACATCGTGGGATTGGAGGGCAAGACAGACATGTCCGAACATTATGAAAAGTTCCATGAAATTCCTCCCTTCAAAGTCAAGGCTGACCCAAGCACCCTGTTAAATGATGAAGATTATCCATGGTTACGGTGCAATAAGAAAAGGACACAAGCGAAGAAAAAGTGAAGACTTTCTCTCCACAACTATATTATGGCAGTGCATGTGAAGAAATGAAATGCCTTTTGTAACACATGAGTTTTCGTCCGAAACCCTAATACTTCGAAAGAGATTTTCCGTTTTGTACACGAAGTGCATCCAGTTTTTGCCGTAACCCTCTCCACTTTTTATGATATACTATGTGGGTGAAATGATGATACCATGCCAACTTTCAACCTTTTCGGGGTTCATTTGAAGTGCTTTTCAATTTCAGGGTCATTTACCTCAGAAAAATCAATATGTGCATCAAAAATACCAAATGAAGTCAGAAAGGGTTGAAAATTGATTATGTGGCTTTGAATGGTGCATTTTGAACACACAAAAATTATGGAGTTCAAATAAGTTCAAAAAAATGAATTCTCTTTGTAACAGATGAGTTTTCATGTCAAACCGTGATACTTCGAAAGAGATTGTCCATTTCGTACACGAAGTGCATCCAGTTTTTGCCGTAACCATCTCAACTTTTTAGCACATGCTATGTGGGTGAAATGACGATACCATGCCAACTTTCAACCTTTTAAGAGTTCATTTGAAGTGCTTTTCAATTTCAAGGTTATTTAGGTCAAAAAATCACTATGTGCATGAAAAATACCAAATGAAGTCAGAAAGGGTTGAAAATTGATGATGTGGCTTTGAATGGTGCCTTTTGAACACACAAAAAGTATGGAGTTCAAATAAGTTCAAAAAAATGAAATCCCTTTGTAACTGATGAGTTTTCGTCTGAAACAGTGATACTTCGAAAGAGATTGTCCATTTTGTACACGAAGTGCATCCAGTTTTTGCCTTAACCATCGCAACTTTTTAGCACATGCTATTTGGGTGAAATGATGATACCGTTCCAACTTTCAACTTTTTCAGAGTTCATTTGAAGTGTTTTTCAATTACAGGGTTATTTAGCTCAAAAAAATCAGTATGTGCATGAAAAATACCAAATGAAGTTAGAAAGAGTTGAAAATTGATGATGTGTCTTTCATGGTGCATTTTGAGCACACAAAAATTATGCAGTTCAAATAAGTTCAAAAAAATGAAATCCCTTTGTAATTGATGAGTTTCCGTTCGAAACCGTGATACTTCGAAAGAGATTGGCCATTTTGTACATGAAGTGCATCCAGTTTTTGCCGTAACTATCTCAACTTTTTAGCACATGCTATGTGGGTGAAATGATGATACCATGCCAACTTTCAACCTTTTCAGAGTTCATTTGAAGTGCTTTTCAATTTCAGGGTTATTTAGCTCAAAAAAACCAGTAAGTGCATAAAAACTACCAAATGAAGTCAGAAAGGGTTGAAAATTGATGATGTGGCTTTGAATAGTGCATTTTGTACACACGAAAAGTATGGAGTTCAAATAAGTTAAAAAATGAAATCCATTTGTAACAGATGAGTTTTCGTCCGAAAGCGTGATACTTCGAAAGAGATTGTCCATTTTGTACACAAAGTGCGTCCACTTTTTGCCGTTACCATCTCAACTTTTTAGCACATGCTATGTGGGTGAAATGATGAAAGCATGCCAACTTTCAATATTTTTAGAGTTCATTTGAAGTGCTTTCCAATTTCAGGGTTATTTAGCTCAAAAAAATCAGTAAGTGCATGAAAAATAGCAAATGAAGTTAGAAATGGTTGAAAATTGATGATGTGGCTTTGAATGGTGCATTTTGAACACACAAAACATATAGAGTTCAAATCAGTTCAAAAAAATGAAATCTCTTTAGATAACATAAAAAAATAACAAAAATGAACATAGATACGGTTATGTAAGTAAAATTCGACCGGAAATCAGACTGAAATTCAGTTTGATTTCAGGTCAAATTTTCCCACATAAGGGCATCTATTTTAAATTTGAGAGGAACTCAATAAGGCAGGGAGGGGTGGGCTTACAAACCGATGCGAGTGCCCCTCGCTTGGCGAGGTTGGACTAAACTCCCACCACAACCAGGACCAACCATTTAGTCCCGGTCGGTGGCTACAACCGGGACCAATGCAGCAATTTCGTCCCGGTTGGTGGCACCAACTGGGACCAATGCGCACCATTAGTCCCGGTTAGTGCCACCAACCGGGACCAGTGCTTCTTGTATATAAGGAGCACATAGGAAATTTCGCAGGTTTCATCTACCAGTTGCCCCGAGCCGCCGTCCTCATCCCCGTCACCTCCCCGAGCCGCCGTTCTCGTCGCCGGCACCATCGCCTCCCCGAGCCGCCGTCCTCATTGCCTCCCCGTCGCCGGCCCTGTCCTTGTTGCCTCCTCATCGTCGGCCCCGTCGCGTCCCTGAGCCGGCGGCCCCATCACCGCGGTCCTCGTCGCCTCCTTCTCACCGCCGTCCTCGTCGCCTCCCCATTGCCGCCCTCACTGTTGCCTCCCCGTCGCCGCCCTCACCGTCACCACCTTTCCCGTCGCCTCCCTGTCGCCGCCCCCCCAGTGAGCCGCATGTATATGTTTTTTTCATGTATATGTTTTGTTCATGTATATGTTTTTTTCATGTATATGTATACATGTTCATGTATATGTGTCATGTGTGTATATGTTCATGTATATATATGTTCATGTATATGTTTTTTATGTATATGTATATATGTTCATGTATATGTGTGTATATGTTCATGTAAAAAGTCTTCGTTGTTTTTCATGTGTACGAAAATGTAGACTGAAAACGAAAACAAACATATAAGAAAAAACAAAGTAAAAAATGAAGAAGGAAAAGAAAATCGCCTGGCCCGGCCACCACCGCATTTTCATAAAGTTTTTCCTCCGAGTCCACGTCGCACCGGGCACCCGTGAGAAGCAAGTCTTTTTTTGAAGGTAGTTTTTTTGTTAAATGAAAATGTTGGCATCGGCTCTATCATCACGTTGGCATTGGCTCTATCTATCAACAAGGCCACGGGAGCACCCCGGCCCCCTAACATCACGTTGGCCTTAGCTCCCCGAGAGCTTTCCAACAGATCTGGAATGTATGTCGTTGTTGATATACCCCCTCCCTGATAACTTTCACATGAGAGGGGACGTCGGACATGCATGAGAGAGAGGCGGTCCACTCACCTGACCAGCTATCGAGGCCACCCAAACCCTAGAATAAAGAGCGTCGTTGTCGATCTACCCCCTCCTCGATAACTTCGACATGAGGAGGGACGCCAGACATGCATGAGTGAGAGAGGCGGGCCGCTCGCCTGACCAACTATCGAAGCCATCCAAACCCTACAATAAAGAGTGTTGTTGTCAATCTACCCCCTCGCTGATAACTTCGACATGAGAGGGGACGTCGGACATGCATGAGAGAGGCGGTCCGCTCACCCGACCAACTATCGAGGCCACCCAAACCCTAGAAGAAAGAGCGTCGTTGTCGATCTACCCTGTCCCTACCCGACAAACTAGCAATATTCGGAAGGCTCTTGCTGAACTTCGTTCCAAAAAGCTAATTAATTATCCTATCCGGGACTCCGTTACAAAACAATTTTGGAGAGCTTCATACCATTATGCGCCTGTTACTTCCAGCTAATGATGAAGCCTTGGTTTTCTTGAATCCTTTGACACTAGACAACGTGACATATAGAAGGGTAGATGAGATCAGGAAAAATATGGACCATTATCTGCACATTCAGAATGGCGCCATTTTGTTAATTAAATCCCTTAAAGGTTAACAGAATCTCTTGTTTGACATTCATGAGAGAGGCGGTCCAGATGTCGGACATTCATGAGAGAGGCGGTCCGGACGTCGGATATTCATGTTTGTATATTAATTGCCATGTTGTAATATTTGCAGAAACTATGGATCCAAGAGACGAAGAACAAGAACAGTTGTTGGGGGACATAATCCACGGCAGACGTGCTATCTTGTCGTTTCTCAACGACATCGATGGTCTGGCAGGAGAGGATTATGACGGCTCCGGTGATTGAACAATGGAGGAGGAAGGAAATGATCATGATGGCTCCGGTGACCGAATGCTAGAGTAAGAAGGAGACCATGATGACGGATCCGGTGACCGATCGGAGGAGGGAGCTGTTGCAAAGTCCGGTGAGGTATATATATTAATTAAGTCTTGGCTTCGGTGACTAGCTAACTGATGCATTAATTATTTTAGTATGTACATATATTAATTAACTCATCTTTCTTCTTTTATAGCCCTCCAGATCGAGCCAAACTTCGGTAACGAGATGACGCCCGAAGAAGAGGTTGCGCAAGGATGAAAAGTTCACGATCATAGCACTCGCGAACGATGGCCATCCGATTGAACCCAAGCGGACCAAGAACACATTTTCTGCTCAGTGTGGAGCTATTGTTAGGGACAACATCCCGATCAGCATCAAGCAATGGAATAAGCCTAAGGACGGCGCCCCTGAAGGTGATTATGTCACCGATAGACAGAAAGATGATCTTTGGACCGCGCTAAAGGCAAATTTCACCCTACCGCCAGAGCAGGATCCGAATAAGCTAGTTATTAAATGACATCTCATGTCCATGACTAAGAAACCAAAGCCATCTTTGATCAACAAGCTAGTCTATTAGAGGCATACTAGGGACATGGTGTTGTCTATGTATCCACACATGTATCTAAGTTTCCGATCAACACAATTATAGCATGGATAATAAACGATTATCATGAACAAGGAAATATGATAATAACCAATTTATTATTGCCTCTAGGTCATATTTCCAACAGCATATTGAACGCACAAATAGTCTGGAGTTAAAATATGTTAAAAAGGAAATCCCTTTACAATAGATGAGTTTTTGTCCGAAACCCTGATACTTCGAAAGAGATGGTCCAGTTTGTACACGAAGTGCATCCAGTTTTCGCCATAACCCTCTAAACTTTTTAGCACATGCTATGTGGGTGAAAGTTATGATACCATGCCAAGTTTCAACCTTTCCAGACTTCATTTGTAGTGCTTTTCAACTTCATGGTCATTTAGCTCCAAAAATCATTAAATGCATGAAAAGAAGAAAATACTAATTACTTTAACAGAAAAGAAAATATAACATTATTAGGTTAACAAAAAGTATTTTATAATATTTTTCATTTGTAGTGCGTTTGTACTTTCATTGTCATTTAGCTGGAAAAAATCGTTAAAATAATCAACTAAAAAGCTTTTATAAAACTGTAATAGCAAAGAGAATCAACTAAGAAGAATCAATTATAATATTTTTTATGATCAACTAAAGAATCTATAATATTCTTCAATAGAAAAAAGAATCAACTAAAGAGCTTTTATAAACCTCTAGTTATGATCAAAATATAATGTTACGAAAATAACATAAAAATAAAAACAATGCCTGCCTACTAGGCCACCACATTCTGCTTACGACTAGAAACCCAACTATACATGGGCCAGGATGTAGGCCCACGTGGCAAGTAGGCCCAATAGGGGAGAGAGAGTGTTAGGCATGTACTTCCTACAATAGAGAGGAGCTCGAGAGGGAAGTCACAGTAGGGCTTATAAATCACTGCGAGCGCGCTTCACTTGGTGAGGTGGGATTAAACTCCCATCGCCGTGCGCCAGTGCCAGTAACAAACCTTTAGTCCCGGTTGGTAGCGCACTTTTCTTGGCAAGGTGGGACTACTCCCACCGCACCGCGCTAGTGCTAGTAACACACCTTTAGTCCCAGTTGGTATCACCAATCGGGACTAAAGGTCTGGGCTTCCGCCCTTTCGCCTGGTGAAATTCACCTTTAGTGCCGGTTGGTGCCTCCAACCGGTACTAAAGGGGGGCCTTTAGTCCCGGTTGGAGCCACCAACCGGGACTAAAGGTGGGGCTATAAGCGGCACTTAGAAAAATTTCCAATCCATCTGCAGTTTCTTTGATCCTCCTCTTCCCCGACAGCGTCGTGACCACCTCGACGCCGCCAGGCTGCCGGACCTTGCCGTCGCCTCGTCACTGCCCCTGACGTTGTCCCTAGCGCCATCGCCTCCTCGAGCCCTCTTTATCCTCATCGCCGCCCCCGACGTCGTCGCGTACCCGAGCATGCTCGCTCCTCCTCACCGGTCGGACCTCCCTGAGCATCCCCGCGCCCCCGAGAGCCCATCCTCATCGCCGGCCAGACCTCCTCGCCGGCCCTTCTCCCCGAGCCCTAACACGATGCCGTCCCCGAGCCCGCTTGCTTCTCGTCACCGGTCGGACCTCCCCGATCATCGCTGCACCCCTGAGAGCTCGTCCTCATCATCGACCGGACCTCCTCACCAGCCGTTGTCCTTGAGCCCTCGCCGCCCCCGCTAGTTGTGAGCTGCCGTCACACCGGGCCGATGTATCTAGACAGAAAAAACAAGAAAAACAGAAAAATTTACATATACATAGATATTTTGTGATTGCTTAGTATATGTGAAGTTAAATATCTATGTGAAGTTAAATAGTTAATTTGTTATGTGAAGTTAAATAGCTATGTGATGTTGCTAAATTTGTTTTGTGATGTTGTTAAATAGTTATGTGAAGTTAAATAGTTATTTTTTGTTAATTTGTTATGTGATGTTGTTTAATAGCTATGCATGTGAGATGTGGGAGAATGTTGGGTATATCGGTGAAAATCAAGAAAGCGATTGGTGAGAGAATGTTGGCTATAACCAATTTGTAGTGAATCGTTCATGAGTGCATCGTTGTTCTTTTTTCTTATGGTTTTTCGGTGGACCTTTTTGATCGTGTGATTGGAGATGTATTTTAATTAATACAAATACATGAGAAAGTTACGGAATCATGGGTCACACTTCCGTTCTATCAAGCAAGGCCACACCTCCTAGGTACTTACAAAGAGACCCATTCATCGAGAGATCCCACCATAATTTGAGCTTAACATGATTTGCACGTCGGCCAGGCATGAGAGAGGTGGTACGCATAGTATCCTCTCCCGAAAGATAGGACGACTCATCAGACATGAGGGGGGAGGAGTCCTCGACGATCGTCTGAAACTGACTGTTATAAAACTTGTCAAGTTTGCATGATTTTGCCACTAATCCATTTCTCATATGCATATGATTACTTATTGTGATTAGGTCTATGTTTGCTACTAACCCATCTCACATGCTTGTATATTGTCATGTTGTGATATTTGCAGAAACTATGGACAGAGACTTAGAAAAAGAAGAGTTGTTGGGGAATATAATCCGTGACGGAGGTGGTGATATCGTCGCCTTGGGGTTTCTCAATGACACCGATGGTGAGGGAAGAGAGGATGACTGCCCCGATAATCAAATGGAGGAGGGAGCTGATGTCGGCTCCGGTGATCGAATGGAGGAGGAAGGAGATGACGGTTCCGCCGGTGTTAGAGCCTTAACTCTTGCAAAGTCCGGTGAGGTGTATATATATTAATTAAGCCTCTGCTGACTAGATGTATTAACTGTTTTGTATGTACATATATTAGCACTTCTTTCTTCTTTTAGTCCTCCGGATCGAGACAAACTTATGTAACGAGATGAGGCCAGAAGAAAAGGTTGGATAAGCATGAAAGGTTGACAATCAAAGAAGTCACTCCAGATGGCCAACAGATTGCTCCCAAGCGGACCAAAGACAAATTTATACATTAGTGCGGAGTTATTGTTAGGGACAACATCCCGATCAGCATCGAAGAATGGAATAAGAAGAAGGACGGTGAAGTTTCTTATGTCGGCGATAGACAGAAAGATGACCTGTGCTCCTCGCTAATGACAAATTTCAGCCTACCACCATAGGAGGATGTAAATAACCCAGTTATATAGCGAAAAATCAAGGCGTTTGCTCTTAAAAACATGGAAGAACTATTCAAGAACTAGAAGAAACTATTGAACAAAAAGTTTGTCGAGAAAGACGAGACTCCAGAATTCAGAGGTCAAATATGCGAAGATAAAAGATCATTGCCCCTAATTTGTGGCGTACAAAAAATCAGAGAAAGCTAAGACAAGGTCAAAGAAAAAGAAGATAAATGTTGCAAAGAAGAAGTATCACCATGTTTCGGGGTTAGGGGGCTATAATGTTGCCTGGCCTACGTGGGGCAAATCTGAGAATGACCTGCTTGCTAAAGCGGTCCAACCAGCAGCATTGAACTGGCTTGATCGATGTAGGACTTGGTTCTTCAGGCATGGGGAAACTTTGAACCCAGAAATGGGCAAGTGTGTTTTCACGAAAGCTCAACTTCAAACACCCGTCAGTAAGATTCAGGAAGCAATCAAGCAAGTGCATGAAGGGAGGTTCCATCCCGACAGAGAGAAGGACGAGCTGTCAAACGCCCTCGGGAATCCTGAACACCCTGGACGAACTAGAGGCACATCAGGCTCCGTTCTGTGGAAGTATGGGTTTCCGTACAACACTAATTATAGAAGCCGAGGGATAAAGAAGAAATAGGAAGCAAACTGGATGTAGAAGATGGAATAAAGATTATCACTGCATGAGAAGAAACTAGAGGCATATACCAGTCAGCGAGCTTCTTAGTAGCACAAAGATCCTTCATTCGATACTGCCCATGAAGCTACCTCACCATCTCAGCTGAAAAGCAGCATGGTTTACACTGGGCTCATTCAGCCTGATATCACATCTCCTCGCTACCCTGTGGATGGTATCACGGAGAGGGAACATTGTGATCTAATTGTGAAATGCCATAACCTAACCTTGAAGGTGGCGGACGGCTATGTCTTACCTCCTCGACCAGATGGAACTTTCCATTTGGCTCCGATTCCATATGGCTTTATTGTTGTCGGGATCGATGAAGTTATGAACAGATTTGAAGGGATGCAGCTTGAACACCCTACAGGTAAAGGGAAGATTCATCTAGAAAATGCCACCAGGACTACCTGTCTATGGAGAAAGGAAAACATCATGCTTCCAAACTAGACACCGCCTCAACAGACTCAGCTAGAGGAGGCCCTTAGCAGACTTCTCATAGTCCATCTCTATCTCCGCTTCCTCAGATGTCGCGTCAGCGGACTCCGCCTCCTCCACCGCGTCAGCCTACTCTGCCTCCTTCTCTATGTCAGCGAACTCTGACTCCTCCACCGCATCAGCTAACTCCACCGCCTCAGCAACGGTGGAGGAGAGCCACCGCCGCTCCAGTGGTTATCGGTAGTGCAACAATGAAGAAATCCAGAGCAAGCCCAAGCATCAAGAAGGCTACTCCCAAGTTACCCTATGACATGTCTGTCGAGGAAATTAATGCCATCGTGGCTGACGAAGTGAAACGATAGGTTGCACCGAAACATCCACCTGCAAAGGAGAAGGTAGATTCGATAAAAGCAAACCACTATCTGGATACCCTTAGGCGAACACAACTGCCTCTGCTGCAATCCAACTATGATTGCTATATTGAAAAGAAATTTGATAAGGCAAAGCAGTCGCCAAGCCTAAGTACTAGCGGTGGTGCAAGAAGTGGGAAAACAATTCCCCGGCTCGACAAACAAGAAAATTAATCGTGCCCCCCATTCAAGGTGTTTACCGATATCGCTAATGATCCGGTGATAGTAGCCGGTGTTCTTGCTATCACTCTTGGTAATTACTTAAGCAATGTTGCACAGTTTGAAATGGATGAGGTAGTAGTACCCTTTAGGTATGAGGACGGGAAACCTTTCGTCAAACCTGAGTAGCTCACGCATCTATCAACGATGATGCGAACATTGCATGACTGGTACTTGAAAACCTGCAAGGATGGGACATACATTATGTTGGTGTGAATTAATGATGAGCACGACTTCATTGGAGTCGACCTGTTGTACATTGAATTTGAAGAATTATTTCAGTTATACAATCAAGCGGCCCTCGACAAAACTCTCATGACTTGCTATTGTCTATAAGTATTTTTTTTCTGTAATTAAGTCTCTAGATCAACTCGTTCATTGCATCTATAATTATCCTCACACTATATTATGCAGATTGAAGATCGGCGAATGGAAATGACGACAAATCTATGGCATTGGGTTCATTAACCCAAATACCATAAATGAATATATGGTACAAAAAACCCGATGAAACAGAGCAAAACTTGTTAAAGGCGTTACTTAGACATCAAAACAGAAGAGAAATACTAATTCATTACAACTTCAAGTGAGTGTTACTGTCTTGTGCACATTTTGTTTTGCTTACTCGAGGTTAAGTGTAATTGATGAGTTATGCATGCACATGTTCCACTTTATTCTGCTAGTCATTCAGCTTGACGTTGGACGCGTAATTGTCTTGGACTTGAGACACAAAGAGCCTAAGGAGTGGGTGGACATGAGTCAAATGCTCCAGAAGTAAGTTTAATCATTATCGCACCATATCGGCAACTTTCGTTCATTTCGTGATATCAAGTAATAATTTTCTTTATCGGGCTGGGTTTGGAAAAAGTTCACCAAACATGTTAGGGGTGAATGGAAAAAGAAGCTACAATTCACACAGCCCAAAGTAAGTACTACTATAGCTAGTTCCGCACATCTCTCATTGATTATCGTTCAATACTATTATCATGCTTGATTATCATTTTGATTGAACTCTATTCTCGTAAAATGCTTGTGGCAGCCGGCAGGCACCCGGGAATTATTTATGTGGATACTACGTTTGCGAGTTCATTTGCCACTCGACCTCTGATCGGGGCGCCACAACTAAAGACCAACTCCTACCAAATGATCGCATACGAGGAATTCAGGAGAAATTGGCGGGATTCTTTGTTGAGTATGTTAATACGTCTCCAACGTATCTACAATTTTTTATTGTTCCGTGTTATTATATTATCTGTTTTGGATGTTTTATATGCATTAATATGTTATTTTATATTATTTTTGGGACTAACATATTAACCTAGAGCCTAGTGCCAGTTTCTGCTTTTTCCTTGTTTTTGAGTATTGTAGATAAGGAATATTAAACGAAGTTCAAACGGAATAAAATCTTCGCGATGATTTTTCTTGGACCAGAAGATATCTACCAGACTCAGAGAGGAAGGCAGGAGACCTGCCAGGAGGCCACAAGCCACCCTAGGGCGGCCAGCGGGCGCGCCCCTGGCTTGTGGCCCCCCAGCAGGTCTTCCAACCCTAATCTTCGTCCTATAAATTCCCAAATATTCCCCCAATACCAAAAAGAGCCACGAAAATAATTTTCCACCGCCGCAAGCCTCTGTTCCCGAGAGATCCAATCTTGGAGACTTTTCCGGTAATCTGCCGGAGGGGGATTCGATCACGGAGGGCATCTACATCAACTCCATTGCCCCTCCGATGATGCGTGGGTAGTCCACCACAGACCTACGTGTCCATAGCTAGTATCTAGATGGCTTCTTCTGTCTCTTTTTTCTTCAATACCATGATCTTCATGATGTTCATGGGGATCTATCCGATGTAATACTCTTTTGCAGTGTGTTTATCGAGATCCGATGAATTGTGGGTTTATGAATATTATTTGGTTCTTCTCTGAATTCTTAGATGCATGATTTTATATCTTTGCAAGTCTCTTCGAGTTATTGGTTTGGTTTGGCCAACTAGATTGGTAATTCTTGCAATGGGAGAAGTGCTTACTTTTTGGTTCAATCTTGCGGTGTCCTCACCGAGTGAAAAAGTAGGGGTAGCGAGGCACGTGTTGTATTGTTGCCATCAAGGGTATAAAGATGCATGGGATTTTCATCATATTGCTTGAGATTATCCCTCTACATCATGTCATCTTAGTTAATGCGTTAATCTATTCTTCATGAACTTAATAATCTAGATGGAGGCAGGAGTCGATCGATGTGTGGAGTAATAGTAGTAGATGCAGAATCATTTCGGTCTACTTGACACGTACATGATGCCTATATACATAATCATTGCCTTGGATATCTTCATAACTATGCTCTTTTCTATCAATTTCTCGACAGTAATTTGTTCACCCATCGTGTTATTTTCCTTCAAGAGAGAAGCCTCTAGTGAAACCAATGGCCCCCGAGTCTATTTTCCATATTATATTTTCAGATCTATATACCAAAAATACTAAAAATACCAAAAATACCTTGCTGTAATTTATTTACTTTTACTTTCCGCAACATTTTACATCTATCTCTATTAGATCTAATCCTTGCAAGTAACCGTGAAGGGATTGACAACCCCTTTATAGCGTTGGGTGCAAGAGTTTGATTGTTTGTGTAGGTGCATCTATTAGTGACTTGCTTGTTCCTCCTACAAGATTGATATATTGGTTCCCAGAAACTGAGGGAAATACTTATCTACTTTGCTGTATCACCCTTTCCTATTCAAGGGAAAACCAGCGCAAGCTCAAGAGGTAGCAAGAAGGATTTTTGGCACCGTTGTTGGGGAGGATACATAGCAAGTTGAGACAAGAACTCTCCCATCAAATTGCAATTTCTAGCATCGTTGTCGGGGAGGATACACATCAATCCTACCAAGTACCCATCACAAACCCATCTCTTGCATTTACATTATTTTCCATTTGCCTCTCGTTTTTCTCTCCGCCACTTCTAAAATGATTTCTAGAAAAAAACAAAAAGATTTTCCTTTTTATTCGCCCTCTCTTTTTCGTTTGCCTTTTTCTCGTCGGATCTCTTGTTTGCTATGTTTGCTTGTGTTGCCTTGTGTCTTCCATTTGCTTGAATCTTTGCTTGCTAAAAATCTATTGATATGGATCCTCATCCAGTTGCTAATCTTTTCAAAAGACCAAACTATGATCAACCAATTGCTAGTAAGTTGAGTGCACTCAGTTATCTCTATGAAGTTTTGCTTGAAAATCATGAATCTAACTTTTTTTATGAAGTGTTGAAAAAAGAAATTTATAAGGTGATTCATGATAGCTCCTTGATTGAAAAACATGATTGCAATGATGTTATAAACTCTATTAATGTCAATTATATTAATGATATGCAAAACTACAAGCTTGGGGATGGTAATTTTTGTTGGAAATATGCCCTAGAGGCAGTAATAAATTAGTTATTATCATATTTCCTTGTTCATGATAATCGTTTATTATCCATGCTATAATTGTATTGATTGGAAACTAAATACATGTGTGGGTATATAGACAACACTGTGTCCCTAGTATGCCTCTATTAAACTAGCTCATTGATCAAAGATGGTCAAGGTTTCCTAGCCATTGACATGAGATGTCATTTGATAACGGGATCACATCATTAGGAGAATGATGTGATGGACAAGACCCAAACTATAAACGTAGCATATGATCGTGTCAGTTTATTGCTACAATTTTCTACATGTCAAGTATCTGTTCCTATGACCATGAGATCATGCAACTCACTAACACCGGAGGAGTACCTTGTGTGTATCAAACGTCGCAACGTAACTGGGTGACTATAAAGGTGCTCTACAGGTATCTCCGAGGGTGTCTGTTGGGTTGGCATGGATCAAGACTGGGATTTGTTACTCCATGTGACAGAGAGGTATCTCAGGGCCCACTCGGTAATACAACATCACAACAAGCCTTGCAAGCAATGTGACTAAAGTGTTAGCCACGTGATCTTGTATTACGAAACGAGTAAAGAGACTTGCCGGTAACAAGGTTGAACTAGGTATACACATATCGACGATCGAATGTCGGGCAAGTAACATACCGAAGAACAAAGGGAACACCATATGGGATTAACTGAATCCTTGACATAGAGGTTCGACCAATAAAGATATTTGTAGAATATGTAGGAACCAATATGGGCATCCAGGTTTTGCTATTGGTTATTGACTGTAGAGGTGTCTCGGTCATGTCTACATAGTTCTCGAACCCACAAGGTCTGCACACTTAAGGTTCAGTGACGTTTCGATAGTATAGAGTTATGTCTGGTTGTGACCGAAGGTTGTTCGGAGTCCCGGATGAGATCCCGGACGTCACAAGGAGCTCCGAAATGGTCCGGAGGTGAAGATTGATATATGGGATAATAGTGTTTGGTCTCCGGAAGGGTTCCAGAATTCACCGAAAATAGTTTCCGATGTTTCCCGAAATGTTTGGGGTATAGGGACACTTTATTTGGTACAAGGGGTAAAGCCCATGAGGCTTTAGGAAGGTGCAAAATATGTTTTGCGGAGGCCAGGGGCTAGACGCCAAGGACTCTAGCATCTGGGGCCAGACACCGGGGACCTTGGCATCTGATCCTAGAGTCCGAGAAGGACTCTTTCCTTGTGGGCAAACTGACCTTGAGGAGGATTTTTCTCCAAGTTTCGACCCCAAGGCTTAGCATATAAATAAAGGGGCAGGGATAGCACTTGGGACACATCAAGAAACCCTAAGCTACGTACTGCCTCTCCTCTAGTTCGTAGTTTCTCCTCCAGATCGATTTCAGTGGTGCTTAGGCGAAGCCCTGCTGGAATTGCTCCACCACCATCGCCGCAACTTCGTCGTGCTGCCGGAGAACTCGTCTACCTCTCCGCTCCCTCTTGCTGGATCAAGAAGGCGGAGATCGTCATCGAGCTGTACGTGTGTTGAACGCAGAGGTGTCGTCCGTTCGGCGCTAGATCGGAAGGACCGTGATCAAGATGGCGAGACGATTCATGATTGGATCGCAGGATGGATCGTGATGAGATTGCGGGACAGATCGTGATTGGATCGCAGGATGGATCGTGATGGGATCGTAGGATGCTCGGCGATTTGGATCACGAAGACATTCGACTACATCAACCATGTTTCTTAACACTTCCCGCTTAGCGATCTACAAGGGTATGTAGATCCACTCTCCCTCTTGTAGATGCTCATCACCGTGGATAGATCTTGCATATGCGTAGGAAATTTTTTGTTTCCCACGCAACGTTACCCAACAGTGGCATCATGAGCTAGGTCTATGTGTAGATGAGATCTCGAGTAGAACACATAGAGTTTGTGGGTGTTTATGCTTAAATTTCTTCCTTCCTTGGTCGTGTTTTGGTTTAGCGGTATTGTGAGATGAAGCGGCCCGGACCAACCTTACTCATACACTTACGAGAGACCGGTTCCATCGACTGACGTGTAACTTCGTTGCACAAAGATGGCTGGCGGGTGTCTGTTTCTCCTACTTTAGTTGGATCGGATTCGACAAAGGCGGTCCTTGAGAAGTGTTGGGGATATAACCCCACGGCGAGACCCTCCCTGGAGGGCTTCGGGTTAAAACCGGATGGCTCGTAGCCAGCCCAAGAGTCAGCCGACAGGACTGGAGGGCCCAACAAGTGTAGCGGCTCACAGGATGGGCCGGCGGGGTGGCCTGGATGAGAAGTCCCGGGCGTGTAAGCCGCCCGGGGACAACTTGGTCAGGATAGGTAAGAGAAGATAGAGGCAGACTCGGACGTGTAATGAGAGTCGGCCACAACTTGTATGACCCATGGTCTTGACCTCGGTATATAAAGGCAAGACCCGGGCGACTTAGAGATCAAGTGATCGAGAACTAGGTCAAGCTTTAGCTCCCTTGTAATCGACACAACAAGCAATACAAACACAAGCAGGACGTAGGCTATTACCTCACCTTGAGGGGCCGAACCTGGGTAACCTCGCGTCCTTCGTCCATGTCAATCCCTTTGAGTCCATCACGTTAGCAATGGCCTCAAATCCAGATAATCAAGCAGCTCAGAATTTAGAGATCGCAAGGATCAAAGGCCGGATGACAGAGGAACGGAAAAGGATGGTTGAGCTGAAGATCCAGATGGAGGAAGAGGCGGAACGTATCAAGGCAGATGCTTTCCGTCTAGGGCTGGAGCAAATATCAGCAGCAGCGGTACATCAAAGGAGGCATCAATCCCATCTACCAGAGCGCTATGAAGCAAGGAACCTCTTCAATACTCCTCTTGGCACGAGGCGAGTAACGGATGCGCCTGAAAGCCGCCCGACGGAGCGACCAGCGACTCATCTGGCCCGGCGTAACCAAGTTACACCCGGTGGCTTCCCGACGCCGGCGGGTCATTGTTCTAACCCGGCCGAGAATATGGTGGTAGCGGCCACCCGGCTTGAGACAATCCCTATCCCGGATGAAGCACCCTTTGTAGAGGATGTGCGGAACGCCGTCGGGTACCTGCAGACGGCCGTGGCCCAGCAGGAGAAATATACTCATAGCAAGAGTCGTGTTCATTCAACCCCTCTTCCGAGTGGCAGCTTTAGCCGGCGCTACGAGTCACCAGCAGGTTCCAACAGCAACCGGCAGAGAGAGATTCCGACGGGTCATCGGCCGGGTAGAGACACGGCAGCATTTGTAAACCATGCAGGAAGCCCGCAAGAGGCACCAGCTAGGCCGGCATACCAGGAGCATGTGCCTTCTGTTTCGGTAGGGGCAGGAGTAAACTCCAGGATGGGAGGACTGCCGTGTTTGTCGCCGGCTCTACGGAGCGAATGGCTGCCAAGAGACTTCAAAGCGCCCCGCAAGGTCCCAAATTATACCGCTGATTTACTCCCGGAGGCCTGGGTGGAGAGTTATGAACTGGCCATGGAGATGCTGGAGGTCATTGAGGCGGTTTATGCCAAGTATTTCATCATGATGCTTGAAGGCCCGGCTCGCACGTGGCTAAAGGGGTTACCGCCTAATACCATCAATTCATGGGCAGAGCTCCGAGCCTGGTTCATTAAAAACTTTCAAGGGACGTGCAAGCAGTCGATGACCATTGTGAATCTTGATCACTGTGTCCAACAGGAGAACGAGTCGGCCCATCATTGGGTACGACAGGTCTCGACAATCATCCACTCCTCGGAGCAGATCACGGCGGCCTAGGCGGTACTGATCTTGGAGAAGAACTGCCATTTTGTTCCGCTGAAACAGAAACTCGGCCAGCTCAAATGTACGTGCCAGAACATGGGATAGCTCATGATGGCTCTCACAAAATATGCCGACTCTGACAGTACGAAAGATCCGGGTTCTGATGATGAGAAAGCTGGCCAAGGTAAGAAGGGCAATCAAGGCAAGGGTGCGGCAAACAATGGTAGCCAGAGCAAACGTAAGAATCCAGAGGCCGGGTCAGAGTTGGTGGCTAATACAAACACCCAGCAGAATTACCCCAAAGGCAATAGGAGGTTCAGACCGCCCTTTGGCAGGGATAGCTCTTCCTCGAACATGGAGGAGTTACTTAAGCGGCCTTGTCCAAATCACAGTCTGCCCGATAAGCCGGCAAACCACACGTGGGAGAACTGCTATTTCATGCAAAAGTACAAGTGGTATTTCACACAACCTAACAATCGAGATAGTGGTTCGCCAGGCGGCTCAGGACATGACGGGTCAGGAGCTGGGTTCGGTTCTGGCGGCTCAGGGTCCAGTCATCCAGGTCAGGATTTCAGGGGGATACCAGCCGCATTCTGGTAACAGTAATCAGCAACAACAGCATAATCAGTCTGGTTTTCAGAGTAATCTGAAGCAGCTCAGCTCCGGGCAGTACCACGTTTTCACGACCGGTCTCAACAAACGGGACCAAAAGTTGCGAAAGCGGGCAGTTAATGCGGTTACATCGGCTCTTTCGCGGTACTTAAAGTGGTCTGAATATGACATAACCTGGAGCCGAGAAGATCACCCGCCGCGTGTCGATGATCCGGGGTGGCTGGCTTTGGTTGTAGCCCCCCAGGTGGGCGGGTACATGGTGAACAAGGTGCTTATGGATGGCGGCAGCAGCATAAACATCCTTTACTATGACACTTTTCGGCGGATGAAGTTGCTTGACAAAGATTTAAAACCTTCATCCACCGTCTTTCATGGTGTGGTTCCGGGTAAGTCGGCGCGTCCGGTGGGCAGGATTTCGTCGGAAGTGGCTTTTGGCGATGAGTACAATTACAGGGTGGAATCCTTGTGGTTCGAAGTGGTCAAGATCAAGAGTCCTTATCATGCGATATTTGGACGGCCGGCTTATGCTAAGTTCATGGCCAGGCCCTGCTATGTTTACTTGCAGCTCAAGATGCCCGGCTTAAACGGTACCATTACCGTTCATGCTAACCAAAATATGGCTATTGAGTGTGAGGAAGGAGACGCGGCTTACGCAGAGTCCAGTTGCGCCCAGGAGGAACTTAAGTTCTATAAGGAGAATGTTGATCTGGAGGATATGACCCCGTTGAAAAAGCCCACCACGGAGGTTGAGCCGCCCCTCAAGTTTTCAGCGGATGATACCAAGACAATAGATTTCACTCCGGGCGACTCATCTAAGCAGTTCATCATTGGATCTCACATGGATCCCAAATAGGAAAGCACGCTCATCGAATTCATCCGTGAGAATCGGGACATCTTCGCATGGAAACCTTCTCACATGTCGGGTGTATCGAGAGAGTTCGCTGAGCACAACCTTAATGTGGATCCAAAGTTTAAGCCGATTAAACAGTTTTTGCGGCGGTTCAATGAGGAGAGGCGCAAGGCTATTGGGGAAGAAGTTGCCCGGCTTTTGGTAGCGGGTTTTATCATTGAAGTTTTTCATTCGGAATGGTTGGCTAACCCGGTTCTCTTGCTCAAAAAGAATGGCACATGGTGGATGTGTGTGGACTACACGAACCTTAACAAGGCTTGTCCAGATGATTCATTTTCTCTCCCGCGTATTGATCAGATCATTGATGCTACGGCGGGGTGTGAAAGTTTGTGCTTCCTGGATGCATACTCAGGTTATCATCAAATCAAGATGGCGGTTAAAGACCAGGAGAAGACGGCTTTTATCACACCCTTTGGGGCGTTGTGTTATGTCTCTATGCCCTTCGGGCTCAAAAGTGCCCAGGCGACTTACCAGCAATGCGGGCAGAACTGCCTTCATAGTCAGATTGGCCGAAATGTTCAAGCTTATGTAGATGACATCGTGGTCAAATCCAGAAAGAAGGAGACTCTCTTGGAGGATTTATAGGAAACTTTTGATAGTCTTCGGGTCTACAAGATGATGCTTAACCCGACCAAGTGTGTCTTTGGTGTTCCGGCGCGCATGCTTTTGGGTTTCCTGGTCTCTGTGCGTGGTATCGAGGCTAACCTGGACAAAATCAAGATTATTACCTCTCTGGGAGAGCTGGCTTGTATTAATGATGTTCAGCGCTTGGCAGGTCTGATTGCTGCGTTGAGCCGGTTCATAAGCCGTCTTGGAGAGAAGGCTATTCCTTTATATCAAATGATGAATAAGATAGACAAATTTTTCTGGAGTAAAGCGGCGGGCGAAGCACTTGAGGCGCTTAAAAAACAGGTCACTGAGCTGCTAGTGCTGGCTGCTCCGGCTGAAAAAGAACCGTTACTCCTTCATGTAGCGGCTAATAACCGGGCAGTGAGTGCTGCAATTGTGGTCGAGCGCAAGGAGGCCGGAAATGAGTATCCAGTGCAAAGACCAGTTTATTATATCAGTGTGGTCTTGACAGAGGCTAAGCAAAGGTATCCACATTGGCAGAAGCTGGTATATGGGGTCTTCATGGCCAACCGCAAGTTAAAACACTATTTCTTAGGGCACCAGATAACTGTGGTCAGTTTTGCTCCGCTGGGGGATATTATCCAGAATAGAGAAGCCACAGGAAGGATTTGTGCCTCGCACAACTATGAAGTCCCAAGCCCTTGTGGATTTCATAAATGATTGGACGGAGTGTCAAGCTCCCAAGGAAAAACCAAATAACACATACTGGACTATGCACTTCGATGGATCCAAGCAATTAGAGGGCTCAGGGGCAGGTGTTGTTCTGACATCCCCCAAGGGTGATAAGTTTTGTTATGTGCTCCAGCTGATGTTCCCCTACACTAACAATGCGGCTGAGTATGAAGCCTTGCTTCATGGTCTCCGGTTAGCCAAGGAGATGAATTTGAGCCAAGTCAGGTGTTTGGGCGACTCAAATCTGGTGGCTCAGCAAGTTTCTGGCACTTGGGACTCCAAGGACCCGCGGATGGCAGCTTACCGTTAGGCGGTTGATATTATTGCAGGGCACTTTAAAGGATATCAGGTAGATCACATTGATAGTCGCAGAAATCAGGCGGCTGATCCCTTATCACGGTTAGGCTCTCAACGAAAGCCGGTGCCACCCAATGTCTTTCTACACGTCTTACACCATCTGACTGTCAAGATGCCGTCAGAAGAAGATTTGGTTGTTCCTGACCTGGAGGCAGAGTTAGTGGCGGCTTTGCACGCTATCCCAGATTGAACTATTCCCTATTTGGCCTATTTGACCCGGGGCGAGTTACCTGAGGATGAAGACCTAGCCAGAAAGATCACCCGACGGTCTAAGTCCATGACAATAGTCAATGGTGAGTTGCATAAATGCAGTGTGACGGGAGTTTTCCAACGTTGTGTTTCACCAGAGGAGGGCCGACAGATCTTGAATGAAATCCATACTGGCGATTGTGGACACCATGCCGGCTCAAAATCTTTGGTGGCCAAGGCTTTCCGGCACGGGTTTTTCTGGTTGACGACTCATAAAGATGGAGAGGACCTAGTCCGTAACTGCGATGGCTGTCAGAAGTTTGGCCGGTGTGCTCATATCCCGGCTCAGGAGTTAAGGATGATACCAATTACTTGGCCGTTTGCGGTCTGGGGGCCTGACATGGTGTGACCTTTCAAGAGATCCAAGGATAAGAAAACACACCTCCTGGTGGCGGTGGACAAGTTTACCAAGTGGGTAGAGGCAGAGCCGGTCAGCAAATGTGACGCGGCTACGGCGGTTTTATTTATCAAAAAATTGATCTACCATTTTGGTTACCCACACAACATCATCACTGATAATGGTACAAATCTGTCCAAGGGGGATGTGAAAAAATTCTGCGACGAAGAGCATATCCGGCTTGATGTTTCAGCAGTGGCACATCCACAATCCAACGGTCAGGGGGAGCATGCCAATCAGGAAATTCTAAGAGGGATTAAACCGCGACTTATGGTTCCTTTGCAGCAAATGCCCGGGTGTTGGCTAGAAGAATTACCCTCCGTCTTATGGAGCATCAGGACCACCCCTACCAGATCCACGGGTTTCACGCCTTTCTTTATGGTGTACGAGGCCGAGGCAGTTTTGCCCAGTGACATCCGGCATGACTCGCCAAGGGTGGCGGCTTATGTTGAGGCGGACAATGAGACGGCACGTCAAGACGCGTTGCATGCTCTGGAAGAGGCACGAGAGCTAGCAGCGGCCTGATCGGCAATTTATCAACAAGACTTGTGTCGCTATCACAGCCGCAGGGTCAAGACCCGGATGTTCCAGGAGGGCGACTTAGTGCTCCGGTTGATTCAGGACCAGACAAATATGCATAATCTCTCTCCTCCATTGGAAGAACCTTTTGTAGTCAGCAGAAATCTTAACAATGGGTCATATTACCACATCGATATCCGAGATGACTCAGATACGGCGGGTCAGGAGACCCGCCGGCCGTGGAACATTGCGCATCTCCGGCCTTATTTCACTTAAGGGTGTAGAGATCCTTCATTGTACACTATCATCGTACATGTTACAGTTATATTAAGAAGTATCACTGCCAAAGCTAAATCCTGGCTCAGGAAAATGAGTCGCGGCACCAGGCATTATGCCACAAAAAAACGGCTCAGGAAAATGAGTCGTGGCGAGGGCGGCTTCTTACCTTTGGGTACAACTTCTAATGCCTATCCGCCGGCGTCGTATGCCGTACTGCTAAAGGGGGCTTCTTACCGATGGGTATCGCTTCTAACACCCTATCAGCCGGCTTTATGCCAAATTTCCGGCTAGCACGTTTAGTCGCGGTTGTGAGGGTTTTTTACCGACGGGTAACTAACACCTCATAACTGGAGAGGGTGGCTTCTTACCTTCGGGTACAGCTTCTAACACCTATCCGCCAGTGTTTATGTTGTATTATTACCTTCGGGTACACAAAAATCCGGCTAAGGAAAATTAGCCGCGGCGAGGGTGGCTTCTTACCTTCGGGTACAGCTTCTAACGTCTATCCTCCAGTGTTTACGCTGTATTATTACCTTCGGGTAAAAAAATCCGGCTAAGCAAAATTAGCCGCGACGAGGGCGGCTTCTTACCTTCGGGTACAGCTTCTAATGCTTATCCGCCAGTGTTTACGCTGTATTATTACCTTCAGGTACAACTTATAATGCTTGTTAAGTGGCTTTATGCTATAAAACTCCGGTTAACATGATTAGGCATGGACAGAAATCATGAAGTCCTTTCGGCCGACTCTCGACCCAAGAAGAAGAGACAACCAACGGAAATTATTAACTAGAATGCATACAAGGAAGATGGCACTTGGAAAGCCGGATTTTTTCATTTAAAAGATCAGCACGGCAAATATCACAGGATATATATAACAAGTGCTCTACGTAGAGCACCAAACAGTGTTGATCAAAGTTTTTTCAAAGTCCCCTATGACGGGTTAAGGAGAGCCGGCTATTACAAATTGGAGTTAAATCAACTGGCCGCGGCTCATCCTGCTTCGGCTCTTCGGGTGCCTGGATCTGAAGGTTGTCCAAGTTCCAGTTGTAGTCAGCTAGAGCTGCAAAAGTCCCTTCTTCAAGGAAGGGAGACGGGTCAATATCAGAAGCGAAGAGGTCCTTACTGCGGGTAGGCATCAAGTCCTTCCATTCGTAAAGTGGGCCACGAATTCTCTTCTGGTCAGCATCATAAGCCGCCTGGTAAGTGTCTAGGTCAGCCTCTTCTGCTAAGACGGAAGCCAGAAACCTGGAATCCTTGATGCACCGGATGTAGTCAGCTTCTGTAAACTCAGAGTCTTCATCCTTCTTGGAGGGGAAGCCTTCCATCATATCAGCCAAAGTAAGCTCCGGAACAAAGGCCAGAGCCCGTCTTATGCCTTCGATCGCTCCCTGGCGGGTGGCTGATTTCTTCAATTCAGCAATCTGCTTCGACATGGTGGAAAAAAGTTCCAAGATCCCTTTGAGAGTCAAAGGGATCTTGTCCTTGTACAGCACAGACTTGATGGTAAACATCGCGCCGCAGTACAGCTGCTCTGCCAGGGTGTAGATAGCCTTCAGAGGCAATAAGTCGTCGAACGCGAGTTGACGGCTTTTAGGACCTATAGGAGCCGGAGGTTTTAATGATAAGTCACCTGTTCAGATGTTCTAACAGTAGTTAAGGAAAAGTTGTCAAGAGCTCACCGAAGAGGGCGGCTGTCATCTTTGTGATATGGCGTTTCAAGGATTGCAGCTCGTCAGAGACGATCATCAGCTGCTGATCAGCATCGTCCGCCTGGTTGATCAGCTTGGCCTTCTCAGACACGACAGACTCTCTAAAAGTGGCGAACTCCGCCTTAAATTTAACCAGCTCTTCAGTTAAGAACCGGCATTTCTCATCGGTGGCGCTCCGGGCAGCCTGTTGATCAGCCAGGTTGGTCCTTAAGCCAGCCAACTGTGACTCGGCTTCAGTCAAGGATTCCTGCAAACATTTGAAAGCAGACAGTAAAACGGACAAGTCTCAACCAGATTTCAAGCAATATGCATGACACTTGGGGGCTAATGTCTATTTTTCAGAAGTTCACTATAAAGAGTCCCGACTCAACTTTGAAAAGGCTTGAGACGGCCCTTGGGGGCTACTATTAGCTCTTTTAAGTTATCTTCTAAAAAGTCCCGACTCAACATTGGACAAGTTTGAGCCAGGCATTCGGGGCTACTATCGGCTCTTTTGATTATCTTATATAGAATAATTCTATCTACAAAGTAACTGTGCAAAGTCCCGGCTCAACATGCCGAGATATTAAGCTAGCACTTGGGGGCTACGTAGGGATATAAGGAGGAAAAGAATACCTCATACTTCTTCTTCATGAGATTAACCAGTTGGAACTCCAGGTCCCAGCTGGTGGATAGGCGGGTCATCTAGCCAGCATGAAGCTCTTCAGCTATCATCTTTTCCAAGGCAGAAGGCTCAAATTCAAGCTTCCTAGAAGTTTTGGTTGTTTCACCCCGCTTAGTCAGCACGTGAGCTTGGGGAGAATGCAAACCAGTGCCAGTGATTTCAACTTCTGGGCTAATCGTGTCCTTAGCCGCCTGGGTAGGGTTTGGTGGCTTAGCAGGATTCGTTGGTGGATTATCTGGCACAATATCATAAGCGGTTGGCTCTGCAGAAGCAGCTGGGATATCTTCAGTCGGCCGCAAGTCATCCGGCTTTCAATGCTGCGGTTCCTGGGCAGCAGGGCCAGGGGAGGACTTGTTGGTTTTCCGACGCTTGGCTTGAGCACTGTAAATGTAAGGATCAGAATCCAAAGGATACTACTGCCGCATCAAGAGCCGGATGTCATAATGGGAAATACCTACAGCGGGTTGATCTTGGGAGGCGGCAGAGCGGTCGCCAAAGAGTCGCCAGAAGAGGGTGATCTCTGAGAGACAATTTAAGAAAGATGAGGCAGCGTCGAGGTCGCAAAGTGAAATTAATTAAAACGGAGATACATACCTCTGCGGGGCGTTTCTTTGGAGCTGGCGAGTTTGGCAAGCCAGACATAAGTTCAGTAGAACCAGCGCTCCGGGTCTAGCGACGCTCAACCTGTTGTTGCTTCTTCAAAAGAAAATCGGGAGCTAGATAAGCAAGAGGATGAGAAAGAGGAACTTTTCCAATAACCCGCCGCGGCTTCCGGGGCACAAAATATTCTGAGCCGGAAGAAATATATATTACCTCAGGGGCGTTGGCGTGGCTTCTTTCAACATCATCCTGTGAGTAAAACAAGTGTAAGTAAAATAAGGTGATAAAATGGCAGAAAGCAGCCAAGGTTTACCTCTGAGTCGGACGATTGCGGCGGGTCAAACCATCCTTCTGGTGGGGCGGTCTTCTTGGACTTCTTAGCCAGAACTTTCTTCTTGGGCTTCTTCAAAGGAGGAACATACTCCTTCTTCCAGAAATCAGAGTTGGCCTGGAAAGGTTAAACCGGTTAAACGGTAATGAGTCAGAAAAGTATAAGTGACAAGGAGAAAAGGTGGTGAAGATTTGCCTTACATCTGGAGCCGTATTTTTGGCGTTAAAAGGCGCCAGGCCAATGGCGCTGCATGATCCGGATGCTTCATGGACAAGGCTCCGGATGACGGTGGTGATATCATCCTCCGTCAGGGTTGATTGGCTGAAGCATGATGAACTATCATATTTAGCTTCGTATTCACACATGAGCCGGCTTCTATGACTTAAGGGCATAATCCGCTAAGAAATCCAGCAGCGGATCTAATCCAGCCCGGTTAAACCATTGGCCATGAGGGCCTTGATCTTGGCGTGAGACGGCTCGTACCTTGCACGTTTCAAAGCTGACAGCCGGCCAGGAAGCTCTGAAGTTGTCTTGAGACGGGAGGGACGATAACCCGGCAGTGGATGCTCATTCTCAGGAGAGGTATCCTTGCAGTAGAACCAAGTCTTGTTCCAGTCTTTTGGATGACTCGGCATCTGCATGGCTGGAATAGTAATATCCCTACGCTGTTGGATGGAGATCCCGCCAAGCTCTAGACTCAGACCGGCTTTCACCTCAGTTTGTCGGTTGGCGTAGAAAAACTCTCGAAATAACCCCACAGATGGCTTGGCTTGCAGGTAGACTTCACAGAGCACTTGAAAATTGCATATATTTGAGACGGAGTTGGGGGCCAAGTCTTGGGGGTGAAGCTTGTAAAAGTGAAGGACGTCACAAAAGAACTTCGACCCAGGAGGCACGAATCCTTGCTCGATATGATCAGAGAAGACCACTACTTCGCCTTCTCGAGGAGTGGGCCGCGTTTCATCACCCGGGGACCGCCAATTAAGGACCTCCTTGGAAGGAAGGGTACCCGCATGAACAAAATCCAATAAGTATTCCTCCGTGATGCAAGACCCAACCCAGTTGCATGAGTTGGAGGCGCGAGACATGCTGGCGGCTTAAAGACTGTGCAAATTAAAAAGTATGGCGAAGTCAAAAGCAAAACAAATATCTACGACGGCTTACAATTTTAAGGGTTCTACAAATAATATGCCATGGTCCGGCTGATGAGAGCCGGAGGGGCCTGGTGAGTCGACAAAGAAAAGAAGAGGAGCGAAAATCGGTTAAGTCCTAGGAAACAGATTTCGTGAAGTTCAGCTAAAATGACAGATCTACAAAAGCAGGAAAAATGCCTCTATTTTTAGACCTAAGGACGAACGGGCAAGGCAGATGAAACCTAAAATGGCAGGCTGGGTAGGGACCGATCTATGTGTTATTACTCACTGCCTATTACACAGCGGCGCCGCGAGGTCGGGCGACTGTCCGGAGTTCAAACGATGAGCATGGCCGGCGGCAATGGAGTTCGAGTTCTAAGCGACGACGGTGGCGAAGCTTTATAGAAACCCTACCGGAGACGGTTATGGGTCTAAGGGGAGAAGACTTACCGGCGACGGTGAGGGGAGCACGAGATGAACTCTGGGACAAGTTGATGCAGCGGCCAGTTGACGGTGGGACGGAGAAGGTGCCTGAGCAGGAGCGGAAGTATCAGAGAGGAAGAAGATGACGGCACGAGCGGGAGAAAGGAAATGCCGCCCAAAGTAGTCCTATTTAAAAGGAAAACGGGGCAGGTGTGAAAATCCAAGCAACACAAATCGTCCCACCGAGGCGGACGCCTCGATTTTCGGGCTAACCATTTAATGGAAGGATTTGGCGGTGCGTCAGCAAATCTTGTTTGCAGAGTCCACGCGACGTCATGGCGGGTCATTACCGGGCGACTCGCCGAGGAACAGAAGAGAAGGATGAAATGAGCAAGCTCAAATCAACTTGGGGCCTAATGTTGGGGATATAACCCCACGGTGAGACCCACCCTGGAGGGCTCTGGGTTAAAACTGGATGGCTTGTAGCCAGCCCAAGAGTCAGCCGATAGGATTGGAGGGACCAACAAGTGTAGCGGCTCACAGGATGGGCCGGCGGGGTGGCCTGGATGAGAAGACCCGGGCGTGTAAGCCTCCCGGGGACAACTTGGTCAGGATAGGTAAGAGAAGATAGAGGCAGACTCGGACGTGTAATGAGAGTCGGCCACAACTTGTATGACCCGTGGTCTTGACGTCGGTATATAAAGGCAAGACCCGGGGCGACTTAGAGATCAGGTGATGAAGAACTCAAGCTTTAGCTCCCTTGTAATCGACACAACAAGCAATACAAACACAAGCAGGATGCAGGCTATTACCTCACCTTGAGGGGCCAAACCTGGGTAAACTCGTGTCCTTCGTCCCTGTCAACCCCTTTGAGTCCATCACGTTAGCAATGGCCTCGAATGCAAGTCTGTTCACCCGGACATCTGCGTGATAAATCCACGACAAGAAGGTTTAAAAGCAACTTATGTATCACCATTGTGGCTTTGCGTAGGTGAGAATTGTTCTTGCTAGATACTCGTAGCAGCCAGGTAAAACATTCAACAATAATTAGAGGACGTCTAACTTGTTTTTGCAGGGTATGTTGTGATGTGATATGGCCAATTACATGATGAGATATATTTGATGTATGAGATGATCATGTGTTGTATAGAATATCACGACTTGCATGTCGATGAGTATGGCAACCGGCATGAGCCATAGGGTTGTCTTTAATTTTGTATGACCTGTGTGTCCATCATTAAGCGCTATGTAATGCTTTACTTTATCGCTAAACGGTAGCAATAGTAGTAGAAGCATGGTGGGCGCGACAACCCAGATGACGACACGTTGATGGAGATCAAGAGGATGGATATCATGGTGTCATGCCGGTGATGATGGAGATCATGTCGGTGCTCTCAAGATGGAGATCAAAAGCACAAGTTCATGGCCATATCATGTCACTTATGATTTGCATGTGATGTTAATACTTTTATGAACCTTGTTTTGCTTAGGACGACGGTAGCATTATAAGGTGATCCCTCACTCAAATTTCAAGATCAATTGTGTTCTCCCCGAGTGTGCACCGTTGCGAAAGTTCGTTATGTCGAGACACCATGTGATGATCGGGTGTGATAGACTCTACGTTCACATACAACTGGTGCAAGCCAGTGTTGCACATGCAGAACACTCGAGTTAAACTTGACGAGCCTAGCATGTATAGACATGCCCTCGGAACACAAGAGACTGAAAGGTCGAACATGAGTTATATAGTAGATATGATCAACATGATGATGTTCACCATTGAAACCACCTCAACTCACGTGATGATCGGACTTGAGTTGGTGAATTTGGATCATGTATCACTCGAATGACCGGAGGGATGTCAATTTGAGTGGGAGTTCTTAAGTAATATGATTAATTGAACTCATTATCATGAACATAGTCAGTAGTGTCTTTGCAAATTATGTTGTAGCTCAAGTTGTAGCTCCCTTGAATATTTATATGTTCCTAGAGAAATAGAGTTGAAAGATGATGGTAGCAATATTGCGTACTGGGTCCGTGATCTGAGGATTGTCCTCATTGCTGCATAGAAGGCTTATGTCCTTAATGCACCGCTCGGTGCGCCACCCCCTCTAGCATCGTCTGTAGATGTTGTGAACATCTGCCAGGCACGTTCCGATGACTACTTGATAGTTTAGTGCGTCATGCATTACGGCTTAGAATTGAGGTTCCAAAACGTTTTGAACGTCACAAAACATAGGAGATGTTCTAAGAGCTGAAATTGGGATCTCGGGCTCGTGCCTGTGTTGTGAGATATGAGATCTCCAACAAGATTCTTTGCCTGCAAAATGAAGGAGAATAGCTCAATTGTTGAGCATGTGCTCAGATTGTCTGGGTGATACAATCCCTTGAATTGAGTGGGAATTGATCTTCTAGATAAGATAGTGATTGATACAGTTCTCTGAGTCACTATCACTAAGCTACTAGAACTTCGTGATGAACTGTAATTATGACAGGGATGGAAATAATGATCCCTGAGCTGTTCAGGATGTTTGACACCGCGAAGGTAGAAATCAAGAAGGAGCATCAAGTGTTGAGGGTTAGTAAAACCACTAGTTTTGAGAAGGGCAAGGGCAAGGAGGGAAACTTCATTGATGGCAAGTCAGTTGCTGCTCCAGTGAAGCAACCCAAAGTTGAACCCAAATCCGAGGTTAAGCGCTTCTATGATGAGGAGAGCGGTCGCTGAAGCGGAACAACCCTAGATACTTGGTAGATAAGAAGGCTGGCAACTTCGATAGAAGTATATTTGATATACGTGTTATTGATGTGTACCTTGCTAGTACTCCTAGTAGCACCTGGGTATTGGATACCGGTTTGGTTGCTAAATGTTAGTAACTCGAAGTAAAAGCTATGAAATAAACGAAGACTAGCTAAGTGTGAGGTGACGATGTGTGTTGGAAATGTTTCCAAGGTTAATGTGAACAACATCGCACGCTCTCTCTACCTTCGGGATTAGTGACAAACCTAAATGTTGTTTGGTGTTTGCATTAAGCATGAACATGATTAGATCGTGTTTATTGCAACACGGTTATTCATTTAAGTTAGAGAATAATGGTTATTCTGTTTACATGAATAATACCTTCAATGGTCATGCACCCAGTGAGAATGGTTTGTTGAATCTTGATTGTAGTAATGCACATGTTCATAACATTGATGCCAAAAGATACAAAGTTAATAATGATAGTACCACATACTTGTGGCACTGCTGCTAATGTCATATTGGTATAAATCGTATGAAGAAACTCCATGCTAATGGATCTTTCGACTCATTCGATTTCGAATCGGTTGAGACATGCGAACCATGCCTCTTGGGCAAGATCACTAAGGACCCCGTTTTCCGGTTTGATGGAGCGGGCAAGTGATTTATTTGAAATGATACATGTTGATGTATGCAATCCAATGAGTCTTGTAGCGTGCGGTGGATATCGTTATTTTCTTACCTTCACTGATGATTTGAGTAGATAATAGTGTATATTTAATGAATGAAACACAAGTCTGAATCGTTTGAAAAGTTCAAGCAAATTCAGAGTGAAGTTTAAGATCTTCGTGATGAGAAGATAAGGTATCTACAATATGATCGTGGAGGTGGATATCTGAGTTATGAGTTTGGTATACAACTTAAGACAATGTGAAAGTTGTTTCACAACTCACGCCACCTGGAACACCATAGTGTGATGGTGTGTCCGAACATCATAGTCGTGCTCTATTGGATATGGTGCGAATTATGATGTCTCTTATCGTTTTACCACTATCGTTTTGGGGTTATGCATTAGAAACAACTACATTCACTTTAAATAGGGCACCATCTAAATCCATTGAGATGACACCATATGGTTTGGCATAAACTTAAGCTGTCATTTCTTAATGTTTGGGGCTACGACACTTATGTGAAAAGGGTTTTCACCTAATGAGCTCGAACCCAAAGCGGACAAATGCATCTTCATAGAATACCCTAAGAATAGTTGGGTATACCTTCTATCTCATATCCAAGTGCAAAGTGTTTGTTGGTAAAAACAAGTCCTTTCTCGAGAAAGAGTTTCTCTCGAAAGAATTGAGTGGGAGGAAGATAGAACTTGATGAGGTTGTTAAACCTTTGTTTCAACCAGAGAGTAGCGCAGCGCAGAAAATTGTTTATGTGGAGCATACGTTAGTTGAAGAGGAAGTTAATGATGATGATCATGAAGCTTCGGATCAAGTTACTATCAAACCTCGTAGGTTGACAAGGACGCATATTGCTCCTGAGTGGTACAACAACCCTGTCTTAGAGCTCATGTTGTTGGACAACGATGAGCCTACAAGCTATGGAGAAGCGACGATGGGTCCGGATTCCGACAAATGGCTAGGAGCCATGAAATCCGAGAAAGGATCCATGTATGAAAACGAAGTATGGACTTTGGTAGACATGCCCGTTGAACGGCAGGTCATTGAGTACAAATGGACCTTTAAGATGAAGACAAACGCTAATGGTGAATGTCACTATTTCTAAAGCTCGACTTGTCGCAAGGAAGTTTCCGCTAAGTTCAAGGAGTTGACTACGATGAGACCTTCTCACCCGTAGCGATGATAAAAGTCTGTTGGAATTATGTTAGTGGTTACTACGTTTTTCAATTATGAAATCTGGCACATGGATGTGAAAACATCGTTTCCTTCCTTGAGGAAAGGTTGTATGAGATACAACCAGAAGGTTTTGTCAGTCCCGAGGATGCTGAAAGGTGTGCAAGCTCCAGTGATCCTTCTATGGACTGGAGCAAGCATCTCGGAGTTGGAATATACGCTTTGATGAGGTGATCAAAGTTTTTGAGTCTATACAAAGTTTATGAGAAACTTGTATTTATAATAAAGTGAGTGGGAGCACTATAGAATTTTTGATAAGCATATGTGGTTGTCATATTATTGATCGAAAATGATGTAGAATTTCTGGGAAGCATAAACGGCTATTTGAAAAGAGTTTTTCAAAGGAAGACCTAGATAAAGCTACCTACTTGTTGAGCATCAAGATCTATAGAGATAGATGAAGATGCTTGATGAGACTTTCAATGAGTACATACCTTGACAAGATTTTGAAAGAGTTCAAAATGGATCAGTCAAAGAAAGAGTTCTTGCCTGATTTGTAAGGTGTGACGTTGAGTAAGACTCAAAGCTCGACCATGGCAAAATAAAGAGAAAGGACGAAGGTTGTCCCCTGCACTTTAGCCATAGGCTCTATATAGTATGACATGTTGTGTACCGCACCTGTATGTGCCTTGCCATGAGTCCGTCAAGGGGTACAAGAGTGATCCGGGAATGGATCACAGGACAGCGGTCAAGATTATCCTTAGTAACTAGAAGACTAAGGAAATGTTTCTCGATTATGAAGGTGATAAAGAGTTCGTTGTAAAGGGTTACATCGATGCAAGCTTTGACACCAACCCGGATGACTCTTAGTAGCAATACGGAAACGTATAGTGGAGCAGCCATTTGTAACAGCTCCAAGTGGAGTGTGGTAGCAGTGTCTACAGTATGACATAGAGATTTGCAAAGTACACACGGATCTGAATGTTCTATACCCGTTGACTAAAAGACCTCTCTCACATGCAAAGCATGATCGAGCCCCAGAACTCATTGGGTGTTTGATTCATAACAATGTGAATCACATGGTGATGTGAACTAGATTATTAACTATAGTGCAAGTGGGAGATTTTTGGAAATATGCCCTAGAGGCAATAATAAATTAGTTATTATCATATTTTCTTGTTCATGATAATCGTTTATTATCCATGCTATAATTGTATTGATTGGAAACTAAATACATGTGTGGGTATATAGACAACACTGTGTCCCTAGTATGCCTCTAGTAAACTAGCTCGTTGATCAAAGATGGTCAAGGTTTCCTAGCCATTGACATGATATGTCATTTGATAACGGGATTACATCATTAGGAGAATGATGTGATGGACAAGACCCAAACAATAAACATAGCATATGTTCGTGTCAGTTTATTGTTACAGTTTTCTCCATGTCAAGTATTTGTTCCTATGACCATGAGATCATGCAACTCACTAACACCGGAGGAGTACCTTGTGTGTATCAAACGTCGCAACGTAACTGGGTGACTATAAATCTGCTCTACAGGTATCTCCAAGGGATTCTGTTGGGTTGGCATGGATCAAGACTGGGATTTGTTACTCCGTGTGACGGAGAAGTATCTCAGGGCCCACTCGGTAATACAACATCACAACAAGCCTTGCAAGCAATGTGACTAAAGTGTTAGCCACGGGATATTGTATTACGGAACGAGTAAAGAGACTTGCCGATAACGAGGTTGAACTAGGTATACACATACCTACGATCGAATCTCGGGCAAGTAACATACCGAAGAACAAAGGGAACAGCATACGGGATTAAATGAATCCTTGACATAGAGGTTTGACCGATAAAGATCTTCGTAGAATATGTAGAAACACATATGGGCATCCAGGTCCCGCTATTGGTTATTGACCGTAGAGATGTCCCGGTCATGTCTACATAGTTCTCGAACCCGCAGGGTCTGCACACGTAAGGTTCAGTGATGTTTCGGTAGTATAGAGTTATGTATGGTGGTGACCGAAGGTTGTTCGGAGTCTCGGATGAGATCTCGGACATCACGAGGAGCTCCGGAATGGTCCGGAGGTAAAGATTGATATATGTGATAATAGTGTTTGGTCTCCAGAAGGGTTCCGGAATTCACCGGAAATAGTTTTGGATGTTTCCCAAAATGTTCGGGGTAGAAGGACACTTTATTTGGGCCAAGGGGTAAAGCCCATGAGGCTTTAGGAAGGTGCAAAAGATGTTTTGCGGAGGCCAGGGGACAGACGCCAGGGACCCTGGTGTTTTGGGCTAGACGCTAAGGACCTTGGCATCTGGTCCTGGAGTCCGACAAGGACTCTTGCCTTGCTGGCAAACCGACCTTGAGGAGTATTTTTCTCCAAGTTTCGACACCAATGCTCAGCATATAAATAAAGGGGCGGGGCTAGCACTTGGGACACATCAAGAAACCCTAAGCCACGTGTTGCATCTCCTCTAGTTCGTAGTTTCTCCTCTAGATCGGTTTCAATGGTGCTTAGGCGAAACCCTGCTAGAGTTGCTCCACCACCATCGCCGCAACACCGTCGCGCTGCCGGAGAACTCATCTACCTCTTGCTCCCTCTTGCTGGATCAAGAAGACGGAGACCGTCATCGAGCTGTACGTGTGATGAATGCGGAGGTGCCGTCTGTTCGACACTAGATCGGAACGACCGTGATCAAGATCGTGAGACAATTCGTGATTGGATCGCGGGACGGATCGTGATGAGATCGCGGGACGGATCGTGATTGGATCGCGAAGACGTTCGACTACATCAACCATGTTTCTTAACACTTCCCGCTTAGCGATCTACAAGGGTATGTAGATCCACTCTCCCTCTCGTAGATGCTCATCACCATGGATAGATCTTGCGTGTGCGTAGGAAATTTTTTGTTTCCCATGCAACGTTCCCCAACAATTTTGTCATGTCCACTTCTTATTGCAACGATCACGATTGGGGTGATAATGCTTCTTATGATCTTGAAAAATTATTTAAGCCTCACGATGAATATATTATTGATAATAATGTTTGCAGTAGTATCGAAAGTGGATTTGAGAGAGCGTCAACTTTAGGTAAAAAGAATCCCACATATTTGGAGAGTGTTCAATCTTATGACTTTTATGACAAAAGTGGGTTTGGAGAGGTCCTGAATTTAGTTAATGTTAATCCCACTACCTTGGAAGATTCTAAGACTTTTATACATGTGGATCATGAAAAGAATGCTTTATGTGATAGTTATATTGTTGAATTCTTTCATGATGCTACTGAAATTTATTATGAGGGAGGAACATATGCTTGTAGGAATTGCAATAATATCAAGTTTCCTCTCTATGTGTTCAAAGTTTTAAAGTTATGCTTGTTTTGCCTTCCTATGATAGTTGATTCCTGTTCTAATAAATTGTTTGCTCACAAAATCCCGATGCATAGGAAGTGGGTTAGACTTAAATGTTCTTGTCATGAGATTCATGATGCTCTCTTGCATATTCCAATTGCTACTTTTTATGTGAGCATCATTGAAATCATTATGCCTAGCTAGGGGCATTAAACAATAGCGCTTGTTGGGAGGCAACCCAATTTTATTTTTATGTTCAGTTTTTGCTTCTGTTTTTCAGTGTTTCACACCTTATTACCTCCGTAGTAACTGTGTTTTGGTGTTTTAATTAGTGTTTGAGCCAAGTAAGACCTTTGGGATGGTCTATGGTGATTGTTGATTTTATCTTGCTGAAAAACAGAAACTTTTGCGCCCTATCCAGGAAGTTTATAAATTTATCAGAGTGTCAAATGAGTTTGAAATTTTTACACAAGCTTGATATACAATTTTACTAGGATGTTCTAATTTTTCAGAATTGTTGGAGTTACGGAAATATACGAAGTTTCCAGATTTCATTTTTGACAGATTATGTTTTCTTTGTGTTGTTTACCTATTTTGATGTATCTATGGGTGGTATCGGGGGGTATGAATCACGGAGAAGTTGGAATACAATAGATATTACACAAACATAAATAAAGAATGTGTCCACAATAGTACCTAAAGTGGTAATTTAATTTCTTATACTAATGGATCTCGCGAGTTTTGTGTTGAGTTTTTGTTGTGAAGTTTTCAAGTTTTGGATAAAGGTTTGATGGACTATGGAATAAGGAGTGGCAAGATCCCAAGCTTGGGGATGCCCAAGGCACCGCAAGGAATCAAGGATGCCAAAATCCTAAGCTTGGGGATGCCTCGGAAGGCATCCCCTCTTTCGTCTTCAACCCATCAGTAAATTTACTTGAGGCTATATTTTTATTCACCACATCATATGTGTTTTGCTTGGAGCATCTTGTATCATATGAGCCTTTGCTTTTTAGTTTGCCACCATCATCCTTGCTGACCACATCTTTTGAGAGAGACACGCATGAATCATGAATTTATTAGAATACTATATGTGCTTCACTTATATCTTTCGAGCTAGGCAATTTTGCTCTACACTAGTAGAAAACAGACCTTTTGTCCATAGCATTAGTCCCGGTCAGGTTTTGAACCGGCACTAATGAGACCATAAGTCTCGGTTCGGGACAGGCATCGTTAGTCATAGTTTGTTCCGGACCTTTAGTCCCGGTTCATGCCACGAACCGGACTAAAGGGGTTGAGGCTTTAGTCCCGGTTGGTGTATCCAACCGGGACTAAAGGTTAGACCTTTAGTACCGGTTGGAGACACCAACCAACCTTTAGTACCGGTTGGAGACACCAACCCGGACTAAAGGGGTTCTGAAAGTTCCTATTTTAAATTGCTTATATCTTTTAGGATATTTGATGGTTTTGAGTGATTCTTTTTGCATTAGATTCAAAAAAATCTAGTTTATGTTTGTGCCATTAGTTTTAAAATTGAATGGTTTAAATATGAATTTGTTCAAATTTTCTTCAAACCCTAGATTGTGAATAACTTGAGTTTAGAAATAGTTCGTCTAGTTTGAAGGAGGTGATCCAGTTTTTACACGAAGTGCATCCAGTTTTTGTCATAACCATCTCATCTTTTTAGCACAAGCTATGTGGGTGAAATGATGATACCATGTCAAGTTTCAACTTTTTCAGAGTTCATTTGTAGTGCTTTCAATTTCAGGGTCATTTAGCTCAAAAACATCATTGAATGCATGAAAATTAGCAAATGAAGTTAGAAAGGGTTGAACTTTGAGGATGTGGCTTTGAATGGTGCATATTGAATGCATAAAAAGTTTGGAGTTGAAATATGTTAAAAAAATGAAATGCCTTTGTAACAGATGGGTTTTCGTCCAAAACCTTGATACTTCGAAGGAGATGGTCCAGTTTGTACACGAAGTGCATCCAGTTGTTGCTATAACCCTCTCAACTTTTTAGCACAAGCTACGTGGGTGAAGTGATGATACCATGCCAAGTTTCAACCTTTTCAGGGTTCATTTGTAAGGCTTTTCAATTTTAGGGTCATTTAGCTAAAATAAATCATTAAATGCATGAAAAATAGCAAATGAAGTTAGAAAGGGTTAACTCTGGCTTTTTTTTGAAAACCCAAAAACTTTATTCCTTAAAGATAATTAGTACATCGGTTTTGAGGGTCATTACAATTTCATTTAAAGGTTCCTCAAACCAATCAGAAGTCAAAGAAAATCTAGCTAATCTCGCAAGCTCATGAGCTACTTTATTTGGATCTCTATTACAATGTTCAAATCTAGTTGTAACAAAGTCACATGCATAATGAAAACAATCGTCGAAGATTGCTGATGCCGCGCCTACCGACTGTCCTCCATCCTGCATAGTATCAATCACGTCTAGATTATCCAAGTTAATAATAAGGCGATTACATCCTGCCCTTTGTGCCAGTGTTAGACCAAATTTCAGAGATAAAGCTTCCGCCATCAAAACATCTGCACAATAGTCAATCTTCCCATTCCCTCTAGCAATTAACCTGTCTTTATTGTCTCTCAGGACCGCACCCATTGTACCCCTAAGTAGGTCGTGGTCAAAAGAAGCATCAACGTTAAGTTTCAAAAAACCTTTAGGGGGACAAGACCAACCCCCCTTTTTCATAGAAGCCTTGGGGGATAATGCATTTACAAAGTTTGTGGTAAGGGCTAGAACCCCCATTGAAATCTGAAGTGCATTTTGAGTTTTCTCCTTATGCACCAACTTCCATCTTTCCCACCATAGATACCATGTCGTGACAGCAATCCTCTCACGCACATTGTGATAACCCATTATCCACAAATCTTGGTCTAGGAGAAGTAGTAAGTACTCAGACACCGCCTCTCCAGCACGGTCAACCTCGCAAGCTTTATCAATAATGTCCTCCATCCCCAGCCTTTTCCAGACCTCCTTTGCTTTATTATAACGGAAAAGCATATGCTTTTTATCTTCTAAACTCTCCGAGCAAGTGGGGCAAACGGGTGAGACCTTCATATGTCTATTAGCGAGTGTAACCTGACATGGGAGTGTTTCATGCAGCGTACGCCATATAAAATTTTTCACTTTTGCCGGACAAGATAACTTCCATATCTTACTCCAGATAGGATTAACTGTGGTTCGCCCCATCCCGTTAGAGTGTTTTAATTTGCTGCCATACTGGTGGTCCCACTCCACAGAATAAGCTGACCGGACCGAGAATAAACCATTTTTCGTATAGCTCCAAGCTATGAAATTAGGCATATCATGTTGTGGGAGTGGAATTGAAAGAATTCGTTGTACATCGATTGGCCACATAGTTTGTCTAATCAAGTCTTCATCCCAAATATTCGAAGCAGGATGAATGAGATCACATACCTTAGTTAAAAGATGCCCCCTCTTAGGCGCTAAAATTTTCCCAGTGGCACAGCTTGGGATCCAGGCATCTTCCCAAATATATTTTGTCCATTCCCCACTCGCCAGATATAACCACGTTTCAGGGTATTTGTTCCCGCCATAATACTTTGCCATGTAAAAGAGGATCCTTTCCTTAGCTTAGCGTTCAACCAAGCACCATCGGGGTAATACTTTTCCCTTAGGATAGAGGCACACAAGGAGTCAGGATTATCCAGAAGATGCCATGCCTGTTTGGCGAGCAATGCCAAGTTGATACAGTGAATATCATGGAATCCCATTCCTCCTTGATTTTTTGGTACGCACATTTTCCAATAGGACATCCAGTGCATCCTCTTCTGATTCTGCTCGTCACCCCACCAGAAGTGCGCTATCGCGTCAATGATTCCTTTACAAATTTCTTTAGGAATTTTAAATACCAACATTGCATAGGTGGGTATGGCTTGGATCACAGCCTTGAGCAAGATCTCCTTTCCCCCGGTAGACAGTAATTTTTCCTTCAAGCCACTAATTTTCTTAACAGTTCGCTCAATCAGAAATTGGAAACAGTCTGTTTTATCCATTCCCACATTTGCTGGCAAGCCCGAATATTTATCACTGAGGGCCTCGGTCATTATATTCAGTGTTGTACACAACTGTTCTCTAATCTCCACCTTCGTGTTAGGGATAAAGAAAAATGCTGGATTTTTCAACACTTACCAATTGTCCCGATGCCTCACAGTATAGATCCAGCACTGCTTTCAGAGCTTCCACACTTTGTTGGTTAGCTTTCATAAGGATCAATGAATCGACCGCAAAGAGAAGATTTGTGATAGGTGTGGCGTCCTTACATACTCTTACACTTGAGATCTTTCCATTTGCCTCTGCATGTGTAAGTAGAGCATTCAAACCCTCAATACACAACAAGAAAAGGTATGGTGACAACGGGTCTCCCTGTCTCAAACCCCTTGTAGGCTTGAAACTCTCTCTTTCCTCTACATTGATCCTTACTCTATACTCGACTGTTGAAATGCATTGCATAATAAAATTAACCCAATCTTGACGAAAACCCAGTCTCAACATAATCTCCTTCAAAAAAAGGCCACTCAACTCTGTCATAGGCTTTGTGTGTATCAAGTTTTATAGCACACAAGCCTTCTCTGCCTTCTCTTTTATTCTTGATTGTGTGAAAACATTCATAAGCTACTAAAATATTATCCGTTATGAGTCTGCCAGGCACAAAGGCACTTTGAGTTGGGCTAATAATATCTGGAAAAACCTTCAAACGAGAAGCCACCATTTTTGCAATTATCTCATATACCACAGTGCATAAGCTAATCAGCCTAAACGGGTTACCTTTTCCGGTGAATTAACCTTCGGAATCGTCACAATCGCAGTGTCGTTCCAACCGACTGGGATAGTGCATGTATTGATGGCTTGCAGAGCCTCCTCAATTAGGTCGTCCCCTAACATGGGCCAAAATCTTTTATAGAAGATAGCATGGAGTCCATCTGGTCCGGGAACTTTTAGGTCCCCGATGTTGAACAACGACTTATGAACATCTTCAGTGGTATAAGGGGCAAGAAGATCATTGTTCATTTCAATAGAAACTATCCTATGAACAAGGGACAAAACCTCTTCATTTGGGTGTTGAACTTATGAAGTGAAGAGTTTTGAAAAATAACCGGTGATGTGGTTCTTCAGGTCCTTGTCTTCTCTCCAGATCCCCGAATCATCTAGTAGTTTCTTTGTATTATTTCTCTTTTTTCTGGCCGTGGCTGCATTATGGAAGAACGACATATTAAGATCCCCATGCATTAACCAATTTGCACGGCCTCTTTGGAGCCAGAATATTTCCTCTTGGTCCAAAAGGTTCTCAATCACCACAATTATCTCCTTTTGTCGGCAACGGGACTTTGTGTTCATTGGACCGCGCCTCAGCCTCTCTAATTCTTTTTTTAATTTATTAATTCTTCGTTGTTGGGGAACGTCGCATGGGAAACAAAAAAATTCCTACGTTCACGCAAGACCTATCCATGGTGATGAGCATCTACGAGAGGGAGAGTGGATCTACATACCCTTGTAGATCGCGAAGTGGGAAGCGTTAAGAAACACGGTTGGTGTAGTCGAACGTCTTCACGATCCAAATCGCCGAGCGTCCCGCGATCTCATCACGATCTGTCCCGCGATACAATCACGATCCATACCGCGAACTCATCATGATTCGTCCCGCGATCTCGTCACGAACTGTCTCGCGATCTTGATCATGGTCCTTCCGATCTAGCGTCGAACGGACGGCACCTCCGCGTTCAGCACACGTACAGCTCGATGACGATCTCCGCCTTCTTGATCCAGCAAGAGGGAGCAGAGAGGTAGACGAGTTCTCCGGCAGCGTGACTGCACTACGGCGATGGTGGTGGAGCGATTCCGGCAGGGCTTCGCCAAGCAGTGCAAAAACCGATCTAGAGGAGAAACTATGCACTAGAGGAACGGGTAGTATGTGGCTGAAAAACTAGTGCCAAATAGCCTAAAACCTCTAGTATATATAGGAGGAAGAGAGGAGGAGGCTTGGCTCCCAAGGATCCAGCCCTTGGGTCGGCCGAACCAAGGAGGATTGGAGGATTCCTCCTCCAATCCTAGTAGGAATAGGACTCCTCCTTATTTTTGCCTTTTTGCCTTTTTCCACCTTTTTCTCTTTGGGCTTTTCTTCCCAGCCGCATGGACCTTGTGTGGGACTTCCACCAGCCCACTAAGGCCTGGTATATTCACTCTCCCACAGACCATATAGCCTTTTGGGTCGAAATACCCCTCCCGATGGTCTCCCGGTACACTACCGGCACTCCCGGTACATTACCAATGAGCCCGAAACTTTTCTAGCGACTAAAATAGGACTTACTATATATCAATCTTTACCTCCGGAACATTCCAGAGCTCCTCGTGATGTCCGGGATCTCATCCGGGACTCCGAACAACCTTCGGGCACCACCATACATAACTCTATACTACCAAAACGTCACTGAAACTTAAGTGTGTAGACCCTCCGAGTTCGAGAACTATGTAGACATGACCGAGACACCTCTACGGTCAATAACCAATAGCGGGACCTATATGCCCATATTGGTTCCTACATATTCTACGAAGATCTTTATCGGTCGAACCTCTATGTCAAGGTTTCAGTTAATCCCATATGATGTTCCCTTTGTTCTTCGGTGTGTTACTTGTTGGGAGACGTAGTAGTAAATCAAAAAAATTCCTACGATCACCAAGATCTATCCATGGAGAAACCAGCAACGAGTGGGGAGATATTGCATCTTCATACCTTTGAAGATCACTAAGCGGAAGCGTTACAAGAACGCGGTTGGTGGAGTCGTACTCGTAGCGATTCAGATCGCGGTGGACTCCGATCCTAGTGCCGAACAACGGCGCCTCTGCGTTCAACACACGTATAGCCCGACGACGTCTCCTACGCCTTGATCCAGCAAGGAGTAAGGAGAGGTTGGTGAAGGGCTCCAACAGCAGCACGACGGCATGGTGGTGGTGGAGTAGCAAGGTATTCCGGCAGGGCTTCGCCGAAGCGCTGCGGAGGAGGAAGAAGAGAGGTAGGGCAGCGCCGTGGGAGAGAGATCAAGTCTTGTTCCCAAAAGGACAAAACCTCAAGTATATATAGGAGGAGGGAGAGGGAGAGCTGCCTTGGCCCCTCCTCCAAGGAGGAGAGGTTCGGCCGAAGGTGGGGAGGAGTCCACCTCCCACAAGGGAGGTGGATCTCCTCTTTTAAACTCCTTTTGCCCTTATCTCTTGATCCCTATGCGCATGGGACTTTAGCAAAAGTCTTTACCAACCCAATAAGGGATGGAACACTTTATCTAACAGCCCATGAGGTCCTATGGTCGTCACACCCCTCCCGGGGGTCCTCCGGCACCCTCTCGGCACTCCTGGTACACTACCGATGAGCCCGAAAACTTTCCGGTGACCAAAACTGGACATCCTATATATCAATCTTTACCTACGGACCATTCCGGAGCTCCTCGTGACGTCCGGGATCTCATCCAGGGCTCCGAACAACCTTCAGTAATCACATATACCATTTCCCTATAACCCTAGCGTCATCGAACCTTAAGTGTGTAGACCCTACGGGTTCGGGAAACACGTAGACATGACCGAGACACCTCTCTGGTCAATAACCAACAGCGGGATCTGGATACCCATGTTGGCTCCCACATGCTCCACGATGATCTTATCGGATGAACCATGATGTCAGGGATTCAATCAATCCCGTATACAATTCCCTTTGTCTATCGGTATGATACTTGCCCGAGATTCGATCGTTGGTATCTCTATACCTTGTTCAATCTCGTTACTGGCAAGTCTATTTACCCGTTCCGTAATACATCATCCCGTGACTAACTCCTTAGTCGCATTGATATCATTATGATGATGTCTTACCGAGTGGGCCCAGAGATACCTCTCCGTCACACGGAGTGACAAATCCCAGTCTCGATTCGTGCCAACCCAACAGACACCTTCGGAGATACCCGTAGTGCACCTTTATAGCCACCCAGTTACGTTGTGACGTTTGGCACACCCAAAGCATTCCTACGGTATCCGGGAGTTGCACAATCTCATGGTCTAAGGAAACGATACTTGACATTGAAAAGCTTTAGCAGACGAACTACACGATCTTGTGTTATGCTTAGGATTGGGTCTTATCCATTACATCATTCTCCTAATGATGTGATCCCGTTATCAATGGCATCCAATGTCCATGGCCATGAAACCGTGACCATCTATTGATCAACGAGCTAGCCAACTAGAGGCTTACTAGGGACATGTTGTGGTCTATGTATTCACACATGTATTACGGTTTCCGGTTAACACAATTATAGCATGAACAATAGACAATTATCATGAACTAGGAAATACAATAATAACCATTTTATTATTGCCTCTAGGGAATATTTCCAACAGTCTCCCACTTGCACTAGAGTCAATAATCTAGTTACATTGTGATGAATCGAACACCCATAGCATTCTGGTGTTGATCATGTTTTGCTCGTGAGAGAGGTTTAGTCAACGGATCTACGACATTCAGATCCGTATGCACTTTACAAATATATACATCTCCCTCCTGAATGTAATCACGGATGGAGTTGAAGCGGCGCTTGATGTGTCTTGTCTTCTTGTGAAACCTGGGCTCCTTCGCAAGGGCAATAGCTCCAGTGTAGTCACAGAATAAAGTCATCGGGCCCGATGCACTTGGAATTACTCCTAGGTCGGTGATGAACTCCTTCATCCAGACTCCTTCCTTTGCTGCTTCCGAAGCAGCTATGTACTCCGCTTCACATGTAGATGCTGCCACGACGCTTTGCTTGCTGTTGCACCAGCTGACTGCCCCTCCGTTCAAAATATACACGTATCCGGTTTGCGACTTGGAGTCGTCCGGATCTGTGTCGAAGCTAGCATCGACGTAACCCTTTACGACGAGCTCTTCGTCATCTCCATATACGAGAAACATGTCCTTTGTCCTTTTCAGGTACTTCAGGATATTCTTGACCGATGTCCAGTGTTCCACTCCGGGATCACTTTGGTACCTCCCTACCAAACTTATGGCAAGGTTCACATCAGGTCTGGTACACAGCATGGCATATATAATAGAGCCTATGGCTGAAGCATAGGGAATGACACTCATCACTTCTGTATCTTTCGCCGTGGTCGGGCATTGAGTCATACTCAATCTCACACCCTATAACACAGGAAAGAACCCCTTCTTGGACTGATCCATATTAAACTTCTTCAATATCTTTTCAAGGTATGTGCTTTGTGAAAGACCTATGAGGCGTCTTGATCTATCTCTATAGATCTTGATGCCTAATATGTAAGCAGCTTATCCAAGGTCCTTCATTGAAAAACACTTATTCAAGTAGGCCTTTACACTTTCCAAGTGTTATATATCATTTCCCATTATCAGTATGTCATCCACATATAATAGGAGAAATGCTACAGAGCTCCCGCTCACTTTCTTGTAAATACAAGGTTCTCCATAAACCTATACAAACCCAAATGCTTTAATCCCCTCATTAAAGCGAATGTTCCAACTCCGAGATGCTTGCACCAGCCCATAGATGGAGCGCTGGAGCTTGCATACTTTGTTAGCATCTTTAGGATCGACAAAACCTTCTGGCTGCATCATATACAGTTGTTCCTTAAGGAAGCCATTAAGGAATGCCGTTTTGATGTCCATTTGCCAGATCTCATAATCATAAAATGCGGCAATTGCTAACATGATTCGGACAAACTTCAGCATCGCTATGGGTGAGAAAGTCTCATCGTAGTCAACTCCTTGAACTTGTCGATAACCCTTAGCGACAAGCCGAGCCTTATAGACGGTCACATTACCATCTGCGTCAGTATTCTTCTTAAAGATCCATTTATTTTCAATGGCTCGCTTATCATCAAGAAAGTCCACCAAAATCCACACTTTGTTCTCATACATGGATCCTATCTCGGATTTCATGGCTTCAAGCCATTTGTTGGAATCTGGGCCCGCCATCGCTTCTTCATAGTTCGAAGGTTCACCGTTGTCTAACAACATGTTCTCCAAGACAGGGTTGCCATACCACTCTGGTGCAGAACGTGTCCTAGTGGACCTTCGACGTTTGATAGTAACTTGATCTGAAGTTTCATGATCATCATCATTAACTTCCTCTCCAGCCGGTGCAGGCTCCACAAAAACAACTTCCTGTGCTGTGCTACTCTCCAGTTTGAGTGGAGGTACAGTTACCTCATCAAGCTCTATTTTCCTCCCACTTACTTCTTTCGAGAGAAACTCTTTCTCGAGTAAGGATCCATACTTGGCAACAAACACTTTGCCTTCGGATCTAAGGTAGAAGGAATACCCAATAGTCTCTTTGGGATATCCTATGAAGACGCACTTTTTCGCTTTGGGTTCGAGCTTCTCAGGTTGAAGTTTCTTCACATAAGCATCGCATCCCCAAACTTTTAGAAATGACAGCTTAGGTTTCTTTCCAAACCATAATTCAAACGGTGTCGTCTCAATGGATTTTGATGGTGCCCTATTTAAAGTGAATGCGGCAGTCTCTAATGCATATCCCCAAAATGATAGCGGTAAATCAGTAAGAGACATCATAGATCGTACCATATCTAATAGAGTGCGATTACGACGTTCGGACACACCATTTCGCTGAGGTGTGCCAGGCGACATGAGTTGTGAAACAATTCCACATTTCCTTAGGTGCGTGCCAAACTCGTGACTTAAATATTCTCCGCCTCGATCAGATCGTAGGCACTTTATTTTCCTATCACGTTGATTCTCTACCTCACTCTGCAATTCCTTGAACCTTTCAAAAGTTTCAGACTTATGTTTCATTAAGTAGACATACCCATATCTACTCAAGTCATCAGTGAGGGTGAGAACATAACGGTAGCCACCACGAGCCTCGACACTCATTGGACCGCATACATCGGTATGTATTATTTCCAACAAGTCAGTTGCTCGCTCCATTGTTCCGGAGAACGGAGACTTGGTCATCGCCCATGAGGCATGGTTCGCACGTGTCAAATGATTCGAAATCAAGAGACTCCAAAAGTCCATCAGTATGGAGCTTCTTCATGCGTTTGACACCAATATGACCAAGGCGGCAGTGCCACATGTAAGTGGGACTATCTTTATCAACCTTACACTTCTTGGTTCTCACACTATGGACATGTGTAACATCACGTTCGAGATTCATCAAAAATAAACCATTGACCAGCGGGGCATGACCATAAAACATTTCTCTCATATAAATAGAACAACCATTATTCTCAGATTTAAATGAGTAGCCATCTCGCATCAAGCGAGATCCAGACACAATGTTCATGCTCAAAGCTGGTACTAAATAACAATTATTAAGGTTTAACACTAATCCCGAAGGTAGATGTAGAGGTGGTGTGCCGACGGCGATCACATCTACCTTGGAACCATTCTCGACGCGCATCGTCACCTCGTCCTTTGCCAGCCTCCGCTTATTCCGTAGCTCCTGCTTGGAGTTCCAAATGTGAGCAACTGCACCGGTATCAAATACCCAGGAGCTACTATGAGCGTTGGTTAGGTACACATCAATAACAAGTATATCACATATACCGTTAATGTTGTCGTCCTTCTTATCCGCTAAGTACTTGGCGCAGTTCCGCTTCCAATGACCGGTATCCTTGCAATAAAAGCACTCAGTCTCAGGCTTGGGTCCATGCTTGTTCTTCTTCTTCCCGGCAACTTGCTTACCAGGCACGGCAACAGCTTTGCCGTCCTTCTTGAAGTTCTTCTTACCCTTGCCTTTCTTGAAACTAGTGGTCTTATTCACCATCAACACTTGATGCTCCTTTTTGATCTCGACCTCTGCTGATTTCAGCATTGAGTACAACTCAGGAATGGACTTCTCCATCCCTTGCATGTTGTAGTTCATCACAAAGCTCTTGTAGTTAGGTGGAAGCGACTGGAGGATTCTGTCAATGACCGAGTCATCCGGGAGATTAACTCCCAGCTGAGTCAAGCGGTTGTGTAGCCCAGACATCTTGAGGATGTGCTCACTGACAGAACTATTCTCCTCCATCTTACAGCTGAAGAACTTGTCGGAGACGTCATATCTCTCGACCCGGGCATGAGCTTGGAAAACCAGTTTCAGCTCTTGGAACATCTCATATGCTCCGTGTTGCTCAAAACACTTTTGGAGCCCCGGTTCTAAACTGTAAAGCATGCCGCACTGAACAAGGGAGTAATCATCGCAGCGAGAATGCCAAGCGTTCGCAACGTCTTGCTCTGCTGGGAGAAGGGGTGGGTCACCTAGTGGTACATCAAGGACATACAGTTTCTTGGAAGCTATGAGGATGATCCTCAAGCCACGGACCTAGTCTGCATAGTTGCTTCCATCATCTTTCAGCTTGGTTTTCTCTAGGAACGCGTTGAAATTGAGGGTGACATTCGCGTTGGCCATTGGATCTACAATATAGATTGTAAAGATAATTTTAGACTAAATTCATGATAATTAAGTGCTAATCAAATTATTTAATGAACTCCCACTTAGATAGACATCTCTCTAGTCATCCAAGTGACACATGATCCATGTCAACTAGCCTGTGTCCGATCATCACGTGAGACGGACTAGTCATCCATGGTGAACATCTCCATGTTAATCGTATCTTCTATACGACTCATGTTCGACCTTTCGGTCTTCCGTGTTCCGAGGCCATGTCTCTACATGCTAGGCTCGTCAAGTCAACCTAAGTGTTCCGCGTGTGTAAATCTGGCTTACACCCGTTGTATGCGAATGTTAGAACCTATCACACCCGATCATCATGTGGTGCTTCGGAACGACGATCCTTAGCAATGATGCACAGTTAGGGTGAACACTTCTCTTGAAATTTTATTGAGAGATCATCTTATTTACTACCGTCGTTCTAAGCAAATAAGATGTAAACATGATAAACATCACATGCAATCAATATAGTGACATGATATGGCCAATATCATGTTGCTCCTTTGATCTCCATCTTCGGGGCACCATGATCATCACTGTCACCGGCACGACACCATGATCTCCATCATCATGATCTCCATCATTGTGTATTCATGAAGTTGTCTCGCCAACTATTACTTCTACTACTATGTCTAACATTTAGCAATAAAGTAAAGTAATTACATGGCGTTTATGATTGACACCCAGGCCATACAATAAAATAAGACAACTCCTATGGCTCCTGCTAGTTGTCATACTCATCGACATGCAAGTCGTGAATCCTATTACAAGAACATGATCAATCTCATACATCACAATGCATCACATCACATTCTTTGGCCATATCACATCACAAGGCATATGCTGCAAAAACAAGTTAGACGTCCTCTAATTTGTAGTTGCAAGTTTTTACGTGGCTGCTATAGGTTTCTAGCAAGAACGTTTCTTACCTATGCCAAAACCACAACGTGATATGCCAATTGCTATTTACCCTTCATAAGGACCCTTTTGATCGAATCCAATCGGACTAAGGTGGGAGAGACAGACACCCGCTAGCCACCTTATGCAACAAGTGCATGTCAGGCGGTGGAACCAGCCTCACGTAAGCGTACGTGTAAAGTCGGTCCGGGCTGCTTCATCCCACAATACCGCCGAATCAAGATAAGAGTAGTAGTGGTAAGCAGATTAACAAGATCGACGCCCATAACTGTTTTGTGTTCTACTCGTGCATAGATTCTACGCATAGACCTAGCTCATGATGCCACTGTTGGGAGACGTAGTAGTAAGTAAAAAAAATTCCTATGATCACCAAGATCTATCCATGGAGAAACCAGCAACGAGTGGGGAGAGATTGCATCTTCATACCTTTGAAGATCGCTAAGCGGAAGCGTTACAAGAACGCGGTTGGTGGATCATACTCGTAGCGATTCAGATCGTGGTGGACTCCGATCTTAGTGCCGAACAACGGTGCCTCCGCGTTCAACACACGTACAGCCCGGTGACGTCTCCTATGGCTTGATCTAGCAAGGAGGAAGGAGAGGTTGGGGAAGGGCTCCAACAATAGCACGACGGCGTGGTGGTGGTGGAGTAGCAAGGTATTCCGGCAGGGCTTCGCCTAAGCGCTGCGGAGGAGGAAGAAGAGAGGTAGGGCTGCGCCGTGGGAGAGATATCAACTCTTGTTCCCAAAAGGCCAAAACCTCAAGTATATATAGGAGGAGGGAGAGGGAGGGCTGCCTTGGCCCCTCCTCCAAGGAGGAGAGGTTCGGCCGAAGGTGGGGAGGAGTCCACCTCCCACAAGGGAGGTGGATCTCCTCTTTTAAACTCCTTTTGCCCTTATCTCTTGATCCCTATGCGCATGGGCCTTTAGAAAAAGTCTTTCCCAGCCCAATAAGGGCTGGCACACTTTATCTAACAGCCCATGAGGTCCTCTGGTCGTCACACCCCTCCCAGGGGTCCTCCGGCACCCACCCGGCACTCCCGGTATACTACCGATGAGCCCGAAAACTTTCCGGTGACCAAAACTGGACTTCCTATATATCAATCTTTACCTCCGGACCATTCCGGAGCTCTCCTAACGTCCGGGATCTCATCCGGGACTCCGAACAACCTTCGGTAATCATGTATACCATTTCCCTATAGCCCTAGCGTCATCGAACCTTAAGTGTGTAGACCCTACGGGTTCAGGACACACGTAGACATGACCGAGACACCTCTCCGGTTAATAACCAACAGCGGGATCTGGATACCCATGTTGGCTCCCACATGATCCACGATGATCTTATCGGATGAACCACGATGTCAGGGATTCAATCAATCCCGTATACAATTCCCTTTGTCTATCGGTATGATACTTGCCCGAGATTCGATCGTCGGTATCTCTATACCTTGTTCAATCTCGTTACCGGAAAGTCTCTTTACTCGTTCCATAATACATCATCCCGTGACTAACTCCTTAGTTAGATTGAGCTCATTATGATAATGTCTTACCGAGTGGGCCCAGAGATACCTCTCCGTCACACGGAGTGACAAATCCGAGTCTCGATTCGTGCCAACCCAACAAACACCTTCGAAGATACCCATAGTGCACCTTTATAGCCACCCAGTTACGTTGTGACGTTTGGCACACCCAAAGCATTCCTACGGTATCTGGGAGTTGCACAATCTCATGGTCTAAGGAAACGATACTTGACATTGAAAAGCTTTAGCAGATGAACTACACGATCTTGTGCTATGCTTAGGATTGGGTCTTGTCCATTACATCATTCTCCTAATGATGTGATCCCGTTATCAATGACATCCAATGTCCATGGCCATGAAACCGTGACCATCTATTGATCAACGAGCTAAGCAACTAGAGGCTTACTAGGGACATGTTGTGGTCTATGTATTCACACATGTATTACGGTTTCCGGTTAACACAATTATAGCATGAACAATAGACAATTATCATGAACTAGGAAATACAATAATAACCATTTTATTATTGCCTCTAGGGCATATTTCCAACATTACTTGCCCGAGATTCGATCGTCGGTATCTCCATACCTAGTTCAACCTCGTTACCGGCAAGTCTCTTTACTCATTCCGTCATACAAGATCCCGTGACTAACACTTAGTCACTTTTCTTGCAAGGCTTATTGTGATGTTGTATTACCGAGTGGGCCCTGAGATACCTCTCCATCACACGAAGTAACAAATCCCAGTCTTGATCCATGCCAACCCAACAGACACCCTCGGAGATACCTGTAGAGCACCTTTATAGTCACCCAGTTACGTTGCGACATTTGATACACACAAGGTACTCCTCCGGTGTCAGCGAGTTGCATGATCTCATGGTCATAGGAACATATACTTGACATGCAGAAAACAGTAGCAATAAACTGACACGATCATATGCTACATTTGTAGTTTGGGTCTTGTCCATCGCATCATTCTCCTAATGATGTGATCCTGTTACCAAATGACATATCATGTCCATGACTAGGAAACCACAGCCATCTTTGATCAACGAGCTAGTCTATTAGAGGCATACTAGGGACATGGTTTTGTCTATGTATCCACACATGCATCTAAGTCTCCGATCAATACAATTATAGCATGGATAATAAACGATTATCATGAATAAGGAAATATGATAATAACTAATTTATTATTGGCTCTAGGGCATATTTCCAACATTCGCTTCAGACTCTTTAGAATTTCCCTATCCCAATTGTGCAAGTCGGCATGCACGGCTCTCGTTCAGTCGGCAAGAGAAGGGCCAATGCCTACTAACTTAGCTTTCTCCCAAGATGCCTTGACAATTTCATTTATGGTCTCTTCCTTTATCCACCTAGCTTCAAATTGTTTTACACATTCCGTTGGTTGCCTGAAAATATTATCAGCCAGGTATTGCATGTCCAGGACCAGCGAACTATGGTCAGAATGAACATGTTCTTCGTTAATCACAGTCGCACGAGGGAATTTGTGAGCCCATGCTACATTGCACACGGCACGGTCAAGACGCTCTCGAATATCACCTCTTCTCCAAGTAAAAGGGTCGTCGATGTAACCTAAATCCTCCAGCCCACAGTCCATAAGACATTCACGAAACTCCCTCATCATACTATTTGGTCTCGCATTGCCGCCCTCTTTTTCTAAAGAATATAATATTTCATTAAAATCTCCCAAAATTACCCAAGGATGGTCGCCCTTGCTATGCAAATTGCGAATATCATTCCAAGATAAGCTAGGATCGTTCTAGTTCGGATGACCATAAAAGGCCGTAAACCACCATTGTACAACATCTTTATTCATAAACAACACATCAATAAAGTAAGGCGATACATAGTTCAACTCGATTTTATTCGATTTATGATAAAACATAAAAAGGCCACCGGCCCGACCATGACTCTCCACTACAAACATAGAATCAAAATTTAAAACACGACATAGCCCATCGGCTTTACATTTACTCAAATGGGACTCTGGAAGAAAAACTAGATCTGCCCTTATTCGCCCCTGTAGGTCTAGGAGCTCGCGAACTGCCGTGTGGGAGTGCATGCCACGGCAGTTCCATCCTAAGATTTTCACTCGGAGGCCGCTGATGCGCCATTTTCGTCCTTCTCTTCTCCAACAGATTCCACCCCTTGCTGACCATACTCTTCTTCTTTCTCCTATATCTCCGTTGCAACATGTGTGACCACACCCTTCACATCATGCATAGCTTCAACTCTATCCGTACACACCCGCTTGGAGGACATATCACCATATAACATGCGCTCGTAGCAATCCATGGTTTTCTCGAAGGAAAATTCTATGTCACTACCCGTCGGACGAACAACAGAAGTGTGTGTCCTTTTTTACCTAGGACTTGCTTGCGTGCCTCCTCATACTTCTCTGTATCCCCTTTCTTTTTCTCTTTCTTTCCCTTCCTACGTGGGTGAACCTGCACTGGATTCTTTACAGCGTTGAAATTAAAACATGCATTAGCATTCCCTGTGTCAACAGCAGTAATCCTGGCAGCAACAGCACTAGAGAGGGCCTCAAGGATCCCTGGTTGAAATAGGAGCTGGTTGACCATTTTTTACAAAAAAACGGAAAAATGTAAAACGGCCATAACTTGTGCATACGATGTTGAAAAAAAGTTTAATATATAAAAAATACTAGAAAAAAATTGGAACTCGATTTCACCCGGGCATACCCGGTGAAGTTTTCTCAGATTCTCAAAATTCCAAAAGTAAAAAAGTTATTGCAAAAACAAGATTTTTTCCAGAAAAAAATAAAATATATATATTTGAAAATAAATAAATAATGTCATATTTGGATTCCTCACATTTTTCTGATAATAACGGACATATTATTTGTCAAATTTTGATTTACAGATTTAAAGATATTAATTATGCAATATTAAATGAATAAATGGCAAAAAAATGAATAAAATCGTATTATTACTTGTTTTATTTTCATTGAAATTCAATATTATTATTACTTATTTTTTAATTTTAATAATTGTTTGGAATTCAAAAAATTAAATCATGTGACATCAAGACCTAAGGGTTAATAGGATTGATAGCTTACTATTGTTAGGAAAACAATAAGTGCAGACTTGCAAACTAGGGGCGATAGAACCTAAAAGTTAAGCGTGCTGGGGCTGGAGCAGTGAGAAGATGGGTGACCGATCGGGAAGTTAGATGATTTGGAATGAGTGTTCCACGTTGGAGAAGTGAGGAAGGATGATTAGAGATTAAATTGTCAAATAATTCAAAGATTTAAAAATAAAAAAATAAAAAATCAAAAAATTTCCTTTAGCACGCCACGTGGAGGGCCTTTAGTCCCAGTCCGTGTTGAACCGGGACTAAAGGGGGGGGCTTTAGTCCCCACCCTTTAGTGCCGGTTGCAAAACTGAGACTAAAAGTCCTTACGAACCGGGACTAAAGGCCCATTTTCTACTAGTGCTAGTGCTTGACTTATATCTCTTTAGAGCACGATGATGTTTTGTTTTATAGAAATAATTGAACACGCATACCTTACTTATATTATTTTGAGAGTCTTTAAACAGCATGGTAATTGGTTTAGGTTATGAATTTATTCCTATTATAATAGGCATCCAATAGAGGATATAATAAAAACTTTCATATAAAGTGCATTGAATATTATGAGAAGTTTGATTCCTTGCATAAAGTTTTGAGATATAAAGATGGTAATATAAGAGTCATGTTAGGAAGTAATTGTAAATTGGTAAAAATACTTGTGTAAAGGTTTGTGATTCCTGTAGCATGCACGTATGGTGAACCATTATGTAAGGAAGTCAGAGCATGATTTGTTTATTGATTGTCAACCTATGTGTGAGGGTCAGGAGCACGCGATAGTTTACTCCTACCAACCTCTCCCATAGGAGCATGCGTCTAATACTTTGCTTTGATGACTAATAGACTTTTGCAATAAGTATGTGAGTTCTTTATGACTAATGTGTCCATGGATTATACGCACCCTCACTCTTCCATTTTTGCTAGCCTCTCTAGTACCGCGCAACTTTCGCCGGTGCATTAAACCCATCATATATCCTTCCTCAAAACAGCCACCATACCTACCTACTATGGCATTTCCATAGCCATTCCGAGATATATTGACATGAAACTTCCACCGTTCCATTTATTATGACACGCACCATCATTTTCATATTGCTTTGCATGATCGTAAGATTGCTAGCATGATGTTTTCTTTGTTTATCCGTTTTTTGATGTCATTTGCTATGCCAGATCATTGCACATCCGAGTACATCACCGGAGGCATTCATATAGAGTCATATTTTTTCCAGATATCGAGTTGTAATTCTTGAGTTGTAAGTAAATAAAAGTGTGATGACCATCATTATTACAGCATTGTCCCATGTGAGGAAAGGATGATGGAAGCTATGATTCCCTCACAAGTTGGGATGAGATTCCGGACTTTATGAAAAATAGAAGAGGTCAGCGAAGCACAAATAAAAAAAGAGGCCAAGGATGCCCACCAAAATAAAAAAAATGAGAGGAAAGAGAGAAGGAACAATGCTACTATCTTTTTTCCACACTTGTGCTTCAAAATAGCACCGTGATCTTCATGATAGAGAGTCTCCTATTTTGTCACTTTCATATACTAGTGGGAATTTTTCATTATATAACTTGGCTTGTATATTCCAATGATGGGCTTCCTCAAATTGCCCTAGGTCTTCATGGGCAAGCAAGTTGGATGCACACCCACTTAGCTTCTTTTTGAGCTTTCATACACTTATAGCTCTAGTCCATCTGTTGCATGACAATCCCTACTCAATCACATTGATATCTATTAATGGGAATCTCCATAGCCCGTTGATATGCCTAGTTGATGTGAGACTATTTTCTCCTTTTTTCTTCACAACCTCCACCATATTCTATTCCACCTATAATGTTATATCCATGGCTCACGCTCATGTATTGCGTGAGAGTTGAAAAAGTTTGAGAACATAAAAAGTGTGAAACAATTGCATGACTTGTCATCGGGATTGTGCATGATATAAATACTTTGTGTGGGGAAGATTGAGCATAGCGAGACTATATGATTTTGTAGGGATAACTTTCTTTTGCCATTATATTTTGAAGAGATACAATTGCTTTGTTAGTATGCTTGAAATATTATTGTTTTTATGTCAACATTAATCTTTTGTTTTGAGTCTTAAGGATCTGAACATTCATGCCAAAATAAAGGATATTACATGGATATATATGTTAGGTACCATTCCACATCAAAAATTATGTTTTTATCATTTACCTACTCGAGGATGAGCAGGAATTAAGCTTGGGGATGCTGATACGTCACCAACGTATCTATAATTTTTGATTGTTCCATGCTATTATATTATCTGTTTTGGATGTTTTATATGCATTAATATGATATTTTATATTACTTTTGGGACTAACCTATTAACCTAGAGCCTAGTGCCAGTTTCTGTTTTTCCTTGTTTTTGAGTATTGTAGATAAGGAATGTTAAACGGAGTCCAAACGAAATAAAATCTTTGCGATGATTTTTCTTAGACCAGAAGACATCTACCAGACTCGGAGAGTAAGGCAGGAGACCTGCCAAGAGGCCACAAGCCACCCTGGTGTGGCCAGGGGGGTGCCCCCTGGCTAGTGGCCCCCAGAAGGTCTTCCAACCCTAATCTTCGGCCTATAAATTCCCAAATATTCCGCCAATACCAAAACAAGCCACGAAAACACTTTTCCGCTGCCACAGGCCTCTATTCCCGAGAGATCCAATCTTGGAGCCTTTTCCCGTAACCTGCCAGAGGGGGATTCGATCACGGAGGATATCTACATCAACTCCATTGCCCCTGCGATGATGTTGAGTAGTCCACCACAGACCTACGGGTCCATAGCTAGTAGCTAGATGGCTTCTTCTCTCTCTTTGTGCTTCAATACCATGTTCTTCATGATCTTCATGGTGATCTATCCGATGTAATACTATTTTGCAGTGTGTTTGTCCAGATCCGATGAATTGTGGGTTTATGATCATCTTATCTATGAACATTATTTGGTTCTACTCTGAATTCTTATATGCATGATTTCATATCTTTGCAAGTCTCTTCGAGTTATTAGTTTGGTTTGGCCAACTAGATTGGTAATTCTTGCAATGGGAGAACTGCTTAGTTTTTGGTTCAATCTTGCGGTGTCCTCACCCAGTGACAAAGTAGGGGTAGAGAGGCACATATTGTATTGTTGCCATCAAGGGTAAAAAGATGGAGTTTTCATCATATTGCTTGAATTTATCCCTCTACATCATGTCATCTTACTTAATGTGTTACTCTGTTCTTCATGAACTTAATACCTAGATGCAGGCAGGAGTCGGTCAATGTGTGGAGTAATAGTACTAGTTGCAGAATCGTTTCGGTCTACTTGACACAGATGTGATGCCTATATGCATAATCATTGCCTTGGATATCGTCATAACTATGCGCTTTTCTACCAATTGCTCGACAATAATTTCTTCGCCCACCGTCTTATTTCCTTCAAGAAAGAAGCCTCTAGTGAAACCTATGGCTCCGGGTCTATTTTCCATATTATATTTATAGATCTATATACCAAAAATACCAAAAATACCTTGCTCCAATTTATTTTCTTTTTTACTTTCCGCAACCTTTTACATCTATCTCTATCAGATCTAATCCTTGCAATTAACCATGAAGGGATTGACAATCCCTTTATAGTGTTGGGTGCAAGAGTTTGATTGTTTGTGTATGTGCATCTATTGGTGACTTGTTTGTTCCTCCTACTGGATTGATACATTGGTTCTCAACAATGAGAGAAATACTTATCTACTTCGCTGCATCACCCTTTCATCTTCAAGGAAAACCAACGCAAGCTCAAGAGGTAGCACAAATCATACCTAAAGACGGAGAATACCATCGGAAATTGCAATGCGATTTTCGTAGATGATGTTAGGGATCATAAGAGATGTTATATTGCATATATGCATGATCGTGTATTATATGTAGTAGCGTCGAATGGATATACAAAAACTTGTTGTTAGACCAAGCACGGAGAAAGAGAGGTCACTTCTCTCTATATATGTTCATGACGATGTTGTGAAATTAATGGTCCCTTCATTGCTATATGTAATACCTAGCATCGAGTTGAATGGAAAACATAAAATAAAAATGAAACCCAAATGTAAAGAGTAAACACAAAAAGAAAGGGGGAAACACAATATGAAACCCCTATAAACCCTCCAAAACCCATAACCTCCCCTTCCAAAAAAACCAACGCCTGGCAGGTGCTCACGCGTGGTTGCCTTATTGTCCCGGTTCTTGTTAAGAACCGGGACTAAAGGTCCTCCTGCCTCGACGCCGCGCAGCGGCCACGTGAAGCACATTTAGTCCCGATTCGTAACACGGCCGGGCCTAAAAGTGGAAGGCATTAGTCCCGATCGTTTAGTCCCGATAGCAGAATCGGAATTAAAGGGCCTCTCGAAGTGAGAATATGACATGTTTTCTATCAATGACTGTAAAGAGTTGCTTTAGGTGAATCTGCGGTTCTTGCATTTGATCTCTCTCAAATCAACCGCATCTATGGCTCTTCTGAATTTTCCCATCATCCTCCGATTTAGGTTGGAGTTGTTCTTGTCTCTCACTTGGTAAATCATGTCAAAATCTCGGTTGATTAACCATGGATCTCCCACCAGTGGTGCTGCGTCAGCTAGCTAAGTGAGGAAAGTATCATTCTGGGCATTAAACGATTTCTGTGCTGGCTCGCTCACTGGTCTTCGTGTTTGCACGGCTTTTTTTCCTACCAAGGCTTACACGGGTGTCCATAGTTGACTGGGAAGTTGACCTGGCCGGTTGACCAGTTGACTTTCGGTACAAAAAATGCAAAAAACGCAAAAATAAAAATCATCAGATTTGATGAAAGTTGGTAAATTAAAAAAATCATTTTTAATGAAAAGTTCACGGATTAGAGAAAAAAATTCATTACTTTCAAAAAAAGTTCATCTAATTTTGAAAAAGAATACATTGAATTCGAAAAAAAAATCATCGGTTCTGAAAAAAAGGTTCATCGAATGTTAAAAAAGTTCATCAATTTTTTAAAAAATCACCGAATTTAAAAATATGTTCATCAATTTTCCAAAAAGTTAACCGAATTCGAAAAAATTTCGTGGATTTGTTAAAAAAATCACATATTTGAAAAAAAGTTCATCAAATTTTCGAAAAACCTCTATCCAAAATAAAATTTCATGTATTTCCAAAAACATTCAACGAACCAGGATGAAAAACAAAGGAAAAAAGAATAGCGAAAAAAGAAAAAGGCAAAATACAGAACAAAAGAAGTAGAAAGTTTATTTTTAACAGATCACTAGCGGAATTTTGTTTTTGCGGGATTAATCACAGAAAAGTACCCCTAGATGGGCTGGCCCATCGCAGGAGCGCTGGAGGCGCCCGTTTGCAAAATTGCGCCGTAACGGACGCCACAGGCGCCAAATAGGATTTGCCTCATATCGGGCCCTCTTTGACGCCAAAGCATCTCGGTTGGGGTGTTCTTTCACAGGTTGCTAGGCCGATATCTGTTAATCACTGTCGGTGTCCACTTTTGTAACCGCCTTGTAAAAATTACGTACTACCCCAGTCAAAATTCGCTCAAAAGAAAAAAACCCAGTCAAAAAATCAATGAAACCACTGTGGACGCCGACAGATCCGGGACGGAGAACTGGCCGGGAACAGGGAGCAGCGGCGGTACGTGCTTTGTCCGTCGTTCGCGGTAGTTAGCTGTGGCCATTGGCAATGGGGTGTGGAAGGAGTCGATAAGATCGCGCTGGTTTCTTTGAGACACCAAGATCAATCTTCGTACTACGTGCCGACATGCGTGTCGCCCGAATTATTGGGGGGGTTGCGATCGCTACGTAATACTAGTATACGTGACAGTGACATGTAGACAAGATACTCATCCACCGCGTATATTTTAGAGTATACAAGTTTTTTTAGAAGGAAGGGAAAGGAAAAAAAATCGCCGTTGCCGGGGATCGAACCCGGGTCACCCGCGTGACAGGCGGGAATACTTACCACTATACTACAACGACCTGATTGCTCATTTTGTTAGAGAACAGCTTACAACCCAGTTGCTGATTAATTTTACCACTACTATAGGTGACATGAGCCACGTACGGCGTGCTACAAGTCTCTCTCCCTCCTGAACCTATCAGTTCAGTTCAGTGGTCGGCAGCCAGTAGGTCACATCCAACCTAGGTGGCGGGCGACCCAGCCCGGCCCCTAGGTCGATCTGGATGGAGCCTACTGGACGACAGGAAACGTCGGCGAGACATAAATCGGTGACCCGATCGACCCACAACACGTTGCATCATGGAGTATATCCTCTACTGCAGCGACGTCTGGGCCACTACGCTTGTAGTAGTACACGACCACGCGCAACACGCTAGGGTTCCAGGTCGTTCGGCCATGTGTATCCTCCAGATTTGAGCGATTAATTCCCCGGCACCACGTCGCACCATGCTCGCCAGTCGCCAACGAGTCGCATCACAGCTGCTCGCCTGCTACCGGATCAGCCGAGACTGATCGTGGTGGTTGCATATATAAATCCACCGGGCGTTCGGCGTACGTGGAGAGGAGACCTGGCGTGTGACCAACTAGCCATGGCCAGCAGCATGCCAATCATTTTTCTTCGGCCCATTAGTCAGGCCACGCACTTGGTTAACAATACCAGTATCTTATAAGCTACCACCCCGGCGCAACGAACCATCCATCAATCGCGCCGAATTATTGCGTGTTAGTTGGGAACCACCGGAGGATTAGTTGATCGATCGTGCCGGGAAGAAGCAGAGCAGAAGGGGGAAGAGGAGGAGAGGATTGGCGATGTTCATCCTGGAGCTGGGCATCTGGCTGCTGCCCTTCACGCTGCTGCTGGCGCCGGCGCGGCGGCTCGTGCACCTCGTGCGGGAGCTGCAGCGGATCCTCCTCCTCGTCGCCTGCGGCCGCCGCACGCCAGCGGGCTTCGGCGAGGTCTGGAGCCGCCTCGACCGCCTCGACTCCGCCACCGTCATCGCCTGATCGGTCCACCAACGATCCATGCGTCGCTCTGGCTCTGCTCCACCATGTAATTAACCTCTTGCGGTTCTTGCTCCTGTATATCCTCCGCGCGCGTCCTAGTTTTTTCTTTTCTGGCGCGTCCTAGTTGTGTGTAGCTGTTCTTCATGAAAGGATCGAAGGTAGCTGCCCCTTTTCTTTTGAGCTTTTGAACCCGCTCTCTGTTTTCGTTTTTGTTTTTGATTTCCTCTTTGGTTATACTTTGAATATGCACACATCCTCTGCAATTGTATCGAGGAGGTGATCGATAAACAGGAATCTCATCTGACCGATGATCTTGTTCTCGCATGTTTATTTATAGAGAGAGCAAAGAAAATCCATTACTTTTCGGACTATTATTATGAATCATACGAGATTCGGGGTCACGATTGTCGCGTGCATGATGACATGACGTGAATCGCTCTTGATGTGCCAGCCCGCCCGTTTCCTGTCGTTGTCTTATACTCAATCAAACACGGCACTACTAAATTTCTTCTCCTATTCACCGGATAGCTAAGTATTACCTTTTGTTTCATGATAAGATCCTCTAAGATCAAACGTGAATTTCCCAAGAGCACATACGGATAGAAACTAGTGTCACTTGTTTATCATTTCGAAAAGTATGTATATGTCATCATTGTTCCACACTGAAGAAGAAAAAGCATAAATCATCTTACATATATATGTTGGCTGAAATTTCGAATATAAATGTTATCCACACTAAGGCCTGGATAAGTAAAAGAACAAAAACTGCCTGGATAAGACGCACGCTTTTGCTAAGGCGCGTGTGGACAAGATGTACATTTGTCCAAAATTTGTCTTTTTGTACAATAGAACGGAAAAATGTATATGTGACCTCGTGTAGTATATGAGTGCAACATTTATATATGATTTCTCCAAAATTTGGATTTATGTACATGAATGCAACATATAGAATGCCTGGAAGTTTATTCTTACTTGCAAACAGTATAGGTACAATGCTGCAGATCTAAAATCCAAGGAACGAATCCTCGCAAGACGAAATACTTTTGAAAAATGACGAGATACTTTCAAGACTTCGAGTTGGTACAACAAGAACGAGCACCAGTTGTGTCGTGCCAGACCCTTTTATAGTCGGGAGGTGCCAGCCCACACGGCCAGCTCATTCCCATGGACGCAATCCCTTTTTTTTTCCTCTCTTCTTTCTGCTTGTCTAGTATTGCCCGTGGACGATCTTCCAACCCAAAGTTCTACTGCCCCAGCTCCGTGCCCCCCCCACCCCCATTGATTAACCGCGAGTCAAGTGTCCCTGCTCAAGTTCCTTAACGAATCAAATGTTATTATTGTGAGGACGGAGTGACGGGTGCTGAAGGTATTGCAGTGATGGCAAGGGTGCTACGATGAAACATTTTCTGTATGTTATATGAATAATTTTTTACATGGTATTAAAAAATTAGAAATTTCATGGAGAATTTTTCGAAGTGTGTGTACATTTTCTCAATGTGATGTACAATTATTTGCAAATTGTATATAATTTTTTTAATGGTACAAACATATTTTAAAACATTTCTGTAAAATAATTTTGAAATATGTATATTTTAATTTTTTCGGTATGCTAACAAAAGTAAAAAAAAAGTAACAAAAAGGAAAAAAGAAGAGGTAATTGCACCAGTGGTGCTTGAACTTGCCACCAAAGTTTACTTTGGTTCCTAAATTTGAAAAATACACCAAACTGGTTCCAATACTTGGTATTCTTGTTCAAATACAGTTCATTTCACGTTCAGATACGTCTGTATGGCCAACTAGGCATGCCAACGTGGCGCAAGGCCGATATATGTCCATATGGCCGTCGGGCCCCACCTGTCAGCGCGCAACGCAAATAAAAAAATAAAAGTTGAAGTTCGGGTTCAAACTAAGGACCTCACGTGCAACCTGCAACTGGGCTATCCAGCTCGCCTAACAAGTATTAACATCACAATTGGATAGATATGTTTTATATCTTGACTATTATTTTAGGGGAACCTTTTATATCTTGTACGTCACGCTCGTGGGATTAAATGGGCTGCAACAGTGCGGCCCAATTTTCATGTCTTAGTTTTATTTTCATTTTCTTTAGAAATAAGAAAATATGTAAATTAAATTTAAAATAAATATTCACGTAATCATATTAATACTTGTGCATTTAAATTTAGAAAGTGTTAATATATCAATAAAAATAATATTAAAAAGTGTTCATATGTTTAATAAACATATTAATAAAAAAAATATTCATGTGTTAATATAATATTAGTGTAGTATATAAAGTCTTCATGCATCTCGGAAATGCATTTATAGTTTAAAAAGGTTTTCATAAAGCTTATGTGTTTGTGAAAAAAATGAAAGATTTTTTTTCGAAAATGTTTGTCAAAAAGACTTAATAGCCTACTGCGCCCCCAAAATTATAGATCATAAAATGAACACTTTTTAAATTACACATAAAGTTTGTAATTGATAAATTATTTTAACTAAATGGTTTTTAAGAATACATAAACAATTTTGAATTTTAAATTAAAAGTTAAGCTATTTGTGTTCACATATAATTTAGAAGTCAAGAATATATTTTGTGTGTGGAAAATGGCCACGTTAAACAAAGAAAAAACAAACATCCTACAAAAGAATGGAGTGAATATTATTTTAAAACATGAAGATATTGAAAATTAGATTAAATTTTGAAAATATAAGAATTTTAAAAAAAAATATGTTTACTTTATTAAATATGTGAATGCTTTTTACAAATTAAAAATAAATAGAAATTCGTACTGCACAAACCTTTTTTATTATTATCATTATAGTGTATATATCTTGTTTATAATTTCAAAATAATAAAAAATAACAAGCATGCGGAAATGGGCTGCACTACTACAACCCATTGAACTCCATGAGCGTGCTTTGATTGACAGAGGGTAAGCATGCAAATTAGACAGAAAGCTATGTTGGCTGTTGTGTTAATTATGGTTTCCCTTTGCATGCGAGGTCGCAGCTTCAAAACCCAAATGCGCTTTTATTTTATTTATTTGTGTTGTGTGCTGACAGGTGGGACCTGTTTAGCATAATTATATATTTTGCATGTCCAGCGTGTCTCAACAATGCAAGTGGGCCTCATGCCATGTTGACCTGCCAAGTCAGCCATACGGTTGTATCCTAATGTGATTTGAATCGTATTTAAACAAGAGTGTCAAGTATTGAAACCAGTTCGATGTATTTTTTGAGTTCACGCATCAAAGTAAACATTTTGTGACAAGTTCAAGCACCAGTGGTGCAATTACCTTAAAAAAGAATGAACAAAACTAAGGTAAGTAGCAAACAATGCCCAGCCCATTTTAGCATCACACACGGGAGAGACATATCCCGTCCCCTCCCAACGCGCCTATAGGGGAGCTCAAATAGGTTGTCACCACATCAAAACATGTATTTTAGTTTAATAAATTTAATTTGAAAATATTAAATTTAATATTTCTATAATTGGTACGAAAATAATGAAATAGAAAACACATTTACCTATTTAAAAAAGTCCATATATATTAATAAAATACGCACAAGTAATGAAAACAAGTTCATGCAAATTTCAAACCACTTTGATATTTATCAAGAAACGCATTTTTAAATAATTTCTCATGTATTGTAATAGAAAATCCATGTATGCCAAAAGGACAGTGTTCACCAGTACACAAAAAAGAGTATTATCTTTTAAAAATAGTTGATATTTCTGATTCCACCTTTCTGTTTTCTCCAAACAATTGTTCGTGTAACTTATGAAAAGTGTACTCCTAAATATTTTTTTGTATAAACCATGGTATAAAAAACAATAAAACAAGAAGTAAAGAGGATAAACAATATACCAACATGAAAAAAAGGTGGTCTGGTAATAGTGGGCTCCCGGCCGATGTGAGAGGCCAGAGCCTAGTGTGCAATGTTTGCTTGTTCAACTTGGCCAGCTCATTCCCATAGGCGCGACCCCTTCCATTTTCATGTCTTCTTTCTGCTTGTCTAGTCCTGCCCGTTGGTGATTTTCCAACCCAAAGTTCTACTACCCCAGCTCCGTGGCGCCCTCCCCTACGGATGTACCACGAGCCAAGTGCCACTGCACAAGTTCCTTCACAAATCAAGTGTTACTATAGTGAGGGCGGAGTGAAGGGTGCTGAAGGTACTGTAGTAATGGCTAGGGTGCCATGATGAAACATTTTATGTATGTTATGTGAACAATTTTTGTAGATTGCATTAAAAAATTTAAATCGCATGGAAGTTTTTTCGAAGTGTGTGAACATTTTTTCAATTTCATGCACATTTATTTTGAATTGTATGGACATTTTTTTGAATGGTACAAATATATTTAAAACATTTATGTAAAATAATTTTGAAATATGTACATTCTAATTTTTTTTGGAATGTAAACAAAAGTAAAACAGGAACAAAAAGGAAAATAGAACGAACAAGTCAAACAAATGAACTAAGGTAGGGAGCATATAATGGGCTGGCCCACTTCAGCATCTACAAATATTTAATTTACTTTTTATACTATTGGTCCTAAAAAATGAAATAAATAACACATTTACCTTTTTAAAAGAAGTCCATATATACGAACAAAATACGCACATGTCATTAAAACAAGTTCATGTAAATTTCAAGTCACTTTGATATTTATCAAGAAACATGTTTTTAAATAGTTTCTCATGTATCATAATAGACGACACCTGTCGCTATTCCTAATGTCCGAGTCAAATAACAAACAGACATCGCACCAAATCCTAACATCTAAAGCCGGATGCCCCATCCAAGCCACCTAGGCGGGACTGGGTAAGACTCACTAGTAGAAAACAGACCTTTCGTCCCGAGCTTTAGTCCCGGTCTGGTCACGAACCGGTACTAAAGATGGTATTAGTCCCGGTTCGTGCCGGCTACAACGGCTAGGAGCAGGGCGACCTTTAGTACCGGCTCGTGAGGGACCTTTAGTATCGGTTCGTCTCATGAGCCGGTACTAAAGGGGGCGTGGCAGGGTTTTGGTCAGACATGGGCCCCGCTTGCACCTTTAGTACCGGCTGGTGTCACTAGTCGGTACTAAAGGGCAACCTTTAGTACCGGCTGGTGACACCAGCCGGTACTAAAGACTTTCTACATATACATTCGTCCGCAGCCGATCGAAAGAGCTCTGTTTTCTCCCCTGTTCTTCTTCTTGCTCAAAGCTCATCCTCCATTTTGCCAAGGATTTGTCAAGATTTAAAGGCACCCCATCTATCCAAGTGTTCATAAAGGTTGGCAACTTTGCTCCTTCATCTCTTGCTAGATTAGCTTGTGGTATGCTCAAAGATATGTGATATGTGATTTGTGGGAGTTTATTTGATTTATATCCAATTTGAGCTCAAATTAACTTGTTAGGTTGCATATGTGTAGGTGTGGTTTATTTGGTGTGCCTTCCCATGTTCTTCTTCTTGCTCGAAGCTCATCCTCCATTTTGCCAAGGATTTGTCAAGATTTAAAGGCACCCCATCTATCCAAGTGTTCATAAAGGTTAGCAACTTTGCTCCTTCATCTCTTGCTAGATTAGTTTGTGGTATGCTCAAAGATATGTGATATGTGATTTGTGGGAGTTTATTTGATTTATATCCAATTTGAGCTCAAATTAACTTGTTAGGTTGCATATGTGTAGGTGTGGTTTATTTGGTGTGCCTTCCCATCCCCGGCCGTCCTAACCACCGTCCATCGTCCGCACCGTCTCGTCACGACACCGGCCACCTTGGTGAGCCTCTTGTTCTTCTTAAAATCTTTTAATTTTTTTTACTTGTATGATTTAGATAGCTGCGTGTACGATTTACTTACTTGTATTATTGTTAATTATTCTATAGTGTAATGGTTATGGTATCCGCCCACGTTGGCCCTCATCCAGTCTATGATTCAGATGTGGTATGTCGTTAATTATCTTTTATAACTATTTCACACATCATCTAATGTCTATGACAATTAATTATGCCACCAAATTGACGTAGATATTTTTATCTATAGGAAGTAGTTGAACCAGAAATTCCAACCGACTATGCAATTCTGCTCGAGAAATTAATACAAGCTGAAAAAGAAATTGATCATTTGAAAGAAAAATTGAAAAGAACTGAAGATGAGAAGATGGGATTGGAGTTGCATGTTGTCGATATCGTCAATGATCACAGGAACAAGATGGTTGGAATGCGCTTGAAGCTTAGAAAGATTAGAAAATATGCCATTGATAAAGAGGCTTGGTATCATTATGTTGTTGGCTCAATTGTTACTTTAGTTGCGATTATGATCGCATTTGTTGTTGTATTCACATGTTTTAGATAGTTGGTGTTTTTTATGAGATGTATATGTATGAACTATAAGTATCCATTATTTACAATAATAACATTTGGTCACTGCTAGCTCTACTTTTGGTTGTAATGTGATGATGAAGTTGTATTAATTTGGTCACTTCGATGTTGAGTAGTGAACATGAGCCGGCAATGGATGTACGATGACCGACTAAGTCCAGGGTTTCTTAATGGCCTGCATGATTTTATTCGTGTGGCTGAGACAAATAAGCAGAATGGTTTCATGTGTTGTCCATGTCGTGATTGTAAGAATGATAGGAATTACTCTAACTCAAAAACCCTTCACTACCACCTGCTGAAGTCCGATTTCATGTCCGGCTATAGCTGTTGGACCAAGCACGGAGAAAAAGGGGTTATAATGGAAGACAATGAAGAAGAAGAGGATGATGACAACTATCCTTTTGCTGATATAACAATGGGGGAAGCTGAAGAAGAGGCATCAATGGGGGAAGCTGAAGAAGAGGCATCAGATGAGCTCGCTGATGATTTGAGTCAGGTCATTGCTAATGCAAAGAGAAACTACGAAAATGATAAGGAGAGGTTGAAGTTGAAACGCATGTTAGAGGATCACAAGAAATTATTGTATCCAAATTGTGAAGATGACCAGGAAAAGCTGGGTACCACGTTGGAATTGCTGCAATGGAAGGCGAAGAATGGTGTAACTGACAAGGGATTTCAAGAATTGCTGATAATGATAAAGAAGATGCTTCCAAAGGATAACGAATTGCCTGAAAGTACGTACGAAGCAAAGAAGGTTGTCTGCCCTCTAGGATTAGAGGTGCAGAAGATACATGCATGCCCTAATGACTGCATCCTCTACCGCGGTGAGGAGTACGAGAATTTGGATGCATGCCCGGTATGCGGTTCACTGCGCTATAAGATCCCCCATGATGACCTTGGTGATGTGGAGGGAGAACGCCACAGGAAGAGGGTTCCTGCCAAGGTGATGTGGTATGCTCCTATAATACCACGGTTGAAATGTTTGTTCCAAAACAAAGAGCATGCCAAGTTGTTAAGATGGCACAAAGAAGAACGTAAGAAAGACGGGATGTTGAGAGCACCCGCTGATGGGTCGCAGTGGAGAAAAATCGAGAGGGAGTTCGAGGACTTTGCAGCTGATGCAACGAACTTGTGGTTTGGTCTTAGTACAGACGACATGAATCCTTTTGGCGAGCAGAGCTCCAGTCACAGCACCTGGCCCGTGACTCTATGTATCTACAACCTTCCTCCTTGGTTGTGCATGAAGCGGAAGTTCATTATGATGCCAGTGCTCATTCAAGGCCCTAAGCAACCCGGCAACAACATTGATGTCTACCTAAGGCCACTAGTTGATGAACTTCTATAGTTGTGGAAAAAACCAGGTGTGCGTGTGTGGGATGCGCACACACAGAAGGAAATTGACCTACGAGTGTTGCTGTTTGTAACCATCAATGATTGTCCTGCTCTTAGTAACCTTTCAGGACATACAAACAAGGGATACAATGCATGCACGCACTGTTTAGATGATACTGAAAGTATATATTTGGATAAATGTAAGAAGAATGTGTACCTGGGACATCGTCAATTTCTACCGATCAAGCATATCTTAGGAAAGGCAGGCAACCATTTCAAAGGTGAGCCAGATAACCGGAAGAAGCCTGGCCTCCATACTGGTGAATATATATTTGATATGGTCAAGGATTTACAGGTAATCTTTGGAAAGGGTCCTGGCGGACAATCTGTTCCGAATGACGCCAACGGACACGCACCCATGTGGAAGAAGAAATCTATATTTTGGGAACTTGAATATTGGAAAGCCCTAGAGGTATGCAATGCAATCAACGTGATGCATGTGACGAAGAATCTTTGCGTGAACCTGCTAGGATTCTTGGGCGTGTATGGAAAGACAAAAGATACACCGGAGGCATGGGAGGACAAGCAAAGAATTAATGAAAAATACGACATGCCTCCAAAGCAGTATCAAGGTCCTGCCAGCTATGCTCTTACGAAAGAAGAGAAGGAAAACTTTTTTGAATGCCTGCTCAGTATCAATGTCCCGTCTGGCTTCTCGTCGAATATAAAGGGAATAATAAATATGGCAGAGAAAAAAATTTCAAAATCTAAAGTCTCATGACTGCCACGTGATTATGACGCAATTACTTCCGGTTGCACTTAGGGGGCTTCTACCGGAAAATGTTCGATTAGCCATTGTGAAGCTATGCGCATTCCTTAATGCAATTTCTCAAAAGGTAATCGATCCAGAAATCCTACCAAGGTAACAGAATGACCTGGTCCAATGTCTTCTCAGTTTCGAGTTGGTGTTCCCTTCATCCTTCTTCAATATTATGACGCATGTTCTAGTGCACCTAGTCGAATAGATTAACATTCTGGGTCCTGTATTTCTACACAATGTGTTCCCCTTCGAGAGGTTCATGGGAGTCTTAAAGAAATATGTTCATAACTGTGCTAGGACAGAAGGAAGCATCGCCAAGGGATATGGAATAGAGGAGGTTATTGAGTTTTGTGTTGACCTTTTTCCTGACACTAACCCATCTTCCTGAATCGCAGCATGAGGGGAAACTGGGTGGAAAAGGCACATTAGGAAAGAAAGAAGCAATAAATATGGACGAGCATTCTTTCACTAAAGCACACTACATGGTTCTACAAAATTCCACCTTGTTGACTCCATATATGGAGGAACACAAGGATATTGTACGGTCCAAGAACCCGGAGCAGTCTGACCCCTGGATTGGACGTAAACACATGGAGACTTTTGCCAGTTGGTTGCAAACAAAGCTCATCAATGACAATGATGTTCCAGATGAACTGTACTGGTTGGCCAAGACACCAAGTTTGACTGTAACGACTTTCAAAGGGTACGAGATAAATGGGAATACATTTTACACGATCGCCCAAGATAAGAAGAGCACCAACCAAAACAGTGGTGTCCGCTATGATGCAACCAACTTTGAAGACACATATTATGGTTACATAGAGGAGATATGGGAACTTGACTATGGACCTGATCTTGAGGTCCCTTTGTTTCGGTGCGAATGGGTCAAATATACAAGAGGCGGGGTAAAGGTAGACCCGCAGTACGGAATGACAACAGTGGATATCAACAATCTTGGATACACAGACGACTCATTCGTCCTAGCCAATGATGTGGCTCAGGTTTTCTATGTGAAGGACATGTCTAGCAATCCGAGGAGAAAAAAGATAACAGTGGATATCAACAGTGGATATCAACAACAGTGGACCCGCAGTACGGAATGACAACAGTGGATATCAACAATCTTGGATACACAGACGACTCATTCGTCCTAGCCAATGATATGGCTCAGGTTTTCTATGTGAAGGACATGTCTAGCAATCTGAGGAGAAAAAAGATAAGGAAGCGAATACATCATACGATGAGCCAAAGCGCCACATAGTTATTTCAAGGAAAAGAAACATTGTGGGCGTGGAGGACAAGACAGACATGTCTGAAGATTATGAAAAGTTTCATGAAATCCTTCCCTTCAGAGTGAAGACTTACCCAAGCATCCTATTAAATGATGAAGATTATCCATGGTTACGGCGCAATCATAAGAAAGGGACAAACACGCAGAAAAAGTCTTATACCGCGAGATCCCACTCTGGGATGTGACCGGCTTCACCGTCATCACTTTCTATATATTTATGTGAAGGACATGCATGCATTTCCTAGCTACCATGGTATATCTTTGTAATAGTTTGTACACGAAATGCATCCAGTTTTTGCTGTAACCCTCTCAACTCTCTATAAGTGGCTATGTGGGTGAAATTATGATGTCATGCTAAGTTACAACCTTTTCAGAGTTCATTTGTACTGCTTTTCAAATTCAGTGTCATTTAGCTCAAAATAAATCATTAAATGCATGAAAAATATCAAATGAAGTTAGAAAGGGTAGAAAATTGATGATGTGCCTTTGAATGATGCATATTTAACACACAAAAAGTACGGAGTTAAAATAAGTTATTAAAAATGAAAACCCTTTGTAATAGACGAGTTTTCGTCCGAAACCCTCATACTTCTTATGAGATTGTCCAATTTATACACGAAGTGCATCCAGTTTTTGCCGTAACCCTCTCAACTCTCTATAAGTTGCTATGTGGGTGAAATTATGATTTCATGCCAAGTTACAACCTTTTCAGAGTTCATTTGTACTGCTTTTCAAATTCAGGGTCATTTAGCTCAAAATAAATCATTAAATGCATGAAAAATATCAAATGAAGTCAGAAAGGGTAGAAAATTGATGATGTGCCTTTGAATGATGCATATTGAACACACAAAAAGTATGGAGTTAAAATAAGTTATTAAAAATGAAATCCCTTTGTAATAGACGAGTTTTCGTCCGAAACCCTCATACTTCTTATGAGATTGTCCAATTTATACACGAAGTGCATCCAGTTTTTGCCGTAACCCTCTCAACTCTCTATAAGTTGCTATGTGGGTGAAATTATGATTTCATGCCAAGTTACAACCTTTTCAGAGTTCATTTGTACTGCTTTTCAAATTCAGGGTCATTTAGCTCAAAATAAATCATTAAATGCATGAAAAATATCAAATGAAGTCAGAAAGGGTAGAAAATTGATGATGTGCCTTTGAATGATGCATATTGAACACACAAAAAGTATGGAGTTAAAATAAGTTATTAAAAATGAAATCCCTTTGTAATAGACGAGTTTTCGTCCGAAACCCTCATACTTCTTATGAGATTGTCCAATTTATACACGAAGTACATCCAGTTTTTGCCGTAACCCTCTCAACTCTCTATAAGTTGCTATGTGGGTGAAATTATGATTTCATGCCAAGTTACAACCTTTTCAGAGTTCATTTGTACTGCTTTTCAAATTCAGGGTCATTTAGCTCAAAATAAATCAGTAAATGCATGAAAAATATCAAATGAAGTCAGAAAGGGTTGAAAATTTGTGATGTGCCTTTCAATGGTGCATAATTAACACACAAAAAGTATAGAGTTAAACCAAGTTATTAAAAATGAAATCCCTTTGTAATAGATGAGTTTTCGTCCGAAACCCTCATACTTCTTATGAGATTGTCCAGTTTGTACACGAAGTGCATCCAATTTTTGCCGTAACCCTCTTAAATCTCTACAAGTTGCTAGGTGGGTGAAATTATGATGTGATGCCAAGTTACAACCTTTTCAGAGTTCATTTGTACTGCTTTTCAAATTCAGGGTCATATAGGTCAAAATAAATCAGTAAATGCATGAAAAATATCACATCACGTCAGAAAGGGTTGAAAATTGATGATGTGCCTTTGAATGGTGCATATTGAACACAGAAAAGTATGGAGTTAAAACAAGTTATTACAAATGAAATCCCTTTGTAATCGATGAGTTTTCGTCCGAAACCCTCATACTTCTTATGAGATTGTCAAGTTTGTACACGAAGTGCATCCAATTTTTGCCGTAACCCTCTTAACTCTCTAGAAGTTTCTATGTGGGTGAAATTATGATTTCATGCCAAGTTACAACCTTTTCAGAGTTCATTTTACTGCTTTTCAAATTCAGGGTCATCTAGCTCAAAATAAATCATTAAATGCATGAAAAATATCAAATGAAGTCAGCAAGGGTTGAAAATTGATGATGTTCCTTTGAATGGTGCATATTGAACACACAAAAATTATGGAGTTAAAATAAGTTATTAAAAATGAAATCACTTTATAATAGATGAGTTTTCGTCCAAAAACCTCATGCTTCTTATAAGATTGTCCAATTTGTACACGAAGTGCATCCAGTTTTTGCCGTAACCCTCTCAACTCTCTATAAGTTGCTATGTGGTGAAATTATGAGAGTTTGCATCCGAAACCCTCATACTTCTTATGAGATTGTCCAATTTGTACACGAAGTGCATCTAGTTTTTGCAGTAACCCTCTCAACTCTCTATAAGTTGCTATGTGTGTGAAATTGTGATTTCATGCCAAGTTACAACCTTTTCAGAGTTCATTTGTACTTCTCTTCAAATTCACGGTGATTTAGCTCAAAATAAATCATTAAATGCATGAAAAATATCAAATGAAGTCAGAAATGGTTGAAAATTGATGATGTGCCTTTGAATGGTGCATATTGAACACACAAAAAGTGTGGAGTTAAAACAAGTTATTAAAAATGAAATCCCTTTGTAATAGATGAGTTTTCGTGCGAAACCCTCATACTTCTTAAGAGATTGTCCAGTTTGTACACGAAGTGCATCCAGTTTTTGCCGTAACCCTCTCAACTCTCTAGAAGTTGCTATGTGGGTGAAATTATGATGTCATGCCAAGTTACAACCTTTTCAGAGTTCATTTGTACTGCTTTTCAAATTCAGGGTCATTTAGCTGAAAATAAATCATTAAATGCATGAAAAATATCACATCAATTCAGAAAAGGTCGAAAATTGATGATGTGGCTTTGAATGGTGCATATTGAACACAGAAATGTATGGAGTTAAAATAAGTTATTAAAAATGAAATCCCTTTGTAATAGATGAGTTTTCGTCCGAAACCCTCATACTTCTTATGACATTGTCCAATTTGTACACGAAGTGCATCCAGTTTTTGCCGTAACCCTCTCAACTCTCTATTAGTTGCTATGTGGGTGAAATTATGATGTCATGTCAAGTTACAACAATTTCAGATTTCATTTGTACTGCTTTTCAAATTCAGGGTCATTTAGCTCAAAATAAAATATTAAGTGCATGAAAAATATCAAATGAAGTCAGAAAGGGTTGAAAATTGATGATGTGCCTTTGAATGGTGCATGTTGAACACACAAAAACTAATGAGTTAAAATACGTTATTAGAAACGAAATCCCTTTGTAATAGATGAGTTTGCATCCGAAACCCTCAAACTTCTTCTGTGATTGTCCAGTTTGTACACGAAGTGCATCCAGTTTTTGCCGTAACCCTCTCAACTCTCTAGAAGTTGCTATGTGGGTGAAATTATGATGTCATGCCAAGTTACAACCTTTTCAGAGTTCATTTGTACTTCTTTTCAAATTCACGGTCATTTAGCTCAAAATAAATCATTAAATGCATGAAAAATATCAAATGAAGTCAGAAAGGGATGAAAATTGATGATGTGCCTTTGAATGATGCATCTTGAACACACAAAAAGTATGGAGTTAAAATAAGTTATTAAAAATGAAATCCCTTTGTAATAGACGAGTTTTCGTCCGAAACCCTTAGACTTCTTATGAGATTGTCCAATTTGTACACGAAGTGCATCCAGTTTTTGCCGTAGCCCTCTCAACTCTCTAGAAGATGCTACGTGGGTGAAAGTATGATGTCATGCCAAGTTACAACCTTTTCAGAGTTCATTTGTACTGCTTTTCAAATTCAGGGTCATTTAGCTCAAAATAAATCATTAAATGCATGAAAAATATCAAATGAAGTCAGAAAGGGTTGAAAATTGATGATGTTCCTTTGAATGATGCATGTTGAACACAGAAAAACTATTGAGTTAAAATAAGTTATTAAAATGGAAATCCCTTTCTAATAGACGAGTTTTCGTCCGAAACACTCATACTTGTTATGAGATTGTCCAATTTGTACACGAACTGCATCCAGTTTTTGCCGTAACCCTCTCAACTCTTTGGAAGTTGCTATGTGGGTGAAATTATGATGTCATGCCAAGTTACAACCTTTTCAGAGTTCATTTGTACTTCTTTTCAAATTCACGGTCACTTAGCTCAAAATAAATCATTATATGGATGAAAAATATCAAATGAAGTCAGAAAGGGTTGAAAATTGATGATGTGCCTTTGAATGATGCATATTGAACACACAAAAAGTATGGAGTGAAAATAATTTATTAAAAATGAAATCCCTTTGTAATAGATGTGTTTTCGTTCGAAACCCTCATACTTCCTATGAGATTGTCCAATTTGTACACGAAGTGCATCCAGTTTTTGCCGTAACCCTCTCAACTCTCTAGAAGTTGCTATGTGGGTGAAATTATGATGTCATGCCAAGTTACAACCTTTTCAGAGTTCATTTGTACTGCTTTTCAAATTCAGGGTCATTTAGCTGAAAATAAATCATTAAATGCATGAAAAATATCACATCAATTCAGAAAAGGTCGAAAATTGATGATGTGGCTTTGAATGGTGCATATTGAACACAGAAATGTATGGAGTTAAAATAAGTTATTAAAAATGAAATCCCTTTGTAATAGATGAGTTTTCGTCCGAAACCCTCATACTTCTTATGACATTGTCCAATTTGTACACGAAGTGCATCCAGTTTTTGCCGTAACCCTCTCAACTCTCTATTAGTTGCTATGTGGGTGAAATTATGATGTCATGTCAAGTTACAACAATTTCAGATTTCATTTGTACTGCTTTTCAAATTCAGGGTCATTTAGCTCAAAATAAAATATTAAGTGCATGAAAAATATCACATGAAGTCAGAAAGGGTTGAAAATTGATGATGTGCCTTTGAATGGTGCATGTTGAACACACAAAAACTAATGAGTTAAAATACGTTATTAGAAACGAAATCCCTTTGTAATAGATGAGTTTGCATCCGAAACCCTCAAACTTCTTCTGTGATTGTCCAGTTTGTACACGAAGTGCATCCAGTTTTTGCCGCAACCCTCTCAACTCTCTAGAAGTTGCTATGTGGGTGAAATTATGATGTCATGCCAAGTTACAACCTTTTCAGAGTTCATTTGTACTTCTTTTCAAATTCACGGTCATTTAGCTCATTATAAATCATTAAATGCATGAAAAATATCAAATGAAGTCAGAAAGGGATGAAAATTGATGATGTGCCTTTGAATGATGCATATTGAACACACAAAAAGTATGGAGTTAAAATAAGTTATTAAAAATGAAATCCCTTTGTAATAGACGAGTTTTCGTCCGAAACCCTTAGACTTCTTATGAGATTGTCCAATTTGTACACGAAGTGCATCCAGTTTTTGCCGTAGCCCTCTCAACTCTCTAGAAGATGCTACGTGGGTGAAAGTATGATGTCATGCCATGTTACAACCTTTTCAGAGTTCATTTGTACTGCTTTTCAAATTCAGGGTCATTTAGCTCAAAATAAATCATTAAATGCATGAAAAATATCAAATGAAGTCAGAAAGGGTTGAAAATTGATGATGTTCCTTTGAATGATGCATGTTGAACACAGAAAAACTATTGAGTTAAAATAAGTTATTAAAATGGAAATCCCTTTCTAATAGACGAGTTTTCGTCCGAAACACTCATACTTGTTATGAGATTGTCCAATTTGTACACGAACTGCATCCAGTTTTTGCCGTAACCCTCTCAACTCTTTGGAAGTTGCTATGTGGGTGAAATTATGATGTCATGCCAAGTTACAACCTTTTCAGAGTTCATTTGTACTTCTTTTCAAATTCACGGTCACTTAGCTCAAAATAAATCATTATATGGATGACAAATATCAAATGAAGTCAGAAAGGGTTGAAAATTGATGATGTGCCTTTGAATGATGCATATTGAACACACAAAAAGTATGGAGTGAAAATAATTTATTAAAAATGAAATCCCTTTGTAATAGATGTGTTTTCGTTCGAAACCCTCATACTTCCTATGAGATTGTCCAATTTGTACACGAAGTGCATCCAGTTTTTGCCGTAACCCTCTCAACTCTCTATAAGTTGCTATGTGGGTGAAATTGTGATTTCATGCCAAGTTACAACCTTTTCAGAGTTCATTTGTACTGCTTTTCAAATTCAGGGTCATTTAGCTCAAAATAAATCATTAAATGCATTAAAAATATCAAATGAAGTCAGAAAGGGTTGAAAATTTATGATGTGCCTTTGAATGGTCCATATTGAACACACAAAAAGTATGGAGTTAAAACAAGTTATTAAAAATGAAATCCCTTTGTAATAGATGAGTTTTCGTCCGAAACCCTCATACTTCTTATGAGATTGTCCAGTTTGTACACGAAGTGCATCCAGTTTTTGCCGTAACCCTCTTTACTCTCTAGAAGTTGCTACGTGGGTGAAAGTATGATGTCATGCCAAGTTACAACCTTTTCAGAGTTCATTTGTACTGCTTTTCAAATTCAGGGTCATTTAGCTCAAAATAAATCATTAAATGAATGAAAAATATCAAATGAAGTCAGAAAGGGTTGAAAATTGATGATGTTCCTTTGAATGATGCATGTTGAACACACAAAAACTATTGAGTTAAAATAAGTTATTAAAATGGAAATCCCTTTCTAATAGAGGAGTTTTCGTCCGAAACCCTCATACTTCTTATGAGATTGTCCAATTTGTACACGAAGTGCATCCAGTTTTTGCCGTAAGCCTCTCAACTCTTTGGAAGTTGCTATGTGGGTGAAATTATGATGTCATGCCAAGTTACAACCTTTTCAGAGTTCATTTCTACTGCTTTTCAAATTCAGGGTCATTTAGCTCAAAATAAATCATTAAATGCATGAAAAATATCAAATGAAGTCAGAAAGGGTTGAAAATTGTTGATGTGCCTTTGAATGATGCATATTGAACACACAAAAAGTATGGAGTTAAAATAAGTTATTCAAAATGAAATCCTTTGTAATAGACGAGTTTTCGTCCGAAACCCTCATACTTCTGATGAGATTGTCCAATTTGTACACGAAGTGCATCCAGTTTCTGTCGTAACCCTCTCAACTCTGTAGAAGATGCTACGTGGGTGAAATTATGATGTCATGCCAAGTTACAACCTTTTCAGAGTTCATTTATACTGCTTTTCAAATTCAGGGTCATTTAGCTCAAAATAAATCATTAAATGGATGAAAAATATCAAATGAAGTCAGAAAGGGTTGAAAATTGATGATATGCCTTTGAATGATGCATATTGAACACACAAAAAGTATGGAGTTAAAATAAGTTATTAAAAATGAAATCCCTTTGTAATAGATGAGTTTTCGTCCGAAACCCTCATACTTCTTATGAGATTGTCCAATTTGTACACGAAGTGCATCCAGTTTTTGCCGTAACCCTCTCAACTCTCTAGAAGATGCTACGTGGGTGAAATTATGATGTCATGCCAAGTTACAACCTTTTCAGAGTTCATTTGTACTGCTTTTCAAATTCAGGGTCATTTAGCTCAAAATAAATCATTAAATGCATGAAAAATATCAAATGAAGTCAGAAAGGGTTGAAAATTTATGATGTGCCTTTGAATGATGCATATTGAAAACACAAAAAGTACGGAGTTAAAACAAGTTATTAAAAATGAAATCCCTTTGTAATAGATGAGTTTTCGTCCGAAACCCTCATACTTCTTATGAGATTGTCCAGTTTGTACACGAAGTGCATCCAGTTTTTGCCGTAACCCTATCAACTCTCTAGAAGTTGCTATGTGGGTGAAATTATGATGTCATGCCAAGTTACAACCTTTTCAGAGTTCATTTGTACTACTTTTCAAATTCATGGTCATTTAGCTCAAAATAAATCATTAAATGCATGAAAAATATCAAATGAAGTCAGAAAGGGTTGAAAATTGACGATGTTCCTTTGACTGATGCATGTTGAACACACAAAAACTATTGAGTTAAAATAAGTCATTAAAATAAAATCCCTTTCTAATAGATGAGTTTTCGTCCGAAACCCTCATACTTCTTATGAGATTGTCCAATTTGTACACGAAGTGAATCCAGTTTTTGCCGTAACCCTCTCAACTCTCTGGAAGTTGCTATGTGGGTGAAATTATGATGTCATGCCAAGTTACAACCTTTTCAGAGTTCATTTGTACTGCTTTTCAAATTCAGGGTCATTTAGCTCAAAATAAATCATTAAATGCATGAAAAATATCAAATGAAGTCAGAAAGGGTTGAAAATTGTTGATGTGCCTTTCAATGATGCATATTGAACACACAAAAAGTATGGAGTTCAAATAAGTTATTAAAAATGAAATCCCTTTGTAATAGATGAGTTTTCGTCCGAAACCCTCATACTTCTTATGAGATTGTCCAATTTGTACACGAAGTGGATCCAGTTTTTGCCGTAACCCTCCCAACTCTTTATAAGTTGCTATGTGGGTGAAATTGTGCTGCCATGCCAAGTTACAACCTTTTCAGAGTTCATTTGTACTGCTTTTCAAATTTAGGGTCATTTAGGTCAAAATAAATCATTAAATGCATGAAAAATATCAAATGAAGTCAGAAAGGGTTGAAAATTTATGATGTGCCTTTGAATGGTGCATATTGAACACACAAAAAGTATGGAGTTAAAACAAGTTATTAAAAATGAAATCCCTTTGTAATAGATGAGTTTTCGTCCGAAACCCTCATACTTCTTATGAGATTGTCCAGTTTGTACACGAAGTGCATCCAGTTTTCGCCGTAACCCTCTCAACTCTCTATAAGATGCTATGTGGGTGAAATTATGATGTCATGCCAAGTTACAACCTTTTCAGAGTTCATTTGTACTGCTTTTCAAATTCAGGGTCATTTAGCTCAAAATAAATCATTAAATGCATGGAAAATATCAAATGAAGTCAGAAAGGGTGGAAAATTGATGATGTTCCTTTGAATGATGCATGTTGAACACACAGAAACTATTGAGTTAAAATAAGTTATTAAAATAGAAATCCCTTTCTAATAGACGAGTTTTCGTCCGAAACCCTCATACTTCTTATGAGATTGTCCAATTTGTACACGAAGTGCATCCAGTTTTTGCCGTAACCCTCTCAACTCTCTAGAACTTGCTATGTGGGTGAAATTATGATCTCATGCCAAGTTACAACCTTTTCAGAGTTCATTTGTACTGCTTTTCAAATTCAGGGTCATTTAGCTAAAAATAAATCATTAAATGGATGAAAAATATCAATTGAAGTCAGAAAGGGTTGAAAATTGATGATGTTCCTTTGACTTATGCATGTTGAACACACAAAAACTATTGAGTTAAAATAAGTTATTAAAATGGAAATCTCTTTCCAATAGACGAGTTTTCGTCCGAAATTCTCATACTTCTTATGAGATTGTCCAATTTGTACACGAAGTGCATCCAGTTTTTGCCGTAACCCTCTCAACTCTCTGGAAGTTGCTATGTGGGTGAAATTATGATGTCATGCCAAGTTACAACCTTTTCAGAGTACATTTGTACCGCTTTTAAAATTCAGGGTCATTTAGCTCAAAATAAATCATTAAATGCATGAAAAATATCAAATGAAGTCAGAAAGGGTTGAAAATGGTTGATGTGCCTTTGAATGATGCATATTGAACACACAAAAAGTATGGAGTTAAAATAAATTATTAAAAATGAAATCCCTTTGTAATAGACGAGTTTTCGTTCGGAACCCTCATACTTCTTATGAGATTGTCCAATTTGTACACGAAGTGCGTCCAATTTTTGCCGTAACCCTCTCAACTCTCTATAAGATGCTACGTGGGTGAAATTATGATGTCATGCCACGTTACAACCTTTTCAGAGTTCATTTGTACTGCTTTTCAAATTCAGGGTCATTTAGCTCAAAATAAATCATTAAATGCATGAAAAATATCAAATGAAGTCAGAAAGGGTTGAAAATTTATGATGTGCCTTTGAATGATGCATATTGAACACACAAAAAGTATGGAGTTAAAACAAGTTATTAAGAATGAAATCCCTTTGTAATAGATGAGTTTTCGTCCGGAACCCTCATACTTCTTATGAGATTGTCCAGTTTGTACACGAAGTGCATCTAGTTTTTGCCGTAACCCTCACAAATCTCTAGAAGTTGCTATGTGGGTGAAATTATGATGTCATGCCACGTTACAACCTTTTCAGAGTTCATTTGTACTGCTTTTCAAATTCAGGGTCATTTAGCTCAAAATAAATCATTAAATGCATGAAAAATATCAAATGAAGTCAGAAAGGGTTGAAAATTGATGATGCTCCTTTGACTGATGCATGTTGAACACACAAAAACTATTGAGTTAAAATAAGTTATTAAAATAAAATCCCTTTTTAATAGACAAGTTTTCGTCCGGAACCCTCATACTTCTTATGAGATTGTCCAATTTGTACACGAAGTGCATCCAGTTTTTGCCGTAACCCTCTCAACTCTCTGGAAGTTGCTATGTGGGTGAAATTATGATGTCATGCCAAGTTACAACCTTTTCAGAGTTCATTTGTACTGCTTTTCAAATTCAGGGTCATTTAGCTCAAAATAAATCATTAAATGCATGAAAAATATCAAATGAAGTCAGAAAGGGTTGAAAATTGTTGATGTGCCTTTGAATGATGCATATTGAACACACAAAAAGTATGGACTTCAAATAAGTTATTAAAAATGAAATCCCTTTGTAATAGATGAGTTTTCGTCCGAAACCCTCATACTTCTTATGAGATTGTCCAATTTGTACACGAAGTGCATCCAGTTTTTGCCGTAACCCTCCCAACTCTTTATAAGTTGCTATGTGGGTGAAATTGTGATTTCATGCCAAGTTACAACCTTTTCAGAGTTCATTTGTACTGCTTTTCAAATTTAGGGTCATTTAGGTCAAAATAAATCATTAAATGCATGAAAAATATCAAATGAAGTCAGAAAGGGTTGAAAATTTATGATGTGCCTTTGAATGGTGCATATTGAACACACAAAAAGTATGGAGTTAAAACAAGTTATTAAAAATGAAATCCCTTTGTAATAGATGAGTTTTCGTCCGAAACCCTCATACTTCTTATGAGATTGTCCAGTTTGTACACGAAGTGCATCTAGTTTTTGCCGTAACCCTCTCAACTCTCTAGAAGATGCTATGTGGGTGAAATTATGATGTCATGCCAAGTTACAACCTTTTCAGAGTTCATTTGTACTGCTTTTCAAATTCAGGGTCATTTAGCTCAAAATAAATCATTAAATGCATGAAAAATATCAAATGAAGTCAGAAAGGGTTGAAAATTGAAGATGTTCCTTTGACTGATGCATGTTGAACACACAAAAACTATTGAGTTAAAATAAGTTATTAAAATGGAAATCCCTTTCCAATAGACGAGTTTTCGTCCGAAATCCTCATACTTCTTATGAGATTGTCCAATTTGTACACGAAGTGCATCCAGTTTTTGCCGTAATCCTCTCAACTCTCTGGAAGTTGCTATGTGGGTGAAATTATGATGTCATGCCAAGTTACAACCTTTTCAGAGTTCATTTGTACTGCTTTTAAAATTCAGGGTCATTTAGCTCAAAATAAATCATTAAATGCATGAAAAATATCAAATGAAGTCAGAAAGGGTTGAAAATTGTTGATGTGCCTTTGAATGATGCATATTGAACACACAAAAAGTATGGAGTTAAAATAAGTTATTAAAAATGAAATCCCTTTGTAATAGACGAGTTTTCGTTCAAAACCCTCATACTTCTTACGAGATTGTCCAATTTGTACACGAAGTGCATCCAGTTTTTGCCGTAACCCTCTCAACTCTCTAGAAGATGCTACGTGGGTGAAATTATGATGTCACCCAAGTTCCAACCTTTTCAGAGTTCATTTGTACTGCTTTTCAAATTCAGGGTCATTTAGCTCAAAATAAATCATTAAATGCATGAAAAATATCAAATGAAGTTAGAAAGGGTTAAAAATTTATGATGTGCCTTTGAATGATGCATATTGAACACAAAAAAAGTAGGGAGTTAAAAAAAGTTATTAAAAATGAAATCCCTTTGTAATAGATGAGTTTTCGTCCGAAACCCTCATACTTCTTATGAGATTGTCCAGTTTGTACACGAAGTGCATCCAGTTTTTGCCGTAACCCTCTCAACTCTCTAGAAGTTGCTATGTGGGTGAAATTATGATGTCATGCCAAGTTATAACCTTTTCAGAGTTCATTTCTACTGCTTTTCAAATTCAGGGTCATTTAGCTCAAAATAAATCATTAAATGCATGAAAAATATCAAATGAAGTCAGAAAGGGTTGAAAATTGATGATGTTCCTTTGACTGATGCATGTTGAACACACAAAAACTATTGAGTTAAAATAAGTTATTAAAATGGAAATCCCTTTCCAATAGACGAGTTTTCGTGCGAAACCCTCATACTTCTTATGAGATTGTCCAATTTGTACACGAAATGAATCCAGTTCTTGCCGTAACCCTCTCAACTCTCTGGAAGTTGCTATGTGGGTGAAATTATGATGTCATGCCAAGTTACAACCTTTTCAGAGTTCATTTGTACTGCTTTTCAAATTTAGGGTCATTTAGCTCAAAATAAATCACTAAATGCATGAAAAATATCAAATGAAGTCAGAAAGGGTTGAAAATTGTTGATGTGCCTTTGAATGATGCATATTGAACACACAAAAAGTATGGAGTTAAAATAAGTTATTACAAATGAAATCCCTTTGTAATAGACGAGTTTTCGTTCGAAACCCTCATACTTCTTATGAGATTGTCCAATTTGTACACGAACTGCATCCAGTTTTTGCCGTAACCCTCTCAACTCTCTAGAAGATGCTACGTGGGTGAAATTATGATGCCATGCCAAGTTACAACCTTTTTAGAGTTCATTTGTACTGCTTTTCAAATTCAGGGTGATTTAGCTCAAAATAAATCATTAAATGCATGAAAAATATCAAATGAAGTCAGAAAGGGTTGAAAATTTATGATGTGCCTTTGAATGATGCATATTGAACACAAAAAAAGTATGGAGTTAAAACAAGTTATTAAAAATGAAATCCCTTTGTAATAGATGAGTTTTCGTCCGAAACCCTCATACTTCTTATGAGATTGTCCACTTTGTACACGAAGTGCATCCAGTTTTTGCCGTAACACTCTCAACTCTCTAGAAGTTGCTATGTGGGTGAAATTATGATGTCATGCCAAGTTACAACCTTTTCAGAGTTCATTTGTACTGCTTTTCAAATTTAGGGTCATTTAGCTCAAAATAAATCATTAAATGCATGAAAAATATCAAATGAAGTCAGAAAGGGTTGAAAATTGTTGATGTGCCTTTGAATGATGCATATTGAACACACAAAAAGTATGGAGTTAAAATAAGTTATTAAAAATGAAATCCCTTTGTAATAGACGAGTTTTCGTTCGAAACCCTCATACTTCTTATGAGATTGTCCAATTTGTACACGAACTGCATCCAGTTTTTGCCGTAACCCTCTCAACTCTCTAGAAGATGCTACGTGGGTGAAATTATGATGCCATGCCAAGTTACAACCTTTTTAGAGTTCATTTGTACTGCTTTTCAAATTCAGGGTCATTTAGCTCAAAATAAATCATTAAATGCATGAAAAATATCAAATGAAGTCAGAAAGGGTTGAAAATTTATGATGTGCCTTTGAATGATGCATATTGAACACAAAAAAAGTATGGAGTTAAAACAAGTTATTAAAAATGAAATCCCTTTGTAATAGATGAGTTTTCGTCCGAAACCCTCATACTTCTTATGAGATTGTCCACTTTGTACACGAAGTACATCCAGTTTTTGCCGTAACCCTCTCAACTCTCTAGAAGTTGCTATGTGGGTGAAATTATGATGTCATGCCAAGTTACAACCTTTTCAGAGTTCATTTGTACTGCTTTTCAAATTCAGGGTCATTTAGCTCAAAATAAATCATTAAATGCATGAAAAATATCAAATGAAGTCAGAAAGGGTTGAAAATTGAAGATGTTCCTTTGACTGATGCATGTTGAACACAACAAAACTATTGAGTTAAAATAAGTTATTAAAATGGAAATCCCTTTCCAATAGACGAGTTTTCGTCCGAAATCCTCATACTTCTTATGAGATTGTCCAATTTGTACACGAAGTGCATCCAGTTTTTGCCGTAATCCTCTCAATTCTCTGGAACTTGCTATGTGGGTGAAATTATGATGTCATGCCAAGTTACAACCTTTTCAGAGTTCATTTGTACTGCTTTTAAAATTCAGGGTCATTTAGCTCAAAATAAATCATTAAATGCATGAAAAATATCAAATGAAGTCAGAAAGGGTTGAAAATTGTTGATGTGCCTTTGAATGATGCATATTGAACACACAAAAAGTATGGAGTTAAAATAAGTTATTAAAAATGAAATCCCTTTGTAATAGACGAGTTTTCGTTCAAAACCCTCATACTTCTTACGAGATTGTCCAATTTGTACACGAAGTGCATCCAGTTTTTGCCGTAACCCTCTCAACTCTCTAGAAGATGCTACGTGGGTGAAATTATGATGTCATCCCAAGTTACAACCTTTTCAGAGTTCATTTGTACTGCTTTTCAAATTCAGGGTCATTTAGCTCAAAATAAATCATTAAATGCATGAAAAATATCAAATGAAGTTAGAAAGGGTTGAAAATTTATGATGTGCCTTTGAATGATGCATATTGAACACAAAAAAAGTAGGGAGTTAAAAAAAAGTTATTAAAAATGAAATCCCTTTGTAATAGATGAGTTTTTGTCCGAAACCCTCATACTTCTTATGAGATTGTCCAGTTTGTACACGAAGTGCATCCAGTTTTTGCCGTAACCCTCTCAACTCTCTAGAAGTTGCTATGTGGGTGAAATTATGATGTCATGCCAAGTTATAACCTTTTCAGAGTTCATTTGTACTGCTTTTCAAATTCAGGGTCATTTAGCTCAAAATAAATCATTAAATGCATGAAAAATATCAAATGAAGTCAGAAAGGGTTGAAAATTGATGATGTTCCTTTGACTGATGCATGTTGAACACACAAAAACTATTGAGTTAAAATAAGTTATTAAAATGGAAATCCCTTTCCAATAGACGAGTTTTCGTGCGAAACCCTCATACTTCTTATGAGATTGTCCAATTTGTACACGAAATGAATCCAGTTCTTGCCGTAACCCTCTCAACTCTCTGGAAGTTGCTATGTGGGTGAAATTATGATGTCATGCCAAGTTACAACCTTTTCAGAGTCCATTTGTACTGCTTTTCAAATTTAGGGTCATTAGGTCAAAATAAATCATTAAATGCATGAAAAATATCAAATGAAGTCAGAAAGGGTTGAAAATTGTTGATGTGCCTTTGAATGATGCATATTGAACACACAAAAAGTATGGAGTTAAAATAAGTTATTAAAAATGAAATCCCTTTGTAATAGACGAGTTTTCGTTCGAAACCCTCATACTTCTTATGAGATTGTCCAATTTGTACACGAACTGCATCCAGTTTTTGCCGTAACCCTCTCAACTCTCTAGAAGATGCTACGTGGGTGAAATTATGATGCCATGCCAAGTTACAACCTTTTTAGAGTTCATTTGTACTGCTTTTCAAATTCAGGGTCATTTAGCTCAAAATAAATCATTAAATGCATGAAAAATATCAAATGAAGTCAGAAAGGGTTGAAAATTTATGATGTGCCTTTGAATGATGCATATTGAACACAAAAAAAGTATGGAGTTAAAACAAGTTATTAAAAATGAAATCCCTTTGTAATAGATGAGTTTTCGTCTGAAACCCTCATACTTCTTATGAGATTGTCCACTTTGTACACGAAGTGCATCCAGTTTTTGCCGTAACCCTCTCAACTCTCTAGAAGTTGCTATGTGGGTGAAATTATGATGTCATGCCAAGTTACAACCTTTTCAGAGTTCATTTGTACTGCTTTTCAAATTCAGGGTCATTTAGCTCAAAATAAATCATTAAATGCATGAAAAATATCAAATGAAGTCAGAAAGGGTTGAAAATTGAAGATGTTCCTTTGACTGATGCATGTTGAACACAACAAAACTATTGAGTTAAAATAAGTTATTAAAATGGAAATCCCTTTCCAATAGACGAGTTTTCGTCCGAAATCCTCATACTTCTTATGAGATTGTCCAATTTGTACACGAAGTGCATCCAGTTTTTGCCGTAATCCTCTCAATTCTCTGGAACTTGCTATGTGGGTGAAATTATGATGTCATGCCAAGTTACAACCTTTTCAGAGTTCATTTGTACTGCTTTTAAAATTCAGGGTCATTTAGCTCAAAATAAATCATTAAATGCATGAAAAATATCAAATGAAGTCAGAAAGGGTTGAAAATTGTTGATGTGCCTTTGAATGATGCATATTGAACACACAAAAAGTATGGAGTTAAAATAAGTTATTAAAAATGAAATCCCTTTGTAATAGACGAGTTTTCGTTCAAAACCCTCATACTTCTTACGAGATTGTCCAATTTGTACACGAAGTGCATCCAGTTTTTGCCGTAACCCTCTCAACTCTCTAGAAGATGCTACGTGGGTGAAATTATGATGTCATCCCAAGTTACAACCTTTTCAGAGTTCATTTGTACTGCTTTTCAAATTCAGGGTCATTTAGCTCAAAATAAATCATTAAATGCATGAAAAATATCAAATGAAGTTAGAAAGGGTTGAAAATTTATGATGTGCCTTTGAATGATGCATATTGAACACAAAAAAAGTAGGGAGTTAAAAAAAGTTATTAAAAATGAAATCCCTTTGTAATAGATGAGTTTTCGTCCGAAACCCTCATACTTCTTATGAGATTGTCCAGTTTGTACACGAAGTGCATCCAGTTTTTGCCGTAACCCTCTCAACTCTCTAGAAGTTGCTATGTGGGTGAAATTATGATGTCATGCCAAGTTATAACCTTTTCAGAGTTCATTTGTACTGCTTTTCAAATTCAGGGTCATTTAGCTCAAAATAAATCATTAAATGCATGAAAAATATCAAATGAAGTCAGAAAGGGTTGAAAATTGATGATGTTCCTTTGACTGATGCATGTTGAACACACAAAAACTATTGAGTTAAAATAAGTTATTAAAATGGAAATCCCTTTCCAATAGACGAGTTTTCGTGCGAAACCCTCATACTTCTTATGAGATTGTCCAATTTGTACACGAAATGAATCCAGTTCTTGCCGTAACCCTCTCAACTCTCTGGAAGTTGCTATGTGAGTGAAATTATGATGTCATGCCAAGTTACAACCTTTTCAGAGTCCATTTGTACTGCTTTTCAAATTTAGGGTCATTAGGTCAAAATAAATCATTAAATGCATGAAAAATATCAAATGAAGTCAGAAAGGGTTGAAAATTGTTGATGTGCCTTTGAATGATGCATATTGAACACACAAAAAGTATGGAGTTAAAATAAGTTATTAAAAATGAAATCCCTTTGTAATAGACGAGTTTTCGTTCGAAACCCTCATACTTCTTATGAGATTGTCCAATTTGTACCCGAAGTGCATCCAGTTTTTGCCGTAACCCTCTCAACTCTCTAGAAGATGCTACGTGGGTGAAATTATGATGTCATGCCAAGTTACAACCTTTTCAGAGTTCATCTGTGCTGCTTTTCAAATTCAGGGTCATTTAGCTCAAAATAAATCATTAAATGCATGAAAAATATCAAATGAAGTCAGAAAGGGTTGAAAATTTATGATGTGCCTTTGAATGATGCATATTGAACACAAAAAAAGTATGGAGTTAAAACAAGTTATTAAAAATGAAATCCCTTTGTAATAGATGAGTTTTCGTCCGAAACCCTCATACTTCTTATGAGATTGTCCACTTTGTACACGAAGTGCATCCAGTTTTTGCCGTAACCCTCTCAACTCTCTAGAAGTTGCTATGTGGGTGAAATTATGATGTCATGCCAAGTTACAACCTTTTCAGAGTTCATTTGTACTGCTTTTCAAATTCAGGGTCATTTAGCTCAAAATAACTCATTAAATGCATGAAAAATATCAAATTAAGTCAGAAAGGGTTGAAAATTGTTGATGTGCCTTTGAATGATGCATATTGAACACACAAAAAGTATGGACTTCAAATAAGTTATTAAAAATGAAATCCCTTTGTAATAGATGAGTTTTCGTCCGAAACCCTCATACTTCTTATGAGATTGTCCAATTTGTACACGAAGTGCATCCAGTTTATGCCGTAACCCTCCCAACTCTTTATAAGTTGCTATGTGTGTGAAATTGTGATTTCATGCCAAGTTACAACCTTTTCAGAGTTCATTTGTACTGCTTTTCAAATTTAGGGTCATTTAGGTCAAAATAAATCATTAAATGCATGAAAAATATCAAATGAAGTCAGAAAGGGTTGAAAATTTATGATGTGCCTTTGAATGGTGCATATTGAACACACAAAAAGTATGGAGTTAAAACAAGTTATTAAAAATGAAATCCCTTTGTAATAGATGAGTTTTCGTCCGAAACCCTCATACTTCTTATGAGATTGTCCAATTTGTACACGAAGAGCATCCAGTTTTTGCCGTAACCCTCTCAACTCTCTGGAAGTTGCTATGTGGGTGAAATTATGATGTCATGCCAAGTTACAACCTTTTCAGAGTTCATTTGTACTGCTTTTAAAATTCAGGGTCATTTAGCTCAAAATAAATCATTAAATGCATGAAAAATATCAAATGAAGTCAGAAAGGGTTGAAAATTGTTGATGTGCCTTTGAATGATTCATATTGAACACACAAAAAGTACGGAGTTAAAATAAGTTATTAAAAATGAAATCCCTTTGTAATAGACGAGTTTTCGTTCGAAACCCTCATACTTATTATAAGACTGTGCAATTTGTACACGAAGTGCATCCAGTTTTTGCCGTAACCCTCTCAACTCTCTATAAGTTGCTATGTGGGTGAAATTATGATGTCATGCCAAGTTACAACCTTTTCAGAGTTCATTTGTACTGCTTTTAAAATGCAGGGTCATTTAGCTCAAAATAAATCATTAAATGCATGAAAAATATCAAATGAAGTCAGAAAGGGTTGAAAATTGTTGATGTGCCTTTGAATGATGCATATTGAACACACAAAAAGTATGGAGTTAAAATAAGTTATTAAAAATGAAATCCCTTTGTAATAGACGAGTTTTCGTTCGAAACCCTCATACTTCTTATGAGATTGTCCAATTTGTACACGAAGTGCATCCAGTTTTTGCCGTAACCCTCTCAACTCTCTATTAGTTGCTATGTGGGTGAAATTATGATGTCATGTCAAGTTACAACAATTTCAGATTTCATTTGTACTGCTTTTCAAATTCAGGGTCATTTAGCTCAAAATAAAATATTAAATGCATGAAAAATATCAAATGAAGTCAGAAAGGGTTGAAAATTAATGATGTTCCTTTGACTGATGCATGTTGAACACACAAAAACTATTGAGTTAAAATAAGTTATTAAAATGGAAATCCCTTTCCAATAGACGAGTTTTCGTCCGAAATCCTCATACTTCTTATGAGATTGTCCAATTTGTACACGAAGTGCATCCAGTTTTTGCCGTAACCCTCTCAACTCTCTGGAAGTTGCTATGTGGGTGAAATTATGATGTCATGCCAAGTTACAACCTTTTCAGAGTTCATTTGTACTGCTTTTCAAATTCAGGGTCATTTAGCTCAAAATAACTCTTTAAATGCATGAAAAATATCAAATGAAGTCAGAAAGGGTTGAAAATTGTTGATGTGCCTTTGAATGATGCATATTGAACACACAAAAAGTATGGACTTCAAATAAGTTATTAAAAATGAAATCCCTTTGTAATAGATGAGTTTTCGTCCGAAACCCTCATACTTCTTATGAGATTGTCCAATTTGTACACGAAGTGCATCCAGTTTTTGCCGTAACCCTCCCAACTCTTTATAAGTTGCTATGTGGGTGAAATTGTGATTTCATGCCAAGTTACAACCTTTTCAGAGTTCATTTGTACTGCTTTTCAAATTTAGGGTCATTTAGGTCAAAATAAATCATTAAATGCATGAAAAATATCAAATGAAGTCAGAAAGGGTTGAAAATTTATGATGTGCCTTTGAATGGTGCATATTGAACACACAAAAAGTATGGAGTTAAAACAAGTTATTAAAAATGAAATCCCTTTGTAATAGATGAGTTTTCGTCCGAAACCCTCATACTTCTTATGAGATTGTCCAGTTTGTACACGAAGTGCATCCAGTTTTTGCCGTAACCCTCTCAACTCTCTAGAAGATGCTATGTGGGTGAAATTATGATGTCATGCCAAGTTACAACCTTTTCAGAGTTCATTTGTACTGCTTTTCAAATTCAGGGTCATTTAGCTCAAAATAAATCATTAAATGCATGAAAAATATCAAATGAAGTCAGAAAGGGTTGAAAATTGATGATGTTCCTTTGACTGATGCATGTTGAACACACAAAAACTATTGAGTTAAAATAAGTTATTAAAATGGAAATCCCTTTCCAATAGACGAGTTTTCGTCCGAAATCCTCATACTTCTTATGAGATTGTCCAATTTGTACACGAAGTGCATCCAGTTTTTGCCGTAACCCTCTCAACTCTCTGGAAGTTGCTATGTGGGTGAAATTATGATGTCATGCCAAGTTACAACCTTTTCAGAGTTCATTTGTACTGCTTTTAAAATTCAGGGTCATTTAGCTCAAAATAAATCATTAAATGCATGGAAAATATCAAATGAAGTCAGAAAGGGTTGAAAATTGTTGATGTGCCTTTGAATGATGCATATTGAACACACAAAAAGTATGGAGTTAAAATAAGTTATTAAAAATGAAATCCCTTTGTAATAGACGAGTTTTCGTTCGAAACCCTCATACTTCTTATGAGACTGTGCAATTTGTACACGAAGTGCATCCAGTTTTTGCCGTAACCCTCTCAACTCTCTATAAGTTGCTATGTGGGTGAAATTATGATGTCATGCCAAGTTACAACCTTTTCAGAGTTCATTTGTACTGCTTTTAAAATGCAGGGTCATTTACCTCAAAATAAATCATTAAATGCATGAAAAATATCAAATGAAGTCAGAAAGGGTTGAAAATTGTTGATGTGCCTTTGAATGATGCATATTGAACACACAAAAAGTATGGAGTTAAAATAAGTTATTAAAAATGAAATCCCTTTGTAATAGACGAGTTTTCGTTCGAAACCCTCATACTTCTTATGAGATTGTCCAATTTGTACACGAAGTGCATCCAGTTTTTGCCGTAACCCTCTCAACTCTCTATTAGTTGCTATGTGGGTGAAATTATGATGTCATGTCAATTTACAACAATTTCAGATTTCATTTGTACTGCTTTTCAAATTCAGGGTCATTTAGCTCAAAATAAAATATTAAGTGCATGAAAAATATCAAATGAAGTCAGAAAGGGTTGAAAATTGATGATGTGCCTTTGAATGGTGCATGTTGAACACACAAAAACTAATGAGTTAAAATACGTTATTAGAAACGAAATCCATTTGTAGTAGATGAGTTTGCATCCGAAACCCTCAAACTTCTTATGAGATTGTCCAGTTTGTACACGAAGTGCATCCAGTTTTTGCCGTAACCCTCTCAACTCTCTAGAAGTTGCTATGTGGGTGAAATTATGATGTCATGCCAAGTTACAACCTTTTCAGAGTTCATTTGTACTTCTTTTCAAATTCACGGTCATTTAGCTCAAAATAAATCATTAAATGCATGAAAAATATCAAATGAAGTCAGAAAGGGATGAAAATTGATGATGTGCCTTTGAATGGTGCATATTGAACACACAAAAAGTATGGAGTTAAAACAAGTTATTAAAAATGAAATCCCTTTGTAATAGACGAGTTTTCGTCCGAAACCCTCAGACTTCTTATGAGATTGTCCAATTTGTACACGAAGTGCATCCAGTTTTTGCCGTAACCCTCTCAACTCTCTAGAAGATGCTACGTGGGTGAAAGTATGATGTCATGCCAAGTTACAACCTTTTCAGAGTTCATTTGTACTGCTTTTCAAATTCAGGGTCATTTAGCTCAAAATAAATCATTAAATGCATGAAAAATATCAAATGAAGTCAGAAAGGGTTGAAAATTGATGATGTTCCTTTGAATGATGCATGTTGAACACACAAAAAGTATGGAGTGAAAATAATTTATTAAAAATGAAATCCCTTTGTAATAGATGTGTTTTCGTTCGAAACCCTCATACTTCCTATGAGATTGTCCAATTTGTACACGAAGTGCATCCAGTTTTTGCCGTAACCCTCTCAACTCTCTATAAGTTGCTATGTGGGTGAAATTGTGATTTCATGCCAAGTTACAACCTTTTCAGAGTTCATTTGTACTGCTTTTCAAATTCAGGGTCATTTAGCTCAAAATAAATCATTAAATGCATGAAAAATATCAAATGAAGTCAGAAAGGGTTGAAAATTTATGATGTGCCTTTGAATGGTCCATATTGAACACACAAAAAGTATGGAGTTAAAACAAGTTATTAAAAATGAAATCCCTTTGTAATAGATGAGTTTTCGTCCGAAACCCTCATACTTCTTATGAGATTGTCCAGTTTGTACACGAAGTGCATCCAGTTTTTGCCGTAACCCTCTTTACTCTCTAGAAGTTGCTACGTGGGTGAAAGTATGATGTCATGCCAAGTTACAACCTTTTTAGAGTTCATTTGTACTGCTTTTCAAATTCAGGGTCATTTAGCTCAAAATAAATCATTAAATGAATGAAAAATATCAAATGAAGTCAGAAAGGGTTGAAAATTGATGATGTTCCTTTGAATGATGCATGTTGAACACACAAAAACTATTGAGTTAAAATAAGTTATTAAAATGGAAATCCCTTTCTAATAGAGGAGTTTTCGTCCGAAACCCTCATACTTCTTATGAGATTGTCCAATTTGTACACGAAGTGCATCCAGTTTTTGCCGTAAGCCTCTCAACTCTTTGGAAGTGGCTATGTGGGTGAAATTATGATGTCATGCCAAGTTACAACCTTTTCAGAGTTCATTTGTACTGCTTTACAAATTCAGGGTCATTTAGCTCAAAATAAATCATTAAATGCATGAAAAATATCAAATGAAGTCAGAAAGGGTTGAAAATTTATGATGTGCCTTTGAATGATGCATATTGAAAACACAAAAAGTACGGAGTTAAAACAAGTTATTAAAAATGAAATCCCTTTGTAATAGATGAGTTTTCGTCCGAAACCCTCATACTTCTTATGAGATTGTCCAGTTTGTACATGAAGTGCATCCAGTTTTTGCCGTAACCCTCTCAACTCTCTAGAAGTTGCTATGTGGGTGAAATTATGATGTCATGCCAAGTTACAACCTTTTCAGAGTTCATTTGTACTGCTTTTCAAATTCATGGTCATTTAGCTCAAAATAAATCATTAAATGCATGAAAAATATCAAATGAAGTCAGAAAGGGTTGAAAATTGACGATGTTCCTTTGACTGATGCATGTTGAACACACAAAAACAATTGAGTTAAAATAAGTCATTAAAACAAAATCCCTTTCTAATAGACGAGTTTTCGTACGAAACCCTCATACTTCTTATGAGATTGTCCAATTTGTACACGAAGTGAATCCAGTTTTTGCCGTAACCCTCTCAACTCTCTGGAAGTTGCTATGTGGGTGAAATTATGATGTCATGCCAAGTTACAACCTTTTCAGAGTTCATTTGTACTGCTTTTCAAATTCAGGGTCATTTAGCTCAAAATAAATCATTAAATGCATGAAAAATATCAAATGAAGTCAGAAAGGGTTGAAAATTGTTGATGTGCCTTTCAATGATGCATATTGAACACACAAAAAGTATGGAGTTCAAATAAGTTATTAAAAATGAAATCCCTTTGTAATAGATGAGTTTTCGTCCGAAACCCTCATACTTCTTATGAGATTGTCCAGTTTGTACACGAAGTGCATCCAGTTTTTGCCGTAACCCTCTTTACTCTCTAGAATTTGCTACGTGGGTGAAAGTATGATGTCATGCCAAGTTACAACCTTTTCAGAGTTCATTTGTACTGCTTTTCAAATTCAGGGTCATTTAGCTCAAAATAAATCATTAAATGAATGAAAAATATCAAATGAAGTCAGAAAGGGTTGAAAATTGATGATGTTCCTTTGAATGATGCATGTTGAACACACAAAAACTATTGAGTTAAAATAAGTTATTAAAATGGAAATCCCTTTCTAATAGAGGAGTTTTCGTCCGAAACCCTCATACTTCTTATGAGATTGTCCAATTTGTACACGAAGTGCATCCAGTTTTTGCCGTAAGCCTCTCAACTCTTTGGAAGTTGCTATGTGGGTGAAATTATGATGTCATGCCAAGTTACAACCTTTTCAGAGTTCATTTCTACTGCTTTTCAAATTCAGGGTCATTTAGCTCAAAATAAATCATTATATGGATGAAAAATATCAAATGAAGTCAGAAAGGGTTGAAAATTGTTGATGTGCCTTTGAATGATGCATATTGAACACACAAAAAGTATGGAGTTAAAATAAGTTATTAAAAATGAAATCCCTTTGTAATAGACGAGTTTTCGTCCGAAACCCTCATACTTCTGATGAGATTGTCCAATTTGTACACGAAGTGCATCGAGTTTCTGTCGTAACCCTCTCAACTCTCTAGAAGATGCTACGTGGGTGAAAGTATGATGTCATGCCAAGTTACAACCTTTTCAGAGTTCATTTGTACTAGTTTTCAAATTCACGGTCATTTAGCTCAAAATAAATCATTAAATGCATGAAAAATATCAAATGAAGTCACAAAGGGATGAAAATTGATGATATGCCTTTGAATGATGCATATTCAACACACAAAAACTATGGAGTTAAAATAAGTTATTAAAATTGAAATCCCTTTCTAATAGACGAGTTTTCATCCGGAACCCTCATACTTCTTATGAGATTGTCCAATTTGTACACGAAGTGCATCCAGTTTGTGCCGTAACCCTCTCAACCCTCCGGAAGTTGCTATCTTGGTGAAATTATGATGACATGCCAAGTTACAACCTTTTCAGAGTCCATTTGTACTGCTTTTCAAATTCAGGGTCATTTAGCTCAAAATAAATCATTAGATGCATGAAAAATATCAAATCAAGTCAGAAAGGGTTGAAAATTGATGATGTGCCTTTGAATGATGCATGTTAAACACACAAAAAGTATGGAGTTAAAATAAGTTACTAAAAATGAAATCCCTTTGTAATAGATGTGTTTTCGTCCGAAACCCTCATACTTGTTATGAGATTGTCCAATTTGTACACGAACTGCATCCAGTTTTTGCCGTAACCCTCTCAACTCTCTATAAGTTGCTATGTGGGTGAAATTATGATGTCATGCCAAGTTACAACCTTTTCAGAGTTCATTTGTACTGCTTTTCAAATTCAGGGTCATTTAGCTCAAAATAACTCATTAAATGGATGAAAAATATCAAATGAAGTCAGAAAGGGTTGAAAATTGATGATGTGCCTTTGAATTATGCATATTGAACACACAAAAAGTATGGAGTTAAAATAAGTTATTAAAAATTAAATCCCTTTGTAATAGATGTGTTTTCCTTCGAAACCCTCATACTTCCTATGAGATTGTCCAATTTGTACACGAAGTGCATCCAGTTTTTGCCGTAACCCTCTCAACTCTTTATAAGTTGCTATCTGGGTGAAATTGTGATTTCATGCCAAGTTACAACCTTTTCAGAGTTCATTTGTACCGCTTTTCAAATTCAGGGTCATTTAGCTCAAAATAAATCATTAAATGCATGAAAAATATCAAATGAAGTCAGAAAGGGTTGAAACTTTATGATGTGCCTTTGAATGGTGCATATTGAACACACAAAAAGTATGGTGTTAAAACAAGTTATTAAAAATGAAATCCCTTTGTAATAGATGAGTTTTCGTCCGAAACCCTCATACTTCTTATGAGATTGTCCAATTTGTACACGAAGTGCATCCAGTTTTTGCCGTAACCCTCTCAACTCTCTAGAACTTGCTATGTGGGTGAAATTATGATGTCATGCCAAGTTACAACCTTTTCAGAGTTCATTTGTACTCCTTTTCAAATTCAGGGTCATTTAGCTCAAAATAAATCATTAAATGCATGAAAAATATCAAATGAAGTCAGAAAGGGTTGAAAATTGTTGATGTGCCTTTGAATGATGCATATTGAACACACAAAAAGTATGGAGTTAAAATAAGTTATTAAAAATGAAATCCCTTTGTAATAGACGAGTTTTCGTCCGAAACCCTCATACTTCTGATGAGATTGTCCAATTTGTACAGGAAGTGCATGCAGTTTCTGTCGTAACCCTCTCAACTCTCTAGAAGATGCTACGTCGGTGAAAGTATGATGTCATGCCAAGTTACAACCTTTTCAGAGTTCATTTGTACTACTTTTCAAATTCACGGTCATTTAGCTCAAAATAAATCATTAAATGCATGAAAAATATCAAATGAAGTCACAAAGGGATGAAAATTGATGATATGCCTTTGAATGATGCATATTGAACACACAAAAACTATGGAGTTAAAATAAGTTATTAAAATTGAAATCCCTTTCTAATAGACGAGTTTTCATCCGGAACCCTCATACTTCTTATGAGATTGTCCAATTTCTACACGAAGTGCATCCAATTTGTGCCGTAACCCTCTCAACCCTCCGGAAGTTGCTATCTGGGTGAAATTATGATGACATGCCAAGTTACAACCTTTTCAGAGTTCATTTGTACTGCTTTTCAAATTCAGGGTCATTTAGCTCAAAATAAATCATTAAATGCATGAAAAATATCAAATCATGTCAGAAAGGGTTGAAAATTGATGATGTGCCTTTGAATGATGCATGTTAAACACACAAAAAGTATGGAGTTAAAATAAGTTATTAAAAATGAAATCCCTTTGTAATAGATGTGTTTTCGTCCGAAACCCTCATACTTGTTATGAGATTGTCCAATTTGTACACGAACTGCATCCAGTTTTTGCCGTAACCCTCTCAACTCTTTGGAAGTTGCTATGTGGGTGAAATTATGATGTCATGCCAAGTTACAACCTTTTCAGAGTTCATTTGTACTCCTTTTCAAATTGAGGGTCATTTAGCTCAAAATAAATCATTAAATGGATGAAAAATATCAAATGAAGTCAGAAAGGGTTGAAAATTGATGATGTGCCTTTGAATGATGCATTTTGAGCACACAAAAAGTATGGAGTTAAAATAAGTTATTAAAAATGAAATCCCTTTTTAATAGACGAGTTTTCGTCCGAAACCCTCATACTTCTTATGAGATTGTCCAATTTGTACACGAAGTGCATCCAGTTTTTGCCGTAACCCTCTCAACTCTCTATAAGTTGCTATCTGGGTGAAATTGTGATTTCATGCCAAGTTACAACCTTTTCAGAATTCATTTGTACTGCTTTTCAAATTCAGGGTCATTTAGCTCAAAATAAATCATTAAATGCATGAAAAATATCAAATGAAGTCAGAAAGGGTTGAAACTTTATGATGTGCCTTTGAATGGTGCATATTGAACACACAAAAAGTATGGAGTTAAAACAAGTTATTAAAAATGAAATCCCTTTGTAATAGATGAGTTTTCGTCCGAAACCCTCATACTTCTTATGAGATTGTCCAATTTGTACACGAAGTGCATCCAGTTTTTGCCGTAACCCTCTCAACTCTCTAGAACTTGCTATGTGGGTGAAATTATGATTTCATGCCAAGTTACAACCTTTTCAGAGTTCATTTGTACTGCTTTTCAAATTCAGGGTCATTTAGCTCAAAATAAATCATTAAATGCATGAAAAATATCAATTGAAGTCAGAAAGGGTTGAAAATTGATGATGTTCCTTTGACTGATGCATGTTGAACACACAAAAACTATTGAGTTAAAATAAGTTATTAAAATGGAAATCCCTTTCCAATAGACGAGTTTTCGTCCGAAATCCTCATACTTCTTATGAGATTGTCCAATTTGTACACGAAGTGCATCCAGTTTTTGCCGTAACCCTCTCAACTCTCTGGAAGTTGCTATGTGGGTGAAATTATGACGTCATGCCAAGTTACAACCTTTTCAGAGTTCATTTGTACTGCTTTTAAAATTCAGGGTCATTTAGCTCAAAATAAATCATTAAATGCATGAAAAATATCAAATGAAGTCAGAAAGGGTTGAAAATTGTTGATGTGCCTTTGAATGATGCATATTGAACACACAAAAAGTATGGAGTTAAAATAAGTTATTAAAAATGAAATCCCTTTGTAATAGACGAGTTTTCGTTCGAAACCCTCATACTTCTTATGAGATTGTCCAATTTGTACACGATGTGCATCCAGTTTTTGCCGTAACCCTCTCAACTCTCTAGAAGATGCTACGTCGGTGAAATTATGATGTCATGCCAAGTTACAACCGTTTCAGAGTTCATTTGTACTGCTTTTCAAATTCAGGGTCATTTAGCTCAAAATAAATCATTAAATGAATGAAAAATATCAAATGAAGTCAGAAAGGGTTGAAAATTTATGATGTGCCTTTGAATGATGCATATTGAAAACACAAAAAGTACGGAGTTAAAACAAGTTATTAAAAATGAAATCCCTTTGTAATAGATGAGTTTTCGTCCGAAACCCTCATACTTCTTATGAGATTGTCCAGTTTGTACACGAAGTGCATCCAGTTTTTGCCGTAACCCTCTCAACTCTCTAGAAGTTGCTATGTGGGTGAAATTATGATGTCATGCCAAGTTACAACCTTTTCAGAGTTCATTTGTACTGCTTTTCAAATTCATGGTCATTTAGCTCAAAATAAATCATTAAATGCATGAAAAATATCAAATGAAGTCAGAAAGGGTTGAAAATTGATGATGTTCCTTTGACTGATGCATGTTGAACACACAAAAACTATTGAGTTAAAATAAGTCATTAAAATAAAATCCCTTTCTAATAGACGAGTTTTCGTCCGAAACCCTCATACTTCTTATGAGATTGTCCAATTTGTACACGAAGTGAATCCAGTTTTTGCCGTAACCCTCTCAACTCTCTGGAAGGTTCTATGTGGGTGAAATTATGATGTCATGCCAAGTTACAACCTTTTCAGAGTTCATTTGTACTGCTTTTCAAATTCAGGGTCATTTAGCTCAAAATAAATCATTAAATGCATGAAAAATATCAAATGAAGTTAGAAAGGGTTGAAAATTGTTGATGTGCCTTTCAATGATTCATATTGAACACACAAAAAGTATGGAGTTCAAATAAGTTATTAAAAATGAAATCCCTTTGTAATAGATGAGTTTTCGTCCGAAACCCTCATACTTCTTATGAGATTGTCCAATTTGTACACGAAGTGGATCCAGTTTTTGCCGTAACCCTCCCAACTCTTTATAAGTTGCTATGTGGGTGAAATTGTGCTTTCATGCCAAGTTACAACCTTTTCAGAGTTCATTTGTACTGCTTTTCAAATTTAGGGTCATTTAGGTCAAAATAAATCATTAAATGCATGAAAAATATCAAATGAAGTCAGAAAGGGTTGAAAATTTATGATGTGCCTTTGAATGGTGCATATTGAACACACAAAAAGTATGGAGTTAAAACAAGTTATTAAAAATGAAATCCCTTTGTAATAGATGAGTTTTCGTCCGGAACCCTCATACTTCTTATGAGATTATCCAGTTTGTACACGAAGTGCATCCAGTTTTCGCCGTAACCCTCTCAACTCTCTATAAGATGCTATGTGGGTGAAATTATGATGTCATGCCAAGTTACAACCTTTTCAGAGTTCATTTGTACTGCTTTTCAAATTCAGGGTCATTTAGCTCAAAATAAATCATTAAATGCATGGAAAATATCAAATGAAGTCAGAAAGGGTTGAAAATTGATGATGTTCCTTTGAATGATGCATGTTGAACACACAGAAACTATTGAGTTAAAATAAGTTATTAAAATAGAAATCCCTTTCTAATAGACGAGTTTTCGTCCAAAACCCTCATACTTCTTATGAGATTGTCCAATTTGTACACGAAGTGCATCCAGTTTTTGCCGTAACCCTCTCAACTCTCTAGAACTTGCTATGTGGGTGAAATTATGATGTCATGCCAAGTTACAACCTTTTCAGAGTTCATTTGTACTACTTTTCAAATTCAGGGTCATTTAGCTCAAAATAAATCATTAAATGCATGAAAAATATCAATTGAAGTCAGAAAGGGTTGAAAATTGATGATGTTCCTTTGACTGATGCATGTTGAACACACAAAAACTATTGAGTTAAGATAAGTTATTAAAATGGAAATCTCTTTCCAATAGACGAGTTTTCGTTCGAAATCCTCATACTTCTTATGAGATTGTCCAATTTGTACACGAAGTGCATCCAGTTTTTGCCGTAACCCTCTCAACTCTCTGGAAGTTGCTATGTGGGTGAAATTATGATGTCATGCCAAGTTACAACCTTTTCAGAGTTCATTTGTACCGCTTTTAAAATTCAGGGTCATTTATCTCAAAATAAATCATTAAATGCATGAAAAATATCAAATGAAGTCAGAAAGGGTTGAAAATTGTTGATGTGCCTTTGAATGATGCATATTGAACACACAAAAAGTATGGAGTTAAAATAAGTTATTAAAAATGAAATCCCTTTGTAATAGACGAGTTTTCGTTCGAAACCCTCATACTTCTTATGAGATTGTCCAATTTGTACACGAAGTGCATCCAATTTTTGCCGTAACCCTCTCAACTCTCTATAAGATGCTACGTGGGTGAAATCATGATGTCATGCCACGTTACAACCTATTCAGAGTTCATTTGTACTGCTTTTCAAATTCAGGGTCATTTAGCTCAAAATAAATCATTAAATGCATGAAAAATATCAAATGAAGTCAGAAAGGGTTGAAAATTTATGATGTGCCTTTGAATGATGCATATTGAACACACAAAAATGATGGAGTTAAAACAAGTTATTAAGAATGAAATCCCTTTGTAATAGATGAGTTTTCGTCCGGAACCCTCATACTTCTTATGAGATTGTCCAGTTTGTACACGAAGTGCATCCAGTTTTTGCCGTAACCCTCTCAACTCTCTAGAAGTTGCTATGTGGGTGAAATTATGATGTCATGCCACGTTACAACCTTTTCAGAGTTCATTTGTACTGCTTTTCAAATTCAGGGTCATTTAGCTCAAAATAAATCATTAAATGCATGAAAAATATCAAATGAAGTCAGAAAGGGTTGAAAATTGATGATGCTCCTTTGACTGATGCATGTTGAACACACAAAAACAATTGAGTTAAAATAAGTTATTAAAATAAAATCCCTTTCTAATAGACAAGTTTTCGTCCGAAACCCCCATACTTCTTATGAGATTGTCCAATTTGTACACGAAGTGCATCCAGTTTTTGCCGTAACCCTCTCAACTCTCTGGAAGTTGCTATGTGGGTGAAATGATGATGTCATGCCAAGTTACAACCTTTTCAGAGTTCATTTGTACTGCTTTTAAAATTCAGGGTCATTTAGCTCAAAATAAATCATTAAATGCATGAAAAATATCAAATGAAGTCAGAAAGGGTTGAAAATTGTTGATGTGCCTTTGAATGATGCATATTGAACACACAAAAAGTATGGACTTCAAATAAGTTATCAAAAATGAAATCCCTTTGTAATAGATGAGTTTTCGTCCGAAACCCTCATACTTCTTATGAGATTGTCCAATTTGTACACGAAGTGCATCCAGTTTTTGCCGTAACCCTCCCAACTCTTTATAAGTTGCTATGTGGGTGAAATTGTGATTTCATGCCAAGTTACAACCTTTTCAGAGTTCATTTGTACTGCTTTTCAAATTTAGGGTAATTTAGGTCAAAATAAATCATTAAATGCATGAAAAATATCAAATGAAGTCAGAAAGGGTTGAAAATTTATGATGTGCCTTTGAATGATGCATATTGAACACACAAAAAGTATGGAGTTAAAACAAGTTATTAAAAATGAAATCCCTTTGTAATAGATGAGTTTTCGTCCGAAACCCTCATACTTCTTATGAGATTGTCCAGTTTGTACACGAAGTGCATCTAGTTTTTGCCGTAACCCTCTCAACTCTCTAGAAGATGCTATGTGGGTGAAATGATGATGTCATGCCAAGTTACAACCTTTTCAGAGTTCATTTGTACTGCTTTTAAAATTCAGGGTCATTTAGCTCAAAATAAATCATTCAATGCATGAAAAATATCAAATGAAGTCACAAAGGGTTGAAAATTGTTGATGTGCCTTTGAATGATGCATATTGAACACACAAAAAGTATGGAGTTAAAATAAGTTATTAAAAATGAAATCCCTTTGTAATAGACGAGTTTTCGTTCGAAACCCTCATACTTCTTACGAGATTGTCCAATTTGTACACGAAGTGCATCCAGTTTTTGCCGTAACCCTCTCAACTCTCTAGACGATGCTACGTGGGTGAAATTATGATGTCATCCCAAGTTACAACCTTTTCTGAGTTCATTTGTACTGCTTTTCAAATTCAGGGTCATTTAGCTCAAAATAAATCATTAAATGCATGAAAAATATCAAATGAAGTTAGAAAGGGTTGAAAATTTATGATGTGCCTTTGAATGATGCATATTGAACACAAAAAAAGTATGGAGTTAAAAAAAGTTATTAACAATGAAATCCCTTTGTAATAGATGAGTTTTCGTCCGAAACCCTCATACTTCTTATGAGATTGTCCAGTTTGTACACGAAGTGCATCCAGTTTTTGCCGTAACCCTCTCAACTCTCTAGAAGTTGCTATGTGGGTGAAATTATGATGTCATGCCAAGTTACAACCTTTTCAGAGTTCATTTGTACTGCTTTTCAAATTCAGGGTCATTTAGCTCAAAATAAATCATTTAATGCATGAAAAATATCAAATGAAGTCAGAAAGGGTTGAAAATTGACGATGTTCCTTTGACTGATGCATGTTGAACACACAAAAACTATTGAGTTAAAATAAGTTATTAAAATGGAAATCCCTTTCCAATAGACGAGTTTTCGTCCAAAACCCTCATACTTCTTATGAGATTGTCCAATTTGTACACGAAGTGAATCCAGTTTTTGCCGTAACCCTCTCAACTCTCTGGAAGTTGCTATGTGGGTGAAATTATGATGTCATGCCAAGTTACAACCTTTTCAGAGTTCATTTGTACTGCTTTTCAAATTCAGGGTCATTTAGCTCAAAATAAATCATTAAATGCATGAAAAAAATCAAATGAAGTCAGAAAGGGTTGAAAATTGTTGGTGTGCCTTTGAATGATGCATATTGAACACACAAAAAGTATGGAGTTAAAATAAGTTATTAAAAATGAAATCCCTTTGTAATAGACGAGTTTTCGTTCGAAACCCTCATACTTCTTATGAGATTGTCCAATTTGTACCCGAAGTGCATCCAGTTTTTGCCGTAACCCTCTCAACTCTCTAGAAGATGCTACGTGGGTGAAATTATGATGTCATGCCAAGTTACAACCTTTTCAGAGTTCATCTGTGCTGCTTTTCAAATTCAGGGTCATTTAGCTCAAAATAAATCATTAAATGCATGAAAAATATCAAATGAAGTCAGAAAGGGTTGAAAATTTATGATGTGCCTTTGAATGATGCATATTGAACACACAAAAAGTAGGGAGTTAAACCAAGTTATTAAAAATGAAATCCCTTTGTAATAGATGAGTTTTCGTCCGAAACCCTCATACTTCTTATGAGATTGTCCAGTTTGTACACGAAGTGCATCTAGTTTTTGCCGTAACCCTCTCAACTCTCTAGAAGTTGCTATGTGGGTGAAATTATGATGTCATGCCAAGTTACAACCTTTTCAGAGTTCATTTGTACTGCTTTTCAAATTCAGGGTCATTTAGCTCAAAATAAATCATTAAATGCATGAAAAATATCAAATGAAGTCAGAAAGGGTTGAAAATTGAAGATGTTCCTTTGACTGATGCATGTTGAACACACAAAAACTATTGAGTTAAAATAAGTTATTAAAATGGAAATCCCTTTCCAATAGACGAGTTTTCGTCCGAAATCCTCATACTTCTTATGAGATTGTTCAATTTGTACACGAAGTGCATCTAGTTTTTGCCGTAACCCTCTCAACTCTCTGGAAGTTGCTATGTGGGTGAAATTATGATGTCATGCCAAGTTACAACCTTTTCAGAGTTCATTTGTACTGCTTTTAAAATTCAGGGTCATTTAGCTCAAAATAAATCATTAAATGCATGAAAAATATCAAATGAAGTCAGAAAGGGTTGAAAATTGTTGATGTGCCTTTGAATGATGCATATTGAACACACAAAAAGTATGGAGTTAAAATAAGTTATTAAAAATGAAATCCCTTTGTAATAGACGAGTTTTCGTTCGAAACCCTCATACTTCTTACGAGATTGTCCAATTTGTACACGAAGTGCATCCAGTTTTTCCCGTAACCCTCTCAACTCTATAGAAGATCCTACGTGGGTGAAATTATGATGCCATGCCAAGTTACAACCTTTTTAGAGTTCATTTGTACTGCTTTTCAAATTCAGGGTCATTTAGCTCAAAATAAATCATTAAATGCATGAAAAATATCAAATGAAGTCAGAAAGGGTTGAAAATTTATGATGTGCCTCTGAATGATGCATATTGAACACAAAAAAAAGTATGGAGTTAAAACAAGTTATTAAAAATGAAATCCCTTTGTAATAGATGAGTTTTCGTCCGAAACCCTCATACTTCTTATGAGATTGTCCAGTTTGTACACGAAGTGCATCCAGTTTTTGCCGTAACCCTCTCAACTCTCTAGAAGTTGCTATGTGGGTGAAATTATGATGTCATGCCAAGTTACAACCTTTTCAGAGTTCATTTGTACTGCTTTTCAAATTCAGGGTCATTTAGCTCAAAATAAATCATTAAATGCATGAAAAATATCAAATGAAGTCAGAAAGGGTTGAAAATTGCTGATGTGCCTTTGAATGATGCATATTGAACGCACAAAAAGTATGGACTTCAAAAAGGTTATTAAAAATGAAATCCCCTTGTAATAGACGAGTTTTCGTTCGAAACCCTCATACTTCTTATGAGATTGTCCAATTTGTACACGAAGTGCATCCAATTTTTGCCGTAACCCTCTCAACTCTCTATAAGATGCTACATGGGTGAAATGATGATGTCATGCCAAGTTACAACCTTTTCAGAGTTCATTTGTAGTGCTTTCAAATTTAGGGTCATTTAGGTCAAAATAAATCATTAAATGCATGAAAAATATCAAATGAAGTCAGAAAGGGTTGAAAATTTATGATGTGCCTTTGAATGGTGCATATTGAACACACAAAAAGTATGGAGTTAAAACAAGTTATTAAAAATGAAATCCCTTTGTAATAGATGAGTTTTCGTCCGAAACCCTCATACTTCTTATGAGATTGTCCAGTTTGTACACGAAGTGCATCCAGTTTTTGCCGTAACCCTCTCAACTCTCTAGAAGATGCTATGTGGGTGAAATTATGATGTCATGCCAAGTTACAACCTTTTCAGAGTTCATTTGTACTGCTTCTCAAATTCAGGGTCATTTAGTTCAAAATAAATCATTAAATGCATGAAAAATATCAAATGAAGTCAGAAAGGGTTGAAAATTGATGATGTTCCTTTGACTGATGCATGTTGAACACACAAAAACTATTGAGTTAAAATAAGTTATTAAAATGGAAATCCCTTTCCAATAGACGAGTTTTCGTCCGAAATCCTCATACTTCTTATGAGATTGTCCAATTTGTACACGAAGTGCATCCAGTTTTTGCCGTAACCCTCTCAACTCTCTGGAAGTTGCTATGTGGGTGAAATTATGATGTCATGCCAAGTTACAACCTTTTCAGAGTTCATTTGTACTGCTTTTAAAATTCAGGGTCATTTAGCTCAAAATAAATCATTCAATGCATGAAAAATATCAAATGAAGTCACAAAGGGTTGAAAATTGTTGATGTGCCTTTGAATGATGCATATTGAACACACAAAAAGTATGGAGTTAAAATAAGTTATTAAAAATGAAATCCCTTTGTAATAGACGAGTTTTCGTTCGGAACCCTCATACTTCTTATGAGATTGTCCAATTTGTACACGAAGTGCATCCAGTTTTTGCCGTAACCCTCTCAACTCTCTAGAAGATGCTACGTGGGTGAAATTATGATGTCATCCCAAGTTACAACCTTTTCAGAGATCATTTGTACTGCTTTTCAAATTGAGGGTCATTTAGCTCAAAATAAATCATTAAATGCATGAAAAATATCAAATGAAGTTAGAAAGGGTTGAAAATTTATGATGTGCCTTTGAATGATGCATATTGAACACACAAAAAGTATGGAGTTAAAATAAGTTATTAAAAATGAAATCCCTTTGTAATAGATGAGTTTTCGTTCGAAACCCTCATACTTCTTATGAGATTGTCCAGTTTGTACACGAAGTGCATCTAGTTTTTGCCGTAACCCTCTCAACTCTCTAGAAGATGCTATGTGGGTGAAATTATGATGTCATGCCAAGTTACAACCTTTTCAGAGTTCATTTGTACTGCTTTTCAAATTCAGGGTCATTTAGCTCAAAATAAATCATTAAATGCATGAAAAATATCAAATGAAGTCAGAAAGGGTTGAAAATTGAAGATGTTCCTTTGACTGATGCATGTTGAACACACAAAAACTATTGAGTTAATATAAGTTATTAAAATGGAAATCCCTTTCCAATAGACGAGTTTTCGTCCGAAATCCTCATACTTCTTATGAGATTGTCCAATTTGTACACGAAGTGCATCCAGTTTTTGCCGTAACCCTCTCAACTCTCTGGAAGTTGCTATGTGGGTGAAATTATGATGTCATGCCAAGTTACAACCTTTTCAGAGTTCATTTGTACTGCTTTTAAAATTCAGGGTCATTTAGCTCAAAATAAATCATTAAATGCATGAAAAATATCAAATGAAGTCAGAAAGGGTTGAAAATTGTTGATGTGCCTTTGAATGATGCATATTGAACACACAAAAAGTATGGAGTTAAAATAAGTTATTAAAAATGAAATCCCTTTGTAATAGACGAGTTTTCGTTCGAAACCCTCATACTTCTTACGAGATTGTCCAATTTGTACACGAAGTGCATCCAGTTTTTGCCGTAACCCTCTCAACTCTCTAGACGATGCTACGTGGGTGAAATTATGATGTCATCCCAAGTTACAACCTTTTCTGAGTTCATTTGTACTGCTTTTCAAATTCAGGGTCATTTAGCTCAAAATAAATCATTAAATGCATGAAAAATATCAAATGAAGTTAGAAAGGGTTGAAAATTTATGATGTGCCTTTGAATGATGCATATTGAACACAAAAAAAGTATGGAGTTAAAAAAAGTTATTAAAAATGAAATCCCTTTGTAATAGATGAGTTTTCGTCCGAAACCCTCATACTTCTTACGAGATTGTCCAGTTTGTACACGAAGTGCATCCAGTTTTTGCCGTAACCCTCTCAACTCTCTAGAAGTTGCTATGTGGGTGAAATTATGATGTCATGCCAAGTTACAACCTTTTCAGAGTTCATTTGTACTGCTTTTCAAATTCAGGGTCATTTAGCTCAAAATAAATCATTAAATGCATGAAAAATATCAAATGAAGTCAGAAAGGGTTGAAAATTGACGATGTTCCTTTGACTGATGCATGTTGAACACACAAAAACTATTGAGTTAAAATAAGTTATTAAAATGGAAATCCCTTTCCAATAGACGAGTTTTCGTCCAAAACCCTCATACTTCTTATGAGATTGTCCAATTTGTACACGAAGTGAATCCAGTTTTTGCCGTAACCCTCTCAACTCTCTGGAAGTTGCTATGTGGGTGAAATTATGATGTCATGCCAAGTTACAACCTTTTCAGAGTTCATTTGTACTGCTTTTCAAATTCAGGGTCATTTAGCTCAAAATAAATCATTAAATGCATGAAAAAAATCAAATGAAGTCAGAAAGGGTTGAAAATTGTTGATGTGCCTTTGAATGATGCATATTGAACACACAAAAAGTATGGAGTTAAAATAAGTTATTAAAAATGAAATCCCTTTGTAATAGACGAGTTTTCGTTCGAAACCCTCATACTTCTTATGAGATTGTCCAATTTGTACCCGAAGTGCATCCAGTTTTTGCCGTAACCCTCTCAACTCTCTAGAAGATGCTACGTGGGTGAAATTATGATGTCATGCCAAGTTACAACCTTTTCAGAGTTCATCTGTGCTGCTTTTCAAATTCAGGGTCATTTAGCTCAAAATAAATCATTAAATGCATGAAAAATATCAAATGAAGTCAGAAAGGGTTGAAAATTTATGATGTGCCTTTGAATGATGCATATTGAACACACAAAAAGTATGGAGTTAAAACAAGTTATTAAAAATGAAATCCCTTTGTAATAGATGAGTTTTCGTCCGAAACCCTCATACTTCTTATGAGATTGTCCAGTTTGTACACGAAGTGCATCTAGTTTTTGCCGTAACCCTCTCAACTCTCTTGAAGTTGCTATGTGGGTGAAATTATGATGTCATGCCAAGTTACAACCTTTTCAGAGTTCATTTGTCCTGCTTTTCAAATTCAGGGTCATTTAGCTCAAAATAAATCATTAAATGCATGAAAAATATCAAATGAAGTCAGAAAGGGTTGAAAATTGAAGATGTTCCTTTGACTGATGCATGTTGAACACACAAAAACTATTGAGTTAAAATAAGTTATTAAAATGGAAATCCCTTTCCAATTGACGAGTTTTCGTCCGAAATCCTCATACTTCTTATGAGATTGTTCAATTTGTACACGAAGTGCATCTAGTTTTTGCCGTAACCCTCTCAACTCTCTGGAAGTTGCTATGTGGGTGAAATTATGATGTCATGCCAAGTTACAACCTTTTCAGAGTTCATTTGTACTGCTTTTAAAATTCAGGGTCATTTAGCTCAAAATAAATCATTAAATGCATGAAAAATATCAAATGAAGTCAGAAAGGGTTGAAAATTGTTGATGTGCCTTTGAATGATGCATATTGAACACACAAAAAGTATGGAGTTAAAATAAGTTATTAAAAATGAAATCCCTTTGTAATAGACGAGTTTTCGTTCGAAACCCTCATACTTCTTACGAGATTGTCCAATTTGTACACGAAGTGCATCCAGTTTTTCCCGTAACCCTCTCAACTCTATAGAAGATCCTACGTGGGTGAAATTATGATGCCATGCCAAGTTACAACCTTTTTAGAGTTCATTTGTACTGCTTTTCAAATTCAGGGTCATTTAGCTCAAAATAAATCATTAAATGCATGAAAAATATCAAATGAAGTCAGAAAGGGTTGAAAATTTATGATGTGCCTCTGAATGATGCATATTGAACACAAAAAAAAGTATGGAGTTAAAACAAGTTATTAAAAATGAAATCCCTTTGTAATAGATGAGTTTTCGTCCGAAACCCTCATACTTCTTATGAGATTGTCCAGTTTGTACACGAAGTGCATCCAGTTTTTGCCGTAACCCTCTCAACTCTCTAGAAGTTGCTATGTGGGTGAAATTATGATGTCATGCCAAGTTACAACCTTTTCAGAGTTCATTTGTACTGCTTTTCAAATTCAGGGTCATTTAGCTCAAAATAAATCATTAAATGCATGAAAAATATCAAATGAAGTCAGAAAGGGTTGAAAATTGCTGATGTGCCTTTGAATGATGCATATTGAACGCACAAAAAGTATGGACTTCAAAAAGGTTATTAAAAATGAAATCCCCTTGTAATAGACGAGTTTTCGTTCGAAACCCTCATACTTCTTATGAGATTGTCCAATTTGTACACGAAGTGCATCCAATTTTTGCCGTAACCCTCTCAACTCTCTATAAGATGCTACATGGGTGAAATGATGATGTCATGCCAAGTTACAACCTTTTCAGAGTTCATTTGTAGTGCTTTCAAATTTAGGGTCATTTAGGTCAAAATAAATCATTAAATGCATGAAAAATATCAAATGAAGTCAGAAAGGGTTGAAAATTTATGATGTGCCTTTGAATGGTGCATGTTGAACACACAAAAAGTATGGAGTTAAAACAAGTTATTAAAAATGAAATCCCTTTGTAATAGATGAGTTTTCGTCCGAAACCCTCATACTTCTTATGAGATTGTCCAGTTTGTACACGAAGTGCATCCAGTTTTTGCCGTAACCCTCTCAACTCTCTAGAAGATGCTATGTGGGTGAAATTATGATGTCATGCCAAGTTACAACCTTTTCAGAGTTCATTTGTACTGCTTCTCAAATTCAGGGTCATTTAGTTCAAAATAAATCATTAAATGCATGAAAAATATCAAATGAAGTCAGAAAGGGTTGAAAATTGATGATGTTCCTTTGACTGATGCATGTTGAACACACAAAAACTATTGAGTTAAAATAAGTTATTAAAATGGAAATCCCTTTCCAATAGACGAGTTTTCGTCCGAAATCCTCATACTTCTTATGAGATTGTCCAATTTGTACACGAAGTGCATCCAGTTTTTGCCGTAACCCTCTCAACTCTCTGGAAGTTGCTATGTGGGTGAAATTATGATGTCATGCCAAGTTACAACCTTTTCAGAGTTCATTTGTACTGCTTTTAAAATTCAGGGTCATTTAGCTCAAAATAAATCATTCAATGCATGAAAAATATCAAATGAAGTCACAAAGGGTTGAAAATTGTTGATGTGCCTTTGAATGATGCATATTGAACACACAAAAAGTATGGAGTTAAAATAAGTTATTAAAAATGAAATCCCTTTGTAATAGACAAGTTTTCGTTCGGAACCCTCATACTTCTTATGAGATTGTCCAATTTGTACACGAAGTGCATCCAGTTTTTGCCGTAACCCTCTCAACTCTCTAGAAGATGCTACGTGGGTGAAATTATGATGTCATCCCAAGTTACAACCTTTTCAGAGATCATTTGTACTGCTTTTCAAATTGAGGGTCATTTAGCTCAAAATAAATCATTAAATGCATGAAAAATATCAAATGAAGTTAGAAAGGGTTGAAAATTTATGATGTGCCTTTGAATGATGCATATTGAACACACAAAAAGTATGGAGTTAAAATAAGTTATTAAAAATGAAATCCCTTTGTAATAGACGAGTTTTCGTTCGAAACCCTCATACTTCTTATGAGATTGTCCAATTTGTACACGAAGTGCATCCAATTTTTGCCGTAACCCTCTCAACTCTCTATAAGATGCTACGTGGGTGAAATTATGATGTCATGCCACGTTACAACCTATTCAGAGTTCATTTCTACTGCTTTTCAAATTCAGGGTCATTTAGCTCAAAATAAATCATTAAATGCATGAAAAATATCAAATGAAGTCAGAAAGGGTTGAAAATTTATGATGTGCCTTTGAATGATGCATATTGAACACACAAAAATGATGGAGTTAAAACAAGTTATTAAGAATGAAATCCCTTTGTAATAGATGAGTTTTCGTCCGGAACCCTCATACTTCTTATGAGATTGTCCAGTTTGTACACGAAGTGCATCCAGTTTTTGCCGTAACCCTCTCAACTCTCTAGAAGTTGCTATGTGGGTGAAATTATGATGTCATGCCACGTTACAACCTTTTCAGAGTTCATTTGTACTGCTTTTCAAATTCAGGGTCATTTAGCTCAAAATAAATCATTAAATGCATGAAAAATATCAAATGAAGTCAGAAAGGGTTGAAAATTGATGATGCTCCTTTGACTGATGCATGTTGAACACACAAAACAATTGAGTTAAAATAAGTTATTAAAATAAAATCCCTTTCTAATAGACAAGTTTTCGTCCGAAACCCTCATACTTCTTATGAGATTGTCCAATTTGTACACGAAGTGCATCCAGTTTTTGCCGTAACCCTCTCAACTCTCTGGAAGTTGCTATGTGGGTGAAATGATGATGTCATGCCAAGTTACAACCTTTTCAGAGTTCATTTGTACTGCTTTTCAAATTCAGGGTCATTTAGCTCAAAATAAATCATTAAATGCATGAAAAATATCAAATGAAGTCAGAAAGGGTTGAAAATTTTTGATGTGCCTTTGAATGATGCGTATTGAACACACAAAAAGTATGGACTTCAAATAAGTTATCAAAAATGAAATCCCTTTGTAATAGATGAGTTTTCGTCCGAAACCCTCATACTTCTTATGAGATTGTCCAATTTGTACACGAAGTGCATCCAGTTTTTGCCATAACCCTCCCAACTCTTTATAAGTTGCTATGTGGGTGAAATTGTGATTTCATGCCAAGTTACAACCTTTTCAGAGTTCATTTGTACTGCTTTTCAAATTTAGGGTCATTTAGGTCAAAATAAATCATTAAATGCATGAAAAATATCAAATGAAGTCAGAAAGGGTTGAAAATTTATGATGTGCCTTTGAATGGTGCATATTGAACACACAAAAAGTATGGAGTTAAAACTAATTATTAAAAATGAAATCCCTTTGTAATAGATGAGTTTTCGTCCGAAACCCTCATACTTCTTATGAGATTGTCCAGTTTGTACACGAAGTGCATCTAGTTTTTGCCGTAACCCTCTCAACTCTCTAGAAGATGCTATGTGGGTGAAATTATGATGTCATGCCAAGTTACAACCTTTTCAGAGTTCATTTGTACTGCTTTTCTAATTCAGGGTCATTTAGCTCAAAATAAATCATTAAATGCATGAAAAATATCAAATGAAGTCAGAAAGGGTTGAAAATTGAAGATGTTCCTTTGACTGATGCATGTTGAACACACAAAAACTATTGAGTTAAAATAAGTTATTAAAATGGAAATCCCTTTCCAATAGACGAGTTTTCGTCCGAAATCCTCATACTTCTTATGAGATTGTCCAATTTGTACACGAAGTGCATCCAGTTTTTGCCGTAACCCTCTCAACTCTCTGGAAGTTGCTATGTGGGTGAAATTATGATGTCATGCCAAGTTACAACCTTTTCAGAGTTCATTTGTACTGCTTTTAAAATTCAGGGTCATTTAGCTCAAAATAAATCATTAAATGCATGAAAAATATCAAATGAAGTCAGAAAGGGTTGAAAATTGTTGATGTGCCTTTGAATGATGCATATTGAACACACAAAAAGTATGGAGTTAAAATAAGTTATTAAAAATGAAATCCCTTTGTAATAGACGAGTTTTCGTTCGAAACCCTCATACTTCTTACGAGATTGTCCAATTTGTACACGAAGTGCATCCAGTTTTTGCCGTAACCCTCTCAACTCTCTAGACGATGCTACGTGGGTGAAATTATGATGTCATCCCAAGTTATAACCTTTTCAGAGTTCATTTGTACTGCTTTTCAAATTCAGGGTCATTTAGCTCAAAATAAATCATTAAATGCATGAAAAATATCAAATGAAGTCAGAAAGGGTTGAAAATTGATGATGTTCCTTTGACTGATGCATGTTGAACACACAAAAACTATTGAGTTAAAATAAGTTATTAAAATGGAAATCCCTTTCCAATAGACGAGTTTTCGTGCGAAACCCTCATACTTCTTATGAGATTGTCCAATTTGTACACGAAATGAATCCAGTTCTTGCCGTAACCCTCTCAACTCTCTGGAAGTTGCTATGTGGGTGAAATTATGATGTCATGCCAAGTTACAACCTTTTCAGAGTTCATTTGTACTGCTTTTCAAATTTAGGGTCATTAGGTCAAAATAAATCATTAAATGCATGAAAAATATCAAATGAAGTCAGAAAGGGTTGAAAATTGTTGATGTGCCTTTGAATGATGCATATTGAACACACAAAAAGTATGGAGTTAAAATAAGTTATTAAAAATGAAATCCCTTTGTAATAGACGAGTTTTCGTTCGAAACCCTCATACTTCTCATGAGATTGTCCAATTTGTACCCGAAGTGCATCCAGTTTTTGCCGTAACCCTCTCAACTCTCTAGAAGATGCTACGTGGGTGAAATTATGATGTCATGCCAAGTTACAACCTTTTCAGAGTTCATCTGTGCTGCTTTTCAAATTCAGGGTCATTTAGCTCAAAATAAATCATTAAATGCATGAAAAATATCAAATGAAGTCAGAAAGGGTTGAAAATTTATGATGTGCCTTTGAATGATGCATATTGAACACAAAAAAGTATGGAGTTAAAACAAGTTATTAAAAATGAAATCCCTTTGTAATAGATGAGTTTTCGTCCGAAACCCTCATACTTCTTATGAGATTGTCCACTTTGTACACGAAGTGCATCCAGTTTTTGCCGTAACCCTCTCAACTCTCTAGAAGTTGCTATGTGGGTGAAATTATGATGTCATGCCAAGTTACAACCTTTTCAGAGTTCATTTGTACTGCTTTTCAAATTCAGGGTCATTTAGCTCAAAATAACTCATTAAATGCAAGAAAAATATCAAATTAAGTCAGAAAGGGTTGAAAATTGTTGATGTGCCTTTGAATGATGCATATTGAACACACAAAAAGTATGGACTTCAAATAAGTTATTAAAAATGAAATCCCTTGGTAATAGATGAGTTTTCGTCCGAAACCCTCATACTTCTTATGAGATTGTCCAATTTGTACACGAAGTGCATCCAGTTTTTGCCGTAACCCTCCCAACTCTTTATAAGTTGCTATGTGGGTGAAATTGTGATTTCATGCCAAGTTACAACCTTTTCAGAGTTCATTTGTACTGCTTTTCAAATTTAGGGTCATTTAGGTCAAAATAAATCATTAAATGCATGAAAAATATCAAATGAAGTCAGAAAGGGTTGAAAATTTATGATGTGCCTTTGAATGGTGCATATTGAACACACAAAAAGTATGGAGTTAAAAAAAATTATTAAAAATGAAATCCCTTTGTAATAGATGAGTTTTCGTCCGAAACCCTCATACTTCTTATGAGATTGTCCAGTTTGTACACGAAGTGCATCTAGTTTTTGCCGTAACCCTCTCAACTCTCTAGAAGATGCTATGTGGGTGAAATTATGATGTCATGCCAAGTTACAACCTTTTCAGAGTTCATTTGTACTGCTTTTCAAATTCAGGGTCATTTAGCTCAAAATAAATCATTAAATGCATGAAAAATATCAAATGAAGTCAGAAAGGGTTGAAAATTGAAGATGTTCCTTTGACTGATGCATGTTGAACACACAAAAACTATTGAGTTAAAATAAGTTATTAAAATGGAAATCCCTTTCCAATAGACGAGTTTTCTCCGAAATCCTCATACTTCTTATGAGATTGTCCAATTTGTACACGAAGTGCATCCAGTTTTTGACGTAACCCTCTCAACTCTCTGGAAGTTGCTATGTGGGTGAAATTATGATGTCATGCCAAGTTACAACCTTTTCAGAGTTCATTTGTACTGCTTTTAAAATTCAGGGTCATTTAGCTCAAAATAAATCATTAAATGCATGAAAAATATCAAATGAAGTCAGAAAGGGTTGAAAATTGTTGATGTGCCTTTGAATGATGCATATTGAACACACAAAAAGTATGGAGTTAAAATAAGTTATTAAAAATGAAATCTCTTTGTAATAGACGAGTTTTCGTTCGAAACCCTCATACTTCTTACGAGATTGTCCAATTTGTACACGAAGTGCATCCAGTTTTTGCCGTAACCCTCTCAACTCTCTAGACGATGCTACGTGGGTGAAATTATGATGTCATCCCAAGTTACAACCTTTTCTGAGTTCATTTGTACTGCTTTTCAAATTCAGGGTCATTTAGCTCAAAATAAATCATTAAATGCATGAAAAATATCAAATGAAGTTAGAAAGGGTTGAAAATTTATGATGTGCCTTTGAATGATGCATATTGAACACAAAAAAAGTATGGAGTTAAAAAAAGTTATTAAAAATGAAATCCCTTTGTAATAGATGAGTTTTCGTCCGAAACCCTCATACTTCTTATGAGATTGTCCAGTTTGTACACGAAGTGCATCCAGTTTTTGCCGTAACCCTCTCAACTCTCTAGAAGTTGCTATGTGGGTGAAATTATGATGTCATGCCAAGTTACAACCTTTTCAGAGTTCATTTGTACTTCTTTTCAAATTCAGGGTCATTTAGCTCAAAATAAATCATTAAATGCATGAAAAATATCAAATGAAGTCAGAAAGGGTTGAAAATTGACGATGTTCCTTTGACTGATGCATGTTGAACACACAAAAACTATTGAGTTAAAATAAGTTATTAAAATGGAAATCCCTTTCCAATAGACGAGTTTTCGTCCAAAACCCTCATACTTCTTATGAGATTGTCCAATTTGTACACGAAGTGAATCCAGTTTTTGCCGTAACCCTCTCAACTCTCTGGAAGTTGCTATGTGGGTGAAATTATGATGTCATGCCAAGTTACAACCTTTTCAGAGTTCATTTGTACTGCTTTTCAAATTCAGGGTCATTTAGCTCAAAATAAATCATTAAATGCATGAAAAAAATCAAATGAAGTCAGGAAGGGTTGAAAATTGTTGATGTGCCTTTGAATGATGCATATTGAACACACAAAAAGTATGGAGTTAAAATAAGTTATTAAAAATGAAATCCCTTTGTAATAGACGAGTTTTCGTTCGAAACCCTCATACTTCTTATGAGATTGTCCAATTTGTACCCGAAGTGCATCCAGTTTTTGCCGTAACCCTCTCAACTCTCTAGAAGATGCTACGTGGGTGAAATTATGATGTCATGCCAAGTTACAACCTTTTCAGAGTTCATCTGTGCTGCTTTTCAAATTCAGGGTCATTTAGCTCAAAATAAATCATTAAATGCATGAAAAATATCAAATGAAGTCAGAAAGGGTTGAAAATTTATGATGTGCCTTTGAATGATGCATATTGAACACACAAAAAGTATGGAGTTAAAACAAGTTATTAAAAATGAAATCCCTTTGTAATAGATGAGTTTTCGTCCGAAACCCTCATACTTCTTATGAGATTGTCCAGTTTGTACACGAAGTGCATCTAGTTTTTGCCGTAACCCTCTCAACTCTCTAGAAGTTGCTATGTGGGTGAAATTATGATGTCATGCCAAGTTACAACCTTTTCAGAGTTCATTTGTACTGCTTTTCAAATTCAGGGTCATTTAGCTCAAAATAAATCATTAAATGCATGAAAAATATCAAATGAAGTCAGAAAGGGTTGAAAATTGAAGATGTTCCTTTGACTGATGCATGTTGAACACACAAAAACTATTGAGTTAAAATAAGTTATTAAAATGGAAATCCCTTTCGAATAGACGAGTTTTCGTCCGAAATCCTCATACTTCTTATGAGATTGTTCAATTTGTACACGAAGTGCATCCAGTTTTTGCCGTAACCCTCTCAACTCTCTGGAAGTTGCTATGTGGGTGAAATTATGATGTCATGCCAAGTTACAACCTTTTCAGAGTTCATTTGTACTGCTTTTAAAATTCAGGGTCATTTAGCTCAAAATAAATCATTAAATGCATGAAAAATATCAAATGAAGTCAGAAAGGGTTGAAAATTGTTGATGTGCCTTTGAATGATGCATATTGAACACACAAAAAGTATGGAGTTAAAATAAGTTATTAAAAATGAAATCCCTTTGTAATAGACGAGTTTTCGTTCGAAACCCTCATACTTCTTACGAGATTGTCCAATTTGTACACGAAGTGCATCCAGTTTTTCCCGTAACCCTCTCAACTCTATAGAAGATCCTACGTGGGTGAAATTATGATGCCATGCCAAGTTACAACCTTTTTAGAGTTCATTTGTACTGCTTTTCAAATTCAGGGTCATTTAGCTCAAAATAAATCATTAAATGCATGAAAAATATCAAATGAAGTCAGAAAGGGTTGAAAATTTATGATGTGCCTCTGAATAATGCATATTGAACACAAAAAAAAGTATGGAGTTAAAACAAGTTATTAAAAATGAAATCCCTTTGTAATAGATGAGTTTTCGTCCGAAACCCTCATACTTCTTATGAGATTGTCCAGTTTGTACACGAAGTGCATCCAGTTTTTGCCGTAACCCTCTCAACTCTCTAGAAGTTGCTATGTGGGTGAAATTATGATGTCATGCCAAGTTACAACCTTTTCAGAGTTCATTTGTACTGCTTTTCAAATTCAGGGTCATTTAGCTCAAAATAAATCATTAAATGCATGAAAAATATCAAATGAAGTCAGAAAGGGTTGAAAATTGCTGATGTGCCTTTGAATGATGCATATTGAACACACAAAAAGTATGGACTTCAAATAAGTTATTAAAAATGAAATCCCCTTGTAATAGACGAGTTTTCGTTCGAAACCCTCATACTTCTTATGAGATTGTCCAATTTGTACACGAAGTGCATCCAATTTTTGCCGTAACCCTCTCAATTCTCTATAAGATGCTACATGGGTGAAATGATGATGTCATGCCAAGTTACAACCTTTTCAGAGTTCATTTGTAGTGCTTTCAAATTTAGGGTCATTTAGGTCAAATTAAATCATTAAATGCATGAAAAATATCAAATGAAGTCAGAAAGGGTTGAAAATTTATGATGTGCCTTTGAATGGTGCATATTGAACACACAAAAAGTATGGAGTTAAAACAAGTTATTAAAAATGAAATCCCTTTGTAATAGATGAGTTTTCGTCCGAAACCCTCATACTTCTTATGAGATTGTCCAGTTTGTACACGAAGTGCATCCAGTTTTTGCCGTAACCCTCTCAACTCTCTAGAAGATGCTATGTGGGTGAAATTATGATGTCATGCCAGGTTACAACCTTTTCAGAGTTCATTTGTACTGCTTCTCAAATTCAGGGTCATTTAGTTCAAAATAAATCATTAAATGCATGAAAAATATCAAATGAAGTCAGAAAGGGTTGAAAATTGATGATGTTCCTTTGACTGATGCATGTTGAACACACAAAAACTATTGAGTTAAAATAAGTTATTAAAATGGAAATCCCTTTCCAATAGACGAGTTTTCGTCCGAAATCCTCATACTTCTTATGAGATTGTCCAATTTGTACACGAAGTGCATCCAGTTTTTGCCGTAACCCTCTCAACTCTCTGGAAGTTGCTATGTGGGTGAAATTATGATGTCATGCCAAGTTACAACCTTTTCAGAGTTCATTTGTACTGCTTTTAAAATTCAGGGTCATTTAGCTCAAAATAAATCATTCAATGCATGAAAAATATCAAATGAAGTCAGAAAGGGTTGAAAATTGTTGATGTGCCTTTGAATGATGCATATTGAACACACAAAAAGTATGGAGTTAAAATAAGTTATTAAAAATGAAATCCCTTTGTAATAGACGTGTTTTCGTTCGGAACCCTCATACTTCTTATGAGATTGTCCAATTTGTACACGAAGTGCATCCAGTTTTTGCCGTAACCCTCTCAACTCTCTAGAAGATGCTACGTGGGTGAAATTATGATGTCATCCCAAGTTACAACCTTTTCAGAGATCATTTGTACTGCTTTTCAAATTGAGGGTCATTTAGCTCAAAATAAATCATTAAATGCATGAAAAATATCAAATGAAGTTAGAAAGGGTTGAAAATTTATGATGTGCCTTTGAATGATGCATATTGAACACACAAAAAGTATGGAGTTAAAAAAAGTTATTAAAAATGAAATCCCTTTGTAATAGATGAGTTTTCGTCCGAAACCCTCATACTTCTTATGAGATTGTCCAGTTTGTACACGAAGTGCATCCAGTTTTTGCCGTAACCCTCTCAACTCTCTAGAAGTTTCTATGTGGGTGAAATTATGATGTCATGCCAAGTTACAACCTTTTCAGAGTTCATTTGTACTGCTTTCCAAATTCAGGGTCATTTAGCTCAAAATAAATCATTAAATGCATGAAAAATATCAAATGAAGTCAGAAAGGGTTGAAAATTGATGATGTTCCTTTGACTGATGCATGTTGAACACACAAAAACTATTGAGTTAAAATAAGTTATTAAAATGGAAATCCCTTTCCAATAGACGAGTTTTCGTCCGAAACCCTCATACTTCTTATGAGATTGTCCAATTTGTACACGAAGTGAATCCAGTTTTTGCCGTAACCCTCTCAACTCTCTGGAAGTTGCTATGTGGGTGAAATTATGATGTCATGCCAAGTTACAACCTTTTCAGAGTTCATTTGTATTGCTTTTCAAATTCAGGGTCATTTAGCTCAAAATAAATCATTAAATGCATGAAAAAAATCAAATGAAGTCAGAAAGGGTTGAAAATTGTTGATGTGCCTTTGAATGATGCATATTGAACACACAAAAAGTATGGAGTTAAAATAAGTTATTAAAAATGAAATCCCTTTGTAATAGACGAGTGTTCGTTCGAAACCCTCATACTTCTTATGAGATTGTCCAATTTGTACACGAAGTGCATCCAGTTTTTGCCATAACCCTCTCAACTCTCTAGAAGATGCTATGTGGGTGAAATTATGATGTCATGACAAGTTACAACCTTTTCAGAGTTCATTTGTACTGCTTTTCAAATTCAGGGTCATTTAGCTCAAAAAAAATCATTAAATGCATGAAAAATATCAAATGAAGTCAAAAAGGGTTGAAAATTTATGATGTGCCTTTGAATGATGCATATTGAACACAAAAAAATGTATGGAGTTAAAACAAGTTATTAAAAATGAAATCCCTTTGTAATAGATGAGTTTTCGTCCGAAAACCTCATACTTCTTATGAGATTGTCCAGTTTGTACACGAAGTGCATCCAGTTTTTGCCGTAACCCTCTCAACTCTCTAGAAGTTGCTATGTGGGTGAAATTATGATGTCATGCCAAGTTACAACCTTTTCAGAGTTCATTTGTACAGCTTTTCAAATTCAGGGTCATTTAGCTCAAAATAAATCATTAAATGCATGAAAAATATCAAATGAAGTCAGAAAGGGTTGAAAATTGATGATGTTCCTTTGACTGATGCATGTTGAACACACAAAAACGATTGAGTTAAAATAAGTTATTAAAATAAAATCCCTTTCTAATAGACGAGTTTTCGTCCGAAACCCTCATCCTTCTGATGAGATTGTCCAATTTGTACACGAAGTGAATCCAGTTTTTGCCGTAACCCTCTCAACTCTCTGGAAGTTGCTATGTGGCTGAAATTATGATGTCATGCCGAGTTACAACCTTTTCAGAGTTCATTTGTACTGCTTTTCAAATTCAGGGTCATTTAGCTCAAAATAAATCATTAAATGCATGAAAAATATCAAATGAAGTCAGAAAGGGTTGAAAATTGTTGATGTGCCTTTCAATGATGCATATTAAACACACAAAAAGTATGGAGTTCAAATAAGTTATTAAAAATGAAATCCCTTTGTAATAGATGAGTTTTCGTCCGAAACCCTCATACTTCTTATGAGATTGTCCAATTTGTACACGAAGTGCATCCAGTTTTTGCCGTAACCCTCCTAACTCTTTATAAGTTGCTATGTGGGTGAAATTGTGATTTCATGCCAAGTTACAACCTTTTCAGAGTTCATTTGTACTGCTGTTCAAATTTAGGGTCATTTATGTCAAAATAAATCATTAAATGCATGAAAAATATCAGATGAAGTCAGAAAGGGTTGAAAATTTATGATGTGCCTTTGAATGGTGCATATTGAACAAACAAATAGTATGGAGTTAAAACAAGTTATTAAAAAGGAAATCCCTTTGTAATAGATGAGTTTTCGTCCGAAACCCTCATACTTCTTATGAGATTGTCCAGTTTGTACATGAAGTGCATCCAGTTTTCGCCGTAACCCTCTCAACTCTCTAGAAGATGCTATGTGGGTGAAATTATGATGTCATGCCAAATTACAACCTTTTCAGAGTTCATTTGTACTGCTTTTCAAATTCAGGGTCATTTAGCTCAAAATAAATCATTAAATGCATGGAAAATATCAAATGAAGTCAGAAAGGGTTGAAAATTGATGATGTTCCTTCGAATGATGCATGTTGAACACACAAAAACTATAGAGTTAAAATAAGTTATTAAAATAGAAATCTCTTTCTAATAGACGAGTTTTTGTCCGAAACCCTCATACTTCTTATCAGATTGTCCAATTTGTACACGAAGTGCATCCAGTTTTTGCCGTAGCCCTCTCAACTCTCTGGAAGTTGCTATGTGGGTGAAATTATGATGTGATGCCAAGTTACAACCTTTTCAGAGTTCATTTGTACTGCTTTTAAAATTCAGGGTCATTTAGCTCAAAATAAATCAGTAAATGCATGAAAAATATCAATTGAAGTCAGAAAGAGTTTAAAATTGTTGATGTGCCTTTGAATGATGCATATTGAACACACAAAAAGTATGGAGTTAAAATAAGTTATTAAAAATGAAATCCCTTTGTAATAGACGAGTTTTCGTTCGGAACCCTCATACTTCTTATGAGATTGTCCAATTTGTACACGAAGTGCATCCAGTTTTTGTCGTAACCCTCTCAACTCTCTAGAAGATGCTACGTGGGTGAAATTATGATGTCATGCCAAGTTACAACCTTTTCAGAGTTCATTTGTACTGCTTTTCAAATTCAGGGTCTTTTAGCTCAAAATAAATCATTAAATGCATGAAAAATATCAAATGAAGTCAGAAAGGGTTGAAAATTTATGATGTGCCTTTGAATGGTGCATATTGAACACACAAAAAGTATGGAGTTAAAACAAGTTATTAAAAATGAAATCCCTTTGTAATAGATGAGTTTTCGTCTGAAACCCTCATACTTCTTATGAGATTGTCCAGTTTGTACACGAAGTGCATCCAGTTTTTGCCGTAACCCTCTCAACTCTCTAGAAGTTTCTACGTGGGTGAAAGTATGATGTCATGCCAAGATACAACCTTTTCAGGGTTCATTTGTACTGTTTTCAAATTCAGGGTCATTTAGCTCAAAATAAATCATTAAATGAATGAAAAATATCAAATGAAGTCAGAAAGGGTTGAAAATTGATGATGTTCCTTTGAATGATGCATGTTGAACACACACAAACTATTGAGTTAAAATAAGTTCTTAAAATGGAAATCCCTTTCTAATAGACGAGTTTTCGTCCGAAACCCTCATACTTCTTATGAGATTGTCCAATTTGTACACTAAGTCCATCCAGTTTTTGCCGTAACCCTCTCAACTCTCTGGAAGTTGCTATGTGGGTGAAATTATGATGTCATGCCAAGTTACAACCTTTTCAGAGTTCATTTGTACTGCTTTTCAAATTCAGGGTCATTTAGCTCAATATAAATCATTAAATGCATGAAAAATATCAAATGAAGTCAGAAAGGGCTGAAAATTGTTGATGTGCCTTTGAATGATGCATATTGAATACACAAAAAGTATGGAGTTAAAATAAGTTATTAAAAATGAAATCCCTTTGTAATAGACGAGTTTTCGTCCGAAACCCTCATACTTCTTATGAGATTGTCCAATTTGTACACGAAGTGCATCCAGTTTTTGCCGTAACCCTCTCAACTCTCTAGAAGATGCTACGTGGGTGAAAGTATGATGTCATGCCAAGTTACAACCTTTTCAGAGTTCATTTGTACTGCTTTTCAAACTCAGGGTCATTTAGCTCAAAATAAATCATTAAATGCATGAAAAATATCAAATGAAGTCAGAAAGGGTTGAAAATTTATGATGTGCCTTTGAATGGTGCATATTGAACACACAAAAAGTATGGAGTTAAAACAAGTTGTTAAAAATGAAATCCCTTTGTAATAGATGAGTTTTCGTCCGAAACCCTCATACTTCTTATGAGATTGTCCAATTTGTACACGAAGTGCATCTAGTTTTTGCCGTAACCCTCTCAACTATCTAGAAGTTGCTATGTGGGTGAAATTATGATGTCATGCCAAGTTACAACCTTTTCAGAGTTCGTTTGTACTGCTTTTCAAATTCAGGGTCATTTAGCTCAAAATAAATCATTAAATGCATGAAAAATATCAAATGAAGTTGGAAAGGGTTGAAAATTGATGATGTTCCTTTGAATTATGCATGTTGAACACACACAAACTATTGAGTTAAAATAAGTTATTAAAATAGAAATCCCTTTCTAATAGACGAGTTTTCGTCCGAAACCCTCATACTTCTTATGAGATAGTCCAATTTGTACACGAAGTGCATCCAGTTTTTGCCATAACCCTCTCAACTCTCTGGAAGTTGCTATGTGGGTGAAATTATGATGTCATGCCAAGTTACAACCTTTTCAGAGTTCATTTGTACTGCTTTTCAAATTCAGGGTCATTTAGCTCAAAATAAATCATTAAATGCATGAAAAATATCAAATGAAGTCAGAAAGGGTTGAAAATTGTTGATGTGCCTTTGAATGATGCATATTGAATACACAAAAAGTATGGAGTTAAAACAAGTTATTAAAAATGAAATCCCTTTGTAATAGATGAGTTTTCGTCCGAAACCCTCATACTTCTTATGAGATTGTCCAATTTGTACACGAAGTGCATCCAGTTTTTGCCGTAACCCTCTCAACTCTCTAGTAGTTGCTATGTGGGTGAAATTATGATGTCATGCCAAGTTACAACCTTTTCAGAGTTCATTTGTCCTGCTTTTCAAATTCAGGGTCATTTAGCTCAAAATAAATCATTAAATGCATGAAAAAATACCAAATGAAGTTAGAAAGGGTTGATAATTGATGATGTTCCTTTGAATGATGCATGTTGAACACACAAAAACTATTGAGTTAAAATAAGTTATTAAAATAGAAATCCCTTTCTAATAGACGAGTTTTCGTCCGAAACCCTCATACTTCTTATGAGATTGTCCAATTTGTACACGAAGTGCATCCAGTTTTTGCCGTAACCCTCTCAACTCTCTAGAAGATGCTACGTGGGTGAAAGTATGATGTCGTGCCAAGTTACAACCATTTCAGAGTTCATTTGTACTGCTTTTCAAATTCAGGGTCATTTAGCTCAAAATAAATCATTAAATGCATGAAAAATATCAAATGAAGTCAGAAAGGGTTGAAAATTTATGATGTGCCTTTGAATGGTGCATATTGAACACACAAAAAGTATGGAGTTAAAACAAGTTGTTAAAAATGAAATCCCTTTGTAATAGATGAGTTTTCGTCCGAAACCCTCATACTTCTTATGAGATTGTCCAATTTGTACACGAAGTGCATCCAGTTTTTGCCGTAACCCTCTCAACTATCTAGAAGTTGCTATGTGGGTGAAATTATGATGTCATGCCAAGTTACAACCTTTTCAGAGTTCGTTTGTACTGCTTTTCAAATTCAGGGTCATTTAGCTCAAAATAAATCATTAAATGCATGAAAAATATCAAATGAAGTTGGAAAGGGTTGAAAATTGATGATGTTCCTTTGAATGATGCATGTTGAACACACAAAAACTATTGAGTTAAAATAAGTTATTAAAATAGAAATCCCTTTCTAATAGACAAGTTTTCGTCCGAAACCCTCATACTTCTTATGAGATAGTCCAATTTGTACACGAAGTGCATCCAGTTTTTGCCATAACCCTCTCAACTCTCTGGAAGTTGCTATGTGGGTGAAATTATGATGTCATGCCAAGTTACAACCTTTTCAGAGTTCATTTGTACTGCTTTTCAAATTCAGGGTCATTTAGCTCAAAATAAATCATTAAATGCATGAAAAATATCAAATGAAGTCAGAAAGGGTTGAAAATTGTTGATGTGCCTTTGAATGATGCATATTGAATACACAAAAAGTATGGAGTTAAAAAAAGTTATTAAAAATGAAATCCCTTTGTAATAGATGAGTTTTCGTCCGAAACCCTCATACTTCTTATGAGATTGTCCAATTTGTACACGAAGTGCATCCAGTTTTGGCCGTAACCCTCTCAACTCTCTAGTAGTTGCTATGTGAGTGAAATTATGATGCCATGCCAAGTTACAACCTTTTCAGAGTTCATTTGTACTGCTTTTCAAATTCAGGGTCATTTAGCTCAAAATAAATCATTAAATGCATGAAAAAATACCAAATGAAGTTAGAAAGGGTTGAAAATTGATGATGTTCCTTTGAATGATGCATGTTGAACACACAAAAACTATTGAGTTAAAATAAGTTATTAAAATAGAAATCCCTTTCTAATAGACGAGTTTTCGTCCGAAACCCTCATACTTCTTATGAGATTGTCCAATTTGTACACGAAGTGCATCCAGTTTTTGCCGTAACCCTCTCAACTCTCTCGAAGTTGCTATGTGGGTGAAATTATGATGTCATGCCAAGTTACAACCTTTTCAGAGTTCATTTGTACTGCTTTTCAAATTCAGGGTCATTTAGCTCAAAATAAATCATTAAATGCATGAAAAATATCAAATGAAGTCAGAAAGGGTTGAAAATTGTTGATGTGCCTTTGAATGATGCATATTGAACACACAAAAAGTATGGAGTTAAAATAAGTTATTAAAAATGAAATCCCTTTGTACTAGATGAGTTTTCGTCCGAAACCCTCATACCTCTTATGAGATTGTCCAGTTTGTACACGAAGTGCATCCAGTTTTGCCGTAACCCTCTCAACTCTCTATAAGTTGCTATGTGGGTAAAATTGTGAATTCATGCCAAGTTACAACCTTTTCAGAGTTCTTTTGTACTTCTTTTCAAATTTAGGGTCATTTAGCTCAAAATAAATAATTAAATGCATGAAAAATATCAAATGAAGTCAGAAAGGGTTGAAAATTTATGATGTGCCTTTGAATGGTGCATATTGAACACACAAAAAGTATGGAGTTAAAACAAGTTATTAAAAATGAAATCCCTTTGTAATAGATGAGTTTTCGTCCGAAACCCTCATACTTCTTATGAGATTGTCCAGTTTGTACACGAAGTGCATCCAGTTTTTGTCGTAACCCTCTCAATTCTCTAGAAGTTGCTACGTGGGTGAAAGTATGATGTCATGCCAAGTTACAACCTTTTCAGAGTTCATTTGTACTGCTTTTCAAATTCAGGGTCATTTAGGTCAAAATAAATCATTAAATGAATGAAAAATATCAAATGAAGTTAGAAAGGGTTGAAAATTGATGATGTTCCTTTGAATGATGCATGTTGAACACACAAAAACTATTGATTTAAAATAAGTTATTAAAATGGAAATCCCTTTCTAATAGACGAGTTTTCGTCCTAAACCCTCATACTTCTTATGAGATTGTCCAATTTGTACACGAAGTGCATCCAAATTTTCCGTAACCCTCTCAACTCTCTGGAAGTTGCTATGTGGGTGAAATTATGATGTCATGCCAAGTTACAACCTTTTCAGAGTTCATTTGTACTGCTTTTCAAATTCAGGGTCATTTAGCTCAAAATAAATCATTAAATGCATGAAAAATATCATATGAAGTCAGAAAGGGTTGAAAATTGATGATGTGCCTCTCAATGATGCATATTGAACACACAAAAAGTATGGAGTTAAAACAAGTTATTAAAAATGAAATCCCTTTCTAATAGACGAGGTTTCGTCCGAAACCCTCATACATCTTATGAGATTGTCCAATTTGTACACGAAGTGCATCCAGTTTTTGCCGTAACCCTCTCAACTCTCTGGAAGTTGCTATGTGGGTGAAATTATGATGTCATGCCAAGTTACAACCTTTTCAGAGTTCATTTGTATTGCTTTTCAAATTCAGGGTCATTTAGCTCAAAATAAATCATTAAATGCATGAAAAATATCAAATGAAGTCAGAAAGGGTTGAAAATTGATGATGTGCCTTCGAATGATGCATATTGAACACACAAAAAGTATGGAGTTAAAATAAGTTATTAAAAATGAAATGCCTTTGTAATAGATGAGTTTTCGTCTGAAATCCTCATACTTCTTATGAGATTGTCCAATTTGTACACGAAGTGCATCCAGTTTTTGCCGTAACCCTCTCAACTCTCTATAAGTTGCTATGTGGGTGAAATTGTGATTTCATGCCAAGTTCCAAGCTTTTCAGAGTTCTTTTGTACTGCTTTTCAAATTCAGGGTCATTTAGCTCAAAATAAATCATTAAATGCATGAAAAATATCAAATGAAGTCAGAAAGGGTTGAAAATTTATGATGTGCCTTTGAATGGTGCATATTGAACACAAAAAAAGTATGGAGTTAAAATAAGTTATTAAAAATGAAATCCCTTTGTAATAGATGAGTTTTCGTCCGAAACCCTCATACTTCTTATGAGATTGTCCAGTTTGTACACGAAGTGCATCCAGTTTTTGCCGTAACCCTCTCAAATCTCTAGAAGTTGCTACGTGGGTGAAAGTATGATGTCATGCCAAGTTACAACCTTTTCAGAGTTCATGTGTACTGCTTTTCAAATTCAGGGTCATTTAGCTCAAAATAAATCATTAAATGCATGAAAAATATCAAATCAAGTCAGAAAGGGTTGAAAATTGATGATGTTCCTTTGAATGATGCATGTTGAACACACAAAAAGTATTGAGTTAAAATAAGTTATTAAAATGGAAATCCCTTTCTAATAGACGAGTTTTCGTCTGAAACCCTCATACTTCTTATGAGATTGTCCAATTTGTACACGAAGTGCATCCAGTTTTTGCCGTAACCCTCCCAACTCTCTATAAGTTGCTATGTGGGTGAAATTGTGATTTCATTCCAAGTGACAACCTTTTCAGAGTTCATTTGTACTGCTTTTCAAATTTAGGGACATTTAGCTCAAAATAAATCATTAAATGCATGAAAAATATCAAATGAAGTCAGAAAGGGTTGAAAATTTATGATGTGCCTTTGAATGGTGCATATTGAACACACAAAAAGTATGGAGTTAAAAAAAGTTATTAAAAATGAAATCCATTTGTAATAGATGAGTTTTCGTCCGAAACCCTCATACTTCTTATGAGATTGTCCAGTTTGTACACGAAGTGCATCCAGTTTTTGTCGTAACCCTCTCAACTCTCTAGAAGTTGCTACGTGGGTGAAAGTATGATGTCATGCCAAGTTACAACCTTTTCAGAGTTCATTTGTACTGCTTTTCAAATTCAGGGTCATTTAGCTCAAAATAAATCATTAAATGAATGAAAAATATCAAATGAAGTTAGAAAGGGTTGAAAATTGATGATGTTCCTTTGAATGATGCATGTTGAACACACAAAAACTATTGATTTAAAATAAGTTATTAAAATGGAAATCCCTTTCTAATAGACGAGTTTTCGTCCGAAACCCTCATACTTCTTATGAGATTGTCCAATTTGTACACGAAGTGCATCCAAATTTTACCGTAACCCTCTCAACTCTCTGGAAGTTGCTATGTGGGTGAAATTATGATGTCATGCCAAGTTACAACCTTTTCAGAGTTCATTTGTACTGCTTTTCAAATTCATGGTCATTTAGCTCAAAATAAATCATTAAATGCATGAAAAATATCATATGAAGTTAGAAAGGGTTGAAAATTGTTGATGTGCCTCTCAATGATGCATATTGAACACACAAAAAGTATGGAGTTAAAACAAGTTATTAAAAATGAAATCCCTTTCTAATAGACGAGGTTTCGTCCGAAACCCTCATACATCTTATGAGATTGTCCAATTTGTACACGAAGTGCATCCAGTTTTTGCCGTAACCCTCTCAACTCTCTGGAAGTTGCTATGTGGGTGAAATTATGATGTCATGCCAAGTTACAACCTTTTCAGAGTTCATTTGTACTGCTTTTCAAATTCAGGGTCATTTAGCTCAAAATAAATCATTAAATGCATGTAAAATATCAAATGAAGTCAGAAAGGGTTGAAAATTGATGATGTGCCTTTGAATGATGCATATTGAACACACAAAAAGTATGGAGTTAAAATAAGTTATTAAAAATGAAATGCCTTTGTAATAGATGAATTTTCGTCTGAAATCCTCATACTTCTTATGAGATTGTCCAATTTGTACACGAAGTGCATCCAGTTTTTGCCGTAACCCTCTCAACTCTCTATAAGTTGCTATGTGGGTGAAATTGTGATTTCATGCCAAGTTACAAGCTTTTCAGAGTTCTTTTGTACTGCTTTTCAAATTCAGGGTCATTTAGCTCAAAATAAATCATTAAATGCATGAAAAATATCAAATGAAGTCAGAAAGGGTTGAAAATTTATGATGTGCCTTTGAATGGTGCATATTGAACACACAAAAAGTATGGAGTTAAAACAAGTTGTTAAAAATGAAATCCCTTTGTAATAGATGAGTTTTCGTCCGAAACCCTCATACTTCTTATGAGATTGTCCAATTTGTACACGAAGTGCATCCAGTTTTTGCCGTAACCCTCTCAACTCTCTAGAAGTTGCTACGTGGGTGAAAGTACGATGTCATGCCAAGTTACAACCTTTTCAGAGTTCATGTGTACTGCTTTTCAAATTCAGGGTCATTTAGCTCAAAATAAATCATTAAATGCATGAAAAATATCAAATCAAGTCAAAAAGGGTTGAAAATTGATGATGTTCCTTTGAATGATGCATGTTGAACACACAAAAAGTATTGAGTTAAAATAAGTTATTAAAATGGAAATCCCTTTCTAATAGACGAGTTTTCGTCTGAAACCCTCATACTTCTTATGAGATTGTCCAATTTGTACACGAAGTGCATCCAGTTTTTGCCGTAACCCTCCCAACTCTCTATAAGTTGCTATGTGGGTGAAATTGTGATTTCATGCCAAGTGACAACCTTTTCAGAGTTCATTTGTACTGCTTTTCAAATTCAGGGTCATTTAGCTCAAAATAAATCATTAAATGCATGAAAAATATCAAATGAAGTCAGAAAGGGTTGAAAATTGTTGATGTGCCTTTGAATGGTGCATATTGAACACACAACAAGTATGGAGTTAAAACAAGTTATTAAAAATGAAATCCCTTTGTAATAGATGAGTTTTCGTCCGAAACCCTCATACTTCTTATGAGATTGTCCAATTTGTACACGAAGTGCATCCAGTTTTTGCCGTAACCCTCTCAAGTCTCTAGAAGTTTCTACGTGGGTGAAAGTATGATGTCATGCCAAGTTACAACCTTTTCAGAGTTCATTTGTACTGCTTTTCAAATTCAGGGTCATTTAGCTCAAAATAAATCATTAAATGAATGAAAAATATCAAATGAAGTTAGAAAGGGTTGAAAATTGATGATGTGCCTTTGAATGATGCACGTTGAACACACAAAAACTATTGAGTTAAAATAAGTTATTAAAAATAAAATCCCTTTCTAATAGACGAGTTTTCGTCCGAAACCCTCATACTTCTTATGAGATTGTCCAATTTGTACACGAAGTGCATCTAGTTTTTACCGTAACCCTCTCAACTCTCTGGAAGTTGCTATGTGGGTGAAAATATGATGTCATGCCAAGTTCCAACCTTTTCAGAGTTCATTTGTACTGCTTTTCAAATTCAGGGTCATTTAGCTCAAAATAAATCATTAAATGCATGAAAAAAATGAAATGAAGTCAGAAAGGGTTGAAAATTGATGATGTGCCTTTGAATGGTGCATATTGAACACACAAAAATTATGCAGTTAAAACAAGTTATTAAAAATGAAATGCCTTTGTAATAGATGAGTTTTCGTCCGAAACACTCATACTTCTTATGAGATTGTCCAGTTTGTACACGAAGTGCATCCAGTTTTTGCCGTAACCCTCTCATCTCTCTATAAGTTGCTACGTGGGTGAAAGTATGATGTCATGCCAAGTTACAACCTTTTCAGAGTTCATGTGTACTACTTTTCAAATTCAGGGTCATTTAGCTCAAAATAAATCATTAAATGAATGAAAAATATCATATGAAGTCAGAAAGGGTTGAAAATTGATGATGTGCCTCTCAATGATGCATATTGAACACACAAAAAGTATGGAGTTAAAATAAGTTATTAAAAATGAAATGCCTTTGTAATAGATGAATTTTCGTCTGAAATCCTCATACTTCTTATGAGATTGTCCAATTTGTACACGAAGTGCATCCAGTTTTTGCCGTAACCCTCTCAACTCTCTATAAGTTGCTATGTGGGTGAAATTGTGATTTCATGCCAAGTTACAAGCTTTTCAGAGTTCTTTTGTACTGCTTTTCAAATTCAGGGTCATTTAGCTCAAAATAAATCATTAAATGCATGAAAAATATCAAATGAAGTCAGAAAGGGTTGAAAATTGTTGATGTGCCTTTGAATGGTGCATATTGAACACACAACAAGTATGGAGTTAAAACAAGTTATTAAAAATGAAATCCCTTTGTAATAGATGAGTTTTCGTCCGAAACCCTCATACTTCTTATGAGATTGTCCAATTTGTACACGAAGTGCATCCAGTTTTTGCCGTAACCCTCTCAAGTCTCTAGAAGTTTCTACGTGGGTGAAAGTATGATGTCATGCCAAGTTACAACCTTTTCAGAGTTCATTTGTACTGCTTTTCAAATTCAAGGTCATTTAGCTCAAAATAAATCATTAAATGAATGAAAAATATCAAATGAAGTTAGAAAGGGTTGAAAATTGATGATGTGCCTTTGAATGATGCACGTTGAACACACAAAAACTATTGAGTTAAAATAAGTTATTAAAAATAAAATCCCTTTCTAATAGACGAGTTTTCGTCCGAAACCCTCATACTTCTTATGAGATTGTCCAATTTGTACACGAAGTGCATCTAGTTTTTACCGTAACCCTCTCAACTCTCTGGAAGTTGCTATGTGGGTGAAAATATGATGTCATGCCAAGTTACAACCTTTTCAGAGTTCATTTGTACTGCTTTTCAAATTCAGGGTCATTTAGCTCAAAATAAATCATTAAATGCATGAAAAAAATGAAATGAAGTCAGAAAGGGTTGAAAATTGATGATGTGCCTTTGAATGGTGCATATTGAACACACAAAAATTATGCAGTTAAAACAAGTTATTAAAAATGAAATGCCTTTGTAATAGATGAGTTTTCGTCCGAAACACTCATACTTCTTATGAGATTGTCCAGTTTGTACACGAAGTGCATCCAGTTTTTGCCGTAACCCTCTCATCTCTCTAGAAGTTGCTACGTGGGTGAAAGTATGATGTCATGCCAAGTTACAACCTTTTCAGAGTTCATGTGTACTACTTTTCAACTTCAGGGTCAGTTAGCTCAAAATAAATCATTAAATGAATGAAAAATATCATATGAAGTCAGAAAGGGTTGAAAATTGATGATGTGCCTCTCAATGATGCATATTGAACACACAAAAAGCATGGAGTTAAAATAAGTTATTAAAAATGAAATGCCTTTGTAATAGATGAATTTTCGTCTGAAATCCTCATACTTCTTATGAGATTGTCCAATTTGTACACGAAGTGCATCCAGTTTTTGCCGTAACCCTCTCAACTCTCTATAAGTTGCTATGTGGGTGAAATTGTGATTTCATGCCAAGTTACAAGCTTTTCAGAGTTCTTTTGTACTGCTTTTCAAATTCAGGGTCATTTAGCTCAAAATAAATCATTAAATGCATGAAAAATATCAAATGAAGTCAGAAAGGGTTGAAAATTGTTGATGTGCCTTTGAATGGTGCATATTGAACACACAACAAGTATGGAGTTAAAACAAGTTATTAAAAATGAAATCCCTTTGTAATAGATGAGTTTTCGTCCGAAACCCTCATACTTCTTATGAGATTGTCCAATTTGTACACGAAGTGCATCCAGTTTTTGCCGTAACCCTCTCAAGTCTCTAGAAGTTGCTACGTGGGTGAAAGTATGATGTCATGCCAAGTTACAACCTTTTCAGAGTTCATTTGTACTGCTTTTCAAATTCAGGGTCATTTAGCTCAAAATAAATCATTAAATGAATGAAAAATATCAAATGAAGTTAGAAAGGGTTGAAAATTGATGATGTGCCTTTGAATGATGCACGTTGAACACACAAAAACTATTGAGTTAAAATAAGTTATTAAAAATAAAATCCCTTTCTAATAGACGAGTTTTCGTCCGAAACCCTCATACTTCTTATGAGATTGTCCAATTTGTACACGAAGTGCATCTAGTTTTTACCGTAACCCTCTCAACTCTCTGGAAGTTGCTATGTGGGTGAAAATATGATGTCATGCCAAGTTACAACCTTTTCAGAGTTCATTTGTACTGCTTTTCAAATTCAGGGTCATTTAGCTCAAAATAAATCATTAAATGCATGAAAAAAATGAAATGAAGTCAGAAAGGGTTGAAAATTGATGATGTGCCTTTGAATGGTGCATATTGAACACACAAAAATTATGCAGTTAAAACAAGTTATTAAAAATGAAATGCCTTTGTAATAGATGAGTTTTCGTCCGAAACACTCATACTTCTTATGAGATTGTCCAGTTTGTACACGAAGTGCATCCAGTTTTTGCCGTAACCCTCTCATCTCTCTAGAAGTTGCTACGTGGGTGAAAGTATGATGTCATGCCAAGTTACAACCTTTTCAGAGTTCATGTGTACTACTTTTCAAATTCAGGGTCAGTTAGCTCAAAATAAATCATTAAATGAATGAAAAATATCATATGAAGTCAGAAAGGGTTGAAAATTGATGATGTGCCTCTCAATGATGCATATTGAACACACAAAAAGTATGGAGTTAAAATAAGTTATTAAAAATGAAATGCCTTTGTAATAGATGAATTTTCGTCTGAAATCCTCATACTTCTTATGAGATTGTCCAATTTGTACACGAAGTGCATCCAGTTTTTGCCGTAACCCTCTCAACTCTCTATAAGTTGCTATGTGGGTGAAATTGTGATTTCATGCCAAGTTACAAGCTTTTCAGAGTTCTTTTGTACTGCTTTTCAAATTCAGGGTCATTTAGCTCAAAATAAATCATTAAATGCATGAAAAATATCAAATGAAGTCAGAAAGGGTTGAAAATTTATGATGTGCCTTTGAATGGTGCATATTGAACACACAAAAAGTATGGAGTTAAAACAAGTTGTTAAAAATGAAATCCCTTTGTAATAGATGAGTTTTCGTCCGAAACCCTCATACTTCTTATGAGATTGTCCAATTTGTACACGAAGTGCATCCAGTTTTTGCCGTAACCCTCTCAAGTCTCTAGAAGTTGCTACGTGGGTGAAAGTATGATGTCATGCCAAGTTACAACCTTTTCAGAGTTCATTTGTACTGCTTTTCAAATTCAGGGTCATTTAGCTCAAAATAAATCATTAAATGAATGAAAAATATCAAATGAAGTTAGAAAGGGTTGAAAATTGATGATGTGCCTTTGAATGATGCACGTTGAACACACAAAAACTATTGAGTTAAAATAAGTTATTAAAAATAAAATCCCTTTCTAATAGACGAGTTTTCGTCCGAAACCCTCATACTTCTTATGAGATTGTCCAATTTGTACACGAAGTGCATCTAGTTTTTACCGTAACCCTCTCAACTCTCTGGAAGTTGCTATGTGGGTGAAAATATGATGTCATGCCAAGTTACAACCTTTTCAGAGTTCATTTGTACTGCTTTTCAAATTCAGGGTCATTTAGCTCAAAATAAATCATTAAATGCATGAAAAAAATGAAATGAAGTCAGAAAGGGTTGAAAATTGATGATGTGCCTTTGAATGGTGCATATTGAACACACAAAAATTATGCAGTTAAAACAAGTTATTAAAAATGAAATGCCTTTGTAATAGATGAGTTTTCGTCCGAAACACTCATACTTCTTATGAGATTGTCCAGTTTGTACACGAAGTGCATCCAGTTTTTGCCGTAACCCTCTCATCTCTCTAGAAGTTGCTACGTGGGTGAAAGTATGATGTCATGCCAAGTTACAACCTTTTCAGAGTTCATGTGTACTACTTTTCAAATTCAGGGTCAGTTAGCTCAAAATAAATCATTAAATGAATGAAAAATATCAAATGAAGTCAGAAAGGGTTGAAAATTTATGATGTGCCTTTGAATGATGCATGTTGAACAAACAAAAACTATTGAGTTAAAATAAGTTATTAAAAATGAAATCCCTTTGTAATAGATGAGTTTTCGTTCGAAACCCTCATACTTCTTATGAGATTGTCCAGTTTGTACACGAAATGCATCTAGTTTTTACCGTAACCCTCTCAACTCTCTGGAAGTTGCTATGTGGGTGAAAATATGATGTCATGCCAAGTTACAACCTTTTCAGAGTTCATTTGTACTGCTTTTCAAATTCAGGGTCATTTAGCTCAAAATAAATCATTAAATGCATGAAAAATATCAAATGAAGTCAGAAAGGGTTGAAAATTGATGATGTGCCTTTGCATGATGCATGTTGAACACACAAAAATAATGGAGTTAAAATAAGTTATTAAACATGAAATCCCTTTGTAATAGAAGAGTTTTCGTCCGAAACCCTCACACTTCTTATGAGATTGTCCAATTTGTACACGAAGTGCATCCAGTTTTTGCCGTAAGCCTCTGAACTCTCTATAAGTTGCTATGTGGGTGAAATTGTGATTTCATGCCAAGTTAGAACCTTTTCGGAGTTCATTTGTACTGCTTTTCAAATTCAGGGTCATTTAGCTCAAAATAAATCATTAAATGCGTGAAAAATATCTAATGAAGTCAAAAAGGGTTGAAAATTGATGATGTGCCTTTGAATGATGCATATTGAACACACAAAAACTATAGAGTTAAAATAAGTTATTAAAAATGAAATCCCTTTGTAATAGACGAGTTTTCGTTTGAAACCCTCATACTTCTTATGAGATTGTCCAATTTGTACACGAAGTGCATCCAGTTTTTGCCGTAACCCTCTCAAATCTTTAGAAGTTGCTATGTGGGTGAAATTATGATGTCATGCCTAGTTACAACCTTTTCAGAGTTCATTTGTACTGCTTTTCAAATTCAGGGTCATTTAGCTCAAAATAAATCATTAAATGCATGAAAAATATCAAATGAAGTCAGAAAGGGTTGAAAATTGATGATGTGCCTTTGAATGGTACATATTGAACACATAAGATGTATAGAGTTAAAATAAGTTAGTAAAATGAAATCCCTTTGTAATAGATGAGTTTTCGTCCGAAACCGTCATACTTCTTATAAGATTGTCCAATTTGTACACGAAGTGCATCCAGTTTTTGTCGTAACCCTCTCAACTCTCTAGAAGTTGCTATGTGGGTGAAATTATGATGTCATGCCAAGTTACAACCTTTTCAGAGTTCATTTGTACTGCTTTTCAAATTCAGGGTCATTTAGCACAAAATAAATCATTAAGTGCTTGAAAAATATTAAATGAAGTCAGAAAGGGTTGAAAATTGATGATGTGCCTTTGAATGATGCATATTGAACACACAAAAAGTATGGAGTTAAAATAAGTTATTAAAAATGAAATACCTTTGTAATAGATGAGTTTTCGTCCGAAACCCTCATACTTCTTATGAGATTGTCCAATTTGTACACGAAGTGCATCCAGTTTTTGCCGTAACCCTCTCAACTCTCTATAAGTTGCTATGTGGGTGAAATTATGATTTCATTCCAAGTTACAACCTTTTCAGAGTTCATTTGTACTGCTTTTCAAATTCAGGGTCATTTAGCTCAAAATAAATCATTAAATGCATGAAAAATATCAAATGAAGTCAGAAAGGGTTGAAAATTGATGATGTGCCTTTGAATGATGCATATTGAACACAAAAAAAGAATGGAGTTAAAATAAGTTATTAAACATGAAATCCCTTTGTAATAGAAGAGTTTTCGTCCGAAACCCTCACACTTCTTATGAGATTGTCCAATTTGTACACGAAGTGCATCCAGTTTTTGCCGTAACCCTCTCAACACTCTATAAGTTGCTATGTGGGTGAAATTGTGATTTCATGCCAAGTTACAACCTTTTCAGAGTTCATTTGTACTGCTTTTCAAATTCAAGGTCATTTAGCTCAAAATAAATCATTAAATGCATGAAAAATATCAAATGAAGTGAGAAAGGATTGAAAATTTATGATGTGCCTTTGAATGGTGCATATTGAACACACAAAAAGTATGGAGTTAAAACAAGTTATTAAAAATGAAATCCCTTTGTAATAGATGAGTTTTCGTCCGAAACCCTCATACTTCTTATGAGATTGTCCAGTTTGTACACAAAGTGCATCCAGTTTTTGCCGTAACGCTCTCAACTCTCTAGAAGTTGCTACGTGGGTGAAAGTATGATGTCATGCCAAGTTAGAACCTTTTCAGAGTTCATGTGTACTGCTTTTCAAATTCAGGGTCATTTAGCTCAAAATAAATCATTAAATGAATGAAAAATACAAAATGAAGTCAGAAAGGGTTGAAAATTGATGATGTGCCTTTGAATGATGCATGTTGAACACACAAAAACTATTGAGTGAAAATAAGTTATTGAAAATGAAATCCCTTTGTAATAGACGAGTTTTCGTCCGAAACCCTCATACTTCTTATGAGATTGTCCAATTTGTACACGAAGTGCATCCAGTTTTTGCCGTAACCCTCTCAACTCTCTAGAAGTTGCTACGTGGGTGAAATTACGATGTCATGCCAAGTTACAACCTTTTCAAAGTTCATTTGTACTGCTTTTCAAATTCGGTGTCATTTACCTCAAAATAAATCATTAAATGCATGAAAAATATCAAATGAAGTCAGAAAGGGATGAAAATTGATGATATGCCTTTGAATGTTGCATATTGAACACACAAAAATTATGGAGTTAAAATAAGTTACTAAAAATGAAATCCCTTTGTAATAGACGAGTTTAAGTCCGAAACCCTCATCCTTATTATGAGATTGTCCAATTTGTACACGAAGTGCATCCAGTTTTTGCCGTAACCCTCTCAACTCTCTAGAAGTTGCTATGTGGGTGAAATTATGATGTCATGCCAAGTTACAACCTTTTAAGAGTTCATTTGTACTGCTTTGCAAATTCGGTGTCATTTAGCTCAAAATAAATCATTAAATGCATAAAAAATACCAAATGAAGTCAGAAAGGGATGAAAATTGATGATGTGCCTTTGAATGATGCATATTGAACACACAAAAACTATGGAGTTAAAATAAGTTATTAAAAATGAAATTCCTTTGTAGTAGACGAGTTTTGCTCCGAAACCCTCATACTTATTATGAGATTGTCCAATTTGTACACGAAGTGCATCCAGTTTTTGCCGTAACCCTCTCAACTCTCAAGAAGTTGCTATGTGGGTGAAATTATGATGTCATGCCAAGTTATAACCTTTTCAGAGTTCATTTGTACCGCTTTTAAAATTCAGGGTCATTTAGCTAAAAATAAATCAATAAATGCATGAAAATATCAAATGAAGTCCGAAATGGTCGAAAATTGATGATGTGCCTTTTAATGGTGCATATTGAACACACAAAAAGTATGGAGTTAAAATAAGTTATTAAAAATGAGATCCCGTTGTAATAGATGAGTTTTCGTCCGAAACCCTCATACTTCTTATGAGATTGTCCAATTTCTACACGAAGTGCATCCAGTTTTTGCCGTAACCCTCTCAACTCTCTATAAGTTGCTATGTGGGTGAAATTATGATGTCATGTCAAGTTACAACCTTTTCAGAGTTCATTTGTACTGCTTTTCAAATTCAGGGTCATTTAGCTCAAAATAAGTCATTAAATGCATGAAAAATATCAAATGAAGTCGTAAAGGGATGAAAATTGATGATGTGCCTTTGAATGATTCATATTGAACACACAAAAACTATGGAGTTAAAATAAGTTATTAAAAATGAAATCCCTTTCTAATAGACGAGTTTTCGTGTGAAACCCTCATACTTCTTGTGAGATTGTTCAATTTGTACACGAAGTGCATCCAGTTTTTGCCGTAACCCTCTCAACTCTTTAGAAGTTGCTATGTGGGTGAAATTATGATGTCATGCCAAGTTACAACCTTTTCAGAGTTCATTTGTACTACTTTTCAAATTAAGGGTCATTTAGCTCAAAATAAATCATTAAATGTATGAAAAATAACAAATAAAGTCATAAAGGGTTGAAAATTGATGATATGCCTTTGAATGGTACATATTGAGCACACAAAAAGTATAGAGTTAAAATTAGTTAGTAAAAATGAAATCCCTTTGTAATAGATGAGTTTTCGTCAGAAACCCTCATACTTCTTATGAGATATTCCAATTTGTACACGAAGTGCATCCAGTTTTTGCCGTAACCCTCTCAAATCTTTAGAAGTTGCTATGTGGGTGAAATTATGATGTCATGCCTAGTTACAACCTTTTCAGAGTTCATTTGTACTGCTTTTCAAATTCAGGGTCATTTAGCTCAAAATAAATCATTAAATGCATGAAAAATATCAAATCAAGTCAGAAAGGGTTGAAAATTGATGACGTGCCTTTGAATGGTACATATTGAACACACAAGATGTATAGAGTTAAAACAAGTTAGTAAAATGAAATCCCTTTGTAATAGATGAGTTTTCGTCCGAAACCCTCATACTTCTTATGAGATTGTCCAATTTGTACACGAAGTGCATCCAGTTTTTGTCGTAACCCTCTCAACTCTTTAGAAGTTGATATCTGGGTGAAATTATGATGTCATGCCAGGTTACAACCTTTTCAGAGTTCATTTGTACTGCTTTTCAAATTCAGGGTCATTTAGCTCAAAATAAATCATTAAATGCATGAAAAATATCAAATGAAGTCAGAAAGGGTTGAAAATTCATGATGTGCCTTTGAATGGTGCATATTGAACACACAAAAAGTATGGAGTTAAAATAAGTTATCAAAAATGAAATCCCTTTGTAATAGATAACTTTTCGTTCGAAACCCTCATACTTTTTATGAGATTGTCCAATTTGTACACGAAGTGCATCCAGTTTTTGCCGTAACCCTCTCAACTCTCTAGAAGTTGCTATGTGGGTGAAATTATGATGTGATGCCAAGTTACAACCTTTTCAGAGTTCATTTGTACTGCTTTTCAAATTCAGGGTCATTTAGCTCAAACTAAATCATTAAATGCATGAAAAATATCTAATGAAGTCAGAAAGGGTTGAAAATTGATGATGTGCCTTTGAATGGTGCATATTGAACACACAAACAATATGGAGTTAAAATAAGTTATTAAAAATGAAATCCCTTTGTAATAGATGAGTTTTCGTCCGAAACCCTCATACTTCTTATGAGATTGTCCAGTTTGTACACGAAGTGCATCTAGTTTTTGCCGTAACCCTCTTAACTCTCTAGAAGTAGCTATCAGTGTGAAATTACGATGTCATGCCAAGTTACAACCTTTTCAGAGTTCATTTGTACTGCTTTTCAAATTCAGGGTCATTTAGCTCAAAATAAATCATTAAATGCACGAAAAATATCAAGTGAACTCAGAAAGGGATGAAAATTGATGATGTGCCTTTGAATGGTGCATATTGAACACAAAAAAACTATAGAGTTAAAATAAGTTATTAAAAATTAAATCCCTTTGTAATAGACGAGTTTTCGTCTGAAACCCTCATACTTCTTATGAGATTGTCCAATTTGTACACGAAGTGGATCCAGTTTTTTCCGTAACCCTCTCAACTCTTTAGAAGTTGCTATGTGGGTGAAATTATGATGTCATGCCTAGTTACAGCCTTTTCAGAGTTCATTTGTACTTCTTTTCAAATTCAGGGTCATTTAGCTCAAAATAAATCATTAAATGCATGAAAAATATCAAATGAAGTCAGAAAGGGTTGAAAATTGATGATGTGCCTTTGAATGGTACATATTGAACACACAAGATGTATAGAGTTAAAACAAGTTACTAAAATGAAATCCCTTTGTAATAGATGAGTTTTCGTCCGAAACCCTCATACTTCTTATGAGATTGTCCAATTTGTACACGAAGTGCATCCAGTTTTTGTCGTAACCCTCTCAACTCTCTAGAAGTTGATATCTGGGTGAAATTATGATGTGATGCCAAGTTACAACCTTTTCAGAGTTCATTTGTACTGCTTTTCAAATTCAGGGTCATTTAGCTCAAACTAAATCATTAAATGCATGAAAAATATCTAATGAAGTCAGAAAGGGTTGAAAATTGATGATGTGCCTTTGAATGGTGCATATTGAACACACAAACAATATGGAGTTAAAATAAGTTATTAAAAATGAAATCCCTTTGTAATAGATGAGTTTTCGTCCGAAACCCTCATACTTCTTATGAGATTGTACAATTTGTACACGAAGTGCATCCAGTTTTTGCCGTAACCCTCTCAACTCTCTAGAAGTTGCTATGTGGGTGAAATTATGATGTGATGCCAAGTTACAACCTTTTCAGAGTTCATTTGTACTGCTTTTCAAATTCAGGGTCATTTAGCTCAATCTAAATCATTAAATGCATGAAAAATATGTAATGAAGTCAGAAAGGGTTGAAAATTGATGATGTGCCTTTGAATGGTGCATATTGAACACGCAAACAGTATGGAGTTAAAATAAGTTATTAAAAATGAAATCCCTTTGTAATAGATGAGTTTTCGTCCGAAACCCTCATACTTCTTATGAGATTGTCCAGTTTGTACACGAAGTGCATCCAGTTTTTGCCGTAACCCTCTCAACTCTCTAGAAGTTGCTATGTGGGTGAAATTTTGATGTCATGCCAAGTTACAACCTTTTCAGAGTTCATTTGTACTGCTTTTCAAATTCATGGTCATTTAGCTCAAAATAAATAATTAAATGCACGAAAAATATCAAGTGAAGTCAGAAAGGGATGAAAATTGATGATGTGCCTTTGAATGATGCATATTGAACACACAAAAACTATGGAGTGAAAATAAGTTATTAAAAATGAAATCCCTTTCTAATAGACGAGTTTTCGTCCGAAACCCTCATACTTCTTATGAGATTGTCCAATTTGTACACGAAGTGCATCTAGTTTTTGCCATAACCCTCTCAACTCTCTGGAAGTTTCCATGTGGGTGAAATTATGAAGTCATGCCAATTTACAACCTTTTCAGAGTTCATTTGTACTGCTTTTCAAATTCAGGGTCATTTAGCTCAAAATAAATCATTAAATGCATGAAAAATATCAAATGAAGTCAGAAAGGGTTGAAAATTGATGATGTGCCTTTGAATGATGCATATTGAACACACAAAAAGTATGGAGTTAAAATAAGTTATTAAAAATGAAATCCCTTTGTAATAGATAACTTTTCGTCCGAAACCCTCATACTTCTTATGAGATTGTCCAATTTGTACACGAAGTGCATCCAGTTTTTGCCGTAACCCTCTCAACTCTCTAGAAGTTGCTATGTGGGTGAAATTATGATGTGATGCCAAGTTACAACCTTTTCAGAGTTCATTTGTACTGCTTTTCAAATTCAGGGTCATTTAGCTCAATCTAAATCATTAAATGCATGAAAAATATGTAATGAAGTCAGAAAGGGTTGAAAATTGATGATGTGCCTTTGAATGGTGCATATTGAACACGCAAACAGTATGGAGTTAAAATAAGTTATTAAAAATGAAATCCCTTTGTAATAGATGAGTTTTCGTCCGAAACCCTCATACTTCTTATGAGATTGTCCAGTTTGTACACGAAGTGCATCCAGTTTTTGCCGTAACCCTCTCAACTCTCTAGAAGTTGCTATGTGGGTGAAATTATGATGTCATGCCAAGTTACAACCTTTTCAGAGTTCATTTGTACTGCTTTTCAAATTCAGGGTCATTTAGCTCAAAATAAATAATTAAATGCACGAAAAATATCAAGTGAACTCAGAAAGGGATGAAAATTGATGATGTGCCTTTGAATGATGCATATTGAACACACAAAAACTATGGAGTGAAAATAAGTTATTAAAAATGAAATCCCTTTCTAATAGACGAGTTTTCGTCCGAAACCCTCATACTTCTTATGAGATTGTCCAATTTGTACACGAAGTGCATCTAGTTTTTGCCATAACCCTCTCAACTCTCTGGAAGTTTCCATGTGGGTGAAATTATGAAGTCATGCCAATTTACAACCTTTTCAGAGTTCATTTGTACTGCTTTTCAAATTCAGGGTCATTTAGCTCAAAATAAATCATTAAATGCATGAAAAATATCAAATGAAGTCAGAAAGGGTTGAAAATTGATGATGTGCCTTTGAATGATGCATATTGAACACACAAAAAGTATGGAGTTAAAATAAGTTATTAAAAATGAAATCCCTTTGTAATAGATAACTTTTCGTCCGAAACCCTCATACTTCTTATGAGATTGTCCAATTTGTACACGAAGTGCATCCAGTTTTTGCCGTAACCCCCTCAACTCTCTAGAAGTTGCTATGTGGGTGAAATTATGATGTGATGCCAAGTTACAACCTTTTCAGAGTTCATTTGTACTGCTTTTCAAATCCAGGGTCATTTAGCTCAATCTAAATCATTAAATGCATGAAAAATATGTAATGAAGTCAGAAAGGGTTGAAAATTGATGATGTGCCTTTGAATGGTGCATATTGAACACGCAAACAGTATGGAGTTAAAATAAGTTATTAAAAATGAAATCCCTTTGTAATAGATGAGTTTTCGTCCGAAACCCTCATACTTCTTATGAGATTGTCCAGTTTGTACACGAAGTGCATCCAGTTTTTGCCGTAACCCTCTCAACTCTCTAGAAGTTGCTATGTGGGTGAAATTATGATGTCATGCCAAGTTACAACCTTTTCAGAGTTCATTTGTACTGCTTTTCAAATTCAGGGTCATTTAGCTCAAAATAAATAATTAAATGCACGAAAAATATCAAGTGAAGTGAGAAAGGGATGAAAATTGATGATGTGCCTTTGAATGATGCATATTGAACACACAAAAAGTATGGAGTGAAAATAAGTTATTAAAAATGAAATCCCTTTCTAATAGACGAGTTTTCGTCCGAAACCCTCATACTTCTTATGAGATTGTCCAATTTGTACACGAAGTGCATCTAGTTTTTGCCATAACCCTCTCAACTCTCTGGAAGTTTCCATGTGGGTGAAATTATGAAGTCATGCCAATTTACAACCTTTTCAGAGTTCATTTGTACTGCTTTTCAAATTCAGGGTCATTTAGCTCAAAATAAATCATTAAATGCATGAAAAATATCAAATGAAGTCAGAAAGGGTTGAAAATTGATGATGTGCCTTTGAATGATGCATATTGAACACACAAAAAGTATGGAGTTAAAATAAGTTATTAAAAATGAAATCCCTTTGTAATAGATAACTTTTCGTCCGAAACCCTCATACTTCTTATGAGATTGTCCAATTTGTACACGAAGTGCATCCAGTTTTTGCCGTAACCCTCTCAACTCTCTAGAAGTTGCTATGTGGGTGAAATTATGATGTGATGCCAAGTTACAACCTTTTCAGAGTTCATTTGTACTGCTTTTCAAATTCAGGGTCATTTAGCTCAATCTAAATCATTAAATGCATGAAAAATATGTAATGAAGTCAGAAAGGGTTGAAAATTGATGATGTGCCTTTGAATGGTGCATATTGAACACGCAAACAGTATGGAGTTAAAATAAGTTATTAAAAATGAAATCCCTTTGTAATAGATGAGTTTTCGTCCGAAACCCTCATACTTCTTATGAGATTGTCTAGTTTGTACACGAAGTGCATCCAGTTTTTGCCGTAACCCTCTCAACTCTCTAGAAGTTGCTATGTGGGTGAAATTATGATGTCATGCCAAGTTACAACCTTTTCAGAGTTCATTTGTACTGCTTTTCAAATTCAGGGTCATTTAGCTCAAAATAAATAATTAAATGCACGAAAAATATCAAGTGAAGTCAGAAAGGGATGAAAATTGATGATGTGCCTTTGAATGATGCATATTGAACACACAAAAACTATGGAGTGAAAATAAGTTATTAAAAATGAAATCCCTTTCTAATAGACGAGTTTTCGTCCGAAACCCTCATACTTCTTATGAGATTGTCCAATTTGTACACGAAGTGCATCTAGTTTTTGCCATAACCCTCTCAACTCTCTGGAAGTTTCCATGTGGGTGAAATTATGAAGTCATGCCAATTTACAACCTTTTCAGAGTTCATTTGTACTGCTTTTCAAATTCAGGGTCATTTAGCTCAAAATAAATCATTAAATGCATGAAAAATATCAAATGAAGTCAGAAAGGGTTGAAAATTGATGATGTGCCTTTGAATGATGCATATTGAACACACAAAAAGTATGGAGTTAAAATAAGTTATTAAAAATGAAATCCCTTTGTAATAGATAACTTTTCGTCCGAAACCCTCATACTTCTTATGAGATTGTCCAATTTGTACACGAAGTGCATCCAGTTTTTGCCGTAACCCCCTCAACTCTCTAGAAGTTGCTATGTGGGTGAAATTATGATGTGATGCCAAGTTACAACCTTTTCAGAGTTCATTTGTACTGCTTTTCAAATTCAGGGTCATTTAGCTCAATCTAAATCATTAAATGCATGAAAAATATGTAATGAAGTCAGAAAGGGTTGAAAATTGATGATGTGCCTTTGAATGGTGCATATTGAACACGCAAACAGTATGGAGTTAAAATAAGTTATTAAAAATGAAATCCCTTTGTAATAGTTGAGTTTTCGTCCGAAACCCTCATACTTCTTATGAGATTGTCCAGTTTGTACACGAAGTGCATCCAGTTTTTGCCGTAACCCTCTCAACTCTCTAGAAGTTGCTATGTGGGTGAAATTATGATGTCATGCCAAGTTACAACCTTTTCAGAGTTCATTTGTACTGCTTTTCAAATTCAGGGTCATTTAGCTCAAAATAAATAATTAAATGCACGAAAAATATCAAGTGAAGTGAGAAAGGGATGAAAATTGATGATGTGCCTTTGAATGATGCATATTGAACACACAAAAAGTATGGAGTGAAAATAAGTTATTAAAAATGAAATCCCTTTCTAATAGACGAGTTTTCGTCCGAAACCCTCATACTTCTTATGAGATTGTCCAATTTGTACACGAAGTGCATCTAGTTTTTGCCATAACCCTCTCAACTCTCTGGAAGTTTCCATGTGGGTGAAATTATGAAGTCATGCCAATTTACAACCTTTTCAGAGTTCATTTGTACTGCTTTTCAAATTCAGGGTCATTTAGCTCAAAATAAATCATTAAATGCATGAAAAATATCAAATGAAGTCAGAAAGGGTTGAAAATTGATGATGTGCCTTTGAATGATGCATATTGAACACACAAAAAGTATGGAGTTAAAATAAGTTATTAAAAATGAAATCCCTTTGTAATAGATAACTTTTCGTCCGAAACCCTCATACTTCTTATGAGATTGTCCAATTTGTACACGAAGTGCATCCAGTTTTTGCCGTAACCCTCTCAACTCTCTAGAAGTTGCTATGTGGGTGAAATTATGATGTGATGCCAAGTTACAACCTTTTCAGAGTTCATTTGTACTGCTTTTCAAATTCAGGGTCATTTAGCTCAATCTAAATCATTAAATGCATGAAAAATATGTAATGAAGTCAGAAAGGGTTGAAAATTGATGATGTGCCTTTGAATGGTGCATATTGAACACGCAAACAGTATGGAGTTAAAATAAGTTATTAAAAATGAAATCCCTTTGTAATAGATGAGTTTTCGTCCGAAACCCTCATACTTCTTATGAGATTGTCTAGTTTGTACACGAAGTGCATCCAGTTTTTGCCGTAACCCTCTCAACTCTCTAGAAGTTGCTATGTGGGTGAAATTATGATGTCATGCCAAGTTACAACCTTTTCAGAGTTCATTTGTACTGCTTTTCAAATTCAGGGTCATTTAGCTCAAAATAAATAATTAAATGCACGAAAAATATCAAGTGAAGTCAGAAAGGGATGAAAATTGATGATGTGCCTTTGAATGATGCATATTGAACACACAAAAACTATGGAGTGAAAATAAGTTATTAAAAATGAAATCCCTTTCTAATAGACGAGTTTTCGTCCGAAACCCTCATACTTCTTATGAGATTGTCCAATTTGTACACGAAGTGCATCTAGTTTTTGCCATAACCCTCTCAACTCTCTGGAAGTTTCCATGTGGGTGAAATTATGAAGTCATGCCAATTTACAACCTTTTCAGAGTTCATTTGTACTGCTTTTCAAATTCAGGGTCATTTAGCTCAAAATAAATCATTAAATGCATGAAAAATATCAAATGAAGTCAGAAAGGGTTGAAAATTGATGATGTGCCTTTGAATGATGCATATTGAACACACAAAAAGTATGGAGTTAAAATAAGTTATTAAAAATGAAATCCCTTTGTAATAGATAACTTTTCGTCCGAAACCCTCATACTTCTTATGAGATTGTCCAATTTGTACACGAAGTGCATCCAGTTTTTGCCGTAACCCTCTCAACTCTCTAGAAGTTGCTATGTGGGTGAAATTATGATGTGATGCCAAGTTACAACCTTTTCAGAGTTCATTTGTACTGCTTTTCAAATTCAGGGTCATTTAGCTCAATCTAAATCATTAAATGCATGAAAAATATGTAATGAAGTCAGAAAGGGTTGAAAATTGATGATGTGCCTTTGAATGGTGCATATTGAACACGCAAACAGTATGGAGTTAAAATAAGTTATTAAAAATGAAATCCCTTTGTAATAGATGAGTTTTCGTCCGAAACCCTCATACTTCTTATGAGATTGTCCAGTTTGTACACGAAGTGCATCCAGTTTTTGCCGTAACCCTCTCAACTCTCTAGAAGTTGCTATGTGGGTGAAATTATGATGTCATGCCAAGTTACAACCTTTTCAGAGTTCATTTGTACTGCTTTTCAAATTCAGGGTCATTTAGCTCAAAAGAAATAATTAAATGCACGAAAAATATCAAGTGAAGTCAGAAAGGGATGAAAATTGATGATGTGCCTTTGCATGATGCATATTGAACACACAAAAACTATGGAGTGAAAATAAGTTATTAAAAATGAAATCCCTTTCTAATAGACGAGTTTTCGTCCGAAACCCTCATACTTCTTATGAGATTGTCCAATTTGTACACGAAGTGCATCTAGTTTTTGCCATAACCATCTCAACTCTCTGGAAGTTTCCATGTGGGTGAAATTATGAAGTCATGCCAATTTACAACCTTTTCAGAGTTCATTTGTACTGATTTTCAAATTCAGGGTCATTTAGCTCAAAATAAATCATTAAATGCATGAAAAATATCAAATGAAGTCAGAAAGGGTTGAAAATTGATTATGTGCCTTTGAATGATGCATATTGAACACACAAAAAGTATGGAGTTAAAATAAGTTATTAAAAATGAAATCCCTTTGTAATAGATAACTTTTCGTCCGAAACCCTCATACTTCTTATGAGATTGTCCAATTTGTACACGAAGTGCATCCAGTTTTTGCCGTAACCCTCTCAACTCTCTAGAAGTTGCTATGTGGGTGAAATTATGATGTGATGCCAAGTTACAACCTTTTCAGAGTTCATTTGTACTGCTTTTCAAATTCAGGGTCATTTAGCTCAATCTAAATCATTAAATGCATGAAAAATGTGTAATGAAGTCAGAAAGGGTTGAAAATTGATGATGTGCCTTTGAATGGTGCATATTGAACACGCAAACAGTATGGAGTTAAAATAAGTTATTAAAAATGAAATCCCTTTGTAATAGATGAGTTTTCGTCCGAAACCCTCATACTTCTTATGAGATTGTCCAGTTTGTACACGAAGTGCATCCAGTTTTTGCCGTAACCCTCTCAACTCTCTAGAAGTTGCTATGTGGGTGAAATTATGATGTCATGCCAAGTTACAACCTTTTCAGAGTTCATTTGTACTGCTTTTCTAATTCAGGGTCATTTAGCTCAAAATAAATAATTAAATGCACGAAAAATATCAAGTGAAGTCAGAAAGGGATGAAAATTGATGATGTGCCTTTTAATGATGCATATTGAACACACAAAAACTATGGAGTGAAAATAAGTTATTAAAAATGAAATCCCTTTCTAATAGACGAGTTTTCGTCCGGAACCCTCATACTTCTTATGAGATTGTCCAATTTGTACACGAAGTGCATCTAGTTTTTGCCATAACCCTCTCAACTCTCTGGAAGTTTCCATGTGGGTGAAATTATGAAGTCATGCCAATTTACAACCTTTTCAGAGTTCATTTGTACTGCTTTTCAAATTCAGGGTCATTTAGCTCAAAATAAATCATTAAATGCATGAAAAATATCAAATGAAGTCAGAAAGGGTTGAAAATTGATGATGTGCCTTTGAATGATGCATATTGAACACACAAAAAGTATGGAGTTAAAATAAGTTATTAAAAATGAAATCCCTTTGTTATATATGTGTTTTCGTCCGAAACCCTGAAACTTCTTATGAGATTGTCCAATTTGTACACGAAGTGCATTCAGTTTTTGTCATAACCCTCTCAACTCTCTATAAGTTGCTATGTGGGTCAAATTATGATTTCATGCCAAGTTACAACCTTTTCAGAGTTCATTTGTACTGCTTTTCAAATTCAGGGTCATTTAGCTCAAAATAAATCATTAAATGCACGAAATATATCAAATGAAGTCAGAAAGGTTGAAAATTTATGATGTGCCTTTGAATGGTGCATATTGAACACACAAAAAGTATGGAGTTAAAACAAGTTATTAAAAATGAAATCCCTTTGTAATAGATGAGTTTTCGTCCGGAACTCTCATACTTCCTATGAGATTGTCCAGTTTGTACACGAAGTGCATCCAGTTTTTGCCGTAACCCTCTCAACTCTCTGGAAGTTTCTATGTTGGTGAAATTATGATGTCATGCCAAGTTACAACCTTTTCAGAGTTCATTTGTACTGCTTTTCAAATTCAGGGTCATTTAGCTCAAATAAAATCATTAAATGCACGAAAAATATCAAATGAAGTCAGAAAGGGTTGAAAATTCATGATGTGCCTTTCAATGGTGCATATTGAACACACAAAAAGTATGGAGTTAAAATAAGTTATTTAAAATGAAATCCCTTTGTAATAGATTACATTTCGTCCGAAACCCTCATACTTCTTATGAGATTGTCGAATTTGTACACGAAGTGCATCCAGTTTTTGCCTTAACCCTCTCAACTCTCTAGAAGTTGCTATGTGGGTGAAATTATGATGTGATGCCAAGTTACAACCTTTTTAGAGTTCATTTGTACTGCTTTTCAAATTCAGGGTCATTTAGCTCAAACTAAATCATTAAATGCATGAAAAATATGTAATGAAGTCAGAAAGGGTTGAAAATTGATGATGTGCCTTTGCATGGTGCATATTGAACACACAAACAGTATGGAGTTAAAATAAGTTATTAAAAATGAAATCCCTTTGTAATAGATGAGTTTTCGTCCGAAACCCTCATACTTCTTATGAGATTGTCCAGTTTGTACACGAAGTGCATCCAGTTTTTGCCGTAACCCTCTCAACTCTCTAGAAGTTGCTATGTGGGTGAAATTATGATGTCATGCCAAGTTACAACCTTTTCAGATTTCATTTGTACTGCTTTTCAAATTCAGGGTCATTTAGCTCAAAATAAATCATTAAATGCACGAAAAATATCAAGTGAAGTCAGAAAGGGATGAAAATTGATGATGTGCCTTTGAATGATGCATATTGAACACACAAAAACTATGGAGTGAAAATAAGTTATTAAAAATGAAATCCCTTTCTAATAGACGAGTTTTCGTCCGAAACCCTCATACTTCTTATGAGATTGTCCAATTTGTACGCGAAGTGCATCCAGTTTTTGCCGTAACCCTCTCAACTCTCTGGAAGTTTCCATGTGGGTGAAATTATGATGTCATGCCAAGTTACAACCTTTTCAGAGTTCATTTGTACTGCTTTTGAAATTCAGGGTCATTTAGCTCAAAATAAATCATTAAATGCATGAAAAATATCAAATGAAGTCAGAAAGGGTTGAAAATTCATGATGTGCCTGTGAATGGTGCATATTGAACACACAAAAAGTATGGAGTTGAAATAAGTTATTAAAAATGAAATCCCTTTGTAATAGATGTGTTTTCGTCCGAAACCCTGATACTTCTTATGAGATTGTCCAATTTGTACACGAAGTGCATCCAGTTTTTGTCATAACCCTCTCAACTCTCTATAAGTTGCTATGTGGGTGAAATTATGATTTCATGCCAAGTTACAACCGTTTCAGAGTTCATTTGTACTGCTTTTCAAATTCAGGGTCATTTAGCTCAAAATAAATCATTAAATGCACGAAATATATCAAATGAAGTCAGAAAGGTTGAAAATTTATGATGTGCCTTTGAATGGTGCATATTGAACACACAAAAAGTATGGAGTTAAAACAAGTTATTAAAAATGAAATCCCTTTGTAATAGATGAGTTTTCGTCCGAAACACTCATACTTCCTATGAGATTGTCCAGTTTGTACACGAAGTGCATCCAGTTTTTGCCGTAACCCTCTCAACTCTCTGGAAGTTTCTATGTGGGTGAAATTATGATGTCATGCCAAGTTACAACCTTTTTAGAGTTCATTTGTACTGCTTTTCAAATTCAGAGTCATTTAGCTCAAAATAAATCATTAAATGCATGAAAAATATCTAATGAAGTCACTAAGGGTTGAAAATTGATGATGTGCCTTTGAATGGTGCATATTGAACACACAAAAAGTATAGAGTTAAAATAAGTTATTAAAAATGAAATCCCTTTGTAATAGATAACTTTTCGTCCGAAACCCTCATACTTCTTATGAGATTGTCCAACTTGTACACGAAGTGCATCCACTTTTTGCCGTAACCCTCTCAACTCTCTAGAAGTTGCTATGTGGGTGAAATTATGATGTGATGCCAAGTTACAACCTTTTCAGAGTTCATTTGTACTGCTTTTCAAATTCATGGTCATTTAGCTCAAAATAAATCATTAAATGCATGAAAAATATCTAATGAAGTCAGAAAGGGTTGAAAATTCATGATGTGCCTTTGAATGGTACATATTGAACAGACAAACAGTATGGAGTTAAAATAAGTTATTAAAAATGAAATCCCTTTGTAATAGATGAGTTTTCGTCCGAAACCCTCATACTTCTTATGAGATTGTCCAGTTTGTACACGAAGTGCATCCTGTTTTTGCCGTAACCCTCTCAACTCTCTAGAAGTTGCTATGTGGGTGAAATTATGATGTCATGCCAAGTTACAACCTTTTCAGAGTTCATTTGTACTGCTTTTCAAATTCAGGGTCATTTAGCTCAAAATAAATCATTAAATGCACGAAAAATATCAAATGAAGTCAGAAAGGGATGAAAATTGATGATGGTCCTTTGAATGATGCATATTGAACACACAAAAACAATGGAGTGAAAATAAGTTATTAAAAATGAAATCCCTTTCTAATAGACGAGTTTTCGTCCGAAACCCTCAACTTCTAATGAGATTGTCCAATTTGTACACGAAGTGCATCCAGTTTTTTCCGTAACCCTCTCAACTCTCTGGAAGTTGCCATGTGGGTGAAATTATGATGTCATGCCAAGTTACTACCTTTTCAGAGTTCATTTGTACTGCTTTTCAAATTCATGGTCATTTAGCTCAAAATAAATCATTAAATGCCTTAAAAAAATCAAATGAAGTCAGAAAGGGTTGAAAATTGATGATGTGCCTTTGAATGATGCATATTGAACACACAAAAAGTATGGAGTTGAACTAAGTTATTAAAAATGAAATCCCTTTGTAATAGACTTGTTTTCGTCCGAAACCCTGATACTTCTTATGAGATTGTCCAATTTGTACACGAAGTGCATCCAGTTTTTGCCGTAACCCTCTCAACTCTCTATAAGTTGCTATGTGGGTGAAATTATGATTTCATGCCAAGTTACAACCTTTTCAGAGTTCATTTGTACTGCTTTTCAAATTCAGGGTCATTTAGCTCAAAATAAATCATTAAATGCACGAAATATATCAAATGAAGTCAGAAAGGTTGAAAATTTATGATGTGCCTTTGAATGGTGCATATTGAACACACAAAAAGTATGGAGTTAAAACAAGTTATTAAAAATGAAATCCCTTTGTAATAGATGAGTTTTCGTCCGAAACTCTCATACTTCCTATGAGATTGTCGAGTTTGTACACGAAGTGTATCCAGTTTTTGCCGTAACCCTCTCAACCCTCTATAAGTTGCTATTAGGGTGAAATTATGATTTCATGCCAAGTTACAACCTTTTCAGAGTTCATTTGTACTGCTTTTCAAATTCAGGGTCATTTAGCTCAAAATAAATCATTAAATGCACGATATATATCAAATGAAGTCAGAAAGGTTGAAAATTTATGATGTGCCTTTGAATGGTGCATATTGAACACACAAAAAGTATGTAGTTAAAACAAGTTATTAAAAATGAAATCCCTTTGTAATAGATGAGTTTTCGTCCGAAACCCTCATACTTCTTATGAGATTGTCCAATTTGTACACGAAGTGCATCCTGTTTTTGCCGTAACCCTCTGAACTCTCTAGAAGTTGCTATGTGGGTGAAATTATGATGTCATGCCAAGTTACAACCTTTTCAGATTTCATTTGTACTGCTTTTCAAATTCAGGGTCATTTAGCTCAAAATAAATCATTAAATGCACGAAAAATATCAAGTGAAGTCAGAAAGGGATGAAAATTGATGATGTGCCTTTGAATGATGCATATTGAACACACAAAAACTATGGAGTGAAAATAAGTTATTAAAAATGAAATCCCTTTCTAATAGACGAGTTTTCGTCCGAAACCCTCATACTTCTTATGAGATTGTCCAATTTGTACGCGAAGTGCATCCAGTTTTTGCCGTAACCCTCTCAACTCTCTGGAAGTTTCCATGTGGGTGAAATTATGATGTCATGCCAAGTTACAACCTTTTCAGAGTTCATTTGTACTGCTTTTCAAATTCAGGGTCATTTAGCTCAAAATAAATCATTAAATGCATGAAAAATATCAAATGAAGTCAGAAAGGGTTGAAAATTCATGATGTGCCTTTGAATGGTGCATATTGAACACACAAAAAGTATGGAGTTGAAATAAGTTATTAAAAATGAAATCCCTTTGTAATAGATGTGTTTTCGTCCGAAACCCTGATACTTCTTATGAGATTGTCCAATTTGTACACGAAGTGCATCCAGTTTTTGTCATAACCCTCTCAACTCTCTATAAGTTGCTATGTGGGTGAAATTATGATTTCATGCCAAGTTACAACCGTTTCAGAGTTCATTTGTACTGCTTTTCAAATTCAGGGTCATTTAGCTCAAAATAAATCATTAAATGCACGAAATATATCAAATGAAGTCAGAAAGGTTGAAAATTTATGATGTGCCTTTGAATGGTGCATATTGAACACACAAAAAGTATGGAGTTAAAACAAGTTATTAAAAATGAAATCCCTTTGTAATAGATGAGTTTTCGTCCGAAACTCTCATACTTCCTATGAGATTGTCCAGTTTGTACACGAAGTGCATCCAGTTTTTGCCGTAACCCTCTCAACTCTCTGGAAGTTTCTATGTGGGTGAAATTATGATGTCATGCCAAGTTACAACCTTTTTAGAGTTCATTTGTACTGCTTTTCAAATTCAGAGTCATTTAGCTCAAAATAAATCATTAAATGCATGAAAAATATCTAATGAAGTCACTAAGGGTTGAAAATTGATGATGTGCCTTTGAATGGTGCATATTGAACACACAAAAAGTATAGAGTTAAAATAAGTTATTAAAAATGAAATCCCTTTGTAATAGATAACTTTTCGTCCGAAACCCTCATACTTCTTATGAGATTGTCCAACTTGTACACGAAGTGCATCCACTTTTTGCCGTAACCCTCTCAACTCTCTAGAAGTTGCTATGTGGGTGAAATTATGATGTGATGCCAAGTTACAACCTTTTCAGAGTTCATTTGTACTGCTTTTCAAATTCATGGTCATTTAGCTCAAAATAAATCATTAAATGCATGAAAAATATCTAATGAAGTCAGAAAGGGTTGAAAATTCATGATGTGCCTTTGAATGGTACATATTGAACACACAAACAGTATGGAGTTAAAATAAGTTATTAAAAATGAAATCCTTTGTAATAGATGAGTTTTCGTCCGAAACCCTCATACTTCTTATGAGATTGTCCAGTTTGTACACGAAGTGCATCCTGTTTTTGCCGTAACCCTCTCAACTCTCTAGAAGTTGCTATGTGGGTGAAATTATGATGTCATGCCAAGTTACAACCTTTTCAGAGTTCATTTGTACTGCTTTTCAAATTCAGGGTCATTTAGCTCAAAATAAATCATTAAATGCACGAAAAATATCAAATGAAGTCAGAAAGGGATGAAAATTGATGATGGTCCTTTGAATGATGCATATTGAACACACAAAAACAATGGAGTGAAAATAAGTTATTAAAAATGAAATCCCTTTCTAATAGACGACTTTTCGTCCGAAACCCTCAACTTCTAATGAGATTGTCCAATTTGTACACGAAGTGCATCCAGTTTTTTCCGTAACCCTCTCAACTCTCTGGAAGTTGCCATGTGGGTGAAATTATGATGTCATGCCAAGTTACTACCTTTTCAGAGCTCATTTGTACTGCTTTTCAAATTCATGGTCATTTAGCTCAAAATAAATCATTAAATGCCTTAAAAAAATCAAATGAAGTCAGAAAGGGTTGAAAATTGATGATGTGCCTTTGAATGATGCATATTGAACACACAAAAAGTATGGAGTTGAACTAAGTTATTAAAAATGAAATCCCTTTGTAATAGACTTGTTTTCGTCCGAAACCCTGATACTTCTTATGAGATTGTCCAATTTGTACACGAAGTGCATCCAGTTTTTGCCGTAACCCTCTCAACTCTCTATAATTTGCTATGTGGGTGAAATTATGATTTCATGCCAAGTTACAACCTTTTCAGAGTTCATTTGTACTGCTTTTCAAATTCAGGGTCATTTAGCTCAAAATAAATCATTAAATGCACGAAATATATCAAATGAAGTCAGAAAGGTTGAAAATTTATGATGTGCCTTTGAATGGTGCATATTGAACACACAAAAAGTATGGAGTTAAAACAAGTTATTAAAAATGAAATCCCTTTGTAATAGATGAGTTTTCGTCCGAAACTCTCATACTTCCTATGAGATTGTCGAGTTTGTACACGAAGTGTATCCAGTTTTTGCCGTAACCCTCTCAACCCTCTATAAGTTGCTATTAGGGTGAAATTATGATTTCATGCCAAGTTACAACCTTTTCAGAGTTCATTTGTACTGCTTTTCAAATTCAGGGTCATTTAGCTCAAAATAAATCATTAAATGCACGATATATATCAAATGAAGTCAGAAAGGTTGAAAATTTATGATGTGCCTTTGAATGGTGCATATTGAACACACAAAAAGTATGTAGTTAAAACAAGTTATTAAAAATGAAATCCCTTTGTAATAGATGAGTTTTCGTCCGAAACCCTCATACTTCTTATGAGATTGTCCAATTTGTACACGAAGTGCATCCTGTTTTTGCCGTAACCCTCTGAACTCTCTAGAAGTTGCTATGTGGGTGAAATTATGATGTCATGCCAAGTTACAACCTTTTCAGAGTTCATTTGTACTGCTTTTCAAATTCAGGGTCATTTATCTCAAAATAAATCATTAAATGCATGAAAAATATCTAATGAAGTCAGTAAGGGTTGAAAATTGATGATGAGCCTTTGAATGGTGCATATTGAACACACAAAAAGTATGGAGTTAAAATAGGTTATTAAAAATGAAATCCCTTTGTAATAGATGACTTTTCGTCCGAAACCCTCATACTTCTTATGAGATTGTCCAGTTTGTACACGAAGTGCATCCTGTTTTTGCCGTAACCCTCTCAACTCTCTAGAAGTTGCTATGTGGGTGAAATTATGATGTCATGCCAAGTTACAACCTTTTCAGAGTTCATTTGTACTGCTTTTCAAATTCATGGTCATTTAGCTCAAAATAAATCATTAAATGCACGATATATATCAAGTGAAGTCAGAAAGGTTGAAAATTTATGATGTGCCTTTGAATGGTGCATATTGAACACAAAAAAACTATGGAGTGAAAACAATTTATTAAAAATGAAATCCCTTTGTAATAGATGTGTTTTCGTCCGAAACCCTCATACTTCTTATGAGATTGTCCACTTTGTACACGAAGTGCATCCAGTTTTTGCCGTAACCCTCTCAACTCTCTGGAAGTTTCCATGTGGGTGAAATTATGATGTCATGCCAAGTTACAACCTTTTCAGAGTTCATTTGTACTGCTTTTCAAATTCAGGGTCATTTAGCTCAAAATAAATCATTAAATGCATGAAAAATATCAAATGAAGTCAGAAAGGGTTGAAAATTGATGATGTGCCTTTGAATGATGCATATTGAACACACAAAAAGTATGGAGTTGAAATAAATTATAAAAATGAAATCCCTTTGTAATAGATGTGTTTTCGTCCGAAACCCTGATACTTCTTATGAGATTGTCCAATTTGTACACGAAATGCATCCAGTTTTTTTCATAACCCTCTCAACTCTCTATAAGTTGCTATGTGGGTGAAATTATGATTTCATGCCAAGTTACAACCTTTTCAGAGTTCATTTGTACTGCTTTTCAAATTCAGGGTCATTTAGCTCAAAATAAATCATTAAATGCACGAAATATATCAAATGAAGTCAGAAAGGTTGAAAATTTATGATGTGCCTTTGAATGGTGCATATTGAACACACAAAAAGTATGGAGTTAAAACAAGTTATTAAAACTGAAATCCCTTTGTAATAGATGAGTTTTCGTCCGAAACCCTCATACTTCCTATGAGATTGTCGAGTTTGTACACGAAGTGTATCCAGTTTTTGCCGTAACCCTCTCAACTCTCTAGAAGTTGCTATGTGGGTGAAATTATGATGTCATGCCAAGTGACAACCTTTTCAGAGTTCATTTGTACTGGTTTTCAAATTCAGGGTCATTTAGCTCAAAATAAATCATTAAATGCACGAAAAATATCAAATGAAGTCAGAAAGGGTTGAAAATTCATGATGTGCCTTTCAATGGTGCATATTGAACACACAAAAAGTATGGAGTTAAAATAAGTTATTAAAAATGAAATCCCTTTCTAATAGACGAGTTTTCGTCCGAAACCCTCATACTTCTTATGAGATTGTCCAATTTGTACACGAAGTGCATCCAGTTTTTGCCGTAACCCTGTCAACTCTCTGGAAGTTTCCATGTGGGTGAAATTATGATGTCATGCCAAGTTACAACCTTTTCAGAGTTCATTTGTACTGCTTTTCAAATTCAGGGTCATTTAGCTCAAAATAAATCATTAAATGCATGAAAAATATCAAATGAAGTCAGAAAGGGTTGAAAATTGATGATGTGCCTTTGAATGATGCATATTGAACACACAAAAAGTAAGGAGTTGAAATAAGTTATAAAAAATGAAATCCCTTTGTAATAGATGTGTTTCCGTCCGAAACCCTGATACTTCTTATGAGATTGTCCAATTTGTACACGAAGTGCATCCAGTTTTTGTCATAACCCTCTCAACTCTCTATAAGTTGCTATGTGGGTGAAATTATGATTTCATGCCAAGTTACAATCTTTTCAGAGTTCATTTGTGCTGCTTTTCAAATTCAGGGTCATTTAGCTCAAAATAAATCATTAAATGCACGAAATATATCAAATGAAGTCAGAAAGGTTGAAAATTTATGATGTGCCTTTGAATGGTGCATATTGAACACACAAAAAGTATGGAGTTAAAACAAGTTATTAAAAATGAAATCCCTTTGTAATAGATGAGTTTTCGTCCGAAACTCTCATACTTCATATGAGATTGTCCAGTTTGTTCACGAAGTGCATCCAGTTTTTCCCGTAACCCTCTAACCTCTCTGGAAGTTTCTATGTGGGTGAAATTATGATGTCATGCCAGGTTACAACCTTTTCAGAGTTCATTTGTACTTCTTTTCAAATTCAGGGTCATTTAGCACAAAATAAATCATTAAATGCATGAAAAATATCAAATGAAGTCAGAAAGGGTTAAAAATTCATGATGTGCCTTTGAATGATCCATATTGAACACACAAAAATTATGGAGTTAAAATAAGTTATTATAAATGAAATCCCTTTGTAATAGATAACTTTCCGTCCGAAACCCTCATACTTCTTATGAGATTGTCCAATTTGTACACGAAGTGCATCCAGTTTTTGCCGTAACTCTCTCAACTCTCTAGAAGTTGCTATGTGGGTGAAATTATGATGTGATGCCAAGTTACAACCTTTTCAGAGTTTATTTGTACTGCTTTTCAAATTCATGGTCATTTAGGTCAAAATAAATCATTAAATGCATGAAAAATATCTAATGCAGTCAGAAAGGGTTGAAAATTGATGATGTGCCTTTGAATGGTGCATATTGAACACACAAACAGTATGGAGTTAAAATAAGTTATTAAAAATGAAATCCCTTTGTAATAAGTGACTTTTCGTCCGGAACCCTCATACTTCTTATGAGATTGTCCAGTTTGTACACGAAGTGCATCCAGTTTTTGCCGTAACCCTCTCAACTCTCTCGAATTTGCTATGTGTGTGAAATTATGATGTCATGCCAAGTTACAACCTTTTGAGAGTTCATTTGTACTGCTTTTCAAATTCATGGTCATTTAGCTCAAAATAAATCATTAGATGCACGAATAATATCAAATGAAGTTAGAAAGGGATGAAAATTGATGATGTGCCTTTGGATGATGCATATTGAACACACAAAAACTATGCAGTTAAAATAAGTTATTAAAAATGAAATCCCTTTGTAATAGATGTGTTTTCGTCTGAAACCCTCATACTTCTTATGAGATTGTCTAATTTGTACACGAAGTGCATCCAGTTTTTGCCGTAACCCTCTCAACTCTCTATAAGTTGCTATCTGGGTGAAATGATGATTTCATGCCAAGTTACAACCTTTTCAGAGTTCATTTGTACTGCTTTTCAAATTCAGGGTCATTTAGCGCAAAATAAATCATTAAATGCATGAAAAATATCAAATGAAGTCAGAAAGGGTTGAAAATTTATGATGTGCCTTTGAATGGTGCATATTGAACACAAAAAAACTATGGAGTTAAAACAAGTTATTAAAAATGAAATCCCTTTGTAATTGATGTGTTTTCGTCCGAAACCCTCATACTTCTTATGAGATTGTCCACTTTGTACACGAAGTGCATCCAGTTTTTGCCGTAACCCTTTCAACTCTCTATAAGTTGCTATCTGGGTGAAATTATGATTTCATGCCAAGTTACAACCTTTTCAGAGTTCATTTGTACTGCTTTTCAAATTCAGGGTCATTTAGCGCAAAATAAATCATTAAATGCACGAAAAATATCAAATGAAGTCAGAAAGGGTTGAAAATTTATGATGTGCCTTTGAATGGTGCATATTGAACACAAAAAACTATGGAGTTAAAACAAGTTATTAAAAATGAAATCCCTTTGTAATAGATGTGTTTTCGTCCGAAACCCTCATACTTCTTATGAGATTGTCCACTTTGTACACGAAGTGCATCCAGTTTTTGCCGTAACCCTCTCAACTCTCTAGAAGTTGCTATGTGGGTGAAATTACGATGTCATGCCAAGTTACAACCTTTTCAAAGTTCATTTGTACTGCTTTTCAAATTCAGGGTCATTTAGCGCAAAATAAATCATTAAATGCACGAAAAATATCAAATGAAGTCAGAAAGGGTTGAAAATTTATGATGTGCCTTTGGATGGTGCATATTGAACGCAAAAAAACTATGGAGTTAAAACAAGTTATTAAAAATGAAATCCCTTTGTAATAGATGTGTTTTCGTCCGAAACCCTCATACTTCTTATGAGATTGTCCACTTTGTACACGAAGTGCATCCAGTTTTTGCCGTAACCCTCTCAACTCTCTATAAGTTGCTATGTGGGTGAAATTATGATTTCATGCCAAGTTACAACCTTTTCAGAGTTCATTTGTACTGCTTTTCAAATTCAGGGTCATTTAGCTCAAAATAAATCATTAAATGCACGATATATATCAAATGAAGTCAGAAAGGTTGAAAATTTATGATGTGCCTTTGAATGGTGCATATTGAACACACAAAAAGTATGGAGTTAAAACAAGTTATTAAAAATGAAATCCCTTTGTAATAGATGAGTTTTCGTCCGAAACCCTCATACTTCTTATGAGATTGTCCAATTTGTACACGAAGTGCATCCAGTTTTTGCCGTAACCCTCTGAACTCTCTAGAAGTTGCTATGTGGGTGAAATTATGATGTCATCCCAAGTTACAACCTTTCCAGAGTTCATTTGTACTGCTTTTAAAATTCAGGGTCATTTATCTCAAAATAAATCATTAAATGCACGAAAAATATCTAATGAAGTCAGTAAGGGTTGAAAATTGATGATGAGCCTTTGAATGGTGCATATTGAACACACAAAAATTATGGAGTTAAAATAAGTTATTAAAAATGAAATCCCTTTGTAATAGATGACTTTTCGTCCGAAACCCTCATACTTCTTATGAGATTGTCCAGTTTGTACACGAAGTGCATCCAGTTTTTGTCGTAACCCTCTCAACTCTCTAGAAGTTGCTACCTGGGTGAAAGTATGATGTCATGCCAAGTTACAACCTTTTCAGAGTTCATTTGTACTGCTTTTCAAATTCATGGTCATTTAGCTCAAAATAAATCATTAAATGCACGAAAAATATCAAATGAAGTTAGAAAGGGATGAAAATTGATGATGTGCCTTTGGATGATGCATATTGAACACACAAAAACTATGGACTTAAAATAAGTTATTAAAAATGAAATCCCTTTGTAATAGATGTGTTTTCGTCCGAAACCCTCATACTTCTTATGAGATTGTCCAATTTGTACACGAAGTGCATCCAGTTTTTGCCGTAACCCTCTCAACTCTCTATAAGTTGCTATGTGGGTGAAATTATGATTTCATGCCAAGTTACAACCTTTTCAGAGTTCATTTGTACTGCTTTTCAAATTCATGGTCATTTAGCTCAAAATAAATCATTAAATGCACGAAAAATATCAAATGAAGTTAGAAAGGGATGAAAATTGATGATGTGCCTTTGGATGATGCATATTGAACACACAAAAACTATGCAGTTAAAATAAGTTATTAAAAATGAAATCCCTTTGTAATAGATGTGTTTTCGTCTGAAACCCTCATACTTCTTATGAGATTGTCTAATTTGTACACGAAGTGCATCCAGTTTTTGCCGTAACCCTCTCAACTCTCCATAAGTTGCTATCTGGGTGAAATGATGATTTCATGCCAAGTTACAACCTTTTCAGAGTTCATTTGTACTGCTTTTCAAATTCAGGGTCATTTAGCGCAAAATAAATCATTAAATGCATGAAAAATATCAAATGAAGTCAGAAAGGGTTGAAAAGTTATGATGTGCCTTTGAATGGTGCATATTGAACACAAAAAAACTATGGAGTTAAAAAAAGTTATTAAAAATGAAATCCCTTTGTAATAGATGTGTTTTCGTCCGAAACCCTCATACTTCTTATGAGATTGTCCTGTTTGTACACGAAGTGCATCCAGTTTTTGCCGTAACCCTCTCAACTCTCTAGAAGTTGCTATGTGGGTGAAATTATGATGTCATGCCAAGTTACAACCTTTTCAGAGTTCATTTGTACTGCTTTTCAAATTCATGGTCATTTAGCTCAAAATAAATCATTAAATGCACGAAAAATATCAAATGAAGTTAGAAAGGGATGAAAATTGATGATGTGCCTTTGGATGATGCATATTGAACACACAAAAACTATGGAGTTAAAATAAGTTATTAAAAATGAAATCCCTTTGTAATAGATGTGTTTTCGTCCGAAACCCTCATACTTCTTATGAGATTGTCCAATTTGTACACGAAGTGCATCCAGTTTTTGCCGTAACCCTCTCAACTCTCTATAAGTTGCTATGTGGGTGAAATTATGATTTCATGCCAAGTTACAACCTTTTCAGAGTTCATTTGTACTGCTTTTCAAATTCAGGGTCATTTAGCGCAAAATAAATCATTAAATGCATGAAAAATATCAAATGAAGTCAGAAAGGGTTGAAAATTTATGATGTGCCTTTGAATGGTCCATATTGAACACAAAAAAGCTATGGAGTTAAAACAAGTTATTAAAATGAAATCCCTTTCTAATAGATGTGTTTTCGTCCGAAACCCTTATACTTCTTATGAGATTGTCCAATTTGTACACGAAGTGCATCCAGTTTTTGCCGTAACCCTCTCAACTCTCTATAAGTTGCTATGTGGGTGAAATTATGATTTCATGCCAAGTTACAACCTTTTCAGAGTTCATTTGTACTGCTTTTCAAATTCAGGGTCATTTAGCGCAAAATAAATCATTAAATGCACGAAAAATATCAAATGAAGTCAGAAAGGGTTGAAAATTTATGATGTGCCTTTGAATGGTGCATATTGAACACAAAAAAAGTATGGAGTTAAAAAAAGTTTTTAAAAATGAAATCCCTTTGTAATAGATGTGTTTTCGTCCGATACCCTCATACTTCTTATGAGATTGTCCAATTTGTACACGAAGTGCATCCAGTTTTTGCCGTAACCCTCTCAACTCTCTATAAGTTGCTATGCTGGTGAAATTATGATTTCATGCCAAGTTACAACCTTTTCAGAGTTCACTTGTACTGCTTTTCAAATTCAGGGTCATTTAGCGCAAAATAAATCATTAAATGCACGAAAAATATCAAATGAAGTCAGAAAGGGCTGAAAACTTATGATGTGCCTTTTAATGGTGCATATTGAACACACAAAAATTATGGAGTTAAAACAAGTTATTAAAAATGAAATCCCTTTCTAATAGATGAGTTTTCGTCCGAAACCCTCATACTTCTTATGAGATTGTCCAATTTGTACACGAAGTGCATCCAGTTTTTGCCATAACTCTCTCAACTCTCTAGAAGTTGCTATGTGGGTGAAATTATGATGTGATGCCAAGTTACAACCTTTTCAGAGTTCATTTGTACTGCTTTTCAAATTCATGGTCATTTAGGTCAAAATAAATCATTAAATGCATGAAAAATATCTAATGCAGTCAGAAAGGGTTGAAAATTGATGATGTGCCTTTGAATGGTGCATATTGAACACACAAACAGTATGGAGTTAAAATAAGTTATTAAAAATGAAATCCCTTTGTAATAAGTGACTTTTCGTCCGGAACCCTCATACTTCTTATGAGATTGTCCAGTTTGTACACGAAGTGCATCCAGTTTTTGCCGTAACCCTCTCAACTCTCTCGAATTTGCTATGTGGGTGAAATTATGATGTCATGCCAAGTTACAACCTTTTGAGAGTTCATTTGTACTGCTTTTCAAATTCATGGTCATTTAGCTCAAAATAAATCATTAAATGCACGAAAAATATCAAATGAAGTTAGAAAGGGATGAAAATTGATGATGTGCCTTTGGATGATGCATATTGAACACACAAAAACTATGCAGTTAAAATAAGTTATTAAAAATGAAATCCCTTTGTAATAGATGTGTTTTCGTCTGAAACCCTCATACTTCTTATGAGATTGTCTAATTTGTACACGAAGTGCATCCAGTTTTTGCCGTAACCCTCTCAACTCTCTATAAGTTGCTATCTGGGTGAAATGATGATTTCATGCCAAGTTACAACCTTTTCAGAGTTCATTTGTACTGCTTTTCAAATTCAGGGTCATTTAGCGCAAAATAAATCATTAAATGCTTGAAAAATATCAAATGAAGTCACAAAGGGTTGAAAATTTATGATGTGCCTTTGAATGGTGCATGTTGAACACAAAAAAACTATGGAGTTAAAACAAGTTATTAAAAATGAAATCCCTTTGTAATAGATGTGTTTTCGTCCGAAACCCTCATACTTCTTATGAGATTGTCCACTTTGTACACGAAGTGCATCCAGTTTTTGCCGTAACCCTTTCAACTCTCTATAAGTTGCTATCTGGGTGAAATTATGATTTCATGCCAAGTTACAACCTTTTCAGAGTTCATTTGTACTGCTTTTCAAATTCAGGGTCATTTAGGGCAAAATAAATCATTAAATGCACGAAAAATATCAAATGAAGTCAGAAAGGGTTGAAAATTTATGATGTGCCTTTGAATGGTGCATATTGAACACAAAAAAACTATGGAGTTAAAACAAGTTATTAAAAATGAAATCCCTTTGTAATAGATGTGTTTTCGTCCGAAACCCTCATACTTCTTATGAGATTGTCCACTTTGTACACGAAGTGCATCCAGTTTTTGCCGTAACCCTTTCAACTCTCTATAAGTTGCTATCTGGGTGAAATTATGATTTCATGCCAAGTTACAACCTTTTCAGAGTTCATTTGTACTGCTTTTCAAATTCAGGGTCATTTAGCGCAAAATAAATCATTAAATGCACGAAAAATATCAAATGAAGTCAGAAAGGGTTGAAAATTTATGATGTGCCTTTGAATGGTGCATATTGAACACAAAAAAACTATGGAGTTAAAACAAGTTATTAAAAATGAAATCCCTTTGTAATAGATGTGTTTTCGTCCGAAACCCTCATACTTCTTATGAGATTGTCCACTTTGTACACGAAGTGCATCCAGTTTTTGCCGTAACCCTCTCAACTCTCTATAAGTTGCTATGTGGGTGAAATTATGATTTCATGCCAAGTTACAACCTTTTCAGAGTTCATTTGTACTGCTTTTCAAATTCAGGGTCATTTAGCTCAAAATAAATCATTAAATGCACGATATATATCAAATGAAGTCAGAAAGGTTGAAAATTTATGATGTGCCTTTGAATGGTGCATATTGAACACACAAAAAGTATGGAGTTAAAACAAGTTATTAAAAATGAAATCCCTTTGTAATAGATGAGTTTTCGTCCGAAACCCTCATACTTCTTATGAGATTGTCCAATTTGTACACGAAGTGCATCCAGTTTTTGCCGTAACCCTCTGAACTCTCTAGAAGTTGCTATGTGGGTGAAATTATGATGTCATGCCAAGTTACAACCTTTTCAGAGTTCATTTGTACTGCTTTTCAAATTCAGGGTCATTTATCTCAAAATAAATCATTAAATGCACGAAAAATATCTAATGAAGTCAGTAAGGGTTGAAAATTGATGATGAGCCTTTGAATGGTGCATATTGAACACACAAAAAGTATGGAGTTAAAATAAGTTATTAAAAATGAAATCCCTTTGTAATAGATGACTTTTCGTCCGGAACCCTCATACTTCTTAGGAGATTGTCCAGTTTGTACACGAAGTGCATCCTGTTTTTGCTGTAACCCTCTCAACTCTCTAGAAGTTGCTATGTGGGTGAAATTATGATGTCATGCCAAGTTACAACCTTTTCAGAGTTCATTTGTACTGCTTTTCAAATTCATGGTCATTTAGCTCAAAATAAATCATTAAATGCACGAAAAATATCAAATGAAGTTAGAAAGGGATGAAAATTGATGATGTGCCTTTGGATGATGCATATTGAACACACAAAAACTATGGAGTTAAAATAAGTTATTAAAAATGAAATCCCTTTGTAATAGATGTGTTTTCGTCCGAAACCCTCATACTTCTTATGAGATTGTCCAATTTGTACACGAAGTGCATCCAGTTTTTGCCGTAACCCTCTCAACTCTCTATAAGTTGCTATGTGGGTGAAATTATGATTTCATGCCAAGTTACAACCTTTTCAGAGTTCATTTGTACTGCTTTTCAAATTCATGGTCATTTAGCTCAAAATAAATCATTAAATGCACGAAAAATATCAAATGAAGTTAGAAAGGGATGAAAATTGATGATGTGCCTTTGGATGATGCATATTGAACACACAAAAACTATGGAGTTAAAATAAGTTATTAAAAATGAAATCCCTTTGTAATAGATGTGTTTTCGTCCGAAACCCTCATACTTCTGATGAGATTGTCCAATTTGTACACGAAGTGCATCCAGTTTTTTCCATAACCCTCTCAACTCTCTATAAGTTGCTATGTGGGTGAAATTATGATGTCATGCCAAGTTACAACCTTTTCAGAGTTCATTTGTACTGCTTTTCAAATTCAGGGTCATTTGTCTCAAAATAAATCATTTAATGCATGAAAAATATCTAATGAAGTCAGTAAGGGTTGAAAATTGATGATGTGCCTTTGAATGGTGCATATTGAACACACAAAAAGTATGGAGTCAAAATAAGTTATTAAAAATGAAATCCCTTTGTAATAGATGACTTTTCGTCCGAAACCCTCATACTTCTTATGAGATTGTCCTGTTTGTACACGAAGTGCATCCAGTTTTTGCCGTAACCCTCTCAACTCTCTATAAGTTGCTATGTGGGTGAAATTATGATGTCATGCCAAGTTACAACCTTTTCAGAGTTCATTTGTACTGCTTTTCAAATTCAGGGTCATTTAGCTCAAAATAAATCATTAAATGCACGATATATATCAAATGAAGTCAGAAAGGTTGAAAATTTATGATGTGCCTTTGAATGGTGCATATTGAACACACAAAAAGTATGGAGTTAAAACAAGTTATTAAAAATGAAATCCCTTTGTAATAGATGAGTTTTCGTCCGAAACCCTCATACTTCTTATGAGATTGTCCAATTTGTACACGAAGTGCATCCAGTTTTTGCCGTAACCCTCTGAACTCTCTAGAAGTTGCTATGTGGGTGAAATTATGATGTCATGCCAAGTTACAACCTTTTCAGAGTTCATTTGTACTGCTTTTCAAATTCAGGGTCATTTATCTCAAAATAAATCATTAAATGCACGAAAAATATCTAATGAAGTCAGTAAGGGTTGAAAATTGATGATGAGCCTTTGAATGGTGCATATTGAACACACAAAAAGTATGGAGTTAAAATAAGTTATTAAAAATGAAATCCCTTTGTAATAGATGACTTTTCGTCCGAAACCCTCATACTTCTTATGAGATTGTCCAGTTTGTACACGAAGTGCATCCTGTTTTTGCCGTAACCCTCTCAACTCTCTAGAAGTTGCTATGTGGGTGAAATTATGATGTCATGCCAAGTTACAACCTTTTCAGAGTTCATTTGTACTGCTTTTCAAATTCATGGTCATTTAGCTCAAAATAAATCATTAAATGCACGAAAAATATCAAATGAAGTTAGAAAGGGATGAAAATTGATGATGTGCCTTTGGATGATGCATATTGAACACACAAAAACTATGGAGTTAAAATAAGTTATTAAAAATGAAATCCCTTTGTAATAGATGTGTTTTCGTCCGAAACCCTCATACTTCTTATGAGATTGTCCAATTTGTACACGAAGTGCATCCAGTTTTTGCCGTAACCCTCTCAACTCTCTATAAGTTGCTATGTGGGTGAAATTATGATTTCATGCCAAGTTACAACCTTTTCAGAGTTCATTTGTACTGCTTTTCAAATTCATGGTCATTTAGCTCAAAATAAATCATTAAATGCACGAAAAATATCAAATGAAGTTAGAAAGGGATGAAAATTGATGATGTGCCTTTGGATGATGCATATTGAACACACAAAAACTATGGAGTTAAAATAAGTTATTAAAAATGAAATCCCTTTGTAATAGATGTGTTTTCGTCCGAAACCCTCATACTTCTGATGAGATTGTCCAATTTGTACACGAAGTGCATCCAGTTTTTTCCATAACCCTCTCAACTCTCTATAAGTTGCTATGTGGGTGAAATTATGATGTCATGCCAAGTTACAACCTTTTCAGAGTTCATTTGTACTGCTTTTCAAATTCAGGGTCATTTGTCTCAAAATAAATCATTTAATGCATGAAAAATATCTAATGAAGTCAGTAAGGGTTGAAAATTGATGATGTGCCTTTGAATGGTGCATATTGAACACACAAAAAGTATGGAGTCAAAATAAGTTATTAAAAATGAAATCCCTTTGTAATAGATGACTTTTCGTCCGAAACCCTCATACTTCTTATGAGATTGTCCTGTTTGTACACGAAGTGCATCCAGTTTTTGCCGTAACCCTCTCAACTCTCTAGAAGTTGCTATGTGGGTGAAATTATGATGTCATGCCAAGTTACAACCTTTTCAGAGTTCATTTGTACTGCTTTTCAAATTCATGGTCATTTAGCTCAAAATAAATCATTAAATGCACGAAAAATATCAAATGAAGTTAGAAAGGGATGAAAATTGATGATGTGCCTTTGGATGATGCATATTGAACACACAAAAACTATGGAGTTAAAATAAGTTATTAAAAATGAAATCCCTTTGTAATAGATGTGTTTTCGTCCGAAACCCTCATACTTCTTATGAGATTGTCCAATTTGTACACGAAGTGCATCCAGTTTTTGCCGTAACCCTCTCAACTCTCTATAAGTTGCTATGTGGGTGAAATTATGATTTCATGCCAAGTTACAACCTTTTCAGAGTTCATTTGTACTGCTTTTCAAATTCAGGGTCATTTAGCGCAAAATAAATCATTAAATGCACGAAAAATATCAAATGAAGTCAGAAAGGGTTGAAAATTTATGATGTGCCTTTGAATGGTGCATATTGAACACAAAAAAGCTATGGAGTTAAAACAAGTTATTAAAAATGAAATCCCTTTGTAATAGATGTGTTTTCGTCCGAAACCCTTATACTTCTTATGAGATTGTCCAATTTGTACACGAAGTGCATCCAGTTTTTGCCGTAACCCTCTCAACTCTCTATAAGTTGCTATGTGGGTGAAATTATGATTTCATGCCAAGTTACAACCTTTTCAGAGTTCATTTGTACTGCTTTTCAAATTCATGGTCATTTAGCTCAAAATAAATCATTAAATGCACGAAAAATATCAAATGAAGTTAGAAAGGGATGAAAATTGATGATGTGCCTTTGGATGATGCATATTGAACACACAAAAACTATGGAGTTAAAATAAGTTATTAAAAATGAAATCCCTTTGTAATAGATGTGTTTTCGTCCGAAACCCTCATACTTCTTATGAGATTGTCCAATTTGTACACGAAGTGCATCCAGTTTTTGCCGTAACCCTCTCAACTCTCTATAAGTTGCTATGTGGGTGAAATTATGATTTCATGCCAAGTTACAACCTTTTCAGAGTTCATTTGTACTGCTTTTCAAATTCAGGGTCATTTAGCGCAAAATAAATCATTAAATGCATGAAAAATATCAAATGAAGTCAGAAAGGGTTGAAAATTTATGATGTGCCTTTGAATGGTCCATATTGAACACAAAAAAGCTATGGAGTTAAAACAAGTTATTAAAAATGAAATCCCTTTCTAATAGATGTGTTTTCGTCCGAAACCCTTATACTTCTTATGAGATTGTCCAATTTGTACACGAAGTGCATCCAGTTTTTGCCGTAACCCTCTCAACTCTCTATAAGTTGCTATGTGGGTGAAATTATGATTTCATGCCAAGTTACAACCTTTTCAGAGTTCATTTGTACTGCTTTTCAAATTCAGGGTCATTTAGCGCAAAATAAATCATTAAATGCACGAAAAATATCAAATGAAGTCAGAAAGGGTTGAAAATTTATGATGTGCCTTTGAATGGTGCATATTGAACACAAAAAAAGTATGGAGTTAAAAAAGTTTTTAAAAATGAAATCCCTTTGTAATAGATGTGTTTTCGTCCGATACCCTCATACTTCTTATGAGATTGTCCAATTTGTACACGAAGTGCATCCAGTTTTTGCCGTAACCCTCTCAACTCTCTATAAGTTGCTATGCTGGTGAAATTATGATTTCATGCCAAGTTACAACCTTTTCAGAGTTCACTTGTACTGCTTTTCAAATTCAGGGTCATTTAGCGCAAAATAAATCATTAAATGCACGAAAAATATCAAATGAAGTCAGAAAGGGCTGAAAACTTATGATGTGCCTTTTAATGGTGCATATTGAACACACAAAAATTATGGAGTTAAAACAAGTTATTAAAAATGAAATCCCTTTCTAATAGATGAGTTTTCGTCCGAAACCCTCATACTTCTTATGAGATTGTCCAATTTGTACACGAAGTGCATCCAGTTTTTGCCATAACTCTCTCAACTCTCTAGAAGTTGCTATGTGGGTGAAATTATGATGTGATGCCAAGTTACAACCTTTTCAGAGTTCATTTGTACTGCTTTTCAAATTCATGGTCATTTAGGTCAAAATAAATCATTAAATGCATGAAAAATATCTAATGCAGTCAGAAAGGGTTGAAAATTGATGATGTGCCTTTGAATGGTGCATATTGAACACACAAACAGTATGGAGTTAAAATAAGTTATTAAAAATGAAATCCCTTTGTAATAAGTGACTTTTCGTCCGGAACCCTCATACTTCTTATGAGATTGTCCAGTTTGTACACGAAGTGCATCCAGTTTTTGCCGTAACCCTCTCAACTCTCTCGAATTTGCTATGTGGGTGAAATTATGATGTCATGCCAAGTTACAACCTTTTGAGAGTTCATTTGTACTGCTTTTCAAATTCATGGTCATTTAGCTCAAAATAAATCATTAAATGCACGAAAAATATCAAATGAAGTTAGAAAGGGATGAAAATTGATGATGTGCCTTTGGATGATGCATATTGAACACACAAAAACTATGCAGTTAAAATAAGTTATTAAAAATGAAATCCCTTTGTAATAGATGTGTTTTCGTCTGAAACCCTCATACTTCTTATGAGATTGTCTAATTTGTACACGAAGTGCATCCAGTTTTTGCCGTAACCCTCTCAACTCTCTATAAGTTGCTATCTGGGTGAAATGATGATTTCATGCCAAGTTACAACCTTTTCAGAGTTCATTTGTACTGCTTTTCAAATTCAGGGTCATTTAGCGCAAAATAAATCATTAAATGCTTGAAAAATATCAAATGAAGTCACAAAGGGTTGAAAATTTATGATGTGCCTTTGAATGGTGCATGTTGAACACAAAAAAACTATGGAGTTAAAACAAGTTATTAAAAATGAAATCCCTTTGTAATAGATGTGTTTTCGTCCGAAACCCTCATACTTCTTATGAGATTGTCCACTTTGTACACGAAGTGCATCCAGTTTTTGCCGTAACCCTTTCAACTCTCTATAAGTTGCTATCTGGGTGAAATTATGATTTCATGCCAAGTTACAACCTTTTCAGAGTTCATTTGTACTGCTTTTCAAATTCAGGGTCATTTAGCGCAAAATAAATCATTAAATGCACGAAAAATATCAAATGAAGTCAGAAAGGGTTGAAAATTTATGATGTGCCTTTGAATGGTGCATATTGAACACAAAAAAACTATGGAGTGAAAACAAGTTATTAAAAATGAAATCCCTTTGTAATAGATGTGTTTTCGTCCGAAACCCTCATACTTCTTATGAGATTGTCCACTTTGTACACGAAGTGCATCCAGTTTTTGCCGTAACCCTTTCAACTCTCTATAAGTTGCTATCTGGGTGAAATTATGATTTCATGCCAAGTTACAACCTTTTCAGAGTTCATTTGTACTGCTTTTCAAATTCAGGGTCATTTAGCGCAAAATAAATCATTAAATGCACGAAAAATATCAAATGAAGTCAGAAAGGGTTGAAAATTTATGATGTGCCTTTGAATGGTGCATATTGAACACAAAAAAACTATGGAGTTAAAAAAAGTTATTAAAAATGAAATCCCTTTGTAATAGATGTGTTTTCGTCCGAAACCCTCATACTTCTTATGAGATTGTCCACTTTGTACACGAAGTGCATCCAGTTTTTGCCGTAACCCTCTCAACTCTCTATAAGTTGCTATGTGGGTGAAATTATGATTTCATGCCAAGTTACAACCTTTTCAGAGTTCATTTGTACTGCTTTTCAAATTCAGGGTCATTTAGCTCAAAATAAATCATTAAATGCACGATATATATCAAATGAAGTCAGAAAGGTTGAAAATTTATGATGTGCCTTTGAATGGTGCATATTGAACACACAAAAAGTATGGAGTTAAAACAAGTTATTAAAAATGAAATCCCTTTGTAATAGATGAGTTTTCGTCCGAAACCCTCATACTTCTTATGAGATTGTCCAATTTGTACACGAAGTGCATCCAGTTTTTGCCGTAACCCTCTGAACTCTCTAGAAGTTGCTATGTGGGTGAAATTATGATGTCATGCCAAGTTACAACCTTTTCAGAGTTCATTTGTACTGCTTTTCAAATTCAGGGTCATTTATCTCAAAATAAATCATTAAATGCACGAAAAATATCTAATGAAGTCAGTAAGGGTTGAAAATTGATGATGAGCCTTTGAATGGTGCATATTGAACACACAAAAAGTATGGAGTTAAAATAAGTTATTAAAAATGAAATCCCTTTGTAATAGATGACTTTTCGTCCGGAACCCTCATACTTCTTAGGAGATTGTCCAGTTTGTACACGAAGTGCATCCTGTTTTTGCTGTAACCCTCTCAACTCTCTAGAAGTTGCTATGTGGGTGAAATTATGATGTCATGCCAAGTTACAACCTTTTCAGAGTTCATTTGTACTGCTTTTCAAATTCATGGTCATTTAGCTCAAAATAAATCATTAAATGCACGAAAAATATCAAATGAAGTTAGAAAGGGATGAAAATTGATGATGTGCCTTTGGATGATGCATATTGAACACACAAAAACTATGGAGTTAAAATAAGTTATTAAAAATGAAATCCCTTTGTAATAGATGTGTTTTCGTCCGAAACCCTCATACTTCTTATGAGATTGTCCAATTTGTACACGAAGTGCATCCAGTTTTTGCCGTAACCCTCTCAACTCTCTATAAGTTGCTATGTGGGTGAAATTATGATTTCATGCCAAGTTACAACCTTTTCAGAGTTCATTTGTACTGCTTTTCAAATTCATGGTCATTTAGCTCAAAATAAATCATTAAATGCACGAAAAATATCAAATGAAGTTAGAAAGGGATGAAAATTGATGATGTGCCTTTGGATGATGCATATTGAACACACAAAAACTATGGAGTTAAAATAAGTTATTAAAAATGAAATCCCTTTGTAATAGATGTGTTTTCGTCCGAAACCCTCATACTTCTGATGAGATTGTCCAATTTGTACACGAAGTGCATCCAGTTTTTTCCATAACCCTCTCAACTCTCTATAAGTTGCTATGTGGGTGAAATTATGATGTCATGCCAAGTTACAACCTTTTCAGAGTTCATTTGTACTGCTTTTCAAATTCAGGGTCATTTGTCTCAAAATAAATCATTTAATGCATGAAAAATATCTAATGAAGTCAGTAAGGGTTGAAAATTGATGATGTGCCTTTGAATGGTGCATATTGAACACACAAAAAGTATGGAGTCAAAATAAGTTATTAAAAATGAAATCCCTTTGTAATAGATGACTTTTCGTCCGAAACCCTCATACTTCTTATGAGATTGTCCTGTTTGTACACGAAGTGCATCCAGTTTTTGCCGTAACCCTCTCAACTCTCTATAAGTTGCTATGTGGGTGAAATTATGATGTCATGCCAAGTTACAACCTTTTCAGAGTTCATTTGTACTGCTTTTCAAATTCAGGGTCATTTAGCTCAAAATAAATCATTAAATGCACGATATATATCAAATGAAGTCAGAAAGGTTGAAAATTTATGATGTGCCTTTGAATGGTGCATATTGAACACACAAAAAGTATGGAGTTAAAACAAGTTATTAAAAATGAAATCCCTTTGTAATAGATGAGTTTTCGTCCGAAACCCTCATACTTCTTATGAGATTGTCCAATTTGTACACGAAGTGCATCCAGTTTTTGCCGTAACCCTCTGAACTCTCTAGAAGTTGCTATGTGGGTGAAATTATGATGTCATGCCAAGTTACAACCTTTTCAGAGTTCATTTGTACTGCTTTTCAAATTCAGGGTCATTTATCTCAAAATAAATCATTAAATGCACGAAAAATATCTAATGAAGTCAGTAAGGGTTGAAAATTGATGATGAGCCTTTGAATGGTGCATATTGAACACACAAAAAGTATGGAGTTAAAATAAGTTATTAAAAATGAAATCCCTTTGTAATAGATGACTTTTCGTCCGAAACCCTCATACTTCTTATGAGATTGTCCAGTTTGTACACGAAGTGCATCCTGTTTTTGCCGTAACCCTCTCAACTCTCTAGAAGTTGCTATGTGGGTGAAATTATGATGTCATGCCAAGTTACAACCTTTTCAGAGTTCATTTGTACTGCTTTTCAAATTCATGGTCATTTAGCTCAAAATAAATCATTAAATGCACGAAAAATATCAAATGAAGTTAGAAAGGGATGAAAATTGATGATGTGCCTTTGGATGATGCATATTGAACACACAAAAACTATGGAGTTAAAATAAGTTATTAAAAATGAAATCCCTTTGTAATAGATGTGTTTTCGTCCGAAACCCTCATACTTCTTATGAGATTGTCCAATTTGTACACGAAGTGCATCCAGTTTTTGCCGTAACCCTCTCAACTCTCTATAAGTTGCTATGTGGGTGAAATTATGATTTCATGCCAAGTTACAACCTTTTCAGAGTTCATTTGTACTGCTTTTCAAATTCATGGTCATTTAGCTCAAAATAAATCATTAAATGCACGAAAAATATCAAATGAAGTTAGAAAGGGATGAAAATTGATGATGTGCCTTTGGATGATGCATATTGAACACACAAAAACTATGGAGTTAAAATAAGTTATTAAAAATGAAATCCCTTTGTAATAGATGTGTTTTCGTCCGAAACCCTCATACTTCTGATGAGATTGTCCAATTTGTACACGAAGTGCATCCAGTTTTTTCCATAACCCTCTCAACTCTCTATAAGTTGCTATGTGGGTGAAATTATGATGTCATGCCAAGTTACAACCTTTTCAGAGTTCATTTGTACTGCTTTTCAAATTCAGGGTCATTTGTCTCAAAATAAATCATTTAATGCATGAAAAATATCTAATGAAGTCAGTAAGGGTTGAAAATTGATGATGTGCCTTTGAATGGTGCATATTGAACACACAAAAAGTATGGAGTCAAAATAAGTTATTAAAAATGAAATCCCTTTGTAATAGATGACTTTTCGTCCGAAACCCTCATACTTCTTATGAGATTGTCCTGTTTGTACACGAAGTGCATCCAGTTTTTGCCGTAACCCTCTCAACTCTCTAGAAGTTGCTATGTGGGTGAAATTATGATGTCATGCCAAGTTACAACCTTTTCAGAGTTCATTTGTACTGCTTTTCAAATTCATGGTCATTTAGCTCAAAATAAATCATTAAATGCACGAAAAATATCAAATGAAGTTAGAAAGGGATGAAAATTGATGATGTGCCTTTGGATGATGCATATTGAACACACAAAAACTATGGAGTTAAAATAAGTTATTAAAAATGAAATCCCTTTGTAATAGATGTGTTTTCGTCCGAAACCCTCATACTTCTTATGAGATTGTCCAATTTGTACACGAAGTGCATCCAGTTTTTGCCGTAACCCTCTCAACTCTCTATAAGTTGCTATGTGGGTGAAATTATGATTTCATGCCAAGTTACAACCTTTTCAGAGTTCATTTGTACTGCTTTTCAAATTCAGGGTCATTTAGCGCAAAATAAATCATTAAATGCACGAAAAATATCAAATGAAGTCAGAAAGGGTTGAAAATTTATGATGTGCCTTTGAATGGTGCATATTGAACACAAAAAAGCTATGGAGTTAAAACAAGTTATTAAAAATGAAATCCCTTTGTAATAGATGTGTTTTCGTCCGAAACCCTTATACTTCTTATGAGATTGTCCAATTTGTACACGAAGTGCATCCAGTTTTTGCCGTAACCCTCTCAACTCTCTATAAGTTGCTATGTGGGTGAAATTATGATTTCATGCCAAGTTACAACCTTTTCAGAGTTCATTTGTACTGCTTTTCAAATTCAGGGTCATTTAGCGCAAAATAAATCATTAAATGCACGAAAAATATCAAATGAAGTCAGAAAGGGTTGAAAATTTATGATGTGCCTTTGAATGGTGCATATTGAACACAAAAAAAGTATGGAGTTAAAATAAGTTATTAAAAAGGAAATCCCTTTGTAATAGATGTGTTTTCGTCCGAAACCCTCATACTTCTTATGAGATTGTCCAATTTGTACACGAAGTGCATCCAGTTTTTGCCGTAACCCTCTCAACTCTCTATAAGTTGCTATGTGGGTGAAATTATGATTTCATGCCAAGTTACAACCTTTTCAGAGTTCATTTGTACTGCTTTTCAAATTCAGGGTCATTTAGCGCAAAATAAATCATTAAATGCACGAAAAATATCAAATGAAGTCAGAAAGGGTTGAAAATTTATGATGTGCCTTTGAATGGTGCATATTGAACACAAAAAAAGTATGGAGTTAAAACAAGTTTTTAAAAATGAAATCCCTTTGTAATAAGTGACTTTTCGTCCGGAACCCTCATACTTCTTATGAGATTGTCCAGTTTGTACACGAAGTGCATCCAGTTTTTGCCGTAACCCTCTCAACTCTCTCGAATTTGCTATGTGGGTGAAATTATGATGTCATGCCAAGTTACAACCTTTTGAGAGTTCATTTGTACTGCTTTTCAAATTCATGGTCATTTAGCTCAAAATAAATCATTAAATGCACGAAAAATATCAAATGAAGTTAGAAAGGGATGAAAATTGATGATGTGCCTTTGGATGATGCATATTGAACACACAAAAACTATGCAGTTAAAATAAGTTATTAAAAATGAAATCCCTTTGTAATAGATGTGTTTTCGTCTGAAACCCTCATACTTCTTATGAGATTGTCTAATTTGTACACGAAGTGCATCCAGTTTTTGCCGTAACCCTCTCAACTCTCTATAAGTTGCTATCTGGGTGAAATGATGATTTCATGCCAAGTTACAACCTTTTCAGAGTTCATTTGTACTGCTTTTCAAATTCAGGGTCATTTAGCGCAAAATAAATCATTAAATGCATGAAAAATATCAAATGAAGTCAGAAAGGGTTGAAAATTTATGATGTGCCTTTGAATGGTGCATATTGAACACAAAAAAACTATGGAGTTAAAACAAGTTATTAAAAATGAAATCCCTTTGTAATACATGTGTTTTCGTCCGAAACCCTCATACTTCTTATGAGATTGTCCACTTTGTACACGAAGTGCATCCAGTTTTTGCCGTAACCCTTTCAACTCTCTATAAGTTGCTATCTGGGTGAAATTATGATTTCATGCCAAGTTACAACCTTTTCAGAGTTCATTTGTACTGCTTTTCAAATTCAGGGTCATTTAGCGCAAAATAAATCATTAAATGCACGAAAAATATCAAATGAAGTCAGAAAGGGTTGAAAATTTATGATGTGCCTTTGAATGGTGCATATTGAACACAAAAAAACTATGTAGTGAAAACAAGTTATTAAAAATGAAATCCCTTTGTAATAGATGTGTTTTCGTCCGAAACCCTCATACTTCTTATGAGATTGTCCACTTTGTACACGAAGTGCATCCAGTTTTTGCCGTAACCCTTTCAACTCTCTATAAGTTGCTATCTGGGTGAAATTATGATTTCATGCCAAGTTACAACCTTTTCAGAGTTCATTTGTACTGCTTTTCAAATTCAGGGTCATTTAGCGCAAAATAAATCATTAAATGCACGAAAAATATCAAATGAAGTCAGAAAGGGTTGAAAATTTATGATGTGCCTTTGAATGGTGCATATTGAACACAAAAAAACTATGGAGTTAAAAAAAGTTATTAAAAATGAAATCCCTTTGTAATAGATGTGTTTTCGTCCGAAACCCTCATACTTCTTATGAGATTGTCCACTTTGTACACGAAGTGCATCCAGTTTTTGCCGTAACCCTCTCAACTCTCTATAAGTTGCTATGTGGGTGAAATTATGATTTCATGCCAAGTTACAACCTTTTCAGAGTTCATTTGTACTGCTTTTCAAATTCAGGGTCATTTAGCTCAAAATAAATCATTAAATGCACGAAAAATATCAAATGAAGTCAGAAAGGGTTGAAAATTTATGATGTGCCTTTGAATGGTGCATATTGAACACACAAAAACTATGGAGTTAAAAAAAGTTATTAAAAATGAAATCCCTTTGTAATAGATGTGTTTTCGTCCGAAACCCTCATACTTCTTATGAGATTGTCCACTTTGTACACGAAGTGCATCCAGTTTTTGCCGTAACCCTCTCAACTCTCTATAAGTTGCTATGTGGGTGAAATTATGATTTCATGCCAAGTTACAACCTTTTCAGAGTTCATTTGTACTGCTTTTCAAATTCAGGGTCATTTAGCTCAAAATAAATCATTAAATGCACGATATATATCAAATGAAGTCAGAAAGGTTGAAAATTTATGATGTGCCTTTGAATGGTGCATATTGAACACACAAAAAGTATGGAGTTAAAACAAGTTATTAAAAATGAAATCCATTTGTAATAGATGAGTTTTCGTCCGAAACCCTCATACTTCTTATGAGATTGTCCAATTTGTACACGAAGTGCATCCAGTTTTTGCCGTAACCCTCTGAACTCTCTAGAAGTTGCTATGTGGGTGAAATTATGATGTCATGCCAAGTTACAACCTTTTCAGAGTTCATTTGTACTGCTTTTCAAATTCAGGGTCATTTATCTGAAAATAAATCATTAAATGCACGAAAAATATGTAATGAAGTCAGTAAGGGTTGAAAATTGATGATGAGCCTTTGAATGGTGCATATTGAACACACAAAAAGTATGGAGTTAAAATAAGTTATTAAAAATGAAATCCCTTTGTAATAGATGACTTTTCGTCCGAAACCCTCATACTTCTTATGAGATTGTCCAGTTTGTACACGAAGTGCATCCTGTTTTTGCCGTAACCCTCTCAACTCTCTAGAAGTTGCTATGTGGGTGAAATTATGATGTCATGCCAAGTTACAACCTTTTCAGAGTTCATTTGTACTGCTTTTCAAATTCATGGTCATTTAGCTCAAAATAAATCATTAAATGCACGAAAAATATCAAATGAAGTTAGAAAGGGATGAAAATTGATTATGTGCCTTTGGATGATGCATGTTGAACACACAAAAACTATGGAGTTAAAATAAGTTATTAAAAATGAAATCCCTTTGTAATAGATGTGTTTTCGTCCGAAACCCTCATACTTCTTATGAGATTGTCCAATTTGTACACGAAGTGCATCCAGTTTTTGCCGTAACCCTCTCAACTCTCTATAAGTTGCTATGTGGGTGAAATTATGATTTCATGCCAAGTTACAACCTTTTCAGAGTTCATTTGTACTGCTTTTCAAATTCATGGTCATTTAGCTCAAAATAAATCATTAAATGCACGAAAAATATCAAATGAAGTTAGAAAGGGATGAAAATTGATGATGTGCCTTTGGATGATGCATATTGAACACACAAAAACTATGGAGTTAAAATAGGTTATTAAAAATGAAATCCCTTTGTAATAGATGTGTTTTCGTCCGAAACCCTCATACTTCTGATGAGATTGTCCAATTTGTACACGAAGTGCATCCAGTTTTTGCCGTAACCCTCTCAACTCTCTATAAGTTGCTATGTGGGTGAAATTATGATGTCATGCCAAGTTACAACCTTTTTAGAGTTCATTTGTACTGCTTTTCAAATTCAGGGTCATTTATCTCAAAATAAATCATTTAATGCATGAAAAATATCTAATGAAGTCAGTAAGGGTTGAAAATTGATGATGTGCCTTTGAATGGTGCATATTGAACACACAAAAAGTATGGAGTCAAAATAAGTTATTAAAAATGAAATCCCTTTGTAATAGATGACTTTTCGTCCGAAACCCTCATACCTCTTATGAGATTGTCCTGTTTGTACACGAAGTGCATCCAGTTTTTGCCGTAACCCTCTCAACTCTCTAGAAGTTGCTATGTGGGTGAAATTATGATGTCATGCCAAGTTACAACCTTTTCAGAGTTGATTTGTACTGCTTTTCAAATTCATGGTCATTTAGCTCAAAATAAATCATTAAATGCACGAAAAATATCAAATGAAGTTAGAAAGGGATGCAAATTGATGATGTGCCTTTGGATGATGCATATTGAACACACAAAAACTATGCAGTTAAAATAAGTTATTAAAAATGAAATCCCTTTGTAATAGATGTGTTTTCGTCCGAAACCCTCATACTTCTTATGAGATTGTCCAATTTGTACACGAAGTGCATCCAGTTTTTGCCGTAACCCTCTCAACTCTCTAGAAGTTGCTATGTGGGTGAAATTATGATGTGATGCCTACTTACAACCTTTTCAGAGTTCATTTGTATTGCTTTTCAAATTCATGGTCATTTAGCTCAAAATAAATCATTAAATGCACGAAAAATATCAAATGAAGTTAGAAAGGGATGAAAATTGATGATGTGCCTTTGGATGATGCATATTGAACACACAAAAACTATGGAGTTAAAATAAGTTATTAAAAATGAAATCCCTTTGTAATAGATGTGTTTTCGTCCGAAACCCTCATACTTCTTATGAGATTGTCCAATTTGTACACGAAGTGCATCCAGTTTTTGCCGTAACCCTCTCAACTCTCTATAAGTTGCTATGTGGGTGAAATTATGATTTCATGCCAAGTTACAACCTTTTCAGAGTTCATTTGTACTGCTTTTCAAATTCAGGGTCATTTAGCGCAAAATAAATCATTAAATGCACGAAAAATATCAAATGAAGTCAGAAAGGGTTGAAAATTTATGATGTGCCTTTGAATGGTGCATATTGAACACAAAAAAGCTATGGAGTTAAAACAAGTTATTAAAAATGAAATCCCTTTGTAATAGATGTGTTTTCGTCCGAAACCCTTATACTTCTTATGAGATTGTCCAATTTGTACACGAAGTGCATCCAGTTTTTGCCGTAACCCTCTCAACTCTCTATAATTTGCTATGTGGGTGAAATTATGATTTCATGCCAAGTTACAACCTTTTCAGAGTTCATTTGTACTGCTTTTCAAATTCAGGGTCATTTAGCGCAAAATAAATCATTAAATGCACGAAAAATATCAAATGAAGTCAGAAAGGGTTGAAAATTTATGATGTGCCTTTGAATGGTGCATATTGAACACAAAAAAAGTATGGAGTTAAAACAAGTTTTTAAAAATGAAATCCCTTTGTAATAGATGTGTTTTCGTCCGATACCCTCATACTTCTTATGAGATTGTCCAATTTGTACACGAAGTGCATCCAGTTTTTCCCGTAACCCTCTCAACTCTCTATAAGTTGCTATTTGGGTGAAATTATGATTTCATGCCAAGTTACAACCTTTTCAGAGTTCACTTGTACTGCTTTTCAAATTCAGGGTCATTTAGCGCAAAATAAATCATTAAATGCACGAAAAATATCAAATAAAGTCAGAAAGGGCTGAAAACTTATGATGTGCCTTTTAATGGTGCATATTCAACACACAAAAATTATGGAGTTAAAACAAGTTATTAAAAATGAAATCCGTTTCTAATAGATGAGTTTTCGTCCGAAACCCTCATACTTCTTATGAGATTGTCCAGTTTGTACACGAAGTGCATCGAGTTTTTGCCGTAACCCTCTCAACTCTATACAGTTGCTATGTGGGTGAAATTATGATGTCATGCCAAGTTACAACCTTTTCAGAGTTCATTTGTACTGCTTTTCAAATTCAGGGTCATTTAGCTCAAAATAAATCATTAAATGCATGAAAAATATCAAATGAAGTCAGAAAGGGTTGAAAATTCATGACGTGCCTTTGAATGGTGCATATTGAACACACAAAAAGTATGGAGTTAAAATAAGTTATTAAAAATGAAATCCCTTTGTAATAGATGAGTTTTCGTCCGAAACCCTCATACTTCTTATGAGATTGTCCAATTTGTACACGAAATGCATCCAGTTTTTACCGTAACCCTCTCAAGTCTCTAGAAGTTGCTATGTGGGTGAAATTATGATGTCATGCCAAGTTACAACCTTTTCAGAGTTCATTTGTACTGCTTTTCAAATTCAGGGTCATTTATCTCAAAATAAATCATTAAATGCATGAAAAATATCTAATGAAGATAGTAAGGGTTGAAAATTGATGATGTGCCTTTGAATGGTGCATATTGAACACACAAAAAGTATGGAGTTAAAATAAGTTATTAAAAATGAAATCCCTTTGTAATAGATGACTTTTCGTCCGAAACCCTCATACTTCTTATGAGATTGTCCAGTTTGTACACGAAGTGCATCCGGTTTTTGCCGTAACCCTCTCAACTCTCTAGAAGTTCCTATGTGGGTGAAATTTTTATGTCATGCCAAGTTACAACCTTTTGAGAGTTCATTTGTACTGCTTTTCAAATTCATGGTCATTTAGCTCAAAATAAATCATTAAATGCACGAAAAATATCAAATGAAGTTAGAAAGGGATGCAAATTGATGATGTGCCTTTGGATGATGCATATTGAACACACAAAAACTATGGAGTTAAAATAAGTTATTAAAAATGTAATCCCTTTGTAATAGATGAGTTTTCGTCCGAAACCCTCATACTTCTTATGAGATTGTCAAGTTTGTACACGAAGTGCATCCAGTTTTTGCCGTAACCGTCTCAACTCTGTACAGTTGCTATGTGGGTGAAATTATGATGTCATGCCAAGTTACAACCTGTTCAGAGTTCATTTGTACTGCTTTTCAAATTCAGGGTCATTTAGCTCAAAATAAATCATTAAATGCTTGAAAAATATCAAATGAAGTCAGAAAGGGTTGAAAATTCATGATGTGCCTTTGAATGGTGCATATTGAACACACAAAAAGTATGGACTTAAAAGAAGTTATTAAAAATGAAATCCCTTTGTAATAGATGACTTTTCGTCCGAAACCCTCATACTTCTTATGAGATTGTCCAGTTTGTACACGAAGTGCATCCTGTTTTTGCCGTAACCCTCTCAACTCTCTAGAAGTTGCTATGTGGGTGAAATTATGATGTCATGCCAAGTTACAACCTTTTCAGAGTTCATTTGTACTGCTTTTCAAATTCATGGTCATTTAGCTCAAAATAAATCATTAAATGCACGAAAAATATCAAATGAAGTTAGAAAGGGATGAAAATTGATGATGTGCCTTTGGATGATGCATATTGAACACACAAAAACTATGGAGTTAAAATAAGTTATTAAAAATGAAATCCCTTTGTAATAGATGTATTTTCGTCCGAAACCCTCATACTTCTGATGAGATTGTCCAATTTGTACACGAAGTGCATCCAGTTTTTGCCGTAACCCTCTCAACTCTCTATAAGTTGCTATGTGGGTGAAATTATGATGTCATGCCAAGTTACAACCTTTTCAGAGTTCATTTGTACTGCTTTTCAAATTCAGGGTCATTTATCTCAAAATAAATCATTTAATGCATGAAAAATATCTAATGAAGTCAGTAAGGGTTGAAAATTGATGATGTGCCTTTGAATGGTGCATATTGAACACACAAAAAGTATGGAGTCAAAATAAGTTATTAAAAATGAAATCCCTTTGTAATAGATGACTTTTCGTCCGAAACCCTCATACCTCTTATGAGATTGTCCTGTTTGTACACGAAGTGCATCCAGTTTTTGCCGTAACCCTCTCAACTCTCTAGAAGTTGCTATGTGGGTGAAATTATGATGTCATGCCAAGTTACAACCTTTTCAGAGTTGATTTGTACTGCTTTTCAAATTCATGGTCATTTAGCTCAAAATAAATCATTAAATGCACGAAAAATATCAAATGAAGTTAGAAAGGGATGCAAATTGATGATGTGCCTTTGGATGATGCATATTGAACACACAAAAACTATGCAGTTAAAATAAGTTATTAAAAATGAAATCCCTTTGTAATAGATGTGTTTTCGTCCGAAACCCTCATACTTCTTATGAGATTGTCCAATTTGTACACGAAGTGCATCCAGTTTTTGCCGTAACCCTCTCAACTCTCTAGAAGTTGCTATGTGGGTGAAATTATGATGTGATGCCTACTTACAACCTTTTCAGAGTTCATTTGTATTGCTTTTCAAATTCATGGTCATTTAGCTCAAAATAAATCATTAAATGCACGAAAAATATCAAATGAAGTTAGAAAGGGATGAAAATTGATGATGTGCCTTTGGATGATGCATATTGAACACACAAAAACTATGGAGTTAAAATAAGTTATTAAAAATGAAATCCCTTTGTAATAGATGTGTTTTCGTCCGAAACCCTCATACTTCTTATCAGATTGTCCAATTTGTACACGAAGTGCATCCAGTTTTTGCCGTAACCCTCTCAACTCTCTATAAGTTGCTATGTGGGTGAAATTATGATTTCATGCCAAGTTACAACCTTTTCAGAGTTCATTTGTACTGCTTTTCAAATTCAGGGTCATTTAGCGCAAAATAAATCATTAAATGCACGAAAAATATCAAATGAAGTCAGAAAGGGTTGAAAATTTATGATGTGCCTTTGAATGGTGCATATTGAACACAAAAAAGCTATGGAGTTAAAACAAGTTATTAAAAATGAAATCCCTTTGTAATAGATGTGTTTTCGTCCGAAACCCTTATACTTCTTATGAGATTGTCCAATTTGTACACGAAGTGCATCCAGTTTTTGCCGTAACCCTCTCAACTCTCTATAAGTTGCTATGTGGGTGAAATTATGATTTCATGCCAAGTTACAACCTTTTCAGAGTTCATTTGTACTGCTTTTCAAATTCAGGGTCATTTAGCGCAAAATAAATCATTAAATGCACGAAAAATATCAAATGAAGTCAGAAAGGGTTGAAAATTGATGATGTGCCTTTGAATGGTGCATATTGAACACAAAAAAAGTATGGAGTTAAAACAAGTTTTTAAAAATGAAATCCCTTTGTAATAGATGTGTTTTCGTCCGATACCCTCATACTTCTTATGAGATTGTCCAATTTGTACACGAAGTGCATCCAGTTTTTCCCGTAACCCTCTCAACTCTCTATAAGTTGCTATTTGGGTGAAATTATGATTTCATGCCAAGTTACAACCTTTTCAGAGTTCACTTGTACTGCTTTTCAAATTCAGGGTCATTTAGCGCAAAATAAATCATTAAATGCACGAAAAATATCAAATGAAGTCAGAAAGGGCTGAAAACTTATGATGTGCCTTTTAATGGTGCATATTCAACACACAAAAATTATGGAGTTAAAACAAGTTATTAAAAATGAAATCCCTTTCTAATAGATGAGTTTTCGTCCGAAACCCTCATACTTCTTATGAGATTGTCCAGTTTGTACACGAAGTGCATCCAGTTTTTGCCGTAACCCTCTCAACTCTATACAGTTGCTATGTGGGTGAAATTATGATGTCATGCCAAGTTACAACCTTTTCAGAGTTCATTTGTACTGCTTTTCAAATTCAGGGTCATTTAGCTCAAAATAAATCATTAAATGCATCAAAAATATCAAATGAAGTCAGAAAGGGTTGAAAATTCATGACGTGCCTTTGAATGGTGCATATTGAACACACAAAAAGTATGGAGTTAAAATAAGTTATTAAAAATGAAATCCCTTTGTAATAGATGAGTTTTCGTCCGAAACCCTCATACTTCTTATGAGATTGTCCAATTTGTACACGAAGTGCATCCAGTTTTTACCGTAACCCTCTCAACTCTCTAGAAGTTGCTATGTGGGTGAAATTATGATGTCATGCCAAGTTACAACCTTTTCAGAGTTCATTTGTACTGCTTTTCAAATTCAGGGTCATTTATCTCAAAATAAATCATTAAATGCATGAAAAATATCTAATGAAGATAGTAAGGGTTGAAAATTTATGATGTGCCTTTGAATGGTGCATATTGAACACACAAAAAGTATGGAGTTAAAATAAGTTATTAAAAATGAAATCCCTTTGTAATAGATGACTTTTCGTCCGAAACCCTCATACTTCTTATGAGATTGTCCAGTTTGTACACGAAGTGCATCCGGTTTTTGCCGTAACCCTCTCAACTCTCTAGAAGTTGCTATGTGGGTGAAATTTTTATGTCATGCCAAGTTACAACCTTTTGAGAGTTCATTTGTACTGCTTTTCAAATTGATGGTCATTTAGCTCAAAATAAATCATTAAATGCACGAAAAATATCAAATGAAGTTAGAAAGGGATGAAAATTGATGATGTGCCTTTGGATGATGCATATTGAACACACACAAAACTATGGAGTTAAAATAAGTTATTAAAAATGTAATCCCTTTGTAATAGATGAGTTTTCGTCCGAAACCCTCATACTTCTTATGAGATTGTCAAGTTTGTACACGAAGTGCATCCAGTTTTTGCCGTAACCCTCTCAACTCTGTACAGTTGCTATGTGGGTGAAATTATGATGTCATGCCAAGTTACAACCTGTTCAGAGTTCATTTGTACTGCTTTTCAAATTCAGGGTCATTTAGCTCAAAATAAATCATTAAATGCTTGAAAAATATCAAATGAAGTCAGAAAGGGTTGAAAATTCATGATGTGCCTTTGAATGGTGCATATTGAACACACAAAAAGTATGGACTTAAAAGAAGTTATTAAAAATGAAATCCCTTTGTAATAGATGAGTTTTCGTCCGAAACCCTCATACTTCTTATGAGATTGTCCAATTTGTACACGAAGTGCATCCAGTTTTTGCCGTAACCCTCTCAACTCTCAACAAGTTGGTATGTAGGTGAAATTATGATGTCATGCCAAGTTACAATCTTTTCAGAGTTCATTTGTACTGCTTTTCAAATTCAGCGTGATTTATCTCAAAATAAATCATTAAATGCATGAAAAATATCTAATGAAGTCACTAAGGGTTGAAAATTGATGATGTGCCTTTGAATGGTGCATATTGAACACACAAAAAGTATAGAGTTAAAATAAGTTATTAAAAATGAAATCCCTTTGTAATAGATGACTTTTCGTCCGAAACCCTCATACTTCTTATGAGATTGTCCAGTTTGTACACGAAGTGCATCCAGTTTTTGCCGTAACCCTCTCAACTCTCTAGAAGTTGCTATGTGGGTCAAATTATGATGTCATGCCAAGTTACAACCTTTTCAGATTTCATTTGTACTGCTTTTCAAATTCATGGTCATTTAGCTCAAAATAAATCATTAAATGCACGAAAAATATCAAATGAAGTTAGAAAGGGATGAAAATTGATGATGTGCCTTTGGATGATGCATATTGAACACACAAAAACTATGCAGTTAAAATAAGTTATTAAAAATGAAATCCCTTTGTAATAGATGTGTTTTCGTCCGAAACCCTCATACTTCTTATGAGATTGTCCAATTTGTACACGAAGTGCATCCAGTTTTTGCCGTAACCCTCTCAACTCTCTAGAAGTTGCTATGTGGGTGAAATTATGATGTGATGCCTAGTTACAACCTTTTCAGAGTTCATTTGTACTGCTTTTCAAATTCATGGTCATTTAGCTCAAAATAAATCATTAAATGCACGAAAAATATCAAATGAAGTTAGAAAGGGATGAAAATTGATGATGTGCCTTTGGATGATGCATATTGAACACACAAAAACTATGGAGTTAAAATAAGTTATTAAAAATGAAATCCCTTTGTAATAGATGTGTTTTCGTCCGAAACCCTCATACTTCTTATGAGATTGTCCAATTTGTACACGAAGTGCATCCAGTTTTTGCCGTAACCCTCTCAACTCTCTATAAGTTGCTATGTGGGTGAAATTATGATGTCATGCCAACTTACAACCTTTTCAGAGTTCATTTATACTGCTTTTCAAATTCATGGTCATTTAGCTCAAAATAAATCATTAAATGCACGAAAAATATCAAATGAAGTTAGAAAGGGATGAAAATTGATGATGTGCCTTTGGATGATGCATATTGAACACACAAAAACTATGGAGTTAAAATAAGTTATTAAAAATGAAATCCCTTTGTAATAGATGTGTTTTCGTCCGAAACCCTCATACTTCTGATGAGATTGTCCAATTTGTACACGAAGTGCATCCAGTTTTTGCCGTAACCCTCTCAACTCTCTATAAGTTGCTATGTGGGTGAAATTATGATGTCATGCCAAGTTACAACCTTTTCAGAGTTCATTTGTACTGCTTTTCAAATTCAGGGTCATTTATCTCAAAATAAATCATTTAATGCATGAAAAATATCTAATGAAGTCAGTAAGGGTTGAAAATTGATGATGTGCCTTTGAATGGTGCATATTGAACACACAAAAAGTATGGAGTCAAAATAAGTTATTAAAAATGAAATCCCTTTGTAATATATGACTTTTCGTCCGAAACCCTGATACTTCTTATGAGATTGTCCAGTTTGTACACGAAGTGCATCCAGTTTTTGCCGTAACCCTCTCAACTCTCTAGAAGTTGCTATGTGGGTGAAATTATGATGTCATGCCAAGTTACAACCTTTTCAGAGTTCATTTGTACTGCTTTTCAAATTCATGGTCATTTAGCTCAAAATAAATCATTAAATGCACGAAAAATATCAAATGAAGTTAGAAAGGGATGAAAATTGATGATGTGCCTTTGGATGATGCATATTGAACACACAAAAACTATGCAGTTAAAATAAGTTATTAAAAATGAAATCCCTTTGTAATAGATGTGTTTTCGTCCGAAACCCTCATATTTCTTATGAGATTGTCCAATTTGTACACGAAGTCCATCCAGTTTTTGCCGTAACCCTCTCAACTCTCTAGAAGTTGCTATGTGGGTGAAATTATGATGTGATGCCTAGTTACAACCTTTTCAGAGTTCATTTGTACTGCTTTTCAAATTCATGGTCATTTAGCTCAAAATAAATCATTAAATGCACGAAAAATATCAAATGAAGTTAGAAAGGGATGAAAATTGATGATGTGCCTTTGGATGATGCATATTGAACACACAAAAACTATGGAGTTAAAATAAGTTATTAAAAATGAAATCCCTTTGTAATAGATGTGTTTTCGTCCGAAACCCTCATACTTCTTATGAGATTGTCCAATTTGTACACGAAGTGCATCCAGTTTTTGCCGTAACCCTCTCAACTCTCTATAAGTTGCTATGTGGGTGAAATTATGATTTCATGCCAAGTTACAACCTTTTCAGAGTTCATTTGTACTGCTTTTCAAATTCAGGGTCATTTAGCGCAAAATAAATCATTAAATGCACGAAATATATCAAATGAAGTCAGAAAGGGTTGAAAATTTATGATGTGCCTTTGAATGGTGCATATTGAACACAAAAAAGCTATGGAGTTAAAACAAGTTATTAAAAATGAAATCCCTTTGTAATACATGTGTTTTCGTCCGAAACCCTCATACTTCTTATGAGATTGTCCAATTTGTACACGAAGTGCATCCAGTTTTTGCCGTAACCCTCTCAACTCTCTATAAGTTGCTATGTGGGTGAAATTATGATTTCATGCCAAGTTACAACCTTTTCAGAGTTCATTTGTACTGCTTTTCAAATTCAGGGTCATTTAGCGCAAAATAAATCATTAAATGCACGAAAAATATCAAATGAAGTCAGAAAGGGTTGAAAATTTATGATGTGCCTTTGAATGGTGCATATTGAACACAAAAAAAGTATGGAGTTAAAACAAGTTATTAAAAATGAAATCCCTTTGTAATAGATGTGTTTTCGTCCGATACCCTCATACTTCTTATGAGATTGTCCAATTTGTACACGAAGTGCATCCAGTTTTTGCCATAACCCTCTCAACTCTCTATAAGTTGCTATGTGGGTGAAATTATGATTTCACGCCAAGTTACAACCTTTTCAGAGTTCACTTGTATTGCTTTTCAAATTCAGGGTCATTTAGCGCAAAATAAATCATTAAATGCACGAAAAATATCAAATGAAGTCAGAAAGGGCTGAAAACTTATGATGTGCCTTTTAATGGTGCATATTGAACACGCAAAAATTATGGAGTTAAGACAAGTTATTAAAAATGAAATCCCTTTCTAATAGATGAGTTTTCGTCCGAAACCCTCATACTTCTTATGAGATTGTCCAGTTTGTACACGAAGTGCATCCAGTTTTTGCCGTAACCCTCTCAACTCTGTACAGTTGCTATGTGGGTGAAATTATGATGTCATGCCAAGTTACAACCTTTTCAAAGTTCATTTGTACTGCTTTTCAAATTCAGGGTCATTTAGCTCAAAATAAATCATTAAATGCATGAAAAATATCAAATGAAGTCAGAAAGGGTTGAAAATTCATGACGTGCCTTTGAATGGTGCATATTGAACACACAAAAAGTATGGAGTTAAAATAAGTTATTAAAAATGAAATCCCTTTGTAATAGATGAGTTTTCGTCCGAAACCCTCATACTTCTTATGAGATTGTCCAATTTGTACACGAAGTGCATCCATTTTTTACCGTAACCCTCTCAACTCTCTAGAAGTTGCTATGTGGGTGAAATTATGATGTCATGCCAAGTTACAACCTTTTCAGAGTTCATTTGTACTGCTTTTCAAATTCAGGGTCATTTATCTCAAAATAAATCATTAAATGCATGAAAAATATCTAATGAAGATAGTAAGGGTTGAAAATTGATGATGTGCCTTTGAATGGTGCATATTGAACACACAAAAAGTATGGAGTTAAAATAAGTTATTAAAAATGGAATCCCTTTGTAATAGATGACTTTTCGTCCGAAACCCTCATACTTCTTATGAGATTGTCCAGTTTGTACACGAAGTGCATCCGGTTTTTGCCGTAACCCTCTCAACTCTCTAGAAGTTGCTATGTGGGTGAAATTATGATGTCATGCCAAGTTACAACCTTTTGAGAGTTCATTTGTACTGCTTTTCAAATTCATGGTCATTTAGTTCAAAATAAATCATTAAATGCACGAAAAATATCAAATGAAGTTAGAAAGGGATGAAAATTGATGATGTGCCTTTGGATGATGCATATTGAACACACAAAAACTATGCAGTTAAAATAAGTTATTAAAAATGAAATCCCTTTGTAATAGATGTGTTTTCGTCCGAAACCCTCATACCTCTTATGAGATTGTCCAATTTGTACACGAAGTGCATCCAGTTTTTGCCGTGACCCTCTCAACTCTCTATAAGTTGCTATGTGGGTGAAATTATGATTTCATGCCAAGTTACAACCTTTTCAGAGTTCATTTGTACTGCTTTTCAAATTCAGGTTCATTTAGCGCAAAATAAATCATTAAATGCACGAAAAATATCAAATGAAGTCAGAAAGGGTTGAAAATTTATGATGTGCCTTTGAATGGTGCATATTGAACACAAAAAACGTATGGAGTTAAAACAAGTTATTAAAAATGAAATCCCTTTGTAATAGATGTGTTTTCGTCCGAAACCCTCATACTTCTTATGAGATTGTCCAATTTGTACACGAAGTGCATCCAGTTTTTGCCGTAACCCTCTCAACTCTGTACAGTTGCTATGTGGGTGAAATTATGATGTCATGCCAAGTTACAACCTTTTCAGAGTTCATTTGTACTGCTTTTCAAATTAAGGGTCATTTAGCTCAAAATAAATCATTAAATGCATGAAAAATATCAAATGAAGTCAGAAAGGGTTGAAAATTCATGACGTGCCTTTGAATGGTGCATATTGAACACACAAAAAGTATGGAGCTAAAATAAGTTATTAAAAATGAAATCCCTTTGTAATAGATGAGTTTTTGTCCGAAACCCTCATACTTCTTATGAGATTGTCCAATTTGTACACGAAGTGCATCCAGTTTTTACCGTAACCCTCTCAACTCTCTAGAAGTTGCTATGTGGGTGAAATTATGATGTCATGCCAAGTAACAACCTTTTCAGAGTTCATTTGTACTGCTTTTCAAATTCAGGGTCATTTATCTCAAAATAAATCATTAAATGCATGAAAAATATCTAATGAAGATAGTAAGGGTTGAAAATTGATGATGTGCCTTTGAATGGTGCATATTGAACACACAAAAAGTATGGAGTTAGAATAAGTTATTAAAAATGAAATCCCTTTGTAATAGATGACTTTTCGTCCGAAACCCTCACACTTCTTATGAGATTGTCCAGTTTGTACACGAAGTGCATCCGGTTTTTGCCGTAACCCTCTCAACTCTCTAGAAGTTGCTATGTGGGTGAAATTATGATGTCATGCCTAGTTACAACCTTTTTAGAGTTCATTTGTACTGCTTTTCAAATTCAGGGTCATTTATCTCAAAATAAATCATTAAATGCATGAAAAATATCAAATGATGTCAGAAAGGGTTGAAAATTTATGATGTGCCTTTGAATGGTGCATATTGAACACACAAAAAGTATGGAGTTAAAACAAGTTATTAAAAAGGAAATCCCTTTGTAATAGATGAGTTTTCGTCCGAAACCCTCATACTTCTTATGAGATTGTCCAGTTTGTACACGAAGTGCATCCAGTTTTCGCCGTAACCCTCTCAACTCTCTAGAAGATGCTATGTGGGTGAAATTATGATTTCATGCCAAGTTACAACCTTTTCAGAGTTCATTTGTACTGCTTTTCAAATTCAGGGTCATTTAGCTCAAAATAAATCATTAAATGCACGAAATATATCAAATGAAGTCAGAAAGGTTGAAAATTTATGATGTGCCTTTGAATGGTGCATATTGAACACACAAAAAGTATGGAGTTAAAATAAGTTATTAAAAATGAAATCCCTTTGTAATAGATGACTTTTCGTCCGAAACCCTCATACTTCTTATGAGATTGTCCAGTTTGTACACGAAGTGCATCCGGTTTTTGCCGTAACCCTCTCAACTCTCTAGAAGTTGCTATGTGGGTGAAATTATGATGTCATGCCAAGTTACAACCTTTTCAGGGTTCATTTGTACTGCTTTTCAAATTCATGGTCATTTAGCTCAAAATAAATCTTAAATGCACGAAAAATATCAAATGAAGTTAGAAAGGGATGAAAATTGATGATGTGCCTTTGGATGATGCATATTGAACACACAAGAACAATGGAGTTAAAATAAGTTATTAAAAATGAAATCCCTTTGTAATCGATGTGTTTTCGTCCGAAACCCTCATACTTCTTATGAGATTGTCCAATTTGTACACGAAGTGCATCCAGTTTTTGCCGTAACCCTCTCAACTCTCTATAAGGTGCTACGTGGGTGAAATTAAGATTTCATGCCAAGTTACAACATTTTCAGAGTTCATTTGTACTGCTTTTCAAATTCAGGGTCATTTAGCGCAAAATAAATCATTAAATGCACGAAAAATATCAAATGAAGTCACAAAGGGTTGAAAATTTATGATGTGCCTTTGAATGGTGCATATTGAACACAAAAAAAGTATGGAGTTAAAACAAGTTATTAAAAATGAAATCCCTTTGTAATAGATGTGTTTTCGTCCGAAACCCTCATACTTCTTATGAGATTGTCCAATTTGTACACGAAGTGCATCCAGTTTTTGCTGTAACCCTCTCAACTCTCTATAAGTTGCTATGTGGGTGAAATTATGATTTCATGCCAAGTTACAACCTTTTCAGAGTTCATTTGTACTGCTTTTCAAATTCAGGGTCATTTAGCGCAAAATAAATCATTAAATGCACGAAAAATATCAAATGAAGTCAGAAAGGGCTGAAAACTTATGATGTGCCTTTGAATGGTGTATATTGAACACACAAAAATTATGGAGTTAAAACAAGTTATTAAAAATGAGATCCCTTTGTAATAGATGAGTTTTCGTCCGAAACCCTCATACTTCTTATGAGATTGTCAAGTTTGTACACGAAGTGCATCAAGTTTTTGCCGTAACCCTCTCAGCTCTGTACAGTTGCTATGTGGGTGAAATTATGATGTCATGCCAAGTTACAACCTGTTCAGAGTTCATTTGTACTGCTTTTCAAATTCAGGGTCATTTAGCTCAAAATAAATCATTAAATGCATGAAAAATATCAAATGAAGTCAGAATGGGTTGAAAATTCATGATGTGCCTTTGAATGGAGCATATTGAACACACAAAAAGTATGGAGTTAAAATAAGTTATTAAAAATGAAATCCCTTTGTAATAGATGAGTTTTCGTCCGAAACCCTCATACTTCTTATGAGATTGTCCAATTTGTACACGAAGTGCATCCAGTTTTTGCCGTAACCCTCTCAACTCTCAACAAGTTGCTATGTAGGTGAAATTATGATGTCATGCCAAGCTACAATCTTTTCAGAGTTCATTTGTACTGCTTTTCAAATTCAGGGTGATTTATCTCAAAATAAATCATTAAATGCATGAAAAATATCTAATGAAGTCACTAAGGGTTGAAAATTGATGATGTGCCTTTGAATGGTGCATATTGAACACACAAAAAGTATAGAGTTAAAATAAGTTATTAAAAATGAAATCCCTTTGTAATAGATGACTTTTCGTCCGAAACCCTCATACTTCTTATGAGATTGTCCAGTTTGTACACGAAGTGCATCCAGTTTTTGCCGTAACCCTCTCAACTCTCTAGAAGTTGCTATGTGGGTGAAATTATGATGTCATGCCAAGTTACAACCTTTTCAGAGTTCATTTGTACTGCTTTTCAAATTCAGGGTCATTTATCTCAAAATAAATCATTAAATGCATGAAAAATATCTAATGAAGATAGTAAGGGTTGAAAATTGATGATGTGCCTTTGAATGGTGCATATTGAACACACAAAAAGTATGGAGTTAGAATAAGTTATTAAAAATGAAATCCCTTTGTAATAGATGACTTTTCGTCCGAAACCCTCACACTTCTTATGAGATTGTCCAGTTTGTACACGAAGTGCATCCGGTTTTTGCCGTAACCCTCTCAACTCTCTAGAAGTTGCTATGTGGGTGAAATTATGATGTCATGCCTAGTTACAACCTTTTTAGAGTTCATTTGTACTGCTTTTCAAATTCAGGGTCATTTATCTCAAAATAAATCATTAAATGCATGAAAAATATCAAATGAAGTCAGAAAGGGTTGAAAATTTATGATGTGCCTTTGAATGGTGCATATTGAACACACAAAAAGTATGGAGTTAAAACAAGTTATTAAAAAGGAAATCCCTTTGTAATAGATGAGTTTTCGTCCGAAACCCTCATACTTCTTATGAGATTGTCCAGTTTGTACACGAAGTGCATCCAGTTTTCGCCGTAACCCTCTCAACTCTCTAGAAGATGCTATGTGGGTGAAATTATGATGTCATGCCAAGTTACAACCTTTTCAGAGTTCATTTGTACTGCTTTTCAAATTCAGGGTCATTTAGCTCAAAATAAATCATTAAATGCACGAAATATATCAAATGAAGTCAGAAAGGTTGAAAATTTATGATGTGCCTTTGAATGGTGCATATTGAACACACAAAAAGTATGGAGTTAAAATAAGTTATTAAAAATGAAATCCCTTTGTAATAGATGACTTTTCGTCCGAAACCCTCATACTTCTTATGAGATTGTCCAGTTTGTACACGAAGTGCATCCGGTTTTTGCCGTAACCCTCTCAACTCTCTAGAAGTTGCTATGTGGGTAAAATTATGATGTCATGCCAAGTTACAACCTTTTCAGAGTTCATTTGTACTGCTTTTCAAATTCATGGTCATTTAGCTCAAAATAAATCATTAAATGCACGAAAAATATCAAATGAAGTTAGAAAGGGATGAAAATTGATGATGTGCCTTTGGATGATGCATATTGAACACACAAGAACAATGGAGTTAAAATAAGTTATTAAAAATGAAATCCCTTTGTAATAGATGTGTTTTCGTCCGAAACCCTCATACTTCTTATGAGATTGTCCAATTTGTACACGAAGTGCATCCAGTTTTTGCCGTAACCCTCTCAACTCTCTATAAGGTGCTATGTGGGTGAAATTAAGATTTCATGCCAAGTTACAACCTTTTCAGAGTTCATTTGTACTGCTTTTCAAATTCAGGGTCATTTAGCGCAAAATAAATCATTAAATGCACGAAAAATATCAAATGAAGTCACAAAGGGTTGAAAATTTATGATGTGCCTTTGAATGGTGCATATTGAACACAAAAAAAGTATGGAGTTAAAACAAGTTATTAAAAATGAAATCCCTTTGTAATAGATGTGTTTTCGTCCGAAACCCTCATACTTCTTATGAGATTGTCCAATTTGTACACGAAGTGCATCCAGTTTTTGCTGTAACCCTCTCAACTCTCTATAAGTTGCTATGTGGGTGAAATTATGATTTCATGCCAAGTTACAACCTTTTCAGAGTTCATTTGTACTGCTTTTCAAATTCAGGGTCATTTAGCGCAAAATAAATCATTAAATGCACGAAAAATATCAAATGAAGTCAGAAAGGGCTGAAAACTTATGATGTGCCTTTGAATGGTGTATATTGAACACACAAAAATTATGGAGTTAAAACAAGTTATTAAAAATGAGATCCCTTTGTAATAGATGAGTTTTCGTCCGAAACCCTCATACTTCTTATGAGATTGTCAAGTTTGTACACGAAGTGCATCAAGTTTTTGCCGTAACCCTCTCAACTCTGTACAGTTGCTATGTGGGTGAAATTATGATGTCATGCCAAGTTACAACCTGTTCAGAGTTCATTTGTACTGCTTTTCAAATTCATGGTCATTTAGCTCAAAATAAATCATTAAATGCACGAAAAATATCAAATGAAGTTAGAAAGGGATGAAAATTGATGATGTGCCTTTGAATGGAGCATATTGAACACACAAAAAGTATGGAGTTAAAATAAGTTATTAAAAATGAAATCCCTTTGTAATAGATGAGTTTTCGTCCGAAACCCTCATACTTCTTATGAGATTGTCCAATTTGTACACGAAGTGCATCCAGTTTTTGCCGTAACCCTCTCAACTCTCAACAAGTTGCTATGTAGGTGAAATTATGATGTCATGCCAAGTTACAATCTTTTCAGAGTTCATTTGTACTGCTTTTCAAATTCAGGGTGATTTATCTCAAAATAAATCATTAAATGCATGAAAAATATCTAATGAAGTCACTAAGGGTTGAAAATTGATGATGTGCCTTTGAATGGTGCATATTGAACACACAAAAAGTATAGAGTTAAAATAAGTTATTAAAAATGAAATCCCTTTGTAATAGATGACTTTTCGTCCGAAACCCTCATACTTCTTATGAGATTGTCCAGTTTGTACACGAAGTGCATCCAGTTTTGCCGTAACCCTCTCAACTCTCTAGAAGTTGCTATGTGGGTGAAATTATGATTTCATGCCAAGTTACAACCTTTTCAGATTTCATTTGTACTGCTTTTCAAATTCATGGTCATTTAGCTCAAAATAAATCATTAAATGCACGAAAAATATCAAATGAAGTGAGAAAGGGATGAAAATTGATGATGTGCCTTTGCATGATGCATATTGAACACACAAAAACTATGGAGTTAAAATAAGTTATTAAAAATGAAATCCCTTTGTAATAGATGTGTTTTCGTCCGAAACCCTCATACCTCTTATGAGATTGTCCAATTTGTACACGAAGTGCATCCAGTTTTTGCCGTAACCCTGTCAACTCTCTATAAATTGCTATGTGGGTGAAATTATGATTTCATGCCAAGTTACAACCTTTTCAGAGTTCATTTGTACTGCTTTTCAAATTCAGGGTCATTTAGCGCAAAATAAATCATTAAATGCACGAAAAATATCAAATGAAGTCAGAAAGGGTTGAAAATTTATGATGTGCCTTTGAATGGTGCATATTGAACACAAAAAATGTATGGAGTTAAAACAAGTTATTAAAAATCAAATCCCTTTGTAATAGATGTGTTTTCGTCCGAAACCCTCATACTTCTCATGAGATTGTCCAATTTGTACACGAAGTGCAACCAGTTTTTGCCGTAACCCTCTCAACTCTCTATATGTTGCTATGTGGGTGAAATTATGATTTCATGCCAAGTTACAACCTTTTTAGAGTTCATTTGTACTGCTTTTCAAATTCAGGGTCATTTAGCGCAAACTAAATCATTAAATGCACGAAAAATATCAAATGAAGTCAGAAAGGGCTGAAAATTTATGATGTGCCTTTGAATGGTGCATATTGAACACACAAAAAGTATGGATTTAAAACAAGTTATTAAAAATGAAATCCCTTTGTAATAGATGAGGTTTCGTCCGAAACCCTCATACTTCTTATGAGATTGTCCAATTTGTACAGGAAGTGCATCCAGTTTTTGCCGTAACCCTCTCAACTCTCTGTAAGTTGCTATGTGGGTGAAATTATGATGTCATGCCAAGTTGCAACCTTTTCAGAGTTCATTTGTACTGCTTTTCAAATTCAGGGTCATTTATCTCAAAATAAACCATTAAATGCATGAAAAATATCTAATGAAGTCAGTAAGGGTTGAAAATTGATGATGTGCCTTTGAATGGTGCATATTGAACACACAAAAAGTATGGAGTTAAAATAAGTTATTAAAAATGAAATCCCTTTGTAATAGATGACTTTTCGTCCGAAACCCTCATACTTCTTATGAGATTGTCCAGTTTGTACACGAAGTGCATCCAGTTTTTGCCGTAACCCTCTCAACTCTCTAGAAGTTGCTATGTGGGTGAAATATTGATGTCATGCCAAGTTACAACCTTTTCAGAGTTCATTTGTACTGCTTTTCAAATTCATGGTCATTTAGCTCAAAATAAATCATTAAATGCACGAAAAATATCAAATGAAGTTAGAAAGGGATGAAAATTGATGATGTGCCTCTAGATGATTCATATTGAACACACAAAAACTATGGAGTTAAAATAAGTTATTAAAAATGAAATCCCTTTGTAATAGATGTGTTTTCGTCCGAAACCCTCATACTTCTTATGAGATTGTCCAATTTGTACACGAAGTGCATCCAATTTTTGCCGTAACCCTCTCAACTCTCTATAAGTTGCTATGTGGGTGAAATTATGATGTCATGCCAAGTTACAACCTTTTCAGAGTTCATTTGTACTGCTTTTCAAATTCAGGGTCATTTATCTCAAAATAAATCATTAAATGCATGAAAAATATCTAATGAAGTCAGTAAGGGTTGAAAATTGATGATGTGCCTTTGAATGGTGCATATTGAACACACAAAAAGTATGCAGTTAAAATAAGTTATTAAAAGTGAAATCCCTTTGTAATAGATGACTTTTCGTCCGAAACCCTCATACTTCTTATGAGATTGTCCAGTTTGTACACGAAGTGCATCCAGTTTTTGCCGTAACCCTCTCAACTCTCTAGAAGTTGCTATGTGGGTGAAATTATGATGTCATGCCAAGTTACAACCTTTTCAGAGTTCATTTGTACTGCTTTTCAAATTCATCGTCATTTAGCTCAAACTAAATCATTAAATGCACGAAAAATATCAAATGAAGTTAGAAAGGGATGAAAATTGATGATGTGCCTTTGGATGATGCATATTGAACACACAAAAACAATGGAGTTAAAATAAGTTATTAAAAATGAAATCCCTTTTTAATAGATGTGTTTTCGTCCGAAACCCTCATACTTCTTATGAGATTGTCCAATTTGTACACGAAGTGCATCCAGTTTTTGCCGTAACCCTCTCCACTCTCTATAAGGTGCTATGTGGGTGAAATTAAGATTTCATGCCAAGTTACAACCTTTTCAGAGTACATTTGTACTGCTTTTCAAATTCAGGGTCATTTAGCGCAAAATAAATCATTAAATGCACGAAAAATATCAAATGAAGTCAGAAAGGGTTGAAAATTTATGATGTGCCTTTGAATGGTGCATATTGAACACAAAAAAAGTATGGAGTTAAAACAAGTTATTAAAAATGAAATCCCTTTGTAATAGATGTGTTTTCGTCCGAAACCCTCATACTTCTTATGAGATTGTCCAATTTGTACACGAAGTGCATCCAGTTTTTGCCGTGACCCTGTCAACTCTCTATAAGTTGCTATGTGGGTGAAATTATGATTTCATGCCAAGTTACAACCTTTTCAGAGTTCATTTGTTCTGCTTTTCAAATTCAGGGTCATTTAGCGCAAAATAAATCATTAAATGCACGAAAAATATCAAATGAAGTCAGAAAGGGCTAAAAACTTATGATGTGCCTTTGAATGGTGCATATTGAAGACACAAAAATTATGGAGTTAAAACAAGTTATTAAAAATGAAATCCCTTTGTAATAGATGACTTTTCGTCCGAAACCCTCATACTTCTTATGAGATTGTCCAGTTTGTACACGAAGTGCATCCAGTTTTTGCTGTAACCCTCTCAACTCTCTAGAAGTTGCTATGTGGGTGAAATTATGATGTCATGCCAACTTACAACCTTTTCAGAGTTCATTTGTACTGCTTTTCAAATTCATGGTCATTTAGCTCAAAATAAATCATTAAATGCACGAAAAATATCAAATGAAGTTAGAAAGGGATGAAAATTGATGATGTGCCTTTGGATGATGCCTATTGAACACACAAAAACTATGGAGTTAAAATAAGTTATTAAAAATGAAATCCCTTTGTAATAGATGTGTTTTCGTCCGAAACCCTCATACTTCTGATGAGATTGTCCAATTTGTACACGAAGTGCATCCAGTTTTTGCCGTAACCCTCTCAACTCTCTATAAGTTGCTATGTGGGTGAAATTATGATGTCATGCCAAGTTACAACCTTTGCAGAGTTCTTTTGTACTGCTTTTCAAATTCAGGGTCATTTATCTCAAAATATATCATTTAATGCATGAAAAATATCTAATGAAGTCAGTAAGGGTTGAAAATTAATGATGTGCCTTTGAATGGTGCATATTGAACACACAAAAAGTATGGAGTCAAAATAAGTTATTAAAAATGAAATCCCTTTGTAATAGATGACTTTTCGTCCGAAACCCTCATACTTCTTATGAGATTGTCCGGTTTGTACACGAAGTGCATCCAGTTTTTGCCGTAACCCTCTCAACTCTCTAGAAGTTGCTATGTGGGTGAAATTATGATGTCATGCCAAGTTACAACCTTTTCAGAGTTCATTTGTACTGCTTTTCAAATTCATGGTCATTTAGCCCAAAATAAATCATTAAATGCACGAAAAATATCAAATGAAGTTAGAAAGGGATGAAAATTGATGTTGTGCCTCTGGATGATGCATATTGACCACACAAAAACTATGGAGTTAAAATAAGTTATTAAAAATGAAATCCCTTTGTAATAGATGTGTTTTAGTCCGAAACCCTCATACTTCTTATGAGATTGTCCAATTTGTACACGAAGTGCATCCAGTTTTTGTCGTAACCCTCTCAACTCTCTATAAGGTGCTATGTGGGTGAAATTAAGATTTCATGCCAAGTTACAACCTTTTCAGAGTTCATTTGTACTGCTTTTCAAATTCAGGGTCATTTAGCGCAAAATAAATCATTAAATGCACGAAAAATATCAAATGAAGTCAGAAAGGGTTGAAAATTTATGATGTGCCTTTGAATGGTGCATATTGAACACAAAAAAAGTATGGAGTTAAAACAAGTTATTAAAAATGAAATCCCTTTGTAATAGATGTGATTTCGTCCGAAACCCTCATACTTCTTATGAGATTGTCCAATTTGTACACGAAGTGCATCCAGTTTTTGCCGTGACCCTCTCAACTCTCTATAAGTTGCTATGTGGGTGAAATTATGATTTCATGCCAAGTTACAACCTTTTCAGAGTTCATTTGTTCTGCTTTTCAAATTCAGGGTCATTTAGCGCAAAATAAATCATTAAATGCACGAAAAATATCAAATGAAGTCAGAAAGGGCTAAAAACTTATGATGTGCCTTTGAATGGTGCATATTGAACACAAAAAAATTATGGAGTTAAAACAAGTTATTAAAAATGAAATCCCTTTGTAATAGATGAGTTTTCGTCCGAAACCCTCATACTTCTTATGAGACTGTCTAGTTTGTACACGAAGTGCATCCAGTTTTTGCCGTAACCCTCTCAACTCTGTACAGTTGCTATGTGGGTGAAATTATGATGTCATGCCAAGTTACAACCTGTTCAGAGTTCATTTGTACTGCTTTTCAAATTCAGCGTCATTTAGCTCAAAATAAATCATTAAATGCATGAAAAATATCAAATGAAGTCAGAAAGGGTTGAAAAATCATGATGTGCCTTTGAATGGTGCATATTGAACACACAAAATGTATGGAGTTAAAATAAGTTATTAAAAATGAAATCCCTTTGTAATAGATGAGTTTTCGTGCGAAACCCTCATACTTCTTATGAGATTGTCCAATTTGTACACGAAGTGCATCCAGTTTTTGCCGTAACCCTCTCAACTCTCTAGAAGTTGCTATGTGGGTGAAATTATGATGTCATGCCAAGTTACAACCTTTTCAGAGTTCATTTGTACTGCTTTTCAAATTCAGGGTCATTTATCTCAAAATAAATCATTAAATGCATGAAAAATATCTAATGAAGTCAGTAAGGGTTGAAAATTGATGATGTGCCTTTGAATGGTGCATATTGAACACACAAAAAGTATGGAGTTAAAATAAGTTATTAAAAATGAAATCCCTTTGTAATAGATGACTTTTCGTCCGAAACCCTCATACTTCTTATGAGATTGTCCAGTTTGTACACGAAGTGCTTCCAGTTTTTTCCGTAACCCTCTCAACTCTCTAGAAGTTGCTATGTGGGTGAAATTATGATGTCATGCCAAGTTACAACCTTTTCAGAGTACATTTGTACTGCTTTTCAAATTCAGGGTCATTTAGCTCAAAATAAGTCATTAAATGCACGAAAAATATCAAATGAAGTTAGAAAGGGATGAAAATTGATGATGTGCCTTTGGATGATGCCTATTGAACACACAAAAACTATGGAGTTAAAATAAGTTATTAAAAATGATATCCCTTTGTAATAGATGTGTTTTCGTCCGAAACCCTCATACTTCTGATGAGATTGTCCAATTTGTACACGAAGTGCATCCAGTTTTTGCCGTAACCCTCTCAACTCTCTATAAGTTGCTATGTGGGTGAAATTATGATGTCATGCCAAGTTACAACCTTTTCAGAGTTCATTTGTACTGCTTTTCAAATTCAGGGTCATTTATCTCAAAATAAATCATTTAATGCATGAAAAATATCTAATGAAGTCAGTAAGGGTTGAAAATTAATGATGTGCCTTTGAATGGTGCATATTGAACACACAAAAAGTATGGAGTCAAAATAAGTTATTAAAAATGAAATCCCTTTGTAATAGATGACTTTTCGTCCGAAACCCTCATACTTCTTATGAGATTGTCCGGTTTGTACACGAAGTGCATCCAGTTTTTGCCGTAACCCTCTCAACTCTCTAGAAGTTGCTATGTGGGTGAAATTATGATGTCATGCCAAGTTACAACCTTTTCAGAGTTCATTTGTACTGCTTTTCAAATTCATGGTCATTTAGCCCAAAATAAATCATTAAATGCACGAAAAATATCAAATGAAGTTAGAAAGGGATGAAAATTGATGATGTGCCTCTGGATGATGCATATTGACCACACAAAAACTATGGAGTTAAAATAAGTTATTAAAAATGAAATCCCTTTGTAATAGATGTGTTTTAGTCCGAAACCCTCATACTTCTTATGAGATTGTCCAATTTGTACACGAAGTGCATCTAGTTTTTGTCGTAACCCTCTCAACTCTCTATAAGGTGCTATGTGGGTGAAATTAAGATTTCATGCCAAGTTACAACCTTTTCAGAGTTCATTTGTACTGCTTTTCAAATTCAGGGTCATTTAGCGCAAAATAAATCATTAAATGCACGAAAAATATCAAATGAAGTCAGAAAGGGTTGAAAATTTATGATGTGCCTTTGAATGGTGCATATTGAACACAAAAAAAGTATGGAGTTAAAACAAGTTATCAAAAATGAAATCCCTTTGTAATAGATGTGTTTTCGTCCGAAACCCTCATACTTCTTATGAGATTGTCCAATTTGTACACGAAGTGCATCCAGTTTTTGCCGTGACCCTCTCAACTCTCTATAAGTTGCTATGTGGGTGAAATTATGATTTCATGCCAAGTTACAACCTTTTCAGAGTTCATTTGTTCTGCTTTTCAAATTCAGGGTCATTTAGCGCAAAATAAATCATTAAATGCACGAAAAATATCAAATGAAGTCAGAAAGGGCTAAAAACTTATGATGTGCCTTTGAATGGTGCATATTGAACACAAAAAAATTATGGAGTTAAAACAAGTTATTAAAAATGAAATCCCTTTGTAATAGATGAGTTTTCGTCCGAAGCCCTCATACTTCTTATGAGATTGTCTAGTTTGTACACGAAGTGCATCCAGTTTTTGCCGTAACCCTCTCAACTCTGTACAGTTGCTATGTGGGTGAAATTATGATGTCATGCCAAGTTACAACCTGTTCAGAGTTCATTTGTACTGCTTTTCAAATTCAGCGTCATTTAGCTCAAAATAAATCATTAAATGCATGAAAAATATCAAATGAAGTCAGAAAGGGTTGAAAATTCATGATGTGCCTTTGAATGGTGCATATTGAACACACAAAATGTATGGAGTTAAAATAAGTTATTAAAAATGAAATCCCTTTGTAATAGATGAGTTTTCGTGCGAAACCCTCATACTTCTTATGAGATTGTCCAATTTGTACACGAAGTGCATCCAGTTTTTGCCGTAACCCTCTCAACTCTCTAGAAGTTGCTATGTGGGTGAAATTATGATGTCATGCCAAGTTACAACCTTTTCAGAGTTCATTTGTACTGCTTTTCAAATTCAGGGTCATTTATCTCAAAATAAATCATTAAATGCATGAAAAATATCTAATGAAGTCAGTAAGGGTTGAAAATTGATGATGTGCCTTTGAATGGTGCATATTGAACACACAAAAAGTATGGAGTTAAAATAAGTTATTAAAAATGAAATCCCTTTGTAATAGATGACTTTTCGTCCGAAACCCTCATACTTCTTATGAGATTGTCCAGTTTGTACACGAAGTGCTTCCAGTTTTTGCCGTAACCCTCTCAACTCTCTAGAAGTTGCTATGTGGGTGAAATTATGATGTCATGCCAAGTTACAACCTTTTCAGAGTTCATTTGTACTGCTTTTCAAATTCAGGGTCATTTAGCTCAAAATAAATCATTAAATGCACGAAAAATATCAAATGAAGTTAGAAAGGGATGAAAATTGATGATGTGCCTTTGGATGATGCATATTGAACACACAAAAACTATGGAGTTAAAATAAGTTATTAAAAATGAAATCCCTTTGTAATAGATGTGTTTTCGTCCGAAACCCTCATACTTCTTATGAGATTGTCCAATTTGTACACGAAGTCCATCCAGTTTTTGCCGTAACCCTCTCAACTCTCTATAAGTTGCTATTTGGGTGAAATTAAGATTTCATGCCAAGTTACAACCTTTTCAGAGTTCATTTGTACTACTTTTCAAATTCAGGGTCATTTAGCGCAAAATAAATCATCAAATGCACGAAAAATATCAAATGAAGTCAGAAAGGGTTGAAAATTTATGATGTGCCTTGGAATGGTGCATATTGAACACAAAAAAAGTATGGAGTTAAAACAAGTTATTAAAAATGAAATCCCTTTGTAATAGATGTGTTTTCGTCCGAAACCCTCATACTTCTTATGAGATTGTCCAATTTGTACACGAAGTGCATCCAGTTTTTGCCGTGACCCTCTCAACTCTCTATAAGTTGCTATGTGGGTGAAATTATGATTTCATGCCAAGTTACAACCTTTTGAGAGTTCATTTGTTCTGCTTTTCAAATTCAGGGTCATTTAGCGCAAAATAAATCATTAAATGCACGAAAAATATCAAATGAAGTCAGAAAGGGCTAAAAACTTATGATGTGCCTTGGAATGGTGCATATTGAACACAAAAAAAGTATGGAGTTAAAACAAGTTATTAAAAATGAAATCACTTTGTAATAGATGAGTTTTCGTCCGAAACCCTCATACTTCTTATGAGATTGTCCAGTTTGTACACGAAGTGCATCCAGTATTTGCGGTAACCCTCTCAACTCTGTACAGTTGCTATGTGGGTGAAATTATGATGTCATGCCAAGTTACAACCTTTTCAGAGTTCATTTGTACTGCTTTTCAAATTCAGGGTCATTTAGCTCAAAATAAATCATTAAATGCATGAAAAATATCAAATGAAGTCAGAAAGGGTTGAAAATTCATGATGTGCCTTTCAATGGTGCATATTGAACACACAAAAATTATGGATTGAAAATAAGTTATTAAAAATGAAATCCCTTTGTAATAGACAAGTTTTCGTCCGAAACCCTCATACTTCTTATGAGATTGTCCAATTTGTACACGAAGGGCATCCAGTTTTTGCCGTAACCCTCTCAACTCCCTAGAAGTTGCTATGTGGGTGAAATTATGATGTGATGCCAAGTTACAACCTTTTCAGAGTTCATTTGTACTGCTTTTCAAATTCAGGGTCATTTAGCTCAAAATAAATCATTAAATGCATGAAAAATATCTAATGAAGTCAGAAAGGGTTGAAAATTGATGATGTGCCTTTGAATGGTGCATATTGAACACACAAAAATTATGGTGATAAAATAAGTTATTAAAAATGAAATCCCTTTGTAATAGATGACTTTTCGTCCGAAACCCTCAGACTTCTTATGAGATTGTCCAGTTTGTACACGAAGTGCATCCGGTTTTTGCCATAACCCTCTCAACTCTCTAGAAGTTGCTATGTGGGTGAAATTATGATGTCATGCCAAGTTATAACCTTTTCAGAGTTCATTTGTACTGCTTTTCAAATTCAGGGTCATTTAGGTCAAAATAAATCATTAAATGCATGAAAAATATCTAATGAAGTCAGAAAGGGTTGAAAATTGATGATGTGCCTTTGAATGGTGCATATTGAGTACACAAAAAGTATGGAGTTAAAATAAGTTATTAAAAATTAAATCCCTTTGTAATAGACGACTTTTCGTCCGAAACCCACATACTTCATATGAGATTGTCCAGTTTGTACACGAAGTGCATCCAGTTTTTGCCGTAACCCTCTCAACTCTCTGGAATTTTCTATGTGGGTGAAATTATGATGTCATGCCAAGTTAAAACCTTTTCAGAGTTCATTTGTACTGCTTTTCAAATTCAGGGTCATTTAGCTCAAAATAAATCATTAAATGCATGAAAAATATGTAATGAAGTCAGAAAGGGTTGAAAATTGATGATGTGCCTTTGAATGGTGCATATTGAACACACAAAAAGTATGGAGATAAAATAAGTTATTAAAAATGAAATCCCTTTGTAATAGATGACTTTTCGTTCGTAACCCTCATACTTCTTATGAGATTGTCCTGTTTGTACACGAAGTGCATCCAGTTTTTGCCGTAACCCTCTCAACTCTCTGGAAGTTGCTATGTGGGTGAAATTATGATGTCATGCCAAGTTATAACCTTTTGAGAGTTCATTTGTACTGCTTTTCAAATTCAGGGTCATTTAGGTCAAAATAAATCATTAAATGCATGAAAAATATCAAATGAAATCAGAAAGGGTTGAAAATTGATGATGTACCTTTGAATGGTGCATATTGAACACACAGAAAGTATGTAGTTAAAATAAGTTATGAAAAATGAAATCCCTTTGTAATAGATGAGTTTTCGTCCGAAACCCTTATACTTCTTATGAGATTGTCCAATTTCTACACAAAGTGCATCCAGTTTTTGCCGTAACCATATCAACACTCTATAAGTTGCTATGTGGGTGAAATAATGATGTCATGTCAAGTTACATCCTTTTCAGAGTTCATTTGTACTGCTTTTCAAATTCAGGGTCATTTTGCTAAAAATAAGTCATTAAATGCATGAAAAATATCAAATGAAGTCATAAAGGGATGAAAATTGATGATGTGCCTTTGAATGATGCATATTGAACACACAAAAACTATGGAGTGAAAATAAGTTATTAAAAATGTAATCCCTTTCTAATAGACGAGTTTTCGTCCGAAACCCTCATACTTCTTATGAGATTGTCCAATTTGTACACGGAGTGCATCCAGTTTTTGCCGTAACCCTCTCAACTCTTTAGAAGTTGCTATGTGGGTGAAATTGTGATGTCATGCCTAGTTACAACCTTTTCAGAGTTCATTTGTACTGCTTTTCAAATTCAGGGTCATTTAGCTCAAAATAAATCATTAAATGCATGAAAAATATCAAATGAAGTCAGAAAGGGTTGAAAATTGATGATGTGCCTTTGAATGGTACATATTGAACACACAAGATGTATAGAGTTAAAATAAGTTAGTAAAATGAAATCCCTTTGTAATAGATGAGTTTTCGTCCGAAACCCTCATACTTCTTATGAGATTGTCCAATTTGTACACGAAGTGCATCCAGTTTTTGTTGTAACCCTCTCAACTCTCTAGAAGTTGATATCTGGGTGAAATTATGATGTCATGCCAGGTTACAACCTTTTCAGAGTTTATTTGTACTACTTTTCAAATTCAGGGTTATTTAGCTCAAAATAAATCATTAAATGCATGAAAAATATCAAATGAAGTCAGAAAGGGTTGAAAATTCATGATGTGCCTTTGAATGGTGCATATTGAACACACAAAAAGTATGGAGTTAAAATAAGTTATTAAAAATGAAATCCCTTTGTAATAGATAACTTTTCGTCCGAAACCCTCATACTTCTTATGAGATTGTCCAATTTGTACACGAAGTGCATCCAGTTTTTGCCGTAACCCTCTCAACTTTCTAGAAGTTGCTATGTGGGTGAAATTATGATGTGATGCCAAGTTACAACCTTTTCAGAGTTCATTTGTACTGCTTTTCAAATTCAGGGTCATTTAGCTCAAAATAAATTATTAAATGCATGAAAAATATCAAATGAAGTCAGAAAGGGTTGAAAATTGATGATGTGCCTTTGAATGGTACATATTGAACACACAAGATGTATAGAGTTAAAATAAGTTAGTAAAATGAAATCCCTTTGTAATAGATGAGTTTTCGTCCGAAACCCTCATACTTCTTATGAGATTGTCCAATTTGTACATGAAGTGCATCCAGTTTTTGTCATAACGCTCTCAACTCTCTAGAAGTTGATATCTCGGTGAAATTATGATGTCATGCCAGGTTACAACCTTTTCAGAGTTCATTCGTACTGCTTTTCAAATTCAGGGTTATTTAGCTCAAAAGAAATCATTAAATGCATGAAAAATATCAAATGAAGTCAGAAAGGGTTGAAAATTCATGATGTGCCTTTGAATGGTGCATATTGAACACACAAAAAGTATGGAGCTAAAATAAGTTATTAAAAATGAAATCCATTTGTAATAGATAACTTTTCGTCCGAAACCCTCATGTTTCTTATGAGATTGTCCAATTTGTACACGAAATGCATCCAGTTTTTGCCGTAACCCTCTCAACTCTCTAGAAGTTGCTATGTGGGTGAAATTATGATGTGATGCCAAGTTACAACCTTTTCAGAGTTCATTTGTACTGCTTTTCAAATTCAGGGTCATTTAGCTCAAAATAAATCATTAAATGCATGAAAAATATCAAATGAAGTCAGAAAGCGTTGAAAATTAATGATGTGCCTTTGAATGGTACATATTGAACAGACAAGATGTATAGAGTTAAAATAAGTTAGTAAAATGAAATCCCTTTGTAATAGATGAGTTTTCGTCCGAAACCCTCATAGTTCTTATGAGATTGTCCAATTTGTACACGAAGTGCATCCAGTTTTCGTCGTAACCCTCTCAACACTCTTGAAGTTGATATCTGGGTGAAATAATGATGTCATGCCAGGTTACAACCTTTTCAGAGTTCATTCGTACTGCTTTTCAAATTCAGGGTTATTTAGCTCAAAATAAATCATTAAATGCATGAAAAATATCAAATGAAGTCAGAAAGGGTTGAAAATTCATGATGTGCCTTTGAATGGTGCATATTGAACACACAAAAAGTATGCAGTTAAAATAAGTTATTAAAAATAAATCCCTTTGTAATAGATAACTTTTCGTCCGAAACCCTCATGCTTCTGATGAGATTGTCCAATTTGTACACGAAGTGCATCCAGTTTTAGCCGTAACCCTCTCAACTCTCTAGAAGTTCCTATGGGGGTGAAATTATGATGTGATGCCAAGTTACAACCTTTTCAGAGTTCATTTGTACTGCTTTTCAAATTCAGGGTCATTTAGCTCAAAATAAATCATTAAGTGCATGAAAAATATCTAATGAAGTGAGAAAGGGTTGAAAATTGATGATGTGCCTTTGAATGGTGCATATTGAACACACAAACAGTATGGAGTTAAAATAAGTTATTAAAAATGATATCCCTTTGTAATACATGAGTTTTCGTCCGAAACCCTCATACTTCTTATGAGATTGTCCAATTTGTACACGAAGTGCATCCAGTTTTTGCCGTAACCATATCAACTCTCTATAAGTTGCTATGTGGGTGAAATAATGATGTCATGTCAAGTTACATCCTTATCAGAGTTCATTTGTACTGCTTTTCAAATTTAGGGTCATTTTGCTAAAAATAAGTCATTAAATGCATGAAAAATATCAAATGAAGTCATAAAGGGATGAAAATTGATGATGTGCCTTTGAATGATGCATATTGAACACACAAAAACTATGGAGTGAAAATAAGTTATTAAAAATGAAATCCCTTTCTAATAGACGAGTTTTCGTCCGAAACCCTAATACTTCTTATGAGATTGTCCAATTTGTACACGGAGTGCATCCAGTTTTTGCCGTAACCCTCTCAACTCTTTAGAAGTTGCTATGTGGGTGAAATTGTGATGTCATGCCTAGTTACAACCTTTTCAGAGTTCATTTGTACTGCTTTTCAAATTCAGGGTCATTTAGCTCAAAATAAATCATTAAATGCATGAAAAATATCAAATGAAGTCAGAAAGGGTTGAAAATTGATGATGTGCCTTTGAATGGTACATATTGAACACACAAGATGTATAGAGTTAAAATAAGTTAGTAAAATGAAATCCCTTTGTAATAGATGAGTTTTCGTCCGAAACCCTCATACTTCTTATGAGATTGTCCAATTTGTACACGAAGTGCATCCAGTTTTTGTTGTAACCCTCTCAACTCTCTAGAAGTTGATATCTGGGTGAAATTATGATGTCATGCCAGGTTACAACCTTTTCAGAGTTTATTTGTACTACTTTTCAAATTCAGGGTTATTTAGCTCAAAATAAATCATTAAATGCATGAAAAATATCAAATGAAGTCAGAAAGGGTTGAAAATTCATGATGTGCCTTTGAATGGTGCATATTGAACACACAAAAAGTATGGAGTTAAAATAAGTTATTAAAAATGAAATCCCTTTGTAATAGATAACTTTTCGTCCGAAACCCTCATACTTCTTATGAGATTGTCCAATTTGTACACGAAGTGCATCCAGTTTTTGCCGTAACCCTCTCAACTTTCTAGAAGTTGCTATGTGGGTGAAATTATGATGTGATGCCAAGTTACAACCTTTTCAGAGTTCATTTGTACTGCTTTTCAAATTCAGGGTCATTTAGCTCAAAATAAATTATGAAATGCATGAAAAATATCAAATGAAGTCAGAAAGGGTTGAAAATTGATGATGTGCCTTTGAATGGTACATATTGAACACACAAGATGTATAGAGTTAAAATAAGTTAGTAAAATGAAATCCCTTTGTAATAGATGAGTTTTCGTCCGAAACCCTCATACTTCTTATGAGATTGTCCAATTTGTACATGAAGTGCATCCAGTTTTTGTCATAACGCTCTCAACTCTCTAGAAGTTGATATCTCGGTGAAATTATGATGTCATGCCAGGTTACAACCTTTTCAGAGTTCATTCGTACTGCTTTTCAAATTCAGGGTTATTTAGCTCAAAAGAAATCATTAAATGCATGAAAAATATCAAATGAAGTCAGAAAGGGTTGAAAATTCATGATGTGCCTTTGAATGGTGCATATTGAACACACAAAAAGTATGGAGCTAAAATAAGTTATTAAAAATGAAATCCCTTTGTAATAGATAACTTTTCGTCCGAAACCCTCATGTTTCTTATGAGATTGTCCAATTTGTACACGAAATGAATCCAGTTTTTGCCGTAACCCTCTCAACTCTCTAGAAGTTGCTATGTGGGTGAAATTATGATGTGATGCCAAGTTACAACCTTTTCAGAGTTCATTTGTACTGCTTTTCAAATTCAGGGTCATTTAGCTCAAAATAAATCATTAAATGCATGAAAAATATCAAATGAAGTCAGAAAGCGTTGAAAATTAATGATGTGCCTTTGAATGGTACATATTGAACAGACAAGATGTATAGAGTTAAAATAAGTTAGTAAAATGAAATCCCTTTGTAATAGATGAGTTTTCGTCCGAAACCCTCATAGTTCTTATGAGATTGTCCAATTTGTACACGAAGTGCATCCAGTTTTCGTCGTAACCCTCTCAACACTCTTGAAGTTGATATCTGGGTGAAATAATGATGTCATGCCAGGTTACAACCTTTTCAGAGTTCATTCGTACTGCTTTTCAAATTCAGGGTTATTTAGCTCAAAATAAATCATTAAATGCATGAAAAATATCAAATGAAGTCAGAAAGGGTTGAAAATTCATGATGTGCCTTTGAATGGTGCATATTGAACACACAAAAAGTATGCAGTTAAAATAAGTTATTAAAAATAAATCCCTTTGTAATAGATAACTTTTCGTCCGAAACCCTCATGCTTCTGATGAGATTGTCCAATTTGTACACGAAGTGCATCCAGTTTTAGCCGTAACCCTCTCAACTCTCTAGAAGTTCCTATGGGGGTGAAATTATGATGTGATGCCAAGTTACAACCTTTTCAGAGTTCATTTGTACTGCTTTTCAAATTCAGGGTCATTTAGCTCAAAATAAATCATTAAGTGCATGAAAAATATCTAATGAAGTGAGAAAGGGTTGAAAATTGATGATGTGCCTTTGAATGGTGCATATTGAACACACAAACAGTATGGAGTTAAAATAAGTTATTAAAAATGATATCCCTTTGTAATACATGAGTTTTCGTCCGAAACCCTCATACTTCTTATGAGATTGTCCAATTTGTACACGAAGTGCATCCAGTTTTTGCCGTAACCATATCAACTCTCTATAAGTTGCTATGTGGGTGAAATAATGATGTCATGTCAAGTTACATCCTTATCAGAGTTCATTTGTACTGCTTTTCAAATTTAGGGTCATTTTGCTAAAAATAAGTCATTAAATGCATGAAAAATATCAAATGAAGTCATAAAGGGATGAAAATTGATGATGTGCCTTTGAATGATGCATATTGAACACACAAAAACTATAGAGTTAAAATAAGTTATTAAAAATGAAATCCCTTTGTAATAGACGACTTTTCGTCTGAAACCATCATACTTCTTATGAGATTGTCCAATTTTTACACGGAGTGCATCCAGTTTTTGCCGTAACCCTCTCAACTCTTTAGAAGTTGTTATGTGGGTGAAATTATGATGTCATGCCTAGTTACAACCTTTTCAGAGTTCATTTGTACTGCTTTTCAAATTCAGGGTCATTTAGCTCAAAATAAATCATTAAATGCATGAAAAATATCAAATGAAGTCAGAAAGGGTTGAAAATTGATGATGTGCCTTTGAATGGTACATATTGAACACACAAGATGTATAGAGTTAAAATAAGTTAGTAAAATGAAATCCCTTTGTAATACATGAGTTTTCGTCCGAAACCCTCATACTTCTTATGAGATTGTCCAATTTGTACACGAAGTGCATCCAGTTTTTGTTGTAACCCTCTCAACTCTCTAGAAGTTGATATCTGGGTGAAATTATGATGTCATGCATGGTTACAACCTTTTCAGAGTTCATTTCTACTCCTTTTCAAATTCAGGGTCATTTAGCTCAAAATAAATCATTAAATGCATGAAAAATATCAAATGAAGTCAGAAAGGGTTGAAAATTCATGATGTGCCTTTGAATGGTGCATATTGAACACACAAAAAATATGGAGTTAAAATAAGTTATTAGAAATGAAATCCCTTTGTAATAGATAACTTTTCATCCGAAACCCTCATACTTCTTATGAGATTGTCCAATTTGTACACGAAGTGCATCCAGTTTTTGCCGTAACCCTCTCAACTCTCTAGAAGTTGCTAGGTGGGTGAAATTATGATGTGATGCCAAGTTACAACCTTTTCAGAGTTCATTTGTACTGCTTTTCAAATTCAGGGTCATTTAGCTCAAAATAAATCATTAAATGCATGAAAAATATCAAATGAAATCAGAAAGGGTTGAAAATTGATGATGTGCCTTTGAATGGTACATATTGAACACACAAGATGTATAGAGTTAAAATAAGTTAGTAAAATGAAATCCCTTTGTAATAGATGAGTTTTCGTCCGAAACCCTCATACTTCTTATGAGATTGTCCAATTTGTACACGAAGTGTATCCAGTTTTTGTCGTAACCCTCTCAACTCTCTAGAAGTTGATATCTGGGTGAAATTATGATGTGATGCCAGGTTACAACCTTTTCAGAGTTCATTTGTACTGCTTTTCAAATTCAGGGTCATTTAGGTCAAAATAAATCATTAAATGCATGAAAAATATCAAATGAAGTCAGAAAGGGTTGAAAATTGATGATGTGCCTTTGAATGGTGCATATTGAACACACAAAAAGTATGGAGTTAAAGTAAGTTATTAAAAATTAAATCCCTTTGTAATAGACGACTTTTCGTCCGAAACCCACATACTTCTTATGAGATTGTCGAGTTTGTACACGAAGTGCATCCAGTTTTTGCCGTAACCCTCTCAACTCTCTGGAATTTGCTATTTGGGTGAAATTATGATGTCATGCCAAGTTACAACCTTTTCAGAGTTCATTTGTACTGCTTTTCAAATTCAGGGTCATTTAGGTCAAAATAAATCATTAAATGCATGAAAAATATCAAATGAAATCAGAAAGGGTTGAAAATTGATGATGTGCCTTTGAATGGTGCATATTGAACACACAAAAAGTATGTAGTTAAAATAAGTTATTAAAAATGAAATCCCTTTGTAATAGATGAGTTTTCGTCCGAAACCCTTATACTTCTTATGAGATTGTCCAATTTCTACACGAAGTACATCCAGTTTTTGCCGTAACCATATCACCTCTCTATAAGTTGCTATGTGGGTGAAATAATGATGTCATATCAAGTTACATCCTTTTGAGAGTTCATTTGTACTGCTTTTCAAATTCAGGGTCATTTTGCTAAAAATAAGTCATTAAATGCATGAAAAATATCAAATGAAGTCATAATGGGATGAAAATTGATGATGTGCCTTTGAATGATGCATATTGAACACACAAAAACTATGGAGTGAAAGTAAGTTATTAAAAATGAAATCCCTTTCTAATAGACGAGTTTTCGTCCGAAACCCTCATACTTCTTATGAGATTGTCCAATTTGTACACGGAGTGCATCCAGTTTTTGCCGTAACCCACTCAACTCTTTAGAAGTTGCTATGTGGGTGAAATTGTGATGTCATGCCTAGTTACAACCTTTTCAGAGTTCATTTGTACTGCTTTTCAAATTCAGAGTCATTTAGTTCAAAATAAATCATTAAATGCATGAAAAATATCAAATGAAGTCAGAAAGGGTTGAAAATTCATGATGTGCCTTTGAATGGTGCATATTGAACACACAAAAAGTATGGAGTTAAAATAAGTTATTGAAAATGAAATCCCTTTGTAATAGATAACTTTTCGTCCGAAACCCTCATACTTCTTATGAGATTGTCCAATTTGTACACGAAGTGCATCCAGTTTTTGCCGTAACCCTCTCAACTCTCTAGAAGTTGCTAGGTGGGTGAAATTATGATGTGATGCCAAGTTACAACCTTTTCAGAGTTCATTTGTACTGCTTTTCAAATTCAGGGTCATTTAGCTCAAAATAAATCATTAAATGCATGAAAAATATCAAATGAAGTCAGAAAGGGTTGAAAATTGATGATGTGCCTTTGAATGGTGCATATTGAACACACAAAAAGTATGGAGTTAAAGTAAGTTATTAAAAATGAAATCCCTTTGTAATAGACGACTTTTCGTCCGAAACCCACATACTTCTTATGAGATTGTCGAGTTTGTACACGAAGTGCATCCAGTTTTTGCCGTAACCCTCTCAACTCTCTGGAATTTGCTATGTGGGTGAAATTATGATGTCATGCCAAGTTACAACCTTTTCAGAGTTCATTTGTACTGCTTTTCAAATTCAGGGTCATTTAGGTCAAAATAAATCATTAAATGCATGAAAAATATCAAATGAAATCAGAAAGGGTTGAAAATTGATGATGTGCCTTTGAATGGTACATATTGAACACACAAGATGTATAGAGTTAAAATAAGTTAGTAAAATGAAATCCCTTTGTAATAGATGAGTTTTCGTCCGAAACCCTCATACTTCTTATGAGATTGTCCAATTTGTACACGAAGTGCATCCAGTTTTTGTCGTAACCCTCTCAACTCTCTAGAAGTTGATATCTGGGTGAAATTATGATGTCATGCCAGGTTACAACCTTTTCAGAGTTCATTTGTACTGGTTTTGAAATTCAGGGTCATTTAGGTCAAAATAAATCATTAAATGCATGAAAAATATCTAATGAAGTCAGAAAGGGTTGAAAATTGATGATGTGCCTTTGAATGGTGCATATTGAACACACAAAAAGTATGGAGTTAAAGTAAGTTATTAAAAATTAAATCCCTTTGTAATAGACGACTTTTCGTCCGAAACCCACATACTTCTTATGAGATTGTCGAGTTTGTACACGAAGTGCATCCAGTTTTTGCCGTAACCCTCTCAACTCTCTGGAATTTGCTATGTGGGTGAAATTATGATGTCATGCCAAGTTACAACCTTTTCAGAGTTCATTTGTACTGCTTTTCAAATTCAGGGTCATTTAGGTCAAAATAAATCATTAAATGCATGAAAAATATCAAATGAAATCAGAAAGGGTTGAAAATTGATGATGTGCCTTTGAATGGTGCATATTGAACACACAAAAAGTATGTAGTTAAAATAAGTTATTAAAAATGAAATCCCTTTGTAATAGATGAGTTTTCGTCCGAAACCCTTATACTTCTTATGAGATTGTCCAATTTCTACACGAAGTGCATCCAGTTTTTGCCGTAACCATATCAACTCTCTATAAGTTGCTATGTGGGTGAAATAATGATGTCATGTCAAGTTACATCCTTTTCAGAGTTCATTTGTACTGCTTTTCAAATTCAGGGTCATTTTGCTAAAAATAAGTCATTAAATGCATGAAAAATATCAAATGAAGTCATAAAGGGATGAAAATTGATGATGTGCCTTTGAATGATGCATATTGAACACACAAAAACTATGGAGTGAAAATAAGTTATTAAAAATGAAATCCCTTTGTAATAGATGAGTTTTCGTCCTAAACCCTCATACTTCTTATGAGATTGTCCAATTTGTACACGAAGTGCATCCAGTTTTTGTTGTAACCCTCTCAACTCTCTAGAAGTTGATATCTGGGTGAAATTATGATGTCATGCCAGGTTACAACCTTTTCAGTGTTCATTTCTACTCCTTTTCAAATTCAGGGTCATTTAGCGCAAAATAAATCATTAAATGCATGAAAAATATCAAATGAAGTCAAAAAGGGTTGAAAATTCATGATGTGCCTTTGAATGGTGCATATTGAACACACAAAAAGTATGGAGTTAAAATAAGTTATTAAAAATGAAATCCCTTTGTAATAGATAACTTTTCGTCCAAAACCCTCATACTTCTTATGAGATTGTCCAATTTGTACACGAAGTGCATCCAGTTTTTGCCGTAACCCTCTCAACTCTCTAGAAGTTGCTAGGTGGGTGAAATTATGATGTCATGCCAGGTTACAACCTTTTCAGAGTTCATTTGTACTGCTTTTCAAATTCAGGGTCATTTAGGTCAAAATAAATCATTAAATGCATGAAAAATATCAAATGAAATCAGAAAGGGTTGAAAATTGATGATGTTCCTTTGAATGGTGCATATTTAACACACAAAAAGTATGTAGTTAAAATAAGTTATTAAAAATGAAATCCCTTTGTAATAGATGAGTTTTCGTCCGAAACCCTTATACTTCTTATGAGATTGTCCAATTTCTACACGAAGTGCATCCAGTTTTTGCCGTAACCATATCAACTCTCTATAAGTTGCTATGTGGGTGTAATAATGATGTCATGTCAAGTTACATCCTTTTCAGAGTTCATTTGTACTGCTTTTCAAATTCAGGGTCATTTTGCTAAAAATAAGTCATTAAATGCATGAAAAATATCAAATGAAGTCATAAAGGGATGAAAATTGATGATGTGCCTTTGAATGATGCATATTGAACACACAAAAACTATGGAGTGAAAATAAGTTATTAAAAATGAAATCCCTTTGTAATAGATGAGTTTTCGTCCGAAACCCTCATACTTCTTATGAGATTGTCCAATTTGTACACGAAGTGCATCCAGTTTTTGTTGTAACCCTCTCAACTCTCTAGAAGTTGATATCTGGGTGAAATTATGATGTCATGCCAGGTTACAACCTTTTCAGTGTTCATTTCTACTCCTTTTCAAATTCAGGGTCATTTAGCTCAAAATAAATCATTAAATGCATGAAAAATATCAAATGAAGTCAAAAAGGGTTGAAAATTCATGATGTGCCTTTGAATGGTGCATATTGAACACACAAAAAGTATGGAGTTAAAATAAGTTATTAAAAATGAAATCCCTTTGTAATAGATAACTTTTCGTCCGAAACCCTCATACTTCGTATGAGATTGTCCAATTTGTACACGAAGTGCATCCAGTTTTTGCCGTAACCCTCTCAACTCTCTAGAAGTTGCTAGGTGGGTGAAATTATGATGTCATGCCAGGTTACAACCTTTTCAGAGTTCATTTGTACTGCTTTTCAAATTCAGGGTCATTTAGGTCAAAATAAATCATTAAATGCATGAAAAATATCTAATGAAGTCAGAAAGGGTTGAAAATTGATGATGTGCCTTTGAATGGTGCATATTGAACACACAAAAAGTATGGAGTTAAAGTAAGTTATTAAAAATTAAATCCCTTTGTAATAGACGAGTTTTCGTCCGAAACCCACATACTTCTTATGAGATTGTCGAGTTTGTACATGAAGTGCATCCAGTTTTTGCCGTAACCCTCTCAACTCTCTGGAATTTGCTATGTGGGTGAAATTATGATGTCATGCCAGGTTACAACCTTTTCAGAGTTCATTTGTACTGCTTTTCAAATTCAGGGTCATTTAGGTCAAAAGAAATCATTAAATGCATGAAAAATATCAAATGAAGTCAGTAAGGGTTGAAAATTAATGATGTGCCTTTGAATGGTACATATTGAACACACAAGATGTATAGAGTTAAAATAAGTTAGTAAAATGAAATCCCTTTGTAATAGATGAGTTTTCGTCCGAAACCCTCATACTTCTTATGAGATTGTCCAATTTGTACACGAAGTGCATCCAGTTTTTGTTGTAACCCTCTCAACTCTCTAGAAGTTGATATCTGGGTGAAATTATGATGTCATGCCAGGTTACAACCTTTTCAGAGTTTATTTGTACTACTTTTCAAATTCAGGGTTATTTAGCTCAAAATAAATCATTAAATGCATGAAAAATATAAAATGAAGTCAGTAAGGGTTGAAAATTCATGATGTGCCTTTGAATGGTGCATATTGAACACACAAAAAGTATGGAGTTCAAATAAGTTATTAAAAATGAAATCCCTTTGTAATAGATGTGTTTTCGTCCGAAACCCTCATACTTGTTATGAGATTGTCCAATTTGTACACGAAGTGCGTCCAGTTTTTCCCGTAACCCTCTCAACTCTCTAGAAATTGCTATGTGGGTGAAATTATGATGTCATGCCAATTTACAACCTTTTCAGAGTTCATTTGTACTGCTTTTCAAATTCAGGGTCATTTAGCTCAAAATAAATCATTAAATGCACGAAAAATATCAAATGAAGTCAGAAAGGGTTGAAAATTTATGATGTGCCTTTGAATGGTTCATATTGAACACACAAAATGTATGGAGTTAAAACAAGGTATTAAAAATGAAATGCCTTTGTAATAGATGAGTTTTCGTCCGAAACCCTCATACTTCTTATGAGATTGTCCAGTTTCTACACGAAGTGCATCCAGTTTTAGTTGTAACCCTCTCAACTCTCTACAGTTGCTATGTGGGTGAAATTATGATGTCATGCCAAGTTACAACCTTTTCAGAGTTCATTTGTACTGCTTTTCAAATTCAGTGTCATTTAGCTCAAAATAAATCATTAAATGCATGAAAAATATTAAATGAAGTCAGAAAGGGTTGAAAATTGATGATGTGCCTTTGAATGGTGCATACTGAACACACAAAAGTATGGAGTTAAAATAATTTATTAAAAATGAAATCCCTTTGTAATAGATGAGTTTTCGTTCGAAACCCTCATACTTCTGATGACATTGTCCAATTTGTACACGAAGTGCATTCAGTTTTTGCCGTAACCCTCTCAATTCTCTAAAAGTTTCTATGTGGGTGAAATTATGATGTCATGTCAAGTTACAACAATTTCAGAGTTCATTTGTACTGCTTTTCAAATTCAGGGTCATTTAGCTCAAAATAAATCATTAAATGCATGAAAAATATCAAATGAAGTCAGAATGGGTTTAAAATTGATGATGTGCCTTTGAATGGTGCATATTGAACACACAAAAAGTATGGAGTTAAAATAAGTTATTAAAAATGAAATCCCTTTGTAATAGATGAGTTTTCGTCCGAAACCCTCATAGTTCTTATGAGATTGTCCAATTTGTACACGAAGTGCATCCAGTTTTTTCCCTAACCATATCAACTCTCTATGAGTTGCTATGTGGGTGAAATAATGATGTCATGTCAAGTTACATCCTTTTCAGAGTTCATTTGTACTGCTTTTCAAATTCAGGGTCATTTTGCTAAAAATAAGTCATTAAATGCATGAAAAATATCAAATGAAGTCATAAAGGGATGAAAATTGATGATGTGCCTTTGAATGATGCATATTGAACACACAAAAACTATAGAGTTAAAATAAGTTATTCAAAAATGAAATCCCTTTGTAATAGACGACTTTTCGTCTGAAACCGTCATACTTCTTATGAGATTGTCCAATTTGTACACGGAGTGCATCCAGTTTTTGCCGTAACCCTCTCAACTCTTTAGAAGTTGCTATGTGGGTGAAATTATGATGTCATGCCTAGTTACAACCTTTTCAGAGTTCATTTGTACTGCTTTTCAAATTCAGGGTCATTTAGCTCAAAATAAATCATTAAATGCATGAAAAATATCAAATGAAGTCAGAAAGGGTTGAAAATTGATGATGTGCCTTTGAATGGTACATATTGAACACACAAGATGTATAGAGTTAAAATAAGTTAGTAAAATGAAATCCCTTTGTAATAGATGAGTTTTCGTCCGAAACCCTCATACTTCTTATGAGATTGTCCAATTTGTACACGAAGTGCATCCAGTTTTTGTTGTAACCCTCTCAACTCTCTAGAAGTTGATATCTGGGTGAAATTATGATGTCATGCCAGGTTACAACCTTTTCAGAGTTTATTTGTACTACTTTTCAAATTCAGGGTTATTTAGCTCAAAATAAATCATTAAATGCATGAAAAATATCAAATGAAGTCAGTAAGGGTTGAAAATTCATGATGTGCCTTTGAATGGTGCATATTGAACACACAAAAAGTATGGAGTTAAAATAAGTTATTAAAAATGAAATCCCTTTGTAATAGATAACTTTTCGTCCGAAACCCTCATACTTCTTATGAGATTGTCCAATTTGTACACGAAGTGCATCCAGTTTTTGCCGTAACCCTCTCAACTCTCTAGAAGTTGCTAGGTGGGTGAAATTCTGATGTGATGCCAAGTTACAACCTTTTCAGAGTTCATTTGTACTGCTTTTCAAATTCAGGGTCATTTAGCTCAAAATAAATCATTAAATGCATGAAAAATATCAAATGAAGTCAGAAAGGGTTGAAAATTAATGATGTGCCTTTGAATGGTACATATTGAACACACAAGATGTATAGAGTTAAAATAAGTTAGTAAAATGAAATCCCTTTGTAATAGATGAGTTTTCGTCCGAAACCCTCATAGTTCTTATGAGATTGTCCAATTTGTACACGAAGTGCATCCAGTTTTTGTCGTAACCCTCTCAACACTCTTGAAGTTGATATCTGGGTGAAATTATGATGTCATGCCAGGTTACAACCTTTTCAGAGTTCATTCGTACTGCTTTTCAAATTCAGGGTTATTTAGCTCAAAATAAATCATTAAATGCATGAAAAATATCAAATGAAGTCAGGAAGGGTTGAAAATTCATGATGTGCCTTTGAATGGTGCATATTGAACACACAAAAAGTATGCAGTTAAAATAAGTTATTAAAAATGACATCCCTTTGTAATAGATAACTTTTCGTCCGAAACCCTCATGCTTCTTATGAGATTGTCCAATTTGTACACGAAATGCATCCAGTTTTTGCCGTAACCCTCTCAACTCTCTAGAAGTTGCTATGGGGGTGAAAGTATGATGTGATGCCAAGTTACAACCTTTTCAGAGTTCATTTGTACTGCTTTTCAAATTCAGGGTCATTTAGCTCAAAATAAATGATTAAGTGCATGAAAAATATCTAATGAAGTGAGAAAGGGTTGAAAATTGATGATGTGCCTTTGAATGGTGCATATTGAACACACAAACAGTATGGAGTTAAAATAAGTTATTAAAAATGATATCCCTTTGTAATACATGAGTTTTCGTCCGAAACCCTCATACTTCTTATGAGATTGTCCAATTTGTACACGAAGTGCATCCAGTTTTTTCCGTAACCATATCAACTCTCTATAAGTTGCTATGTGGGTGAAATAATGATGTCATGTCAAGTTACATCCTTTTCGGAGTTCATTTGTACTGCTTTTCAAATTCAGGGTCATTTTGCTAAAAATAAGTCATTAAATGCATGAAAAATATCAAATGAAGTCATAAAGGGATGAAAATTGATGATGTGCCTTTGAATGATGCATATTGAACACACAAAAACTATAGAGTTAAAATAAGTTATTCAAAAATGAAATCCCTTTGTAATAGATGAGTTTTCGTCTGAAACCCTCATACTTCTTATGAGATTGTCCAATTTGTACACGGAGTGCATCTAGTTTTTGCTGTAACCCTCTCAACTCTTTAGAAGTTGCTATGTGGGTGAAATTATGATGTCATGCCTAGTTACAACCTTTTCAGAGTTCATTTGTACTGCTTTTCAAATTCAGGGTCATTTAGCTCAAAATAAATCATTAAATGCATGAAAAATATCAAATGAAGTCAGAAAGGGTTGAAAATTGATGATGTGCCTTTGAATGGTACATATTGAACACACAAGATGTATAGAGTTAAAATTAGTTAGTAAAATGAAATCCCTTTGTAATAGATGAGTTTTCGTCCGAAACCCTCATACTTCTTATGAGATTGTCCAATTTGTACACGAAGTGCATCCAGTTTTTGTTGTAACCCTCTCAACTCTCTAGAAGTTGATATCTGGGTGAAATTATGATGTCATGCCAGGTTACAACCTTTTCAGAGTTTATTTGTACTACTTTTCAAATTCAGGGTCATTTAGCTCAAAATAAATCATTAAATGCATGAAAAATATCAAATGAAGTCAGTAAGGGTTGAAAATTCATGATGTGCCTTTGAATGGTTCATATTGAACACACAAAAAGTATGGAGTTAAAATAAGTTATTAAAAATGAAATCCCTTTGTAATAGACGACTTTTCGTCTGAAACCCTCATACTTGTTATGAGATTGTCCAATTTGTACACGAAGTGCGTCCAGTTTTTCCCGTAACCCTCTCAACTCTCTAGAAATTGCTATGTGGGTGAAATTATGATGTCATGCCAATTTACAACCTTTTCAGAGTTCATTTGTACTGCTTTTCAAATTCAGGGTCATTTAGCTCAAAATAAATCATTAAATGCACGAAAAATATCAAATGAAGTCAGAAAGGGTTGAAAATTTATGATGTGCCTTTGAATGGTGCATATTGAACACACAAAATGTATGGAGTTAAAACAAGTTATTAAAAATGAAATGCCTTTGTAATAGATGAGTTTTCGTCCGAAACCCTCATACTTCTTATGAGATTGTCCAGTTTCTACACGAAGTGCATCCAGTTTTTGTTGTAACCCTCTCAACTCTCTACAGTTGCTATGTGGGTGAAATTATGATGTCATGCCAAGTTACAACCTTTTCAAAGTTCATTTGTACTGCTTTTCAAATTCAGTGTCATTTAGCTCAAAATAAATCATTAAATGCATGAAAAATATTAAATGAAGTCAGAAAGGGTTGAAAATTGATGATGTGCCTTTGAATGGTGCATATTGAACACACAAAAAGTATGGAGTTAAAATAAGTTATTAAAAATGAAATCCCTTTGTAATAGATGAGTTTTCGTGCGAAACCCTCATACTTCTTATGAGATTGTCCAGTTTGTACACGAAGTGCATCCAGTTTTTGCCGTAACCCTCTCAACTCTCTAGAAGTTGCTATGTGGGTGAAATTATGATGTCATGCCAAGTTACAACCTTTTCAGAGTTCATTTGTACTGCTTTTCAAATTCAGGGTCATTTAGCTCAAAATAAATCATTAAATGCATGAAAAATATCAAATGAAGTCAGAAAGGGTTGAAAATTAATGATGTGCCTTTGAATGGTACATATTGAACACACAAGATGTATAGAGTTAAAATAAGTTAGTAAAATGAAATCCCTTTGTAATAGATGAGTTTTCGTCCGAAACCCTCATAGTTCTTATGAGATTGTCCAATTTGTACACGAAGTGCATCCAGTTTTTGTCGTAACCCTCTCAACACTCTTGAAGTTGATATCTGGGTGAAATTATGATGTCATGCCAGGTTACAACCTTTTCAGAGTTCATTCGTACTGCTTTTCAAATTCAGGGTTATTTAGCTCAAAATAAATCATTAAATGCATGAAAAATATCAAATGAAGTCAGGAAGGGTTGAAAATTCATGATGTGCCTTTGAATGGTGCATATTGAACACACAAAAAGTATGCAGTTAAAATAAGTTATTAAAAATGACATCCCTTTGTAATAGATAACTTTTCGTCCGAAACCCTCATGCTTCTTATGAGATTGTCCAATTTGTACACGAAATGCATCCAGTTTTTGCCGTAACCCTCTCAACTCTCTAGAAGTTGCTATGGGGGTGAAAGTATGATGTGATGCCAAGTTACAACCTTTTCAGAGTTCATTTGTACTGCTTTTCAAATTCAGGGTCATTTAGCTCAAAATAAATGATTAAGTGCATGAAAAATATCTAATGAAGTGAGAAAGGGTTGAAAATTGATGATGTGCCTTTGAATGGTGCATATTGAACACACAAACAGTATGGAGTTAAAATAAGTTATTAAAAATGATATCCCTTTGTAATACATGAGTTTTCGTCCGAAACCCTCATACTTCTTATGAGATTGTCCAATTTGTACACGAAGTGCATCCAGTTTTTTCCGTAACCATATCAACTCTCTATAAGTTGCTATGTGGGTGAAATAATGATGTCATGTCAAGTTACATCCTTTTCGGAGTTCATTTGTACTGCTTTTCAAATTCAGGGTCATTTTGCTAAAAATAAGTCATTAAATGCATGAAAAATATCAAATGAAGTCATAAAGGGATGAAAATTGATGATGTGCCTTTGAATGATGCATATTGAACACACAAAAACTATAGAGTTAAAATAAGTTATTCAAAAATGAAATCCCTTTGTAATAGATGAGTTTTCGTCTGAAACCCTCATACTTCTTATGAGATTGTCCAATTTGTACACGGAGTGCATCTAGTTTTTGCTGTAACCCTCTCAACTCTTTAGAAGTTGCTATGTGGGTGAAATTATGATGTCATGCCTAGTTACAACCTTTTCAGAGTTCATTTGTACTGCTTTTCAAATTCAGGGTCATTTAGCTCAAAATAAATCATTAAATGCATGAAAAATATCAAATGAAGTCAGAAAGGGTTGAAAATTGATGATGTGCCTTTGAATGGTACATATTGAACACACAAGATGTATAGAGTTAAAATTAGTTAGTAAAATGAAATCCCTTTGTAATAGATGAGTTTTCGTCCGAAACCCTCATACTTCTTATGAGATTGTCCAATTTGTACACGAAGTGCATCCAGTTTTTGTTGTAACCCTCTCAACTCTCTAGAAGTTGATATCTGGGTGAAATTATGATGTCATGCCAGGTTACAACCTTTTCAGAGTTTATTTGTACTACTTTTCAAATTCAGGGTTATTTAGCTCAAAATAAATCATTAAATGCATGAAAAATATCAAATGAAGTCAGTAAGGGTTGAAAATTCATGATGTGCCTTTGAATGGTGCATATTGAACACACAAAAAGTATGGAGTTAAAATAAGTTATTAAAAATGAAATCCCTTTGTAATAGATGTGTTTTCGTCCGAAACCCTCATACTTGTTATGAGATTGTCCAATTTGTACACGAAGTGCGTCCAGTTTTTCCCGTAACCCTCTCAACTCTCTAGAAATTGCTATGTGGGTGAAATTATGATGTCATGCCAATTTACAACCTTTTCAGAGTTCATTTGTACTGCTTTTCAAATTCAGGGTCATTTAGCTCAAAATAAATCATTAAATGCACGAAAAATATCAAATGAAGTCAGAAAGGGTTGAAAATTTATGATGTGCCTTTGAATGGTGCATATTGAACACACAAAATGTATGGAGTTAAAACAAGTTATTAAAAATGAAATGCCTTTGTAATAGATGAGTTTTCGTCCGAAACCCTCATACTTCTTATGAGATTGTCCAGTTTCTACACGAAGTGCATCCAGTTTTTGTTGTAACCCTCTCAACTCTCTACAGTTGCTATGTTGGTGAAATTATGATGTCATGCCAAGTTACAACCTTTTCAGAGTTCATTTGTACTGCTTTTCAAATTCAGTGTCATTTAGCTCAAAATAAATCATTAAATGCATGAAAAATATTAAATGAAGTCAGAAAGGGTTGAAAATTGATGATGTGCCTTTGAATGGTGCATATTGAACACACAAAAAGTATGGAGTTAAAATAAGTTATTAAAAATGAAATCCCTTTGTAATAGATGAGTTTTCGTGCGAAACCCTCATACTTCTTATGAGATTGTCCAGTTTGTACACGAAGTGCATCCAGTTTTTGCCGTAACCCTCTCAACTCTCTAGAAGTTGCTATGTGGGTGAAATTATGATGTCATGCCAAGTTACAACCTTTTCAGAGTTTATTTGTACTGCTTTTCAATTCAGGGTCATTTATCTCAAAATAAATCATTAAATGCATGAAAAATATCTAATGATGTCAGAAAGGGTTGAAAATTGATGATGTGCCTTTGAATGGTGCATATTGAACACACAAAAAGTATGGAGTTAAAATAAGTTAGTAAAAATGAAATCCCTTTGTAATAGATGAGTTTTCGTCTGAAACCCTCATACTTCTTTTGAGATTGTCCAATTTGTACACGAAGTGCATCCAGTTTTTGCCGTAACCCTCTCAACTCTCTAGAATTTGCTATGTGGGTGAAATTATGATGTCATGCCAAGTTACAACCTTTTCAGAGTTCATTTGTACTGCTTTTCAAATTCAGGGTTTATTTAGCTCAAAATAAATCATCAAATGCATGAAAAATATCTAATGAAGTCAGAAAGGTTTGAAAATTTATGATGTGCCTTTTAATGGTGCATATTGAACACACAAAAAGTATGGCGTTAAAATAAGTTATTAAAAATGAAATCCCTTTGTAATAGATGAGTTTTCGTGCGAAACCCTCATACTTCTTATGAGATTGTCCAGTTTGTACACGAAGTGCATCTAGTTTTTGCCGTAACCCTCTCAACTCTCTAGAAGTAGCTGTGTGGGTGAAATTATGATGTCATGCCAAGTTACAACCTTTTCAGCGTTTATTTGTACTGCTTTTCAAATTCAGGGTCATTTATCTCAAAATAAATCATTAAATGCATTAAAAATATCTAATGAAGTCAGAAAGGGTTGAAAATTGATGATGTGCCTTTGAATGGTGCTTATTGAACACACAAAAAGTATGGAGTTAAAATAAGTTATTGAAAATGAAATCCCTTTGTAATAGATGTGTTTTCGTCCGAAACCCTGATACTTCTTATGAGATTGTCCAATTTGTACACGAAGTGCATCCAGTTTTTGCCGTAACCCTCGCAACTCTCTATAAGTTGCTATGTGGGTGAAATTATGATTTCATGCCAAGTTACAACCTTTTCAAAGTTCATTTGTACTGCTTTTCAAATTCAGGGTCATTTAGCTCAAAATAAATCATTAAGGGAACGAAAAATATCAAATGAAGTCAGAAAGGGTTGAAAATTTATGATCTGCCTTTGAATGGTGCATATTGAACACACAAAAAGTATGGAGTTAAAACAAGTTATTAAAAATGAAATCCCTTTGTAATAGATGAGTTTTCGTCCGAAACCCTCATACTTCTTATGAGATTGTCCAATTTGTACACGAAGTGCATCCAGTTTTTGCCGTAACCCTCTCAACTCTCTAGAAGTTGCTATGTGGGTGAAATTATGATGTCATGCCAAGTTACAACCTTTTCACAGTTAATTTGTACTGCTTTTCAAATTCAGGGTCATTTAGCTCAAAATAAATCATTAAATGCATGAAAAATATCAAATGAAGCCAAAAAGTGTTGAAAATTGATGATGTGCCTTTGAATGATATATATTGAACACACAAAAAGTATGGAGTTAAAAAAAGTTACTAAAAATGAAATCCCTTTGTAATAGATGACTTTTCGTCCGAAACCCTCATACTTCTTATGAGATTGTCCACTTTGTACACGAAGTGCATCCAGTTTTTGCCGTAACCCTCTCAACTCTCTAAAAGTTGCTATGTGGGTGAAATTATGATGTCATGCCAAGTTACAACCTTTTCAGAGTTCATTTGTACTGCTTTTCAAATTCAGGGTCATTTAGCTCAAAATAAATCATTAAATGCATGAAAAATATCAAATGAAGTCAGAAAGTGTTGAAAATTGATGATGTGCCTTTGAATGATGCATATTGAACACACAAAAACTATGGAGTTAAAATAAGTTATTAAAAATGAAATCCCTTTATAATAGACGTGTTTTCGTTCGAAACCCTCATACTTCTTATGAGATTGTCCAATTTGTACACGAAGTGCATCTAGTTTTTGCCGTAACCCTCTCAACTCTCTGGAAGTTGCTATGTGGGTGAAATTATGATGTCATGCCAAGTTACAACCTTTTAAGAGTTCATTTGTACTGCTTTTCAAATTCAGGGTCATTTAGCTCAAAATAAATCATTAAATGCATGAAAAATATCAAATGAAGTCAGAAAGGGTTGAAAATTGATGATGTGCCTTTGAATGATTCATATTGACACACAAAAAGTATGGAGTTAAAATAAGTTATTAAAAATAAATCCCTTTGTAATAGATGTGTTTTCGTCCGAAACCCTCATACTTCTTATGAGATTGTCCAGTTTCTACACGAAGTGCATCCAGTTTTTGTTGTAACCCTCTCAACTCTCTACAGTTGCTATGTGGGTGAAATTATGATGTCATGCCAAGTTACAACCTTTTCAGAGTTCATTTGTACTGCTTTTCAAATTCAGGGTCATTTAGCTCAAAATAAATCATTAAATGCACGAAAAATATCAAATGAAGTCAGAAAGGGTTGAAAATTGATGATGTGCCTTTTAATGGTGCATATTTAGCACACAAAAAGTACGCAGTTAAAACAAGTTATTAAAAATGAAATCCCTTTGTAATAGATGAGTTTTCGTCCGAAACCCTCATACTTCTTATGAGATTGTCCAGTTTGTACACGAAGTGTATCCAATTTTTGTCGTAACCCTCTCAACTCTCTACAGTTGCTATGTGGGTGAAATTATGATGTCATGCCAAGTTACAACCTTTTCAGAGTTCATTTGTACTGCTTTTCAAATTTAGTGTCATTTAGCTCAAAATAAATCATTAAATGCATGAAAAATATTAAATGAAGTTAGAAAGGGTTGAAAATTGATGATGTGCCTTTGAATGGTGCATACTGAACACACAAAAGTATGGAGTTAATATAATTTATTAAAAATGAAATCCCTTTGTAATAGATGAGTTTTCGTCCGAAACCCTCATACTTCTTATGACATTGTCCAATTTGTACACGAAGTGCATTCAGTTTTTGCCGTAACCCTCTCAATTCTCTAAAAGTTTCTATGTGGGTGAAATTATGATGTCATGTCAAGTTACAACAATTTCAGAGTTCATTTGTACTGCTTTTCAAATTCAGGGTCATTTAGCTCAAAATAAATCATTAAATGCATGAAAAATATCAAATGAAGTCAGAAAGGGTTTAAAATTGATGATGTGCCTTTGAATGGTGCATATTGAACACACAAAAAGTATGGAGTTAAAATAAGTTATTAAAAATGAAATCCCTTTGTAATAGATGAGTTTTCGTGCGAAACCCTCATACTTCTTATGAGATTGTCCAGTTTGTACACGAAGTGCATCCAGTTTTTGCCGTAACCCTCTCAACTCTCTAGAAGTTGCTGTGTGGGTGAAATTATGATGTCATGCCAAGTTACAACCTTTTCAGCGTTTATTTGTACTGCTTTTCAAATTCAGGGTCATTTATCTCAAAATAAATCATTAAATGCATTAAAAATATCTAATGAAGTCAGAAAGGGTTGAAAATTGATGATGTGCCTTTGAATGGTGCATATTGAACACACAAAAAGTATGGAGTTAAAATAAGTTATTGAAAATGAAATCCCTTTGTAATAGATGTGTTTTCGTCCGAAACCCTGATACTTCTTATGAGATTGTCCAATTTGTACACGAAGTGCATCCAGTTTTTGCCGTAACCCTCGCAACTCTCTATAAGTTGCTATGTGGGTGAAATTATGATTTCATGCCATGTTACAACCTTTTCAAAGTTCATTTGTACTGCTTTTCAAATTCAGGGTCATTTAGCTCAAAATAAATCATTAAGGGAACGAAAAATATCAAATGAAGTCAGAAAGGGTTGAAAATTTATGATCTGGCTTTGAATGGTGCATATTGAACACACAAAAAGTATGGAGTTAAAACAAGTTATTAAAAATGAAATCCCTTTGTAATAGATGAGTTTTCGTCCGAAACTCTCATACTTCTTATCAGATTGTCCAGTTTGTACACGAAGTGCATCCAGTTTTTGCCGTAACCCTCTCAACTCTCTAGAAGTCGTTATGTGGGTGAAATTATGATGTCATGCCAAGTTACAACAATTTCAGAGTTCATTTGTACTGCTTTTCAAATTCAGGGTCATTTAGCTCAAAATAAATCATTAAATGCATCAATAATATTAAATGAAGTTAGAAAGGGTTGAAAATTGATGATGTGCCTTTGAAAGATGCATATTGAACACACAAAAAGTATGGAGTTAAAATAAGTTATTAAAAATGAAATCCCTTTGTAATAGATGAGTTTTCGTCCGAAACCCTCATACTTCTTATGAGATTGTCCAATTTGTACACGAAGTGCATCCAGTTTTTTCCATAACCCTCTCAACTCTCTAGAAGTTGCTATGTGGGTGAAATTATGATGTCATGCCAAGTTACAACCTTTTCAGAGTTAATTTGTACTGCTTTTCAAATTCAGGGTCATTTAGCTCCAAATAAATCATTAAATGCATGAAAAATATCTAATGAAGTCAGGAAGGGTTGAAAATTGATGATGTGCCTTTGAATGGTGCATATTGAACACACAAAAAGTATGGAGTTAAAACAAGTTACTAAAAATGAAATCCCTTTGTAATAGATGACATTTCGTCCGAGACCCTCATACTTCTTATGAGATTGTCCAGTTTGTACACGAAGTGCATCCAGTTTTTGCCGTAACCCTCTCAACTCTCTAGAAGTTGCTATGTGGGTGAAATTATGATGTCATGCCAAGTTACAACCTTTTCAGAGTTAATTTGTACTGCTTTTCAAATTCAGGGTCATTTAGCTCCAAATAAATCATTAAATGCATGAAAAATATCTAATGAAGTCAGGAAGGGTTGAAAATTGATGATGTGCCTTTGAATGGTGCATATTGAACACACAAAAAGTATGGAGTTAAAACAAGTTACTAAAAATGAAATCCCTTTGTAATAGATGACTTTTCGTCCGAAACCCTCATACTTCTTATGAGATTGTCCACTTTGTACACGAAGTGCATCCAGATTTTGCCGTAACCCTCTCAACTCTCTAAAAGTTGCTATGTGGGTGAAATTATGATGTCATGCCAAGTTACAACCTTTTCAGAGTTCATTTGTACTGCTTTTCAAATTCAGGGTCATTTAGCTCAAAATAAATCATTAAATGCATGAAAAATATCAAATGAAGTCAGAAAGTGTTGAAAATTGATGATGTGCCTTTGAATGATGCATATTGAACACACAAAAACTATGGAGTTAAAATAAGTTATTAAAAATGAAATCCCTTTCTAATAGACGAGTTTTCGTTCGAAACCCTCATACTTCTTATGAGATTGTCCAATTTGTACACGAAGTGCATCCAGTTTTTGCCGTAACCCTCTCAACTCTCTGGAAGTTGCTATGTGGGTGAAATTATGATGTCATGCCAAGTTACAACCTTTTAAGAGTTCATTTGTACTGCTTTTCAAATTCAGGGTCATTTAGCTCAAAATAAATCATTAAATGCATGAAAAATATCAAATGAAGTCAGAAAGGGTTGAAAATTGATGATGTGCCTTTGAATGATTCATATTGACACACAAAAAGTATGGAGTTAAAATAAGTTATTAAAAATAAATCCCTTTGTAATAGATGTGTTTTCGTCTGAAACCCTCATACTTCTTATGAGTTTGTCCACTTTGTACACGAGGTGCATCTAGTTTTTGCCGTAACCCTCTCAACTCTCTATAAGTTGCTATGTGGGTGAAATTATGATTTCATGCCAAGTTACAACCTTTTCAGAGTTCATTTGTACTGCTTTTCAAATTCAGGGTCATTTAGCTCAAAAGAAATAATTAAATGGACGAAAAATATCAAATGAAGTCAGAAAGGGTTGAAAATTTATGATGTGCCTTTGAATGGTGCATATTGAACACACAAAAAGTATGGAGTTAAAACACATTATTAAAAATGAAATCCCTTTGTAATAGATTGTCCAGTTTGTACACGAAGTGCATCCAGTTTTTGCCGTAACCCTCTCAACTCTCTAGAAGTTGCTATCTGGGTTAAATTATGATGTCATGCCAAGTTACAACCTTTTGAGAGTTCATTTGTACTCCTTTTCAAAATCAGGGTCACTTAGCTCAAAATAAATCATTAAATGCCTCAAAAATATCAATTGAAGTCAGAAAGGGTTGAAAATTGATGATGTGCCTTTGAATGGTGTATATTGAACACACAAAAAGTATGGAGTTAAAAGAAGTTATTGAAAATGAAATCCATTTGCAATAGATGAGTTTTCGTCCGAAACCCTCATACTTCTTATGAGATTATCCAATTTGTACACGAAGTGCATCCAGTTTTTGCCGTAACCCTCTCAACTCTCTAGAAGTTGCTATGTGGGTGAAATTATGATTTCATGCCAAGTTACAACCTTTTTCAGAGTTCATTTGTACTGCTTTTCAAATTCAGGGTCATTTTTCTCAAAATAAATCATTAAATGCATGAAAAATATTAAATGAAGTCAGCAAGGGTTGAAAATTGATATGTGCCTTTTAATGATGCATATTGAACACACAAAAAGTATGGAGTTAAAATAAGTTATTAAAAATGAAATCCCTTTGTAATAGATGTGTTTTCGTCCGAAACCCTCATACTTCTTATGAGATTGTCCAATTTGTACACAAAGTGCATCCAGTTTTTGCCGTAACCCTCGCAACTCTCTATAAGTTGCTATGTGGGTGAAATTTTGATTTCATGCCAAGTTACAACCTTTTCAAAGTTCATTTGTACTGCTTTTCAAATTCAGGGTCATTTAGCTCAAAATAAATCATTAAATGAACGAAAAATATCAAATGAAGTCAGAAAGGGTTGAAAATTTCTGATCTGCCTTTGAATGGTGCATATTGAACACACAAAAAGTATGGAGTTAAAAAAAGTTATTGAAAATGAAATCCCTTTGTAATAGATGAGTTTTCGTACGAAACTCTCATACTTCTTATGAGATTGTCCAGTTTGTACACGAAGTGCATCCAGTTTTTCCCGTAACCCTCTCAACTCTCTAGAAGTCGTTATGTGGGTGAAACTATGATGTCATGCCAAGTTACAACAATTTCAGAGTTCATTTGTACTGCTTTTCAAATTCAGGGTCATTTAGCTCAAAATAAATCATTAAATGCATCAATAATATTAAATGAAGTTAGAAAGGGTTGAAAATTGATGATGTGCCTTTGAATGGTGCTTATTGAACACACAAAAAGTATGGAGTTAAAACAAGTTACTAAAAATGAAATCCCTTTGTAATAGATGACTTTTCGTCCGAAACCCTCATACTTCTTATGAGATTGTTCACTTTGTACACGAAGTGCATCGAGTTTTTGCCGTAACCCTCTCAACTCTCTAAAAGTTGCTATGTGGGTGAAATTATGATGTCATGCCAAGTTACAACCTTTTCAGAGTTCATTTGTACTGCTTTTCAAATTCAGGGTCATTTAGCTCAAAATAAATCATTAAATGCATGAAAAATATCAAATGAAGTCAGAAAGGGTTGAAAATTGATGATGTGCCTTTGAATGATTCATATTGAACACACAAAAAGTATGGAGTTAAAATAAGTTAATAAAAATAAATCCCTCTGTAATAGATGTGTTTTCGTCCAAAACCCTCATACTTCTTATGAGTTTGTCCACTTTGTACACGAGGTGCATCTAGTTTTTGCCGTAACCCTCTCAACTCTCTATAAGTTGCTATGTGGGTGAAATTATGAGTTCATGCCAAGTTACAACCTTTCAGAGTTCATTTGTACTGCTTTTCAAATTCAGGGTCATTTAGCTCAAAATAAATAATTAAATGCACGAAAAATATCAAATGAAGTCAGAAAGGGTTGAAAATTTATGATGTGCCTTTGAATGGTGCATATTGAACACACAAAAAGTATGGAGTTAAAACACGTTATTAAAAATGAAATCCCTTTGTAATAGATGACTTTTCGTCCGAAACGCTCATACTTCTTATGTGATTGTCCAGTTTGTACACGAAGTGCATCCAGTTATTGCCGTAACCCTCTCAACTCTCTAGAAGTTGGTATCTGGGTTAAATTATGATGTCATGCCAAGTTACAACCTTTTGAGAGTTCATTTGTACTCCTTTTCAAAATCAGGGTCACTTAGCTCAAAATAAATCATTAAATGCCTCAAAAATATCAAATGAAGTCAGAAAGGGTTGAAAATTGATGATGTGCCTTTGAATGGTGCATATTAAACACACAAAAAGTATAGAGTTAAAAGAAGTTATTGAAAATGAAATCCCTTTGTAATAGATGAGTTTTCGTCCGAAACCCTCATACTTCTTATGAGATTATCCAATTTGTACAGGAAGTGCATCCAGTTTTTGCCGTAACCCTCTCAACTCTCTAGAAGTTGCTATGTGGGTGAAATTATGATGTCATGCAAGTTACAACCTTTTTCAGAGTTCATTTGTACTGCTTTTCAAATTCAGGGTCATTTATCTCAAAATAAATCATTAAATGCATGAAAAATATTAAATAAAGTCAGCAAGGGTTGAAAATTGATGATGTGCCTTTTAATGATGCATATTGAACACACAAAAAGTATGGAGTTAAAATAAGTTATTAAAAATGAAATCCCTTTGTAATAGATGTGTTTTCGTCCGAAACCCTCATACTTCTTATGAGATTGTCCAATTTGTACACAAAGTGCATCCAGTTTTTGCCCTAACCCTCGCAACTCTCTATAAGTTGCTATGTGCGTGAAATTATGATTTCATGCCAAGTTAGAACCTTTTCAGAGTTCATTTGTACTGCTTTTCAAATTCAGGGTCATTTAGCTCAAAATAAATCATTAAATGCACGAAAAACATCAGATGAAATCAGAAAGGGTTGAAAATTTATGATGTGCCTTTGAATCGTGCATATTGAACACACAACAAGTATGGAGTTAAAATAAGTTATTAAAAATGAAATCCCTTTGTAATAGATGAGTTTTCGTCCGAAACCCTCATACTTCTTATGAGATAGTCCAGTTTGTACACGAAGTGCATCCAGTTTTTGCCGTAACCCTCTCAACTCTCTATAAGTTGCTATGTGGGTGAAATTATGATGTCATGCCAAGTTAGAACCTTTTCAGAGTTCATTTGTACTGCTTTTCAAATTCAGGGTCATTTAGCTCAAAATAAATCATTAAATGCATGAAAAATATCAAATGAAGTCAGAAAGGGTTGAAAATTTATGATGTGCCTTTGAATGGTGCATATTGAACACACAAAAAGTATGGAGTTAAAACAAGTTATTAAAAATGAAATCACTTTGTAATAGATGAGTTTTCGTCCGAAACTCTCATACTTCTTATGAGATTGTCCAGTTTGTACACGAAGTGCATCCAGTTTTTGCCATATCCCTCTCAACTCTCTAGAAGTTGTTATGTGGGTGAAATTATGATGTCATGCCAAGTTACAACAATTTCAGAGTTCATTTGTACTGCTTTTCAAATTCAGGGTCATTTAGCTCAAAATAAATCATTAAATGCATGAAAAATATTAACTGAAGTTACAAAGGGTTGAAAATTGATGATGTGCCTTTGAAAGATACATATTGAACACACAAAAAGTATGGAGTTAAAATAAGTTTTTAAAAATGAAATCTCTTTGTAATAGATGAGTTTTCGTCCGAAACCCTCATACTTCTTATGAGATTGTCCAATTTGTACACGAAGTGCATCCAGTTTTTGCCGTAACCCTCTCAACTCTCTAGAAGTTGCTGTGCTGGTGAAATTATGATGTCATGCCAAGCTACAACCTTTTCAGAGTTCATTTGTACTGCTTTTCACATTCAGGGTCATTTAGCTCAAAATAAATCATTAAATGCATGAAAAATATCTAATGAAGTGAGAAAGGGTTGAAAATTGATGATGTGCCTTTGAATGGCGCATATTGAACACACAAAAAGTACGGAGTTAAAATAAGTTATTAAAAATGAAATCCCTTTGTAATAGATGACTTTTCGTCCGAAACCCTCATACTTCTTATGAGATTGGCCAGTTTGTACACGAAGTGCATCCATTTTCGTCCGTAACCCTCTCAACTCTCTAGAAGTTGCTATGTGGGTGAAATTATGATGTCATGCCAAGTTACAACCTTTTTAGAGTTCATTTGTACTTCTTTTCAAATTCAGGATCATTTAGCTCAAAATAAATCATTAAATGCATGAAAAATATCAAATGAAGTCAGAAAGGGTTGAAAATTGATGATGTGCCTTTGAATGGTGCATATTTAGCACACAAAAAGTACGCAGTTAAAACAAGTTATTAAAAATGAAATCCCTTTGTAATAGATGAGTTTTCGTCCGAAACCCTCATACTTCTTATGAGATTGTCCAGTTTGTACACGAAGTGTATCCAATTTTTGTCGTAACCCTCTCAACTCTCTACAGTTGCTATGTGGGTGAAATTATGATGTCATGCCAAGTTACAACCTTTTCAGAGTTCATTTGTACTGCTTTTCAAATTCAGGGTCATTTAGCTCAAAATAAATCATTATATGCATGAAAAATATTAAATGAAGTCAGAAAGGGTTGAAAATTGATGATGTGCCTTTGAATGGTGCATACTGAACACACTAAAGTATAGAGATAAAATAATTTATTAAAAATGAAATCCCTTTGTAATAGATGAGTTTTCGTCCGAAACCCTCGTACTTCTTATGACATTGTCCAATTTGTACACGAAGTGCATCCAGTTTTTGCCGTAACCCTCTCAACTCTCTAGAAGTTTCTATGTGGGTGAAATTATCATGTCATGTCAAGTTACAACAATGTCAGAGTTCATTTGTACTGCTTTTCAAATTCAGGGTCATATAGCTCAAAATAAATCATTAAATGCATGAAAAATATCAAATGAAGTCAGAAAGGGTTGAAAATTGATGATGTGCCTTTGAATGGTGCATATTAAACACACAAAAAGTATGGAGTTAAGCTAAGTTATTAAAAATGAAATCCCTTTGCAATAGATGAGTTTTCGTCCGAAACCCTCATACTTCTTATGAGATTGTCCAATTTGTACACGAAGTGCATCTAGTTTTTGCCGAAACCCTCTCAACTCTCTAGAACTTGGTATGTGGGTGAAATTATGATGTGATGCCAAGTTACAACCTTTTCAGAGTTCATTTGTGGTGCTTTTCAAATTCAGGGTCATTTAGCTCAAAATAAATCATTAAATGCATGAAAAATATCTAATGAAGTCAGAAAGGGTTGAAAATTTATAATGTGCCTTTTAATGGTGCATATTGAACACACAAAAAGTATGGAGTAAAAATAAGTTATTAAAAATGAAATCCTTTGTAATAGATGACTTTTCGTACGAAACCCTCATACTTCTTATGAGATTGTCCAGTTTGTACACGAAGTGCATCTAGTTTTTGCTGTAACCCTCTGAACTCTCTAGAAGTTGCTATGTGGGTGAAATTATGATGTCATGCCAAGTTACAACCTTTTCAGAGTTCATTTGTACTGCTTTTCAAATTCATGGTCATTTATCTCAAAATAAATAATTAAATGCATGAAAAACATTAAATGAAATCAGAAAGGGTTGAAATTTGATGATTTGCCTTTTAATGATGCATATTGAACACACAGAAAGTATGGAGTTAAAATAAGTTTTTAAAAATGAAATCCCTTTGTAATAGATGAGTTTTCGTCCGAAACCCTCATACTTCTTATGAGATTGTCCAATTTGTACACGAAGTGCATCCAGTTTTTGCCGTAACCCTCTCAACTCTCTAGAAGTTGCTATGCTGGTGAAATTATGATGTCATGCCAAGCTACAACCTTTTCAGAGTTCATTTGTACTGCTTTTCACATTCAGGGTCATTTAGATCAAAATAAATCATTAAATGCATGAAAAATATCTAATGAAGTGAGAAAGGGTTGAAAATTGATGATGTGCCTTTGAATGGCGCATATTGAACACACAAAAAGTACGGAGTTAAAACAAGTTATTAAAAATGAAATCCCTTTGTAATAGATGACTTTTCGTCCAAAACCCTCATACTTCTTATGACATTGGCCAGTTTGTACACGAAGTGCATCCATTTTTGTCCGTAACCCTCTCAACTCTCTAGAAGTTGCTATGTGGGTGAAATTATGATGTCATGCCAAGTTACAACCTTTTCAGAGTTCATTTGTACTTCTTTTCAAATTCAGGATCATTCAGCTCAAAATAAATCATTAAATGCATGAAAAACATCAAATGAAGTCAGAAAGGGTTGAAAATTGATGATGTGCCTTTGAATGGTGCATATTTAGCACACAAAAAGTACGGAGTTAAAACAAGTTATTAAAAATGAAATCCCTTTGTAATAGATGAGTTTTCGTCCGAAACCCTCATACTTCTTATGAGATTGTCCAGTTTGTACACGAAGTGTATCCAGTTTTTGTCGTAACCCTCTCAACTCTCTACAGTTGCTCTATGGGTGAAATTATGATGTCATGCCAAGTTACAACCTTTTCAGAGTTCATTTGTACTGCTTTTCAAATTTAGGGTCATTTAGCTCAAAATAAATCATTATATGCATGAAAAATATTAAATGAAGTCAGAAAGGGTTGAAAATTGATGATGTGCCTTTGAATGGTGCATACTGAACACACTAAAGTATAGAGATAAAATAATTTATTAAAAATGTAATCCCTTTGTAATAGATGAGTTTTCGTCCGAAACCCTCATACTTCTTATGACATTGTCCAATTTGTACACGAAGTGCATCCAGTTTTTGCCGTAACCCTCTCAACTCTCTAGAAGTTGGTATGTGGGTGAAATTATGAAGTGATGCCAAGTTACAACCTTTTCAGAGTTCATTTGTAGTACTTTTCAAATTCAGGGTCATTTAGCTCAAAATAAATCATTAAATGCATGAAAAATATCTAATGAAGTTAGAAAGGGTTGAAAATTTATAATGTGTCTTTTAATGGTGCATATTGAACACACAAAAAATATGGAGTAAAAATAAGTTATTAAAAATGAAATCCCTTTGTAATAGATGACTTTTCGTCCGAAACCCTCATACTTCTTATGAGATTGTCCAGTTTGTACACGAAGTGCATCCAGTTTTTGTCGTCACCCTCTCAACTCTCTAGAAATTGCTATGTGGGTGAAATAATGATGTCATGCCAAGTTACAACCTTTTCAGAGTTCATTTGTACTGCTTTTCAAATTCAGGGTCATTTACCTCAAAATAAATCATTAAATGCATGAAAAATATCAAATGAAGTCAGAAAGGGTTGAAAATTGATGATGTGCCTTTGAATGGTGCATATTGAACACACAAAAAGTATGGAGTTAAACTAAGTTATTAAAAATGAAATCCCTTTGCAATAGATGAATTTTTGTCCGAAACCCTCATACTTCTTATGAGATTGTCCAATTTGTACACGAAGTGCATCCAGTGTTTGCCGTAACCCTCTCAACTCTCTAGAAGTTGGTATGTGGGTGAAATTATGAAGTGATGCCAAGTTACAACCTTTTCAGAGTTCATTTGTAGTGCTTTTCAAATTCAGGGTCATTTAGCTCAAAATAAATCATTAAATGCATGAAAAATATCTAATGAAGTTAGAAAGGGTTGAAAATTTATAATGTGCCTTTTAATGGTGCATATTGAACACACAAAAAGTATGGAGTAAAAATAAGTTATTAAAAATGAAATCCCTTTGTAATAGATGACTTTTCGTCCGAAACCCTCATACTTCTTATGAGATTGTCCAGTTTGTACACGAAGTGCATCCAGTTTTTGCCGTAACCCTCTCAACTCTCTAGAAGTTGCTATGTGGGTGAAATTATGATGTCATGCGAAGTTACAACCTTTTCAGAGTCTATTTGTACTGCTTTTCAAATTCAGGGTCATTTATCTCAAAATAAATCATTAAATGCACGAAAAATATCAAATGAAGTTAGAAAGGGATGAAAATTGATGATGTGCCTTTGGATGATGCATATTGAACACACAAAAAGTATGGGGTTAAAATAAGTTGTTAAAAATGAAATCCCTTTGTAATAGATGTGTTTTCGTCCGAAACCCTCATACTTCTTATGAGATTGTCCAATTTGTACACGAAGTGCATCCAGTTTTTGCCGTAACCCTCTCAACTCTCTTTAATTTGCTATGTGGGTGAAATTATGATTTCGTGCCAAGTTACAACCTTTTCAGAGTTCATTTGTACTGCTTTTCAAATTCAGGGTCATTTAGCTCAAAATAAATCATTAAATGCACGAAAAACATCAAATGAAGTCAGAAAGGGTTGAAAATTTATGATGTGCCTTTGAATGGTGCATATTTAACACACAAAAAGTATGGAGTTAAAACAAGTTATTAAAAATGAAATCCCTTTGTAATAGATGAGTTTTCGTCCGAAACCCTCATACTTCTTATGAGATTGTCCAGTTTGTACACGAAGTGCATCCAGTTTTTGTCGTAACCCTCTCAACTCTCTACAGTTGCTATGTGGGTGAAATTATGATGTCATGCCAAGTTACAACCTTTTCAGAGTTCATTTGTACTGCTTTTCAAATTCAGGGTCATTTAGCTCAAAATAAATCATTATATGCATGAAAAATATTAAATGAAGTCAGAAAAGGTTTAAAATTGATGATGTGCCTTTGAATGGTGCATACTGAACACACAAAAGTATGGATTTAAAATAATTTATTAAAAATGAAATCCCTTTGTAATAGATGAGTTTTCGTCCGAAACCCTCATACTTCTTATGACATTGTCCAATTTGTACACGAAGTGCATCCAGTTTTTGCCGTACCCCTCTCAACTCTCTAGAAGTTTCTATGTGGGTGAAATTATGATGTCATGTCAAGTTACAACAATGTCAGAGTTCATTTGTACTGCTTTTCAAATTCAGGGTCATATAGCTCAAAATAAATCATTAAATGCATGAAAAATAACAAATGAAGTCAGAAAGGGTTGAAAATTGATGATGTGCCTTTGAATGGTGCATATTAAACACACAAAAAGTATGGAGTTAAACTAAGTTATTAAAAATGAAATCCCTTTGCAATAGATGAGTTTTCGTCCGAAACCCTCATACTTCTTATGAGATTGTCCAATTTGTACACGAAGTGCATCTAGTTTTTGCCGAAATCCTCAAAACTCTCTAGAACTTGGTATGTGGGTGAAATTATGATGTGATGCCAAGTTACAACCTTTTCAGAGTTCATTTGTAGTGCTTTTCAAATTCAGGGTCATTTAGCTCAAAATAAATCATTAAATGCATGAAAAATATCTAATGAAGTCAGAAAGGGTTGAAAATTTATAATGTGCCTTTTAATGGTGCATATTGAACACACAAAAAGTATGGAGTAAAAATAAGTTATTAAAAATGAAATCCCTTTGTAATAGATGACTTTTCGTACGAAACCCTCATACTTCTTATGAGATTGTCCAGTTTGTACACGAAGTGCATCTGGTTTTTGCCGTAACCCTCTCAACTCTCTAGAACTTGCTATGTGGGTGAAATTATGATGTCATGCCAAGTTACAACCTTTTCAGAGTTCATTTGTACTGCTTTTCAAATTCACGGTCATTTATCTCAAAATAAATAATTAAATGCATGAAAAACATTAAATGAAATCAGAAAGGGTTGAAATTTGATGATGTGCCTTTTAATGATGCATATTGAACACACAGAAAGTATGGAGTTAAAATAAGTTTTTAAAAATGAAATCCCTTTGTAATAGATGAGTTTTCGTCCGAAACCCTCATACTTCTTATGAGATTGTCCAGTTTGTACACGAAGTGCATCTAGTTTTTGCCGTAACCCTGTCAACTCTCTAGTAGTTGCTATGTGGGTGAAATTATGATTTCATGCCAAGTTACAACCTTTTCAGAGTTCATTTGTACTGCTTTTCAAATTCAGGGTCATTTAGCTCAAAATAAATCATTAAATGCACGAAAAATATCAAATGAAGTTAGAAAGGGTTGAAAATTTATGATGTGCCATTGAATGGTGCATATTGAACACACAAAAAGTATGGAGTTAAAACAAGTTATTAAAAATGAAATCCCTTTGTAATAGATGAGTTTTCGTCCGAAACCCTCATACTCCTTATGAGATTGTCCAGTTTGTACACGAAGTGCATCTAGTTTTTGCCATAACCCTCTCAACTCTCTTGAAGTTGCTATGTGGGTGAAATTATGATGTCATGCCAAGTTACAACCTTTTCAGAGTTCATTTGTACTGCTTTTCAAATTCATGGTCATTAATCTCAAAATAAATAATTAAATGCATGAAAAACATTAAATGAAGTCAAAAAGGGTTGAAAATGGATGATGTGCCTTTTAATGATGCATATTGAACACACAGAAAGTACGGAGTTAAAAAAAGTTATTAAAAATGAAATCCCTTTGTAATAGATGAGTTTTCGTCTGAAACCCTCATACTTCTTATGAGATTGACCAGTTTGTACACGAAGTGCACCTAGTTTTTGCCGTAACCCTGTCAACTCTCTAGAAGTTGCTATGTGGGTGAAATTATGATGTGATGCCAAGTTACAACCTTTTCAGAGTTCATTTGTACTGCTTTTCAAATTCGGGGTCATTTATCTCAAAATAAATAATTAAATGCATGAAAAACATTAAATGAAGTCAGAAAGGGTTGAAAATTGATGATGTGCCTTTCAATGATGCATATCGAATACACAGAAAGTATGGATTTAAAAAACGTTATTAAAAATGAAATCCGTTTGTAATAGATGAGTTTTCGTCCAAAACCCTCATATTTCTTATCAGATTGTCCAATCTGTACACGAAGTGCATCCAGTTTTTGCCGTTACCCTCGCAACTCTCTATAAGTTGCTATGTGGGTGAAATTATGATTTCATGCCAAGTTACAACCTTTTCAGAGTTCATTTGTACTGCTTTTCAAATTCAGGGTCATTTAGCTCAAAATAAATCATTAAATGCACGAAAAATAGCAAATGAAGTCAGAAAGGGTTGAAAATTTATGATGTGCCTTTGAATGGTGCGTATTGAACACACAAAAAGTATGGAGTTAAAACAAGTTATTAAAAATGAAATCCCGTTGTAATAGATGAGTTTTCGTCCGAAACCCTCATACTTCTTATGAGATTGTCCAGTTTGTACACGAAGTGCATCCAGTTTTTGCCGTAACCCTCTCAACTCTCTAGAAGTTGTTATGTGGGTCACATTATGATGTCATGCCAAGTTACAACCTTTTCAGAGTTCATTTGTACTACTTTTCAAATTCAGGGTCATTTAGGTCAAAATAAATCATTAAATGCATGAAAAATATCAAATGAAATCAGAAAGGGCTGAAAATTAATGATGTGTCTTTGAATGATGCATATTGAACACACAAAAACTATGGAGTTAAAATAAGTTAATAAAAATGAAATCCCTTTGTAATAGACGAGTTTTCGTCTGAAACCCTCATACTTCTTATGAGATTGTCCAATTTGTACACGAAGTGCATCCAGTTTTTGCCGTAACCCTCTCAACTCTGTAGAAGTTGCTATGTGGGTGAAATTATGATGTCATGCCAAGTTACAACCTTTTCAGAGTTCATTTGTACTGCTTTTCAAATTCAGGGTCATTTAGCTCAAAATAAATCATTAAATGCATGAAAAATATCAAATGAAGTCGGAAAGGGTTGAAAATTGATGATGTGCCTTTGAATGGTACATATTGAAGACACAAAAAGTATGGAGTTAAAATAAGTTATTCAAAATGAAATCTCTTTGTAATAGATGAGTTTTCATCCGAAACCCTCATACTTCTTATGAGATTGTACAATTTGTACTCGAAGTGCATCCAGTTTTTGTCGTAACCCTCTCAACTCTCTAGAAGTTGCTATGTGGGTGAAATTATGATGTCATGCCATGTTACAACCTTTTCAGAGTTCATTTGTACTGCTTTTCAAATTCAGGGTCATTTAGCTCAAAATAAATCATTAAATGCATGAAAAATATCAAATTAAGTCAGAAAGGGTTGAAAATTCATGATGTGCCTTTGAATGGTGCATATTGAACACACAAAAAGTATGGAGTTAAAATAAGTTATTAAAAATGAAATCCCTTTGTAATAGATGAGTTTTCGTCTGAAACCCTCATACTTTTTATGAGATTGTCCCATTTGTACACGAAGTGCATCCAGTTTTTGCCGTAACCCTCTCAACTCACTAGAAGTTGCTATGTGGGTGAAATTATGATGTCATACCAAGTTACAACCTTTTCAGAGTTCATTTGTACTGCTTTTCAAATTCAGGATCATTTAGCTCAAAATAAATCATTAAATGCATGAAAAATATCAAACGAAGTCAGAAAGGGTTGAAAATTGATGATGTGCCTTTGAATGGTACATATTGAACACACAAAAAGTGTGGAGTTAAACTAAGTTATTAAAAATGAAATCCCTTTGTAATAGATGAGTTTTCGTCCGAAACCCTCATACTTCTTATGAGAGTGTCCAATTTGTACACGAAGTGCATCCAGTTTTTGCCATAACCCTCTTAACTCTCTATAAGTTGCTATGTGGTTGAAATTATGATGTGATGCCAAGTTACAACCTTTTCAGAGTTCATTTGTACTGCTTTTCAAATTCAAGGTCATTTAGCTCAAAATAAATCATTAAATGCATGAAAAATATCTCATGAAGTGAGAAAGGGTTGAAAATTGATGATGTGCCTTTGAATGGTGCATACTAAACACACAAAAATTATAGACTTAAAATAAGTTATTAAAAATGAAATCCCTTTGTAATAGATGACTTTTCGTGCGAAACCCTCATACTTCTGATGAGATTGTCCAGTTTGTACACGAAGTGCATCCAGTTTTTGCCGTAACCCTCTCAACTCTCTAGAAATTGCTATGTGGGTGAAATTATGATGTCATGCCAAGTTACAACCTTTTCAGAGTTCATTTGTTCTGCTTTTCAAATTCAAGGTCATTTAGCTCAAAATAAATCATTAAATGCATGAAAAATATCAAATGAAGTCAGAAAGGGTTGAAAATTGATGATGTGCTTTTGAATGATGCATATTGAACACACAAAAAGTATGGAGTTAAAATAAGTTATTCAAAATGAAATCCCTTTGTAATAGATGTGTTTTCGTCCGAATCCCTCATACTTCTTATGAGATTGTCCAATTTGTACACGAAGTGCATCCAGTTTTTGCCGTAACCCTCTCAACTCTCTATAAGGTGCTACGTGGGTGAAATTATGATTTCATGACAAGTTACAACCTTTTCAGAGTTCATTTGTACTGCTTTTCAAATTCAGGGTCATTTAGCTTAAAATAAATCATTAAATGCATGAAAAATATCTAATGAACTCCGAAAGGGTTGAAACTTTATAATGTGCCTTTTAATGGTGCATATTGAACACACAAAAAGTATGGAGTAAAAATAAGTTATTAAAAATGAAATCCCTTTGTAATAGAAGACTTTTCGTCCGAAACCCTCATACTTCTTATGAGATTGTCCAGTTTGTACACGAAGTGCATCCAGTTTTTGCCGTAACCCTCTCAACTCTCTAGAAATTGCTATGTGGGTGAAATTATGATGTCATGCCAAGTTACAACCTTTTCAGAGTTCATTTGTACTGCTTTTCAAATTCAGGGTCATTTACCTCAAAATAAATAATTAAATGCATGAAAAATATCAAATGAAGTCAGAAAGGGTTGAAAATTGATGATGTGCTTTTGAATGATGAATATTGAACACACAAAAAGTATGGATTTAAAATAAGTTATTAAAAATGAAATCCCTTTGTAATAGATGTGTTTTCGTCCGAAACCCTCATACTTCTTATGAGATTGTCCAATTTGTACACGAAGTGCATCCAGTTTTTGCCGTAACCCTCTCAACTCTCTATAAGTTGCTATGTGGGTGAAATTATGATTTCATGCCAAGTTACAACCTTTTCAGAGTTCATTTGTACTGCTTTTCAAATTCAGGGTCATTTACCTCAAAATAAATCATTAAATGCACGAAAAATATCAAATGAAGTCAGAAAGGGTTGAAATTTATGATGTGCCATTGAATGGTGCATATTGAACACACAAAAAGTATGGAGTTAAAACAAGTTATTAAAAATGAAATCCCTTTGTAATAGATGAGTTTTCGTCCGAAACCCTCATACTTCTTATGAGATTGTCCAGTTTGTACACGAAGTGCATCTAGTTTTTGCCGTAACCCTCTGAACTCTCTAGAAGTTGCTATGTGGGTGAAATTATGATGTCATGCCAAGTTACAACCTTTTCAGAGTTCATTTGTACTGCTTTTCAAATTCATGGTCATTTATCTAAAAATAAATAATTAAATGCATGAAAAACATTAAATGAAGTGAGAAAGGGTTGAAAATTGATGATGTGCCTTTTAATGATGCATATTGAACACACAGAAAGTATGGAGTTAAAAAAAGTTATTAAAAACGAAATCCCTTTGTAATAGATGAGTTTTCATCCGAAACCCTCATACTTCTTATGAGATTGTCCAGTTTGTACACGAAGTGCATCTAATTTTTGCCGTAACCCTGTAAACTCTCTAGAAGTTGCTATGTGGGTGAAATTATGATTTCATGCCAAGTTACAACCTTTTCAGAGTTCATTTGTACTGCTTTTCAAATTCAGGGTCATTTAGCTCAAAATAAATCATTAAATGCACGAAAAATATCAAATGAAGTCAGAAAGGGTTGAAAATTGATGATGTGCCTTTGAATGGTACATATTGAACACACAAAAAGTATGGAGTTAAACTAAGTTATTAAAAATGAAATCCCTTTGTAATAGATGAGTTTTCGTCCGAAACCCTCATACTTCTTATGAGAGTGTCCAATTTGTACACGAAGTGCATCCAGTTTTTGCCGTAACCCTCTTAACTCTCTATAAGTTGCTATGTGGTTGAAATTATGATGTGATGCCAAGTTACAACCTTTTCAGAGTTCATTTGTACTGCTTTTCAAATTCAAGGTCATTTAGCTCAAAATAAATCATTAAATTCATGAAAAATATCTCATGAAGTGAGAAAGGGTTGAAAATTGATGATGTGCCTTTGAATGGTACATATTGAACACACAAAAAGTATGGAGTTAAACTAAGTTATTAAAAATGAAATCCCTTTGTAATAGATGAGTTTTCGTCCGAAACCCTCATACTTCTTATGAGAGTGTCCAATTTGTACACGAAGTGCATCCAGTTTTTGCCGTAACCCTCTTAACTCTCTATAAGTTGCTATGTGGTTGAAATTATGATGTGATGCCAAGTTACAACCTTTTCAGAGTTCATTTGTACTGCTTTTCAAATTCAAGGTCATTTAGCTCAAAATAAATCATTAAATGCATGAAAAATATCTCATGAAGTGAGAAAGGGTTGAAAATTGATGATGTGCCTTTGAATGATGCATATTGAACACACAAAAACTATGGAGTTAAAATAAGTTATTAAAAATGAAATCCCTTTGTAATAGACGAGTTTTCGTCTGAAACACTCATACTTCTTATGAGATTGTCCAATTTGTACACGAAGTGCATCCAGTTTTTGCCGTAACCCTCTCATCTCTTTAGAAGTTGCTATGTGGGTGAAATTATGATGTCATGCCAAGTTACAACCTTTTCAGAGTTCATTTGTACTGCTTTTCAAATTCAGGGTCATTTAGCTCAAAATAAATCATTAAATGCACGAAAAATATCAAATGAAGTCAGAAAGGGTTGAAAATTTATGATGTGCCATTGAATGGTGCATATTGAACACACAAAAACTATGGAGTTAAAACAAGTTATTAAAAATGAAATCCCTTTGTAATAGATGAGTTTTCGTCCGAAACCCTCATACTTCTTATGAGATTGTCCAGTTAATACACGAAGTGCATCTAGTTTTTGCCGTAACCCTCTCAACTCTCTAGAAGTTGCTATGTGGGAGAAATTATGATGTCATGCCAAGTTACAACCTTTTCACAGTTCATTTGTACTGCTTTTCAAATTCATGGTCATTTATCTCAAAATAAATAAGTAAATGCATGAAAAACATTAAATGAAGTTAGAAAGGGTTGAAATTTGATGATGTGCCTTTTAATGATGCATATTGAACACACAAAAAGTATGGAGTTAAAAAAAGTTATTAAAAATGAAATCCCTTTGTAATAGATGAGTTTTCGTCCGGAACCCTCATACTTCTTATGAGATTGTCCAGTTTGTACACGAAGTGCATCTAGTTTTTGCCGTAACCCTGTCAACTCTCTAGAAGTTGCTATGTGGGTGAAATTATGATTGCATGCCAAGTTACAACCTTTTCAGAGTTCATTTGTACTGCTTTTCAAATTCAGGGTCATTTAGCTCAAAATAAATCATTAAATGCACGAAAAAAATCAAATGAAGTCAGAAAGGGTTGAAAATTTATGATGTGCCATTGAATGGTGCATATTGAACACACAAAAAGTATGGAGTTAAAACAAGTTATTAAAAATGACATCCCTTTGTAATAGATGTGTTTTCGTCCAAAACCCTCATACTTCTTATGAGATTGTCCAGTTTGTACACGAAGTGCATCCAGTTTTTGCCGTATCCCTCTCAACTCTCTAGAAATTGCTATGTGGGTGAAATTATGATGTCATGCCAAGTTACAACCTTTTCAGTGTTCATTTGTACTGCTTTTCAAATTCAGGGTCATTTACCTCAAAATAAATCATTAAATGCATGAAAAATATCAAATGAAGTCAGAAAGGGTTGAAAATTAATGATGTGCTTTTGAATGATGAATATTGAACACACAAAAAGTATGGATTTAAAATAAGTTATTAAAAATGAAATCCCTTTGTAAAAGATGTGTTTTCGTCCGAAACCCTCATACTTCTTATGAGATTGTCCAATTTGTACACGAAGTGCATCCAGTTTTTGCCGTAACCCTCTCAACTCTCTATAAGTTGCTATGTGGGTGAAATTATGATTTCATGGCAAGTTACAACCTTTTCAGAGTTCATTTGTACTGCTTTTCAAATTCAGGGTCATGTAGCTCAAAATAAATCATTAAATGCACGAAAAATATCAAATGAAGTCAGAAAGGGTTGAAAATTTATGATGTGCCATTGAATGGTGCATATTGAACACACAAAAAGTATGGAGTTAAAACAAGTTATTAAAAATGAAGTCCCTTTGTAATAGATGAGTTTTCGTCCGAAACCCTCATACTTCTTACGAGATTGTCCAGTTTGTACACGAAGTGCATCTAGTTTTTGCCGTAACCCTCTCAACTCTCTAGAAGTTGCTATGTGGGTGAAATTATGATGTCATGCCAAGTTACAACCTTTTCAGAGTTCATTTGTACTGCTTTTCAAATTCATGGTCATTTATCTCAAAATAAATAAGTAAATGCATGAAAAACATTAAATGAAGTCAGAAAGGGTTGAAATTTGATGATGTGCCTTTTAATGATGCATATTGAACACACAAAAAGTATGGAGTTAAAAAAGTTATTAAAAATGAAATCCCTTTGTAATAGATGAGTTTTCGTCCGGAACCCTCGTACTTCTTATGAGATTGTCCAGTTTGTACACGAAGTGCATCTAGTTTTTGTCGTAACCCTGTCAACTCTCTAGAAGTTGCTATGTGGGTGAAATTATGATTGCATGCCAAGTTACAACCTTTTCAGAGTTCATTTGTACTGCTTTTCAAATTCAGGGTCATTTAGCTCAAAATAAATCATTAAATGCACGAAAAATATCAAATGAAGTCAGAAAGGGTTGAAAATTTATGATGTGCCATTGAATGGTGCATATTGAACACACAAAAAGTATGGAGTTAAAACAAGTTATTAAAAATGAAATCCCTTTGTAATAGATGTGTTTTCGTCCGAAACCCTCATACTTCTTATGAGATTGTCCAGTTTGTACACGAAGTGCATCCAGTTTTTGCCGTATCCCTCTCAACTCTCTAGAAATTGCTATGTGGGTGAAATTATCATGTCATGCCAAGTTACAACCTTTTCAGTGTTCATTTGTACTGCTTTTCAAATTCAGGGTCATTTACCTCAAAATAAATCATTAAATGCATGAAAAATATCAAATGAAGTCAGAAAGGGTTGAAAATTAATGATGTGCTTTTGAATGATGAATATTGAACACACAAAAAGTATGGATTTAAAATAAGTTATTAAAAATGAAATCCCTTTGTAATAGATGTGTTTTCGTCCGAAACCCTCATACTTCTTATGAGATTGTCCAATTTGTACACGAAGTGCATCCAGTTTTTGCCGTAACCCTCTCAACTCTCTATAAGTTGCTATGTGGGTGAAATTATGATTTCATGGCAAGTTACAACCTTTTCAGAGTTCATTTGTACTGCTTTTCAAATTCAGGGTCATGTAGCTCAAAATAAATCATTAAATGCACGAAAAATATCACATGAAGTCAGAAAGGGTTGAAAATTTATGATGTGCCATTGAATGGTGCATATTGAACACACAAAAAGTATGGAGTTAAAACAAGTTATTAAAAATGAAATCCCTTTGTAATAGATGAGTTTTCGTCCGAAACCCTCATACTTCTTATGAGATTGTCCAGTTTGTACACGAAGTGCATCTAGTTTTTGCCGTAACCCTCTCAACTCTCTAGAAGTTGCCATGTGGGTGAAATTATGATGTCATGCCAAGTTACAACCTTTTCAGAGTTCATTTGTACTGCTTTTCAAATTCATGGTCATTTATCTCAAAATAAATAAGTAAATGCATGAAAAACATTAAATGAAGTCAGAAAGGGTTGAAATTTGATGATGTGCCTTTTAATGATGCATATTGAACACACAAAAAGTATGGAGTTAAAAAAAGTTATTAAAATTGAAATCCCTTTGTAACAGATGAGTTTTCGTCCGGAACCCTCATACTTCTTATGAGATTGTCCAGTTTGTACACGAAGTGCATCTAGTTTTTGCCGTAACCCTGTCAACTCTCTAGAAGTTGCTATGTGGGTGAAATTATGATTGCATGCCAAGTTACAACCTTTTCAGAGTTCATTTGTACTGCTTTTCAAATTCAGGGTCATTTAGCTCAAAATAAATCATTAAATGCACGAAAAATATCAAATGAAGTCAGAAAGGGTTGAAAATTTATGATGTGCCATTGAATGGTGCATATTGAACACACAAAAAGTATGGAGTTAAAACAAGTTATTAAAAATGAAATCCCTTTGTAATAGATGTGTTTTCGTCCGAAACCCTCATACTTCTTATGAGATTGTCCAGTTTGTACACGAAGTGCATCCAGTTTTTGCCGTATCCCTCTCAACTCTCTAGAAATTGCTATGTGGGTGAAATTATGATGTCATGCCAAGTTACAACCTTTTCAGTGTTCATTTGTACTGCTTTTCAAATTCAGGGTCATTTACCTCAAAATAAATCATTAAATGCATGAAAAATATCAAATGAAGTCATAAAGGGTTGAAAATTAATGATGTGCTTTTGAATGATGAATATTGAACACACAAAAAGTATGGATTTAAAATAAGTTATTAAAAATGAAATCCCTTTGTAATAGATGTGTTTTCGTCCGAAACCCTCATACTTCTTATGAGATTGTCCAATTCGTACACGAAGTGCACCCAGTTTTTGCCGTAACCCTCTCAACTCTCTATAAGTTGCTATGTGGGTGAAATTATGATTTCATGGCAAGTTACAACCTTTTCAGAGTTCATTTGTACTGCTTTTCAAATTCAGGGTCATGTAGCTCAAAATAAATCATTAAATGCACGAAAAATATCAAATGAAGTCAGAAAGGGTTGAAAATTTATGATGTAACATTGAATGGTGCATATTGAACACACAAAAAGTATGGAGTTAAAACAAGTTATTAAAAATGAAATCCCTTTGTAATAGATGAGTTTTCGTCCGAAACCCTCATACTTCTTATGAGATTGTCCAATTTGTACACGAAGTGCATCCAGTTTTTGCCGTAACCCTCTCAACTCTCTATAAGTTGCTATGTGGGTGAAATTATGATTTCATGGCAAGTTACAACCTTTTCAGAGTTCATTTGTACTGCTTTTCAAATTCAGGGTCATGTAGCTCAAAATAAATCATTAAATGCACGAAAAATATCAAATGAAGTCAGAAAGGGTTGAAAATTTATGATGTGCCATTGAATGGTGCATATTGAACACACAAAAAGTATGGAGTTAAAACAAGTTATTAAAAATGAAGTCCCTTTGTAATAGATGAGTTTTCGTCCGAAACCCTCATACTTCTTACGAGATTGTCCAGTTTGTACACGAAGTGCATCTAGTTTTAGCCGTAACCCTCTCAACTCTCTAGAAGTTGCTATGTGGGTGAAATTATGATGTCATGCCAAGTTACAACCTTTTCAGAGTTCATTTGTACTGCTTTTCAAATTCATGGTCATTTATCTCAAAATAAATAAGTAAATGCATGAAAAACATTAAATGAAGTCAGAAAGGGTTGAAATTTGATGATGTGCCTTTTAATGATGCATATTGAACACACAAAAAGTATGGAGTTAAAAAAGTTATTAAAAATGAAATCCCTTTGTAATAGATGAGTTTTCGTCCGGAACCCTCGTACTTCTTATGAGATTGTCCAGTTTGTACACGAAGTGCATCTAGTTTTTGTCGTAACCCTGTCAACTCTCTAGAAGTTGCTATGTGGGTGAAATTATGATTGCATGCCAAGTTACAACCTTTTCAGAGTTCATTTGTACTGCTTTTCAAATTCAGGGTCATTTAGCTCAAAATAAATCATTAAATGCACGAAAAATATCAAATGAAGTCAGAAAGGGTTGAAAATTTATGATGTGCCATTGAATGGTGCATATTGAACACACAAAAAGTATGGAGTTAAAACAAGTTATTAAAAATGAAATCCCTTTGTAATAGATGTGTTTTCGTCCGAAACCCTCATACTTCTTATGAGATTGTCCAGTTTGTACACGAAGTGCATCCAGTTTTTGCCGTATCCCTCTCAACTCTCTAGAAATTGCTATGTGGGTGAAATTATCATGTCATGCCAAGTTACAACCTTTTCAGTGTTCATTTGTACTGCTTTTCAAATTCAGGGTCATTTACCTCAAAATAAATCATTAAATGCATGAAAAATATCAAATGAAGTCAGAAAGGGTTGAAAATTAATGATGTGCTTTTGAATGATGAATATTGAACACACAAAAAGTATGGATTTAAAATAAGTTATTAAAAATGAAATCCCTTTGTAATAGATGTGTTTTCGTCTGAAACCCTCATACTTCTTATGAGATTGTCCAATTTGTACACGAAGTGCATCCAGTTTTTGCCGTAACCCTCTCAACTCTCTATAAGTTGCTATGTGGGTGAAATTATGATTTCATGGCAAGTTACAACCTTTTCAGAGTTCATTTGTACTGCTTTTCAAATTCAGGGTCATGTAGCTCAAAATAAATCATTAAATGCACGAAAAATATCAAATGAAGTCAGAAAGGGTTGAAAATTTATGATGTGCCATTGAATGGTGCATATTGAACACACAAAAAGTATGGAGTTAAAACAAGTTATTAAAAATGAAATCCCTTTGTAATAGATGTGTTTTCGTCCGAAACCCTCATACTTCTTATGAGATTGTCCAATTTGTACACGAAGTGCATCCAGTTTTTGCCGTAACCCTCTCAACTCTCTATAAGTTGCTATGTGGGTGAAATTATGATTTCATGGCAAGTTACAACCTTTTCAGAGTTCATTTGTACTGCTTTTCAAATTCAGGGTCATGTAGCTCAAAATAAATCATTAAATGCACGAAAAATATCAAATGAAGTCAGAAAGGGTTGAAAATTTATGATGTGCCATTGAATGGTGCATATTGAACACACAAAAAGTATGGAGTTAAAACAAGTTATTAAAAATGAAGTCCCTTTGTAATAGATGAGTTTTCGTCCGAAACCCTCATACTTCTTACGAGATTGTCCAGTTTGTACACGAAGTGCATCTAGTTTTTGCCGTAACCCTCTCAACTCTCTAGAAATTGCTATGTGGGTGAAATTATGATGTCATGCCAAGTTACAACCTTTTCAGAGTTCATTTGTACTGCTTTTCAAATTCATGGTCATTTATCTCAAAATAAATAAGTAAATGCATGAAAAACATTAAATGAAGTCAGAAAGGGTTGAAATTTGATGATGTGCCTTTTAATGATGCATATTGAACACACAAAAAGTATGGAGTTAAAAAAGTTATTAAAAATGAAATCCCTTTGTAATAGATGAGTTTTCGTCCGGAACCCTCGTACTTCTTATGAGATTGTCCAGTTTGTACACGAAGTGCATCTAGTTTTTGTCGTAACCCTGTCAACTCTCTAGAAGTTGCTATGTGGGTGAAATTATGATTGCATGCCAAGTTACAACCTTTTCAGAGTTCATTTGTACTGCTTTTCAAATTCAGGGTCATTTAGCTCAAAATAAATCATTAAATGCACGAAAAATATCAAATGAAGTCAGAAAGGGTTGAAAATTTATGATGTGCCATTGAATGGTGCATATTGAACACACAAAAAGTATGGAGTTAAAACAAGTTATTAAAAATGAAATCCCTTTGTAATAGATGTGTTTTCGTCCGAAACCCTCATACTTCTTATGAGATTGTCCAGTTTGTACACGAAGTGCATCCAGTTTTTGCCGTATCCCTCTCAACTCTCTAGAAATTGCTATGTGGGTGAAATTATCATGTCATGCCAAGTTACAACCTTTTCAGTGTTCATTTGTACTGCTTTTCAAATTCAGGGTCATTTACCTCAAAATAAATCATTAAATGCATGAAAAATATCAAATGAAGTCAGAAAGGGTTGAAAATTAATGATGTGCTTTTGAATGATGAATATTGAACACACAAAAAGTATGGATTTAAAATAAGTTATTAAAAATGAAATCCCTTTGTAATAGATGTGTTTTCGTCCGAAACCCTCATACTTCTTATGAGATTGTCCAATTTGTACACGAAGTGCATCCAGTTTTTGCCGTAACCCTCTCAACTCTCTATAAGTTGCTATGTGGGTGAAATTATGATTTCATGGCAAGTTACAACCTTTTCAGAGTTCATTTGTACTGCTTTTCAAATTCAGGGTCATGTAGCTCAAAATAAATCATTAAATGCACGAAAAATATCACATGAAGTCAGAAAGGGTTGAAAATTTATGATGTGCCATTGAATGGTGCATATTGAACACACAAAAAGTATGGAGTTAAAACAAGTTATTAAAAATGAAATCCCTTTGTAATAGATGAGTTTTCGTCCGAAACCCTCATACTTCTTATGAGATTGTCCAGTTTGTACACGAAGTGCATCTAGTTTTTGCCGTAACCCTCTCAACTCTCTAGAAGTTGCCATGTGGGTGAAATTATGATGTCATGCCAAGTTACAACCTTTTCAGAGTTCATTTGTACTGCTTTTCAAATTCATGGTCATTTATCTCAAAATAAATAAGTAAATGCATGAAAAACATTAAATGAAGTCAGAAAGGGTTGAAATTGATGATGTGCCTTTTAATGATGCATATTGAACACACAAAAAGTATGGAGTTAAAAAAAGTTATTAAAATTGAAATCCCTTTGTAACAGATGAGTTTTCGTCCGGAACCCTCATACTTCTTATGAGATTGTCCAGTTTGTACACGAAGTGCATCTAGTTTTTGCCGTAACCCTGTCAACTCTCTAGAAGTTGCTATGTGGGTGAAATTATGATTGCATGCCAAGTTACAACCTTTTCAGAGTTCATTTGTACTGCTTTTCAAATTCAGGGTCATTTAGCTCAAAATAAATCATTAAATGCACGAAAAATATCAAATGAAGTCAGAAAGGGTTGAAAATTTATGATGTGCCATTGAATGGTGCATATTGAACACACAAAAAGTATGGAGTTAAAACAAGTTATTAAAAATGAAATCCCTTTGTAATAGATGTGTTTTCGTCCGAAACCCTCATACTTCTTATGAGATTGTCCAGTTTGTACACGAAGTGCATCCAGTTTTTGCCGTATCCCTCTCAACTCTCTAGAAATTGCTATGTGGGTGAAATTATGATGTCATGCCAAGTTACAACCTTTTCAGTGTTCATTTGTACTGCTTTTCAAATTCAGGGTCATTTACCTCAAAATAAATCATTAAATGCATGAAAAATATCAAATGAAGTCATAAAGGGTTGAAAATTAATGATGTGCTTTTGAATGATGAATATTGAACACACAAAAAGTATGGATTTAAAATAAGTTATTAAAAATGAAATCCCTTTGTAATAGATGTGTTTTCGTCCGAAACCCTCATACTTCTTATGAGATTGTCCAATTCGTACACGAAGTGCACCCAGTTTTTGCCGTAACCCTCTCAACTCTCTATAAGTTGCTATGTGGGTGAAATTATGATTTCATGGCAAGTTACAACCTTTTCAGAGTTCATTTGTACTGCTTTTCAAATTCAGGGTCATGTAGCTCAAAATAAATCATTAAATGCACGAAAAATATCAAATGAAGTCAGAAAGGGTTGAAAATTTATGATGTAACATTGAATGGTGCATATTGAACACACAAAAAGTATGGAGTTAAAACAAGTTATTAAAAATGAAATCCCTTTGTAATAGATGAGTTTTCGTCCGAAACCCTCATACTTCTTATGAGATTGTCCAGTTTGTACACGAAGTGCATCTAGTTTTTGCCGTAACCCTCTCAACTCTCTAGAAGTTGCTATGTGGGTGAAATTATGATGTCATGCCAAGTTACAACCTTTTCAGAGTTCATTTGTACTGCTTTTCAAATTCATGGTCATTTATCTCAAAATAAATAAGTAAATGCATGAAAAAACATTAAATGAAGTCAGAAAGGGTTGAAATTTGATGATGTGCCTTTTAATGATGCATATTGAACACACAAAAAGTATGGAGTTAAAAAAGTTATTAAAAATGAAATCCCTTTGTAATAGATGAGTTTTCGTCCGGAACCCTCATACTTCTTATGAGATTGTCCAGTTTGTACACGAAGTGCATCTAGTTTTTGCCGTAACCCTGTCAACTCTCTAGAAGTTGCTATGTGGGTGAAATTATGATTGCATGCCAAGTTACAACCTTTTCAGAGTTCATTTGTACTGCTTTTCAAATTCAGGGTCATTTACCTCAAAATAAATCATTAAATGCACGAAAAATATCAAATGAAGTCAGAAAGGGTTGAAAATTTATGATGTGCCATTGAATGGTGCATATTGAACACACAAAAAGTATGGAGTTAAAACAAGTTATTAAAAATGAAATCCCTTTGTAATAGATGTGTTTTCGTCCGAAACCCTCATACTTCTTATGAGATTGTCCAGTTTGTACACGAAGTGCATCCAGTTTTTGCCGTATCCCTCTCAACTCTCTAGAAATTGCTATGTGGGTGAAATTATCATGTCATGCCAAGTTACAACCTTTTCAGTGTTCATTTGTACTGCTTTTCAAATTCAGGGTCATTTACCTCAAAATAAATCATTAAATGCATGAAAAATATCAAATGAAGTCAGAAAGGGTTGAAAATTATGATGTGCTTTTGAATGATGAATATTGAACACACAAAAAGTATGGATTTAAAATAAGTTATTAAAAATGAAATCCCTTTGTAATAGATGTGTTTTCGTCCGAAACCCTCATACTTCTTATGAGATTGTCCAATTTGTACACGAAGTGCATCCAGTTTTTGCCGTAACCCTCTCAACTCTCTATAAGTTGCTATGTGGGTGAAATTATGATTTCATGGCAAGTTACAACCTTTTCAGAGTTCATATGTACTGCTTTTCAAATTCAGGGTCATGTAGCTCAAAATAAATCATTAAATGCACGAAAAATATCAAATGAAGTCAGAAAGGGTTGAAAATTTATGATGTGCCATTGAATGGTGCATATTGAACACACAAAAAGTATGGAGTTAAAACAAGTTATTAAAAATGAAATCCCTTTGTAATAGATGAGTTTTCGTCCGAAACCCTCATACTTCTTATGAGATTGTCCAGTTTGTACATGAAGTGCGTCTAGTTTTTGCCGTAACCCTCTCAACTCTCTAGAAGTTGCTATGTGGGTGAAATTATGATGTCATGCCAAGTTACAACCTTTTCAGAGTTCATTTGTACTGCTTTTCAAATTCATGGTCATTTATCTCAAAATAAATAAGTAAATGCATGAAAAACATTAAATGAAGTCAGAAAGGGTTGAAATTTGATGATGTGCCTTTTAATGATGCATATTGAACACACAAAAAGTATGGAGTTAAAAAAAGTTATTAAAATTGAAATCCCTTTGTAACAGATGAGTTTTCGTCCGGAACCCTCATACTTCTTATGAGATTGTCCAGTTTGTACACGAAGTGCATCTAGTTTTTGCCGTAACCCTGTGAACTCTCTAGAAGTTGCTATGTGGGTGAAATTATGATTGCATGCCAAGTTACAACCTTTTCAGAGTTCATTTGTACTGCTTTTCAAATTCAGGGTCATTTAGCTCAAAATAAATCATTAAATGCACGAAAAATATCAAATGAAGTCAGAAAGGGTTGAAAATTTATGATGTGCCATTGAATGGTGCTTATTGAACACACAAAAAGTATGGAGTTAAAACAAGTTATTAAAAATGAAATCCCTTTGTAATAGATGTGTTTTCGTCCGAAACCCTCATAGTTCTTATGAGATTGTCCAGTTTGTACACGAAGTGCATCCAGTTTTTGCCGTATCCCTCTCAACTCTCTAGAAATTGCTATGTGGGTGAAATTATGATGTCATGCCAAGTTACAACCTTTTCAGTGTTCATTTGTACTGCTTTTCAAATTCAGGGTCATTTACCTCAAAATAAATCATTAAATGCATGAAAAATATCAAATGAAGTCATAAAGGGTTGAAAATTAATGATGTGCTTTTGAATGATGAATATTGAACACACAAAAAGTATGGATTTAAAATAAGTTATTAAAAATGAAATCCCTTTGTAATAGATGTGTTTTCGTCCGAAACCCTCATACTTCTTATGAGATTGTCCAATTTGTACACGAAGTGCATCCCAGTTTTTGCCGTAACCCTCTCAACTCTCTATAAGTTGCTATGTGGGTGAAATTATGATTTCATGGCAAGTTACAACCTTTTCAGAGTTCATTTGTACTGCTTTTCAAATTCAGGGTCATGTAGCTCAAAATAAATCATTAAATGCACGAAAAATATCAAATGAAGTCAGAAAGGGTTGAAAATTTATGATGTAACATTGAATGGTGCATATTGAACACACAAAAAGTATGGAGTTAAAACAAGTTATTAAAAATAAAATCCCTTTGTAATAGATGAGTTTTCGTCCAAAACCCTCATACTTCTTATGAGATTGTCCAGTTTGTACACGAAGTGCATCTAGTTTTTGCCGTAACCCGCTCAACTCTCTAGAAGTTGCTATGTGGGTGAAATTATGATGTCATGCCAAGTTACAACCTTTTCAGAGTTCATTTGTACTGCTTTTCAAATTCATGGTCATTTATCTCAAAATAAATAAGTAAATGCATGAAAAACATTAAATGAAGTCAGAAAGGGTTGAAATTTGATGATGCGCCTTTTAATGATGCATATTGAACACACAAAAAGTATGGAGTTAAAAAAAGTTATTAAAAATGAAATCCCTTTGTAATAGATGAGTTTTCGTCCGGAACCCTCATACTTCTTATGAGATTGTCCAGTTTGTACACTGAAGTGCATCTAGTTTTTGCCGTAACCCTGTCAACTCTCTAGAAGTTGCTATGTGGGTGAAATTATGATTGCATGCCAAGTTACAACCTTTTCAGAGTTCATTTGTACTGCTTTTCAAATTCAGGGTCATTTAGCTCAAAATAAATCATTAAATGCACGAAAAATATCAAATGAAGTCAGAAAGGGTTGAAAATTTGTGATGTGCCATTGAATGGTGCATATTGAACACAAAAAAGTATGGAGTTAAAACAAGTTATTAAAAATGAAATCCCTTTGTAATAGATGTGTTTTCGTCCGAAACCCTCATACTTCTTATGAGATTGTCCAGTTTGTACACGAAGTGCATCCAGTTTTTGCCGTATCCCTCTCAACTCTCTAGAAATTGCTATGTGGGTGAAATTATGATGTCATGCCAAGTTACAACGTTTTCAGTGTTCATTTGTACTGCTTTTCAAATTCAGGGTCATTTACCTCAAAATAAATCATTAAATGCATGAAAAATATCAAATGAAGTCAGAAAGGGTTGAAAATTAATGATGTGCTTTTGAATGATGAATATTGAACACACAAAAAGTATGGATTTAAAATAAGTTATTAAAAATGAAATCCCTTTGTAATAGATGTGTTTTCGTCCGAAACCCTCATACTTCTTATGAGATTGTCCAGTATGTACACGAAGTGCATCTAGTTTTTGCCGTAACACGCTCAACTCTCTAGAAGTTGCTATGTGGGTGAAATTATGATGTCATGCCAAGTTACAACCTTTTCAGAGTTCATTTGTACTGCTTTTCAAATTCATGGTCATTTATCTCAAAATAAATAAGTAAATGCATGAAAAACATTAAATGAAGTCAGAAAGGGTTGAAATTTGATGATGTGCCTTTTAATGATGCATATTGAACACACAAAAAGTATGGAGTTAAAAAAAGTTATTAAAAATGAAATCCCTTTGTAATAGATGAGTTTTCGTCCGGAACCCTCATACTTCTTATGAGATTGTCCAGTTTGTACACGAAGTGCATCTAGTTTTTGCCGTAACCCTGTCAACTCTCTAGAAGTTGCTATGTGGGTGAAATTATGATTGCATGCCAAGTTACAACCTTTTCAGAGTTCATTTGTACTGTTTTTCAAATTCAGGGTCATTTAGCTCAAAATAAATCATTAAATGCACGAAAAATATCAAATGAAGTCAGAAAGGGTTGAAAATTTATGATGTGCCATTGAATGGTGCATATTGAACACACAAAAAGTATGGAGTTAAAACAAGTTATTAAAAATGAAATCCCTTTGTAATAGATGTGTTTTCGTCCGAAACCCTCATACTTCTTATGAGATTGTCCAGTTTGTACACGAAGTGCATCCAGTTTTTGCCGTATCCCTCTCAACTCTCTAGAAATTGCTATGTGGGTGAAATTATGATGTCATGCCAAGTTACAACCTTTTCAGTGTTCATTTGTACTGCTTTTCAAATTCAGGGTCATTTACCTCAAAATAAATCATTAAATGCATGAAAAATATCAAATGAAGTCATAAAGGGTTGAAAATTAATGATGTGCTTTTGAATGATGAATATTGAACACACAAAAAGTATGGATTTAAAATAAGTTATTAAAAATGAAATCCCTTTGTAATAGATGTGTTTTCGTCCGAAACCCTCATACTTCTTATGAGATTGTCCAATTTGTACACGAAGTGCACCTAGTTTTTGCCGTAACCCTCTCAACTCTCTATAAGTTGCTATGTGGGTGAAATTATGATTTCATGGCAAGTTACAACCTTTTCAGAGTTCATTTGTACTGCTTTTCAAATTCAGGGTCATGTAGCTCAAAATAAATCATTAAATGCACGAAAAATATCAAATGAAGTCAGAAAGGGTTGAAAATTTATGATGTGCCATTGAATGGTGCATATTGAACACACAAAAAGTATGGAGTTAAAACAAGTTATTAAAAATGAAATCCCTTTGTAATAGATGAGTTTTCGTCCGAAACCCTCATACTTCTTATGAGATTGTCCAGTTTGTACACGAAGTGCATCTAGTTTTTGCCGTAACCCGCTCAACTCTCTAGAAGTTGCTATGTGGGTGAAATTATGATGTCATGCCAAGTTACAACCTTTTCAGAGTTCATTTGTATTGCTTTTCAAATTCATGGTCATTTATCTCAAAATAAATAAGTAAATGCATGAAAAACATTAAATGAAGTCAGAAAGGGTTGAAATTTGATGATGTGCCTTTTAATGATGCATATTGAACACACAAAAAGTATGGAGTTAAAAAAAGTTATTAAAAATGAAATCCCTTTGTAATAGATGAGTTTTCGTCCGGAACCCTCATACTTCTTATGAGATTGTCCAGTTTGTACACGAAGTGCATCTAGTTTTTGCCGTAACCCTGTCAACTCCCTAGAAGTTGCTATGTGGGTGAAATTATGATTGCATGCCAAGTTACAACCTTTTCAGAGTTCATTTGTACTGCTTTTCAAATTCAGGGTCATTTAGCTCAAAATAAATCATTAAATGCACGAAAAATATCAAATGAAGTCAGAAAGGGTTGAAAATTTATGATGTGCCATTGAATGGTGCATATTGAACACACAAAAAGTATGGAGTTAAAACAAGTTATTAAAAATGAAATCCCTTTGTAATAGATGTGTTTTCGTCCGAAACCCTCATACTTCTTATGAGATTGTCCAGTTTGTACACGAAGTGCATCCAGTTTTTGCCGTATCCCTCTCAACTCTCTAGAAATTGCTATGTGGGTGAAATTATGATGTCATGCCAAGTTACAACCTTTTCAGTGTTCATTTGTACTGCTTTTCAAATTCAGGGTCATTTACCTCAAAATAAATCATTAAATGCATGAAAAATATCAAATGAAGTCAGAAAGGGTTGAAAATTAATGATGTGCTTTTGAATGATGAATATTGAACACACAAAAAGTATGGATTTAAAATAAGTTATTAAAAATGAAATCCCGTTGTAATAGATGTGTTTTCGTCCGAAACCCTCATACTTCTTATGAGATTGTCCAATTTGTACACGAAGTGCATCCAGTTTTTGCCGTAACCCTCTCAACTCTCTATACGTTGCTATGTGGGTGAAATTATGATTTCATGGCAAGTTACAACCTTTTCAGAGTTCATTTGTACTGCTTTTCAAATTCAGGGTCATGTAGCTCAAAATAAATCATTAAATGCACGAAAAATATCAAATGAAGTCAGAAAGGGTTGAAAATTTATGATGTGCCATTGAATGGTGCATATTGAACACACAAAAAGTATGGAGTTAAAACAAGTTATTAAAAATGAAATCCCTTTGTAATAGATGAGTTTTCGTCCGAAACCCTCATACTTCTTATGAGATTGTCCAGTTTGTACACGAAGTGCATCTAGTTTTTGCCGTAACCCTCTCAACTCTCTAGAAGTTGCTATGTGGGTGAAATTATGATTTCATGCCAAGTTACAACCTTTTCAGAGTTCATTTGTACTGCTTTTCAAATTCATGGTCATTTATCTCAAAATAAATAAGTAAATGCATGAAAAACATTAAATGAAGTCAGAAAGGGTGGAAATTTGATGATGTGCCTTTTAATGATGCATATTGAACACACAAAAAGTATGGAGTTAAAAAAAGTTATTAAAAATGAAATCCCTTTGTAATAGATGAGTTTTCGTCCGGAACCCTCATACTTCTTATGAGATTGTCCAGTTTGTACACGAAGTGCATCTAGTTTTTGCCGTAACCCTATCAACTCTCTAGAAGTTGCTATGTGGGTGAAATTATTATTGCATGCCAAGTTACAACCTTTTCAGAGTTCATTTGTACTGCTTTTCAAATTCAGTGTCATTTAGCTCAAAATAAATCATTAAATGCACGAAAAATATCAAATGAAGTCAGAAAGGGTTGAAAATTTATGATGTGCCATTGAATGGTGCATATTGAACACACAAAAAGTATGGAGTTAAAACAAGTTATTAAAAATGAAATCCCTTTGTAATAGATGTGTTTTCGTCCGAAACCCTCATACTTCTTATGAGATTGTCCAGTTTGTACACGAAGTGCATCCAGTTTTTGCCGTATCCCTCTCAACTCTCTAGAAATTGCTATGTGGGTGAAATTATGATGTCATGCCAAGTTACAACCTTTTCAGTGTTCATTTGTACTGCTTTTCAAATTCAGGGTCATTTACCTCAAAATAAATCATTAAATGCATGAAAAATATCAAATGAAGTCAGAAAGGGTTGAAAATTAATGATGTGCTTTTGAATGATGAATATTGAACACACAAAAAGTATGGATTTAAAATAAGTTATTAAAAATGAAATCCCTTTGTAATAGATGTGTTTTCGTCCGAAACCCTCATACTTCTTATGAGATTGTCCAATTTGTACACGAAGTGCATCCAGTTTTTGCCGTAACCCTCTCAACTCTCTATAAGTTGCTATGTGGGTGAAATTATGATTTCATGGCAAGTTACAACCTTTTCAGAGTTCATTTGTACTGCTTTTCAAATTCAGGGTCATGAAGCTCAAAATAAATCATTAAATGCACGAAAAATATCAAAAGAAGTCAGAAAGGGTTGAAAATTTATGATGTGCCATTGAATGGTGCATATTGAACACACAAAAAGTATGGAGTTAAAACAAGTTATTAAAAATGAAATCCCTTTGTAATAGATGAGTTTTCGTCCGAAACCCTCATACTTCTTATGAGATTGTCCAGTTTGTACACGAAGTGCATCTAGTTTTTGCCGTAACCCTCTCAACTCTCTAGAAGTTGCTATGTGGGTGAAATTATGATGTCATGCCAAGTTACAACCTTTTCAGAGTTCATTTGTACTGCTTTTCAAATTCATGGTCATTTATCTCAAAATAAATAAGTAAATGCATGAAAAACATTAAATGAAGTCAGAAAGGGTTGAAATTTGATGATGTGCCTTTTAATGATGCATATTGAACACACAAAAAGTATGGAGTTAAAAAAGTTATTAAAAATGAAATCCCTTTGTAATAGATGAGTTTTCGTCCGGAACCCTCATACTTCTTATGAGATTGTCCAGTTTGTACACGAAGTGCATCTAGTTTTTGCCGTAACCCTGTCAACTCTCTAGAAGTTGCTATGTGGGTGAAATTATGATTGCATGCCAAGTTACAACCTTTTCAGAGTTCATTTGTACTGCTTTTCAAATTCAAGGTCATTTAGCTCAAAATAAATCATTAAATGCACGAAAAATATCAAATGAAGTCAGAAAGGGTTGAAAATTTATGATGTGCCATTGAATGGTGCATATTGAACACACAAAAAGTATGGAGTTAAAACAAGTTATTAAAAATGAAATCCCTTTGTAATAGATGTGTTTTCGTCCGAAACCCTCATACTTCTTATGAGATTGTCCAGTTTGTACACGAAGTGCATCCAGTTTTTGCCGTATCCCTCTCAACTCTCTAGAAATTTCTATGTGGGTGAAATTATGATGTCATGCCAAGTTACAACCTTTTCAGTGTTCATTTGTACTGCTTTTCAAATTCAGGGTCATTTACCTCAAAATAAATCATTAAATGCATGAAAAATATCAAATGAAGTCAGAAAGGGTTGAAAATTAATGATGTGCTTTTGAATGATGAATATTGAACACACAAAAAGTATGGATTTAAAATAAGTTATTAAAAATGAAATCCCTTTGTAATAGATGTGTTTTCGTCCGAAACCCTCATACTTCTTATGAGATTGTCCAATTTGTACACGAAGTGCATCCAGTTTTTGCCGTAACCCTCTCAACTCTCTATAAGTTGCTATGTGGGTGAAATTATGATTTCATGGCAAGTTACAACCTTTTCAGAGTTCATTTGTACTGCTTTTCAAATTCAGGGTCATGAAGCTCAAAATAAATCATTAAATGCACGAAAAATATCAAAGAAGTCAGAAAGGGTTGAAAATTTATGATGTGCCATTGAATGGTGCATATTGAACACACAAAAAGTATGGAGTTAAAACAAGTTATTAAAAATGAAATCCCTTTGTAATAGATGAGTTTTCGTCCGAAACCCTCATACTTCTTATGAGATTGTCCAGTTTGTACACGAAGTGCATCTAGTTTTTGCCGTAACCCTCTCAACTCTCTAGAAGTTGCTATGTGGGTGAAATTATGATGTCATGCCAAGTTACAACCTTTTCAGAGTTCATTTGTACTGCTTTTCAAATTCATGGTCATTTATCTCAAAATAAATAAGTAAATGCATGAAAAACATTAAATGAAGTCAGAAAGGGTTGAAATTTGATGATGTGCCTTTTAATGATGCATATTGAACACACAAAAAGTATGGAGTTAAAAAAAGTTATTAAAAATGAAATCCCTTTGTAATAGATGAGTTTTCGTCCGGAACCCTCATACTTCTTATGAGATTGTCCAGTTTGTACACGAAGTGCATCTAGTTTTTGCCGTAACCCTGTCAACTCTCTAGAAGTTGCTATGTGGGTGAAATTATGATTGCATGCCAAGTTACAACCTTTTCAGAGTTCATTTGTACTGCTTTTCAAATTCAAGGTCATTTAGCTCAAAATAAATCATTAAATGCACGAAAAATATCAAATGAAGTCAGAAAGGGTTGAAAATTTATGATGTGCCATTGAATGGTGCATATTGAACACACAAAAAGTATGGAGTTAAAACAAGTTATTAAAAATGAAATCCCTTTGTAATAGATGTGTTTTCGTCCGAAACCCTCATACTTCTTATGAGATTGTCTAGTTTGTACAGGAAGTGCATCCAGTTTTTGCCGTATCCCTCTCAACTCTCTAGAAATTTCTATGTGGGTGAAATTATGATGTCATGCCAAGTTACAACCTTTTCAGTGTTCATTTGTACTGCTTTTCAAATTCAGGGTCATTTACCTCAAAATAAATCATTAAATGCATGAAAAATATCAAATGAAGTCAGAAAGGGTTGAAAATTAATGATGTGCTTTTGAATGATGAATATTGAACACACAAAAAGTATGGATTTAAAATAAGTTATTAAAAATGAAATCCCTTTGTAATAGATGTGTTTTCGTCCGAAACCCTCATACTTCTTATGAGATTGTCCAATTTGTACACGAAGTGCATCCAGTTTTTGCCGTAACCCTCTCAACTCTCTATAAGTTGCTATGTGGGTAAAATTATGATTTCATGGCAAGTTACAACCTTTTCAGAGTTCATTTGTACTGCTTTTCAAATTCAGGGTCATGAAGCTCAAAATAAATCATTAAATGCACGAAAAATATCAAATGAAGTCAGAAAGGGTTGAAAATTTATGATGTGCCATTGAATGGTGCATATTGAACACACAAAAAGTATGGAGTTAAAACAAGTTATTAAAAATGAAATCCCTTTGTAATAGATGAGTTTTCGTCCGAAACCCTCATACTTCTTATGAGATTGTCCAGTTTGTACACGAAGTGCATCTAGTTTTTGCCGTAACCCTCTCAACTCTCTAGAAGTTGCTATGTGGGTGAAATTATGATGTCATGCCAAGTTACAACCTTTTCAGAGTTCATTTGTACTGCTTTTCAAATTCATGGTCATTTATCTCAAAATAAATAAGTAAATGCATGAAAAACATTAAATGAAGTCAGAAAGGGTTGAAATTTGATGATGTGCCTTTTAATGATGCATATTGAACACACAAAAATTATGGAGTTAAAAAAAGTTATTAAAAATGAAATCCCTTTGTAATAGATGAGTTTTCGTCCGGAACCCTCATACTTCTTATGAGATTATCCAGTTTGTACACGAAGTGCATCTAGTTTTTGCCGTAACCCTGTCAAATCTCTAGAAGTTGCTATGTGGGTGAAATTATGATTGCATGCCAAGTTACAACCTTTTCAGAGTTCATTTGTATTGCTTTTCAAATTCAGGGTCATTTAGCTCAAAATAAATCATTAAATGCACGAAAAATATCAAATGAAGTCAGAAAGGGTTGAAAATTTATGATGTGCCATTGAATGGTGCATATTGAACACAAAAAAAGTATGGAGTTAAAACAAGTTATTAAAAATGAAATCCCTTTGTAATAGATGTGTTTTCGTCCGAAACCCTCATACTTCTTATGAGATTGTCCAGTTTGTACACGAAGTGCATCCAGTTTTTGCCGTATCCCTCTCAACTCTCTAGAAATTTCTATGTGGGTGAAATTATGATGTCATGCCAAGTTACAACCTTTTCAGTGTTCATTTGTACTGCTTTTCAAATTCAGGGTCATTTACCTCAAAATAAATCATTAAATGCATGAAAAATATCAAATGAAGTCAGAAAGGGTTGAAAATTAATGATGTGCTTTTGAATGATGAATATTGAACACACAAAAAGTATGGATTTAAAATAAGTTATTAAAAATGAAATCCCGTTGTAATAGATGTGTTTTCGTCCGAAACCCTCATACTTCTTATGAGATTGTCCAATTTGTACACGAAGTGCATCCAGTTTTTGCCGTAACCCTCTCAAGTCTCTATAAGTTGCTATGTGGGTGAAATTATGATTTCATGGCAAGTTACAACCTTTTTAGAGTTCATTTGTACTGCTTTTCAAATTCAGGGTCATGTAGCTCAAAATAAATCATTAAATGCACGAAAAATATCAAATGAAGTCAGAAAGGGTTGAAAATTTATGATGTGCCATTGAATGGTGCATATTGAACACACAAAAAGTATGGAGTTAAAACAAGTTATTAAAAATGAAATCCCTTTGTAATAGATGAGTTTTCGTCCGAAACCCTCATACTTCTTATGAGATTGTCCAGTTTGTACACGAAGTGCATCTAGTTTTTGCCGTAACCCTCTCAACTCTCTAGAAGTTGCTATGTGGGTGAAATTATGATGTCATGCCAAGTTACAACCTTTTCAGAGTTCATTTGTACTGCTTTTCAAATTCATGGTCATTTATCTCAAAATAAATAAGTAAATGCATGAAAAACATTAAATGAAGTCAGAAAGGGTTGAAATTTGATGATGTGCCTTTTAATGATGCATATTGAACACACAAAAAGTATGGAGTTTAAAAAAGTTATTAAAAATGAAATCCCTTCGTAATAGATGAGTTTTCGTCCGGAAGCCTCATAGTTCTTATGAGATTGTCCAGTTTGTACACGAAGTGCATCTAGTTTTTGCCGTAACCCTGTCAACTCTCTAGAAGTTGCTATGTGGGTGAAATTATGATTGCATGCCAAGTTACAACCTTTTCAGAGTTCATTTGTACTGCTTTTCAAATTCAGGGTCATTTAGCTCAAAATAAATCATTAAATGCACGAAAAATATCAAATGAAGTCAGAAAGGGTTGAAAATTTATGATGTGCCATTGAATGGTGCATATTGAACACACAAAAAGTATGGAGTTAAAACAAGTTATTAAAAATGAAATCCCTTTGTAATAGATGTGTTTTCGTCCGAAACCCTCATACTTCTTGTGAGATTGTCCAGTTTGTACACGAAGTGCACCTAGTTTTTGCCGTAACCCTCTCAACTCTCTAGAAGTTGCTATGTGGGTGAAATTATGATGTCATGCCAAGTTACAACCTTTTCAGAGTTCATTTGTACTGCTTTTCAAATTCATGGTCATTTATCTTAAAATAAATAATTAAATGCATGAAAAACATTAAATGAAGTCAGAAAGGGTTGAAAATTGATGATGTGCCTTTTAATGATGCATATTGAACACACAGAAAGTATGGAGTTAAAAAAAGTTATTAAAAATGAAATCGCTTTGTAATAGATGAGTTTTCGTCCGAAACCCTCATACTTCTTATGAGATTAACCAGTTTGTACACGAAGTGCATCTAGTTTTTGCCGTAACCCTGTCAACTCTCTAGAAGTTGCTATGTGGGTGAAATTATGATGTCATGCCAAGTTACAACCTTTTCAGAGTTCATTTGTACTGCTTTTCAAATTCAGGGTCATTTATCTCAAAATAAATAATTAAATGCATAAAAAACATTAAATGAAGTCAGAAAGGGTTGAAAATGGATGATGTGCCTTTTAATGATGCATATTGAACACACAGAAAGTATGGAGTTAAAAAAAGTTATTAAAAATGAAATCCCTTTGTAATAGATGAGTTTTCGTCCAAAACCATCATATTTCTTATCAGATTGTCCAATGTGTACACGAAGTGCATCCAGTTGTTGCCGTTACCCTCGCAAGTCTCTATAAGTTGCTATGTGGGTGAAATTATGATTTCATGCCAAGTTACAACCTTTTCAGAGTTCATTTGTATTGCTTTTCAAATTCAGGGTCATTTAGCTCAAAATAAATCATTAAATGCACGAAAAATATCAAATGAAGTCAGAAAGGGTTGAAAATTTATGATGTGCCTTTGAATGGTGCATATTGAACACACAAAAAGTATGGAGTTAAAACAAGTTATTAAAAATGAAATCCCTTTGTAATAGATGAGTTTTCGTCCGAAACCCTCATACTTCTTATGAGATTGTCCAGTTTGTACACAAAGTGCATCCAGTTTTTGCCGTAACCCTCTCAACTCTCTAGAAGTTGTTATGTGGGTCACATTATGATGTCATGCCAAGTTACAACCTTTTCAGAGTTCATTTGTACTGCTTTTCAAATTCAGGGTCATTTAGGTCAAAATAAATCATTAAATGCACGAAAAATATCAAATGAAATCAGAAAGGGTTGAAAATTAACGATGTGTCTTTGAATGATGCATATTGAACACACAAAAACTATGGAGTTAAAATAAGTTATGAAAAATGAAATCCCTTTGTAATAGACGAGTTTTCGTCGGAAACCCTCATACTTCTTATGAGATTGTGCAATTTGTACACGACGTGCATCCAGTTTTTGCCGTAACCCTCTCAACTCTCTATAAGTTGCTATGTGAGTGAAATTATGATGTGATGTAAAGTTACAACCTTTTCAGAGTTCATTTGTACTGCTTTTCAAATTCAGGGTCATTTAGCTCAAAATAAGTCATTAAATGCATGAAAAATATCAAATTAAGTCATAAAGGGATGAAAATTGATGATGTGCCTTTGAATGATGCATACTGAACACACAAAAACTATGGAGTTAAAATAAGTTATTAAAAATGAAATCCCTTTGTAATAGACGAGTTTTCGTTTGAAACCCTCATACTTCTTATGAGATTGTCCAATTTGTACACGAAGTGCATCCAGTTTTTGCCGTAACCCTCTCAACTCTGTAGAAGTTGCTATGTGGGTGAAATTATGATGTCATGCCAAGTTACAACCTTTTCAGAGTTCATTTGTACTGCTTTTCAAAATCAGGGTCATTTAGCTCAAAAAAAATCATTAAATGCATGAAAAATATCAAATGAAGTCAGAAAGGGTTGAAAATTGATGATGTGCCTTTGAATGGTACATATTGAACACACAAAAAGTATGGAGTTAAAATAAGTTATTAAAAATTAAATCCATTTGTAATAGATGAGTTTTCGTCCGAAACCCTCATACTTCTATGAGATTGTCCAATTTGTACACGAAGTGCATCTAGTTTTTGCCGTAACCCTCTCAACTCTCTATTAGTTGCTATGTGGGTGAAATTATGATGTCATGCCAAGTTACAACGTTTTCAGAGTTCATTTGTACTTCGTTTCAAATTCAGGGTCATTTAGCTCAAAATAAATCATTAAATGCATGAAAAATATAAAATGAAGTCAGAAAGGGTTGAAAATAGATGATGTGCCTTTGAATGGTGCATATTGAACACACAAAATGTATGGAGTTAAAATAAGTTATTAAAAATTAAATCCCTTTGTAATAGATGAGTTTTCGTCCGGAACCCTCATACTTCTTATGAGATTGTCCAATTTGTACACCAAGTGCATCTAGTTTTTGCCGTAACCCTCTCAACTCTCTATTAGTTGCTATGTGGGTGAAATTATGATGTCATGCCAAGTTACAACCTTTTCAGAGTTCATTTGTACTGCTTTTCAAATTCAGGGTCATTTAGCTCAAAATAAATCATTAAATGGATGAAAAATATCAAATGAAGTCAGAAAGGGTTGAAAATTGATGATGTGCCTTTTAATGGTGCATATTGAACACACAAAAAGTATGGAGTTAAAATAAGTTATTAAAAATGAAATCCCTTTGTAATAGATGAGTTTTCATCTGAAACCCTCATACTTCTTATGAGATTGTCTAGTTTGTACACGAAGTGCATCCAGTTTTTGCCGTAACCCTCTCAACTCTCTAGAAATTGCTATGTGGGTGAAATTATGATCTCATGCCAAGTTACAACCTTTTCAGAGTTCATTTGTACTGCTTTTCAAATTCACGGTCATTTAGCTCAAAATAACTCATTAAATGCATGAAAAAATATCAAATGAAGTCAGAAAGGGTTGAAAATAGAAGATGTGCTTTTGAATGATGCATATTGAACACACAAAAAGTATGGATTTAAAATAAGTTATTAAAAATGAAATCCCTTTGTAATAGTTGTGTTCTCGTCCGAAACCCTCATACTTGTTATGAGATTGTCCAATTTGTACACGAAGTGCATCCAGTTTTTGCCGTAACCCTCTCAACTCTCTATAAGTTGCTATGTGGGTGAAATTATGATTTCATGCCAAGTTACAACCTTTTCAGAGTTCATTTGTACTGCTTTTCAAATTCAGGGTCATTTAGCTCAAAATAAATCATTAAATGCACGAAAAATATCAAATGAAGTCAGAAAGGGTTGAAAATTTATGATGTGCCATTGAATGGTGCACATTGAACACACAAAAAGTATGGAGTTAAAACAAGTTATTAAAAATGAAATCCCTTTCTAAAGATGAGTTTTCGTCCGAAACCCTCATACTTCTTATGAGATTGTCCAGTTTGTACACGAAGTGCATCTAGTTTTTGCCGTAACCCTCTCAACTCTCTAGAAGTCGCGATGTGGGTGAAATTATGATGTCATACCAAGTTACAACCTTTTCAGAGTTCATTTGTACTGCTTTTCAAATTCATGGTCATTTATCTCAAAATAAATAATTAAATGCATGAAAAACATTAAATGAAGTCAGAAAGGGTTGAAATTTGATGATGTGCCTTTTAATGATGCATATTGAACACACAGAAAGTATGGAGTTCAAAAAAGTTACTAAAAATGAAATCCCTTTGTAATAGATGAGTTTTCATCCGAAACCCTCATACTTCTTATGAGATTGTCCAGTTTGTACACGAAGTGCATCTAGTTTTTGCCGTAACCCTGTCAACTCTCTAGAAGTTGCTACGTGGGTGAAATTATGATTGCATGCCAAGTTACAACCTTTTCAGAGTTCATTTGTACTGCTTTTCAAATTCAGGGTCATTTAGCTCAAAATAAATCATTAAATGCACGAAAAATATCAAATGAAGTCAGAAAGGGTTGAAAATTTATGATGTGCCATTGAATGGTGCATATTGAACACACAAAAAGTATGGAGTTAAAACAAGTTATTAAAAATGAAATCCCTTTGTAATAGATGAGTTTTCGTCCGAAACCCTCATACTTCTTATGAGATTGTCCAGTTTGTACACGAAGTGCATCTAGTTTTTGCCGTAACCCTCTCAACTCTCTAGAAGTTGCTATGTGGGTGAAATTATGATGTCATGCCAAGTTACAACCTTTTCAGAGTTCATTTGTACTGCTTTTCAAATTCATGGTCATTTATCTCAAAATAAATAATTAAATGCATGAAAAACATTAAATGAAGTCAGAAAGGGTTGAAAATTGATGATGTGCCTTTTAATGATGCATATTGAACACACAAAAAGTATGGAGTTAAAAAAAGTTATTAAAAATGAAATCCCTTTGTAATAGATGAGTTTTCGTCCGAAACCCTCATACTTCTTATGAGATTGACCAGTTTTCATTTGTACTGCTTTTCAAATTCAGGGTCATTTATCTCAAAATTAATAATTAAATGCATGAAAAACATTAAATGAAGTCAGAAAGGGTAAAAAATTGATGATGTGCCTTTTAATGATGCATATTGAACACACAGAAAGTATGGAGTTAAAAAAAGTTATTAAAAATGAAATCCCTTTGTAATAGATGAGTTTTCGTCCAAAACCCGTATATTTCTTATTAGTTGTCCAATCGGTACACGAAGTGCATCCAGTTTTTGCCGTAACCCTCTCAACTCTCTAGAAGTTGTTATGTGGGTCACATTATGATGTCATGCCAAGTTACAACCTTTTCAGAGTTCATTTGTACTGCTTTTCAAATTCAGGGTCATTTAGGTCAAAATAAATCATGTAATGCATGAAAAATATCAAATGAAATCAGAAAGGGTTGAAAATTAACGATGTGTCTTTGAATGATGCATATTGAACACACAAAAACTATGTAGTTAAAATAAGTTATTAAAAATGAAATCCTTCGTAATAGACGAGTTTTCGACTGAAACCCTCATACTTCTTATGAGATTCTCCAATTTGTACACGAAGTGCATCCAGTTTTTGCCGTAACCCTCTCAACTCTCTAGAAGTTGCTATGTGGGTGAAATTATGATTTAATGCCAAGTTACAACCTTTTCAGAGCTCATTTGTACTGCTTTTCAAATTCAGGGTCATTTAGCTCAAAATAAATCATTAAATGCACGAAAAATATCAAATGAAGTCAGAAAGGGTTGAAAATTTATGATGTGCCATTGAATGGTGCATACTGAACAAACAAAAAGTATGGAGTTAAAAAAAGTTATTAAAAATGAAATCCCTTTGTAATAGATGTGTTTTCGTCCGAAACCCTCATACTTCTTGTGAGATTGTCCAGTTTGTACACGAAGTGCACCTAGTTTTTGCCGTAACCCTCTCAACTCTCTAGAAGTTGCTATGTGGGTGAAATTATGATGTCATGCCAAGTTACAACCTTTTCAGAGTTCATTTGTACTGCTTTTCAAATTCATGGTCATTTATCTTAAAATAAATTATTAAATGCATGAAAAACATTAAATGAAGTCAGAAAGGGTTGAAAATTGATGATGTGCCTTTTAATGATGCATATTGAACACACAGAAAGTATGGAGTTAAAAAAAGTTATTAAAAATGAAATCGCTTTGTAATAGATGAGTTTTCGTCCGAAACCCTCATACTTCTTATGAGATTGACCAGTTTGTACACGAAGTGCATCTAGTTTTTGCCGTAACCCTGTCAACTCTCTAGAAGTTGCTATGTGGGTGAAATTATGATGTCATGCCAAGTTACAACCTTTTCAGAGTTCATTTGTACTGCTTTTCAAATTCAGGGTCATTTATCTCAAAATAAATAATTAAATGCATAAAAAGCATTAAATGAAGTCAGAAAGGGTTGAAAATGGATGATGTGCCTTTTAATGATGCATATTGAACACACAGAAAGTATGGAGTTAAAAAAAGTTATTAAAAATGAAATCCCTTTGTAATAGATGAGTTTTCGTCCAAAACCATCATATTTCTTATCAGATTGTCCAATCTGTACACGAAGTGCATCCAGTTTTTGCCGTTACCCTCGCAACTCTCTATAAGTTGCTATGTGGGTGAAATTATGATTTCATGCCAAGTTACAACCTTTTCAGAGTTCATTTGTATTGCTTTTCAAATTCAGGGTCATTTAGCTCAAAATAAATCATTAAATGCACGAAAAATATCAAATGAAGTCAGAAAGGGTTGAAAATTTATGATGTGCCTTTGAATGGTGCATATTGAACACACAAAAAGTATGGAGTTAAAACAAGTTATTAAAAATGAAATCCCTTTGTAATAGATGAGTTTTCGTCCGAAACCCTCATACTTCTTATGAGATTGTCCAGTTTGTACACAAAGTGCATCCAGTTTTTGCCGTAACCCTCTCAACTCTCTAGAAGTTGTTATGTGGGTCACATTATGATGTCATGCCAAGTTACAACCTTTTCAGAGTTCATTTGTACTGCTTTTCAAATTCAGGGTCATTTAGGTCAAAATAAATCATTAAATGCACGAAAAATATCAAATGAAATCAGAAAGGGTTGAAAATTAACGATGTGTCTTTGAATGATGCATATTGAACACACAAAAACTATGGAGTTAAAATAAGTTATGAAAAATGAAATCCCTTTGTAATAGACGAGTTTTCGTCGGAAACCCTCATACTTCTTATGAGATTGTGCAATTTGTACACGACGTGCATCCAGTTTTTGCCGTAACCCTCTCAACTCTCTATAAGTTGCTATGTGAGTGAAATTATGATGTGATGTAAAGTTACAACCTTTTCAGAGTTCATTTGTACTGCTTTTCAAATTCAGGGTCATTTAGCTCAAAATAAGTCATTAAATGCATGAAAAATATCAAATTAAGTCATAAAGGGATGAAAATTGATGATGTGCCTTTGAATGATGCATACTGAACACACAAAAACTATGGAGTTAAAATAAGTTATTAAAAATGAAATCCCTTTGTAATAGACGAGTTTTCGTTTGAAACCCTCATACTTCTTATGAGATTGTCCAATTTGTACACGAAGTGCATCCAGTTTTTGCCGTAACCCTCTCAACTCTGTAGAAGTTGCTATGTGGGTGAAATTATGATGTCATGCCAAGTTACAACCTTTTCAGAGTTCATTTGTACTGCTTTTCAAAATCAGGGTCATTTAGCTCAAAAAAAATCATTAAATGCATGAAAAATATCAAATGAAGTCAGAAAGGGTTGAAAATTGATGATGTGCCTTTGAATGGTACATATTGAACACACAAAAAGTATGGAGTTAAAATAAGTTATTAAAAATTAAATCCATTTGTAATAGATGAGTTTTCGTCCGAAACCCTCATACTTCTATGAGATTGTCCAATTTGTACACGAAGTGCATCTAGTTTTTGCCGTAACCCTCTCAACTCTCTATTAGTTGCTATGTGGGTGAAATTATGATGTCATGCCAAGTTACAACGTTTTCAGAGTTCATTTGTACTTCGTTTCAAATTCAGGGTCATTTAGCTCAAAATAAATCATTAAATGCATGAAAAATATAAAATGAAGTCAGAAAGGGTTGAAAATAGATGATGTGCCTTTGAATGGTGCATATTGAACACACAAAATGTATGGAGTTAAAATAAGTTATTAAAAATTAAATCCCTTTGTAATAGATGAGTTTTCGTCCGGAACCCTCATACTTCTTATGAGATTGTCCAATTTGTACACCAAGTGCATCTAGTTTTTGCCGTAACCCTCTCAACTCTCTATTAGTTGCTATGTGGGTGAAATTATGATGTCATGCCAAGTTACAACCTTTTCAGAGTTCATTTGTACTGCTTTTCAAATTCAGGGTCATTTAGCTCAAAATAAATCATTAAATGGATGAAAAATATCAAATGAAGTCAGAAAGGGTTGAAAATTGATGATGTGCCTTTTAATGGTGCATATTGAACACACAAAAAGTATGGAGTTAAAATAAGTTATTAAAAATGAAATCCCTTTGTAATAGATGAGTTTTCATCTGAAACCCTCATACTTCTTATGAGATTGTCTAGTTTGTACACGAAGTGCATCCAGTTTTTGCCGTAACCCTCTCAACTCTCTAGAAATTGCTATGTGGGTTAAATTATGATCTCATGCCAAGTTACAACCTTTTCAGAGTTCATTTGTACTGCTCTTCAAATTCACGGTCATTTAGCTCAAAATAACTCATTAAATGCATGAAAAAATATCAAATGAAGTCAGAAAGGGTTGAAAATTGAAGATGTGCTTTTGAATGATGCATATTGAACACACAAAAAGTATGGATTTAAAATAAGTTATTAAAAATGAAATCCCTTTGTAATAGTTGTGTTCTCGTCCGAAACCCTCATACTTCTTATGAGATTGTCCAATTTGTACACGAAGTGCATCCAGTTTTTGCCGTAACCCTCTCAACTCTCTATAAGTTGCTATGTGGGTGAAATTATGATTTCATGCCAAGTTACAACCTTTTCAGAGTTCATTTGTACTGCTTTTCAAATTCAGGGTCATTTAGCTCAAAATAAATCATTAAATGCACGAAAAATATCAAATGAAGTCAGAAAGGGTTGAAAATTTATGATGTGCCATTGAATGGTGCATATTGAACACACAAAAAGTATGGAGTTAAAACAAGTTATTAAAAATGAAATCCCTTTCTAAAGATGAGTTTTCGTCCGAAACCCTCATACTTCTTATGAGATTGTCCAGTTTGTACACGAAGTGCATCTAGTTTTTGCCGTAACCCTCTCAACTCTCTAGAAGTCGCTATGTGGGTGAAATTATGATGTCATACCAAGTTACAACCTTTTCAGAGTTCATTTGTACTGCTTTTCAAATTCATGGTCATTTATCTCAAAATAAATAATTAAATGCATGAAAAACATTAAATGAAGTCAGAAAGGGTTGAAATTTGATGATGTGCCTTTTAATGATGCATATTGAACACACAGAAAGTATGGAGTTCAAAAAAGTTATTAAAAATGAAATCCCTTTGTAATAGATGAGTTTTCATCCGAAACCCTCATACTTCTTATGAGATTGTCCAGTTTGTACACGAAGTGCATCTAGTTTTTGCCGTAACCCTGTCAACTCTCTAGAAGTTGCTACGTGGGTGAAATTATGATTTCATGCCAAGTTACAACCTTTTCAGAGTTCATTTGTACTGCTTTTCAAATTCAGGGTCATTTAGCTCAAAATAAATCATTAAATGCACGAAAAATATCAAATGAAGTCAGAAAGGGTTGAAAATTTATGATGTGCCATTGAATGGTGCATATTGAACACACAAAAAGTATGGAGTTAAAACAAGTTATTAAAAATGAAATCCCTTTGTAATAGATGAGTTTTCGTCCGAAACCCTCATACTTCTTATGAGATTGTCCAGTTTGTACACGAAGTGCATCTAGTTTTTGCCGTAACCCTCTCAACTCTCTAGAAGTTGCTATGTGGGTGAAATTATGATGTCATGCCAAGTTACAACCTTTTCAGAGTTCATTTGTACTGCTTTTCAAATTCATGGTCATTTATCTCAAAATAAATAATTGAATGCATGAAAAACATTAAATGAAGTCAGAAAGGGTTGAAAATTGATGCTGTGCCTTTTAATGATGCATATTGAACACACAGAAAGTATGGAGTTAAAAAAAGTTATTAAAAATGAAATCCCTTTGTAATAGATGAGTTTTCGTCCGAAACCCTCATACTTCTTATGAGATTGACCAGTTTTCATTTGTACTGCTTTTCAAATTCAGGGTCATTTATCTCAAAATTAATAATTAAATGCATGAAAAACATTAAATGAAGTCAGAAAGGGTAAAAAATTGATGATGTGCCTTTTAATGATGCATATTGAACACACAGAAAGTATGGAGTTAAAAAAAGTTATTAAAAATGAAATCCCTTTGTAATAGATGAGTTTTCGTCCAAAACCCGTATATTTCTTATTAGTTGTCCAATCGGTACACGAAGTGCATCCAGTTTTTGCCGTAACCCTCTCAACTCTCTAGAAGTTGTTATGTGGGTCACATTATGATGTCATGCCAAGTTACAACCTTTTCAGAGTTCATTTGTACTGCTTTTCAAATTCAGGGTCATTTAGGTCAAAATAAATCATGTAATGCATGAAAAATATCAAATGAAATCAGAAATGGTTGAAAATTAATGATGTGTCTTTGAATGATGCATATTGAACACACAAAAACTATGTAGTTAAAATAAGTTATTAAAAATGAAATCCTTCGTAATAGACGAGTTTTCGACTGAAACCCTCATACTTCTTATGAGATTGTCCAATTTGTACACGACGTGCATCCAGTTTTTGCCGTAACCCTCTCAACTCTCTATAAGTTGCTATGTGAGTGAAATTATGATGTGATGTCAAGTTACAACCTTTTGAGAGTTCATTTGTACTGCTTTTCTAATTCAGGGTCATTTAGCACAAAATAAGTCATTAAATGCATGAAAAATATCAAATTAAGTCATAAAGGGATGAAAATTGATGATGTGGCTTTTAATGGTGCATACTGAACACACAAAAATTATGGACTTAAAATAAGTTATTAAAAATGAAATCCCTTTGTAATAGATGAGTTTTCGTCCGAAACCCTCATACTTCTTATGAGATTGTCCAATTTGTACACGAAGTGCATCCAGTTTTTACCGTAACCCTCTCAACTCTCTAGAAGTTGCTATGTGGGTGAAATTATGATGTGATGCCAAGTTACAACCTTTTCAGAGTTCATTTGTACTGCTTTTCCAATTCAGGGTCATTTAGCTCAAAATAAATCATTAAATGCATGAAAAATATCAAATGAAGTCAGAAAGGGTTCAAAATTGATGATGTGCCTTTTAATGGTGCATATTGAACACACAAAAAGTATGGAGTTAAAATAAGTTATTAAAAATGAAATCCCTTTGTAATAGATGAGTTTTCGTCCGAAACCCTCATACTTCTTATGAGATTGTCCAATTTGTACACGAAGTGCATCCAGTTTTTGCCGTAACCCTCTCAACCCTCTATAAGTTGCTATGTGTGTGAAATTATGATGTCATTCCAAGTTACAACCTTTTCAGAGTTCATTTGTACTGCTTTTCAAATTCAGGGTCATTTAGGTCAAAATAAATCATTAAATGCATGAAAAATATCGAATGAAATCAGAAAGGGTTGAAAATTTATGATGTGCCTTTGAATGATGCATATTGAACACACAAAAACTGTGGAGTTAAAATAAGTTATTAAAAATAAAATCCCTTTGTAATCGACGAGTTTTCGTCTGAAACCCTCATACTTCTTATGAGATTGTCCAATTTGTACACGAAGTGCGTCCAGTTTTTGTCGTAACCCTCTCAACTCTCTACAAGTTGCTATGTGGGTGAAATTATGATGTCATGTCAAGTTACAACCTTTTCAGAGTTCATTTGTACTGCTTTTCAAATTCAGGGTCATTTAGCTCAAAATAAGTCATTAAATGCATGAAAAATATCAAATGAAGTCATAAAGGGATGAAAATTGATGATGTGCCTTTGAATGATGCATATTGAACACACAAAAACTATGGAGTTAAAATAAGTTATTAAAAATGAAATCCCTTTGTAATAGACGAGTTTTCGTCCGAAACCCTCATACTTCTTATGAGATTGTCCAATTTGTACACGAAGTGCATCCAGTTTTTGCCGTAACCCTCTCAACCCTCTATAAGTTGCTATGTGTGTGAAATTATGATGTCATTCCAAGTTACAACCTTTTCAGAGTTCATTTGTACTGCTTTTCAAATTCAGGGTCATTTAGGTCAAAATAAATCATTAAATGCATGAAAAATATTGAATGAAATCAGAAAGGGTTGAAAATTTATGATGTGCCTTTGAATGATGCATATTGAACACACAAAAACTGTGGAGTTAAAATAAGTTATTAAAAATAAAATCCCTTTGTAATCGACGAGTTTTCGTCTGAAACCCTCATACTTCTTATGAGATTGTCCAATTTGTACACGAAGTGCGTCCAGTTTTTGTCGTAACCCTCTCAACTCTCTACAAGTTGCTATGTGGGTGAAATTATGATGTCATGTCAAGTTACAACCTTTTCAGAGTTCATTTGTACTGCTTTTCAAATTCAGGGTCATTTAGCTCAAAATAAGTCATTAAATGCATGAAAAATATCAAATGAAGTCATAAAGGGATGAAAATTGATGATGTGCCTTTGAATGATGCATATTGAACACACAAAAACTATGGAGTTAAAATAAGTTATTAAAAATGAAATCCCTTTGTAATAGACGAGTTTTCGTCCGAAACCCTCATACTTCTTATGAGATTGTCCAATTTGTACACGAAGTGCATCCAGTTTTTGCCGTAAACCTCTCAACTCTCTAGAAGTTGCTATGTGGGTGAAATTATGATGTCATGCCAAGTTACAACCTTTTCGGAGTTCATTTGTACTGCTTTTCAAATTCAGGGTCATTTAGCTCAAAATAAATCATTAAATGCATGAAAAATATCAAATGAAGTCAGAAAGGGTTGAAAATTGATGATGTTCCATTGAATGGTACATATTGAAGACACAAAAAGTATGGAGTTAAAATAAGTTATTAAAAATGAAATCCCTTTGTAATAGATGAGTTTTCGTCCGAAACCCTCATACTTCTTATGAGATTGTACAATTTGTACTCAAAGTGCATCCAGTTTTTTTCGAACCCTCTCAACTCTCTAGAAGTTTCTATGTGGGTGAAATTATGATGTCATGCCATGTTACAACCTTTTCAGAGTTCATTTGTACTACTTTTCGAATTTAGGGTCATTTAGCTCAAAATAAATCATTAAATGCATGAAAAATATCTAATGAAGTCAGAAAGGGTTGAAAATTCATGATGTGCCTTTGAATGGTGCATATTGAACACACAAAAAGTATGGAGTTAAAATAAGTTATTAAAAATGAAATCCCTTTGTAATAGATTACTTTTCGTTCGAAACCCTCATACTTCTTATGAGATTGTCCAGTTTGTACACGAAGTGCTTCCAGTTTTTGCCGTAACCCTCTCAACACCCTAGAAGTTGCTATGTGGGTGAAATTACGATGTCATGCAAGGTTACAACCTTTTTAGACTACATTTGTACTGCTTTTCAAATTCAGGGTCATTTAGCTCAAAATAAATCATTAAATGCATGAAAAATATCAAATGAAGTCAGAAAGGGTTGAAAATTGATGATGTGCCTTTTAATGGTGCATAAATAACACACAAAAGGAATGGAGTTAAAATAAGTTATTAAAAACGTAATCCCTTTGTAATAGATGAGTTTTCGTCCGAAACCCTCATACTTCTTGTGAGATTGTCCAGTTTGTACACGAAGTGCATCCAGTTTTTGCCGTAACCCTCTCAACTCTTTAGAACTTGCTATGTGGGTGAAATTATGATGTCATGCCGAATTACAACCTTTTCAGAGTTCATTTGTACTTCGTTTCAAATTCAGGGTCATTTAGCTCAAAATAAATCATTAAATGCATGAAAAATATAAAATGAACTCAGAAAGGGTTGAAAATTGATGATGCGCCTTTGAATGTTGCATATTGAACACACAGAAAGTATGGAGTTAAAAAAAGTTATTAAAAATGAAATCCCTTTGTAATAGATGAGTTTTCGTTCGAAACCCTCATATTTCTTATGAGATTGTCCAATTTGTACACGAAGTGCATGTAGTTTTTGCCGTTACCCTCGCAACTCTCTATAAGTTGCTATGTGGGTGAAATTATGATTTCATGCCATGTTACAACCTTTTCAGAGTTCATTTGTACTGCTTTTCAAATTCAGGGTCATTTAGCTCAAAATAAATCATTAAATGCATGAAAAATATCTAATGAAGTCAGAAAGGGTTGAAAATTTATGATGTGCCTTTGAATAGAGCATATTGAACACACAAAAAGTATGGAGTTAAAACAAGTTATTAAAATGAAATCCCTTTGTAATAGATGAGTTTTCGTCCGAAACCCTCATACTTCTTATGAGATTGTCCAGTTTGTACACGAAGTGCATCCAGTTTTTGCCTTAACCCTCTCAACTATCTAGAAGTTGTTATGTGGGTGAAATTATGATGTCAGGCCAAGTTAAAACCTTTTCAGAGTTCATTTGTACTGCTTTTCAAATTCAGGGTCATTTAGCTCAAAATAAATCATTAAATGCATGAAAAATATCAAATGAAGTCAGAAAGGGTTGAAAATTGATGATGTGCCTTTGAATGATGCATATTGAACACACGAAAACTATGGAGTTAAAATAAGTTATTAAAAATGAAATCCCTTTCTAATAGACGATATTTCGTCCGAAACCCTCATACTTGTTATGAGATTGTCCAATTTGTACACGAAGTGCATCCAGTTTTTGCCGTAACCTTCTCAAATCTCTATAAGTTGCTATGTGGGTGAAATTATGATGTCATGCCAAGTTACAACCTTTTTAGAGTTCATTTGTACTTCGTTTCAAATTCTGGGTCATTTAGCTCAAAATAAATCATTAAATGCATGAAAAATATAAAATGAAGCCAGAAAGGGTTGAAAATTGATGATGTGCCTTTGAATGGTGCATATTGAACACACAAAAGTAATGGAGTTAAAATAAGTTATTAAAAACGAAATCCCTTTGTAATAGATGAGTTTTCGTCCGAAACCCTCATACTTCTTATGAGATTGTCGAGTTTGTACACGAAGTGTATCCAGTTTTTGCCGTAACCCTCTCAACTCTCTAGAAGTTGCTATGTGGGTAAAATTATGATGTCATGCCAAGTTACAACCTTTTTAGAGTTCATTTGTACTGCTTTTCAAATTCAGGGTCATTTAGCTCAAAATAAATCATTAAATGCATGAAAAATATCAATTGAAGTCAGAAAGGGTTGAAAATTGATGTTGTGCCATTGAATGTTGCATATTGAACACACAAAAAGTATGGAGTTAAAATAAGTTATTAAAAATGAAATCCCTTTGTAATAGATAAGTTTTCGTCCGAAACCCTCATACTTCTTATGAGATTGTCCAATTTGTACACGAAGTGCATCCAGTTTTTGCCGTAACCCTCTCAACTCTCTAGAAGTTGCTATGTGGGTGAAATTATGATGTCATGCCAAGTTACAACCTTTTCAGAGTTCATTTGTACTGCTTTTCAAATTCAGGGTCATTTAGCTCAAAATAAATCATTAAATGCATGAAAAATATCTAATGAAGCCAGAAAGGGTTGAAAATTGATGATGTGCCTTTTAATAGTGCATATTGAACACACAAAAAGTATGGAGTTAAAATAAGTTATTAAAAATGAAATCCCTTTGTAATAGATGACTTTTCGTTCGAAACCCTCATACTTCTTATGAGATTGTCCAGTTTGTACACGAAGTGCTTCCAGTTTTTGCCGTAACCCTCTCAACACCCTAGAAGTTGCTATGTGGGTGAAATTATGATGTCATGCCAAGTTACAACCTTTTTAGAGTACATTTGTACTGCTTTTCAAATTCAGGGTCATTTAGCTCAAAATAAATCATTAAATGCACGAAAAATATCAAATGAAGTGAGAAAGGGATGAAAATTGATGATGTGGCTTTGAATGATGCATATTGAACACACAAAAAAACTATGGAGTTAAAATAAGTTATTCAAAATGAAATCCCTTTCTAATAGACGAGTTTTCGTCCGAAACCCTCATACTTGTTATGAGATTGTCCAATTTGTACACGAAGTGCATCCAGTTTTTGCCGTAACCTTCTCAAATCTCTATAAGTTGCAATGTGGGTGAAATTATGATGTCATGCCAAGTTACAACCTTTTTAGAGTTCATTTGTACTTCGTTTCAAATTCTGGGCCATTTAGCTCAAAATAAATCATTAAATGCATGAAAAATATAAAATGAAGCCAGAAAGGGTTGAAAATTGATGATGTGCCTTTGAATGGTGCATATTGAACACACAAAAGGAATGGAGTTAAAATAAGTTATTAAAAACGAAATCCCTTTGTAATATATGAGTTTTCGTCTGAAACCCTCATACTTCTTATGAGATTGTCGAGTTTGTACACGAAGTGTATCCAGTTTTTGCCGGAACCCTCTCAACTCTCTAGAAGTTGCTATGTGGGTAAAATTATGATGTCATGCCAAGTTACAACCTTTTCAGAGTTCATTTCTACTGCTTTTCAAATTCAGGGTCATTTAGCTCAAAATAAATCATTAAATGCATGAAAAATATCAATTGAAGTCAGAAAGGGTTGAAAATTGATGATGTGCCTTTGAATGGTGCATATTGAACACACAAAAAGTATGGAGTTCAAATGAGTTGTTAAAAATGAAATCCCTTTGTAATAGATGAGTTTTCGTCCGAAACCCTCATACTTCTTATGAGATTGTCCAGTTTGTACACGAAGTGCATCCAGTTTTTGCCGTAACCCTCTCAACTCTCTAGAACTTGCTATGTGGGTGAAATTATGATGTCATGCCAAGTTACAACCTTTTCAGAGTTCATTTGTACTGCTTTTCAAATTCAGGGTCATTTAGCTCAAAATAAATCATTAAATGCATGAAAAACATCTAATGAAGTCAGAAAAGGGTTGAAAATTGATGATGTGCCTTTTAATGGTGCATATGGAACACACAAAAAGTATGGAGTTAAAATAAGTTATTGAAAATGAAATCCCTTTGTAATAGATGACTTTTCGTTCGAAACCCTCATACTTCTTATGAGATTGTCCAGTTTGTACACGAAGTGCTTCCAGTTTTTGCCGTAACCCTCTCAACTCCCTAGAAGTTGCTATGTGGGTGAAATTATGATGTCATGCCAAGTTACAACCTTTTTAGAGTACATTTGTACTGCTTTTCAAATTCAGGGTCATTTAGCTCAAAATAAATCATTAAATGCACGAAAAATATCAAATGAAGTCAGAAAGGGATGAAAATTGATGATGTGGCTTTGAATGATGCATATTGAACACACGAAAATTGTGGAGTTAAAATAAGTTATTAAAAATAAAATCCCTTTGTAATCGACGAGTTTTCGTCTGAAACCCTCATACTTCTTATGAGATTGTCCAATTTGTACACGAAGTGCGTCCAGTTTTTGCCGTAACCCTCTCAACTCTCTACAAGTTGCTATGTGGGTGAAATTATGATGTCATGTCAAGTTACAACCTTTTCATAGTTCATTTGTACTGCTTTTCAAATTCATGGTCATTTAGCTCAAAATAAATCATTAAATGCATGAAAAATATCAAATGAAGTCATAAAGGGATGAAAATTGATGATGTGCCTTTGAATGATGCATATTGAACACACAAAAACTATGGAGTTAAAATAAGTTATTAAAAATGAAATCCCTTTGTAATAGACGAGTTTTCGTCCGAAACCCTCATACTTGTTATGAGATTGTCCAGTTTGTACACGAAGTGCATCCAGTTTTTGCCGTAACCCTCTCAACTCTCTAGAACTTGCTATGTGGGTGAAATTATGATGTCATGCCAAGTTACCACCTATTCATAGTTCATTTGTACTACTTTTCAAATTCTGGGCCATTTAGCTCAAAATAAATCATTAAATGCATGAAAAATATAAAATGAAGCCAGAAAGGGTTGAAAATTGATGATGTGCCTTTGAATGGTGCATATTGAACACACAAAAGGAATGGAGTTAAAATAAGTTATTAAAAACGAAATCCCTTTGTAATATATGAGTTTTCGTCTGAAACCCTCATACTTCTTATGAGATTGTCGAGTTTGTACACGAAGTGTATCCAGTTTTTGCCGGAACCCTCTCAACTCTCTAGAAGTTGCTATGTGGGTAAAATTATGATGTCATGCCAAGTTACAACCTTTTCAGAGTTCATTTCTACTGCTTTTCAAATTCAGGGTCATTTAGCTCAAAATAAATCATTAAATGCATGAAAAATATCAATTGAAGTCAGAAAGGGTTGAAAATTGATGATGTGCCTTTGAATGGTGCATATTGAACACACAAAAAGTATGGAGTTCAAATGAGTTGTTAAAAATGAAATCCCTTTGTAATAGATGAGTTTTCGTCCGAAACCCTCATACTTCTTATGAGATTGTCCAGTTTGTACACGAAGTGCATCCAGTTTTTGCCGTAACCCTCTCAACTCTCTAGAACTTGCTATGTGGGTGAAATTATGATGTCATGCCAAGTTACAACCTTTTCAGAGTTCATTTGTACTGCTTTTCAAATTCAGGGTCATTTAGCTCAAAATAAATCATTAAATGCATGAAAAATATCTAATGAAGTCAGAAAAGGGTTGAAAATTGATGATGTGCCTTTTAATGGTGCATATTGAACACACAAAAAGTATGGAGTTAAAATAAGTTATTAAAAATGAAATCCCTTTGTAATAGATGACTTTTCGTTCGAAACCCTCATACTTCTTATGAGATTGTCCAGTTTGTACACGAAGTGCTTCCAGTTTTTGCCGTAACCCTCTCAACTCCCTAGAAGTTGCTATGTGGGTGAAATTATGATGTCATGCCAAGTTACAACCTTTTTAGAGTACATTTGTACTGCTTTTCAAATTCAGGGTCATTTAGCTCAAAATAAATCATTAAATGCACGAAAAATATCAAATGAAGTCAGAAAGGGATGAAAATTGATGATGTGGCTTTGAATGATGCATATTGAACACACGAAAATTGTGGAGTTAAAATAAGTTATTAAAAATAAAATCCCTTTGTAATCGACGAGTTTTCGTCTGAAACCCTCATACTTCTTATGAGATTGTCCAATTTGTACACGAAGTGCGTCCAGTTTTTGCCGTAACCCTCTCAACTCTCTACAAGTTGCTATGTGGGTGAAATTATGATGTCATGTCAAGTTACAACCTTTTCATAGTTCATTTGTACTGCTTTTCAAATTCATGGTCATTTAGCTCAAAATAAATCATTAAATGCATGAAAAATATCAAATGAAGTCATAAAGGGGTGAAAATTGATGATGTGCCTTTGAATGATGCATATTGAACACACAAAAACTATGGAGTTAAAATAAGTTATTAAAAATGAAATCCCTTTGTAATAGACGAGTTTTCGTCCGAAACCCTCATACTTGTTATGAGATTGTCCAGTTTGTACACGAAGTGCATCCAGTTTTTGCCGTAACCCTCTCAACTCTCTAGAACTTGCTATGTGGGTGAAATTATGATGTCATGCCAAGTTACCACCTATTCATAGTTCATTTGTACTACTTTTCAAATTCAGGGTCATTTAGTTCAAAATAAATCATTAAATGCATGAAAAATATCAAATGAAGTCAGAAAGGGTTGAAAATTGATGATGTGTCTTTGAATGGTGCATATTGAACTGACAAAAAGTATGGAGTTAAAATAAGTTATTAAAAATGAAATCCCTTTGTAATAGATGAGTTTTCGTCTGAAACCCTCATACTTCTTATGAGATTGTCCAGTTTGTACACGAAGTGCATCCAGTTTTTGTCGTAACCCTGTCAACTCTCTAGAAGTTGCTATGTGGGTGAAATTATGATGTCATGTCAACTTACAACCTTTTCAGAGTTCATTTGTACTGCTTTTCAAATTCAGGGTCATTTAGCTCAAAATAAATCATTAAATGCATGAAAAATATCTAATGAAGTCAGAAAGGGTTGAAAATTGATGATGTGCCTTTTAATGGTGCATATGAACACACAAAAAGTATGGAGTTAAAATAAGTTATTAAAAATGAAATCCCTTTGTAATAGATGACTTTTCGTTCGAAACCCTCATACTTCTTATGAGATTGTCCAGTTTGTACACGAAGTGCTTCCAGTTTTTGCCGTAACCCTCTCAACACCCTAGAAGTTGCTATGTGGGTGAAATTATGATGTCATGCCAAGTTAGAACCTTTTTAGCGTACATTTGTACTGCTTTTCAAATTCAGGGTCATTTAGCTCAAAATAAATCATTAAATGCATGAAAAATATCAAATAAAGTCAGAAAGGGATGAAAATTGATGATGTGGCTTTGAATGATGCATATTGAACACACGAAAACTATGGAGTTAAAATAAGTTATTAAAAATGAAATCCCTTTCTAATAGACGAGTTTTCGTCCGAAACCCTCATACTTGTTATGAGATTGTCCAATTTGTACACGAAGTGCATTTAGTTTTTTCCGTAACCTTCTCAAATCTCTATAAGTTGCTATGTGGGTGAAATTATGATGTCCTGCCAAGTTACAACCTTTTTAGAGTTCATTTGTACTACTTTTCAAATTCAGTGTCATTTAGCTCAAAATTTATCATTAAATGCACGAAAAATATCAAATCAAGTCAGAAAGGAATGAAAATTGATGATGTGCCTTTGAATGATGCATATTGAACACACAAAAAAACTATGGAGTTAAAATAAGTTATTAAAAATGAAATCCCTTTGTAGTAGATGAGTTTTCGTCCAAAACCCTCATACTTCTTATGAGATTGTCCAGTTTGTACACGAAGTGCATCCAGTTTTTGTCGTAACCCTCTCAACACCCTAGAAGTTGCTATGTGGGTGAAATTATGATGTCATGCCGAGTTACAACCTTTTTAGACTACATTTGTACTGCTTTTCAAATTCAGGGTCATTTAGCTCACAATAAATCATTAAATGCACGAAAAATATCAAATGAAGTTAGAAAGGGATGAAAATTGATGATGTGCCTTTGAATGATGCATATTGAACACATGAAAACTATGGAGTTAAAACAAGTTATTAAAAATGAAATCCCTTTCTAATAGACGAGTTTTCGTCCGAAACCCTCATACTTGTTATGAGATTGTACAATTTGTACACGAAGTGCATCCAGTTTTTGTCGTAACCCTCTCAACACCCTAGAAGTTGCTATGTGGGTGAAACTATGATCTCATGCCGAGTTACAACCTTTTTAGACTACATTTGTACTGCTTTTCAAATTCAGGGTCATTTAGCTCACAATAAGTCATTAAATGCATGAAAAATATCAAATGAAGTCAGAAAGGGATGAAAATTGATGATGTGCCTTTGAATGATGGATATTGAACACACGAAAACTATGGAGTTAAAATAAGTTATTAAAAATGAAATCCCTTTCTAATAGACGAGTTTTCGTCCGAAACCCTCATACTTGTTATGAGATTGTCCAATTTGTACACGAAGTGCATCCAGTTTTTGCCGTAACCTTCTCAAATCTCTATAAGTTGCTATGTGGGTGAAATTATGATGTCATGCCAAGTTACAACCTTTTCAGAGTTCATTTGTACTTCGTTTCAAATTCAGGGTCATTTAGCTCAAAATAAATCATTAAATGCATGAAAAATATAAAATGAAGCTAGAAAGGGTTAAAAATTGATGATGTGCCTTTGAATGGTGCATATTGAACACACAAAAGGAATGGAGTTAAAATAAGTTATTAAAAACGAAATGCCTTTGTAATAGATGAGTTTTCGTCCGAAACCCTCATACTTCTTATGAGATTGTCCAGTTTGTACACGAAGTGCTTCCAGTTTTTGCCGTAACCCTCTCAACTCTCTAGAAGTTGCTATGTGGGTAAAATTATGATGTCATGCCAAGTTACAACCTTTTTAGAGTTCATTTGTACTGCTTTTCAAATTCAGGGTCATTTAGCTCAAAATAAATCATTAAATGCATGAAAAATATCAAATGAAGTCATAAAGGGTGGAAAATTTATGATGTGCCTTTGAATGGTACATATTGAACACACAAAAAGTATGGAGTTAAAATAAGTTATTAAAAATGAAATCCCTTTGTAATAGATGAGTTTTCGTCCGAAACCCACATACTTCTTATGCGATTGTCCAATTTGTACACGAAGTGCATCAAGTTTTTGCCGTAACCCTCTCAACTCTCTATAATTTTCTATGTGGGAAAATTATAATGTCATGCCAAGTTACAACCTTTTCAGAGTTCATTTGTACTGCTTTTCAAATTCAGGGTCATTTAGCTCAAAATAAATCATTAAATGCATGAAAAATATCAATTGAAGTCAGAAAGGGTTGAAAATTGATGATGTGCCTTTGAATGGTGCATATTGAACACACAAAAAGTATGGAGTTGAAATGAGTTGTTAAAAATGAAATCCCTTTGTAATAGATGAGTTTTCGTCCGAAACCGTCATACTTCTTATGAGATTGTCCAGTTTGTACACGAAGTGCATCCAGTTTTTGCCGTAACCCTCTCAACTCTCTAGAACTTGCTATGTGGGTGAAATTATGATGTCATGCCAAGTTACAACCTATTCATAGTTCATTTGTACTACTTTTCAAATTCAAGGTCATTTAGTTCAAAATAAATCATTAAATGCATGAAAAATATCAAATGAAGTCAGAAAGGGTTGAAAATTGATGATGTGTCTTTGAATGGTGCATATTGAACTCACAAAAAGTATGGAGTTAAAATAAGTTACTAAAAATGAAATGCCGTTGTAATAGATGAGTTTTCGTCCGAAACCCTCATACTTCTTATGAGATTGTCCAATTTGTACACGAAGTGCATCCAGTTCTTGCCGTAACCCTCTCAACTCTCTAGAAGTTGCTATGTGGGTGAAATTATGATGTCATGCCAAGTTACAACCTTTTCAGAGTTCATTTGTACTGCTTTTCAAATTTAGGGTCATTTAGCTCAAAATAAATCATTAAATGCATGAAAAATATCGATTGAAGTCGGAAAGGGTTGAAAATTGATGATGTGCCTTTGAATGGTGCATATTGAACACACAAAAAGTATGGTGTTGAAATGAGTTGTTAAAAATGAAATCCCTTTGTAATAGATGAGTTTTCGTCCGAAACCCTCATACTTCTTATGAGATTGTCCACTTTGTACACGAAGTGCATCCAGTTTTTTCCGTAACCCTCTCAACACCCTAGAAGTTGCTATGTGGGTGAAATTATGATGTCATGCCAATTTACAACCTTTTTAGAGTACATTTGTACTGCTTTTCAAATTCAGGGTCATTTAGCTCAAAATAAATCATTAAATGCACGAAAAATATCAAATATAGTCAGAAAGGGATGAAAATTGATGACGTGGCTTTGAATGATGCATATTGAACACACGAAAACTATGGAGTTAAAATAAGTTATTAAAAATGAAATCCCTTTCTAATAGACGAGTTTTCGTCCGAAACCCTCATACTTGTTATGAGATTGTCCAATTTGTACACGAAGTGCATCCAGTTTTTGCCGTAACCTTCTCAAATCTCTATAAGTTGCAATGTGGGTGAAATTATGATGTCCTGCCAAGTTACAACCTTTTCAGAGTTCATTTGTACTACTTTTCAAATTCAGTGTCATTTAGCTCAAAATAAATCATTAAATGCATGAAAAATATCTAATGAAGTCAGAAAGGGATGAAAATTGATGATGTGCCTTTGACTGGTGCATATTGAACACACAAAAAAACTATGGAGTTAAAATAAGTTATTAAAAATGAAATCCCTTTGTAATAGATGAGTTTTCGTCCGAAACCCTCATACTTCTTATGAGATTGTCCAGTTTGTACACAAAGTGCATCCAGTTTTTGTCGTAACCCTCTCAACACCCTAGAAGTTGCTATGTGGGTGAAATTAGGATGTCATGCCGAGTTACAACCTTTTTAGACTACATTTGTACTGCTTTTCTAATTCAGGGTAATTTAGCTCACAATAAATCATTAAATGCACGAAAAATATCAAATGAAGTCAGAAAGGGATGAAAATTGATGATGTGCCTTTGAATGATGCATATTGAACACACGAAAACTATGGAGTTAAAATAAGTTATTAAAAATGAAATCCCTTTCTAATAGACGAGTTTTCATCCAAAACCCTCATACTTGTTATGAGATTGTCCAATTTGTACACGAAGTGCATCCAGTTTTTGCCGTAACCTTCTGAAATCTCTATAAGTTGCTATGTGGGGGAAATTATGATGTCATGCCAAGTTACAACCTTTTCAGAGTTCATTTGTACTTCGTTTCAAATTCAGGGTCATTTAGCTCAACATAAATCATTAAGTCCATGAAAAATATAAAATTAAGCCAGAAAGGGTTGAAAATTGATGATGTGCCTTTGAATGGTGCATATTGAACACACAAAAGGAATGGAGTTAAAATAAGTTATTAAAAACGAAATCCCTTTGTAATAGATGAGTTTTCGTCCGAAACCCTCATACTTCTTATGAGATTGTCGAGTTTGTACACGAAGTGTATCCAGTTTTTGCCGTAACCCTCTCAACTCTCTAGAAGTTGCTATGTGGGTAAAATTATGATGTCAAGCCAATTTACAACCTTTTTAGAGTTCATTTGTACTGCTTTTCAAATTCAGGGTCATTTAGGTCAAAATAAATCATTAAATGCATGAAAAATATCGAATGAAATCAGAAAGGGTTGAAAATTTATAATGTGCCTTTGAATGATGCATATTGAACACACAAAAACTGTGGAGTTAAAATAAGTTATTAAAAATAAAATCCCTTTGTAATCGACGAGTTTTCGTCTGAAACCCTCATACTTCTTATGAGATTGTCCAATTTGTACACGAAGTGCGTCCAGTTTTTGCCGTAACCCTCTCAACTCTCTACAAGTTGCTATGTGGGTGAAATTATGATGTCATGTCAAGTTACAACCTTTTCATAGTTCATTTGTACTGCTTTTCAAATTCAGGGTCATTTAGCTCAAAATAAATTATTAAATGCATGAAAAATATCAAATGAAGTCAGAAAGGGTTGAAAATTGATGATGTTCCATTGGATGGTACATATTGAAGACACAAAAAGTATGGAGTTAAAATAAGTTATTAAAAATGAAATCCCTTTGTAATAGATGAGTTTTCGTCCGAAACCCTCATACTTCTTATGAGATTGTACAATTTGTACTCAAAGTGCATCCAGTTCTTGTCGTAACCCTCTCAACTCTCTAGAAGTTGCTATGTGGGTGAAATTATGATGTGATGCCATGTTAGAGCCTTTTTAGAGTTCATTTGTACTACGTTCGAATTCAGGGTCATTTAGCTCAAAATAAATCATTAAATGCATGAAAAATATCTAATGAAGTCAGAAAGGGTTGAAAATTCATGATGTGCCTTTGAATGGTGCATATTGAACACACAAAAAGTATGGAGTTAAAATAAGTTATTAAAAATGAAATCCCTTTGTAATAGATGACTTTTCATTCGAAACCCTCATACTTCTTATGAGATTGTCCAGTTTGTACACGAAGTGCTTCCAGTTTTTGCCGTAACCCTCTCAACACTCTAGTTGTTGCTATGTGGGTGAAATTATGATGTCATGCAAGGTTACAACCTTTTTAGACTACATTTGCACTGCTTTTCAAATTCAGGGTCATTTAGCTCAAAATAAATCATTAAATGCACGAAAAATATCAAATGAAATCAGAAAGGGATGAAAATTGATGATGTGGCTTTGAATGATGCATATTGAACACACGAAAACTATGGAGTTAAAATAAGTTATTAAAAATGAAATCCCTTTCTAATAGACGAGTTTTCGTTTGAAACCCTCATACGTGTTATGAGATTGTCCAATTTGTACACGAAGTGCATCCAGTTTTTGCCGTAACCTTCTCAAATCTCTATAAGTTGCTATGTGGGTGAAATTATGATGTCATGCCAAGTTACAACGTTTTCATAGTTCATTTGTACTTCGTTTCAAATTCAGGGTCATTTAGCTCAAAATAAATCATTAAATGCATGAAAAATATAAAATGAACTCAGAAAGGGTTGAAAATTGATGATGTGCCTTTGAATGGTGCATAAATAACACACAAAAGGAATGGAGTTAAAATAAGTTATTAAAAACGTAATCCATTTGTAATAGATGAGTTTTCGTCCGAAACCCTCATACTTCTTGTGAGATTGTCGAGTTTGTACACGAAGTGTATCCAGTTTTTGCCGTAACCCTCTCAACTCTCTAGAACTTGCTATGTGGGTGAAATTATGATGTCAAGCAAAGTTACAACCTTTTTAGAGTTCATTTGTACTGCTTTTCAAATTCAGGGTCATTTAGCTCAAAATAAATCATTAAATGCATGAAAAATATCAAATGAAGTCAGAAATGGTTGAAAATTTATGATGTGCCTTTGAATGGTACATATTGAACACACAAAAAGTATGGAGTTAAAATAAGTTATTAAAAATGAAATCCCTTTGTAATAGATGAGTTTTCGTCCGAAACCCACATACTTCTTATGAGATTGTCCAATTTGTACACGAAGTGCATCCAGTTTTTGCCGTAACCCTCTCAACTCTCTATAATTTTCTATGTGGGGAAATTATAATGTCATGCCAAGTTGCGACCTTTTCAGAGTTCATTTGTACTACTTTTCAAATTCACGGTTATTTAGCTCAAAATAAATCATTAAATGCATGAAAAATATCAATTGAAGTCAGAAAGGGTTGAAAATTGATGATGTGCCTTTGAATGGTGCATATTGAACACACAAAAAGTATGGAGTTGAAATGAGTTGTTAAAAATGAAATCCCTTTGTAATAGATGAGTTTTCGTCCGAAACCCTCATACTTCTTATGAGATTGTCCAGTTTGTACACGAAGTGCATCCAGTTTTTGCCGTAACCCTCTCAACTCTCTAGAACTTGCTATGTGGGTGAAATTATGATGTCATGCCAAGTTAAAACCTATTCATAGTTCATTTGTACTGCTTTTCAAGTTCAGGGTCATTTAGCTCAAAATAAATCATTAAATGCATGAAAAATATCAAATGAAGTCAGAAAGGGTTGAAAATTGATGATGTGCCTTTGAATGTTGCATATTGAACACAAAAAAAGTATGGAGTTAAAATAAGTTATTAAAAATGAAATCCCTTTGTAATAGATAAGTTTTCGTCCGAAACCCTCATACTTCTTATGAGATTGTCCAATTTGTACACGAAGTGCATCCAGTTTTTGCCGTAACCCTCTCAAATCTCTATAAGTTGCTATGTGGGTGAAATTATGATGTCCTGCCAAGTTACAACATTTTTAGAGTTCATTTGTACTGCTTTTCAAATTCAGTGTCATTCAGCTCAAAATTTATCATTAAATGCACGAAAAATATCAAATCAAGTCAGAAAGGGATGAAAATTGATGGTGTGCCTTTGAATGATGCATATTGAACACACAAAAAAACTATGGAGTTAAAATAAGTTATTAAAAATGAAATCCCTTTGTAATAGATGAGTTTTCGTCCGAAACCCTCATACTTCTTATGAGATTGTCCAGTTTGTACACGAAGTGCATCCAGTTTTTGTCGTAACCCTCTCAACACCCTAGAAGTTGCTATGTGGGTGATATTATGATGTCATGCCTAGTTACAACCTTTTTAGACTACATTTGTACTGCTTTTCAAATTCAGGGTCATTTAGCTCACAATAAATCATTAAATGCACGAAAAATATCAAATGAAGTCAGAAAGGGATGAAAATTGATGATGTGCCTTTGAATGATGCATATTGAACACACAAAAACTATGGAGTTAAAACAAGTTATCAAAAATGAAATCCCTTTCTAATAGACGAGTTTTCGTCCGAAACCCTCATACTTGTTATGAGATTGTCCAATTTGTACACGAAGTGCATCCAGTTTTTGTCGTAACCCTCTCAACACCCTAGAAGTTGCTATGTGGGCGAAACTATGATGTCATGCCGAGTTACAACCTTTTTAGACTACATTTGTACTGCTTTTCAAATTCAGGGTCATTTAGCTCACAATAACTCATTAAATGCACGAAAAATATCAAATGAAGTCAGAAAGGGATGAAAATTGATGATGTGCCTTTGAATGTTTCATATTGAACACACGAAAACTATGGAGTTAAAATAAGTTATTAAAAATGAAATCCCTTTCTAATAGACGAGTTTTCGTCCGAAACCCTCATACTTGTTATGAGATTGTCCAATTTGTACACGAAGTGCATCCAGTTTTTGTCGTAACCCTCTCAACACCCTAGAAGTTGCTATGTGGGCGAAACTATGATGTCATGCCGAGTTACAACCTTTTTAGACTACATTTGTACTGCTTTTCAAATTCAGGGTCATTTAGCTCACAATAACTCATTAAATGCACGAAAAATATCAAATGAAGTCAGAAAGGGATGAAAATTGATGATGTGCCTTTGAATGTTTCATATTGAACACACGAAAACTATGGAGTTAAAATAAGTTATTAAAAATGAAATCCCTTTCTAATAGACGAGTTTTCGTCCGAAACCCTCATACTTGTTATGAGATTGTCCAATTTGTACACGAAGTGCATCCAGTTTTTGTCGTAACCTTCTCAAATCTATATAAGTTGCTATGTGGGTGAAATTATGATGTCATGCCAAGTTACAACCTTTTTAGAGTTCATTTGTACTTCGTTTCAAATTCAGCGTCATTTAGCTCAAAATAAATCATTAAATGCATGAAAAATATAAAATGAAGCCAGAAAGGGTTGAAAATTGATGATGTGCCTTTGAATGGTGCGTATTGAACACACAAAAGGAATGCAGTTAAAATAATTTATTAAGAACGAAATCCCTTTGTAATAGATGAGTTTTCGTCCGAAACCCTCATACTTCTTATGAGATTGTCCAGTTTGTACACGAAGTGCTTCCAGTTTTTGCCGTAACCCTCTCAACTCTCTATAAGTTGCTATGTGGGTAAAATTATGATGTCATGCCAAGTTACAACCTTTTTAGAGTTCATTTGTACTGCTTTTCAAATTCAGGGTCATTTAGCTCAAAATAAATCATTAAATGCATGAAAAATATCAAATGAAGTCAGAAAGGGTTGAAAATTTATGATGTGCCTTTGAATGGTACATATTTAACACACAAAAAGTATGGAGTTAAAATAAGTTATTAAAAATGAAATCCCTTTGTAATAGATGAGTTTTCGTCCGAAACCCACATACTTCTTATGAGATTGTCCAATTTGTACACGAAGTGCATCAAGTTTTTGCCGTAACCCTCTCAACTCTCTATAATTTTCTATGTGGGGAAATTATAATGTCATGCCAAGTTACAACCTTTTCAGAGTTCATTTGTACTGCTTTTCAAATTCAGGGTCATTTAGCTCAAAATAAATCATTAAATGCATGAAAAATATCAATTGAAGTCAGAAAGGGTTGAAAATTGATGATGTGCCTTTGAATGGTGCATATTGAACACACAAAAAGTATGGAGTTGAAATGAGTTGTTAAAAATGAAATCCCTTTGTAATAGATGAGTTTTCGTCCGGAACCCTCATACTTCTTATAAGATTGTCCAGTTTGTACACGAAGTGCATCCAGTTTTTGCCGTAACCCTCTCAACTCTCTAGAAGTTGCTATGTGGGTGAAATTATGATGTCATGCCAATTTACAACCTTTTTAGAGTTCATTTGTACTGCTTTTCAAATTCAGGGTCATTTAGCTCAAAATAAATCATTAAATGCATGAAAAATATCAAATGAAGTCAGAAAGGGTTGAAAATTTATGATGTGCCTTTGAATGGTACATATTGAACACACAAAAAGTATGGAGTTAAAATAAGTTATTAAAAATGAAATCCCATTGTAATAGATGAGTTTTCGTCCGAAACCCACATACTTCTTATGAGATTGTCCAATTTGTACACGAAGTGCATCCAGTTTTTGCCGTCACCCTCTCAACTCTCTATAATTTTCTATGTGGGAAAATTATGATGTCATGCCAAGTTACAACCTTTTCAGAGTTCATTTGTACTGCTTTTCAAATTCAGAGTCATTTAGCTCAAAACAAATCATTAAATGCATGAAAAATATCAATTGAAGTCAGAAAGGGTTGAAAATTGATGATGTGCCTTTGAATGGTGCATATTGAACACACCAAAAGTATAGAGTTGAAATGAGTTGTTAAAAATGAAATCCCTTTGTAATAGATGAGTTTTCATCCGAAACCCTCATACTTCTGATGAGATTGTCCAGTTTGTACACGAAGTGCATCCAGTTTTTGCCGTAACCCTCTCAACTCTCTAGAACTTGCTATGTGGGTGAAATTATGATGTCATGCCAAGTTACAACCTATTCATAGTTCATTTGTACTGCTTTTCAAATTCAGGGTCATTTAGCTCAAAATAAATCATTAAATGCATGAGAAATATCAAATGAAGTCAGAAAGGGTTGAAAATTGATGATGTGCCTTTGAATGGTGCATATTGAACACACAAAAAGTATGGAGTTAAAATAAGTTATTAAAAATGAAATCCCTTTGTAATAGATGAGTTTTCGTCCGAAACCCTCATACTTCTTATGAGATTGTCCAATTTGTACACGAAGTGCATCCAGTTTTTGCCGTAACCCTCTCAAATCTCTAGAAGTTCCTATGTGGGTGAAATTATGATGTCATGCTAAGTTACAACCTTTTCAGAGTTCATTTGTACTGCTTTTCAAATTCAGGGTCATTTAGCTCAAAATAAATCATTAAATGCATGAAAAATATCTAATGAAGTCAGAAAGGGTTGAAAATTGATGATGTGCCTTTTAATGGTGCATATTGAACACACAAAAAGTATGGAGTTAAAATAAGTTATTAAAAATGAAATCCCTTTGTAATAGATGACTTTTCGTTCGAAACCCTCATACTTCTTATGAGATTGTCCAGTTTGTACACGAAGTGCTTCCAGTTTTTGCCGTAACCCTCTCAACACCATAGAAGTTGCTATGTGGGTGAAATTATGATGTCATGCCAAGTTACAACCTTTTTAGAGTACATTTGTACTGCTTTTCAAATTCAGGGTCATTTAGCTCAAAATAAATCATTAAATGCACGAAAAATATCAAATGAAGTCAGAAAAGGATGAAAATTGATGATGTGGCTTTGAATGATGCATATTGAACACAAGAAAACTATGGAGTTAAAATAAGTTATTAAAAATGAAATCCCTTTCTAATAGACGAGTTTTCGTCCGAAACCCTCATACTTGTTATGAGATTGTCCAATTTGTACATGAAGTGCATCCAATTTTTGCCGTAACCTTCTCAAATCTCTATAAGTTGCAATGTGGGTGAAATTATGATGTCCTGCCAAGTTACAACCTTTTCAGAGTTCATTTGTACTACTTTTCAAATTCAGTCTCATTTAGCTCAAAATAAATCATTAAATGCATGAAAAATATCTAATGAAGTCAGAAAGGGATGAAAATTGATGATGTGCCTTTGAATGGTGCATATTGAACACACAAAAGAACTATGGAGTTAAAATAAGTTATTAAAAATGAAATCCCTTTGTAATAGATGAGTTTTCGTCCGAAACCCTCATACTTCTTATGAGATTGTCCAGTTTGTACACGAAGTGCATCCAGTTTTTGTCGTAACCCTCTCAACACCCTAGAAGTTGCTATCCGGGTGAAATTATGATGTCATGCCGAGTTACAACCTTTTTAGACTACATTTGTACTGCTTTTCAAATTCAGGGTCATTTAGCTCACAATAAATCATTAAATGCACGAAAAATATCAAATGAAGTCAGAAAGGGATGAAAATTGATGATGTGCCTTTGAATGATGCATATTGAACACACGAAAACTATGGAGTTAAAATAAGTTATTAAAAATGAAATCCCTTTCTAATAGATGAGTTTTCATCCGAAACCCTCATACTTGTTATGAGATTGTCCAATTTGTACTCGAAGTGCATCCAGTTTTTGCCTAACCTTCTCAAATCTGTATAAGTTGCTATGTGGGTGAAATTATGATGTCATGCCAAGTTACAACCTTTTCAGAGTTCATTTGTACTTTGTTTCAAATTCAGGGTCATTTAGCTCAAAATAAATCATTAAATCCATGAAAAATAAAAAATTAAGCCAGAAAGGGTTGAAAATTGATGATGTGCCTTTGAATGGTGCATATTGAACACACAAAAGGAATGGAGTTAAAATAAGTTATTAAAAACGAAATCCCTTTGTAATAGCTGAGTTTTCGTCCGAAACCCTCATACTTCTTATGAGATTGTCGAGTTTGTACACGAAGTGTATCCAGTTTTTGCCGTAACCCTCTCAACTCTCTAGAAATTGCTATGTGGGTAAAATTATGATGTCATGCCAATTTACAACCTTTTTAGACTTCATTTGTACTGCTTTTCAAATTCAGGGTCATTTAGCTCAAAATAAATCATTAAATGCATGAAAAATATCAAATGAAGTCAGAAAGGGTTGAAAATTTATGATGTGCCTTTGAATGGTACATATTAAACACACAAAAAGTATGGAGTTAAAATACGTTATTAAAAATGAAATTCCTTTGTAATAAATGAGTTTTCGTCCGAAACCCTCATACTTCTTATGAGATTGTCCAGTTTGTACACGAAGTGCATCCAGTTTTTGTCGTAACCCTCTCGACACCCTAGAAGTTGCTATGTGGGTGAAATTATGATGTCATGCCGAGTTACAACCTTTTTAGACTACATTTGTACTGCTTTTCAAATTCAGGGTCATTTAGCTCACAATAAATCATTAAATGCACGAAAAATATCAAATGAAGTCAGAAAGGGATGAAAATTGATGATGTGGCTTTGAATGATACATATTGAACACACGAAAACTATGGAGTTAAAATAAGTTATTAAAAATGAAATCCCTTTCTAATAGACGAGTTTTCGTCCGAAACCCTCATACTTCTTATGAGATTGTCGAGTTTGTACACAAAGTGTATCCAGTTTTTGCCGTAACCCTCTCAACTCTCTAGAAGTTGCTATGTGGGTAAAATTATGATGTCATGCCAATTTACAACCTTTTTAGAGTTCATTTGTACTGCTTTTCAAATTCAGGGTCATTTAGCTCAAAATAAATCATTAAATGCATGAAAAATATCAAATGAAGTCAGAAAGGGTTGAAAATTTATGATGTGCCTTTGAATGGTACATATTGAACACACAAAAAGTATGGAGTTAAAATAAGTTATTAAAAATGAAATCCCTTTGTAATAGATGAGTTTTCGTCCGAAACCCACATACTTCTTATGAGATTGTCCAATTTGTACACGAAGTGCATCCAGTTTTTGCCGTCACCCTGTCAACTCTCTATAATTTTCTATGTGGGGAAATTATAATATCATGCCAAGTTACAACCTTTTCAGAGTTCATTTGTACTGCTTTTCAAATTCAGGGTCATTTAGCTCAAAACAAATCATTAAATGCATGAAAAATATCAATTGAAGTCAGAAAGGGTTGAAAATTGATGATGTGCCTTTGAATGGTGCATATTGAAAACACCAAAAGTATAGAGTTGAAATGAGTTGTTAAAAATGAAATCCCTTTGTAATAGATGAGTTTTCATCCGAAACCCTCATACTTCTTATGAGACTGTCCAATTTGTACACGAAGTGCATCCAGTTTTTGCCGTAACCTTCTCAACTCTGTATAAGTTGCTATGTCGGTGAAATTATGATGTCATGCCAAGTTACAACAATTTCAGAGTTCATTTGTACTGCTTTTCAAATTCAGGGTCATTTAGCTCAAAATAAATCATTAAATGCATGAAAAATATCTAATGAAGTCAGAAAGGGTTGAAAATTGATGATGTGCCTTTTAATGGTGCATATTTAACACACAAAAAGTATGGATTTAAAATAGGTTATTAAAAATGAAATCCCTTTGTAATAGATGAGTTTTCGTCCGAAACCCTCATACTTCTTATGAGATTGTCCAGTTTGTACACGAAGTGCATCCAGTTTTTGCCGTAACCCTCTCAACTCTCTAGAAGTTGCTATGTGGGTGAAATTATGATGTCATGCCAAGTTACAACCTTTTCAGAGTTCATTTGTACTGCTTTTCAAATTCAGGGTCATTTAGCTCAAAATAAATCATTAAATGCATGAGAAATATCAAATGAAGTCAGAAAGGGTTGAAAATTGATGATGTGCCTTTGAATGGTGCATATTGAACACACAAAAAGTATGGAGTTAAAATAAGTTATTAAAAATGAAATCCCTTTGTAATAGATGAGTTTTCGTCCGAAACCCTCATACTTCTTATGAGATTGTCCAGTTTGTACACGAAGTGCATCCAGTTTTTGCCGTAACCCTCTCAACTCTCTAGAAGTTGCTATGTGGGTGAAATTATGATGTCATGCCAAGTTACAACCTTTTCAGAGTTCATTTGTACTGCTTTTCAAATTAAGGGTCATTTAGCTCAAAATAAATCATTAAATGCATGAAAAATATCTAATGAAGTCAGAAAGGGTTGGAAATTGATGATGTGCCTTTTAATGGTGCATATTTAACACACAAAAAGTATGGATTTAAAATAAGTTATTAAAAATGAAATCCCTTTGTAATAGATGACTTTTCGTTCGAAACCCTCATACTTCTTATGAGATTGTCCAGTTTGTACACGAAGTGCTTCCAGTTTTTGCCGTAACCCTCTCAACACCCTAGAAATTGCTATGTGGGTAAAATTATGATGTCATGCCAATTTACAACCTTTTTAGACTTCATTTGTACTGCTTTTCAAATTCAGGGTCATTTAGCTCAAAATAAATCATTAAATGCATGAAAAATATCAAATGAAGTCAGAAAGGGTTGAAAATTTATGATGTGCCTTTGAATGGTACATATTAAACACACAAAAAGTATGGAGTTAAAATACGTTATTAAAAATGAAATTCCTTTGTAATAAATGAGTTTTCGTCCGAAACCCTCATACTTCTTATGAGATTGTCCAGTTTGTACACGAAGTGCATCCAGTTTTTGTCGTAACCCTCTCGACACCCTAGAAGTTGCTATGTGGGTGAAATTATGATGTCATGCCGAGTTACAACCTTTTTAGACTACATTTGTACTGCTTTTCAAATTCAGGGTCATTTAGCTCACAATAAATCATTAAATGCACGAAAAATATCAAATGAAGTCAGAAAGGGATGAAAATTGATGATGTGGCTTTGAATGATACATATTGAACACACGAAAACTATGGAGTTAAAATAAGTTATTAAAAATGAAATCCCTTTCTAATAGACGAGTTTTCGTCCGAAACCCTCATACTTCTTATGAGATTGTCGAGTTTGTACACAAAGTGTATCCAGTTTTTGCCGTAACCCTCTCAACTCTCTAGAAGTTGCTATGTGGGTAAAATTATGATGTCATGCCAATTTACAACCTTTTTAGAGTTCATTTGTACTGCTTTTCAAATTCAGGGTCATTTAGCTCAAAATAAATCATTAAATGCATGAAAAATATCAAATGAAGTCAGAAAGGGTTGAAAATTTATGATGTGCCTTTGAATGGTACATATTGAACACACAAAAAGTATGGAGTTAAAATAAGTTATTAAAAATGAAATCCCTTTGTAATAGATGAGTTTTCGTCCGAAACCCACATACTTCTTATGAGATTGTCCAATTTGTACACGAAGTGCATCCAGTTTTTGCCGTCACCCTGTCAACTCTCTATAATTTTCTATGTGGGGAAATTATAATATCATGCCAAGTTACAACCTTTTCAGAGTTCATTTGTACTGCTTTTCAAATTCAGGGTCATTTAGCTCAAAACAAATCATTAAATGCATGAAAAATATCAATTGAAGTCAGAAAGGGTTGAAAATTGATGATGTGCCTTTGAATGGTGCATATTGAAAACACCAAAAGTATAGAGTTGAAATGAGTTGTTAAAAATGAAATCCCTTTGTAATAGATGAGTTTTCATCCGAAACCCTCATACTTCTTATGAGACTGTCCAATTTGTACACGAAGTGCATCCAGTTTTTGCCGTAACCTTCTCAACTCTGTATAAGTTGCTATGTCGGTGAAATTATGATGTCATGCCAAGTTACAACAATTTCAGAGTTCATTTGTACTGCTTTTCAAATTCAGGGTCATTTAGCTCAAAATAAATCATTAAATGCATGAAAAATATCTAATGAAGTCAGAAAGGGTTGAAAATTGATGATGTGCCTTTTAATGGTGCATATTTAACACACAAAAAGTATGGATTTAAAATAGGTTATTAAAAATGAAATCCCTTTGTAATAGATGAGTTTTCGTCCGAAACCCTCATACTTCTTATGAGATTGTCCAGTTTGTACACGAAGTGCATCCAGTTTTTGCCGTAACCCTCTCAACTCTCTAGAAGTTGCTATGTGGGTGAAATTATGATGTCATGCCAAGTTACAACCTTTTCAGAGTTCATTTGTACTGCTTTTCAAATTCAGGGTCATTTAGCTCAAAATAAATCATTAAATGCATGAGAAATATCAAATGAAGTCAGAAAGGGTTGAAAATTGATGATGTGCCTTTGAATGGTGCATATTGAACACACAAAAAGTATGGAGTTAAAATAAGTTATTAAAAATGAAATCCCTTTGTAATAGATGAGTTTTCGTCCGAAACCCTCATACTTCTTATGAGATTGTCCAGTTTGTACACGAAGTGCATCCAGTTTTTGCCGTAACCCTCTCAACTCTCTAGAAGTTGCTATGTGGGTGAAATTATGATGTCATGCCAAGTTACAACCTTTTCAGAGTTCATTTGTACTGCTTTTCAAATTCAGGGTCATTTAGCTCAAAATAAATCATTAAATGCATGAAAAATATCTAATGAAGTCAGAAAGGGTTGGAAATTGATGATGTGCCTTTTAATGGTGCATATTTAACACACAAAAAGTATGGATTTAAAATAAGTTATTAAAAATGAAATCCCTTTGTAATAGATGACTTTTCGTTCGAAACCCTCATACTTCTTATGAGATTGTCCAGTTTGTACACGAAGTGCTTCCAGTTTTTGCCGTAACCCTCTCAACACCCTAGAAGTTGCTATGTGGGTGAAATTATGATGTCATGCCAAGTTACAACCTTTTTAGAGTACATTTGTACTGCTTTTCAAATTCAGGGTCATTTAGCTCAAAATAAATCATTAAATGCACGAAAAATATCAAATGAAGTCAGAAAGGGATGAAAATTGATGATGTGGCTTTGAATGATGCATATTGAACACAAGAAAACTATGGAGTTAAAATAAGTTATTAAAAATGAAATCCCTTTCTAATAGACGAGTGTTCGTCCGAAACCCTCATACTTGTTATGAGATTGTCCAATTTGTACACGAAGTGCATCCAATTTTTGCCGTAACCTTCTCAAATCTCTATAAGTTGCAATGTGGGTGAAATTATGATGTCCTGCCAAGTTACAACCTTTTCAGAGTTCATTTGTACTACTTTTCAAATTCAGTCTCATTTAGCTCAAAATAAATCATTAAATGCATGAAAAATATCTAATGAAGTCAGAAAGGGATGAAAATTGATGATGTGCCTTTGAATGGTGCATATTGAACACACAAAAGAACTATGGAGTTAAAATAAGTTATTAAAAATGAAATCCCTTTGTAATAGATGAGTTTTCGTCCGAAACCCTCATACTTCTTATGAGATTGTCCAGTTTGTACACGAAGTGCATCCAGTTTTTGTCGTAACCCTCTCAACACCCTAGAAGTTGCTATGTGGGTGAAATTATGATGTCATGCCGAGTTACAACCTTTTTAGACTACATTTGTACTGCTTTTCAAATTCAGGGTCATTTAGCTCACAATAAATCATTAAATGCACGAAAAATATCAAATGAAGTCAGAAAGGGATGAAAATTGATGATGTGCCTTTGAATGATGCATATTGAACACACGAAAACTATGGAGTTACAATAAGTTATTAAAAATGAAATCCCTTTCTAATAGACGAGTTTTCATCCGAAACCCTCATACTTGTTATGAGATTGTCCAATTTGTACTCGAAGTGCATCCAGTTTTTGCCTAACCTTCTCAAATCTGTATAAGTTGCTATGTGGATGAAATTATGATGTCATGCCAAGTTACAACCTTTTCAGAGTTCATTTGTACTTCGTTTCAAATTCAGGGTCATTTAGCTCAAAATAAATCATTAAATCCATGAAAAATATAAAATTAAGCCAGAAAGGGTTGAAAATTGATGATGTGCCTTTGAATGGTGCATATTGAACACACAAAAGGAATGGAGTTAAAATAAGTTATTAAAAACGAAATCCCTTTGTAATAGATGAGTTTTCGTCCGAAACCCTCATACTTCTTATGAGATTGTCGAGTTTGTACACGAAGTGTATCCAGTTTTTGCCGTAACCCTCTCAACTCTCTAGAAATTGCTATGTGGGTAAAATTATGATGTCATGCCAATTTACAACCTTTTTAGACTTCATTTGTACTGCTTTTCAAATTCAGGGTCATTTAGCTCAAAATAAATCATTAAATGCATGAAAAATATCAAATGAAGTCAGAAAGGGTTGAAAATTTATGATGTGCCTTTGAATGGTACATATTAAACACACAAAAAGTATGGAGTTAAAATACGTTATTAAAAATGAAATTCCTTTGTAATAGATGAGTTTTCGTCCGAAACCCTCATACTTCTTATGAGATTGTCCAGTTTGTACACGAAGTGCATCCAGTTTTTGTCGTAACCCTCTCGACACCCTAGAAGTTGCTATGTGGGTGAAATTATGATGTCATGCCGAGTTACAACCTTTTTAGACTACATTTGTACTGCTTTTCAAATTCAGGGTCATTTAGCTCACAATAAATCATTAAATGCACAAAAAATATCAAATGAAGTCAGAAAGGGATGAAAATTGATGATGTGGCTTTGAATGATGCATATTGAACACAAGAAAACTATGGAGTTAAAATAAGTTATTAAAAATGAAATCCCTTTCTAATAGACGAGTTTTCGTCCGAAACCCTCATACTTCTTATGAGATTGTCGAGTTTGTACACAAAGTGTATCCAGTTTTTGCCGTAACCCTCTCAACTCTCTAGAAGTTGCTATGTGGGTAAAATTATGATGTCATGCCAATTTACAACCTTTTTAGAGTTCATTTGTACTGCTTTTCAAATTCAGGGTCATTTAGCTCAAAATAAATCATTAAATGCATGAAAAATATCAAATGAAGTCAGAAAGGGTTGAAAATTTATGATATGCCTTTGAATGGTACATATTGAACACACAAAAAGTATGGAGTTAAAATAAGTTATTAAAAATGAAATCCCTTTGTAATAGATGAGTTTTCGTCCGAAACCCACATACTTCTTATGAGATTGTCCAATTTGTACGCGAAGTGCATCCAGTTTTTGCCGTCACCGTGTCAACTCTCTATAATTTTCTATGTGGGGAAATTATAATATCATGCCAAGTTACAACCTTTTCAGAGTTCATTTGTACTGCTTTTCAAATTCAGGGTCATTTAGCTCAAAACAAATCAGTAATGCATGAAAAATATCAATTGAAGTCAGAAAGGGTTGAAAATTGATGATGTGCCTTTGAATGGTGCATATTGAACACACCAAAAGTATAGAGTTGAAATGAGTTGTTAAAAATGAAATCCCTTTGTAATAGATGAGTTTTCATCCGAAACCCTCATACTTCTTATGAGACTGTCCAATTTGTACACGAAGTGCATCCAGTTTTTGCCGTAACCTTCTCAACTCTGTATAAGTTGCTATGTCGGTGAAATTATGATGTCATGCCAACTTACAACAATTTCAGAGTTCATTTGTACTGCTTTTCAAATTCAGGGTCATTTAGCTCAAAATAAATCATTAAATGCATGAAAAATATCTAATGAAGTCAGAAAGGGTTGAAAATTGATGATGTGCCTTTTAATGGTGCATATTTAACACACAAAAAGTATGGATTTAAAATAGGTTATTAAAAATGAAATCCCTTTGTAATAGATGAGTTTTCGTCCGAAACCCTCATACTTCTTATGAGATTGTCCAGTTTGTACACGAAGTGCATCCAGTTTTTGCCGTAACCCTCTCAACTCTCTAGAAGTTGCTATGTGGGTGAAATTATGATGTCATGCCAAGTTACAACCTTTTCAGAGTTCATTTGTACTGCTTTTCAAATTCAGGGTCATTTAGCTCAAAATAAATCATTAAATGCATGAGAAATATCAAATGAAGTCAGAAAGGGTTGAAAATTGATGATGTGCCTTTGAATGGTGCATATTGAACACACAAAAAGTATGGAGTTAAAATAAGTTATTAAAAATGAAATCCCTTTGTAATAGATGAGTTTTCGTCCGAAACCCTCATACTTCTTATGAGATTGTCCAGTTTGTACACGAAGTGCATCCAGTTTTTGCCGTAACCCTCTCAACTCTCTAGAAGTTGCTATGTGGGTGAAATTATGATGTCATGCCAAGTTACAACCTTTTCAGAGTTCATTTGTACTGCTTTTCAAATTCAGGGTCATTTAGCTCAAAATAAATCATTAAATGCATGAAAAATATCAAATGAAGTCAGAAAGGGTTGAAAATTTATGATATGCCTTTGAATGGTACATATTGAACACACAAAAAGTATGGAGTTAAAATAAGTTATTAAAAATGAAATCCCTTTGTAATAGATGAGTTTTCGTCCGAAACCCACATACTTCTTATGAGATTGTCCAATTTGTACGCGAAGTGCATCCAGTTTTTGCCGTCACCGTGTCAACTCTCTATAATTTTCTATGTGGGGAAATTATAATATCATGCCAAGTTACAACCTTTTCAGAGTTCATTTGTACTGCTTTTCAAATTCAGGGTCATTTAGCTCAAAACAAATCAGTAATGCATGAAAAATATCAATTGAAGTCAGAAAGGGTTGAAAATTGATGATGTGCCTTTGAATGGTGCATATTGAACACACCAAAAGTATAGAGTTGAAATGAGTTGTTAAAAATGAAATCCCTTTGTAATAGATGAGTTTTCATCCGAAACCCTCATACTTCTTATGAGACTGTCCAATTTGTACACGAAGTGCATCCAGTTTTTGCCGTAACCTTCTCAACTCTGTATAAGTTGCTATGTCGGTGAAATTATGATGTCATGCCAACTTACAACAATTTCAGAGTTCATTTGTACTGCTTTTCAAATTCAGGGTCATTTAGCTCAAAATAAATCATTAAATGCATGAAAAATATCTAATGAAGTCAGAAAGGGTTGAAAATTGATGATGTGCCTTTTAATGGTGCATATTTAACACACAAAAAGTATGGATTCAAAATAGGTTATTAAAAATGAAATCCCTTTGTAATAGATGAGTTTTCGTCCGAAACCCTCATACTTCTTATGAGATTGTCCAGTTTGTACACGAAGTGCATCCAGTTTTTGCCGTAACCCTCTCAACTCTCTAGAAGTTGCTATGTGGGTGAAATTATGATGTCATGCCAAGTTACAACCTTTTCAGAGTTCATTTGTACTGCTTTTCAAATTCAGGGTCATTTAGCTCAAAATAAATCATTAAATGCATGAGAAATATCAAATGAAGTCAGAAAGGGTTGAAAATTGATGATGTGCCTTTGAATGGTGCATATTGAACACACAAAAAGTATGGAGTTAAAATAAGTTATTAAAAATGAAATCCCTTTGTAATAGATGAGTTTTCGTCCGAAACCCTCATACTTCTTATGAGATTGTCCAGTTTGTACACGAAGTGCATCCAGTTTTTGCCGTAACCCTCTCAACTCTCTAGAAGTTGCTATGTGGGTGAAATTATGATGTCATGCCAAGTTACAACCTTTTCAGAGTTCATTTGTACTGCTTTTCAAATTCAGGGTCATTTAGCTCAAAATAAATCATTAAATGCATGAAAAATATCTAATGAAGTCAGAAAGGGTTGAAAATTGATGATGTGCCTTTTAATGGTGCATATTTAACACACAAAAAGTATGGATTTAAAATAAGTTATTAAAAATGAAATCCCTTTGTAATAGATGACTTTTCGTTCGAAACCCTCATACTTCTTATGAGATTGTCCAGTTTGTACACGAAGTGCTTCCAGTTTTTGCCGTAACCCTCTCAACACCCTAGAAGTTGCTATGTGGGTGAAATTATGATGTCATGCCAAGTTACAACCTTTTTAGAGTACATTTGTACTGCTTTTCAAATTCAGGGTCATTTAGCTCAAAATAAATCATTAAATGCACGAAAAATATCAAATGAAGTCAGAAAGGGATGAAAATTGATGATGTGGCTTTGAATGATGCATATTGAACACACGAAAACTATGGAGTTAAAATAAGTTATTAAAAATGAAATCCCTTTCTAATAGACGAGTGTTCGTCCGAAACCCTCATACTTGTTATGAGATTGTCCAATTTGTACACGAAGTGCATCCAATTTTTGCCGTAACCTTCTCAAATCTCTATAAGTTGCAATGTGGGTGAAATTATGATGTCCTGCCAAGTTACAACAATTTCAGAGTTCATTTGTACTGCTTTTCAAATTCAGAGTCATTTAGCTCAAAATAAATCATTAAATGCATGAAAAATATCTAATGAAGTCAGAAAGGGTTGAAAATTGATGATGTGCCTTTTAATGGTGCATATTTAACACACAAAAAGTATGGATTTAAAATAGGTTATTAAAAATGAAATCCCTTTGTAATAGATGAGTTTTCGTCCGAAACCCTCATACTTCTTATGAGATTGTCCAGTTTGTACACGAAGTGCATCCAGTTTTTGCCGTAACCCTCTCAACTCTCTAGAAGTTGCTATGTGGGTGAAATTATGATGTCATGCCAAGTTACAACCTTTTCAGAGTTCATTTGTACTGCTTTTCAAATTCAGGGTCATTTAGCTCAAAATAAATCATTAAATGCATGAGAAATATCAAATGAAGTCAGAAAGGGTTGAAAATTGATGATGTGCCTTTGAATGGTGCATATTGAACACACAAAAAGTATGGAGTTAAAATAAGTTATTAAAAATGAAATCCCTTTGTAATAGATGAGTTTTCGTCCGAAACCCTCATACTTCTTATGAGATTGTCCAGTTTGTACACGAAGTGCATCCAGTTTTTGCCGTAACCCTCTCAACTCTCTAGAAGTTGCTATGTGGGTGAAATTATGATGTCATGCCAAGTTACAACCTTTTTAGAGTTCATTTGTACTGCTTTTCAAATTCAGGGTCATTTAGCTCAAAATAAATCATTAAATGCATAAAAAATATCTAATGAAGTCAGAAAGGGTTGAAAATTGATGATGTGCCTTTTAATGGTGCATATTTAACACACAAAAAGTATGGATTTAAAATAAGTTATTAAAAATGAAATCCCTTTGTAATAGATGACTTTTCGTTCGAAACCCTCATACTTCTTATGAGATTGTCCAGTTTGTACACGAAGTGCTTCCAGTTTTTGCCGTAACCCTCTCAACACCCTAGTAGTTGCTATGTGGGTGAAATTATGATGTCATGCCAAGTTACAACCTTTTTAGAGTACATTTGTACTGCTTTTCAAATTCAGGGTCATTTAGCTCAAAATAAATCATTAAATGCACGAAAAATATCAAATGAAGTCAGAAAGGGATGAAAATTGATGATGTGGCTTTGAATGATGCATATTGAACACACGAAAACTATGGAGTTAAAATAAGTTATTAAAAATGAAATCCCTTTCTAATAGACGAGTTTTCGTCCGAAACCCTCATACTTGTTATGAGATTGTCCAATTTGTACACGAAGTGCATCCAATTTTTGCCGTAACCTTCTCAAATCTCTATAAGTTGCAATGTGGGTGAAATTATGATGTCCTGCCAAGTTACAACAATTTCAGAGTTCATTTGTACTGCTTTTCAAATTCAGGGTCATTTAGCTCAAAATAAATCATTAAATGCATGAAAAATATCTAATGAAGTCAGAAAGGGTTGAAAATTGATGATGTGCCTTTTAATGGTGCATATTTAACACACAAAAAGTATGGATTTAAAATAGGTTATTAAAAATGAAATCCCTTTGTAATAGATGAGTTTTCGTCCGAAACCCTCATACTTCTTATGAGATTGTCCAGTTTGTACACGAAGTGCATCCAGTTTTTGCCGTAACCCTCTCAACTCTCTAGAAGTTGCTATGTGGGTGAAATTATGATGTCATGCCAAGTTACAACCTTTTCAGAGTTCATTTGTACTGCTTTTCAAATTCAGGGTCATTTAGCTCAAAATAAATCATTAAATGCATGAGAAATATCAAATGAAGTCAGAAAGGGTTGAAAATTGATGATGTGCCTTTGAATGGTGCATATTGAACACACAAAAAGTATGGAGTTAAAATAAGTTATTAAAAATGAAATCCCTTTGTAATAGATGAGTTTTCGTCCGAAACCCTCATACTTCTTATGAGATTGTCCAGTTTGTACACGAAGTGCATCCAGTTTTTGCCGTAACCCTCTCAACTCTTTAGAAGTTGCTATGTGGGTGAAATTATGATGTCATGCCAAGTTACAACCTTTTCAGAGTTCATTTGTACTGCTTTTCAAATTCAGGGTCATTTAGCTCAAAATAAATCATTAAATGCATGAAAAATATAAAATGAAGCCAGAAAGGGTTGAAAATTGATGATGTGCCTTTGAATGGTGCATATTTAACACACAAAAGGAATGGAGTTAAAATAAGTTATTAAAAACGAAATCCCTTTGTAATAGATGAGTTTTCGTCCGAAACCCTCATACTTCTTATGAGATTGTCCAGTTTGTACACGAAGTGCTTCCAGTTTTTGCCGTAACCCTCTCAACTCTCTAGAAGTTGCTATGTTTGTAAAATTATGATGTCATGCCAAGTTACAACCTTTTTAGAGTTCATTTGTACTGCTTTTCAAATTCAGGGTCATTTAGCTCAAAATAAATCATTAAATGCATGAAAAATATCAAATGAAGTAAGAAAGGGTTGAAAATTTATGATGTGCCTTTGAATGGTACATATTGAACACAAAAAAAGTATGGAGTTAAAATAAGTTATTAAAAATGAAATCCCTTTGTAATAGATGAGTTTTCGTCCGAAACCCACATACTTCTTATGAGATTGTCCAATTTGTACACGAAGTGCATCAAGTTTTTGCCGTAACCCTCTCAACTCTCTATAATTTTCTATGTGGGGAAATTATAATGTCATGCCAAGTTACAACCTTTTCAGAGTTCATTTGTACTGCTTTTCAAATTCAGGGTCATTTAGCTCAAAATAAATCATTAAATGCATGAAAAATATCAATTGAAGTCAGAAAGGGTTGAAAATTGATGATGTGCCTTCGAATGGTGCATATTGAACACACAAAAAGTATGGAGTTGAAATGAGTTGTTAAAAATGAAATCCCTTTGTAATAGATCAGTTTTCGTCCGGAACCCTCATACTTCTTATAAGATTGTCCAGTTTGTACACGAAGTGCATCCAGTTTTTGCCGTAACCCTCTCAACTCTCTAGAACTTGCTATGTGGGTGAAATTATTATGTCATGCCAAGTTACAACCTATTCATAGTTCATTTGTACTGCTTTTCAAATTCAGGGTCATTTAGTTCAAAATAAATCATTAAATGCATGAAAAATATCAAATGAAGTCAAAAAGGGTTGAAAATTGATAATGTGTCTTTGAATGGTGCATATTGAACTCACAAAAAGTATAGAGTTAAAATAAGTTATTAAAAATGAAATCCCTTTGTAATAGATGAGTTTTCGTCTGAAACCCTCATACTTCTTATGAGATTGTCCAGTTTGTACACGAAGTGCATCCAGTTTTTGCCGTAACCCTCTCAACTCTCTAGAAGTTGCTATGTGGGTGAAATTATGATGTCATGCCAAGTTACAACCTTTTCAGAGTTCATTTGTACTGCTTTTCAAATTCAGGGTCATTTAGCTCAAAATAAATCATTAAATGCATGAAAAATATCAATTGAAGTCAGAAAGGGTTGAAAATTGATGATGTGCCTTTGAATGGTGCATATTGAACACACAAAAAGTATGGAGTTGAAATGAGTTGTTAAAAATGAAATCCCTTTGTAATAGATGAGTTTTCGTCCGAAACCCTCATACTTCTTATGAGATTGTCCACTTTGTACACGAAGTGCATCCAGTTTTTTCCGTACCCCTCTCAACTCTCTAGAACTTGCTATGTGGGTGAAATTATGATGTCATGCCAAGTTACAACCTAGTCATAGTTCATTTGTACTGCTTTTCAAATTCAGGGTCATTTAGGTCAAAATAAATCATTAAATGCATGAAAAATATCAAATGAAGTCAGAAAGGGTTGAAAATTGATGATGTGCCTTTGAATGGTGCATATTGAATACACAAAAAGTATGGAGTTAAAATAAGTTATTGAAAATGAAATCCCTTTGTAATAGATGAGTTTTCATCCGAAACCCTCATACTTCTTATGAGATTGTCCAATTTGTACACGAAGTGCATCCAGTTTTTGCCGTAACCCGCTCAACTCTCTAGAAGTTGCTATGTGGATGAAATTATGATGTCATGCCAAGTTACAACCTTTTCAGAGTTCATTTGTACTGCTTTTCAAATTCAGGGTCATTTAGCTCAAAATAAATCATTAAATGCATGAAAAATATCTAATGAAGTCAGAAAAGGGTTGAAAATTGATGATGTGCCTTTTAATGGTGCATATTGAACACACAAAAAGTATGGAGTTAAAATAAGTTATTAAAAATGAAATCCCTTTGTAATTGATGACTTTTCGTTCGAAACCCTCATACTTCTTATGAGATTGTCCAGTTTGTACACGAAGTGCTTCCAGTTTTTGCCGTAACCCTCTCAACACCCTAGAAGTTGCTATGTGGGTGAAATTATGATGTCATGCCAAGTTACAAACTTTTTAGAGTACATTTGTACTGCTTTTCAAATTCAGGGTCATTTAGCTCAAAATAAATCATTAAATGCACGAAAAATATCAAATGAAGTCAGAAAGGGATGAAAATTGATGATGTGGCTTTGAATGATGCATATTGAACACACGAAAACTATGGAGTTAAAATAAGTTATTAAAAATGAAATCCCTTTCTAATAGACGAGTTTTCGTCCGAAACCCTCATACTTGTTATGAGATTGTCCAATTTGTACACGAAGTGCATCCAATTTTTGCCGTAACCTTCTCAAATCTCTATAAGTTGCAATGTGGGTGAAATTATGATGTCCTGCCAAGTTACAACCTTTTCAGAGTTCATTTGTACTACTTTTCAAATTCAGTGTCATTTAGCTCAAAATAAATCATTAAATGCATGAAAAATATCTAATGAAGTCAGAAAGGGATGAAAATTGATGATGTGCCTTTGAATGGTGCATATTGAACACACAAAAAAACTATGGAGTTAAAATAAGTTATTAAAAATGAAATCCCTTTGTAATAGATGAGTTTTCGTCCGAAACCCTCATACTTCTTATGAGATTGTCCAGTTTGTACACGAAGTGCATCCAGTTTTTGTCGTTACCCTCTCAACACCCTAGAAGTTGCTATGTGGGTGAAATTATGATGTCATGCCGAGTTACAACCTTTTTAGACTACATTTGTACTGCTTTTCAAATTCAGGGTCATTTAGCTCACAATAAATAATTAAATGCATGAAAAATATCAAATGAAGTCAGAAAGGGATGAAAATTGATGATGTGCCTTTGAATGATGCATATTGAACACACGAAAACTATGGAGTTAAAATAAGTTATTAAAAATGAAATCCCTTTCTAATAGACGAGTTTTCATCCGAAACCCTCATACCTGTTATGAGATTGTCCAATTTGTACTCGAAGTGCATCCAGTTTTTGCCTAACCTTCTCAAATCTGTATAAGTTGCTATGTGGGTGAAATTATGATGTCATGCCAAGTTACAACCTTTTCAGAGTTCATTTGTACTTCGTTTCAAATTCAGGGTCATTTAGCTCAAAATAAATCATTAAATCCATGAAAAATATAAAATTAAGCCAGAAAGGGTTGAAAATTGATGATGTGCCTTTGAATGGTGCATATTGAACACACAAAAGGAATGGAGTTAAAATAAGTTATTAAAAACGAAATCCCTTTGTAATAGATGAGTTTTCGTCCGAAACCCTCATACTTCTTATGAGATTGTCGAGTTTGTACACGAAGTGTATCCAGTTTTTGCCGTAACCCTCTCAACTCCCTAGAAGTTGCTATGTGGGTAAAATTATGATGTCATGCCAATTTACAACCTTTTTAGACTTCATTTGTACTGCTTTTCAAATTCAGGGTCATTTAGCTCAAAATAAATCATTAAATGCATGAAAAATGTCAAATGAAGTCAGAAAGGGTTGAAAATTTATGATGTGCCTTTGAATGGTACATATTAAACACACAAAAAGTATGGAGTTAAAATACGTTATTAAAAATGAAATTCCTTTGTAATAGATGAGTTTTCGTCCGAAACCCTCATACTTCTTATGAGATTGTCCAGTTTGTACACGAAGTGCATCCAGTTTTTGTCGTAACCCTCTCAACACCCTAGAAGTTGCTATGTGGGTGAAATTATGATGTCATGCCGAGTTACAACCTTTTTAGACTACATTTGTACTGCTTTTCAAATTCAGGGTCATTTAGCTCACTATAAATCATTAAATGCACGAAAAATATCAAATGAAGTCAGAAAGGGATGAAAATTGATGATGTGCCTTTGAATGATGCATATTGAACACACGAAAACTATGGAGTTAAAATAAGTTCTTAAAAATGAAATCCCTTTCTAATAGACGAGTTTTCGTCCGAAACCCTCATACTTGTTATGAGATTGTCCAATTTGTACACGAAGTGCATCCAGTTTTTGCCGTAACCTTCTCAAATCTCTATAAGTTGCTATGTGGGTGAAATTATGATGTCATGCCAAGTTACAACCTTTTCAGAGTTCATTTGTACTTCGTTTCAAATTCAGGGTCATTTAGCTCAAAATAAATCATTAAATCCATGAAAAATATAAAATTAAGCCAGAAAGGGTTGAAAATTGATGATGTGCCTTTGAATGGTGCATATTGAACACACAAAAGTGATGGAGTTAAAATAAGTTATTAAAAACGAAATCCCTTTGTAATAGATGACTTTTCGTCCGAAACCCTCATACTTGTTACGAGATTGTCGAGTTTGTACACGAAGTGTATCCAGTTTTTGCCGTAACCCTCTCAACTCTCTAGAAGTTGCTATGTGGGTAAAATTATGATGTCATGCCAATTTACAACCTTTTTAGAGTTCATTTGTACTGCTTTTCAAATTCAGGGTCATTTAGCTCAAAATAAATCATTAAATGCATGAAAAATATCAAATGAAGTCAGAAAGGGTTGAAAATTTATGATGTGCCTTTGAATGGTACATATTGAACACACAAAAAGTATGGAGTTAAAATAAGTTATTAAAAATGAAATCCCTTTGTAATAGATGAGTTTTCGTCCGAAACCCACATACTTCTTATGAGATTGTCCAATTTGTACACGAAGTGCATCCAGTTTTTGCCGTCACCCTCTCAACTCTCTATAATTTGCTATGTGGGGAAATTATAATGTCATGCCAAGTTACAACCTTTTCAGAGTTCATTTGTACTGCTTTTCAAATTCAGGGTCATTTAGCTCAAAACAAATCATTAAATGCATGAAAAATATCAATTGAAGTCAGAAAGGGTTGAAAATTGATGATGTGCCTTTGAATGGTGCATATTGAACACACCAAAAGTATAGAGTTGAAATGAGTTGTTAAAAATGAAATCCCTTTGTAATAGATGAGTTTTCATCCGAAACCCTCATACTTCTTATGAGATTGTCCAGTTTGTACACGAAGTGCATCCAGTTTTTGCCGTAACCCTCTCAACTCTCTAGAAGTTGCTATGTGGGTGAAATTATGATGTCATGCCAAGTTACAACCTTTTCAGAGTTCATTTGTACTGCTTTTCAAATTCAGGGTCATTTAGCTCAAAATAAATCATTAAATGCATGAGAAATATCAAATGAAGTCAGAAAGGGTTGAAAATTGATGATGTGCCTTTGAATGGTGCATATTGAACACACAAAAAGTATGGAGTTAAAATAAGTTATTAAAAATGAAATCCCTTTGTAATAGATGAGTTTTCGTCCGAAACCCTCATACTTCTTATGAGATTGTCCAGTTTGTACACGAAGTGCATCCAGTTTTTGCCGTAACCCTCTCAACTCTCTAGAAGTTGCTATGTGGGTGAAATTATGATGTCATGCCAAGTTACAACCTTTTCAGAGTTCATTTGTACTGCTTTTCAAATTCAGGGTCATTTAGCTCAAAATAAATCATTAAATGCATGAAAAATATAAAATGAAGCCAGAAAGGGTTGAAAATTGATGATGTGCCTTTGAATGGTGCATATTGAACACACAAAAGGAATGGAGTTAAAATAAGTTATTAAAAACGAAATCCCTTTGTAATAGATGAGTTTTCGTCCGAAACCCTCATACTTCTTATGAGATTGTCCAGTTTGTACACGAAGTGCTTCCAGTTTTTGCCGTAACCCTCTCAACTCTCTAGAAGTTGCTATGTGGGTAAAATTATGATGTCATGCCAAGTTACAACCTTTTTAGAGTTCATTTGTACTGCTTTTCAAATTCAGGGTCATTTAGCTCAAAATAAATCATTAAATGCATGAAAAATATCAAATGAAGTAAGAAAGGGTTGAAAATTTATGATGTGCCTTTGAATGGTACATATTGAACACACAAAAAGTATGGAGTTAAAATAAGTTATTAAAAATGAAATCCCTTTGTAATAGATGAGTTTTCGTCCGAAACCCACATACTTCTTATGAGATTGTCCAATTTGTACACGAAGTGCATCAAGTTTTTGCCGTAACCCTCTCAACTCTCTATAATTTTCTATGTGGGGAAATTATAATGTCATGCCAAGTTACAACCTTTTCAGAGTTCATTTGTACTGCTTTTCAAATTCAGGGTCATTTAGCTCAAAATAAATCATTAAATGCATGAAAAATATCAATTGAAGTCAGAAAGGGTTGAAAATTGATGATGTGCCTTCGAATGGTGCATATTGAACACACAAAAAGTATGGAGTTGAAATGAGTTGTTAAAAATGAAATCCCTTTGTAATAGATGAGTTTTCGTCCGGAACCCTCATACTTCTTATAAGATTGTCCAGTTTGTACACGAAGTGCATCCAGTTTTTGCCGTAACCCTCTCAACTCTCTAGAACTTGCTATGTGGGTGAAATTATTATGTCATGCCAAGTTACAACCTATTCATAGTTCATTTGTACTGCTTTTCAAATTCAGGGTCATTTAGTTCAAAATAAATCATTAAATGCATGAAAAATATCAAATGAAGTCAAAAAGGGTTGAAAATTGATAATGTGTCTTTGAATGGTGCATATTGAACTCACAAAAAGTATAGAGTTAAAATAAGTTATTAAAAATGAAATCCCTTTGTAATAGATGAGTTTTCGTCTGAAACCCTCATACTTCTTATGAGATTGTCCAGTTTGTACACGAAGTGCATCCAGTTTTTGCCGTAACCCTCTCAACTCTCTAGAAGTTGCTATGTGGGTGAAATTATGATGTCATGCCAAGTTACAACCTTTTCAGAGTTCATTTGTACTGCTTTTCAAATTCAGGGTCATTTAGCTCAAAATAAATCATTAAATGCATGAAAAATATCAATTGAAGTCAGAAAGGGTTGAAAATTGATGATGTGCCTTTGAATGGTGCATATTGAACACACAAAAAGTATGGAGTTGAAATGAGTTGTTAAAAATGAAATCCCTTTGTAATAGATGAGTTTTCGTCCGAAACCCTCATACTTCTTATGAGATTGTCCACTTTGTACACGAAGTGCATCCAGTTTTTTCCGTACCCCTCTCAACTCTCTAGAACTTGCTATGTGGGTGAAATTATGATGTCATGCCAAGTTACAACCTAGTCATAGTTCATTTGTACTGCTTTTCAAATTCAGGGTCATTTAGGTCAAAATAAATCATTAAATGCATGAAAAATATCAAATGAAGTCAGAAAGGGTTGAAAATTGATGATGTGCCTTTGAATGGTGCATATTGAATACACAAAAAGTATGGAGTTAAAATAAGTTATTGAAAATGAAATCCCTTTGTAATAGATGAGTTTTCATCCGAAACCCTCATACTTCTTATGAGATTGTCCAATTTGTACACGAAGTGCATCCAGTTTTTGCCGTAACCCGCTCAACTCTCTAGAAGTTGCTATGTGGATGAAATTATGATGTCATGCCAAGTTACAACCTTTTCAGAGTTCATTTGTACTGCTTTTCAAATTCAGGGTCATTTAGCTCAAAATAAATCATTAAATGCATGAAAAATATCTAATGAAGTCAGAAAAGGGTTGAAAATTGATGATGTGCCTTTTAATGGTGCATATTGAACACACAAAAAGTATGGAGTTAAAATAAGGTATTAAAAATGAAATCCCTTTGTAATAGATGACTTTTCGTTCGAAACCCTCATACTTCTTATGAGATTGTCCAGTTTGTACACGAAGTGCTTCCAGTTTTTGCCGTAACCCTCTCAACACCCTAGAAGTTGCTATGTGGGTGAAATTATGATGTCATGCCAAGTTACAAACTTTTTAGAGTACATTTGTACTGCTTTTCAAATTCAGGGTCATTTAGCTCAAAATAAATCATTAAATGCACGAAAAATATCAAATGAAGTCAGAAAGGGATGAAAATTGATGATGTGGCTTTGAATGATGCATATTGAACACACGAAAACTATGGAGTTAAAATAAGTTATTAAAAATGAAATCCCTTTCTAATAGACGAGTTTTCGTCCGAAACCCTCATACTTGTTATGAGATTGTCCAATTTGTACACGAAGTGCATCCAATTTTTGCCGTAACCTTCTCAAATCTCTATAAGTTGCAATGTGGGTGAAATTATGATGTCCTGCCAAGTTACAACCTTTTCAGAGTTCATTTGTACTACTTTTCAAATTCAGTGTCATTTAGCTCAAAATAAATCATTAAATGCATGAAAAATATCTAATGAAGTCAGAAAGGGATGAAAATTGATGATGTGCCTTTGAATGGTGCATATTGAACACACAAAAAAACTATGGAGTTAAAATAAGTTATTAAAAATGAAATCCCTTTGTAATAGATGAGTTTTCGTCCGAAACCCTCATACTTCTTATGAGATTGTCCAGTTTGTACACGAAGTGCATCCAGTTTTTGTCGTTACCCTCTCAACACCCTAGAAGTTGCTATGTGGGTGAAATTATGATGTCATGCCGAGTTACAACCTTTTTAGACTACATTTGTACTGCTTTTCAAATTCAGGGTCATTTAGCTCATAATAAATAATTAAATGCATGAAAAATATCAAATGAAGTCAGAAAGGGATGAAAATTGATGATGTGCCTTTGAATGATGCATATTGAACACACGAAAACTATGGAGTTAAAATAAGTTATTAAAAATGAAATCCCTTTCTAATAGACGAGTTTTCATCCGAAACCCTCATACCTGTTATGAGATTGTCCAATTTGTACTCGAAGTGCATCCAGTTTTTGCCTAACCTTCTCAAATCTGTATAAGTTGCTATGTGGGTGAAATTATGATGTCATGCCAAGTTACAACCTTTTCAGAGTTCATTTGTACTTCGTTTCAAATTCAGGGTCATTTAGCTCAAAATAAATCATTAAATCCATGAAAAATATAAAATTAAGCCAGAAAGGGTTGAAAATTGATGATGTGCCTTTGAATGGTGCATATTGAACACACAAAAGGAATGGAGTTAAAATAAGTTATTAAAAACGAAATCCCTTTGTAATAGATGAGTTTTCGTCCGAAACCCTCATACTTCTTATGAGATTGTCGAGTTTGTACACGAAGTGTATCCAGTTTTTGCCGTAACCCTCTCAACTCTCTAGAAGTTGCTATGTGGGTAAAATTATGATGTCATGCCAATTTACAACCTTTTTAGACTTCATTTGTACTGCTTTTCAAATTCAGGGTCATTTAGCTCAAAATAAATCATTAAATGCATGAAAAATGTCAAATGAAGTCAGAAAGGGTTGAAAATTTATGATGTGCCTTTGAATGGTACATATTAAACACACAAAAAGTATGGAGTTAAAATACGTTATTAAAAATGAAATTCCTTTGTAATAGATGAGTTTTCGTCCGAAACCCTCATACTTCTTATGAGATTGTCCAGTTTGTACACGAAGTGCATCCAGTTTTTGTCGTAACCCTCTCAACACCCTAGAAGTTGCTATGTGGGTGAAATTATGATGTCATGCCGAGTTACAACCTTTTTAGACTACATCTGTACTGCTTTTCAAATTCAGGGTCATTTAGCTCACAATAAATCATTAAATGCACGAAAAATATCAAATGAAGTCAGAAAGGGATGAAAATTGATGATGTGCCTTTGAATGATGCATATTGAACACACGAAAACTATGGAGTTAAAATAAGTTATTAAAAATGAAATCCCTTTCTAATAGACGAGTTTTCGTCCGAAACCCTCATACTTGTTATGAGATTGTCCAATTTGTACACGAAGTGCATCCAGTTTTTGCCGTAACCTTCTCAAATCTCTATAAGTTGCTATGTGGGTGAAATTATGATGTCATGCCAAGTTACAACCTTTTCAGAGTTCATTTGTACTTCGTTTCAAATTAAGGGTCATTTAGCTCAAAATAAATCCTTAAATCCATGGAAAATATAAAATTAAGCCAGAAAGGGTTGAAAATTGATGATGTGCCTTTGAATGGTGCATAATGAACACACAAAAGTAATGGAGTTAAAATAAATTATTAAAAACGAAATCCCTTTGTAATAGATGAGTTTTCGTCCGAAACCCTCATACTTCTTATGAGATTGTCGAGTTTGTACACGAAGTGTATCTAGTTTTTGCCGTAACCCTCTCAACTCTCTAGAAGTTGCTATGTGGGTAAAATTATGATGTCATGCCAATTTACAACCTTTTTAGAGTTCATTTGTACTGCTTTTCAAATTCAGGGTCATTTAGCTCAAAATAAATCATTAAATGCATGAAAAATATCAAATGAAGTCAGAAAGGGTTGAAAATTTATGATGTGCCTTTGAATGGTACATATTGAACACACAAAAAGTATGGAGTTAAAATAAGTTATTAAAAATGAAATCCCTTTGTAATAGATGAGTTTTCGTCCGAAACCCATATACTTCTTATGAGATTGTCCAATTTGTACACGAAGTGCATCCAGTTTTTGCCGTCACCCTCTCAACTCTCTATAATTTTCTATGTGGGGAAATTATAATATCATGCCAAGTTACAACCTTTTCAGAGTTCATTTGTGCTCCTTTTCAAATTCAGGGTCATTTAGCTCAAAACAAATCATTAAATGCATGAAAAATATCAATTGAAGTCAGAAAGGGTTGAAAATTGATGATGTGCCTTTGAATGGTGCATATTGAACACACCAAAAGTATAGAGTTGAAATGAGTTGTTAAAAATGAAATCCCTTTGTAATAGATGAGTTTTCATCCGAAACCCTCATACTTCTTATGAGATTGTCCAGTTTGTACACGAAGTGCATCCAGTTTTTGCCGTAACCCTCTCAACTCTCTAGAACTTGCTATGTGGCTGAAATTATGATGTCATGCCAAGTTACAACCTATTCATAGTTCATTTGTACTGCTTTTCAAATTCAGGGTCATTTAGCTCAAAATAAATCATTAAATGCATGAGAAATATCAAATGAAGTCAGAAAGGGTTGAAAATTGATGATGTGCCTTTGAATGGTGCATATTGAACACACAAAAAGTATGGAGTTAAAATAAGTTATTAAAAATGAAATCCCTTTGTAATAGATGAGTTTTCGTCCGAAACCCTCATACTTCTTATGAGATTGTCCAATTTGTACACGAAGTGCATCCAGTTTTTGCCGTAACCCTCTCAACTCTCTAGAAGTTGCTATGTGGGTGAAATCATGATGTCATGCCAAGTTACAACCTTTTCAGAGTTCATTTGTACTGCTTTTCAAATTCAGGGTCATTTAGCTCAAAATAAATCATTAAATGCATGAAAAATATCTAATGAAGTCAGAAAGGGTTGAAAATTGATGATGTGCCTTTTAATGGTGCATATTGAACACACAAAAAGTATGGAGTTAAAATAAGTTATTAAAAATGAAATCCCTTTGTAATAGATGACTTTTCGTTCGAAACCCTCATACTTCTTATGAGATTGTCCAGTTTGTACACGAAGTGCTTCCAGTTTTTGCCGTAACCCTCTCAACATCCTAGAAGTTGCTATGTGGGTGAAATTATGATGTCATGCCAAGTTACAACCTTTTTAGAGTACATTTGTACTGCTTTTCAAATTCAGGGTCATTTAGCTCAAAATAAATCATTAAATGCACGAAAAATATCAAATGAAGCAAGAAAGGGATGAAAATTGATGATGTGTCTTTGAATGATGCATATTGAACACATGAAAACTATGGAGTTAAAATAAGTTATTAAAAATGAAATCCCTTTCTAATAGACGAGTTTTCGTCCGAAACCCTCATACTTGTTATGAGATTGTAAAATTTGTACACGAAGTGCATCCAGTTTTTGCCGTAACCTTCTCAAATTTCTATAAGTTGCTATGTGGGTGAAATTATGATGTCATGCCAAGTTACAACATTTTCAGAGTTCATTTGTACTACTTTTCAAATTCAGTGTCATTTAGCTCAAAATTTATCATTAAATGCACGAAAACTATCAAATCAAGTCAGAAAGGGTTGAAAATTTATGATGTGCCTTTGAATGGTGCATATTGAACACACAAAAAGTATGGAGTTAAAATAAGTTATTAAAAATGAAATCCCTTTGTAATAGATGAGTTTTCGTCCGAAACCCTCATACTTCTTATGAGATTGTCCAGTTCGTACACGAAGTGCATCCAGTTTTTGCCGTAACCCTCTCAACTCTCTAGAAGTTGCTATGTGGGTGAAATTATGATGTCATGCCAAGTTACAACCTTTTTAGAGTACATTTGTACTGCTTTTCAAATTCAGGGTCATTTAGCTCAAAATAAATTATTAAATGCACGAAAAATATCAAATGAAGCAAGAAAGGGATGAAAATTGATGATGTGGCTTTGAATGATGCATATTGAACACATGAAAACTATGGAGTTAAAATAAGTTATTAAAAATGAAATCCCTTTCTAATAGACGAGTTTTCGTCCGAAACCCTCATACTTGTTATGAGATTGTAAAATTTGTACACGAAGTGCATCCAGTTTTTGCCGTAACCTTCTCAAATCTCTATAAGTTGCTATGTGGGTGAAATTATGATGTCATGCCAAGTTACAACCTTTTCAGAGTTCATTTGTACTACTTTTCAAATTCAGTGTCATTTAGCTCAAAATTTATCATTAAATGCACGAAAAATATCAAATCAAGTCAGAAAGGGATGAAAATTGATGATGTGCCTTTGAATGATGCATATTGAACACACAAAAAAACTATGGAGTTAAAATAAGTTATTAAAAATGAAATCCCTTTGTAATAGATGAGTTTTCGTCCGAAACCCTCATACTTCTTATGAGATTGTCCAGTTCGTACACGAAGTGCATCCAGTTTTTGCCGTAACCCTCTGAACTCTCTAGAACTTGATATGTGGGTGAAATTATGATGTCATTCCAAGTTACAACCTGTTCATAGTTCATTTGTACTGCTTTTCAAATTCAGGGTCATTTAGCTCAAAATAAATCATTAAATGCATGAAAAATAGCAAATGAAGTCAGAAAGGGTTGAAAATTTATGATGTGCCTTTGAATGGTGCATATTGAACACACAAAAAGTATGGAGTTAAAATAAGTTATTAAAAATGAAATCCCTTTGTAATAGATGAGTTTTCGTCCGAAACCCTCATACTTCTTATGAGATTGTCCAATTTGTACACGAAGTGCATCCAGTTTTTGCCGTAACCCTCTCAACTCTCTAGAAGTTGCTATGTGGGTGAAATTATGATGTCATGCCAAGTTACAACCTTTTCAGAGTTCATTTGTACTACTTTTCAAATTCAGTGTCATTTAGCTCAAAATAAATCATTAGATGCATGAAAAATATCTAATGAAGTCAGAAAGGGTTGAAAATTGATGATGTGCCTTTTAATGGTGCATATTGAACACACAAAAAGTATGGAGTTAAAGTAAGTTATTAAAAATGAAATCCCTTTGTAATAGATGACTTTTCGTTCGAAACCCTCATACTTCTTATGAAATTGTCCAGTTTGTACACGAAGTGCTTCCAGTTTTTGCCGTAACCCTCTCAACACCCTAGAAGTTGCTATGTGGGTGAAATTATGATGTCATGCCAAGTTACAACCTTTTTAGAGTTCATTTGTACTCCTTTTCAAATTCAGGGTCATTTAGCTCAAAATAAATCATTAAATGCACGAAAAATATCAAATGAAGTCAGAAAGGGATGAAAATTGATGATGTGGCTTTGAATGATGAATATTGAACACATGAAAACTATAGAGTTAAAATAAGTTATTAAAAATGAAATCCCTTTCTAATAGACGAGTTTTCGTCCGAAACCCTCATACTTGTTATGAGATTGTCCAATTTGTACACGAAGTGCATCCAGTTTTTGCCGTAACCTTCTCAAATCTCTATAAGTTGCTATGTGGGTGAAATTATGATGTCATGCCAAGTTACAACGTGTTCAGAGTTCATTTCTACTACTTTTCAAATTCAGTGTCATTTAGCTCAAAATTTATCATTAAATGCACGAAAAATATCAAATCAAGTCAGAAAGGGATGAAAATTGATGATGTGCCTTTGAATGATGCATATTGAACACACAAAAAAACTATGGAGTTAAAATAAGTTATTAAAAATGTAATCCCTTTGTAATAGATGAGTTTTCGTCCGAAACCCTCATACTTCTTATGAGATTGTCCAATTTGTACACGAAGTGCATCCAGTCTTTGCCGTAATCCTCTCAACTCTCTAGAACTTGCTATGTGGGTCAAATTATGATGTCATGCCAAGTTACAACCTATTCATAGTTCATTTGTACTGCTTTTCAAATTCAGGGTCATTTAGCTCAAAATAAATCATTAAATGCATGAAAAATATCAAATGAAGTCAGAAAGGGTTGAAAATTTATGATGTGCCTTTGAATGGTGCATATTGAACACACAAAAGGTATGGAGTTAAAATAAGTTATTAAAAATGAAATCCCTTTGTAATAGATGAGTTTTCGTCCGCAACCCTCATACTTTTTATGAGATTGTCCAATTTGTACACGAAGTGCGTCCAGTTTTTGCCGTAACTCTCTCAACTCTCTAGAAGTTGCTATGTGGGTGAAATTATGATGTCATGCCAAGTTACAACCTTTTCAGAGTTCATTTGTACTGCTTTTCAAATTCAGGGTCATTTAGCTCAAAATAAATCATTAAATGCATGAAAAATATCTAATGAAGTCAGAAAGGGTTGAAAATTGATGATGTGCATTTTAATGGTGCATATTGAACACACAAAAAGTATGGAGTTAAAATAAGTTATTAAAAATGAAATCCCTTTGTAATAGATGAGTTTTCGTCCGAAACCCTCATACTTCTTATGAGATTGTCCAATTTGTACACGAAGTGCATCCAGTTTTTGCCGTAACCCTCTCAACTCACTAGAACTTGCTATGTGGGTGAAATTATTATGTCATGCCAAGTTACAACCTTTTCAGAGTTCATTTGTACTGCTTTTCGAATTCAGGGTCATTTAGCTCAAAATAAATCATTAAATGCATGAAAAATATCAAATGAAGTCAAAAAGGGTTGAAAATTGATGATGTGCCTTTGAATGGTACATATTGAACACACAAAATGTATGGAGTTAAAATATGTTATTAAAAATGAAATCCCTTTGTAATAGATGAGTTTTCGTCCGAAACCCTCATACTTCTTATGAGATTGTCCAATTTGTACACGAAGTGCATCCAGTTTTTGCCGTAACCCTCTCAACTCTCTATTACTTGCTATGTGGGTGAAATTATGATGTCATGCCAAGTTACAACGTTTTCAGAGTTCATTTGTACTTCGTTTCAAATTCAGGGTCATTTAGCTCAAAATAAATCATTAAATGCATGAAAAATATAAAATGAAGTCAGAAAGGGTTGAAAATTGATGATGTGCCTTTGAATGGTGCATATTGAACACACAAAAGGAATGGAGTTAAAATAAGTTATTAAAAACGAAATCCCTTTGTAATAGATGAGTTTTCGTCCGAAACCCTCATACTTCTTATGAGATTGTCGAGTTTGTACACGAAGTGTATCCAGTTTTTGCCGTAACCCTCTCAACTCTCTAGAAGTTGCTATGTGGGTAAAATTATGATGTCATGCCAAGTTACAACCTTTTTAGAGTTCATTTGTACTGCTTTTCAAATTCAGGGTCATTTAGCTCAAAATAAATCATTAAATGCATGAAAAATATCAAATGAAGTGAGAAAGGGTTGAAAATTTATGATGTGCCTTTGAATGGTACATATTGAACACACAAAAAGTATGGAGTTAAAATAAGTTATTAAAAATGAAATCCCTTGGTAATAGATGACTTTTCGTTCGAAACCCTCATACTTCTTCTGAGATTGTCCAGTTTGTACACGAAGTGCTTCCAGTTTTTGCCGTAACCCTCTCAACACCCTAGAAGTTGCTATGTGGGTGAAATTATGATGTCATGCCAAGTTACAACGTGTTCAGAGTTCATTTGTACTACTTTTCAAATTCAGTGTCATTTAGCTCAAAATTTATCATTAAATGCACGAAAAATATCAAATCAAGTCAGAAAGGGATGAAAATTGATGATGTGCCTTTGAATGATGCATATTGAACACACAAAAAAACTATGGAGTTAAAATAAGTTATTAAAAATGTAATCCCGTTGTAATAGATGAGTTTTCGTCCGAAACCCACATACTTCTTATGAGATTGTCCAATTTGTACACGAAGTGCATCCAGTTTTTGCCGTAACCCTCTCAACTCTCTATAATTTTCTATGTGGGGAAATTATAATGTCATGCCAAGTTACAACCTTTTCAGAGTTCATTTGTACTGCTTTTCAAATTCAGGGTCATTCAGCTCAAAATAAATCATTAAATGCATGAAAAATATCAATTGAAATCAGAAAGGGTTGAAAATTGATGATGTGCCTTCGAATGGTGCATATTGAACACACAAAAAGTATGGAGTTGAAATGAGTTGTTAAAAATGAAATCCCTTTGTAATAGATGAGTTTTCGTCCGAAACCCTCATACTTGTTATGAGATTGTCCAATTTGTACACGAAGTGCATCCAGTTTTTGCCGTAACCCTCTCAACTCTCTAGAACTTGCTATGTGGGTGAAATTATGATGTCATGCCAAGTTACAACCTATTCATAGTTCATTTGGACTGCTTTTCAAATTCAGGGTCATTTAGTTCAAAATAAATCATTAAATGCATGAAAAATATCAAATGAAGTCAGAAAGGGTTGAAAATTGATGATGTGCCTTTGAATGGTGCATATTGAACACACAAAAAGTATGGAGTTAAAATAAGTTATTAAAAATGAAATCCCTTGGTAATAGATGAGTTTTCGTTTGAAACCCTCATAGTTCTTATGAGATTGTCCAATTTGTACACGAAGTGCATCCAGTTTTTGCCGTAACCCTCCCAACTCTCTAGAAGTTGCTATGTGGGTGAAATTATGATGTCATGCCAAGTTACAACCTTTTCAGAGTTCATTTGTACTGCTTTTCAAATTCAGGGTCATTTAGCTCAAAATAAATCATTAAATGCATGAAAAATATCTAATGAAGTCTGAAAGGGTTGAAAATTGATGATGTTCCTTTTAATGGTGCATATTGAACACACAAAAAGTATGGAGTTAAAATAAGTTATTAAAAATGAAATCCCTTGGTAATAGATGACTTTTCGTTCGAAACCCTCATACTTCTTCTGAGATTGTCCAGTTTGTACACGAAGTGCATCCAGTTTTTGCCGTAACCCTCTCAACACCCTAGAAGTTGCTATGTGGGTCAAATTATGATGTCATGCCAAGTTACAACCTTTTTAGAGTTCACTTGTACTACTTTTCAAATTCAGGGTCATTTAGCTCAAAATAAATCATTAAATGCATGAAAAATATCAAATGAAGTCAGAAAGGGTTGAAAATAGATGATGTGCCTTTCAAAGGTGCATATTGAAGACACAAAAAGTATGGAGTTAAAATAGGTTATTAAAAATGAAATCCCTTTGTAATAGATGAGTTTTCGTCTGAAACCCTCATACTTCTTATGAGATTGTCCAATTTGTACACGAAGTGCATCCAGTTTTTGCCGTAACCCTCTCAACTCTCTAGAAGTTTCTATGTGGGTGAAATTATGATATCATGCCAAGTTACAACAATTTCAGAGTTCATTTGTACTGCTTTTCAAATTCAGGGTCATTTAGCTCAAAATAAATCATTAAATGCATGAAAAATATCAATTGAAATCAGAAAGGGTTGAAAATTTATGATGTGCCTTTGAATGATGCATATTGAACACACAAAAAGTATGGAGTTAAAATAAGTTATTCAAAATGAAATCCCTTTGTAATAGATGTGTTTTCGTCCGAAACCCACATACTTCTTATGAGATTGTCCAATTTGTACACGAAGTGCATCCAGTTTTTGCCTTAACCCTCTCAACTCTCTAGAAGTTGCTATGTCGGTGAAATTATGATGTCATGCCAATTTACAACCTTTGCAGAGTTCATTTGTACTGCTTTTCAAATTCAGGGTCATTTAGCTCAAAATAAATCATTAAATGCATGAAAAATATCAAATGAAGTCAGAAAGGGTTGAAAATTGATGATGTGCCTTTTAATGGTGCATATTGAACACACAAAAATTATGGAGTTAAAATACGTTATTAAAAATGAAATTCCTTTGTAATAGATGAGTTTTCGTCCGAACCCCTCATACTTCTTATGAGATTGTCCAGTATGTACACGAAGTGCATCCAGTTTTTGCCGTAACCCTATCAACTCTCTAGAAGTTGCAATGTGGGTGAAATTATGATGTCATGCCAAGTTACAACCTTTTCAGAGTTCATTTGTACTGCTTTTCAAATTCAGGGTCATTTAGCTCAAAATAAATCATTAAATGCATGAAAAATATCAAATGAAGTCAGAAAGGGTTGAAAATTGATGATGTGCCTTTTAATGGTGCATATTGAACACACAAAAAGTATGGAGTTAAAATAAGTTATTCAAAATGAAATCCCTTGGTAATAGATGACTTTTCGTTCGAAACCCTCATACTTCTTCTGAGATTGTCCAGTTTGTACACGAAGTGCTTCCAGTTTTTGCCGTAACCCTCTCAACACCCTTGAAGTTGCTATGTGGGTCAAATTATGATGTAATGCCAAGTTACAACCTTTTTAGAGTTCACTTGTACTACTTTTCAAATTCAGGGTCATTTAGCTCAAAATAAATCATTAAATGCATGAAAAATATCAAATGAAGTCAGAAAGGGTTGAAAATTGATGATGTGCCTTTCAAAGGTGCATATTGAACACAACAAAAGTATGGAGTTAAAATAGGTTATTAAAAATGAAATCCCTTTGTAATAGTTGAGTTTTCGTCTGAAACCCTCATACTTCTTATGAGATTGTCCAATTTGTACACGAAGTGCATCCAGTTTTTGCCGTAACCCTCTCAACTCTCTAGAAGTTTCTATGTGGGTGAAATTATGATATCATGCCAAGTTACAACAATTTCAGAGTTCATTTGTACTGCTTTTCAAATTCAGGGTCATTTAGCTCAAAATAAATCATTAAATGCATGAAAAATATCAATTGAAATCAGAAAGGGTTGAAAATTTATGATGTGCCTTTGAATGATGCATATTGAACACACAAAAAGTATGGAGTTAAAATAAGTTATTCAAAATGAAATCCCTTTGTAATAGATGTGTTTTCGTCCGAAACCCACATACTTCTTATGAGATTGTCCAATTTGTACACGAAGTGCATCCAGTTTTTGCCTTAACCCTCTCAACTCTCTAGAAGTTGCTATGTCGGTGAAATTATGATGTCATGCCAATTTACAACCTTTTCAGAGTTCATTTGTACTGCTTTTCAAATTCAGGGTCATTTAGCTCAAAATAAATCATTAAATGCATGAAAAATATCAAATGAAGTCAGAAAGGGTTGAAAATTGATGATGTGCCTTTTAATGGTGCATATGGAACACACAAAAATTATGGAGTTAAAATACGTTATTAAAAATGAAATTCCTTTGTAATAGATGAGTTTTCGTCTGAACCCCTCATACTTCTTATAAGATTGTCCAGTATGTACACAAAGTGCATCCAGTTTTTGCCGTAACCCTATCAACTCTCTAGAAGTTGCAATGTGGGTGAAATTATGATGTCATGCCAAGTTACAACAATTTCAGAGTTCATTTGTACTGGTTTTCAAATTCAGGGTCATTTAGCTCAAAATAAATCATTAAATGCATGAAAAATATCAAATGAACTCAGAAAGGGTTGAAAATTGATGATGTGCCTTTGAACGATGCATATTGAACACACAAAAAGTATGGAGTTGAAATAAGTTATTAAAAATGAAATCCCTTTGTAATAGATGAGTTTTCGTCCGAAACCCTCATACTTCGTATGAGATTGTCGAGTTTGTACACGAAGTGCATCCAGTTTTTGCCGTAACCCTCTCAACTCTCTAGAAGTTGCTATGTGGGTGAAATTATGATGTCATGCCAAGTTACAACCTTTTTATAGTTCATTTGTACTGCTTTTCAAATTCAGGGTCATTTAGCTCAAAATAAATCATTAAATGCATGAAAAATATCAAATGAAGTCAGAAAGGTTGAAAATTGATGATGTGCCTTTGAATGATGCATATTGAACACACAAAAAGTATGGAGTTAAAATAACTTATTAAAAATGAAATCCCTTTGTAATAGATGAGTTTTCGTCCGAAACCCTCATACTTCTTATGAGACTGTCCAATTTGTACACGAAGTGCATCCAGTTTTTGCCGTAACCTTCTCAACTCTGTATAAGTTGCTATGTCGGTGAAATTATGATGTCATGCCAAGTTACAACAATTTCAGAGTTCATTTGTACTGCTTTTCAAATTCAGGGTCATTTAGCTCAAAATAAATCATTAAATGCATGAAAAATATCAAATGAAGTCAGAAAGGGTTGAAAATTGATGATGTGCCTTTCAAAGGTGCATATTGAACACACAAAAAGTATGGAGTTAAAATAGGTTATTAAAAAGGAAATCCCTTTGTAATAGATGAGTTTTCGTCTGAAACCCTCATACTTCTTATGAGATTGTCCAATTTGTACACGAAGTGCATCCAGTTTTTGCCATAACCCTCTCAACTCTCTAGAAGTTTCTATGTGGGTGAAATTATGAAATCATGCCAAGTTACAACAATTTCAGAGTTCATTTGTACTGCTTTTCAAATTCAGGGTCATTTAGCTCAAAATAAATCATTAAATGCATGAAAAATATCAATTGAAATCAGAAAGGGTTGAAAATTGATGATGTGCCTTTGAATGGTGCATATTGAACACACAAAAAGTATGGAGTTGAAATGAGTTGTTAAAAATGAAATCCCTTTGTAATAGATGAGTTTTCGTCCGAAACCCTCATACTTCTTATGAGATTGTCCAGTTTGTACACGAAGTGCATCCAGTTTTTGCCGTAACCCTGTCAACTCTCTAGAACTTGCTATGTGGGTGAAATTATGATGTCATGCCAAGTTACAACCTATTCATAGTTCATTGGTACTGCTTTTCAAATTCAGGGTCATTTAGCTCAAAATAAATCATTAAATGCATGAAAAATATGAAATGAAGTCAGAAAGGGTTGAAAATTGATGATGTGCCTTTGCATGGTGCATATTGAACACACAAAAAGTATGGAGTTAAAATAAGTTATTAAAAATGAAATCCCTTTGTAATAGATGAGTTTTCGTCCGAAACCCTCATACTTCTTATGAGATTGTCCAATTTGTACACGAAGTGCATCCAGTTTTTGCCGTAACCCTCTCAACTCTCTAGAAGTTGCTATGTGTGTGAAATTATGATGTCATGCCAAGTTACAACCTTTTCAGAGTTCATTTGTACTGCTTTTCAAATTCAGGGTCATTTAGCTCAAAATAAATCATTAAATGCATGAAAAATATCTAATGAAGTCAGAAAGGGTTGAAAATTGATGATGTGCCTTTGAATGGTGCATATTGAACACACAAAAAGTATGGAGTTAAAATAAGTTATTAAAAATGAAATCCCTTTGTAATAGATGAGTTTTCGTTCGAAACCCTCATACTTCTTATGAGATTGTCCAATTTGTACACGAAGTGCATCCAGTTTTTGCCGTAACCCTCTCAACTCTCTAGAAGTTGCTATGTGGGTGAAATTATGATGTCATGCCAAGTTACAACCTTTTCAGAGTTCATTTGTACTGATTTTCAAATTCAGGGTCATTTAGCTCAAAATAAATCATTAAATGTATGAAAAATATCTAATGAAGTCAGAAAGGGTTGAAAATTTATGATGTGCCTTTTGATGGTGCATATTGAACACACAAAAAGTATGGAGTTAAAATAAGTTATTAAAAATGAAATCCCTTTGTAATAGATGACTTTTCGTTCGAAGCCCTCATACTTCTTATGAGATTGTCCAGTTTGTACACGAAGTGCTTCCAGTTTTTGCCGTAACCCTCTCAACACCCTAGAAGTTGCTATGTGGGTGAAATTATGATGTCACACCAAGTTACAACCTTTTTAGAGTATATTTGTACTGCTTTTCAAATTCAGGGTCATTTAGCTCAAAATAAATCATTAAATGCACGAAAAATATCAAATGAAGTCAGAAAGGGATGAAAATTGATGATGTGGCTTTGAATGATGCATATTGAACACACGAAAACTATGGAGTTAAAATAAGTTATTCAAAATGAAATCCCTTTCTAATAGACGAGTTTTCGTCCGAAACCCTCATACTTGTTATGAGATTGTCCAATTTGTACACGAAGTGCATCCAGTTTTTGCCGTAACCTTCTCAAATCTCTATAAGTTGCTATGTGGGTGAAATTATGATGTCATGCCAAGTTACAAGCTTTTCAGAGTTCATTTCTACTACTTTTCAAATTCAGTGTCATGTAGCTCAAAATTTATCATTAAATGCACGAAAAATATCAAATCAAGTCAGAAAGGGATGAAAATTGATGATGTGCCTTTGAATGATGCATATTGAACACACAAAAAAACTATGGAGTTAAAATAAGTTATTAAAAATGAAATCCCTTTGTAATAGACGAGTTTTCGTCGGAAACCCTCATACTTCTTATGAGGTTGTCCAATTTGTACACGAAGTGCATCCAGTTTTTGCCGTAACCCTCTCTACTCTCTAGAAGTTGCTATGTGGGTAAAATTATGATGTCATGCCAAGTTACAACCTTTTTACAGTTCATTTGTACTGCTTTTCAAATTCAGGGTCATTTAGCTCAAAATAAATCATTAAATGCATGAAAAATATCAAATGAAGTCAGAAAGGGTTGAAAATTTATGATGTGCCTTTGAATGATGCATATTTAACACACAAAAAGTATGGAGTTAAAATAAGTTATTCAAAATGAAATCCCTTTGTAATAGATGTGTTTTCGTCCGAAACCCACATACTTCTTATGAGATTGTCCAATTTGTACACGAAGTGCATCCAGTTTTTGCCGTAACCCTCTCAACTCTCTAGAAGTTGCTATGTCGGTGAAATTATGACGTCATGCCAAGTTACAACCTTTTCAGAGTTCATTTGTACTGCTTTGCAAATTCAGGGTCATTTAGCTCAAAATAAATCATTAAATGCATGAAAAATATCAAATGAAGTCAGAAAGGGTTGAAAATTGATGATGTGCCTTTGAATGGTGCATATTGAACACACAAAAAGTATGGAGTTAAAATAAGTTATTAAAAATGAAATCCCTTTGTAATAGATGAGTTTTCGTCCGAAACCCTCATACTTCTTATGAGATTGTCCAATTTGTACACGAAGTGCATCCAGTTTTTGCCGTAATCCTCTCAACTCTCTAGAAGATTCTATGTGGGTGAAATTATGATGTCATGCCAAGTTACAACCTTTTCAGAGTTCATCTGTACTGCTTTTCAAATTCAGGGTCATTTTGCTCAAAATAAATCATTAAATGCATGAAAAATATCTAATGAAGTCAGAAAGGGTTGAAAATTGATGATGTGCCTTTTAATGGTGCATATTGAACACACAAAAAGTATGGAGTTAAAATAAGTTATTAAAAATGAAATCCCTTTGTAATAGATGAGTTTTCGTCCGAAACCCTCATACTTCTTATGAGATTGTCCAATTTGTACACGAAGTGCATCCAGTTTTTACCGTAACCCTCTCAACTCTCTAGAAGTTGCTATGTGGGTGAAATTATGATGTCATGCCAAGTTACAACCTTTTCAGAGTTCATTTGTACTGCTTTTCAAATTCAGGGTCATTTAGCTCAAAATAAATCATTAAATGCATGAAAAATATCTAATGAAGTCAGAAAGGGTTGAAAATTGATGATGTGGCTTTTAATGGTGCATATTGAACACACAAAAAGTATGGAGTTAAAATAAGTTATTAAAAATGAAATCCCTTTGTAATAGATGAGTTTTCGTTCGAAACCCTCATACTTCTAATGAGATTGTCCAGTTTGTACACGAAGTGCTTCCAGTTTTTGCCGTAACCTTCTCAAATCTCTATAAGTTGCTATGTGGGTGAAATTATGATGTCATGCCAAGTTACAACCTTTTCAGAGTTCATTTGTACTACTTTTCATATTCAGTGTCATTTAGCTCAAAATTTATCATTAAATGCACGAAAAATATCAAATCAAGTCACAAAGGGATGAAAATTGATGATGTGCCTTTGAATGATGCATATTGAACACAGAAAAAAACTATCGAGTTAAAATAAGTTATTAAAAATGAAATCCCTTTGTAATAGACGAGTTTTCGTCTGAAACCCTCATACTTCTTATGAGGTTGTCCAATTTGTACACGAAGTGCATCCAGTTTTTGCCGTAACCCTCTCAACTCTCTATTAGTTGCTATGTGGGTGAAATTATGATGTCATGCCAAGTTACAACATTTTCAGAGTTCATTTGTACTTCGTTTCAAATTCAGGGTCATTTAGCTCAAAATAAATTATTAAATGCATGAAAAATATAAAATGAAGTCAGAAAGGGTTGAAAATTGATGATGTGCCTTTGAATGGTGCATATTGAACACACAAAAGGAATGGTGTTAAAATAAGTTATTAAAAACGAAATCCCTTTGTAATAGATGAGTTTTCATCCGAAGCCCTCACACTTCTTATGAGATTGTCGAGTTTGTACACGAAGTGTATCTAGTTTTTGCCGCAACCCTCTCAACTCTCTAGAAGTTGCTATGTGGGTAAAATTATGATGTCATGCCAAGTTACAACCTTTTTACAGTTCATTTGTACTGCTTTTCAAATTCAGGGTCATTTATCTCAAAATAAATCATTAAATGCATGAAAAATATCAAATGAAGTAAGAAAGGGTTGAAAATTTATGATGTGCCTTTGAATGATGCATATTGAACACACAAAAAGTATGGAGTTAAAATAAGTTATTCAAAATGAAATCCCTTTGTAATAGATGTGTTTTCGTCCGAAACCCACATACTTCTTATGAGATTGTCCAATTTGTACACGAAGTGCATCCAGTTTTTGTCGTAACCCACTCAACTCTCTAGAAGTTGCTATGTCGGTGAAATTATGATGTCATGCCAAGTTACAACCTTTTCAGAGTTCATTTGTACTGCTTTTCAAATTCACGGTCATTTAGCTCAAAATAAATCATTAAATGCATGAAAAATATCTAATGAAGTCAGAAAGGGTTGAAAATTGATGATGTGCCTTTTAATGGTGCATATTGAACACACAAAAATTATGGAGTTAAAATACGTTATTAAAAATGAAATTCCTTTGTAATAGATGAGTTTTCGTCCGAACCCCTCATACTTCTTATGAGATTGTCCAGTATGTACACGAAGTGCATCCAGTTTTTGCCGTAACCCTATCAACTCTCTAGAAGTTGCAATGTGGGTGAAATTATGATGTCATGCCAAGTTACAACAATTTCAGAGTTCATTTGTACTGGTTTTCAAATTCAGGGTCATTTAGCTCAAAATAAATCATCAAATGCATGAAAAATATCAAATGAAGTCAGAAAGGGTTGAAAATTGATGATGTGCCTTTGAACGATGCATATTGAACACACAAAAAGTATGGAGTTAAAATAAGTTATTAAAAATGAAATCCCTTTGTAATAGATGAGTTTTCGTCCGAAACCCTCATACTTCGTATGAGATTGTCGAGTTTGTACACGAAGTGCATCCAGTTTTTGCCGTAACCCTCTCAACTCTCTAGAAGTTGCTATGTGGGTGAAATTATGATGTCATGCCAAGTTACAACCTTTTTATAGTTCATTTGTACTGCTTTTCAAATTCAGGGTCATTTAGCTCAAAATAAATCATTAAATGCATTAAAAATATCAAATGAAGTCAGAAAGGTTGAAAATTGATGATGTGCCTTTGAATGATGCATATTGAACACACAAAAAGTATGGAGTTAAAATAGGTTATTAAAAATGAAATCCCTTTGTAATAGATGAGTTTTCGTCTGAAACCCTCATACTTCTTATGAGATTGTCCAATTTGTACACGAAGTGCATCCAGTTTTTGCCATAACCCTCTCAACTCTCTAGAAGTTTCTATGTGGGTGAAATTATGATATCATGCCAAGTTACAACAATTTCAGAGTTCATTTGTACTGCTTTTCAAATTCAGGGTCATTTAGCTCAAAATAAATCATTAAATGCATGAAAAATATCAATTGAAATCAGAAAGGGTTGAAAATTGATGATGTTCCTTTGAATGGTGCATATTGAACACACAAAAAGTATGGAGTTGAAATGAGTTGTTAAAAATGAAATCCCTTTGTAATGGATGAGTTTTCGTCCGAAACCCTCATACTTCTTATGAGATTGTCCAGTTTGTACACGAAGTGCATCCAGTTTTTGCCGTAACCCTGTCAACTCTCTAGAACTTGCTATGCGGGTGAAATTATGATGTCATGCCAAGTTACAACCTATTCATAGTTCATTGGTACTGCTTTTCTAATTCAGGGTCATTTAGCTCAAAATAAATCATTAAATGCATTAAAAATATGAAATGAAGTCAGAAAGGGTTGAAAATTGATGATGTGCCTTTGAATGGTGCATATTGAACACACAAAAAGTATGTCGTTAAAATAAGTTATTAAAAATGAAATCCCTTTGTAATAGATGAGTTTTCGTCCGAAACCCTCATACTTCTTATGAGATTGTCCAATTTGTACACGAAGTGCATCCAGTTTTTGCCGTAACCCTCTCAACTCTCTAGAAGTTGCTATGTGTGTGAAATTATGATGTCATGCCAAGTTACAACCTTTTCAGAGTTCATTTATACTGCTTTTCAAATTCAGGGTCATTTAGCTCAAAATAAATCATTAAATGCATGAAAAATATCTAATGAAGTCAGGAAGGGTTGAAAATTGATGATGTGCCTTTGAATGGTGCATATTGAACACACAAAAAGTATGGAGTTAAAATAAGTTATTAAAAATGAAATCCCTTTGTAATAGATGAGTTTTCGTCCGAAACCCTCATACTTCTTATGAGATTGTCCAATTTGTACACGAAGTGCATCCAGTTTTTGCCGTAACCCTCTCAACTCTCTAGAAGTTGCTATGTGGGTGAAATTATGATGTCATGCCAAGTTACAACCTTTTCAGAGTTCATTTGTACTGCTTTTCAAATTCAGGGTCATTTAGCTCAAAATAAATCATTAAATGCATGAAAAATATCTAATGAAGTCAGAAAGGGTTGAAAATTTATGATGTGCCTTTTGATGGTGCATATTGAACACACAAAAAGTATGGAGGTAAAATAAGTTATTAAAAATGAAATCCCTTTGTAATAGATGACTTTTCGTTCGAAACCCTCATACTTCTTATGAGATTGTCCAGTTTGTACACGAAGTGCTTCCAGTTTTTGCCATAACCCTCTCAACACCCTAGAAGTTTCTATGTGGGTGAAATTATGATGTCATGCCAAGTTACAACCTTTTTAGAGTATATTTGTACTGCTTTTCAAATTCAGGGTCATTTAGCTCAAAATAAATCATTAAATGCACGAAAAATATCAAATGAAGTCAGAAAGGGATGAAAATTGATGATGTGGCTTTGAATGATGCATATTGAACACACGAAAACTATGGAGTTAAAATAAGTTATTCAAAATGAAATCCCTTTCTAATAGACGAGTTTTCGTCCGGAACCCTCATACTTGTTATGAGATTGTCCAATTTGTACACGAAGTGCATCCAGTTTTTGCCGTAACCTTCTCAAATCTCTATAAGTTGCTAAGTGGGTGAAATTATGATGTCATGCCAAGTTACAACCTTTTCAGAGTTCATTTGTACTACTTTTCAAATTCAGTGTCATGTAGCTCAAAATTTATCATTAAATGCACGAAAAATATCAAATCAAGTCAGAAAGGGATGAAAATTGATGATGTGCCTTTGAATGATGCATATTGAACACACAAAAAAACTATGGAGTTAAAATAAGTTATTAAAAATGAAATCCCTTTGTAATAGACGAGTTTTCGTCGGAAACCCTCATACTTCTTATGAGGTTGTCCAATTTGTACACGAAGTGCATCCAGTTTTTGCCGTAACCCTCTCTACTCTCTAGAAGTTGCTATGTGGGTAAAATTATGATGTCATGCCAAGTTACAACCTTTTTACAGTTCATTTGTACTGCTTTTCAAATTCAGGGTCATTTAGCTCAAAATAAATCATTAAATGCATGAAAAATATCAAATGAAGTCAGAAAGGGTTGAAAATTTATGATGTGCCTTTGAATGATGCATATTGAACACACAAAAAGTATGGAGTTAAAATAAGTTATTCAAAATGAAATCCCTTTGTAATAGATGTGTTTTCGTCCGAAACCCACATACTTCTTATGAGATTGTCCAATTTGTACACGAAGTGCATCCAGTTTTTGCCGTAACCCTCTCAACTCTCTAGAAGTTGCTATGTCGGTGAAATTATGACGTCATGCCAAGTTACAACCTTTTCAGAGTTCATTTGTACTGCTTTTCAAATTCAGGGTCATTTAGCTCAAAATAAATCATTAAATGCATGAAAAATATCAAATGAAGTCAGAAAGGGTTGAAAATTGATGATGTGCCTTTGAATGGTGCATATTGAACACACAAAAAGTATGGAGTTAAAATAAGTTATTAAAAATGAAATCCCTTTGTAATAGATGAGTTTTCGTCCGAAACCCTCATACTTCTTATGAGATTGTCCAATTTGTACACGAAGTGCATCCAGTTTTTGCCGTAATCCTCTCAACTCTCTAGAAGATTCTATGTGGGTGAAATTATGATGTCATGCCAAGTTACAACCTTTTCAGAGTTCATCTGTACTGCTTTTCAAATTCAGGGTCATTTAGCTCAAAATAAATCATTAAATGCATGAAAAATATCTAACGAAGTCAGAAAGGGTTGATAATTGATGATGTGCCTTTTAATGGTGCATATTGAACACAGAAAAAGTATGGAGTTAAAATAAGTTATTAAAAATGAAATCCCTTTGTAATAGATGAGTTTTCGTCCGAAACCCTCATACTTCTTATGAGATTGTCCAATTTGTACACGAAGTGCATCCAGTTTTTGCCGTAACCCTCTCAACTCTCTAGAAGTTGCTATGTGGGTGAAATTATGATGTCATGCCAAGTTACAACCTTTTCAGAGTTCATTTGTACTGCTTTTCAAATTCAGGGTCATTTAGCTCAAAATAAATCATTAAATGCATGAAAAATATCTAATGAAGTCAGAAAGGGTTGAAAATTGATGATGTGCCTTTTAATGGTGCATATTGAACACACAAAAAGTATGGAGTTAAAATAAGTTATTAAAAATGAAATCCCTTTGTAATAGATGAGTTTTCGTTCGAAACCCTCATACTTCTTATGAGATTGTCCAGTTTGTACACGAAGTGCTTCCAGTTTTTGCCGTAACCTTCTCAAATCTCTATAAGTTGCTATGTGGGTGAAATTATGATGTCATGCCAAGTTACAACCTTTTCACAGTTCATTTGTACTACTTTTCATATTCAGTGTCATGTAGCTCAAAATTTATCATTAAATGCACGAAAAATATCAAATCAAGTCAGAAAGGGATGAAAATTGATGATGTGCCTTTGAATGATGCATATTGAACACAGAAAAAAACTATCGAGTTAAAATAAGTTATTAAAAATGAAATCCCTTTGTAATAGACGAGTTTTCGTCTGAAACCCTCATACTTCTTATGAGGTTGTCCAATTTGTACACGAAGTGCATCCAGTTTTTTCCGTAACCCTCTCAACTCTCTATTAGTTGCTATGTGGGTGAAATTATGATGTCATGCCAAGTTACAACGTTTTCAGAGTTCATTTGTACTTCGTTTCAAATTCAGGGTCATTTAGCTCAAAATAAATTATTAAATGCATGAAAAATATAAAATGAAGTCAGAAAGGGTTGAAAATTGATGATGTGCCTTTGAATGGTGCATATTGAACACACAAAAGGAATGGAGTTAAAATAAGTTATTAAAAACGAAATCCCTTTGTAATAGATGAGTTTTCATCCGAAGCCCTCACACTTCTTATGAGATTGTCGAGTTTGTACACGAAGTGTATCTAGTTTTTGCCGCAACCCTCTCAACTCTCTAGAAGTTGCTATGTGGGTAAAATTATGATGTCATGCCAAGTTACAACCTTTTTACAGTTCATTTGTACTGCTTGTCAAATTGAGGGTCTTTTAGCTCAAAATAAATCATTAAATGCATGAAAAATATCAAATGAAGTCAGAAAGGGTTGAAAATTTATGATGTGCCTTTGAATGATGCATATTGAACACACAAAAAGTATGGAGTTAAAATAAGTTATTCAAAATGAAATCCCTTTGTAATAGATGTGTTTTCGTCCGAAACCCACATACTTCTTATGAGATTGTCCAATTTGTACACGAAGTGCATCCAGTTTTTGTCGTAACCCTCTCAACTCTCTAGAAGTTGCGATTTCGGTGAAATTATGATGTCATGCCAAGTTACAACGTTTTCAGAGTTCATTTGTACTGCTTTTCAAATTCAGGGTCATTTAGCTCAAAATAAATCATTAAATGCATGAAAAATATCAAATGAAGTCAGAAAGGGTTGAAAATTGATGATGTGCCTTTGAATGGTGCATATTGAACACACAAAAAGTATGGAGTTAAAATAAGTTATTAAAAATGAAATCCCTTTGTAATAGATGAGTTTTCGTCCGAAACCCTCATACTTCTTATGAGATTGTCCAATTTGTACACGAAGTGCATCCAGTTTTTGCCGTAACTCTCTCAACTCTCTAGAAGTTGCTATGTGGGTGAAATTATGATGTCATGCCAAGTTACAACCTTTTCAGAGTTCATTTGTACTGCTTTTCAAATTCAGGGTCATTTAGCTCAAAATAAATCATTAAATGCATGAAAAATATCTAATGAAGTCAGAAAGGGTTGAAAATTGATGATGTGCCTTTTAATGGTGCATATTGAACACACAAAAAGTATGGAGTTAAAATAAGTTATTAAATATGAAATCCCTTTGTAATAGATGACTTTTCGTTCGAAACCCTCATACTTCTTATGAGATTGTCCAGTTTGTACACGAAGTGCTTCCAGTTTTTGCCGTAACCCTCTCAACACCCTAGAAGTTGCTATGTGGGTGAAATTATGATGTCATGCCAAGTTACAACCTTTTTAGAGTACATTTGTACTGCTTTTCAAATTCAGGGTCATTTAGCTCAAAATAAATCATTAAATGCACGAAAAATATCAAATGAAGTCAGAAAGGGTTGAAAATTGATGATGTGGCTTTGAATGATGCATATTGAACACACAAAAAAACTATGGAGTTAAAATAAGTTATTCAAAATGAAATCCCTTTGTAATAGATGACTTTTCGTTCGAAACCCTCATACTTCTTATGAGATTGTCCAATTTGTACACGAAGTGCATCCAGTTTTTGCCGTAACCCTCTCAACTCTCTAGAAGTTGCTATGTCGGTGAAATTATGATGTCATGCCAAGTTACAACCTTTTCAGAGTTCATTTGTACTGCTTTTCACATTCAGGGTCATTTAGCTCAAAATAAATCATTAAATGCATGAAAAATATCTAATGAAGTCAGAAAGGGTTGAAAATTGATGATGTGCCTTTGAATGTTGCATATTGAACACACAAAAAGTATGGAGTTAAAATAAGTTATTAAAAATGAAATCCCTTTGTAATAGATGAGTTTTCGTCCGAAACCCTCATACTTCTTATGAGATTGTCCAATTTGTACACGAAGTGCATCCAGTTTTTGCCGTAACTCTCTCAACTCTCTAGAAGTTTCTATGTGGGTGAAATTATGATGTCATGCCAAGTTACAACCTTTTCAGAGTTCATTTGTAATGCTTTTCAAATTCAGGGTCATTTAGCTCAAAATAAATCATTAAATGCATGAAAAATATCTAATGAAGTCAGAAAGGGTTGAAAATTGATGATGTGCCTTTTAATGGTGCATATTGAACACACAAAAAGTATGGAGTTAAAATAAGTTATTAAAAATGAAATCCCTTTGTAATAGATGACTTTTCGTTCGAAACCCTCATACTTCTTATGAGATTGTCCAGTTTGTACACGAAGTGCTTCCAGTTTTTGCTGTAACCCTCTCAACACCCTAGAAGTTGCTATGTGGGTGAAATTATGATGTCATGCCAAGTTACAACCTTTTTAGAGTACATTTGTACTGCTTTTCAAATTCAGGGTCATTTAGCTCAAAATAAATCATTAAATGCACGAAAAATATCAAATGAAGTCAGAAAGGGATGAAAATTGATGATGTGGCTTTGAATGATGCATATTGAACACACAAAAAAGCTATGGAGTTAAAATAAGTTATTCAAAATGAAATCCCTTTCTAATAGACGAGTTTTCGTCCGAAACCCTCATACTTGTTATGAGATTGTCCAATTTGTACACGAAGAGCATCTAGTTTTTGCCGTAACCTTCTGAAATCTCTATAAGTTGCTATGTGGGTGAAATTATGATGTCATGCCAAGTTACAACCTTTTCAGAGTTCATTTGTACTACTTTTCAAATTCTGTGTCATTTAGCTCAAAATTTATCATTAAATGCACGAAAAATATCAAATCAAGTCAGAAAGGGATGAAAATTGATGATGTGCCTTTGAATGATGCATATTGAACACACAAAAAAACTATGGAGTTAAAATAAGTTATTAAAAATGAAATCCCTTTGTAATAGACGAGTTTTCGTCTGAAACCCTCATACTTCTTATGAGGTTGTCCAATTTGTACACGAAGTGCATCCAGTTTTTGCCGTAACCCTCTCAACTCTCTATTAGTTGCTATGTGGGTGAAATTATGATGTCATGCCAAGTTACAACGTTTTCAGAGTTCATTTGTACTTCGTTTCAAATTCAGGGTCATTTAGCTCAAAATAAATCATTAAATGCATGAAAAATATCAAATGAAGTCAGAAAGGGTTGAAAATTTATGATGTGCCTTTGAATGATGCATATTGAACACACAAAAAGTATGGAGTTAAAATAAGTTATTCAAAATGAAATCCCTTTGTAATAGATGTGTTTTCGTCCGAAACCCACATACTTCTTATGAGATTGTCCAATTTGTACACGAAGTGCATCCAGTTTTTGTCGTAACCCTCTCAACTCTCTAGAAGTTGCTATTTCGGTGAAATTATGATGTCATGCCAAGTTACAACCTTTTCAGAGTTCATTTGTACTGCTTTTCAAATTCAGGGTCATTTAGCTCAAAATAAATCATTAAATGCATGAAAAATATCAAATGAAGTCAGAAAGGGTTGAAAATTGATGATGTGCCTTTGAATGGTGCATATTGAACACACAAAAAGTATGGAGTTAAAATAAGTTATTAAAAATGAAATCCCTTTGTAATAGATGAGTTTTCGTCCGAAACCCTCATACTTCTTATGAGATTGTCCAATTTGTACACGAAGTGCATCCAGTTTTTGCCGTAACTCTCTCAACTGTCTAGAAGTTGCTATGTGGGTGAAATTATGATGTCATGCCAAGTTACAACCTTTTCAGAGTTCATTTGTACTGCTTTTCAAATTCAGGGTCATTTAGCTCAAAATAAATCATTAAATGCATGAAAAATATCTAATGAAGTCAGAAAGGGTTGAAAATTGATGATGTGCCTTTTAATGGTACATATTGAACACACAAAAAGTATGGAGTTAAAATAAGTTATTAAAAATGAAATCCCTTTGTAATAGATGACTTTTCGTTCGAAACCCTCATACTTCTTATGAGATTGTCCAGTTTGTACACGAAGTGCTTCCAGTTTTTGCCGTAACCCTCTCAACACCCTAGAAGTTGCTATGTGTGTGAAATTATGATGTCATGCCAAGTTACAACCTTTTTAGAGTACATTTGTACTGCTTTTCAAATTCAGGGTCATTTAGCTCAAAATAAATCATTAAATGCACGAAAAATATCAAATGAAGTCAGAAAGGGTTGAAAATTGATGATGTGGCTTTGAATGATGCATATTGAACACACAAAAAAACTATGGAGTTAAAATAAGTTATTCAAAATGAAATCCCTTTGTAATAGATGACTTTTCGTTCGAAACCCTCATACTTCTTATGAGATTGTCCAATTTGTACACGAAGTGCATCCAGTTTTTGCCGTAACCCTCTCAACTCTCTAGAAGTTGCTATGTCGGTGAAATTATGATGTCATGCCAAGTTACAACCTTTTCAGAGTTCATTTGTACTGCTTTTCACATTCAGGGTCATTTAGCTCAAAATAAATCATTAAATGCATGAAAAATATCTAATGAAGTCAGAAAGGGTTGAAAATTGATGATGTGCCTTTGAATGTTGCATATTGAACACACAAAAAGTATGGAGTTAAAATAAGTTATTAAAAATGAAATCCCTTTGTAATAGATGAGTTTTCGTCCGAAACCCTCATACTTCTTATGAGATTGTCCAATTTGTACACGAAGTGCATCCAGTTTTTGCCGTAACTCTCTCAACTCTCTAGAAGTTTCTATGTGGGTGAAATTATGATGTCATGCCAAGTTACAACCTTTTCAGAGTTCATTTGTAATGCTTTTCAAATTCAGGGTCATTTAGCTCAAAATAAATCATTAAATGCATGAAAAATATCTAATGAAGTCAGAAAGGGTTGAAAATTGATGATGTGCCTTTTAATGGTGCATATTGAACACACAAAAAGTATGGAGTTAAAATAAGTTATTAAAAATGAAATCCCTTTGTAATAGATGAGTTTTCGTCCGAAACCCTCATACTTCTTATGAGATTGTCCAATTTGTACACGAAGTGCATCCAGTTTTTACCGTAACCCTCTCAACTCTCTAGAAGTTGCTATGTGGGTGAAATTATGATGTCATGCCAAGTTACAACCTTTTCAGAGTTCATTTGTACTGCTTTTCAAATTCAGGGTCATTTATCTCAAAATAAATCATTAAATGCATGAAAAATATCTAATGAAGATAGTAAGGGTTGAAAATTTATGATGTGCCTTTGAATGGTGCATATTGAACACACAAAAAGTATGGAGTTAAAATAAGTTATTAAAAATGAAATCCCTTTGTAATAGATGACTTTTCGTCCGAAACCCTCATACTTCTTATGAGATTGTCCAGTTTGTACACGAAGTGCATCCGGTTTTTGCCGTAACCCTCTCAACTCTCTAGAAGTTGCTATGTGGGTGAAATTATGATGTCATGCCAAGTTACAACAATTTCAGAGTTCATTTGTACTGCTTTTCAAATTCAGGGTCATTTAGCTCAAAATAAATCATTAAATGCATGAAAAATATCAAATGAAGTCAGAAAGGGTTGAAAATTGATGATGTGCCTTTGAACGATGCATATTGAACACACAAAAAGTATGGAGTTAAAATAAGTTATTAAAAATGAAATCCCTTTGTAATAGATGAGTTTTCGTCCGAAACCCTCATACTTCGTATGAGATTGTCGAGTTTGTACACGAAGTGCATCCAGTTTTTGCCGTAACCCTCTCAACTCTCTAGAAGTTGCTATGTGGGTGAAATTATGATGTCATGCCAAGTTACAACAATTTCAGAGTTCATTTGTACTGCTTTTCAAATTCAGGGTCATTTAGCTCAAAATAAATCATTAAATGCATGAAAAATATCAAATGAAGTCAGAAAGGGTTGAAAATTGATGATGTGCCTTTGAACGATGCATATTGAACACACAAAAAGTATGGAGTTAAAATAATTTATTAAAAATGAAATCCCTTTGTAATAGATGAGTTTTCGTCCGAAACCCTCATACTTCGTATGAGATTGTCGAGTTTGTACACGAAGTGCATCCAGTTTTTGCCGTAACCCTCTCAACTCTCTAGAAGTTGCTATGTGGGTGAAATTATGATTTCATGCCAAGTTACAACCTTTTTATAGTTCATTTGTACTGCTTTTCAAATTTAGGGTCATTTAGCTCAAAATAAATCATTAAATGCATGAAAAATATCAAATGAAGTCAGAAAGGTTGAAAATTGATGATGTGCCTTTGAATGATGCATATTGAACACACAAAAAGTATGGAGTTAAAATAAGTTATTAAAAATGAAATCCCTTTGTAATAGATGAGTTTTCGTCCGAAACCCTCATACTTCTTATGAGATTGTCCAATTTGTACACGAAGTGCATCCAGTTTTTGCCGTAACCTTCTCAACTCTCTATAAGTTGCTATGTGGGTGAAATTATGATGTAATGCCAAGTTACAACCTTTTCAGAGTTCATTTGTACTGCTTTTCAAATTCAGGGTCATTTAGCTCAAAATAAATCATTAAATGCATGAAAAATATCAAATGAAGTCAGAAAGGGTTGAAAATTGATGATGTGCCTTTCAAAGGTGCATATTGAACACACAAAAAGTATGGAGTTAAAATAGGTTATTAAAAATGAAATCCCTTTGTAATAGATGAGTTTTCGTCTGAAACCCTCATACTTCTTATGAGATTGTCCAATTTGTACACGAAGTGCATCCAGTTTTTGCCGTAACTCTCTCAACTCTCTAGAAGTTGCTATGTGGGTGAAATTATGATGTCATGCCAAGTTAAACCTTTTCAGAGTTCATTTGTACTGCTTTTCAAACTCGAGATATGAATATTTCAAATGCCATATTTAATCAAATTATCTTATACAGCAGTTGAAGTTGTTCAAACATGCATGGAAATGCCATAAACAGATTCTTTATATTTTTCTGATATTTTTTCATATATTATTTATTTCCATTGGAGTCCTACATTTTTTCTATGATTTTCTAAAGTTTACGTGGTGTTTCTGAAAATAATAACTAATATTTAATTAAAAAACACTTTTAGTACGGGTGCTAGCCACGCACCGGTACTAAAGGTCCACCGCCCCCGCGCTCTTTTGGAAGGACCTTTAGTACCGGTGCGTGACTAGCACCGGTACTAAAGGGTCTTTAGTACCGCTACGTGCCACGCGCCGGTACTAAAGGTCCACCGCCCCCGCGCTCTGTTGAGAGGACCTTTAGTTCCGGTGCGTGGCTAGCACCGGTACTAAAGACCCTTTAGTACTGGTGCGTGCCACGCACCGGTACTAAAGGTCTGTCTGGTATAAAAGGAGGACTTCGTCGTCCCGAGCCGAGCAACGCACCGGGAGAGCTCAACTTGCGCCGCCAGGCTGCCGAAATCGCCATTGCCGTCGCCCTCGCCGCCGTCACCGTCGCCGCCGTCGCCCTTGCCGCCATCGCCCTTGCCGCCGTTGCCCTCACCGCCGTCGCTCTCGTCATCATCGCCCTCGCTGATGGACCGCGCCATTGCCGTAGCCCTCACCACCGCCGCCTTCGCACCACCACCGCCGTCGCTCTCGCCGCCGTCGCCCTCACCACCGCCGTCGTCGCCCTCGCCACCGTCGCCCTTGCCTAGCCGGATGCTGCCCCTCGCTGCCGTCGCCCTCACCACCGCTGTCGTCGCCCTCGCCATGGTCGCCCTCGCCTACCCGGACGCCGCCCCTCGTCACCGGTCCCGTCGCCGCCAGCCTGCTCACTCCGTCCACCGCTCCGTGATCCCGTTGCCGCCGCCCCGACCCCATTGCCAACGCCACCTCCGGGTCAGGAGGCTAGGTGAGATCTCCCGTCCGACCCCTCTCCCCGACGATCGCCCCGATGATCGCCAGACTAGTGTGTAGATGCTAGGGTATGTAGGGTCCCTCGACGTCGAACCCCGACACCCCGACACGACACCCCCGACACCCGACCCCGACCATGACACAACACCCCTATTTAGTTAGTTAGTTAGTTAGGTTGTCAGGTTATTAGGATATGTGTTAGTTTATGTTTAATTTAGTTTATGTTTAGTTTAGGTTTAGGTTTAATTTAGTTTGGATCCTAATGCGTGTGTGACTTTCGGTCTGCATCGATCCTAATTTAGTTTAGGGTTTCATGTGTGTTGTTGATGGAGGAATTCCGACTCTTGTCGTGGGGGCGCTTCCTCTTTCTCCTCTTCTTTGCGATATACTCATCGATATATTGTGCAAGAAGAGGAGAGGGGAAGCGTCCATCACCGCCAGTCAAACCTATTACTGCGAGAGAGTGTCCACCAACATATATACACCACCGTATCAATGTGAGAGAGTGCGCACCAACACACCATGAGATATGTGAGAGTTATTTAAGGAAAGTCTCGACAGACCGATAGTCACATATGCATTAGGATCCAAAGCATGCCGTAATTCTCGATTTTGCTAGATGCTAAGTGTTAATTTTGCTAAGTGTTAATTTTGTTAAGTGTCAAGTTTGCTAAGTTTTATTTAATTTGTTTTCGTAATTAAGTGTTTCTTCTCGACGTCGACGATGCCGGTCCCGCATCCTCGTCGTCGAGTCGCCAGAGGAGGTCACTTGCTTGAGCCGAGGGGCCCTGTCAGGGACTGGGCTCCTCCGGGCTGGTATTGGGAGGTGCTGCCTTTCGGGCGGCGCAGCTTGGTGAGGAGCCAGCCCGTCGTCGACCCGGAGGTTCTGTGATGGCGGCCGCAGGGGCCAAAGACGATCGAGAGGCTTGAGTCCCCCGCGGAGGTGGTACAGTACCATGTCAGCAAGGAGAACGAGCACGTCTGACGCTACATGGCAGCTTTGGAGGCCAGGTCCGACAATACCTGGCAGATTCTTCAGGGATCTCACTGGAGCTATGTTCCTGTGATGGTTCCTTCTCTTTGGGTGTCCACCGCCTGCCCCGATATTCGCCGGGCGCTAGGGTTCTAGCTATATCGATATATTAGCTAGCTACTTTTATGATGTATTAGCTAGATCGATGGAGATTAGCCGATGTATTGAAAATTATCCAAGATTATGCAGATGATATCTTTTCTAAGAATTATACTATATATGTATGCGATGATGCATTATTAATTAACTATTAGTTATTTTTCTTCTTGAATGCATGCTAATTTAAATACTAATTTGTTTTATCTATATTATTATGGACTAGTTATTAAGCTATGGACAATACTGGTAGAGCTCATGAAGAGGACATCTTCGACATGATACACTCCTCCGAAAACTCAGCGGACCTTCGAGGTGAATCACATGATCATGATGATGGCTCACAATATCTGAACGATCACGGTGATGGATGTGAGACCGAGGAAGAACAACTTATGTTCCAAAATCCGGAACAACCAAGAATGTTCGGCGAGGTATATACACATCCATTAGCCTCTGGTGATCATTACATGTGTATTAATTGATTTGTATATATATATATATATTAACAAATCTTTCTTATTTTAATTATCAGCCCTCCGGATCGAGCCAATCTAGTAGAAATGTACGAGGTGCTGCCAAAATATTGGACGGCAACGTAAAGCTCAATCTTGATGCTTTCAAACATAATGGCGAACCCACTCACCCTGAAGCCAATGCCAAGACATTTGTGCGTCAATGCGGAGTGGTTGTTAGGGACGGAGTCCCGATCACAATGCATGAATGGATTCAGCCAAAGGAACCAAAACCAGGAGTGAATTATGTCGATACAAGAATTAAAGATGCCCTTTGGCGAGAGCTCATGGAGCATTTCACCCTACCAGATTCTCTCTCGGAGCGTCAAATGAACAAAGTCAAGGAGTTTGCTCTCCATAAGATGGCCGGCGCGTTCCAGACTTGGAAGAAAAGATTATGGACCGACTACAACGCTAAAGGCAAGAAGACGCCCGAATTCAAAGGAATATACGAGAAGGTAAGGGATCACTGGGATGCATTTATCGAGTACAGGACATCGATAGTTGCTATGGAGAAGTCGGCAAAGAATAAGATAAATGTTGAGAAAAAAAGTATCACCATAAACTAGGGACAAGTGGATACAAGTCAGCCATTCCTAAGTGCGATGCATTAGAGAATAAGATGCTTGCTGAAGGGATCACTCTAGTAACCTTCAACTGGCCCAAGAGGTGCAGGAATTGGTTTTTTGCGCATGGGGGAAAGTTGGACCCAGCCACAGGCAAGATTATTGCACTGGCCAGTCTGAAGCATGCATCAGATGAGTTGATTCAAGCAAAAAAAGATGCCCAAGAAGGATGGTTTCACCCCGACAGAGAGAACGACGAGCTTACACACGCCCTCGGGAATGCCGAACACGGAGGACGAACACGAGGCATGGGCATTGTTCCGTGGTACGAGGGGTTTGCGGGATGGCAGGACAGTTATAAAAGCCATTCGAGAAAAAAGAAGGTGGAAGCAGACCGACTTTCGAAGTTGGAACAGAAGTACGAGCAGCAGCAGCTGCAGATACAGGTACTGACCCAGCAAAGGGAAACTCCACAGCAGGAGGCAAGGGAAGAACCCGTCCCATCTACAATGCTGAAAAGCAGCGTGGGTTCCATGGGGGCACCGTTGGGTCACACCCCCATGGATGATATCACCGAGAAGACATCTTGTCAGCTAATCCAGAAAATAAAGAACATACCCGTGCGGGTCGCGACGGGCTATGCTTTACCAAATACACCTGATGTTCTCTAGCATTGCAATCCGGTTCCAGCTGGGTATGCTCGTGTCGCGGTGGACGCAATAGAGCCGGGATATGATGAACTATTACTTGACATCCCTGGAGGTGAGGGGGAGTCCACATTGGCAGAAGCCGGCCGTGGTCTCATTCTATGGAGTAAGGACTGCATCGTCTTTCCACACTCGACGCTAAGGCCAGCGGCTCCTCCGAGTATCGATGTCCAGCGCGAGAGATCCCAGCCAGAGGCATCGCAGCGCCAGGAGTCCTCCCCACCTCGCCAGCAGTCCTCCCCACCTCGCCAGCAGTCACCTCGCCAGCAGTCACCTCGCCAGCAGTCCTCCCCACCTCGAGCTCACCCACAGTCGTCCCCACCTCGAGAGGTGTCCCACCTCGCCAGCAGTCCTCCCCAACTCGCCATGAGCAGTCCTCACAACATCGGGACGGAGCACGACGTGAGTCCATATCATCATCGATATCGATCTCCGCCGCGTGAGCTGACTCCACCCCAGCAGCGGTCCCGCCACCAGGGCTCCCAAAAGAGGAAGGCCACCAGCAGTCCTCTTCGGAAGAAAGCAAAGAAGAAACCCGAGCCTCCGGCCAAAAGGAAGCTGCCTTATGACATGACACCGGAGGAAAATAAAATTGAATGCGATCTCCAAGTGAAAGCCTTTTTTGCGAAGAAGACCGTGCCGCCAAAGGAGGTAATACCCAAGGAAGTCCAAGAGCACTTTATGGAACACTTTATTGATCGACTCCCGGCATATGTCGAGCATATGCCGCCAGACTATGAGCGACAAATTCAAAAGGAAAGTGAGCAGAGAAGTCGGCCCAGCCCAAGGAAGAACTCGGGAAGTACGGCATCAACTAGCGGGAAAACAGTTCCCCAGCTCGGAGAACAATCCAAGCAATCGATCTCTCCGCTCAAGGTGAGTACCAATCCAAGTAAGCAACCGATCCAACCAGTCGACGTGCAAGGCAACCCAATCGACCTCGAAGTACTAAAGGCTGCAGGTCTCACTCTTGACCAAATCCTTGGCATCGAGGAAATCCGCGGGTACGATGCAACTGAGTACGCAATGCAATATGCCGTGGGAAAACCACTTGTCACACCCGAGCAGTACAAGGAACTACCAACTGCGATGCGACGGTTGCATGATTGGTACATGCGTGAAGCAAAGCGAGGGGAGACGGCAGTCATGGTCAAAGTAAGGAAAGAGCATTACGTCAATGCATGTGACATATGTCTTGAATTCTTAGAACTTTTCCAGTTATACCACATGGACTCTATCGACAAAACTCTCATCAGTTGTTATTGTCTGTAAGTGATTTTTATCTTTAGTAATTTAAGTCTCTAGCTAAGATATCATTCATTGGCTTATCCTCACTATATATGTTCTTTTCTACGCTATTATGTAGATTGAAGATGTGGGAATTGAAACAAGAGGGAATCGATGACATTGGGTTCATCGACCCAAGTACCGTTAATGGTCATGTGGTAAAACATTATGCCAAGGACACAGAAGATCTCTTGGAAAATTTTCTAGAGGCACTAATGAATACCAAATGTACTATAATATTTCCTTACAACATGGGGTGAGTGTTTACTCTCTTGTATACTACAAATTCTATTTTTGCTTACTAGCTCGCTGTCAAGTGTAGTTGATGAGTTATATGCGCATGCCTGCTTAATTATATAAAATTCTGTGCAGAGACCATTATATCCTCCTATATATTATCCTCGCGGATGGACTTGTTCAAGTGTACGACTCACTAGATACACCGGAACAATCATACGTGGACTTGTATTTTATGATAGAACGGTAATTGCAATTTTTATCGACCTCGCTTTCTTTCATTATTTCCTGATATCAAAAGTAATTATAATAACCCTTTCGTTCTTTTTTCTTTGCCGGGTAGTGTTTGAAAAAAGATGATAGAAAAAAACCATCATGGTCGTCAATGGAAACCGAAGCTGAAGTGGAAAAAGATGCAGGTAATTAAGTAGTACTACTAGGTCCGCGCATCTCATTAATTCTATTTTCAATACCATTATCATGCTCGATTATTAATTATCTTATTCAATTCTATTCTTTTGCAAAGTGCGCGAAGCAGCCACAGGGGACAAATTTATGTGGATATTTCCTCTGCGAGAACATTCGCATCCAGACCGAAAGTCGTATACGTCGCCGAGGAGCACGTGAAAGACAACTCCAGGTTTGGCAGATGATGTCGAAGCTCTCACCCGAGAAACGCTTTTGTAGCACTTCAAGAGGAACTTACGGCATTTCTTATTCAACATGTCATTGATGTAAACGGAGAGCACTATTCCTTACCGCCGCCTCAATAATGCCAGCAAATCAGTAGTAGAGAACTGAGATTTCATCCGGAGCACTAGCTAGCTAGTCCCGGCCGGGTTTTGGGCCTTAAGTTAATTATAAGTACCGAATTTATATGGATGTGTAATTCCATTTGTATATATATATACTGTGTATGAGATATTGTATATTATATTACATATATATATATATATGCATTAACTTGTGTACTGTTTACAGTATGTAGCACCGTAAAATAAATTTGAAATGAATGGAAAACACAAAAAATAGAGAGGAAAATTAAAACCTAATTAAAAGCTAAAACAAAAAAAACAGAAGACTTAGTACCGGTTGGTATCACCAATCGGTATTAAAGGTCTTCCACCACCAGTCCACGCAGGCAGCCACGTGGAGGGCCTTTAGTACCGGTCCGTGGTCCAACTGGTACTAAAGGTCTGGACCCTTAGTCCCGACCCGTTAGTACCGGTTGGGGAACCGGTACTAAAGGTCCATCCGGCCCGGGACTATAGGCCTGTTCTGCACTAGTGACTCCGGTCCGGCGCACTCACAGTGAGTACCACAAGCACATGCTGCAAGGGTCGTCACCGATCCGTCTTCCATCGATCCATCCTTAAAGCATATACTGACGCATCGACCTTGTTGGGTCTCTCTGCTGTCGACGCCACCACGACGCCAGACAATGTCATCCTCCTGCGCATGTCCTTCGCCGCACATCTGACGCCGAGCCTCCACTGCTCCACGCTGTTGAGACCCGCCGCCATGAATATGTAGAAAGAAACACCACTCCACCAAAGAAGCTGTCTGCTGGTCCCTCGAGACTGAGTGCATCTCCAAGAATGCCGCCCCCAAGGGGGTAACGACACATGATTGCCGCCACCATCCCATCAACTGATCTAGGGTTTCCCTCGGAGGTATTGGGTGGGGTTGGGAGCTTCACCTCGATGATGCCTTCATGAAGGAAAATGATGATAAGAGCATCGTCATCACCGGCTCCGGCCACCGACCAAAGACCAGGTTTTCACCCGGATCCGTCCCAAGAAATCCACCTGACAACCTGTGCATTGTCTCGACCGCCTTCAAAGCCCCAGATCTAGCCGCCTAGATCCGGCGACCAACCGCAACAGGAGTGCCGCCGTAGGAGCCCTGGCACACCGGCCACTGCCTGAGTGTGCCACCACTGGAGCTTGGGAGAAGGACTCCCACCCCACCTCGCCAAACTACGAGAGCCGCCGAGATGAATCCCGCACGCTCGTCACCGTCTCTGATCTGAACCAATACGTAGCAAATACCACCAGATGGCCGATGCAAATCCGCCTTGGACAGGGACTGTACCACGCCATGCCACCGCGGAAAGCCTGAGCTTCACCCGCCGCCACCTTCTAGGGCCGCCACCCCGGGATCCAGACGGAACATCGCCGCTACCACCGGCCATGTTCCGCCGCCTCCGACAGGCCAAGCCGCAGGCCACCACGACCAAGGCCGCCATGACCCAGCGAGCCTAGCGAGCGGCTGCTGCCACCTAGATCTTCCACGAATCCCAGCCGCTTCGCCGCCTCCGCCCAGCATCACGTCGCCACCATGCGTCATCGCGCCACCGTGACCTAGATCGGGGAAGAAAACGCCCCGACACCATGGGTGACCGCCTCACCCGATCCGGCACGGGAGGGAAGAGGGCCACTGCCGCCGTTGTCAGCCGCCCGAGGCTTCGCCCGACGATCTCCTCCAGCAGAGGCGGAGGGAAGGATGGAGGATGTGCCCGGCGGCGGTGGAGTTAGGGTTTCCACCCGAGCTGCCCTAGCGGGGGGCGATGCAGGGGTTCTATTTATTTGAACATCCTCATTCTTTTAGGATTCTTTGAAATGAAATCTTCAATGATATCCTCATAATGAATCTTCTCCAACACTTCACTCTCCAGTGCTATTGTGGTCAAATCATTGAGTCTTTGTTGTGTCATAGTAGTAGGACTTCAATAGCTTTAATTTAGAAAAACTTACTTATGCCGATGCAACTGTCATAGGAATGGTCAAAAAAACTCTATATGCAATACTTGCATTGGGAAAACAATCATGCCGCTTTAGAAAATTCAAAATTTCAACAGGTCCTGTTTTCTTTTGGCATGAAATTTTGAAGAAACTTCAACTCAACAAATAGATCGTTGGCATCAATATCATATTGCTTATCCTTCATAAGGGCATCCTCAAGATTAACACAAAGAAGATTTCAAACTATCCTCATCCAATGTTTGGTAATTAGACGAACCGTCTAACTCACCTAGCTTTGGGTCATGTCCGATAAAACGGCTACACTGTAATCTTTAATCGAGAAGGTAAATATCAATCTCTAACGAAGTAATGATTCATGTCATGTCAATGGTTAATTACAGAATAAATTTTTTGAAGTAAGACCCGAAGTTAATAAAAAAAATCGCTAACCACCTGACCTGGACCCTGGAGCTGGAGGCTAGAGCAGCAGGAATTTTAGCACCTGGTAGCCCTCCACGGAGCGAAGCGGCCGGAGCGTCGTATTAGCAGCTCTCCAATTAATACTAAATGCCACTCCACTCCGCCGCAGAGTTGCGGAGCGAAGTGAGTCTGAACGCGCCGCTAATTTCCAATCAGGCAATCAGTTAACAAGAGGGGGAGGGGCAGCGGCAGGGGCAGGAACGAGCGTGAGCCAACGTCCAATGAGGGAACAACCGCCGCACATGCCTCGAGTCGAGGCGACGAGTGTACAGGAGGCGGCGGCGTTCGGCTTCGGTTCCTGTAGCCACGATCGAGGGATCGAGTCGCCAGTCGCCAGATTCCTGTTCCTGTCGTACGATCAGGCCTGCGTACGATCTGGAGACAGCGGGGCGCCCTCGATGGCCTCGCCCTCGCGAGTGGTCGAGTCGCCTGATTCCAGGTCGCTGCTTCGGTCCAACTCCAGCGGGAGGACTGCACACCGGCCCAGTAGTGTTTAGTTTTTTTTAATACTAGGCTATCTAATTTGTTTTGGGCCCCACCGAATTGTGGGCCCTGTGCGGGCCGCACAGATGGCACCACGGTGGGCCCGGCCCGGGCTTCGTCTGGCTTTGTGGTAGATAGAAACTTGTCTCATCTCAGGGTCGCAACTAATGAGTTGGCTCAAGTAGCTTTCTATGGGTTAGTTCATTTTTCTTCCTCTTTTTTCATTGGTTATTTTTCATTTTTTACTAGTTTTGATAATATTGGAAATGCATATATTACAAAACATAAACTTACTTGATATATGTAAAGCAATAGATTGGAAAAAGGTTAGAACAGTGTAAAAAACATTAGCTTAATTTAAATAAAATATTGATATTACTCGATAAACATGTTTGTGACATATTAAAACTGCTCACGTATTTCAGAAAATATAAGTGGAATTACGAAAAATGATAATACAATTTAAAAAAACGTTTCATGCCATTCGATATCCTTTGCGTCCAAGAGACCAAATGGAGGGGACAGAAGGCGAAGGAGGTGGAGGGTACCGGCTTCAAGCTGTGGTACACGGGGACGGTTGCAAATAGAAATGGAGTAGGCATCTTGATCAGCAAGGGCCTTAAGGATGGAGTGGTAGACGTCAAGAGATGTGGGGACCGGATTATCCTGGTCAAGCTGGTAGTTGGGGACTTAGTCCTCAACGTTATCAGCGCATATGCCCCACAAGTAGGCCACAATGAGAACACCAAGAGGGAGTTCTGGAAAGGCCTTGAGGACTTGGTTAGGAATGTACCGATTGGTGAGAGGCTCTTCATAGGAGGAGACCTCAATGGCCACGTGGACACATCTAACACATGTTTTGAAGGGTGCATGGGGGATTTGGCTATGGCATCAGGAATCAAGAAGGAGAAGATGTCTTAAGCTTTGCGTTAGCCTACGACATGATCGTAGCTAACACCCTCTTTAAGAAGAGAGAATCACATCAAGTGACTTACAGTAGTGGGCAACACTCTAGCCAGATTGATTTCATCCTCTTGAGAAGAGAAGACAAGCGTGCATGCCTAGACTGTAAGGTGATACCTGGAGAGAGTGTTGTCCCTCAGCATAAGCTTGTGGTTGCTGGCCTTCGCTTTCGGATTCGTGTCCAGCGGGACAAGCATGCCAAAGTTGCTAGAACGAAGTGGTGGAAGCTCAAGGGGGAGGTAGCTCAGGCGTTCAAGGAGAGGGTCATTAAGGAGGGCCCTTGGGAGGAAGGATGTGATGTAGACTATTGGAAATATGCCCTAGAGGCAATAAATAAAGTATTTATTATTATATTTCCTTGTTCATGATAATCGTTTATTATCCATGCTATAATTGTATTGATTGGAAACATATTACATGTGTGGGTAAATAGACAACACTTTGTCCCTAGTATGCCTCTTGTGAACTAGCTCATTGGTCAAAGATGGTCAAGGTTTCCTAGCCATTGACATGTGATATCATTTGATAACGGGATCACATCATTAGGAGAATGATGTGATGGACAAGACCCAAACTACAAACGTAGCATATGATCGTGTCAGTTTATTGCTACTGTTTTCTGCATGTCAAGTATATGTTTCTATGACCATGAGATCATGCAACTCACGGACACCGGAAAGAGTGCCTTATGTGTATCAAACGTCGCAACGTAACTGGGTGACTATAAAGGTGCTCTACAGGTATCTCCGAGGGTGTCTGTTGGGTTGGCATGGATCAACACTGGGATTTGTTACTCCCTGTGACGGAGAGGTATCTCAGGGCCCAATCGGTAATACAACATCACAATAAGCCTTGCAAGCAATGTGACTAAGTGTTAGTCACGGGATCTTGTATTACGGAACGAGTAAAGAGACTTGCCGGTAACGAGGTTGAACTAGGTATGGAGATACCGACGATCGAATCTCGGGCAAGTAACATACCGAAGAACAAAGGGAACATCATACGGGATTAACTGAATTCTTGACATGGAGGTTCGATCGATAAAGATCTTCGTAGAATATGTAGGAACCAATATGGACATCCAGGTCCTGCTATTGGTATTGACCGTAGAGGTGTCTCAGTCATGTCTACATAGTTCTCGAACCTTCAGGGTCTGCACACTTAAGGTTTGGTGACGTTTCGGTAGTATAGAGTTATGCATGACAGTGACTGAAGGTTGTTCAGAGTCTTGGATGAGATACCAGACATCACGAGGAGCTACGGAATGTTCCGGAGGTAAAGATTCATATATAGGAAGTCCTGTTTTGGTCGCTGGAAAAGTTTCGGGCTCATCGGTAGTGTATCAGGAGTGCCGGTAGTGTACCAAGAGACCACCGGGAGGGGTGTTTCGACCCAAGAGGCTTCCTGGGCTGTGGGAGAGTGAATACCAGCCCTTTGTGGGCTGGTGGAAGTCCCACACAAGGCCCATGCGGCTAGGGAAAGAAAAGCCCAAAGGGAAAAGTGGAAAAAAATGCAAAAAGGAGGAATCCTAGTCCTACTAGGATTGGAGGAATCCTCCTCCTCTCCTCCCCACTTCGGCCAAACCAAAGGAGGCTTTCCCCTTGCGCCAAGGCCTCTTCTCCCTCCCTCCTATGTATACTGGCGGTTTTAGGGTTTTTGAACAAGCTTTTCAGCCACGTGCTACCCGTTCCTCCAGTGCATAGTTTCTCCTCTAGATCGGATTTCTGCAGTGCTTAGGCGAAGCCCTGCCGGAATAGCTCCACCACCATCGCCGGAGCGCCTTCATGCTGCCGGAGAACTCTTCTACCTCTCCGATCCCTCTTGTTGGATCAAGAAGGTGGAGATCGTCATCAAGTTGTACATGTGCTGAACGCGGAGGTGCCATCCGTTCGGTGCTTGATCGGGACGGACCGTGATGAGATCGCGGGACGCTCGGCGATTTGGATCACGAAGACGTTCGACTACACCAACCGTTTTTCTTAACGCTTCCCTCTTAGCGATCTACAAGGGTACATAGATCCACTCTCCCTCTCGTAGATGCTCATCACCATGGATAGGTCTTGTGTGAATGTAGGAATTTTTTTGTTTCCCATGCGACGTTCCCCAACAGTGGCATCATGAGCTAGGTCTATGTGTATATGGGATCTCAAGTAGAACACAAAGAGTTTGTGGGCATTGATGCTTAGATTGCTTCCTCCCTTTTTGGTTCAGCGATATTGTGGGATGAAGCGTCCCGGACCAACATTACTCGTACACTTACGAGAGACCGGTTCCCTCAACCGCAACTTGTTGCATAGATGGCTTGCGGGTGCCAGTTTCTCTCACTTCAGTTGGATCGGATTCTACAAAGGCGGTCCTTGAGAAGGTTGAAAAGCAACTAATGTATCACCGTTGTGGTTTTTGTGCAGATGAGAATTGTTCTTGCTAGATACCCGTAGCAGCCACGTAAAACATGCAACAACAATTAGAGGACGTCTAACTTGTTTTTGTAGGGTATGTTGTGATGTGATATGGCCAATTACATGATGTGATATATGTGATGTATGAGATGATCATGTGATGTATAGAATATCACAACTTGCATGTCGATGAGTACGGCAACCGGCAGGAGCCATAGGGTTGTCTTTAATTATTGTATGACCTGCGTGTCAATCATTAAGCGCTATGTAATGTTTTACCTTATAGATAAACGGTAGCAATAGTAGTAGAAGCATGATGGGCGTGAAAACCCCGATGGCGACACGTTGATGGAGATCATGGTGTCGTGTCGGTGGCGATGGAGATCATGCCGGTGCTTTCTAGATGGAGATCAAAAGCACAAGTTCATGGCCATATCATGTCACTTATGATTTGTATGTGATGTTAATCCTTTTATGCACCTTGTTTTGCTTAGGACGACGGTAGCATTATAAGGTGATCCCTCACTTAAATTTCAAGATGAATTGTGTTCTCCTCGAGTGTGGACCATTGCGAAAGTTCGTCGTGTCGAGCCACCACGTGATGATCGGGTGTGATAGACTCTGCGTTCACATACAACGGGTGCAAGTCAGTGTTGCACATGCAGAACACTTGAGTTAAACTTGACGAGCCTTGCATGTACAGACATGGCCTTGGAACACAAGAGATCGAAAGGTCGAACATGAGTCATATAGTAGATATGATCAACATGATGATGTTCACCATTGAAGCCACCTCAACTCACGTGATGATCGGACATGAGTTGGTGAATTTGGATCATGTGACACTCAGATGACCTGAGGGATGTCAAGTTGAGTGGGAGCTTTAGTACTTTGATTAACTAAACTCATTATATTGAACAATAGTCTAAGAAATCTTTGCATATTTATGTTGTAGATCAATGGCTCGCGTAGTAGCACCCCTAATTTTAATGCGTTCCTAGAGAAAGCTAAGTTGAAAGATGATGGAAGTAACATTGTTGACTGGGCCCGTAATCTGAGGATTATCCTCGCGGCTTCCCAGAAATCATATGTCCTTGATGCACCGCTTGGTGACCAACCAAAAGACGTGGCATCCGAAGACATTAAGAACGCTTGGGAGGCACATTCTGGAGATTACTCAATAGTTCAGTGTGCAATACTGTATGGCTTAGAACCGGGACTTCAAAGACATTTTGAATGTCATGGAGCATATGAGATGTTCCAGGAGTTGAAGTTTATCTTTCAGAAGAATGCCCGAATTGAGAGGTATGAGACCTCCGATAAGTTCTATGCTTGCAAGATGGAGGAGAACGGGTCTATCAGTGAACATATACTCAAAATGTCTGGGTATTCGACTCATCTAGCGGAGTTGAGAATTGCCCTTCCGCCAGAGGCGATCACTGATAGAGTTCTTCAATCACTGCCACCTAGTTACAAGAGCTTTGTGATGAACTATAACATGCACGAGATGAACAAGTCAGTCGTCGAGCTGTTTGCGATGCTAAAAGTCACTGAGTTTGAAATCCAGAAAGAACATCAAGTGTTGATGATCAATAAAACCACTAGTTTCAAGAAAAATGGCAAGGGCAAGGGCAAGGGCAAGAAGGGTAAAACCAAGAAGGATGGAAAAGCAGTTGCTACTCCTGGAAAGAAGCCAAAGCATGGACCCAAGTCAGAAACTAAGTGCTTTCATTGCAAGGGAACTGGTCACTGGAAGCGGAACTGCCCCAAGTACCTGGTTGACAAGAAGGCGGCCAACTACAAACAAGGTATATATGATATACATGTTATTGATGTGTACCTTACTAGCTCTCGTGTTAGTGCCTGGGTATTTGATACCGGTTCGGTTGCTCACATTTGCAACTCAAAACAGGAACTATGGAATAAACGAATGCTGGCGAAGGACGAAGTGACGATGCGCGTGGGAAATGGTTCCAAGGTTGATGTGATCGCCGTCGGCACGCTCTCTCTTTGATTACCATCGGGATTAGTGATGAACCTGAATAATTGTTATTTAGTGCCTGCGTTAAGCATGAACATTATATCTGGATCTTGTTTATTGCGAGACGGTTACTCATTTAAATCAGAGAATAAAGGTTGTTTTATTTATATGAGTAATATCTTTTATTGTCATGCACCCAATGTGAGGGGTTTATTCATGTTGAATCTTGATAGTGATGACACACATGTTCATAACATTGATGCCAAAAGATGTAGAGTTGATAATGATAGTACCACTTTCTTGTGGCACTGCCATTTAGGTCATATTGGTGTAAAACGCACGAGGAAGCTCCATGCTGATGGACTTTTGGAGTCACTTGATTTTGGATCACTTGACACATGTAAACCATGCCTCATGGGCAAGATGACTAAAATGTCGTTCTCTGGAACAATGGAACGGGCAAGTGACTTATTGGAAATCATACATACTGATGTGTGCGGTCCAATGAATGTTACAACGCGTGGTGGATATCGTTATTTTCTCACCTTCACTGATGACTTAAGTAGATATGGGTATATTTACTTAATGAAACACAAGTCTGAAACATTTGAAAAGTTCAAGCAATTTCAGAGTGAAGTTGAGAATCATCGTAACAAGAAGATTAAATTCCTGCGATCTGATCGAGGAGGTGAATATCTGAGTTATGAGTTTGGCAGTCACTTAAGACAGTGTGGAATTGTTTCACAGTTGACACCGCCTAGAACACCACAGCGTAATGGTGTGTCCGAACGTCGTAATCGAACCTTATTAGATATGGTGCGTTCTATGATGTCTCTTGCCGATTTGCCATTATCGTTTTGGGGTTATGCATTAGAGACAACCACATTCACTTTAAATAGGGTACCATAAAAATCCGTTGAGACGACGCCATATGAGCTATGGTTTGGCAAGAGGCCAAAGTTGTCGTTTCTTAAAGTTTGGGGATGTGATGCTTATGTCAAAAAGCTTCAGCCTGAAAAGCTGGAACCCAAAGCGGAGAAATGTGTCTTCATAGGATACCCAAAAGAGACAGTCGGGTATACCTTCTATCTTAGATCCGAAGGCAAAGTGTTTTTTGCTAAGAACGGAACATTTCTTGAGAAAGAGTTTCTCTCGAAAGAATTGAGTGAGAGGAAAATATAGCTTGATGAGGTTATTGAACCTTTACTTCAACCAGAAAGTAGCGCGACGCAGAAAGATGTTTCTGTGGAAACTACAACGGTTGAAGAGAAAGTTAATGATGATGATCATAAAGCTTCGGATCAAGCTATTATTGAACCTCGTAGGTCGTCAAGGCCACGTACTACTCTTGAGTGGTACGACAACCCTGTCTTGGAGGTCATGTTGTTGGACAACAATGAACCTACGAGCTATGGAGGAGCGGTGATGGGCCCGAATTCCGAGAAATGGTTAGAGGCCATGAAATCCGAGATGAGATCCATGTATGGAAACAAAGTATGGACTTTGGAAGTATTACCTAAAGGGCGAAAGGCCATTCAGAACAAATGGATCTTTAAGAAGAAGACAGACGCGGACGGTAATGTCACCGTATATAAAGCTTGACTTGTGGCAAAGGGTTTTTCACAAGTTCAAAGATTTGACTACGATGAGACCTTCTCACCCATAGCGATGCTTAAGTCTGTCGGAATCATGTTGGCAATAGTTGCTTATTTCGACTATGAAATTTGGCAGATGGATGTCAAAACAGCGTTCCTCAACGGTTTCCTTGAGGAAGAGTTGTATATGATGCAACCAGAAGGTTTTGTCGATCCAGAGAATGCTGACAAAGTTTGCAAACTCTAGCGATCCATTTATGGGTTGGTGCAAGCATCTCGGAGTTGGAATAAGCGCTTTGATGAGGTGATCAAAGCGTTTGAGTTTATACAAGTTTATGGAGAAACTTGTATTTACAAGAAAGTGAGTGGGAGCTCTATATCGTTTATAATATTATATGTGGATGACATATTGCTGATTGGAAACAATATAGAAATGCTGGAAAGCGTGAAGGAATATTTGAACAAGAATTTTTCAATGAAGGACCTAGGAGAAGCTGCTTTCATATTAGGCATTAAGATCTATAGAGATAGATCGAGACGCTTAATAGCACTTTCACAGAGCACATACCTTGATAAAGTTTTGAAGAAGTTCAAAATGGATCAGTCCAAGAAGGGGTTCTTGCCTGTGTTACAAGGTGTGAAGTTGAGTAAGACTCAATGTCCAGTGACTGCAGAAGATAGAGAAAAGATGAGTGTCATCCCCTATGCTTCATCCATAGGCTCTATCATGTATGCAATGCTGTGCACAAGACCCGATGTCATCCTTGCCATAAGTATGGCCGGAAGGTTTCAAAGTGATCCTAGAATGGAGCACTGGGCAGCGGTCAAGAATATCCTTAAGTACCTGAAAAGGACTAAGAAAATGTTTCTCGTTTATGGAGGTGATGAAAAGCTCGTAAAGGGTTACATCGATGCAATATTTGACACTGATCCGGACGACTCTAAGTCACAAACCGGATACGTATATTCTCAACGGGGGAGCGGTAAGTTGGAGCAGTTCCAAGCAAAGCGTGGTAGCCAATTCTACGTGCGAAGCGGAGTACATCGCAACCTCGGAGGAACGAAGGAAGGTGTCTAGATGAAGCAGTTCATGACAGATCTTGGAGTAGTGCCCAGTGCACTGAATCTAATGCACATGTTCTGTGACAACACTAGTGCCATTGCTCTGGCCAAGGAACCAAGGTTTCACAAGAGGACCAGACACATAAAGCGACGCTTCAACTCCATCCGCGATTACATCGAGGAAAAGGAAATAAATATTTGCAAAGTGCACACGTATTTGAATATTGCAGACCCGTTGACTAAACCTCTTCCAAGGGTTAAACATGATCAACACCAGAACTGCATGGGTGTTCGATTCATTACAATGTAAATCACATAGTGATGTGAACTAGATTATTGACTCTAGTGCAAGTGGGAGACTGTTGGAAATATGCCCTAGAGGCAATAAATAAAGTATTTATTATTATATTTCCTTGTTCATGATAATCGTTTATTATCCATGCTATAAGTGTATTGATTGGAAACACATTACATGTGTGGATAAATAGACAACACTTTGTCCCTAGTATGCCTCTAGTGAACTAGCTCGTTGGTCAAAGATGGTCAAGGTTTCCTAGCCATTGACATGTGATGTCATTTGATAACGGGATCACATCATTAGAAGAATGATGTGATGGACAAGACCCAAACTACAAACGTAGCATATGATCATGTCACTTTATTGCTCCTGTTTTCTGCATGTCAAGTATATGTTTCTATGACCATGAGATCATGCAACTCACGGACACCGGAAAAGTGCCTTGTGTGTATCAAATGTCGCAACATAACTGGGTGACTATAAAGGTGCTCTACAGGTATCTCCGAGGGTGTCTGTTGGGTTGGCATAGATCAAGACTGGGATTTGTTACTCCGTGTGACGGAGAGGTATCTCAGGGCCCACTCGGTAATACAAGATCACAATAAACCTTGCAAGCAATGTGACTAAGTGTTAGTCACGGGATCTTGTATTACGGAACGAGTAAAGAGACTTGCCGGTAACGAGGTTGAACTAGGTATGGAGATACCGACGATCGAATCTCGGGCAAGTAACATACCGAAGAACAAAGGGAACATCATACGGGATTAAATGAATTCTTGACATAGAGGTTCGACCAATAAAGATCTTCGTAGAATATGTAGGAACCAATATGGACATCCAGGTCCCGCTATTGGTTATTGACCGTACAGGTGTCTCGGTCATGTCTACATAGTTCTCGAACCCGCAGGGTCTGCACACTTAAGGTTTGGTGACGTTTCGGTAGTATAGAGTTATGCATGGTGGTGACCTAAGGTTTTTCGGAGTCCTGGATGAGATCCCGAACGTCACGAGGAGCTCCGGAATGGTCCGGAGGTAAAGATTCATATATATAGGAAGTCCTGTTTTGGTCGCCGGAAAAGTTTCGGGCTCATCGGTAGTGCATCGGGAGTGCCAGTAGTGTACCAGGAGACCACCGGGAGGGGTATTTCCACCCAAGAGGCTTCATGGCTGTGGGAGAGTGAATACTAGCCTTTGTGGGCTGGTGGAAGTCCCACACAAGGCCCATGCGGCTAGGGAAAGAAAAGCCCAAAGGGAAAAGTGAAAAAAGGCAAAAAGGGGAGGAATCCTAGTCCTACTAGGATTGGAGGAGGAGTCCTCCTCTCCTCCCCACTTCGGCCGAACCAAAGGAGGCTTGGCCCTTGCGCCAAGGCCACTCCTCCCTCCCTCCTATATATACTGGTGGTTTTAGTGTTTTTGAACAAGTTTTTTCGCCACGTGCTACCCGTTCCTCCAGTGCATAGTTTCTCCTCTAGATCGGATTTCTGTAGTGCTTAGGCGAAGCCCTACCAGAATAGCTCCACCACCATCGCCGGAGCACCTTCACGCTGCCGGAGAACTCTTCTACCTCTCCGCTCCCTCTTGCTAGATCAAGAAGGTGGAGATCATCATCAAGCTGTACGTGTGCTGAATGCGGAGGTGCCATCCGTTCGGTGCTTGATCGGGACGGATCGTGATTGGATCGTGGGATGCTCGGCGATTTGGATCGCGAAGACGTTCAACTACACCAATCGTGTTTCTTAACGCTTCCCGCTTAGCGATCTACAAGGGTACGTAGATCCACTCTCCCTCTTGTAGATGCTCATCACCATGGATAAGTCTTGTGTGAACGTAGGAAATTTTTTGTTTCCTATGTGACGTTCCCCAACATAGACAACATGTGGATGAAGATGGCGACTTGCATTCGTAAGGTGGCCCCAGAGGAGTTTGGAGTGTCCAGAGGAAGTAAAAGAGAAGCTAAAGATACCTGGTGGTGGAATGATGTTGTCCATAAGGCAATCAAGGAGAAGAAAGATTGTTTCAGACGCGTATATCTGGATAGGAGTGCAGATAACATAGAGAAGTACCAGATGGCAAAGAAGGCCGCAAAGCAAGCTGTGAGTGAAGCAAGGGGTCGGGCGCATGAGGACCTCTACCAAAGGTTAGACACGAAGGAAGGCGAAAGGGACATCTATAAGATGGCCAAGAGCCGAGAGAGGAAGACAAGGGATGTTGACCGAATCAACTGCATCAAGGATGGAACAGATCAACTCCTTGTGAAGAAAGAGGAGATTAAGCATAGATGGTGGGAGTACTTTGACAAGTTGTTCAATGGGGAGAGTGAGAGCTCTACCATTGATCTGGATGACTCCTTTGATGATACTAGCAGGCGTTTTGTGAGGCGAATCCAGGAGTCGGAGGTCAAGGAGGCTTTAAGGAGGATGAATGGACGCAAGGCGATGGGCCCCGATTGTATCCCCATTGAGGTGTGGAGAGGCCTCGGGGACATAGCGATAGTATGGCTAACCAAACTTTTCAACCTCATTTTTTGGGCAAACAAGATGCCAGAAGAATGGAGACACAGTATATTAGTACCAATCTTCAAGAACAAGGGGAATGTTCAGAGTTGTACTAACTATCGTGGAATTAAGCTGATGAGCCATACAATGAAGCTATGGGAGAGAGTCATTGAGCACCGTGTAAGAAGAATGACAAGCATGACCAAAAATCAGTTTGGTTTCATGCCCGGGAGATCGACCATGGAAGCCATTTTCTTGGTACGACAACTTATGGAGAGATATAGGGAGCAAAAGAAGGACCTGCATATGGTGTTCATTGACTTGGAGAAGGTCTATGATAAGATACCGCGGAATGTTACGTGGTGGGCCTTGGAGAAATACAAAGTCCCAACAAACTACATTACCCTCATCAAGGACATGTACGATAATGTTGTGGCAAGTGTTCGAACATGTGATGGCGACACTGACGACTTCCCAATTAAGATTGGACTGCATCAAGGGTCAGCTTTGAGCCCTTATCTTTTTGCCTTGGTAATGGATTAGGTCACAAGGGATATACAAGGAGATATCCCATGGTGTATGCTCTTTGCGGACGATGTGGTGCTAGTCGATGAGAGCCGGACGGGGGTCAACAGGAAGTTGGACTTATGGAGGCAAACCTTGGAATCAAAAGGTTTTAGACTTACTAGGACTAAAACCGAGTACATGAGGTGCGCTTTCAGTACTACTAGGAACGAGGAGGAGGAGGATGTTAGCCTTGATGGGCAAGTGGTGCCTCAAAAGGACACCTTTCGATATTTGGGGTCAATGTTGCAAAAGGATGAGGATATCGATGAAGATGTGAACCATCGAATTAAAGCCGGATGGATGAAGTGGCGCCAAGCTTCTGGCATTCTTTGTGACAAGAGGGTGCCACAAAAGCTAAAAGGCAAGTTCTATAGGACGACAGTTCGACCCGCAATGTCGTATGGCACTGAGTGTTGGCCCACTAAAAGACGACATGTGCAACAGTTAGGTATGGCGGAGATGCGCATGTCGAGATGGATGTGTGGCCACACAAGGAAGGACCGCATCCGGAATGATGATATACGAGATAGAGTTGGGGTAGCGCCAATTGAAGAGAAGCTTGTCCAACATCATCTGAAATGGTTTGGGCATATTCAGCGTAGGCCTCGAGAAGCCCCAGTGCATAGCGGACGGCTTAAGCATGCTAATAATGTCAAAAGAGGCCGGGGTAGACCGAACTTGACATGGGAAGAGTCCGTAAAGAGAGATGTGAAGGACTGGAGCATCACCAAAGAACTAGCCATGGACAGAGGTGCGTGGAAGCTTGCTATCCATGTGCCAGAACTATGAGTTGGTCGCGAGATCTTATGAGTTTCACCTCTAGCCTACCCCAACTTGTTTGAAACTAAAGGCTTTGTTGTTCTTGTTGTTGTTGTTTCATACCATTTGATAAAATGTACACCACATTTTCAAAAATATGTTTTTGTCATTTTATTTTTAGAATCTAACAAATGCTTGCCTAGTTTAAAAACAATTATCATTTAGAAACATGTTTCAACATTGAAAATAATTAACACGCACTGAAAAAATGTCTAAAAACATGTATTTCAAAAATATTAATCATGTATTTTAAAAGTAGTCTGTAAATATAATGTTTAGGTGTATACGAAAAATGTACAATGTGTATAAAAAAGCAAAATTAAAAAATATATTTGGAAAAATAGTGTATTGAATAATATGTAAATGTGTAGTAAAAATTATCTGATGTGTATTAATAATGGGCAATGTGTGAGAAAATAGACATGTTTAAAAAAGAAAAAATGAAAGAAAAAAACGAAGAAAGAAACAAAGGAAAGCGAAAACCAAATGAAAAAAAATAAAGAAATACTAAAAAGAACAAAAACCGATAAAAATAGTGGAAACAAATAGAAGAAACACAAAGAGAAATAGCTTGTGCCTGATGCGCTATATTATTGCCCCGGCCCACTTCCTCATGCTCAGAGTCAAGACCGAGTTACCTCTCGGTACAAGCAATGAATAGTGTTTGTGCTAAAATTCATCGAAATAAGATGTGGGTACACAGGATCGAACGTGCCAACTAGATCCAGCGGTACCGGAGCGATGAACAAACTAGGGGTACTAGAGTGATGAGCGAACGGTGGAAGCATTTCCTATGTGGGCAATGTCAAGAAAAGGCTATCATGCTCTGCACTGTTGCGGCGTCTTGTGACTTCATAGTGCACTTGCACAGCTGCACCGCCGTGCCCTCCTTGGCCAAGCCGTTGTACCAACAACGGTTGTACCATCGCCCCGTCCCGCGCTTGTTTCTCCGTGTTTTTGCCATGCTTTGTCTAGTTTGTCCGATCATAAAGCATTGTGTTCAAATATTGAATACTATGCAATATAGCCCAAATAATCAAATACAAACTAGTTTTAAGAAAACATTATGTATTACTTAAGTAGGACAACGCGCGTAAGTTGCAACGCGATATAAACATTCTAGTACATTCACTGATTTACATGTTCATATTAATCTGATTATCAAATCATACCCATGATTTACCTTATATTTTGATAAAAAAAAGTTTGATAAGTAAATTTAAGTGAAATTGGTTCAGAAGGTAAGTACACTAAAGTTATTAATTATCATACAGGAAAGATCGGACGAATGGATGATCTGAATAAAAGTGAAACATGGAACCTTACATTCCATTTAAGTAGTACGATGGCAAAAAACTGATGATGGTTATTCCCATGTTATCCTTCGAACACAAAGTTCTTTTTAAATTGGAGTCAAAACATTTGCCTCATCGATTAATTAAAAGAAAAGGATTTTTTTTTGCGGTGGAAGGAAAAGGGAGTTGTCCAATTAATCTACAAAACAGCGGACAAAAACCGAAACAAACACCCCGCGGACTACTCACAAAGCATGGAACACCATCACCACACAAGCGACCCGTTTGACGCACCACAACTACAACCCTCGACACCTGTACAACACAACATAACTCCTGACGAGGACACAAACAATGAAAAAAGGTGGACACCTTTCATCATGAAATCGCGGATGCCTTTCCGATGTCACCACTGTTCTTACTTGTGTTCCTCTTTGATTTCTCCCTGCTGGGTTTCTCCTTAACGTGACAAGCACTTGTCTCGCCAAGGAAATCGTAAAACCCATTATATTTTTGAGTGTGGTTGTCGTCAACCACCAGGATCCTAGGACAACACATCAGCCTCATTGGCATTCTCAGTTAGAGGAATCACTGACATGACATCATCGACCATAGGAACCACAACAACACGGCCAATACCCTCCTTGTCTGATGATGCCTGTATACGCTCTAGGGAAGTAGTGGGAGCCCAAGCCACGTGTAAAGGAACAAGCGAGTCCACCTTTTAAATACTCCATTGACGACGACAAAAGCGGCTCTCACACATCCCCTGTAGCTCAGGCATAATCTGGGGGCCACAACCACAACAACTGGCTGAATATATTGGATGAGTTTATTGTTTTAAAATAGTTTTGGAACATAAATAGCATAATGTTAAAATTCCTTAGAGTTGTCCACACGGGTGTCTTTGTCATTAAGGAAGAAATTGTAAATGAGTAGCGAGGATGACTCTCTCCCTGCGTGTTACTAGTAGAAAAATGTCCATTTGTCCCGGTTCGTAAGGCCCATTTGTCCCGGTTCCGAAACCGGAACTAAAGTGTCGGGACTAAAGCCCAAAACCTTTAGTCCCGGTTTTCTTACAAACCGGGACAGAAGGGGATCCACGTGGCCTCTACAGGGAGCCCAGGCAGGAGGACCTTTAGTCCCGGTTGGTAACACCAACCGGGACGAACAGGCATCCACACGTCAGCATCTGGCAGTTGCTTGTTTTTTTTAAAGGGAGGGGGGTTTAGGGGGTTTTAGAGAGTTAATTTAGGGGTTTTATATTGTTATAGCTAGCTAATTGATAGAGAGAAGTGCCCTCTCTTTCTCCGTGCTTGGTCGACGCTAACTACTATAGAGAGAACTCGACACGCTAGCTAGTAAGCAAATGAAGGAACCATTAAGTACAGAAGATCGTCATGAACATATAGAGATAGAAGTGATCGACCTCTCTTTCTCCGAGAGATTGGTCGTATAACAAGTTTTCGTATATATATCCGACGCTACTAGCTACATATATAAAATATAAGATCTCTTACAATCCCTAAAATCTAATGTCCAATTGCAGATGGTATTCTCCGGCTTTATTGATGACGTGGTCAAGAAAGAATCCCGCCAATTCTTCTTGAATTGCTCGTATGCGATCATGTGGTAGGAGTTCATCCCGCATCTTCTACATCTAATTTGAAGAAGGGGGTCAATACATATATATGGTAATAAAATAAAAGTGTGAATATTATTGCTTACGCACTTGAAATTGTTTTTCAGAGTAGCCCCGCTTAGGGGTCGTCGCGTTGTAGATGAACTCGCAAACGTAGTATCCACATAAATTAGTCTCGTCTTCCTGCCACAAGCACTTTACGAGAAATAGAGTTCAATCCAACTGATAATCAAGCATGATAAATGGTATTGATGAAACTAGAATCAATGGGAGATGCGTGGAACTAGCTAGCAGTACTTACTTTTGAGTGTGTAAATCCCAACTCCCTCGGCAGTGCCGGAACAATTGTTGTGAACTCTTTCCAAACCCTGCCAGGCAAAGAAAATAATTACTTGATATCAGGAAATGAACAAATTAAAGTTGTCGATATGATGCGATAATGATCGATTGAACTTACTTCTGGAGAATTTCAGTCATGTTCGCATAATTCTGGGGATCTTTTCGTTTCGAGTCGAAGACGATTACTAGTCCCCGTTCAACCTGAATCTCTAGCAGAATAAAGTAGAAACTGCGCACGCATGCATAACTCATCAATTACATTACTATAAACCTCGAGTAATAAGGGAAACCGAATATGCACAAGACAGTAACACTCACTTGAAGTTGTAAGGAAAGAGTATTGTCCCTTTGTTTTGATTTTTAAGCAATGATTCTAGCAAGTTCTCCTCGATTTGTGTGGGATAATGTTTTAAATTATGCTCATGGATGACATCTAGGTTAATGAACCCAGTGTCATACATTTGTGATTTTCTGCATTCGACGATCTTCAATCTGCATAATATAGTAGTGAGGATAATTATATATACATGCAATGAAAGAGCTCAGCTATATACATAGAGAGACTTAATTACAGAAGTAGTACTTACAGACAGTAGCAAGTCACGATTGTTTTGTCGATGGCCTTCTGATTGTATAACTGCCATATCTCCTCAAATTCAATATTCAACATTTCAGTTCCAACGAGGTCGTGCTGATCTTTAACTGACAGTACCAAAGAATCCTTCTCAGACACGCGGCAGCTTTGCATGTACCATTCATGGAATCTTCGCATCATCGTTGTTACAGGAGGATGATCGGGTTTGATGAGAGGATGCCCATACCAGTATTTGAATTCGTCCACCTCCATCTGCTCAAACAGTACATCATCGCTCAGGTAATCACCAGGTTTGGTACCGGAGACCATCCCTGGATGATTAGCGATGATATCGCTAGAATCCTTAAGCGGGGGGCACGATTGGTTCACCTGTTCGCCGAGCTGGGGAATTTTTTTCCCACTTCTTCGTTCTGCTAACTTTGCATCACTGGAAGAACTTCCCGACCACCGCGCATCTTGATATGTCTTTTTAAGAGTGCGAACATAGTTGGAATCCAGCGGAGGCGGTGGTGGTCGCTTCAGGGCATCGATAGTGTGAATTGCTTTCACCGGATCTATCTTGTCCTTCAGAGCTGGAGTTTTCTTTTCAAAATGGTCCCTCACTTTGGCCTGACTTATCTCCTTGTTTTCAGACTCGGTCCTCTCATATGGTAACTTTTCCAGAGGCTTGAGAGATGGACCGTATTTGTATCCCCTGCTGCCTATGCTTGTACTGCTAGCCGCCGGAACGACGGCGGCTCCCTTCTGTCGTTGCTTACTAGGCACCGGAGGAGCCGCAGCGGCGGAGTTTGTCTTTCGCCGTTGCCGACGAGGCTGAGGAGGAGGCATACTGCTTCGACGTGCCGGAGTAGGCGAAGGAGGAGGCTGAATGCCCCCACGCGCCGGAGGATCCGGAGAAGGAGGCGGTGTGCCCTGATCACTTGCTGAAGGAGGAGGAGGAGGAGGAGCCGGAGTGCCCTGATTCGCCTGAGGAGAAGGAGGAGGCGGAGGCGTCCAGTTTGGAAGCTTGATGTACTCCTTCTGCCATAAACATGTACTCCTCAGGGCACGAACCAGCTTATTCTCTCCTTCACCTGTACAGTGGTCAAGCTGAAGCTCCTCAAATTTTGGCATTACTTCATCCACCATCACAACAGCATAGCCATGTGGAATAGGACGGTAGTGAAAAGTTCCGTTGGGTTGAGGAGGTGCAACAGAGCCGACAGTCGCCTTGAAAGTGAGGTTTCGGCATTTCATCATAAGCTCGCAATGTTGAGCCTCCGTGATAGTATCCACGGGGTAGCTAGGAGACGTGAAGTCGGGCTGAACGGGCTCTGTGGAAGTGACGCTGCTTCTCCGCTGAGATGGCGGGGTAGTAGCTTCTGGGGTAGCTTCATGCCGCTGAGATGGTTGGCCGGCAGCTCGCTGGCTCTCAGCTTCCTCTAGCTTTTGTAGTCTTGCATTGAGCTTTTGAATTTCGCTCAGCTCCGCTTTCCTCTTTCTCTCCCGGCTTCTGTAACCGCCTGCGTCGGGAAACCCAACCTTCCACGAAACGGAGCCTGGTGTGCCTCGTGTTTGTCCAGGGTGCTCAGCATTCCCTAGGGCCTCAGTCAGCTCGTCCTGCTCTCTGTCGGGAATGAACGTCCCTTCCTGCGCTGCGGTGATATAGTTCTGAAGGTTGTTCACGGGTATTGCAAGTTGCTCGTCCGTCCAACAAAACTTCCCTGTTTTAGGGTCCAAAGTTCCCCCAACCCCGAAGAACCAAGTCCTTGAATGGTCTGACCAGTTATATGTCTGTGGTTGGACCCCTTTAGCAAGCAGGTAATTCTCAGCTTTGTCCCACAACGGCTGGGCTTTAAGGTAGCCACCTGACCCCGTGTGATGGTGAAACTGCTTCTTTGACATTTTCTTACTCTTCTCCGATGTCTTGTACGCCACAAATGCGGGCCAGTAATCTCCTATCTTCTCATATCAGCCAACGAATGCTGGAGTCTTCCCTTTGTCGACAAACTTTGATTTCAACTCATTCCTCCACCTCCTGAATAGATCTGCCATCTTCTTAAGAGCACACGCCTTGACCCGTGGCTCTATAACTGGCTTATTCGGATCCTCCTCTGGCGGCAGGGTGAAATTTGCCTTCAGCGCGGTCCAAAGATCTTCTTTCTGTCTATTGGTCACGTAATCACCATCAGGGGCGCCGTCCTTAGGCTTATTCCATTGCTTGATGCTGATCGAGACGTTGTCGCTAACAATAGCTCCGTACTGGGCAGAAAATGTGTTCTTGGTCTGCTTGGGTTCAATCGGATGGCCATCGTCCGCAAGTGCTGTGATCGTGAACTTTTCATCCTTGCACAACCTCTTCTTCGGGCCTCGTCTCGTTACCGAAGTTTGGCTCGATCCGGAGGGCTATAATAGAAGAAAGAAGAGTTAGTTAATATATGTACATACCAAAATAATTAATGCATCAATTAGCTAGAGTCAGCACAGGCTTAATTAATATATATACCTCGCCGGACTTTGCAACTGCTCCCTCCTCCGATTGGCCACCGGAGCCGTCATCATGGTCTCCTTGTTCCTCTGGCATTCGGTCATCGGAGCCATCATGATCATGTCCTTCCTCCTCCATCGTTCGATCACCGGAGCCATCATAATCCACTCCTTCCAAACCATCGGTGAAGTTGAGATTCGACAAGATATCACGTCCGCCGTGGATTATGTCCCCCAACAACTGTTCTTGTTCTTCGTCTCTTGGATCCATAGTTTCTGCAAATATTACAACATGGCAATTAATATACAAACACGAATGTCCGATGTACGGACCGCCTCTCTCATGAATGTCCGACAACTCTTCTAGGGTTTGGGGTGGCCTCGATAACACTCTTTTAACTCATTTAACTTGGTAAATTTGGTTGGCCTCGACAACACTTCTAGGGTTTGGGGTGGCCTCGACAACACTTCTAGGATTTGCAGACTCCTCCCCCCTCATTTTCCCGAGAGAGTAGGGGATACTCCTCCCCCCTCATTCCCCCCGATTTACGCTCTTTCTTAATATGAAGAAAAAAATCATGAACGTTTAGTGAAGTTGCCCCTCCCCGATTTAGGCAAAGTAAAACCCCTTCGCGAAGGAACTTCTTTTTAGCCAACTTATTTTCTGCCAACAAAATACATATATCATATATACAAAAACATGGGATACCTTAATTAGTTCAATTTTTTGCCTTGACAAATCATTGAACCTTTTGACAGAAACCTCCCATAAACTCTTTCATAATTTTCTTTAACATGCATCCATGGAAAAAAACATGAAGCTACGATATTTTTTTATATCATATGATAATTTTTATATATATACATCCATCCATCCATCCATATACACACACATATATACATGGACCAAAAATGCTATAAAAAAATTATATGAACAAAATAAATCATACATCATCTATCATCAACATCATCATCTAACTATCATATATCATCTAGAGGCGCACGTCGAGGCAGGGAGCATGTCAGGGAGCGGCACCGGCATCAGGGCAGAGGGCGTCGACGGCGAGCTCGGACAGCCTGGCGGCGTCGATGTGCTCGGCGTTGTCGGGGGCAAGTGCTAGATGAAATCTGAAAAAAATGAAACTGTCGCTTATATACACACAACATTTGTGCCGGTTGGTTGCACCAACCGGAACCAATGCATCCCTTTAGTCCTGGTTGGTGCCACCAACCGGGACCAATTGTCTCTGCTTCCCGCCCTTTGGGCTGCCGAAAAGAGACCATTGGTCCCGGTTGGTGGCACCAACCGAGACTAAAGGGATGCATTGGATCCGGTTGGGGCCACCAACTGGGACTAAAGGGGGTCATTGGTCCCGGTTGGGGCCACCAACCGGGACCAAAAGGTGGTGCTGCCGAGGGACAAATGTTTAGTCCCACCTCGCTAGCCGAGAGGGCTCGAGAGTGGTTTATAAGCGTTGCTGCGCCAACGCTCTCGAGCTCCTCTCAACTGCAGGCTTACGGGCCTAATTGCACTCTCCTCTGCCTGTGGGCCTACTGGTCCTTCTGTGGGCCTAAATCCTGGCCCAACTAGCTGTTGGGTTTCTAGTCGTATTCAGGCCGTGGTGGCCGAGTAGGCGGCATTTTTCTTAAAAAAACTGTTTTTTATTTGTTTTCTACTTTATTTATTGTTTTAATTTTTTCCAGTATTTTTCTTCTGTTATTTTAGTTCATTCTTTTTAACAAATAAATACTTTGATAAGTTTAGTTGCATAATTTAAATTATTTTGTTTTGTTTCTTGCTTTATTTATTTTTTTGCTTTATTTATTTCCAGTGTGTTTTATCATTATATTCTTTGTGCTATTAATGTTTTGAACAAAAAATACTTTGATAATTTTCGTTGCATAATTTTTATATAATTATTGTTTCAAAAATACTAGAGTTTTATATAAGCTTTTTAGCTGATTCTTTTTTGAACTGCACTCCTATGACGTTTTGAAAGAAATTAAAAGCACTTCAAACAAACTCTGAAAAGGTTGAAAGTTGGCATGGTATCATCATTTCACCCACATAGCATGTGCTAAAAAGTTGAGTGGGTTACGACAAAAACTGGATGCACTTCGTGTACAAAATGGACAATCTATTTCGAAGTATCACGGTTTCGAACGAAAATTCATCTGTTACAAAGGGATTTCATTTTTTTGAACTCATTTGAACTCCAGACTTTTTGTGTTCAAAATGCACCATTCAAAGCCATATCATCAATTTTCAACCCTTTCTGACTTCATTTGGTATTTTTCATGCACTTAAAGGTTTTTTGAGCTCAATGACCCTGAAATTGAAAAGTACTTCAAATCAACTTTGAAAAGGTTGAAAGTTGGCATGGTATCATCATTTCACCCACATAGCATGTGCTAAAAAGTTGAGTGGGTTACGACAAAAACTGGATGCACTCCATATGCAAAATGGACAATCTATTTCGAAGTATCACGGTTTCAGACGAAAACTCATGTGTTACGAAGGGATTTCATTTTTTTGAACTCATTTCAACTCCAGAATTTTTGTGTGTTCAAAATGCACCATTCAAAGCCACATGATCAATTTTCAACCCTTTCTGACTTCATTTGGTATTTTCCATGCACTTACTGATTTTTGAGCTAAATGACCCTGAAATTGAAAAAGCACTTCAAATGAACTCTGAAAAGGTTGAAAGTTGGCATGGTGTCATCATTTCACCCACATATCATGTCATAAAAAGTTGAGAGGGTTACGGCAAAAACTGGATGCACTTCGTGTACAAAACGGAGAATCTCTTTCGAAGTATTAGGGTTTCGGACGAAAACTCATGTGTTACAAAAGGCATTTCATTTCTTCACATGTCACTGCAATGATATAGTTGTGGGGAGAAAGTCTTCACTTCTTCTTCGCGTGTGTCCTTTGCTTATTGCGCCCTAACCATGGATAATTTTCATCGTTTAACAGGGTGCTTGGGCCAGTCTTGACTTTGAAGGGAGGAATTTCATGAAACTTTTCATAATCTTTAGACATGTCTGTCTTGCCCTCCAATCCCACCATGTCTCTTTTTCCTGAAAGAACTATGTGGCGTTTTGGCTCATCGTATGATGTATTCGCTTCCTTATCTTTTCTTTTTCTTGGTATGGTAGACATGACCTTCACACAGAAAATTTGTGCCACATCATTGGCTAGGACGAATGGTTCGTTTGTGTACCCAAGATTGTTCAGATCCACTGTTGTCATTCCGTACTGTGGGTCTTCTTGTACCCCGCCTCTTGACAGATTGACCCATTTGCACTGAAACAAAGGGACCTTGAAATCATCTCCACAGTCAAGTTCCCATATGTCCAATATGTAACCATAATATGTGTCCTTTCCCCTCTTGGTTGCTGCATCAAAGCGGCCACCGCTGTTTTGGTTGGTGCTCTTTTCATCTTGGGCAATCGTGTAAAATGTATTCCCATTTATCTCGTACCCTTTGTAAGTCAATACAGTCGAAGATGGTCCCCTGACCAACGAGTACAGCTCATCAGAAACAGTGTTGTCACCCATGAGACATGTTTGCAACCAAATGTCGAAAGTCCTGATGTGTTCATATGTAATCCAATCGTCACACTGCTCCAGGTGTTTGGAGCGCAGAATATTCTTGTGTTCATCGACATACGTGGTCACCAAGGTGGAATTCTGTAAAACTGTGTAGTGTGCTTGAGACCAAGAATGCCCGTCCCTACATATTATTGAGTCCGCTCCTAGCGTGCCTTTTCCAGTCAGTCTCCCCTCATACCGCGATTAAGGCAGACCAATCTTCTTAAGGTTAGGAATGAAGTCAACACAAAACCCAATGACATCCTCTGTTTGATGGCCCATGGAGATGCTTGCTTCTGGCCTAGCGCGATTACGAACATATTTCTTTAAGACTCCCATGAACCTCTCAAAGGGGAACATATTGCGTAGAAATATAGGGCCTAGAACGGCAATCTCGTCGACTAGATGAACTAGGACGTGCGTCATGATATTGAAGAAGGATGGTGGGAACACCAGCTCGAAACTAACAAGACATTGCACCAAATCACTTCTTAACCTTGACAGGATTTCTCGATCGATCACCTTTTGAGAGATTGCATTGAGGAATGCACATAGCTTCACAATGGCTAATCGAACATTTTCCGGTAGAAGCCTCCTCAATGCAACCGGCAGCAGTTGCGTCATAATCACGTGGCAGTCATGAGACTTTAGGTTCTGGAACTTTTTCTCTGCCATATTTATTATTCCCTTTATATTGGACGAGAAACCAGACGGGACCTTCATACTGAGCAGGCATTCAAAGAAGATTTCCTTCTCTTCTTTGGTAAGAGCGTAGCTGGCAGGACCTTCATACTGCTTTGGATGCATGCCGTCTTTTTCATGCACACGTTGTTGTTCCTCCCGTGCCTCCGGTATATCTTTTGTATTCCCATACACTCCCAAGAAGCCTAGCAGGTTCACGCAAAGGTTCTTCGTCAGGTGCATCACGTCGATTGCAGAGCAGACCTCTAGGTCTTTCTAATAGGGTAGGTCCCAAAATATAGATTTCTTCTTCCACATGGGTGCGCGTTTGTGAGCGTCATTTGGAACAGATAGTTCGCCAGGACCCTTTCCAAATATTACTTGTAAATCATTGACCATATCAAGTATGTGATCACCAGTACGGAGGGCGGGCTTCTTTCGGTGATCTGCCTCACCTTTGAAATGCTTTCCTTTCTTTCGACATTGATGGTTGGTCAGAAGAAATTGACGATGCCCCAGATACATATTCTTCCTGCATTTGTCCAAATATATACTGTCGGTGTCATCTAAACAATGTGTGCATGCGTGGTATCCCTTGTTTGTCTGTCCTGAAAGGTTACTGAGAGCAGGCCAATCGTTGATGGTTACAAACAACAACGCATGTAGGTCAAAATCCTCCTGTTCGTTCTCATCCCACACACGTACACCTTTTCCATTCCATAGTTGTAAAAGTTCATCAACTAATGGCCTTAGGTACACATCAATGTCATTACTGGGTTTCTTAGGGCCTTGGATGAGCACTGGCATCATAATGAACTTCTGCTTCATGCACAACCAAGGAGGAAGGTTATACATACATAGAGTCACAGGCCATGTGATATGCTGATTGCTCTGCTCCCCAAAAGGATTAACGTCATCTGCACTTAAACCAAACCATACATTCCTCGGGTCACCTGTAAAGTCGCTCCACTTTCTCTCGATCTTTCTCCACTACGACTCGTCAGCGGGTGCTCTCAACTTTCCGTCTTTCTTACGGTCTTTTTTGTGCCATTGCATCAACTCGGCATGCTTTTTGTTTCTGAACAGACGTTTCAACCGTGGTTTTATAGGAGCATACCACATCACCTCAGCAGGAACCCTCTTCCCGGTGCGCTGGTCCTCAACATCACCAGGGTCATCTCTTCTGATCTTATACCGCAACGCACCGCATACTGGGCATGTGTTCCGTTCCTCATACTCACCGCCGTATAGGATGCAGTCATTAGGGCATGCATGTATCTTCTGCACCTCCATTCCTAGAGGGCATAAAACCTTCTTTGTTGTGTACGTACTGTCGGGCAATTCGTTATCCTTTGGAAGCTTCTTCTTCTTTATTTTCAGTAGCGAACTAAATCTCTTGTCAGATACACCATTGTCTGCCTTCCATTGCAGCAATTCCAGTGTCGTACCGAGCTTTTTGTTGTCATCTTCGCAATTTGGTTACAACCCTTTTTTGTGATCCTCTAACATGCGATCGAACTTCAACTTCTTCCTTTCACTTTTGCATTCTCTCTGTGCATCAACAATGACCCGACGAAGATCATCATCGGGCACATCGTCTGGTTGCTCTTGATCTTCAGCTTCCCCCATTGCAGCATCACCGTATTCAGGGGCAGGGTAGTTGTCGTCATCCTCTTCTTCTTCGTTGTCTTCCATCATAACCCCTCTTTCTCCGTGCTTGGTCCAAAAATTATAGTGTGGCATAAAACCCTTTTGAAGCAGGTGAAAGTGAAGGGTTTTAGAGTTGGAGAAAGACTTCATATTCTCACAGACAGTACATGGACAAGGCATAAAATCATTCTGCTTGTTTGCCTCAGCCGCTTCGAGAAAATTATGCAGGCCCTTAATATACTCGGAGGTGCGTCGGTCACCATACATCCATTGCTAGTTCATCTGCATGCGTTATACAATAAAGTGTATTAAAAACCATTACAACATATCATGAATACAGAAGTGACCAAATTATTAGAAATCCATCATCACATTAAAGCCAAAGTACAATAATGACCAAAATAAATACGTATCGTTCATACATAGCTGTCATTATTGAACAACATAAAGGTCTCTAGAGCATCTAATTAAAACATATACCGAAACTATGTTAAAAATTTAAATGCAACAACAAATGCAATCATAACCGCTACTGAGGTACTAATTGATCGAATGGCATAATGATACCAAGTCTCAGTATGAATGGCATATTTTCTAATTTTTCTAAACTTCAAGCGATTTGCATCCATCTTGGTCTTGTGATCGTCTACGATATCGGCAACATGCAACTCCAATCCCATCTTGTCATCTTCAGTTCTTTTCAATTTTTCTTTCAAATGATAGATTTCTTTTTCAGCTTTAGTTAACTTGTCGAGCAGAATTGCATAGTCGGTTGGAATTTTTGGTTCAACTACTTCCTATAGATAAAAACATCTACATCAAGCTGGTGGCATAATTAACTGTCATAGACATTAGATGTGTGAAATAGTTATATAAGAGATAATATACCATATCTGAATCATAGACTGGACGAGGACCGACGTGGGCGGATACCATTACCATGGCACTATATAATAACAAACAATAATAAAAGTAAGAAAATCATACGAGTAAGTATATTTTCTTTTAGCAAGAAGATAAGATCAAGAGGCTCACCACGCGCGGGCGATCGACGGCGGTTTCAGGACGGGGACGGGACAGGACGGACCTCCAAACCTAGACAAATCTTGACGAAAATGGAGTTTGGACAAGAAGCTTCTAGAGGAGAAAGCTTAAGTTTGGTTGGGCATTTCATCAAACACCTCATGTGCATAGGAGGTGAGCTAGAGCACCACAAAGGTCTTCCCTCGCCGGCAAAAAAACAGAGCAGTGTGTGGAGTGCTCTGCTCGCCGGCAAGGGGGTATATATAGGCATCTCATTGGTACCGGTTCGTGGTTGGAACCGGGACTAAAGGACCACCTTTGATACCGGTTCCAGACACGAACCGGGACCAATGGGTGTGGGCCAGGAGCGAGGCACATTCAACCCGGTTCGTGTCTAGAACCGGGACCAAAGGGGTCCGATGAACCGGGACCAATGCCCCACGTGGCCCGCCCGGCCCCCTGGCCTCACGAACCGGGACCGTTGCCCCCATTGGTCCCGATTCGTGACTGAACCGGGACTAATGGGCTGGTCCGGCCCGAACCAATGCCTTGTTTTCTACTAGTGCGTTGCTACGGCAACTTTGTTAAAAAGTGCATAAGTAGTTGCTAAATCTAATGAAAGTGTCTATAAATAGAATAAAACTTTTGAATTACAGTTAAATTGTCATTCGGACAAAAATGTGAAGGATGACTAACATGAATATATGACGTGGCATTGTTACATGCATGCATTAAGTGATGCAAAAAAAATATAATTTATAAGTAAATTCATGACTCGCTTATGTGGCAGATTTTGCATAACTTATGAGGAGAGAAGTCTTAAATAAATTGCTTAGTGGGATGTTGAGATGGACACTTTACATGCTGCGAGAATTGGAATCAACTTCTTAAAAATGTATGATGTGATTTGTGATAGGTTTTCATGAGCTGTCCCGTTCGTATTCTATCATTGCCATGCCCTCAGTAAAACATGTATCTTGTCGTTTCCAATTTCAAAGTAAAATCAAACAGGAATTCTCGAAGATTACATATATTGCAACTTATCCTTGCTATGAATATTCATCACGATTACATTGGAGCAGAGACCTTTGTACGCGCGCGTGTCTGTGTTTGCTGAAGACTTCCTACGTGTGCTAACCGAGACCTTGAATTTTTATTAAAAAAATATATCCAGATGCAGGCTCGATGCCGTAGTATATAATTGGATGGATAAGATGTGAACATCTAGTAATCCGTAATCTGGATATGATATACACTTAGGTCATGGATGACATGTATATCAGTTGACTTAAAATTGTTGAACATGAAAGTTTGAACCTATTATTGATAAGTTTCTTAAAATAGACTTCCATCCGGTTTTATAGATAAAGCAATCCAATTAACTTAATGAGTAGCAAGATACGAAGCAATCAAAGTCTATTGGGGCAACAACGCAAGCACCCGCAAGAAAATACCAAAGAAAAGCGGAAAAAGACCACCATTTGGCCACATCATCATGGAGACGTAGGGGTAGCGAAACGCCGAGCCATGGCATGTAGCGTCCAAGAACCATCCCGGTCGATCACGGTCCTGCTGCCTAGCCAACGGGTGCTAGTGCTGCCAGAAGACAATTTTTTTGAAAAAGGCATCAAGGCACATTGAAAGAATATCCGCTCGATCACCATCTTATCAGCGTTGTCCATAATGTCCATGCTAAAGCCGCAAAAACAAGCCAAAATGATTGCCTCTTCCTGCCAGTCTACACTACTCTAGCCTGTAGCGAGGTCGAGAGCCTCTCAATCCGGCCCAGGCTTCCGAACAAAGCTCCAGAGTGTCTTAGCCGCCGTGCAAGAGACGATGATGTGGATCTCCGTCTCTGAAACCCCACATAAGAGGTATAGCCCATTACCTGGACCATGCCTCTTGAGCACCACCCTCATCGTGGAGAGGCGGTTCCTCAATAGTTGCCATACAAAAATTGTTATCTTGAAGAGGAGAGGTGCCTTCCAAAGCGGCGCTAACCAGGGAAGATTTGATCTACGACATAAGGCATTGCTTGCTTTTCTGATATTATAGATGAATTCATCCCTTTAAAAAAAATATGTAAGGGCATCTCTAACTTGGACCTTATTCTCCAGTACTATCGCTTTGCAAACAATACCTTCGTCGCTAATTAACACCGGTAATGCCCCATCCATTTAATGCTACCTTCGATGAATTTCTCTCATGTCTCTGTAGTGATAAGAGAACATTCTCTAATAACTTTGAAGCATAGGCAGCCATCCTCTTGCTAATCCTAAACAAAAGAAAGAAAAGCCCTACCCACCTTCATTAGTTGAGCAAGGGGTATTTACCTACCAGTCCTGGACCTAAGGAGCAATCAGAGCACTAAGCCCAATTATAGTCTTACTGCGTAAACTAGACCTCAAAATGTCCAAAAACGCGTGGAGATGTCCAAACTCTCCCCAAATAGAAGAAAATTTGGGGGTGTTTTGAGAGAGTCTGGACATCCATCCAGCCAACCGAAAGCCACCACATCGGACATCACCTCTCTCCTCAACCGTGATATGCACATACATAGTAGGATATTTAGGGACATGATTAGATGACCGATTTCTGTATCTGTGTCCGTAGACCAATGATTTTTCCATGTGAATGTTTTGTTGTTACAATATGTTGTTGTACATTGTTGTTTAAAATGTGTTTCTATTAATAATTTAAGATTATATTTTGCTTTCTATAACTATTTTCATCTCAATTTGATGTGTTGTAAACACGGTGTTTTTACCAATGGGTACCCATATACCATGTCGTTTGATGGGAATGAGAAAAAGTTTACCCTTGATGGATATAGGTACGGGCGATAAGTAAGTACGGGATAGACGGTAAGGGTACAGGGTAGCTCCATCTGTATCAATACCCTGTGGGTGCCATCCCTATGCATTACCCGCTTTGTCTTGTTTAATCTTCAACATAACAGCAAAACGTTAGTGAATGTCATCTCTATTGCAAATCATTTGCCGGTGTTGGTTTTTTCCTTTTTCTGTTTTTGTCTTTACATTATCTTGATATTAATATACTGCCTTTTATAGAAAAATTAGTGAACGCCATATCTTATCCAGGGTAGGAACTGTTTACCACGTACGTAGTTTTTTTTCGAAACGAAGGCATAAGATTTGCCTCATCTATTAATTAAAAAGGAGGAAATAGAGTTTGAAAGTTTTACAAGAACCCCATGAACACGACATGACAATTACTCACGCCTAATGATATTCTCTAGCTGCTTACCACCCGCGGTAACCCAAAGATGTGCCTCGTCGCAAATCGCCCTCAACAGAATCAGTGGTGGAGCGCTTTGTTCCGGAAAACGCGAGAATTTCTTTCATTCCATATGGTCCAAGATAAAAGCATGGTTATGGACGCCATGGCACTTCTATCCGGTGTTTGCAGACCAGTCATTTTGTCCCACCAAGCCATGAAAGAGTCATGCATGTGCCACTCTGACGTGTCAACATGGGCAAGGCCGAAATAATTGAGTACGAGACGCCACAGCCTGTGGGTGTACCGACACTTGAAGAAAAGGTGTGGGCCGGTTTCCTGCTCCTTCTTGCATAAAGGGCAAAGTCCGCAGTTATCCCAACCGCGCTTCTCAAGCCGGTCGGCTGTCCAAATCCGGTCTTGTAGAGCAAGCCAAGAGAAGAATTTCACTTTCGATGGTCCCCAAGCCTTCCACACCATTCTTTCCATAGGGGAGAGAGTCATCCCTAGAAACCGTCCCTTGTAAGCGGTGGACCATGAATAAATGCCATCATTGAAGTGTTTCCACAAAATGTCGTCCTCAAGATGGTCGTCCAAAAGGACTTCATGAAGAAGCATCCACAGAGTGAAGAACTCCTAGACATGGGCACCGGAGACGACAGTGTTATGGTTGATCATGAAGATCCATGCATCATCTTTTAGGGCTTCACGCACCTTCCAATGCTTCCTCCGGGAGGCTTCAAATATCAGCGGGGCGATGGCCTTTGGCTTGTGCCCAAGCAACCAAGGCGCATCCCAGCATGGTGTTTTCGCGCCATTGTCAACAGTGATAGTCATTGAAGCATAGAAAAAGTCAAGATCCTGTGCATGGGTTGCCAAGTCCCACCCACAACTTTTTAGGCTCTTTCCATTCGTACCATGGCCATCGAAGTCGAAGTGCGCGGGAAATTTGTCAGCGTTGAGCACTCCTAGACCTCCATACTCACGGGGGCGGCAAACAATCTCCCAATTAACCTTGCACCCGTTCGGACCATTTACGTAGTTAGTTCTTCGTGTAGTTCTATACATATGCAAGCGCTCAATCCTGTCACCTCTGCCTTCTACCCAAATATTCTATTGTGGTACTATTATTATCTGAAGAGGTAATACCATCGAAAGTCACAAAACTTATGCTCGATGTTCAGTTTGATGCTTAAGCTTTAAAAAACGGATTTATGGTCATTCAGCTTGAGTTTTTGTGCAAATATGGTGCTTTCTCTTGAATCCAGCTGTATGTTATGCTTACTTGGTGCGCCAGCCTAACAGAGGCCCAGCTGTCAGTGGCTAGGAGTGCACAAGGCGTTGGCTGACCCTAGGATGCCAGAATTTTTTTTACCCCCCCCCCCCCCCGGCAATTTATTTAATTTCATGTAGAAAACTTTGAAATGATTTTTTTCCTTTTGAGAATACGCCAATGACATACCATATTTTTTATAAAAGTGCCTCAAAATAATGAAAACATATGCGGCAGATGAGGTTCAAACCCATGACATGTTAATTGAACACTCGCCTATGCATCCATAAGACTAGCCCTGGTTGACGGTGAACATGCACAACTAAACTTTATGTAATCACATGGAATAGGCGGTCCAGTTTGTGTTGAGAAATCAAATAAAAAGGGTCATATGTCTAATGGGTAATTTAGGGTTGGATCCACTAGTCGGTAGGATACTAACAACGGGTTAGGCTAATCTACGTAGGGCCCACCTGTCAATGGGTGAACCACAAGCTCGTAACCCGGTCGCATGGATAATTTTGCAGAAAAAAGGGAGCGGCATAATCGATCTGTATACCTCAAACGTGGAAGCGCACGAGGTAACTACTACACCAAATACATGTTAGTGATTATAAAGAGAAACCCCAAGTTTTATATTTCAGCCACGGCAACTACTTGTAATCCTGATTTTTTGTACCTGGCCGAATTTCTGATAACTTATTTAACTTTTCTGTTAAACTAAATACATTAGATGTTCAAATATTTGAATTCAAAATTCATTTTGAAAATTTAGGCGAGAAGACTGGAATTTCTAAGATATTATGAAACCTGGATTTCCGCCCCCTTCCGAAAAAAAGGGAATCGGGGAAATTTTTTGTACGTTGTGGGTTAATCATTGGCAAAAAAATTTGACGCAGTCTTTTATGTTTGAATTCCTTGGCAAAAAATTCTAAAATATTTTGAAACTCGGGGAAAAGGAACGTAAAAAAACTACATCCAATATAAAATTAACTATATCTATATATATGCACAGAAACATGTAGTTGGCACTGTTGTTGTCTAGTGTGCTCATCGTATCTGACGTCGGGAGTTCAAATCCCCCCATCCCCCCTTTTTATTCACATTTCTCCCACCAAATGTGCTGACAAGTGGGACCCACACGCGTTTTTGAGGGACTTTTGTTTAATTTAAATAGAAAGTGAGGAGTGTTATTCCACTCAGTGCGGATACATCTGAATACGGACAAGTCACCGTATTTGCACGAGAACGCAAGTTGAATGACCATAAATCCGTATTTTAAAAGTTTTAACATCAAACTGAATATCAAACGTAAGTTATGTGACTTCCGGTGATATTACCTCTTATGTGAAAATACAAGGGATCATCAGAACCAAGTTTCTCACCTTTGGGTTTTCCCTGACTGTAGAATGTGATGCTGAATCAGGCGACCCACTCATAATGGAGGTTAACTAATGTGTGGGGAAGGGGCTGGCAATTTTAACTGTGCATCAACAGTTGACATAACCAATGTCACTTATGACATGCATGTTTTTCTATTTGCGGGGATAGTGTAGTGCCATGCATGTCAGTTGTCCTCAGATATGTCTTTGCAATTGTAGATGAATCTGCTAGATCAAACTCTCCTGGCAATCAGCAGTGCCTGCCAACAACCACATAAATTCATCAAGACAATATTACCACAGCTGGGAGAGTGGACCTCGAAACATATACACCCAGCTGCATATTCATACTTTATTATCTCGTGTGCCGCGTGTGACTGGTTTCAGCTACCCTTTCATTTGAGATGGAGGGGGTACTTACTTCACAGCCTGTTGACGTCGGTGTGTGGCTCAACAAATTCCCAAAGCAACACATAGCAACCACACACTCATCAAGAACGGAACGGAGAACGGGAAGGCAGAGCAATGGCCGCTCAGGCTGACACGATTGAGGTTCCCACGGACGCTGAGCTGCTGCAGGCACAGGCTGACCTGTGGCGCCACAGCCTCTACTACCTCTCCTCCATGGGGCTCCGCTGCGCCGTCCAGCTTGGAATCCCGACTACCATCCACCGCCTCGGCGGGGTGGCCTCGCTGCCCGACCTGATGGCCGCGTTGTCCCTTCCATCGGTAAAGACGCCGTTCCTCCACCGGCTCATGCGCGTGCTCGTCACGTCGGGCGTGTTCGCAGCGGACAAGGACTCCGAGTCCGGCGGGGAGCTCTACCGCCTCACCCCGCTGTCCCGCATCCTGGTGGACGGCGTCGTCGCCGATGAGCACCACAGCCAAAAGTATTTTGTGCTTGCCGTGACCGCGCCGCATTGCGCGGAGGCGGCGTTGGGGCTGGCGGACTGGTTCAAGAAGGACCTTGAGCCACCAGTGCCGTCTCCCTTCGAGGACATGCATGGCGCCCCTATCTTTGATGAGAGAACACCCCTCATGGACGAAGAATTTGACGCCGTTGCCAATGAAGGGTTGGCTGCCCATGACAACTTGGGGATCGCCACCGTACTGCGGGAGTGCGGTGACATCTTCAAGGGGCTTGAGTCTCTGACTGACTGCTGTGGTGGCGAAGGTACGACGGCGAGGGCCCTCGTCAAGGCTTACCCGCACATCGAGTGCACCGTCTTGGACCTTCCGAAGGTGATTGACAAAGCCCCAACTGATGGTGTCATTAACTATGTTGCCGGTGACCTGTTCCACACCGTCCCATCTTCTCAAGCCGTGATGCTTAAGGTATATATAACATGGCAAACCATTGGAAATTCTTACATTTTGGTCTTACAACTCATAGAAGTCACACTTATCCATCTTTCGTTATTTGAACTTTATCTATTGTTGCAGCTTGTGCTACATTTCTGGAGTGACGAGGATTGTGTGAAAATCTTGACCCAGTGCAAGAAGGCCATTCCTCCGGGCGACGAGGGAGGAAAGGTAATTATCATAGACATCGTGATTGGACCTTCCTTAGGGCCAATAATGTTTGAAGCCCAACTCCTGATGGATATGCTCATGATGGTGAACACAAGAGGCGTCCAACGGAGTGAAAATGACTGGCGCAAGCTATTCATGGAAGCAGGGTTCAAAGACTATAAAATTGTGAAGAAACTGGGAGCTCGATGCGTTATCGAGGTCTACCCATAAGATGTTGTCATCTAAGGATATGAATAAAGGCGAGGTGTTTGCTTTTCTAAATGGATAGCTTCATGGATCCTATGAACTAGCTCAAGCGTTCGAATCAGCTGCCACAAAGTCCATGTAAGGTTCATTTAGAAAAGTACTAAAGCACTGTGTGTGTGTGTGTGTGTTTACTTTTTACCATGTCGGTGTGCTTCCAAACGTCTAACAACGCTTTCTTGTTACTTGTCATGCATATCATGTATTGTTGACACATTATCTTTTAATATCAATAACGATATTTTGTTCTCCAAATTAAACATAAAAACAAGAAACTACAAGTCAACGAGGAGGCTCTTTGTTTAAAGAAAACCATGATTGGGAATGGTTGGTTGGTATGTTAGGGCAATACATGGGCGATTTCTATGAGGGCATATGAGCATAATAGCCTATTGACGCCATTCTCCACAACCGAGACGGAAGCAGTGATCAAATCAATGAAGTTGGACTCGGCCCCAGGGCTAGATGGCCTTGTAGTCCGCTTTTTTTTTTGTCAAATTCTAGAACTTCATCAAAGGTTGGTGATGGCAATCTCTGGAATTTCTTTGTTTGGGTGATGGATGCATCCTGGCTTAACTATGGTCTCGTGATCGCCAAAGTAGTTTTAGGCAAAAGATATCCGTCAGTTTAGGCCAATCATGATTGTTAATGTGATTTTCCATATCCCAGCTAAGGCGCGGGACATTAAGGAGGCGCCGGTAGTGATGAGGATTACTCATCTGAAACAATCGGCATTTATTCAGGGGAAGGTTGATCCATGATGGGGTATTGGCGCTGCATGACATCATTCACGAAGTTAAGACTAAATGCCAGATTGCGTACTTCTTCAAGATTGATTTTCATAAATCCTATGATGTGCTTAGTTGGGATTTTCATAGGGAAACCCTTCAGAGCAAAGGTTTTGATGATTGGTGGATCACTAGGATTATGTGGCTAGTTAATAGTAGGCACAAGGCCATCAACATTAATGGAGTGACGAGGATTACTCATCTGCATGTCCTAGTCGATCATGCCACCACGTTGACGATAATTTGATGGAACTGAAAGCTTGTTTGTTGAATCTTCTAATTTCCGGAATCAAAGGGTAAAGCCCATGAACACATCTACCTCGATACAACACCTTCTTTGTTATCCGATTCTTGATCAAAAACCAGTAGTAGGGGTGAAACTCAATGAATAAATGATTATCAATGGCAATACGATGAACGGAAATGAGACTTTTGGAAGCACTAGGGACATGTAAAAAAATTCTAAGATGAATTTTTCTACGTGGTCTTTTTTATAATTGAGTGACCAACATGACAAATCTTCATACCTTCTCCACTTGCGGTGTCGATGTGGTCATGGCCTCCATACTTTTCCCGCATGGTCACCTTCTTGAGCTTATCGGTGATGTGTTTTGTGACACCACTATCACCATACCAGTTGGTGTCCACCCCCTATGATCCACCCGCCGCTCCTACCAGATTCTCATCTTGTGATGAGTCATCATCATTGTGAAACCTATACAGGCAATCCTTGGCCGAATGATGAGGTTGGCTGCAGATTTGGCAGCAGATGGCATCTAGACATGATTTGTTGAAATTTGCGATGTGGCTCTTGTTGTTGTTGAAGGAGGACAGGCCGTTGCCGCCTTGCCGTGGGAGCTAGTGTGGCTGCATTGGCCACTGATGCTCCTGCCCTTGTGGCGATGTGGTCCACAAAGCGTTCCACTACCACGGCCACGCATGGCTGTGTTGGCCGAGGACTCTAACCTGCCGCCAGAGTGTGCTCCCTAGACGAATGAAACTCTCTGGTCAAAGTTACTCATCATCGTGAACAGGTCACTGAGGGAGACCGGCATTGTGCGAGCATCGAGCACGGAGACGAGAGGCTGGTACTCCATGTCGAGGCCAGCGATAATATAGGAAACCAGCTCGTCGTCGCCGAGCGGTTTGCCCGCCGCCGCGAGCTCGTCAGCAATCGAGCGCATGTGCACAAAGAAGCTTGCTATAGATTATGTTGCCTTCTGTGCATTGGCGAGGGCGACGCATATATTGTTGACGCGGCACAACGACTGTCATGAGAACATGCTTGACTGTGGCGTCCACATGGCATGCGCATGGGCAATCGATGTGACCTGCACAACACCTCTTTTGAGAGATTATTTAGAAGGTATCTAGGTACATGCGAATCCTTACGTACTTAGGGTGAATGGGGTTTGGTGTAGTTTCCTCCTTCCCGTACTTGTCCTTCGTGATGATGACCTTGGCCGGCTCCGGCATAGTGTCGTCTACATAGCCGAAGAAACCTTGGCCGGCTCCGGCATAGTGTCGTCTACATAGCCGAAGAAACCCGCACCGCGGAGCTGTGGTGTCATTCCATCTCTGGTCGACGGTTAGAGATAAAGGAAAATACTAACAACCTAGTCTATCCCATGTCACGCCTTGGACCTCAAGGCTATGCTATGTGACGTGCCATGTCCGATGTAACAGGTGCATGATGTTTAACACGGTGGATGATGTACCTTGTCGAGGAGCTGCAGAGCCCCCCCCCCCCCCTGTCGTCACGTCGACTCCAGCACCAACATCACCTGATCATCTTATCATGCATTCATCTATCGCTAATTCGCTACAGCTCTACTTTTATTTGAAATGGTGGCCTACAGCTCTACTTGATTGTGTGTGACACACAATATGCTCTCTCTCTCTTAATATAGAGAATCTTATACATGAAAAGTTGAGGAACAATATTGTTGGACGATAATGGAGAAACAAGCATGTAGGAGAAAGATAAAGGAAACTCGCAGGTGAGCAGGCACGCACCTCCCCTTCCATGCCTGGCTGGATTGCCTCAGGTCCGCAAATTCCTTGGACTTTGCACGAGGATACACCAAGTTTTAAGTTTCAGCTTCTGGAACTTGCGATTTAATCATTCGATCGTATAAAGTTTTAGCTGTGAAACTTAAGGATGTTATAAAAAATCATCAAAACATTTTTAAAAATAAATCTTATTTGAAATCCCTCATCACAAGGAACACCAATATGCAAAAGAAACTTAATTTGGACATTTGGTTCAAAAGATATAAAAGATTGAAAATTTAACACAAAAAAATGAGGGCGGTGCCCCACACTAGTAGAAAACAGGGCATTCGTCACAGCTCGATCTACACATTAGTCCTGGTTGCCTTACGAACCGGGACTAAATTAGTCCCGGTTCGAGCGGCTAGGGCGCCGGTCGGGCATTAGTCCCGGTTCGAGCGGCACCTTTAGTCCCGGTTGGAGACACCAACCGGAACTAAAGGGGCTGATACCCTTTAGTCCCGGTTCGTGTCTCCAACCGGGACTAAAGGTGAAGCCTTTAATTCCGGTTGGAGACACGAACCGGGACTAAAGGGGTTGGGGCTTTAGTTCCGGTTGGTATCTCCAACCGGGACTAAAGGCTAGAACTTTAGTCCCGGTTAGAGATACCAACCGGTACTAAAGGGTTTTGAAAGTTTTTTTTCTATTTTTTTCTGTTTTTAATTTCTATTTTAAATTGCTTATATCTTTTAGGATATTTGATGTTTTTGAGTATTCTTTTTGCATTAGATTCAAAATTTTGTCTAGTTTGTGTTTGTGCAAATAGGTCTCAAATTTGAATGGTTTAAATTGGAATTTGTTCAAATTTGCTTCAAACCCTAGATTGTGAATAATTTGAGTTTAAAAGTAGTTTGTAATTTAATTCTTTTTGCTCCTAGGCACATGTTAGATGGTGCATGTTGAACACACAAAAAGTATGGAGTTGAAATAAGTTTAAAAAAATGAAATGCCTTTGTAACGGATGAGTTTTCGTTCAAAACCCTGATACTTCGAAAGGGATTGTCCAGTTTGCACACAAAGTGCATCTAGTTTTTACCGTAAGCCTCTCAACTTTTCAGCACATGCTATGTGGGTGAAATAATAATACTATGCCATGTTTCAACCTTTTCAGAGTTCATTTGTAGTGCTTTTCAATTTCAGGATCATTTAGCTCAAAAAAATCATTAAATGCATGAAAAATAGCAAATGAAGTTAGAAATGGGTTAACTCTAGCTTGGTTAACCTTAGTTGTGACTCTGGCTGGGACAATGCTAGCATATGTAGTCGACGGTATGATTGGATGGACACCAACCCGGACTAAAGTGGTTCTGCAATTTTCAAACTCTACCCCCCTGTGGACCACCTTTTTGAGTTTTCCAGAAAATAAACAAAAATGATAAAATCTTCAAAAATAAAATCCTTTGAGATGTAGTTAGATTTTAGTGTCTAGTTGGTACAGAAATTTTGAAATATGAATTTTGACCTTTTCTGCAAAAAATTGAAAAAAAATGTAAACGACCATAACTTTTGCATGCGACGTCGAAAAAAAAGTTTAATATATCAAAATAAAAGTTTGCATACGACCATTCGTTTACCCGGTGAAGCTTTCTCAGATTCTCGAAATTCCGAAAGTAAAAAAGTTATTTCAAAAAGAAGATTTTTTACTACAAAATCAAAAAATAATAATTAAAAAATAATAATTTTATTTAAAAATAAATAAATGATGTCATATTTGGATTCCTCACATTTTTCTGATAATAATGGATCTATTATTTGTTGAATTTTGATTTGCAGATTTAAAGATATTAATTATGCCATATGAATTGAATATATGGCAAAAAATGAATAAAATAATAATATTACTTATTTTATTTTCATAGAAATTCAATATTATTATTACTTTTTATTTTATTTTAATATAATTGTTTGGAATTTAAAAAAGTAAATAATGTGACATCAAGACCTAAGGGTTAATAGGATTGATGGCTTAATATTGTCAAGAAAACAACAAGTGCAAACTTGGAAACAAAGGGTGATAGAACTCGAAAGTTAAGCATGCTCAGGTTAGAGCAGTGAGAGGATGGATGACTGGCTGGGAAGTTAGATGATTTGAAATGACTGATGATTAGAGATTAAATTGTCAAATAATTTAAAAGCAGTGAGAAGGGGTGATTAGAGAGTAAATTGTCAGATAATTCATAGATTTGAAAATCGGAAAAATAATAAATTTGAAAAACAAAAATAAAAAAATTATTAAAAAAAATACCTTTAATCCCAGTTTGTAACACCAATCGGGACCAAAGGTCCCGCTCCAGAAAGCTGTCACGTGGAGGGCCTTTAGTCCCGGTTCGTAACACAACCGAAACTAAAAGGTGGAGTCTTTAGTCCCGACCCATTAGTTCTGGTTCCAGAACCGAGACTAAAGGCTTGTTTTCTACTAGTGACAACACGTGCGTGCTAAAAAGTCCTCTCCCAAAAAGAAAGGCACAATTTGATATGTATAGTTACAAAATATTGATGCTTGGCTGGGTTGCATGATGCTCGACACGGACCTGACATCTCCTTTGACGGCCGAGATTTATTTCCAGCTTCGCTACTCGGATTTCTCTGTTTCTCAGCCTCCATGAAGGTTGTGACACCATGTCGTTAAGTTCTTCTATGTTGCTTCTTGCCATAATTCTTGATCTTGAATGGGTTCCGATCGTGTGATTGTATAACTCTTCTTCAAGACAAAAATGCCTAGCTTTGAGCTTGGTGGCACTGTACGTTTTAATTTTTCATTTGATATTCTCGTTTGCTTCTGTTTATGCATACATATAGCTTTGTAGCTGTGCAATATCAAACTAATTTCGCGGGTGCATGTTGAGATGATCGAATTTGATCCGAGTGCTGTGGTGGAAATTCCTCGGATGTTTGTAGGGAGATCAGTTTCTTGTGATAGTGAACAAAAGATGTGGGCTGCATTTGTCGTGTGCATGATTGCATGACGATCAATGAAGTTCCTTTTATGAGCTGGACCGCTCCTCTCCTATCATTATCGCGCCATCACAGGATATTCTTTTCAGTTACTGCTTCCTGCCATCTCGTCTCAAAACTAGCTAATTTTTTAGAACGGCTAAATGGCTTCCGAGAACAAATATTTTTCAAGAGAGGCTAAATGGCTCTCGAGCTCATCTGCTCCTCACATGAACAGTAAAATCAAAAGAAATACTTAAAAAATCAAACATTACCGATTTTTCCCGCATGGAAGTTTTTCTTGTGTGTGAGGTCCATGCTAAATTTCAGCTTATTTGAACGTCCAAGCGGCTCTCATAAAAAAGATAAATAAATTGGGGTCTTTGAAAAAATATATTGTCAATGCACGGTCTGAGACCGATTTTTCTTTCTGATGAGAGCTGCTCAGATGTCCAAATGTGTGGAATGTTGGCACAGAGCTCACACACTAAAATATCTTCCATGCAAATTGTTTTAGAATTTTACCATTTTTTGTATATATTTTTATTTTACTATTCGTCGAGATTAGATGAGCTCGGGAGTGGAAATGGATATTCGCTATTTTATCAGAATAATATCAAACATGACTTTTTTAAGAGCATGTATAGATATAACTATAACCTATTTATCATTCCAAAAATATACTCCCTCTGTAAATAAATATAAGAGTGTTTAGATTACTAAAATAGTGCTCTAAATGCTCTTATATTAATTTACGGAGGGAGTAGATGTAAGCATAAGCATAAATCATGATACATACGCTGGCTGAAATCTTGAGTTATGAAAATATTGAAATGATAAGATGAAGACTTTCGATGAAATGTGCGTAAGATGATACTTTAGCAAATCTTGTCTTTTTTGTCCTTTTTTAAAACATGAGTACACCACGTGGAAGTATCGCACATGTGAATGCAAACCACCACATGAGTTTATACTCACACAACATTTTCTGTAGATAAGAGTCAATAGACGAGTTGAATATAGTTTTTTCTTTGCGAATGAGTTTAATATAATTAACAAAATCCACGCACGTCTAGTTGACCATGGCTACGTTGCTTACTTGAAATTGTTGAACTTGAATGTTTATCTGCTTTAGGTGAAGTTCAACCTGAATTGAAGCTGGAAATTGACGAATTTAGCAGCTGAAATTTATCTTCTTCGTGTGCACAGAATTTTTCAAAATCCAGCCCCTCTCTCCAAAATACTTAGCGGCTTTGTTATTATTTCAGTATTATCTTGCTTTCATTTTTATGGGTTGTGCGTATCATGTCTGTGCGATTGGCGATGCATTGAGTCAATAAAACATACAACCAGCTCTGTTCTCTATCAATCCAGTTATCTATACTCACTTCACAAGAAGATGTGACTGAAGATTGAAATAACCAAACATGCATGTCACTCAGTGGTTGGATCCGGCGAGGCCGAAGCTCTGCAGTCTGCAGACGTAGAGGTCGCAGACGTCGGTAACAGTACCCTGGCAGGCCGTAAGAGTCGTCGGCAGCATTCTGATGGGCCAGAAATGGCAGAGGCGATGGCGGGGGTGACTGCCTGATGGTGTGGACAATCGGGGCAGAACTGAGACACCCATCATGGAGATTTGTGGGATCACGAATATCAATTGTCCATGCAATAGGTGTCAATTGTCTTCAATACGTTTTTCTGCAAGGTTCTAGAGATAAGATCTGCGAGATCAGACTCCCCAGGCAATCAATAGTGTCAACATGCCCATTAATTATTATAAATCTGATGAACGTTCTTTTTCTTCCGGGGTAAAAAGAGTTTATAAATCAAGCAGAAGTATACCAAACATGTCTGCATTACATTGTTCAGGGACCTCACCAGTCCCCGATCACAGCCACAACAAAGCAATGACCATTTCATTTATAGTCAAGCTTATACTAGACATATACAATAGCTAAATGTAAATAAATACTATTTTATCTATACATGACCCATCTATCTCACACACAAAGTATTTGAAAACACATGTTATAGTTGGCCGTTAGTTTGTAGCATGCTCATCTTTTCTTTCTTTTTTTCAACTCAACAAAAATATATTATTTCAAGTCTTGTAACCCATCTATGTCATTATTATACTTGCTCTAATGTGCTTGATTACACACTTTTTCTTCGACAACCCCAACCCCATTAATTCATGAAGATCTGATGACCGTTCTAACACCACATTACTACTACTGGGACAGTGGGCCGTGTTGATTTGGGCTGTCGTCTATACACTTCCACGTATATATATTTTTATAGTCTCGTGTGTCGCGTGTGAGTTTTTTGAACACAGGTCACCAAACATTTACACGATCTGCTCCTCAACAGTAGTAGGCTAGCGCCTATATATATATATAGACGCTTGCATGCTACGCAGAATCACACCACAAGGAATTCTCAACGCAAAAAAAGCGTCACACGGTCATCACATAATTGAACAGAGAAAGTGAGGGAGAACAATGGCCGCTCGGGCTGAGACCATCGAGGTTCCCACGCAGCCTCTACTACCTCTCCTCCATGGCGCTCAGGTGCGCCGTCGACCTTGAGATCCCGACTGCGATCCACCGCCTCGGCGGGGTCGCCTCGCTGCCCGACCTGGTGGCCGCGCTGTCTCTTCCCTCGATTAAGATGCCTTTCCTCGGCCGGGTCATGCGCGTGCTCGTGAACTCGGGCGTCTTCGCAGGCGACGAGTCCGAGTCAGGCGTGGAGCTCTACCGCCTCACCCCGCTATCCCGCGTTCTGGTGCACGGCGTCGTGGCGGACAAGCACCATAGCCAAAAGTATTTCGTGCTTGGTGTCACCTCGCCGCACTACACGGTGGCGGCGCTGGGGCTGGCGGACTGGTTCAAGAAGGACACCGAACCTCCAGTGCTGTCACCTTTCGAGGAGAAGTTCGGTGTGCCACTCTTTGATGAGAAAACTGCCCTCCTTGACGAAGAGCTCGACGCCGTTGTCAACCAAGGGCTGGCTGCCCATGACAACCTCGGGATTGCCACCATACTGCGCGAGTGCGGTGACATCTTCAAGGGGCTTGAGTCCCTGACCGACTGCTGTGGAGGCGACGGTACGACGGTGAGGGCCCTCGTCAAGGCTTACCCGCACATCAAGTGCACTGTTCTAGACCTTCCGAAGGTGATCGACAAAGCCCCAACTGATGGTGTCATCAACTATGTTGCGGGTGACCTGTTCCACACCGTCCCACCATCCCAAGCCGTGATGCTCAAGGTATAACATGACAAGCTACAACTCATAAATTTTAGGCATATTCATCTTTCGTTCTTTGATTGAAATTTATCTATTTTTATAGCTTGTGCTACACTTTTGGAGCGACGAGGATTGTGTGAAAATCCTAGCCCAGTGCAGAAAGGCCATTCCTCCGCGGGAGGAGGGAGGAAAGGTCATCATCATAGAGATTGTGGTTGGACCTTCTTTAGGGCCAGTAATGTTTGAAGCCCAACTCCTGATGGATATGCTCATGATGGTGAACACGAGAGGTGGTCAACGTGATGAAAATCACTGGTGTAAGCTATTTAAGAAGGCGGGATTCAGTGACTACAAAATTGTTAAGAAATTGGGAGCTCGATGTGTTATCGAAGTCTACCCGTAGATGTTGTGCTTTAAAGGTAGAAATAAGGGAGGTGCTTATTTTTCTAAGGGAAAGTTCCACGGGCTTGAAGTAGCTGAAGCATAAAGATTAGTTGCTTTAAGGTCCATGCAACGTTCGCTCAGAAAAGTATTAAAGCACTTCATATTGGCATATGTATGTGTTTGTCATGTTGGTGTGCTCAAAGGTCTACTTGTAGCTTGTTGTTGTGCCTATAATGTATTATTGTCTTATCTGTTAATTTCCATATTAATAATATTATTGTTTATATCGTGCTAAATGGAAAATTTGAATTGCGCGAATGGATATTGCCATGCGGTGAATCGTCTGGCTAGCAATCCCCAATATGATAATAAGGTAGAAATAGGAGAAATATAAATGGGAAAGATGGCGTATGTGGCTCTGAGGTAGCTCAGTGCAACACAAGCAGCAATGATATCATATATAAAACTGGAGCGGGTAAATGAGATGAAATAGTTGGAAAACACATTGATAGTATAAAGCCTGAGATATCACCACTGCAATGGTAGTAGTATCTGAGCTGATGATTGAAAGCGGTAGATACCACACAAGGTCCAAAGATGGGTCTCTCAGGTGTCGTGCTATGGTCGGAAGAGTGGTAGTTGTGCATCCATGTGCTCGGCAACATCTTCATTCGGTGTCTCCTCTTCCCCTATGCTTCTCTACATAAGCTTGATACTCCTTCTTGGATGAAATCCATAATATGGGTTGCATACCTAGGCAGCAATGCTCTGGCTATATACACCCTCACCACCCTACTCAGCAACGAGAGAAGGCAAGACTGTAACTCCGGGCTATGCAATAGCATTCTGGAAGTGGTGTGAGTGACACTTCTGTTGGGGAACGTACAAGAACGCGGTTGGTGGAGTCGTACTCGCAGGGATTCAGATCGCGGTGGATTTCGATCTAAGCGCCGAACAACGGCGCCTCCGCGTTAAACACACGTGCAGCCCGGTGACGTCTCCTACGCCTTGATCCAGCAAGGAGGAAGGAGAGGTTGAGGGAGAGCTCCGGCAGCACGACCGCATGGTGATGGTGGATCTGCGTGGTACTCCGGCAGGGCTTAGCCAAGCTCTACGGAGGACGAGGAAGAGGAGGGGTAGGGCTGCGTCGAGAGAGAGACTTGTGTGTTGGCAGCCCCCAAAACCCCCACTATATATAGCAGGAGGAGGAGGGAGGGCGCAGCCCCTAGGGTTCCCACCCTAGGGCCGGCGGCAGCCCTAGATGGCCCTTGGGGCGGCGGCCAGAGAGGGGAGAGGAGGGGCGGCGCCCTAGGAGGGCCTAGGGCCCATCTGCGCTAGGGTTTGCCCCCTCTCCTCCTAGTGTTGTGCCTTGGGCCCTTGTGGGAGGCGCACCAGCCCACCTAGGGGCTGGTTCCCTTCCACCTTCGGCCCACGCAGCCCTCTGATGCCGGTGGCCCCACACGGTGGACCTCAAAACCCTTCCGGTGGTCCCGATACGTTACTAGTGATGCCCGAAACACTTCCGGTGACCAATACCTCACTTCCTATATATGAATCTTTACCTCCGGACCATTCCAGAACTCCTCGTGACGTCCAGGATCTCATTCAGGACTCTAAATAACCTTCGGTAACCACGTACACAATTTCCCTATAACCCTAGCATCATCGAACCTTAAGTGTGTAGACCCTACGGGTTCGGGAGGCATGTAGACATGACCGAGACACCTCTCCGGTCAATAACCAACAGCGGGATCTGGATACCCATGTTGGCTCCCACATGCTCCACGATGATCTCACCGGATGAACCACGATGTCGGGGATTCAATTAATCCCGTATACAATTCCCTTTGTCTACCGGTATGACACTTACCCAAGATTCGATAGTCGGTATCGCTATACCTTGTTCAATCTTGTTACCGACAAGTCTCTTTACTCGTTCCGTAACACATCATCCCGTGGCTAACTCCTTAGTCACATTGAGCTCATTATGATGATGTCTTACTGAGTGAGCCTAGAGATACCTCTCCGTCACATAGAGTGACAAATCCCAGTCTCGATTCGTGACAACCCAACAGATACTTTTACTCTTCCTACTGTGGTGGATGTCTCGTGATGTGGGCGAGGGGCTATGTCTCACATATGGACACCGGGGTGGCAACCCCGGAAGATGGTCTGCATGGTTGGCTCTCAGGTGGGCACCATGACGGCAGTGGTAGCTCTTCCTCTTGGTCGTGTGGGCGGCAATAGGGGTAGCAGCGGGTGACTCGGGTGGGCTATGTCTTTGAAGTGGCGTCGCCCCGATCTGGATCTGGGGATCTGTTGGGGAACGTTGCATGGAAACAAAAAATTTCCTACGCACACACAAATCTATCCATGGTGATGAGCATCTACAAGAGGGAGAGTGGATCTACGTACCCTTGTAGATCGCTAAGCGGGAAGCGTTAAGAAACGCGGTTGGTGTAGTCGAACGTCTTCGCGATCCAAATCGCCGAGCGTCCCGCGATCCAATCACGATCCATCCCATGAACTTGATCACGATCCGTTCCACGAACTTGATCACGGTCCTTCCGATCTAGCGCCGAACGGACGACACCTCCGCGTTTAGCACACGTACGACTTGATGACGATCTCCGCCGTCTTGATCCAGCAAGAGGGAGCGGAGAGGAAGAAGATTTCTCTGGCAGCGTGATGGCGCTCCGACGATGGTGGTGGAGCTATTCCGATAGGGCTTTGCCTAAGCACTGCAAAAATCCGATCTAGAGGAGAAACTATGCACTGGAGGAACGGGTAGCACGTGGCTAAGATTCTGTGCAAAAACCCTAAAACCCACCAGTATATATAGGAGGAAGGGAGGAGAGGCTTGGCGCAAGGGCCAGACTCCTTTGGTTCGGCCGAAGTGGGGAGGAGAGGACTCCTCCTCCTCCAATCCTAGTAGGACTAGGATTCCTCCTTTTTGGCCCTTTTTCCACCTTTTTCCTTTTGGGCTTTTTTCCCTAGCCGCATGGGACTTGTGTGGAACTTCCACCATCCCACAAAAGGCTGGTAATTATACTCCCACAGCCCATGAAGCCTCTTGGGTCGAAATACCCCGTATGATGTTCCCTTTGTTCTTCGGTATGTTACTTGCCCGAGATTCAATCATCGGTATCTCCATACCTAGTTCAACCTCGTTACTGGCAAGTCTCTTTACTCGTTACGTAATACAAGATCCCGTGACTAACAGTTAGTCACATTGCTTGCAAGGCTTATTGTGATGTTGTATTATCGAGTGGGCCCTGAGATACCTCTCCGTCATACGGAGTAACAAATCCCAGTCTTGATCCATGCCAACTCAACAGACACCCTCGGAGATACCTGTAGAGCACCTTTATAGTCACCCAGTTACGTTGCGATGTTTGATACACACAAGGCACTCCTCCGGTATCCGTGAGTTGCATGATCTCATGGTCATAGGAACATATACTTGACATGCAAAAAACAATAGCAATAAACTGACACGATCATATGCTACGTTCGTAGTTTGGGTCTTGTCCATCACATCATTCTCCTAATGATGTGATCCTGTTATCAAATGACATCACATGTCAATGGCTAGGAAACCTTGACCATTCTTGATCAACGAGCTAGTTCACTAGAGGCATACTAGGGACATAGTGTTGTCTATTTACCCACACATGTAATGTGTTTCCAATCAATACAATTATAGCATGAATAATAAACTATTATCATGAACAAGGAAATATAATAATAAACACTTTATTTATTGCCTCTAGGGCATATTTCGAACAGTCTCCCACTTGCACTAGAGTCAATAATCTAGTTCACATCACTATGTTATTTACATTGTAATGAATCGAACACCCATGCAGTTCTGGTGTTGATCATGTTTAGCCCTTGGAAGAGGTTTAGTCAACGGGTCTGCGAAATTCAGATCCATGTGCACTTTGCAAATATTTATGTCCTTCTCCTCGATGTAATCGCGGATGGAGTTGAAGCGTCGCTTTATGTGTCTGGTCCTCTTGTGAAACCTTGGTTCCTTGGCTAGAGCAATGGCACCAGTGTTGTCACAGAACAGGTTCATTGGATTCAGTGCACTCGGCACTACTTCAAGATCTGTCATGAACTGCTTCATCCAGACACCTTCCTTCGCCGCCTCCGAGGCTGCGATGTACTCCGCTTCACATGTAGAATCGGCTACCACACTTTGCTTGGAACTGCACCAGCTTACCGCTTCCCCGTTGAGAATAAATACGTATTCGGTTTGCGACTTAGAGTCATCTGGATCAGTGTCAGAGCTTGCATCGATGTAACCCTTTACGACGAGCTCTACATCACCTCCATAAACGAGAAACATCTCCTTAGTCCTTTTCAGGTACTTAAGGATATTCTTGACCGCTGCCCAGTGTTCCATTCCAGGATCACTCTGAAACCTTCCGGCCATACTTATGGCAAGGCTGACATCCGGTCTTGTGCACAGCATTGCATACATGATAGAGCCTATGGCTGAAGCATAGGGGATGACACTCATCTTTTCTCTATCTTCTGCAGTCACTGGGCATTGAGTCTTACTCAACTTCACACCTTGTACCACAGGCAAGAAACCCTTCTTGGACTAATCCATTTTGAACTTCTTCAAAACTTTATCAAGGTATTTTCTCTGTGAAAGTGCTATTAAGCGTCTCGATCTATCTCTATAGATCTTAATGCCTAATATGAAAGCAGCTTCTCCTAAGTCCTTCATTCAAAAACTCTTGTTCAAATATTCCTTCACGCTTTCCAGCATTTCCATATTGTTTCCAATCAGCAATATGTCATCCACATATAATATTAGAAATGGTATAGAGCTCCAACTCACTTTCTTGTAAATACAAGCTTCTCCATAAACTTGTATAAACTCAAACGCTTTGATCACCTCATCAAAGCACTTATTCCAACTCCGAGATCCTTGCACCGGCCCATAAATGGATCGCTAGAGTTTGCAAACTTTGTCAGCACTCTATGGATCGACAAAACCTTCTGGTTGCATCATATAAAACTCTTCCTCAAGGAAACAGTTGAGGAATGCCGTTTTAACATCCATCTGCCAAATTTCTTAATCGAAATAAGCAGCTATTGCGAACATGATTCTGACAGACTTAAGCATCGCTACGGGTGAGAATGTCTCATCATAGTCAACTCCTTGAACTTGTGAAAAACCCTTTGCCACAATACGAGCTTTATAGACGGTGATATTACCGTCCGCATCTGTCTTCTTCTTAAAGGTCTTCGTACGGGATTAACTGAATCCTTGACATAGAGGTTCGACCGATAAAGATCTTCGTAGGATATGTAGGAACCAATATGGGCATCCAGGTCCCGCTATTAGTTATTGACCTTAAAGGTGTCTCGATCATGTCTACATAGTTCTCGAACCCGCAGGGTCTGCACACTTAAGGTTTGGTGACGTTTCGATAGTATAGAGTTATGTATGGTGGTGACCGAAGGTTGTTCGGAGTCCCGGATGAGATCCCGTACGTCACGAGGAGCTCTGGAATGGTCCGGGTCTAAAGATTGATATATTGAAGTCCTGTTTTGGTCGCCGGAAAAGTTTCGGGCTAATCGGTAGTGTACCGAGAGTGCCGGTAGTGTATCGGGAGACCATCGCGAGGGGTATTTCGACCCAAGAGGCTACATGGGTTGTGGGAGAGTAAATACCATCCATTTGTGGGCTGGTGGAAGTCCCACACAAGGCCCATGTGGCTGGGAAGAAAAGCCCAAAGGGAAAAAGGTGGAAAAAGGCCAAAAAGGTAGGAATCCTAGTCCTACTAGGATTGGAGGAGGAGTCTTCCTCTCCTCCCCACTTTGGCTGACCCAAGGAGGCTTGGCCCTTGCGCCAAGTCCTCTCCTCCTCTCCTCCTATATATACTAGAGGATTTTAGGGTTTTTTGCACAAGATTTTCAGCCACGTGCTACCCATTCCTCTAGTGCATAGTTTCTACTCTAGATCGGATTTCTGCAGTGCTTAGGCGAAGCCCTACCGAAATACCTCCACCACCATCGCCGGAGCGCCATCACGCTACCGGAGAACTCTTCTACCTCTCCGCTCCCTCTTGCTGAATCAAGAAGGCGGAGATCGTCATCAAGCTGTACGTGTGCTGAACGCGAAGGTGCCGTCCGTTCGGTGCTAGACCGGAAGGACCATGATCAAGATCGCGAGACGGATCGTGATGAGTTCGCGGGATGGATCATGATGAGTTCGCGGGACGGATCGTGATTGGATCGTAGGACGGATCGTGATGAGTTCGCGGGACGGATCATGATTGGATCGTGGGACGGATCGTGATGAGTTCGCGGGACGGATCGTGATTGGATCGTGATTGGATCGCGGGACGGATCGTGATGAGATCGCGGGACGCTCGGCGATTTGGATCGCAAAGACGTTCGACTACACCAACCACGTTTCTTAACGCTTCCCGCTTAGCGATCTACAAGGATATGTAGATCCACTCTCCCTCTCGTAGATGCTCATCACCATGGATAGATCTTGTGTGTGTGTAGGAATTTTTTTTGTTTGCCATGCAACGTTCCCTAACAGTGGTATCAGAGCTAGGTCTATGTGTAGATGAGATCTCGAGTAGAACACAAAGAGTTTGTGGGCGTTGATGCTTAGATTGCTTCCTCCCTTGGTCGTGTTTTGGTTCAGCGGTATTATGAGATGAAGCAGCCCGGACCAACATTACTCGTACGCTTATGAGAGTCCGGTTCCCTCAACCGCAACTTGTTGCATAGATGGCTTGCGGGTGCCAGTTTCTCTCACTTTAGTTGGATCGGATTCGACAAAGGCGGTCCTTGAGAAGGTTGAAAAGCAAGTAGTGTATAGCAGCCACGTAAAACATGCAACAACAATTAGAGGACGTCTAACTTGTTTTTGTATGGTATTTTGTGATATGATATGGCCAATTACATGATGTGATATATGTGATGTATGATATGATCATGTGATGTATAGATTATCATGACTTGCATGTCGATGAGTACGACAACCGGCAGGAGCCATAGGGTTGTCTTTAATTATTGTATGACCTGCATGTCAACCATTAAGCGCTATGTAATGCTTTACATTATCGCTAAACAGTAGCAATAGTAGTAGAAGCATATTGGGTGAGACAATCCCGATGGCGACACGTTGATGGAGATCGAGATTATGGAGATCATGGTGTCTTGCCGGTGACGATGGAGATCATGCCAGTGCTTTTAAGATGGAGATCAAAAGCACAAGTTCATGGCCAGATCATCTCACTTATGATTTGCATGTGATGTTAATCCTTTTATGCACCTTGTTTTGCTTAGGACGATGGTAGCATTATAAGGTGATCCCTCACCTAAATTTCAAGATGAATTGTGTTCTCCCCGAGTGTGCACCATTGCGAAAGTTTGTCGTGTTGAGACACCACGTGATGATCGGATGTGATAGACTCTTCGTTCACATACAACAGGTGCAAGCCAGTGTTGCACATGCAGAACACTCGGGTTAAACTTGACGAGCCTAGAATGTACAGACATGGCCTCGGAACTCAAGTGACCGAAAGGTCGAACATGAGTCATATTGTAGATATGATCAACATGATGATGTTCACCATTGAAACCACCTCAACTCACGTGATGATCGGACTTGAGTTGGTGAATTTGGATCATCTATCACTCGAATGACTGGAGGGATGTCAATTTGAGTGGGTGTTCTTAAGTAATATGATTAATTGAACTCATTATCATGAACATAGTCAGTAGTGTCTTTGCAAACTGTGTTGTAGATTACTAGCTCACGTCGGGATTAGTGACAAGCCTAAATAAATTGACGGGGGGACGACCCCGGGGTAGCCTTAAGCGCCCCTTTTCCCCAGCCTCCTAATGCGACTAAAGGGCGGGCCGCCTCCCCCTGCAGTCCGGCTATGCCCTGCCGAAGGTGGTCCTCCGGCTGCGCCAGCCGGCTGGGCATTGGATACTGTCCGCCGGGCATGCGTGGCAACAGTGGCCCCCATCCCGTCTTGGGTCAGCACCGATATGGCTACAGAAAAGGTGTCAGGGCCTCTGACCCTAGTGGATGGCGACCGGGCTTCCAACAGTGCCGACACGCCTTCAACCACGCCGTTACCTGCCCCGGCGTGGCTACAGGGTGGCCGGCCGTACCGCTGACCCTAGCCGGCCGCCGCAAGACGACGCCACAAGGCGCGGCCCGTGCCGCGATGTGACCGGCGTCAGGGCCCGCCTTGCGAGCCCCGCCGGTTCCTGACGGGACTCTTCAATCGGCGGGACCTACCGGTGACAAGTCCCCCCGGTCGGGTCCACGCAGCCGACCAAAGAGGCTGCCGGCTGGGGCCCCCCTTGGCCTTCTACTCGTATTGTATTTCGGGGGGTTGGTCTATAAACCCCCCCCCCGGGCCACCCCCATGCAGGGGGGATCGATCAGCCGCTCGCGGAGAGTTCTCACCACATCCACCCCACAACATACGCACGTAGAGAGATGGGAGAACCGGCTAACTCCTTGTTCCTCCTCGTTCCATATAGCTCAAGGAGCACCCTTGTAACCCGACCATTGTCTCAACTAAACCGAGTAGGACTAGGGGTATTACCTCCCGCGGAGGGCCCCGAACCTGGGTACATCGTGTGTCTGCCACCGCTTGTGCCTAATCCCGCTCACGGAGCCCACCGGCGTCCTTCGACCCCTCTCGATAAGCCTACCTATGGCATCTGCCGTGATGAAACCACGATAGTTGGTTCTCCGGGCGGGACCCTTCTCCACCTCCCCCGACCGCCTCACGTCTGGGCAGAACCGTGTGCTCATGGGGCTTGCTCCGGTGAGCCTTGCGGGCAGCGCGGCTGGCATCTCTGACGAGTGCCTCGGTCGTGACCTAGCGCTCGACGTCGCCGCGCTCGTCCGGCGGTTCAGCAAGCTGGGCCTCGCCGAAGAACCAGAGGCCGACGAGTACCCTAGTCGGGTGTTCGACTGCACCGACCCGCCCTCATCCGTGGGCACGCTCGCCACGGGCGAGGCCATCGGCCCCCACACCCGCATGGGAGTGATGGTCACCGTCTCCTCCATCACTTCGGGCTATGTGCGAGCGGCCGAGGCCGACGCAGCCGCCGCTTGCGCCGGCACCTCCGACCCACTCGCCGCAACCCTTCGGGGTCTGGGCACTCCTATAGCTATGACGGCGGACCTGGTCACCGCCAGAGCCGAGTTGGAGGCGGCCCGTCACCTGTTGTTCGAAGACGCCAGCGCCCTCGTTGCCAAGCGGCGCCGGATGGAGGCCGCGCAGCGGGAATACAACTCCGCGTATGGTCTCACCCCGGCTGGCCCCGAGCCCAGCCGGTGTGGTGCTGTGCGAGAACGCGGCCGCATGGTTGCAGAAATCCTTGACGTTCATTTCCCCGTCTACGACACCCCGACGGCCAACCTGCTCGCCGCCAAGGTTGCCTACGAGGATTTGGCAACCTTGGAGGGCGAGGAGCGAGCTGCACATGAGCAGCACATAAAGGACCTCATCGACACCGCCAACACACAACAGGTCGTCCTCACCCCCGGCGGGGTCGTCTCCGAGTTTCCCCGTCTCGAGGGCGAGGACACTAGGGTCGCTGACCGCTGGCCAGCTCAGCACTCCAGCACCCCTCGTCCCTCCGGCCAGAACGTCCGGGGAAGCAACGCTCAACGCGCCCCATCACGCGGAAACGAGCAACCGGCTGTGAACAGCCGGCGCAGCAACAATCCGGCTGGCAGCCACCACCGCGACGAGGAGCTGGTTGGCGGCGGCCGATGCACCCACGGGCAAATGTTGGAAATATGCCCTAGAGGCAATAATAAATTAGTTATTATCATATTTCCTTGTTCGTGGTAATCGTTTATTATCCATGCTATAATTGTATTGATCGGAGACTTAAATGCATTTGTGGATACATAGACAAAACCATGTCCCTAGTATGCCTCTAATGGACTAGCTCGTTGATCAAAGGATCGTTAAGGTTTCCTAGCCATGGATATGAGATGTCATTTGATAACGGGATCACATCATTAGGGGAATGATGTGATGGACAAGACCCAAACTACAAACACAGCATATGATCGTGTCAGTTTATTGCTACTATTTTCTGCATGTCAAGTATATGTTCCTATGACCATGAGATCATGCAACTCACGGATATCGGAGGAGTGGATTGTGTGTATCAAACGTCGCAACGTAACTGGGTGACTATAAAGGTGCTCTACAGTTATCTCCGAGGGTGTCTGTTGAGTTGGCATGGATCGAGACTGGGATTTGTTACTCCGTGTGACGGAGAGGTATCTCGGGGCCCACTCGGTAATGCAACATCACAATAAGCCTTGCAAGCAATGTGACTAATTGTTAGTTGCGGGGTCTTGTATTACGGAACGAGTAAAGAGACTTCCGGTAACGAGATTGAACTAGGTATGGAGATACCGACGATCGAATCTCGGGCAAGTAACATACCAAAGAACAAAGGGAACGTTATACGGGATTAACTGAATCCTTGACATAGAGGTTCGACCGATAGATCTTCGTAGAATATGTAGGAACCAATGTGGACGTCCAGGTCCCGCCATTGGTTATTGGCCCTAGAGGTGTCTCGGTCATGTCTACATAGTTCTTGAACCCGCAGGGTCTGCACACTTAAGGTTTGGTGACGTTTCGGTAGTATAGAGTTGTGTATGGTGGTGACCAAAGGATGTTCGGAGTCTCGGGTACAATCCCGGACATGACGAGGATATCCAGAAGAGTGTGGAGGTAAAGATTGATATATGTGATAATAGTGTTTTGATCTCTGGAAGAGTTCCGGAATTAACCGGAAGGGGTTCCGGATGTTTACCGAAGTGTTCGGGTACAACAACACTTTATATGGACCAATGGGTAAAACCCACGAGGTATTGTAAAGGTCAAAAAGAAGTTTTGCTGCTGCCTTAAGCAGTAAGGCAGTACTACCGCTTGTGAAGCGGTACTACCGCTCAAGCGGTGCTACCGCTTGGGAAGCGGTACTACCGCTCGTGAAGCGGTACTACCGCTTGTGCGCGGGACTGCAGGGATCCGAGTTGGACTCTTTTCTTGCGGGCCAAACCGACCTTGTGCGGGCAAAATCGACCTTGTAGAGGTTTTTTCTCCAAGTTTAGACCCCAGGGCTCAACATATAAATAGAGGGGCAGGGCTAGCACATGGGATACAACTTACGGCCACGTGCTACCCGTTTCACCGGTGCTCCTCTAGATCGGATTTCTGCAGCGCTTAGGCGAAGCCCTGCCGGAATTGCTCCACCAACTCCATCACCGGAGAGCCGTCACGCTGCCGGTGAACTCTCTCTCCTCTCCACCTCCTCTTGCTGGATCAAGACGGTGGAGATCGTCATCAAGATGCACGTGTGCTGAACGCGGAGGTGCCGTCCGTTCGGCGCTAGATCGGAAGGACCGTGATCGAGATCGCGAGACGGTTCGTGATGTGATCGCGGAACGAATCGTGATGAGTTCGCGGGACAGATCGTGATCAAGATCGTGATACAGATCGTGATGAGATCGCGGGACGGATCGTGATGTGTTCACGGGACGGATCGTGATTGGATCGCGGGACGAATCGTGATGAGATCGCGGGACGCTCGACGATTTGGATCGCGAAGATGCTCGACTACACTAACCGCGTTTCTTAATGCTTCCCGCTTAGCGATCTACAAGGGTACGTAGATCCACTCTCCCTCTCGTAGATGCTCATCACCATGGATAGGTTTGCGTGTGCGTAGGAATTTTTTTGTTTCCCATGCGACGTTCCCCAATAGTGGCATCATGAGCTAGGTTGATGGTTCGATGAGATCTCGAGTAGAACACAAAAGGTTTGTGGGCGTTGATGCTTAGATTGCTTCCTCCCTTGGTCGTGTTTTGGTTCAGCGGTATTGTGGGATGAAGCGGCCCGGACCAACCTTACTCGTATGCTGACGAGAGACCGGTTCACTCAACTGCACTTGTTGCAAAAGATGGCTAGCGGGTGTCAGTTCTCCTACTTTAGTTGGACGGATTCGACAAAGGCGGTCATTGAGAAGGTTGAAAAGCAAAATAGTGTATCACCGTTGTGGTTTATGCGTCGGTGAGAATCGTTCTTGCTAGATACCCGTAGCAGCCACGTAAAACATGCAACAACAATTAGAGGACATCTAACTTGTTTTTGCAGGGTATGTTGTGATGTGATATGGCCAATTACATGATGTGATATATGTGATGTGTGAGATGATCATGTGATGTATAGAATTTCACGACTTGCACGCCGATGAGTACGGCAACCGGCAGGAGCCATAGGGTTGTCTTTAATTATTGTATGACCTGCGTGTCAATCATTAAGCGCTATGTAATGCTTTACTTTATCGCTAAGCGATAGCAATAGAAGTAGAAGCAGGGCTGGCACCACAACCCCAATGGCAGCACGTTGATGGAGATCAAGATGATGGAGATCATGGTGTCATGCCGGTGACGATGGAGATCATGCTGGTGCTTTGAAGATGGAGATCTTAAACACAAGTTCATGGCCATATCATGTCACTTATGAATTGCATGAGATGTTAATCTTTTTATGCACCTTGTTTTAGTTAGGCCGACGGTAGCATTATAAGGTGATCCCTCACTTAATTTCAAGATAAATTGTGTTCTCCCCGAGTGTGCACCGTTGCGAAAGTTCGTCGTGTTGAGACACGACGTGATGATCGGGTGTCATAGACTCTACGTTCACATACAACGGGTGCAAGCCAGATTTGCACGTGCAGAACACTCGGGTTAAACTTGACGAGCCTAGCATGTACAGACATGGCCTCGGAACACAAGAGACCGAAAGGTCGAACATGAGTCATATAGTAGATATGATCAACATAATGATGTTCACCATTGTAGCCACCTCAACTCACGTGATGATCGGACTTGAGTTGGTGAATTTGGATCATGTATCACTCGAATGATTGGAGGGATGTCAATTTGAGTGGGAGTTCTTAAGTAATATGACTAATTGAACTCATTACCATGAACATAGTCAATAGTGTCTTTGCAAATTATGTTGTAGATTACTAGCTCGCGCTGTAGCTACCTTAATTTTTTATATGTTCCTAGAGAAATACAGTTGAAAGATGATGGTAGCAATATTGCGGACTGGGTTCGTGATCTGAGGATTGTCCTCATTACTGCACATAAGGCTTATGTCCTTAATGCACCGCTCGGTGCGCCAACCCCTCTAGCGTCGTCTGTAGATGTTGTGAACATCTGACAGGCACGTTCTGATGACTCCTTGATAGTTTAGTGCGTCATGCATTACGGCTTAGAATTGAGGCTCCAAAAACGCTTTGAACGTCATGGAACATATGAGATGTTTCTAAGAGCTAAAATTAGGATCTCAGGCTCGTGCCCGTGTTGCGAGATATGAGATCTCCAACAAGATTCTTTGCCTGCAAGATGAAAGAGAATAGCTCAATCGTTGAGCATGTGCTCAGATTGTCTGGGTGTTAAAATCGTTTGAATCAAGTGGGAGTTGATCTTCCAGATAAGATAGTGATTGATATAGTCCTCCAAGTCACTGTCACTAAAGCTACGAGAACTTAGTGATGAACTATAAAATGCCAGGGATAGAAATATTGATCCCTGAGCTGTTCGCGATGTTTGACACCGCGAAGGTAGAAATCAAGAAGGAGCGTCAAGTGTTGATGGTTACTCAAACCACTAGTTTCGAGAAGGGCAAGAGCAAGGAGGGAAACTTCATGGATAGCAAGTCAGTTGCTACTCCAGTGAAGCAACCCGAAGTTGAACTCAAACCCGAGACTAAGTGCTTCTGTTATGAGGTGATCGGTCGCTGAAGCGGAACAACCCTAGATACTTGGTAGATAAGAAGGCTGGCAACATCGACAGAAGTATATTTGATATACGAGTTTTTGATGTGTACCTTGCTAGTACTCCTAGTAGCACCTGGGTATTGGATACCGGTTCGATTGCTAAATGTTAGTAACTCGAAATAAATGCTACGGAATAAACGGAGAACTAGCTAAGGGTGAGGTGGCGATATGTGTTGGAAATGTTTCCAAGGTTGATGTGATCAACATCGCACGCTCTCTCTACCTTCAGGATTAGTGACAAACCTAAATAAATGTTATTTGGTGTTTTGCGTTGAGCATGGACATGATTAGATCATGTTTATTGCAAATACGGTTATTCATTTAAGTTAGAGAATAATGGTTGTTCTGTTTACATGAATAATACCTTCAATGGTCATGCACCCAGTGAGAATGGTTTTGTTGAAATCTTGATCGTAGTAATACACATGTTCATAACATTGATGTCAAAAGATATAAAGTTATAGAGATAGTACCACATACTTGTGGCACTGCCGCTAAATGTCATATTGGTATAAAGCGCATGAAGAAACTCCATGCTGATGGATCTTTGGACTCATTCGATTTCGAATCGGTTGAGACATGGGAACCATGCCTCTTGGGCAAGATGACTAAAAACTCCGTTGGATGGAGCGGGCAAGTGATTCATTGGAAATGATACATGTTGATGTATGCAATCCAGTGAGTCTTGTAGCGTGCAGTGGATATCGTTATTTTCTTACCTTCACTGATGATTTGAGTAGATATAGTGTATATTTACTTAATGAAACACAAGTCTGAATCGTTTGAAAGGTTCAAGCAAGTTCAGAGTGAAGTTTAAGATCGTCGTGACAAGAAGATAAAAATGACTACGATATGATCGTGGAGGTAAATATCTGAGTTACGAGTTTGGAATACAACTTAAGACAATGTGAAATTTGTTTCACAACTAAAACGCCACCTGGAACACCATAGTGTGATGGTGTGTCCGAACATCATGGTCATGCTCTATTGGACATGGTGCGTGCTATGATGTCTCTTATCGTTTTACTACTATAATTTTGGGGTTATGCATTAGAGACAACGACATTCACTTTAAATAGGGCACCATCTAAATCTGTTGAGATGACACCGTGTGAATTATGGTTTGATAGAAACCTAAGCTGTCATTTCTTAATATTTGGGGCTGCGACACTTGTGTGGAAAATGTTTTCACCTAATGAGGTCGAACCCAAGGCGGAAAAACGCATCTTCATAGAATACCCTAAGATGAGTTGGGTGAACCTTCTATCTCAGATCCAAGTACAAAGTGTTTGTTGCTTAAACGGATTCTTTCTCGAGGAAATGTATCTCTCGAAAGAATTGAGTGGGAGGAAGGTAGAACTTGATGAGGTTGTTAAACCTTTGTTTAACCAGAGAGTAGAGCAACGTAGAAAGATGTTTCTGTGAAGCCTACGTTAGTTGAAAAGGAAGTTAATGATGATGATCATGAAACTTCAGGATCAAATTACTATCGAAAATCGTAGGTCGACAAGGATGTGTACTGCTCCTAAGTGGTATGACAACCCTGTCTTGGAGGTCATGTTGTTGGACAACGATGAACCTACGAGCTATGGAGGAGCGATGATGGGCTCGGATTCCGACAAATGGTTAGAGGCCATGAAATCCGAGATAGGATCCATGTATGAAAACCAAGCATAGACTTTGGTAGACTTGCTCGTTGGACGACAGGTCGTTGAGTACAAATGGATCTTTAAAATGAAGACAGACACTGATGGTAAATGTCACCATTTCTAAAGCTCGACTTGTTGCAAAGATGTTTGTGACAAGTTCAAGGAGTTGACTGCGATGAGACTTTCTCACTCGTAGCGATGCTAAAGTCTGTTGGAATTATGTTAGCAGTTGCTGCATTTTCAATTATGAAATCTGGCAGATGGATGGCAAAACATCGTTTCCTTAAATGGTTTACTTGAGGGAAGGTTGTATGTGATACAACCAGAAGGTTTTGTCAGTCCTAAGGATGCTAAAAGGTGTGCAAGCTTCAGTGATCCTTCTATGGACTGAAGCAAGCATCTCGGAGTTGGAATATACGCTTTGATGAGGTGATCAAAGTTTTGAGGTTTATACAAAGTTTATGAGAAACTTGTATTTACAATAAAGTGAGTGGGAGCACTATAGAATTTCTGATAAGTATATGTGGATGACAAATTGTTGATCGGAAATAATGTAGAATTTCTGGAAAGCATAAATGGTTGTTTGAAAAGTGATTTTCAAAGGAAGACCTGGATAAAACTACCTAATTGTTGAGCATCAAGATCTATAGAGATAGATCAAGATGCTTGATGAGACTTTCAATGAGTACATACCTTGACGAGATTTTGAAGGAGTTCAGAATGGATCAGTCAAAGAGTTCTCATCTGATTTGTAAGGTGTGAACTTGAGTGAGACTCAAAGCTCGACAACGGCAGAAGAAAGAGAAAGGACGAATGTCGTCCCCTATGCCTTAGACATAGGCTCTGTATAGTATGCCATGCTGTGTACCGCACATGTGTGTCCCTTGGCATGAGTTCGTCACGGGGTACAAGAGTGAACCAGGAGTGGATCACTGGACAACGGTCAAGATTATCCTTAGTAACTGAAAGACTAAGGAGATGTTTCTCGATTATGGAGGTGATAAAGAGTTTGTCGTAAAGAGTTACGTCGATGCAGGCTTTAGCACCAATCCGGATGACTAGTAGTAGCAATCTGGATACATATAGTGGAGCAGCCATTTGGAAGTAGTACCAAGTGGAGTGTGGTAGCAGTGTTTACGGTTTGACATAGAGATTTGCAAAGTACACATAGATCTGAATATCGCAGACCCGTTGACTATAAAAGACCTCTCTCACATGCAAAGCATGATCGAGCCCCAGAACTCATTGGGTGTTAGATTCATAACAATGTGAATCACATAGTGATGTGAACTAGATTATTGACTCTAGTGCAAGTGGGAGACTGTTGGAAATATGCCCTAGAGGCAATAATAAATTAGTTATTATTATATTTCCTTGTTCGTGGTAATCGTTTATTATCCATGCTATAATTGTATTGATCGGAGACTTACATGCATGTGTGGATACATAGACAAAACCATGTCCCTAGTATGCCTCTAATGGACTAGCTCGTTGATCAAAGGATGGTTAAGGTTTCCTAGCCATGGACATGAGATGTCATTTGATAACGGGATCACATCATTAGGGGAATGATGTGATGGACAAGACCCAAATTAGAAACATAGCATATGATCGTGTCAGTTTATTGCTACTGTTTTCTGCATGTCAAGTATATGTTCCTATGACCATGAGATCATGCAACTCACGAATATCGGAGGAGTGCCTTGTGTGTATCAAACGTCGCAACGTAACTGGGTGACTATAAAGGTGCTCTACAGGTATCTCCGAGGGTGTCTGTTGAGTTGGCATGGATCGAGACTGGGATTTGTTACTCCGTGTGACGGAGAGGTATCTCGGGGCCCACTCGGTAATGCAACATCACAATAAGCCTTGCAAGCAATGTGACTAATTGTTAGTTGTGGGATCTTGTATTACGGAACGAGTAAAGAGACTTGTCGGTAATGAGATTGAACTAGGCATGGAGATACCGACGATCGAATCTCGGGCAAGTAACATACCGTTGAACAAAGGGAACGTTATACGGGATTAACTGAATCCTTGACATAGAGGTTCGACCGATAGATCTTCGTAGAATATGTAGGAACCAATGTGGACGTCCAGGTCCTGCCATTGGTTATTGGCCGTAGAGGTGTCTCGGTCATGTCTACATAGTTCTCGAACCCGCAGGGTCTGCACACTTAAGGTTTGGTGACATTTCTGTAGTATAGAGTTGTGTATGGTGGTGACCGAAGGATGTTCGGAGTCACGATCCCGGACATGACGAGGATATCCGGAAGAGTCTGGAGATAAAGATTGATATATGTGATAATAGTATTTTGATCTCTGGAAGAGTTCCGGAATTAACCGGAAGGGGTTCCGGATGTTTACCGAAGAGTTCGGGTACAGCAACATTTTATATGGACCAATGGGGTAAAACCCACGAGGTATTGGAAAGGGCAAAAATAAGTTTTGCTGCTTCCTTAAGCAGTAAGGCAGTACTACCGCTTGTGAAGCGATACTACCGCTCAAGCGGTACTACCGCTTGGGAAGCGGTACTACCGCTCAAGCGGTACTACCGCTCGTGAAGCGGTACTACCGCTTGTGCGCGGGACTGCAGGGATCCGAGTTGGACTCTTTTCTTGCGGGCCAAACCGACCTTGTGCGGGCAAAATCGACCTTGTAGAGGTTTTTGCTCCAAGTTTAGACCCCAGGGCTCAACATATAAATAGAGGGGCAGGGCAAGCACACGGGATACAACTTACGGCCACGTGCTACCCGTTTCACCGGTGCTCCTCTAGATCGGATTTCTGCAGCGCTTAGGCGAAGCCCTGCCGGAATTGCTCCACCACCACCATCACCGGAGCGCCGTCACACTGCCGGTGAACTCTCCTCCTCTCCACCTCCTCTTGCTGGATCAAGATGGTGGAGATCGTCATCAAGCTGCACGTGTCCTGAACGCGGAGGTGCCGTCCGTTAGGAGCTAGATCGGAAGGACCGTGATTGAGATCGCGAGATGGTTCGTGATGTGATCGCGGAATGGATCGTGATGAGTTCGCGGGACAGATCGTGATCAAGATCGTGATATGGATCGTGATGAGATCGCGGGACGGATCGTGATGTGTTCACGGGACGGATCGTTATTGGATCGCGGGACGGATCGTGATGAGATCGCGGGACGCTCGGCGATTTGGATCGCGAAGATGTTCGACTACAACAACCGCGTTTCTTAACAGGAAACTCCGCCCCCACGGCAGGAACCCTCGCGATCCATCCCGCCGGCCGTTCGCCCCGAGCTCGCCGCCCGGCTCGGGCCCTGCGTTCCCCACAGCGACAACGACGCCCGGCTCCGTCTTGACCGGCTGGCGCAGTCGGCTCTCCTCGAGGAGGAGGGCTCGATTTGCCCAGCCTGTTTCAGTCCGCGGATCCGCAACGATCCTTTTCCGCCCGGCATTACGCTCACCCACGACACCCCGAAGTATACCGGGGCCGCCAAGCCAGAGGACTGTCTGATCGACTACACCACCGCCGTCGGCATCGCCAGGGGAAACAAGCGCGTAGCCGTCCACTACGTCCCCCTCATGCTGATCGGCTCGGCACGCACCTGGCTGAACAGCCTGGCCGCCGGCAGCGTCAACACCTGGACGGACTTCGAGGAGGCCTTCGTCCGCAACTTCACCGGCACCTACAAATGGCCTGGCCGGCCCCGCGAGCTGGCCATGTGCGTCCAGGGGCCGGACGAGCCCCTCTGCGACTACCTCACGCGCTAGACCGAGCTCCGCAACTGTTGCGAAGGAGTACACGAGGTACAGGCCATCCAGTACTTCATCGAGGGCTGCTACGATGGCACCCCCCTCAAGCACAAGCTCCTGTGCTCCGAGCCCACCTCCCTGGCGGACCTGATGTCCAAAGCGGAAAAATACGCCACGGCCGACTCCTCAATGAGGATGAAGGCTAAGGCACCGGCCAAGCCGGCTACGCCCCCCGTCGTGCCGCGGGCGATGGCTGACAGCAGGCAGCCGCAGAACAGCAAGCGCAAGAACAACCAGCCTGATCCCCGCTACGGGAGCCGGCTGGCCAGGCCTCCGGTCAGCGCTAACACACCGGCAAGGCCGCCTGGTAGCCCAAGATGACTTTCGGGCAAATTCTTGACTTCCCCTGCAAAAGCCGGCCACGCACACGCTCCAGTAGTGCAGCTTCTCGCAGCGATTGGCCCGGGGGGACGGCCTCCGGGATCCCCTGGCGTAGCCAGCCCGCGCCTTGGCACCAGCCCTGGCTCGGGGTCCGGCCCCCGGTCCGGCTCAGGCGGACCCGGACCCGGCTCTGGGCGATGGCCCGCTACACGACCAGTTCCCCGAACACGACGACTGCTACGTCGTCTTCACCAACGAAGAGACGGACAAGCATGCCCAGCGCCGGCTCCACCGCGAGGTGAATGCCACTATGCCCGCGACTCCCCAGTTCATACATTGGTCCGAGAAGCTGATCACCTAGAGCCGGGTGGACCACCCAGCCGTGATGCCGAACCTCGGCAGCTATGCCCTCGTCCTCGATCCCACCATCGCCTCCGAGAAGCGCTCGTGCCGCTTCTCACGGGTTTTGAGCGATGGAGGCAGCAGCATCAACATCCTCTACCTCGACACCCTGCTCAAGCTAGGGCTCAAGGTGGAGGACCTGAAAACGAGTCGGACCATTTTTCACGGCATCGTGCCACGGAAGTCATGTACCCCCGTCGGCAAGATCAAGCTCGACGTCCTCTTCGGCGACGCCAGTCATTTCCGCCGCGAGCTGGTTTTGTTCGAGGTAGTGGACCTCGATAGTCCCTACCACGCATTGCTCGGCAGGCCCGCTCTCGTCAAATTCATGGCGATCCCCCACTATGCCTACCTCAAGCTCAAGATGCCGGGACCCAAGGGCATCATCATCATCGCCGACAAGTACCAGATGTCAATGGCGTGCGCACGAGACGGCAGCCGGCTGTCCGAGGCCCTGGAGATAGCCGAAGAGAAGAGGAAGCTCGACCGGCTGGTGGCCCTCGCCTCCGCCCAGCCAGCCGTACCGGCACCTCCGTCCCAGTCGGTCGGCAAAGGCTCGTTCCAGTCGTCCAAGGACACCAGGCAGGTGCCACTCGATCCGGCCGACCCCACCCAGTGCGTGACCATCGGCTCCCGCCTCGACAGCAAATAGGAAAGCGAGCTCGTTGACTTCCTCCGTGAGAATCGGGACATCTTTGCATGGTCCCCCAAGGACATGCCAGGTGTTCCGACGAAGTTCGCCGAGCACAAGCTGCACGTACGGCCGGATGCGAGGCCGGTCAAACAACCCCTGTGCCATTTCTCCGAGGAGAAGCGGTGTACTATAGGAGAAGAAATCGCTCGGCTGCTCGCAGCCGGCTTCATCATGGAGGTGTTTCACCCGGACTGGCTAGCCAACCCAGTCCTGGTGCTGAAGAAAAACAAGACCTGGCGCATGTGTATCGACTACACGAGCCTAAACATGGTGTGCCCCAAGGACCTGTTCGCCCTGCCGCGGATCGATCAAGTCACCGACTCCACGACCGGCTGCGATCTGCTGTCTTTCCTGGACGCCTACTCCGGCTACCACCAGATAAAGCAGGACCCGGCCGACCGGCTCAAGACCTCCTTCATCACCCCTTACGGGGCCTACTCCTACATCACCATGTCCTTCGGCCTGAAGAACGCAGACGCTACCTTCCCGCGCTGCATGTAGAAGTGACTCCTGCCCCAGATAGGCAGGAACGTCCACGTCTACGTGGACGACATCGTCGTCAAGTCCAAGAAGCACTTCAGCCTCCTCGACGACCTCCGGAAGACATTCGCGAACTTGCGCGAATACAAGATCAAACTCAACCCAGAGAAGTGTGTCTTCGGCGTCCCAGCCGGCCAGCTCCTAGGTTTCTTCGTGTCCGCCCGCGGCCTCGAAGCTAACCCCGAGAAGATCCGGGCGATTGAGCCCATGCCCAAGCCGGTCTGGCTCCGCGACATCCAGAAGTTCACTGGCTGCCTCGCTTCCCTCAGCCGGTTCATCAGCCGGCTGGGCAAGAAGGCCTTGCCCCTCTACGGGCTCCTACGCAAGTCGGCCCTAGTCGAGCCGGGCCGAGACCTCTCAAAGAAGCCGACCCTGTTCGACTGGCCCGATGAGGCGGACGCGGCGTTCTGCGACCTCAAGCGAGCTCTCACCAGCGCGCCCATCCTGGCCGCGCCGACTGACAAGGAGCCTCTGCTCGCCTACATTGCGGCGACCACACGCGTCGTTAGCGTCGTCCTGGTGGTGGAGCGACCGGAGGAAGGCAAGGCACTGCCGACGCAGTGTCCCGTCTAGTACCTCAACGAGGTCCTCTCCGCCTCCAAGCAAAACTACCCCCATTACCAGAAGATGTGCTACGGCATATACTTCACTGCCCAGAAGCTGAAGCAGTACTTCCAGGAGCACGTCATCACCATCTTGAGCACAGCGCCGCTGGGAAAAATCATGGCCGGCTAGGACGCCACCGGCCGGATAGCCAAATGGGCCATCGCCCTGGCCGACTACAAAATACGATACGAGCCACGCACCGCCATCAAGTCCCAGGCATTGGCGCATGTACTTCCTCGTTGATTGGGCCAAAACCCAGTTCGTGCTGCCTCCGCCCGACTCCACGCATTGGCGCATGTACTTTGACGGCTCGAAGATGAAAGCCAGCCTGGGAGCCGGCATCGTCCTATCGTCCCCCAGAGGAGACCAGCTCTGCTATGCCCTCCAGATCCACTTCGCCGCCTCCAACAACGTGGCCGAATACGAGGCCCTCTTCCATGGCCTCCGGCTCGCCAAAGAGATCGGCATCCAGCGCATCATTTGCTTTGGCGACTCGGACCTCGTGGTGCAACAGGTCTCTGGCGAGTGGGACGCTAGGGACGCCAACATGGCCAGCTATCGCTTCCTCGTCCAGCACCTCACCGGCTCCTTCGAGGGCTGCGAGTTCCACCACACCCCCCGTGCGAACAATGAGGCGGCCGACGCGCTGGCCAAGATTGGCTCCACCCAGCAGGTCATCCTAGCCGGCGTCTCCCTCGAGTGGCTGATGAAGCCGTCGATAAAGCCTTCTTCCGAGTCAGAGTCCATCTTCGTGCCAGAAAACACGTCCGGCACCTCGGCAGACTCGGCTGCCCAACCGGCCCCGCCGGTTGCGGCGGCATCGCCGGCTCCACCACCACTAGTCGCCAGTCCGGTGCCGTCCGCTACGGCAATTGAGCCGGTCGCGTCTACGCACGCCGGCACCGGCCTCGCCGCCATCATGACAGCGGTCAATGCTTCCACCACCGCCTCGCTCCCGGGGGCTGGCGAGCCGGTCTCGGTGGCTGGGCCGGCCCCTGTCTCGGCTTCCTCGTGCGCCCGGCCTATCCTGGCGTTCCTCCAGCGCGGTGAGCTCCCTTCTGATGAGTCCATGGGAAGGCAAATTCAGTGTCGGGCCCCAGCCTACGGCATCATCAACGACGAGCTGGTTCATCATAGCACCACCGGCGTCTTCCAACGCTGCGTCGAGCCGCAGAAAGGACAGGAAATCCTCCTCGACATCCACCAGGGCGAGTGCGGGCATCACGCCGCCTCCAGGTCCCTGGTGGCCAAAGCATTCCATCATGGTTTCTACTGGCCGACTGCTCTGGAGAAGGCCAAGGAACTCGTTAACAAGTGCGAGGGCTGCCAGCGCTTCAGCATGCAGAGCCATCTTCCGGCTAGCGCTCTCCAGACCATCCCCCTTTCGTGGCCATTCCTCGTCTGGGGTCTGGACACGGTGGGACCTTTCAAAACCGCATGAGGCGGCATGACACATTTGCTCATCGCTGTCGACAAGTTTACCAAATGGATCGAGGCCCGGCCAATAAAGAAACTGGACGGCCCAACGGCCATCCGGTTCATCGAAGACATCACGGTATGTTACGGCGTCCCCTAGAGCATCATCACCGACAACGGCACGAACTTTGCCAAAGGCGCACTGGCGCGCTTTTGCTTGAGGCGGGGCATCCGGCTCGACCTGGCATCCATCGCCCACCCACAGTCAAACGGCCAGGTTGAGAGGGCAAACGGCCTACTCCTATCCGGCATCAAGCCTCGGCTCGTGACACCACTGGTCCGGTTGGCCGGCTGTTGCGTCAAAGAGCTGCCGGCTGTCCTTTGGAGCCTCCGGACCACGCCCAACCGGTCGACCGGCTACACTCCATTCTTTCTCGTTTACGGGTCCGAGGCAATCATCCCCACCGACATCGAATTCGATTCGCCTCGGGTCACCCTATACACCGAAAAGGACGCGAAGGAGGCAAGGGAAGACAGCGTCGACCTCCTCGAGGAGGCCCGCGAGCTGGCCTTGATCCGGACGGCCATCTACCAGCAGAAGCTCCGGCATTATCACAGCAGGCGGATCCGGCCGCTCTCCTTCCGCGAAGGAGACTTGGTGCTCAGGCGGATCCAGCGAACCGCCAGCCAGCACAAGCTGTCCTCCCCATCGGAGGGTCCGTTCATCGTCAGCCGGGCGCTACACAACAACGCATACTATCTAATAGACAACCAGAAGCCGCAGAAACGCAAGAGTGATGCCTCCGGCGAGGAGACAGAGCGCCCGTGGAACGCGGCGCTCCTCCACCCATTCTATTGGTGAAAAGCATTGTATGTATCCTCCCTCTTTTGGGCTTATAAAGGCGACGGCGGCCCCCAAGCCGACGCTGGGGGCATGCCCTTTTTGATTCCTACAAAGTTCTGTTGTCTAACGGCACGTCAACCGGGTCCGGCTCCCGGGCCCGGGGGCTCGCCCGGCTCCCGACCGAGGCGGACAAATAATGTGAGCAAGAAGCCCTTCGCCTCCCCTTCCCTAACCAGCTACAGACCGGCTCCCGGCTGTCCGGCTGAAGGGACCGCGGGGTACGAAGGAACTTCTCACACGAAGGTCAGCCGACGCATGCGACAGCCGCACCGGCCTAGCCGAGCTATGTTAATCTTAGTAACCAGCCTGTGCCGGCTCAACCTAGCCCTAGCTGGTTGACTCTAGGAGCCCGCTATTTTTCCTAAGGGTGAAGCCCCGTCCCTGTCCCAGACCGGCTCCTGGCTGTCCGGCAGGCGGGGTGGAAGCCGGAAGGAATCCTAGCACGCAAACACAAGTCAAAAGGAAAAGGGTGAAAGAAGAGCCGGTATGCACGGTCTTTCTAAGACAAATAGCACAAGTTCATTACACGACCACGAGTTCAATACATATACACCCCAGTGGGTGGAATTCTAGTCTAAAAACAGAAATGCAGGAAAGAATAGTCCTAAGCTATGGCAGCATCGGGCCGGCCTTCCTCCAAGTACTAACACCGCTGGAGCCTGTGGTGCTCACGCCTTGGGAGCCGGCGACACTGGCGCCTTCGAAGCCGGCACCTCCGGGGCAGCCGAGGTAGAAGTCCCCGCAGCCGGAGTCGGCCCGGACTCGGCGTACTCGTCGGTGTCGGAGCCTTCATCGGCCGTCTCGGCGGAGCTCCCATCCGGGTCGTCCTGGGCAAGCCTGTACTGGTCCTCAGGGACCACCATGCCATCCGCCCCGCGCTCCGGGACGTACTCGTCCCATGCGGTGAAGGACGCAAGATCGCTCGCCCTCACCAGCATCTCGTCGGCCACCGCCTCTAGCTCCGGGTCGGCGCTAGCGCGCTGGGCCGTGAGCAAGCCCAAGTCCAGCTCGGGGTACCATGATTTGGCGATGCGGAGCGCCATGCCCGTGCCAGCTCGTGCCGCGGAGGCCCTCCAGGCGTTCACCCACGCCGTCCCGAACTCCAACAACCTCGACAGCCAGTTCATGGAGATCGGCTCCACCGCGCCAGGCTAGAGCATGCGGACCAGCGTCATGTCGGCCGCTTCGAGCCGCTTCAGGGCGCGGACCACCTCCGACAGGCGCACCTCGGCGGTGATCCCCACCTCGTCCAGGGTCCAGGGGGCCAGTGGCCCGACAACCTCTCCTTGCGCCCGTCGGGCCTCACGGTCAACTTCGACGGCCGCCTCCGCGACCTCCCACGTGCCAGGGAAGAGCCCTAAGAAGAGGATGGGGGATGAGCGTGGAGGCAAACCAGAAAACCAAGAAGGAAGAGCAAGGCGACGGAAACTTACTGTGCAGGATTTGGTCCACCTCGTGCCCCTGCTCCTGCAACCGCACCTCCCTGGTGGACCACTCCTGGCGCTGGCGCTCGTGCTCGTCCCGGGCCGCCTGCGCGTCCTCGGCCGTCTTGGCCAAGGCGGCGTTCTTGGCTTCCAGCTCCTCGCGGAGCGCCTTCTCCCGCCCCTCCGCCTCCCGACGAAGGTCCACCTCTTGGTCCACCAGCGCTCGACGATGGGCCACCTCGCGGCCCTCCCGCTCCGCCTTCGCCCGGTCTGCCTCCCAACTGAGCCGGTCACCCTCCGTCGTCAGGAGTTCCCGCTCCTCGTAAAGACGCACCACCTGGCGCCGGAGGAAGACCGTCTCGGCATGGGTGGCTGCATAAGACACGGGAGTCAGAAAGGATTCAGCCCGCCCCCAGGCCGGCCGACCTGATTCCTGGGGGCTACACCCAGTAGGTGCGCTTGCGCGCTCCCACTAGAAGGTCGCAAGACGCTCGTAAAGGCAACATACCTCGTAGGTCCGCGGACACGACGGCGAGCAGGTTCTTAGCTCCCCGGTACAACCCCAGCAGGGTGTTGTACGCTACCACCCGGCGGTCGTGCGCTGCCTGCAAAACAGGAACTTTAGGCTCGACCCGCCTGCGCCTTAGCTGGCTCAAGCCTCGTGGGCTACACCCAGTGAGTGCGCCGGCGTGTCCCCACTGGAAAAGACGAAACAATGCAAGTAAAGGGAAGAAGGAAAGAAGACTCATGGCGATCTCCCGCTCCAAACTCACCAGCCGGTCGCTTGCGGCCCGAGCGTCTTGCGTCGCCTGGGCGCAGGCCGCCGCAAACGCTTCCACGGGGGCGGCCGCTGCCGCTCCGAGGGCACTCGACGGCCCGCCAGAAGATGGGCTCCCGGTCGCCGCCCAGGTCTGCTGCGGCCGGCCCCCATCTGCGGGTTCTCCCTTATCAGAGACCTCGATGCGACCGGCCCCTCCTGTCGCCGCCGCGCAGGGGCCGCCGTCGACGCACTCGCGACGTCCGTTTTCACGGCCATCACGGCTCCCCCTCCGGCACCCCACCTCCGGCTGCTCCGGGCTGACTCTCCTTCGACGCCGGCGCCTCCGTAGCCGGCGCCTCAGAAGCCGGCATGACCAGTGGTGGTGCCTCCGGAGCCGGTAGCTCTGGCCTCGGTGGCACGTGGCCCGCAATCGTCCGGGCGGCGTCGCGGCCCGTTGCTGCCTCACCCCCCACAGCCGTCGCGCTCGCCTCCGCCCTTCGCCCGGAGCCATGGTGCCTCTTCCACCTCTTCTCCCGGCCGCGTTGGAAAGCCTCCCAAGCCCCACCCGTAGTCTCCCTGTTGTTTCCTTGGAGGAGGGGGAACGGCTCCCTCGCTCCGCCAGCGGCCTCCCCGCTGGCTCCCCCTCGCCTCTTCGCCGCCTCCTCCCAGGGGCGGAGCTCCTGGAAACGCCGCTCCCGCTCGGCCACCTCGAAGTCGAGCCATGCCTGGCGCTCCCTCTCCTCGGCCGCTGTCGGCGCCGCCGCCCTCTTCGTCCCGCCACCCGGTGTCCTTCCCAGGGCGCGCGCATCCCTGGTCACGAAGAACTAAGAGATTGGGGGGGGCATGACGGACCAAGGTGGAGGAGAAGACGGACTTACCCGGCGACGACGGGGATCGCCCTCCTCACGGGTCCCGCCTGGGCGACCTTCTGTTTCTTGCCGCCGCCTCCGCGACTGCCGCCCGGCTGCGCGGTCGCCACATGCTTGGGCACCGGCTTGGTGGCAGCCAGCCCCTTCCCCTTGTCGCCCGCGCCCGGGCCTCCCCGACTGGAGCCGCCGCTAGCTCGAGGTTGGCGCCTCCGCGGCGCTGTTTCCTCGTCCTCCGAAGCCTCGGACATCTCCGGGGCCTCAGCTACGCACGTCTGGGGAGGGGACTCTCCCGTCGATTCGGCCTCTTCGGCCCCCTCCGTCTCCGTCTCCGCGTTGCCGGCACCAGATGCTCTGGCTCGCTCGGAGTCGGCTGGCTCCACGTCGTCAGCGTCCTTGACCTCCTCGGGGTCGACTCCACGGTGTCGGTGGCCGGCTCCCCGTAGTTCTGCAGCAGAGGGAAGAGTTGCGGGCGGGTCGGGCGGCTCACTGCCAGACCAAGGGGAGGGATATCACCTCTGAAAGAAGGTGGAGGGGAGGAACTGGCTTCTCACTTACCATGGTGCCGGGCGGCTCCTGCTGTACTGGGTTTTCCCCCATTGCCACTCTCCCTCCGCCATCTCCGCCGTCAGAATGGCGTTCACCCTCCTCGCCACATAGGCTGGTTCATCTCCTTGGTGGAGAGCCGGCAGGGGTCTTGGAGTCCTCCCATCTGGCAGATGAGGTGCGGCCGGCTCTGCAGCGGCTGCACATGGCGCGCCACTATCATGGCCAGCAGGTCCGTGGCCTTTAGCCCCTCCGACCCGGTCATCACGAGCAGGCGCTCGTAGAGCCGGTCCGCTGTCTCGGGCGCTGGAGACGCGACCGCTCGCCAGTTTAGCATCGTGGTCGGTGGGTGGTTGGCGAAGTCGGGGAGGTTGATGTAGTCCTCCTCCGGCTTTGCGTTCTTCACGTAGAAGAACCCCTGCTGCCATCGCTTCACCGACTCGTGCAGCGGGAGCTTCAAGAAGCCGGTTCCTTTGTGGATGTGGAGCAGGGCGCCTCCGCAGGCAGTCATCACCATCTGCTTCGTCACTGGGTCCTTCGTCGTCTGCCTTCCAACGAAGAAGAGCCGGCACCAGAGGTCAAGCCTCGGTGCAACTCCCAAGTAGCCCTCGCATAGGGTGATGAACGCGGCCAGCTGCAGGACGGTGTTTGGGGCGAGGTGGTGCGGCTGCAGGCCGAACCGCGTAAGAAAGCGGCAAAAGAAAGCGCTCGTCGGCAGCCCGAGCCCACGGAGGAAGTGGTCGGCGAAGACGGCCACTTCGCCCTCCCGTGGGGCCGAGGAGTTCTCTGGCCCGGCCGGGCGCGCCACCAGGATCTCCTCCGCAGAGAGCTTGCGACGGTGGCAGAGGTGCTCGATGAAGGTCTCGTCCACATCACTGCCGTCCCAGGCGCCCTTGCCCGCCATGGCCACCGAGGGGGCGTGCGGTCACGTCGACGGGCGCGGGTGTTCGGCGGCGGTCCGGGCTCTCTTTTGTGGTGCGCGGCGGCGTGGCTTGTCCTCGTGCCTCGTTCTCTCTCTAGCGCGCGCGGCGGGGGCATGAAGGCGACGAAGGCAATGCGGCGGCAGGAGAGGGAGCGAACGGGCCGTTCTCTCTCCCCCTTCTCGACATTTATACCCCGCGCGGGCGATCGTGGGGGCCGGATTCATCGCGCCCGACCCCCACGATTCCCGCGGTGAGCGGGATGGACATCGTGGCGCTCGGGAATGCCAACTGTCCGCCCCGCTGCCCAGTCTTTTCCGCCGCGTGGCGAGTCTCCCCAACCAGGCAGGGAGCCCGAGGCAGCGCGCGAAGCGTCGGCCGGCTGCGGAGCTGGCCATAGTTTTCTGGTTGAGCTTGACTCTCAAGGCCGCCTGCGGCACAAAAGCGATCTTCAAGCCGGCGAGGACCGGCGTGGCCCGTCGGCGGGTCCTCCCCGGCTTCGGGGACTACTGACGGGGGAAAGACCCCGAGGTAGCCTCAAGCGCCCCTTTTCCCCCGCCTCCTAACGCATCTAAAGGGCAGGCCGCCTCCCCCTATGGTCTGGCTACGCCCTGTCGAAGGTGGTCCGCCGGCTGCGCCAGCCGACTCGGCATCGGATAACGTCTGCAGGGCGTGCGTGGCAACAGTGGCCCGCATCCCGTCGAGGGTTACCACCGATATGGCTACAGGAAAGGCGTCAGGGCCTCTGACCCTAGCGGATGGCGACCGGGCTTCGAACAGTGCCGACACGCCTTCAACCACTCCGTTACCTGCCCCGGCGTGGCTACAGGGTGGCCGGCCGTACCGCTGACCCCGGCCGGCCGCCGCAAGACGACGCCACAAGGCGCGGCCCGTGCCTCGATGTGACCGGTGTCAGGGCCCACCTCGCGGGCCTTGCCGGTTCCTGACGGGACTCTTCAGCCGGCGGGACCTACCGGTGACAAGTCCCCCAGGTCGGGCCCACGCAGCCGGCCAGAGAGGCTGCCGGCCGGGGCCCCCTTTGGCCTTCTACTCGTATTGTATTCCGGGGGGTTGGTCTATAAAACCCATGGGCCACCCACATGCAGGGGGGATCGATCAGCAGCTCGTAAAGAGTTCTCACCACTTCCACCCCACACATACGCACGTAAAGAGACGGGAGAACCGGCTAACTCCTTCTTCCTCCTTGTTCCATTCAGCTCAAGGAGCACCCTTGTAACCCGACCATTGTCTCAACTAAACCGAGCAGGACTAGGGGTATTACCTCCCGCGGAGGGCCCTGAACTTGGCTACATCGTGTGTCCGCCACCGCTTGTGCCTAATCCTGCTCCCGGAGCCCGCCGGCGTCCTTCGACCCCTCTCGATAAGCCTACCTATGGCATCTGCCGTGACGAAACCACGACATAAATGTTATTTGGTGTTTTGCGTTGAGCATGAACGTGATTAGATCGTGTTTATTGCAACACGGTTACTCATTTAAGTTAGAGAATAATGGTTATTCTGTTTACATGAATAATACCTTCAATGGTCATGCACCCAGTGAGAATGGTTTGTTGAATCTTGATCGTAGTAATACACATGTTCATAACATTCACTAGTGCAGAACAGGCCTATAGTCCCGGGCCGGATGGACCTTTAGTACCGGTTCCCCAACCGGTACTAACAGGTCGGGACTAAAGGTCTAGACCATTAGTACCGGTTGGAGCACAGACCGGTACTAAAGGCCCTCCACGTGGCTGCCTGCGTGGACTGGTGGTGGAAGACCTTTAGTACCCGTTGGTGATACCAACCGGTACTAAAGAAATTTTTTCTTTCTTTGAATCTTTTTGGAATTTTTTTTGTTTCGATTTTCAAATTTCTGAATTATTTGTATTTAATCCTTAGGAGTTGAACTTGAGCATGACCATAGTTTGACCATAATCAACCCTCATTATTAAGTAACACACTAATATTTCTTGAATAAGTAGTTTGACCATAGTTTGACCAAAGCAAAGTTTGACCAGATTTGACCAAAATTCAAAAAAACTGAAGTATGAGCATAACTTTTTTTCCTTTTAGAATTTTTAATAACTTATTTTAACTCCATACTTTTTGTGTGTTCAATATGCACATCATCAATTTCAACCCTTTCTGACTTCATTTGATATTTTCAGGCATTTAATGATTTATTTTGAGCTAAATGACCCTGAAATTGAAAAGCAGTACAAATGAACTGTGAAAAGGTTGTAACTTGGCATGACATCATAATTTCTCCCACATAGCAAATTCTAGAGAGTTGAGAGGGTTACGGCAAAAACAGGATGCACTTCGTGTACAAATTGGACAATCTCATAAGAAGTATGAGGGTTCCGGACGAACACTCATCTATTACAAAGGAGATTCATTTTTAAAAACTTATTTTAACTCCATACTTTTTGCGTGTTCAATATGCACCATTCAAAGGCACATCATCAATTTTCAACCCGTTCTGACTTCATTTCATATTTTTCAGCCATTTAATGATTTATTTTGAGCTAAATGACCCTGAATTTGAAAAGTAGTACAAATGAACTCTAAAAAGGTTGCAACTTGGCATGACATCATATTTTCACACACATAGCAACTTCTAGAGCTTTGAGAGGGTTACGGCAAAAACAGGATGCACTTCGTGTACAAATTGGACAATCGCATAAGAAGTATGAGGGTTCCGGACGAAAACTCAGCTATTACAAAGGGATTTGATTTTTAGTAACTTATTTTAACTCCATAATTTTTTCGTGTTCGATATGCGCCATTCAAAGGCACATCATCAATTTTCAAACCTTTCTGACTTCATTTGATATTTTTCAGGCATTTAATGATTTATTTTGAGCTGAATGACCCTAAATTTGAAAAGTAGTACAAATGAACTCTCAAAAGGTTGCAACTTGGCATGACATCATAATTTCACCCACATAGCAACTTCTAGAGAGTTGAGAGGGTTACGGCAAAAACTAGATGCACTTCGTGTACAAATTGGACAATCTCATAAGAAGTATGTGGGTTTCGGACGAAAACTAATCTATTACAAAGGGATTTCATTTTTTATAACTTATTTTAACTCCATAATTTTTGCGTGTTCAATATGCACCATTCAAAGGCACATCATCAATTTTCAACCCTTTCGGACTTCATTTGATATTTTTCAGGCATTTAATGATTTATTTTGAGCTAAATGACCCTGATTTTGTAAAGCAGTACACATGAACTCTGAAAAGGTTGTAACTTAGCGTGACATCATAATTTCACCCACATAGCAACTTCTAGAGAGTTGAGAGGGTTACGGCAAAAACTGGATGCACTTCGTGTACAAATTGGACAATCTCATAAGAAGTATGAGGGTTTCGGACGAAACTCGTCTATTACAAAGTGATTTCATTTTTAATAACTTATTTTAACTCCATACTTTTTGTGTGTTCAATATGCACCATTCAAAGGCACATCATCCATTTTCAACCCTTTCTGACTTCATTTGATATTTTTTCAGGCATTTAATGATTTATTTTCAGCTAAGTGACCCTGATTTTGAAAAGCAGTACAAATGAACTCTGAAAAGGTTGTAACTGGGCATGACATCATAATTTCACCAACATAGAAAGTTCTAGAGAGTTGAGAGGGTTACGGGAAAAACTGGATGCACTTCGTGTACAAATTGGACAATCTCATAAGAAGTATGAGGGTTTGGGACGAAAACTCATCTATTACAAAGGGATTTCATTTTTAATAACTTATTTTAACTCCATACTTTTTGTGTGTTCAATATGCACCATTCAAAGGCACATCATCAATTTTCAACCCTTTCTGACTTCATTTCATATTTTTCAGGCATTTAATGATTTATTTTGAGCTAAATGACGCTGAATTTGAAAAGCAGTACAAATGAACTCTGAAAAGGTTGTAACTTGGCATGACATCATAATTTCACCCACATAGCAACTTCTAGAGAGTTGAGAGGGTTACGGCAAAAACTGGATGCACTTCGTGTACAAATTGGACAATCTTCTAGGAAGTATGAGGGTTTCGGACGAAAACTCATCTATTACAAAGGGATTTCAATTTTAATAACTTGTTTTAACTCCATACTTTTTGCGTGTTCAATATGCACCATTCAAAGGCACATCATCAATTTTCAACCCGTTCTGACTTCATTTCATATTTTTCAGGCATTTAATGATTTATTTTGAGCTACATGACCCTGAATTTGAAAAGCAGTACAAATGAACTATGAAAAGGTTGTAACTTGGCACGACATCATAATTTCACCCACATAGCAACTTCTAGAGAGGTGAGAGGGTTACGGCAAAAACTGGAAGCACTTTGTGTACAAATTGGACAATCTCATAAGAAGTATGAGGGTTCCGGACGAAAACTCATCTATTACAAAGGGATTTCAATTTTAATAACTTGTTTTAACTCCATACTTTTTGCGTGCTCAATATGCACCATTCAAAGGAACATCATCAATTTTCAACCCTTTCTGACTTCATTTGATATTTTTCAGGCATTTAATGATTTATTTTGAGCTGAATGACCCTAAATTTGAAAAGTAGTACAAATGAACTCTCAAAAGGTTGCAACTTGGCATGACATCATAATTTCACCCACATAGCAACTTCTAGAGAGTTGAGAGGGTTACGGCAAAAACTAGATGCACTTCGTGTACAAATTGGACAATCTCATAAGAAGTATGTGGGTTTCGGACGAAAACTAATCTATTACAAAGGGATTTCATTTTTTATAACTTATTTTAACTCCATAATTTTTGCGTGTTCAATATGCACCATTCAAAGGCACATCATCAATTTTCAACCCTTTCGGACTTCATTTGATATTTTTCAGGCATTTAATGATTTATTTTGAGCTAAATGACCCTGATTTTGTAAAGCAGTACACATGAACTCTGAAAAGGTTGTAACTTAGCGTGACATCATAATTTCACCCACATAGCAACTTCTAGAGAGTTGAGAGGGTTACGGCAAAAACTGGATGCACTTCGTGTACAAATTGGACAATCTCATAAGAAGTATGAGGGTTTCGGACGAAACTCGTCTATTACAAAGTGATTTCATTTTTAATAACTTATTTTAACTCCATACTTTTTGTGTGTTCAATATGCACCATTCAAAGGCACATCATCCATTTTCAACCCTTTCTGACTTCATTTGATATTTTTTCAGGCATTTAATGATTTATTTTCAGCTAAGTGACCCTGATTTTGAAAAGCAGTACAAATGAACTCTGAAAAGGTTGTAACTGGGCATGACATCATAATTTCACCAACATAGAAAGTTCTAGAGAGTTGAGAGGGTTACGGGAAAAACTGGATGCACTTCGTGTACAAATTGGACAATCTCATAAGAAGTATGAGGGTTTGGGACGAAAACTCATCTATTACAAAGGGATTTCATTTTTAATAACTTATTTTAACTCCATACTTTTTGTGTGTTCAATATGCACCATTCAAAGGCACATCATCAATTTTCAACCCTTTCTGACTTCATTTCATATTTTTCAGGCATTTAATGATTTATTTTGAGCTAAATGACGCTGAATTTGAAAAGCAGTACAAATGAACTCTGAAAAGGTTGTAACTTGGCATGACATCATAATTTCACCCACATAGCAACTTCTAGAGAGTTGAGAGGGTTACGGCAAAAACTGGATGCACTTCGTGTACAAATTGGACAATCTTCTAGGAAGTATGAGGGTTTCGGACGAAAACTCATCTATTACAAAGGGATTTCAATTTTAATAACTTGTTTTAACTCCATACTTTTTGCGTGTTCAATATGCACCATTCAAAGGCACATCATCAATTTTCAACCCGTTCTGACTTCATTTCATATTTTTCAGGCATTTAATGATTTATTTTGAGCTACATGACCCTGAATTTGAAAAGCAGTACAAATGAACTGTGAAAAGGTTGTAACTTGGCACGACATCATAATTTCACCCACATAGCAACTTCTAGAGAGGTGAGAGGGTTACGGCAAAAACTGGAAGCACTTCGTGTACAAATTGGACAATCTCATAAGAAGTATGAGGGTTCCGGACGAAAACTCATCTATTACAAAGGGATTTCATTTTTAATAACTTGTTTTAACTCCATACTTTTTGCGTGCTCAATATGCACCATTCAAAGGAACATCATCAATTTTCAACCCTTTCTGACTTCATTTGATATTTTTCAGGCATTTAATGATTTATTTTGAGCTAAATGACCCTAAATATGAAAAGTAGTAAAAATGAACTCTCAAAAGGTTGCAACTCGGCATGACATCATAATTTCACCGACATAGCAACTTCTAGAGAGTTGAGAGGGTTACGGCAAAAACTGGAAGCACTTCGTGTACAAATTGGACAATCTCATAAGAAGTATGTGGGTTTCGGACGAAAACTCATCTATTACAAAGGGATTTAATTTTTATTAACTTATTTTAACTCCATAATTTTTGCGTGTTCAATATGCACCATTCAAAGGCACATCATCAATTTTCAACCCTTTCTGACTTCATTTGATATTTTTCAGGCATTTAATGATTTATTTTGAGCTAAATGACCCTGATTTTGTAAAGCAGGACACATGAACTCTGAAAAGGTTGTAACTTAGTGTGACATCATAATTTCACCCACATAGCAACTTCTAGAGAGCTGAGAGGGTTCAGGCAAAAACTGGATGCACTTCGTGCACAAATTGGACAATCTCATAAGAAGTATGAGGGTTTCGGACGAAACTCATCTATTACAAAGTGATTTCATTTTTAGTAACTTATTTTAACTCCATACTTTTTGTGTGTTCAATATGCACCATTCAAAGGCACATCATCCATTTTCAACCCTTTCTGACTTCATTTGATATTTTTCAGGCATTTAATGATTTATTTTGAGCTAAGTGACCCTGATTTTGAAAAGCAGTACAAATGAACTCTGAAAAGGTTGTAACTTGTCATGACGTCATAATTTCACCAAAATAGCAAGTTCTAGAGAGTTGAGAGGGTTACGGCAAAAACTGGATGCACTTCGTCTACAAATTGGACAATCTCATAAGAAGTATGAGGGTTTCGGGCGAAAAATCATCTATTACAAAGGGATTTCATTTTTAATAACTTATTTTAACTCCATAATTTTTGCGTGTTCAATATGCACCATTCAAAGGCACATCATCAATTTTCAACCCTTTCTGACTTCATTTGATATTTTTCAGGTATTTAATGATTTATTTTGAGCTAAATGACCCTGATTTTGTAAAGCAGTACACATGAACTCTGAAAAAGGTTGTAACTTAGCGTGACATCATAATTTCACCCACATAGCAACTTCTAGAGAGTTGAGAGGGTTACGGCAAAAACTGGATGCACTTCATGTACAAATTGGACAATCTCATAAGAAGTATGAGGGTTTCGGATGAAACTCATCTATTACAAAGTGATTTCATTTTTAATAACTTATTTTAACTCCATACTTTTTGTGTGTTCAATATGCACCATTCATAGGCACATCATCCATTTTCAACCCTTTCTGACTTCATTTGATATTTTCCACGCATTTAATGATTTATTTTGAGCTAAGTGACCCTGATTTTGAAAAGCAGTACAAATGAACTCTGAAAAGGTTGTAACTTGGCATGACATCATAATTTCACCAACATAGAAAGTTCTAGAGAGTTGAGAAGGTTACGGGAAAAACTGGATGCACTTCGTGTACAAATTGGACAATCTCATAAGAAGTATGAGGGTTTGGGACGAAAACTCATCTATTACAAAGGGATTACATTTTTAATAACTTATTTTAACTCCATACTTTTTGTGTGTTCAATATGCACCATTCAAAGGCACATCATCAATTTTCAACCCTTTCTGACTTCATTTCATATTTTTCAGGCATTTAATGATTTATTTTGAGCTAAATGACGCTGAATTTGAAAAGCAGTACAAATGAACTCTGAAAAGGTTGTAACTTGGCATGACATCATAATTTCACCCACATAGCAACTTCTAGAGAGTTGAGAGGGTTACGGCAAAAACTGGATGCACTTCGTGTACAAATTGGACAATCTTCTAGGAAGTATGAGGGTTTCGAACGAAAACTCATCTATTACAAAGGGATTTCAATTTTAATAACTTGTTTTAACTCCATACTTTTTGCGTGTCCAATATGCACCATTCAAAGGCACATCATCAATTTTCAACCCGTTCTGACTTCATTTCATATTTTTCAGGCATTTAATGATTTATTTTGAGCTACATGACCCTGAATTTGAAAAGCAGTACAAATGAACTGTGAAAAGGTTGTAACTTGGCATGACATCATAATTTCTCCCACATAGCAAATTCTAGAGAGTTGAGAGGGTTACGGCAAAAACAGGATGCACTTCGTGTTCAAATTGGACAATCTCATAAGAAGTATGAGGGTTCCGGACGAAAACTCATCTATTACAAAGGGATTTCATTTTTAATAACTTGTTTTAACTCCATACTTTTTGCGTGCTCAATATGCACCATTCAAAGGAACATCATCAATTTTCAACCCTTTCTGACTTCATTTGATATTTTTCAGGCATTTAATGATTTATTTTGAGCTAAATGACCCTAAATATGAAAAGTAGTAAAAATGAACTCTCAAAAGGTTGCAACTCGGCATGACATCATAATTTCACCGACATAGCAACTTCTAGAGAGTTGAGAGGGTTACGGCAAAAACTGGAAGCACTTCGTGTACAAATTGGACAATCTCATAAGAAGTATGTGGGTTTCGGACGAAAACTCATCTATTACAAAGGGATTTCATTTTTATTAACTTATTTTAACTCCATAATTTTTGCGTGTTCAATATGCACCATTCAAAGGCACATCATCAATTTTCAACCCTTTCTGACTTCATTTGATATTTTTCAGGCATTTAATGATTTATTTTGAGCTAAATGACCCTGATTTTGTAAAGCAGTACACATGAACTCTGAAAAGGTTGTAACTTAGCGTGACATCATAATTTCACCCACATAGCAACTTCTAGAGAGCTGAGAGGGTTACGGCAAAAACTGGATGCACTTCGTGCACAAATTGGACAATCTCATAAGAAGTATGAGGGTTTCGGACGAAACTCATCTATTACAAAGTGATTTCATTTTTAGTAATTTATTTTAACTCCATACTTTTTGTGTGTTCAATATGCACCATTCAAAGGCACATCATCCATTTTCAACCCTTTCTGACTTCATTTGATATTTTTCAGGCATTTAATGATTTATTTTGAGCTAAGTGACCCTGATTTTGAAAAGCAGTACAAATGAACTCTGAAAAGGTTGTAACTTGTCATGACGTCATAATTTCACCAAAATAGCAAGTTCTAGAGAGTTGAGAGGGTTACGGCAAAAACTGGATGCACTTCGTCTACAAATTGGACAATCTCATAAGAAGTATGAGGGTTTCGGGCGAAAAATCATCTATTACAAAGGGATTTCATTTTTAATAACTTATTTTAACTCCATAATTTTTGCGTGTTCAATATGCACCATTCAAAGGCACATCATCAATTTTCAACCCTTTCTGACTTCATTTGATATTTTTCAGGCATTTAATGATTTATTTTGAGCTAAATGACCCTGATTTTGTAAAGCAGTACACATGTACTCTGAAAAAGGTTGTAACTTAGCGTGACATCATAATTTCACCCACATAGCAACTTCTAGAGAGTTGAGAGGGTTACGGCAAAAACTGGATGCACTTCGTGTACAAATTGGACAATCTCATAAGAAGTATGAGGGTTTCGGATGAAACTCATCTATTACAAAGTGATTTCATTTTTAATAACTTATTTTAACTCCATACTTTTTGTGTGTTCAATATGCACCATTCATAGGCACATCATCCATTTTCAACCCTTTCTGACTTCATTTGATATTTTCCACGCATTTAATGATTTATTTTGAGCTAAGTGACCCTGATTTTGAAAAGCAGTACAAATGAACTCTGAAAAGGTTGTAACTTGGCATGACATCATAATTTCACCAACATAGAAAGTTCTAGAGAGTTGAGAAGGTTACGGGAAAAACTGGATGCACTTCGTGTACAAATTGGACAATCTCATAAGAAGTATGAGGGTTTGGGACGAAAACTCATCTATTACAAAGGGATTTCATTTTTAATAACTTATTTTAACTCCATACTTTTTGTGTGTTCAATATGCACCATTCAAAGGCACATCATCAATTTTCAACCCTTTCTGACTTCATTTCATATTTTTCAGGCATTTAATGATTTATTTTGAGCTAAATGACGCTGAATTTGAAAAGCAGTACAAATGAACTCTGAAAAGGTTGTAACTTGGCATGACATCATAATTTCACCCACATAGCAACTTCTAGAGAGTTGAGAGGGTTACGGCAAAAACTGGATGCACTTCGTGTACAAATTGGACAATCTTCTAGGAAGTATGAGGGTTTCGGACGAAAACTCATCTATTACAAAGGGATTTCAATTTTAATAACTTTTTTAACTCCATACTTTTTGCGTGTTCAATATGCACCATTCAAAGGCACATCATCAATTTTCAACCCGTTCTGACTTCATTTCATATTTTTCAGGCATTTAATGATTTATTTTGAGCTACATGACCCTGAATTTGAAAAGCAGTACAAATGAACTGTGAAAAGGTTGTAACTTGGCATGACATCATAATTTCTCCCACATAGCTAATTCTAGAGAGTTGAGAGGGTTACAGCAAAAACAGGATGCACTTCGTGTTCAAATTGGACAATCTCATAAGAAGTATGAGGGTTCCGGACGAAAACTCATCTATTACAAAGGGATTTCATTTTTAATAACTTGTTTTAACTCCATACTTTTTGCGTGCTCAATATGCACCATTCAAAGGAACATCATCAATTTTCAACCCTTTCTGACTTCATTTGATATTTTTCAGGCATTTAATGATTTATTTTGAGCTAAATGACCCTAAATATGAAAAGTAGTACAAATGAACTCTCAAAAGGTTGCAACTCGGCATGACATCATAATTTCACCGACATAGCAACTTCTAGAGAGTTGAGAGGGTTACGGCAAAAACTGGAAGCACTTCGTGTACAAATTGGACAATCTCATAAGAAGTATGTGGGTTTCGGACGAAAACTCATCTATTACAAAGGGATTTCATTTTTAATAACTTATTTTAACTCCATAATTTTTGCGTGTTCAATATGCACCATTCAAAGGCACATCATCAATTTTCAACCCTTTCTGACTTCATTTGATATTTTTCAGGCATTTAATGATTTATTTTGAGCTAAATGACCCTGATTTTGTAAAGCAGTACACATGAACTCTGAAAAGGTTGTAACTTAGCGTGACATCATAATTTCACCCACATAGCAACTTCTAGAGAGCTGAGAGGGTTACGGCAAAAACTGGATGCACTTCGTGTACAAATTGGACAATCTCATAAGAAGTATGAGGGTTTCGGACGAAACTCATCTATTACAAAGTGATTTCATTTTTAGTAACTTATTTTAACTCCATACTTTTTGTGTGTTCAATATGCACCATTCAAAGGCACATCATCCATTTTCAACCCTTTCTGACTTCATTTGATATTTTTCAGGCATTTAATGATTTATTTTGAGCTAAGTGACCCTGATTTTGAAAAGCAGTACAAATGAACTCTGACAAGGTTGTAACTTGGCATGACATCATAATTTCACCAACATAGCAAGTTCTAGAGAGTTGAGAGGGTTACGGCAAAAACTGGATGCACTTCGTCTACAAATTGGACAATCTCATAAGAAGTATGAGGGTTTCGGGCGAAAACTCATCTATTAAAAAGGGATTTCATTTTTAGTAACTTATTTTAACTCCATAATTTTTGCGTGTTCAATATGCACCATTCAAAGGCACATCATCAATTTTCAACCCTTTCTGACTTCATTTGATATTTTTCAGGCATTTAATGATTTATTTTGAGCTAAATGACCCTGATTTTGTAAAGCAGTACACATGAACTCTGAAAAAGGTTGTAACTTAGCGTGACATCATAATTTCACCCACATAGCAACTTCTAGAGAGTTGAGAGGGTTACGGCAAAAACTGGATGCACTTCGTGTACAAATTGGACAATCTCATAAGTATGAGGGTTTCGGACGAAACTCATCTATTACAAAGTGATTTCATTTTTAATAACTTATTTTAACTCCATACTTTTTGTGTGTTCAATATGCACCATTCATAGGCACATCATCCATTTTCAACCCTTTCTGACTTCATTTGATATTTTCCACGCATTTAATGTTTTATTTTGAGCTAAGTGACCCTGATTTTGAAAAGCAGTACAAATGAACTCTGAAAAGGTTGTAACTTGGCATGACATCATAATTTCACCAACATAGCAAGTTCTAGAGAGTTGAGAGGGTTACGGCAAAAACTGCATTCACTTCGTGTACAAATTGGACAATCTCATAAGAAGTACGAGGGTTTCGGGCGAAAACTCATCTATTACAAAGGGATTTCATTTTTAATAACTTATTTTAACTCAATACTTTTTGTGTGTTCAATATGCACCATTCAAAGGCACATCATCTATTTTCAAGCCTTTCTGACTTCATTTCATATTTTTCAGGCATTTAATGATTTATTTTGAGCTAAATGACGCTGAATTTGAAAAGCAGTACAAATGAACTCTGAAAAGGTTGTAACTTGGCATGACATCATAATTTCACCCACATAGCAACTTCTAGAGAGTTGAGAGGGTTACGGCAAAAACTGGATGCACTTCGTGTACAAATTGGACAATCTTATAGGAAGTATGAGGGTTCCGGACGAAAACTCATCTATTACAAAGGGATTTCATTTTTAATAACTTGTTTTAACTCCATACTTTTTGCGTGCTCAATATGCACCATTCAAAGGCACATCATCAATTTTCAACCCTTTCTGACTTCATTTGATATTTTTCAGGCATTTAATGATTTATTTTGAGCTAAATGACCCTAAATATGAAAAGTAGTACAAATGAACTCTCAAAAGGTTGCAACTCGGCATGACATCATAATTTCACCCACATAGCAACTTCTAGAGAGTTGAGAGGGTTACGGCAAAAACTGGAAGCACTTCGTGTACAAATTGGACAATCTCATAAGAAGTATGTGGGTTTCGGACGAAAACTCATCTATTACAAAGGGATTTCATTTTTAATAACTTATTTTAACTCCATAATTTTTGCGTGTTCAATATGCACCATTCGAAGGCACATCATCAATTTTCAACCCTTTCTGACTTCATTTGATATTTTTCAGGCATTTAATGATTTATTTTGAGCTAAATGACCCTGATTTTGAAAAGCAGTACACATGAACTCTGAAAAGGTTGTAACTTAGCATGACATCATAATTTCACCCACATAGCAACTTCTAGAGAGTTGAGAGGGTTACGGAAAAAACTGGATGCACTTCGTGTACAACTTGGACAATCTCATAAGAAGTATGAGGGTTTCGGACGTAAGTCATCTATTACAAAGGAATTTCATTTTTAATAACTTATATTAAATCCATACTTTTTGCGTGTTCAATATGCACCATTCAAAGGCACATCATCAATTTTGAACCCTTTCTGACTTCATTTGATATTTTTCAGGCATTTAATGATTTATTTTGAGCTAAGTGACCCTGATTTTGAAAAGCGGTACAAATGAACTCAGAAAAGGTTCTAACTTGGCATTAAATCATAATTTCACCCACATAGCAACTTCTAGAGAGTTGAGAGGGTTACGGCAAAAACTGGATGCACTTCGTGTACAAATTAGACAATCTCATAAGAAGTATGAGGGTTTCGGACGAAAACTCATCTATTACAAAGGGATTTCATTTTTAATAACTTATTTTAACTCCATACTTTTTGTGTGTTCAATATGCACCATTCAAAGGCACATCGTCAATTTTCAACCCTTTCTGACTTCATTTCATATTTTTCAGGCATTTAATGATTTATTTTGAGCTAAATGACGCTGAATTTGAAAAGCAGTACAAATGAACTCTGAAAAGGTTATAACCTGGCATGACATCATAATTTCACCCACATAGCAACTTCTAGAGAGTTGAGAGGGTTACGGCAAAAACTGGATGCACTTCGTGTACAAATTGGACAACATCATAGGAAGTATGAGGGTTTCGGACGAAAACTCATCTATTACAAAGGGTTTTCATCTTTAATAACTTGTTTTAACTCCATACTTTTTGCGTGTTCAATATGCACCATTCAAAGGCACATCATCAATTTTCAACCCTTTCTGACTTCATTTCATATTTTTCACGCATTTAATGATTTATTTTGAGCTAAATGACCCTGAATTTGAAAAGCAGTAATAATGAATTGTGAAAAGGTTGTAACTTGGCATGACATCATAATTTCACCAACATAGCATCTTCTAGAGAGTTGAGAGGGTTACGGCAAAAACAGGATGCACTTCGTGTTCAAATTGGACACTCTCATAATAAGTATGAGGGTTTCAGACGAAAACTCATCTATTACAAAGGGATTTCATTTTTAATAACTTGTTTTAACTCCATATTTTTTGCATGTTCAATATGCACCATTCGAAGGCACATCATCAATTTTCAACCCTTTCTGACTTCATTTGATATTTTTTCAGGCATTTAATGATTTATTTTGAGCTAAATGACCCTGAATTTGAAATGCATTACAAATGAACTCTGAAAAGGTTGTAACTTGGCATCACATCATAATTTCACCAACATAGCAAGTTCTAGAGAGTTGAGAGGGTTACGTCAAAAACTGGATGCACTTCGTGTACAAATTGGACAATCTCATAAGAAGTATGAGGGTTTCGGACAAAAACTCATCTATTACAAAGGGATTTCATTTTTAATAACTTATTTTAACTCCATACTTTTTGCGTGTTCAATATGCACCATTCAACGGCACATCATCAATTTTCAACCCTTTCTGACTTCATTTGATATTTTTCAGGCATTTAATGATTTATTTTGAGCTAAGTGACCTTGATTTTGAAAAGCAGTACAAATGAACTCTGAAAAGGTTGTAACTTGGCATTCAATCATAATTTCACCCACATAGCAACTTCTAGAGAGTTGAGAGGGTTACGGCAAAAACTGGATGCACTTCGTGTCCAAATTAGACAATCTCATAAGAAGTATGAGGGTTTCGGACGAAAACTCATCTATTACAAAGGGATTTCATTTTTAATAACTTATTTTAACTCCATAATTTTTGCGTGTTCAATATGCACCATTCAAAGGCACATCATCAATTTTCAACCCTTTCTGACTTCATTTGATATTTTTCAGGCATTTAATGATTTATCTTGAGCTAAATGACCCTGATTTTGTAAAGCAGTACACATGAACTCTAAAAAGGTTGTAACATAGCGTGACATCATAATTTCACCCACATAGCAACTTCTAGAGAGTTGAGAGGGTTACGGCAAAAACTAGATGCACTTCGTGTACAAATTGGACAATCTCATAAGAAGTATGAGGGTTTCGGACGAAACTCATCTATTACAAAGTGATTTCATTTTTAATAACTTATTTTAACTCCATACTTTTTGTGTGTTCAATATGCACCATTCAAAGGCACATCATCCATTTTCAACCCTTTCTGACTTCATTTGATATTTTTCAGGCATTTAATGATTTATTTTGAGCTAAGTGACCCTGATTTTGAAAAGCAGAACAAATGAACTCTGAAAAGGTTGTAACTTGGCATGACATCATAATTTCACCAACATAGCAAGTTCTAGAGAGTTGAGAGGGTTACGGCAAAAAATGGATGCACTTCGTGTACAAATTGGACAATCTCATAAGAAGTATGAGGGTTTCGGACGAAAACTCATCTATTACAAAGGGATTTCATTTTTAATAACTTATTTTAACTCCATACTTTTTGTGTGTTCAATATGCACCATTAAAATGCACATCATCAATTTTCATCCCTTTCTGACTTCATTCCATATTTTTCAGGCATTTAAAGATTTATTTTGAGCTAAATGACGCTGAATTTGAAAAGCAGTACAAATGAACTCTGAAAAGGTTGTAACTTGGCATGACATCATAATTTCACCCACATAGCAACTTCTGGAGAGTTTAGAGGCTTACGGCAAAAACTGGATGCACTTCGTGTACAAATTCAACAATCTTATAGGAAGTATGAGGGTTTCGGACGAAAACTCATCTATTACGAACGGATATCAATTTTAATTACTTGTTTTAACTCCATACTTTTTGCGTGTTCAATATGCACCATTCAAAGGCACATCATCAATTTTCAACCCGTTCTGACTTCATTTGATATTTTTCATGCATTTAATGATTTATTTTGAGCTAAATGACCCTAAATTTGAAAAGCAGTACAAATGAACTATAAAAAGGTTGTAACTTGGCATGACATCATAATTTCTCCCACATAGCAACTTCTAGAGAGTTGAGAGGGTTACAGTAAAAACAGGATGCACTTCGGGTTCAAATTGGACAATCTCATAAGAAGTATGAGGGTTTCGGACGAAAACTCATCTATTACAAAGGGATTTCATTTTTAATAACTTGTTTTAAATCCTTACTTTTTGCGTGTTCATTATGCACCATTCAAAGGCACATCATCAATTTTCAACCCTTTCTGACTTCATTTGATATTTTTCAGGCATTTAATGATTTATTTTGAGCTAAATGACCCTAAATTTGAAAAGTAGTACAAATGAACTCGAAAAAGGTATCAACTTGGCATGACATCATAATTTCACCTACATAGCAACTTCTAGAGAGTTTAGAGGGTTATAGCAAAAACTGGATGCACTTCGTGTACAAATTGGACAATCTCATAAGAAGTATGTGGGTTTCGGACGAAAACTCATCTATTACAAAGGGATTTCATTTTTAATAACTTATTTTAACTCCATACTTTTTGTGTGTTCAATATGCACCATTCAAAGACACATCATCAATTTTCAACCCTTTCTGACTTCATTTGATTATTTTTCAGGCATTTAATGATTTATTTTGAGCTAAATGACCCTGAATTTGAAATGCATTACAAATGAACTCTGAAAAGGTTGTAACTTGCCATGACATCCTAATTTCACCAACATAGCAAGTTCTAGAGGGTTGAGAGGGTTACGGCAAAAAATGGATGCACTTCGTGTACAAATTGGACAATCTCATAAGAAGTATGAGGGTTTCAGACAAAAACTCATCTATTACAAAGGGATTTCATTTTTAATAACTTATTCTAACTCCATACTCTTTGCGTGTTCAATATGGACCATTCAAAGGCACATCATCAAGTTTCAACCCTTTCTGACTTCATTTGATATTTTTCAGGCATTTAATGATTTATTTTGAGCTAAGTGATCCTGATTTTGAAAAGCAGTACAAATGAACTCTGAAAAGGTTGTAACTTGGCATGACATCATAATTTCACCCACATAGCAACTTCTAGAGAGTTGAGAGGGTTACGGCAAAAACTGGATGCACTTCGTGTACAAATTAGACAATCTCATAAGAAGTATGAGGGTTTCGGACGAAAACTCATCTATTACGAAGGGATTTCATTTTTAATAACTTATTTTAACTCCATACTTTTTGTGTGTTCAATATGCACCATTCAAAGGCACATCGTCAATTTTCAACCCTTTCTGACTTCATTTCATATTTTTCAGGCATTTAATGATTTATTTTGAGCTAAATGACGCTGAATTTGAAAAGCAGTACAAATGAACTCTGAAAAGGTTATAACCTGGCATGACATCATAATTTCACCCACATAGCAACTTCTAGAGAGTTGAGAGGGTTACGGCAAAAACTGGATGCACTTCGTGTACAAATTGGACAATCTGATAGGAAGTATGAGGGTTTCGGACGAAAACTCATCTATTACAAAGGGATTTCATTTTTAATAACTTGTTTTAACTCCATACTTTTTGCCTGTTCAATATGCACCATTCAAAGGCACATCATCAATTTTCAACCCTTTATGACTTCATTTCATATTTTTCAGGCATTTAATGATTTATTTTGAGCTAAATGACCCTGAATTTGAAAAGGAGTAATAATGAATTGTGAAAAGGTTGTAACTTGGCATGACATCATAATTTCACCCACATAGCAGCTTCTAGAGAGTTGAGAGGGTTACGGCAAAAACAGGATGCACTTCGTGTTCAAATTGGACAATCTCATAATAAGTATGAGGGTTTCGGACGAAAACTCATCTATTACAAAGGGATTTCATTTTTAATAACTTGTTTTAACTCCATATTTTTTGCGTGTTCAATATGCACCATTCAAAGGCACATCATCAATTTTAAACCCTTTCTGACTTCATTTGATATTTTTCAAGCATTTAATTATTTATTTTGAGCTAAATGACCCTGAATTTGAAAAGCAGTACAAATGAATTGTGAAAAGGTTGTAACTTGGCATGTCATCATAATTTCACCCACATAGCAACTTCTAGAGAGTTGAGAGGGTTACGGCAAAAACTGGATGCACTTCGTCTACAAATTGGACAATCTCATAAGAAGTATGAGGGTTTCGGACGAAAACTCATCTATTAGAAAGGGATTTCATTTTTAATAACTTCTTTTAACTCCATACTAAATGTGTGTTCAATATGCACCATTCAAAGGCACATCATCCATTTTCAACCCTTTCTGACCTCATTTGATATTTTTTCAGGCATTTAATGATTTATTTTGAGCTAAATGACCCTGAATTTGAAATGCATTACAAATGAACTCTGAAAAGGTTGTAACTTGGCATCACATCATAATTTCACCAACATAGCAAGTTCTAGAGAGTTGAGAGGGTTACGGCAAAAACTGGATGCACTTCGTGTACAAATTGGACAATCTCATAAGAAGTATGAGGGTTTCGGACAAAAACTCATCTATTACAAAGGGATTTCATTTTTAAAAACTTATTTTAACTCCATACTTTTTGCGTGTTCAATATGCACCATTCAAAGGCACATCATCAATTTTCAACCCTTTCTGACTTCATTTGATATTTTTCAAGCATTTAATTATTTATTTTGAGCTAAGTGAACCTGATTTTGAAAAGCAGTACAAATGAACTCTAAAAAGGTTGTAACTTGGCATTAAATCATAATTTCAACCACATAGCAACTTCTAGAGAGTTGAGAGGGTTACGGCAAAAACTGGATGCACTTCGTGTACAAATTGGACAATCTCATAAGAAGTATGAGGGTTTCGGACGAAAACTCATCTATTACAAAGGGATTTCATTTTTAATAACTTATTTTAACTCCATACTTTTTGTGTGTTCAATATGCACCATTAGAAGGCACATCATCACTTTTCAACCCTTTCTGACTTCATTTCATATTTTTCAGGCATTTAATGATTTATTTTGAGCTAAATGACGCTGAATTTGAAAAGCAGTACAAATGAACTCTGAAAAGGTTGTAACCTGGCATGACATCATAATTTCACCCACATAGGAACTTCTAGAGAGTTGAGAGGGTCACGGCAAAAACTGGATGCACTTCGTGTACAAATTGGACAATCTCATAGGAAGTATGAGGGTTTCGGACGAAAACTCATCTATTACAAAGGGATTTCATTTTTAATAACTTGTTTTAACTCCATACTTTTTGCGTGTTCAATATGCACCATTCAAAGGCACATCATCAATTTTCAACCCTTTCTTACTTCATTTCATATTTTTCAGGCATTTAATGATTTATTTTGAGCTAAATGACCCTGAATTTGAAAAGCAGTACAAATGAACTGTGAAAAGGTTGTAACTTGGCATGACATCATAATTTCACCCACATAGCAACTTCTAGACAGTTGAGAGGGTTACGGCAAAAACAGGATGCACTTCGTGTTCAAATTGGACAATCTCATAAGAAGTATGAGGGTTTCGGACGAAAACTCATCTATTACAAAGGGATTTCATTTTTAATAACTTGTTTTAACTCCATATTTTTTGCATGTTTAATATGCACCATTCAAAGGCACATCATCAATTTTCAACCCTTTCTGACTTCATTTGATATTTTTCAAGCATTTAATTATTTATTTTCAGCTAAATGACCCTGAATTTGAAAACCAGTACAAATGAACTCTGAAAAGGTTGTAACTTGGCATGTCATCATAATTTCACCCACATAGCAACTTCTAGAGAGTTGAGAGGGTTACGGCAAAAAACTGGATGCACTTCGTGTACAAATTGGACAATCTCATAAGAAGTATGAGGGTTTCGGACGAAAACACATCTATTACAAAGGGATTTCATTTTTAATAACTTATTTTAACTCCATACTTTTTGTGTGTTCAATATGCACCATTCAAAGGCACATCATCCATTTCAACCCTTTCTGACTTCATTTGATAATTTTCAGGCATTTAATGATTTATTTTGAGCTAAATGACCCTGAATTTGAAATGCATTACAAATGAACTCTGAAAAGGTTGTAACTTGGCATGACATCATAATTTCACCAACATAGCAACTTCTAGAGAGTTGAGAGGGTTACGGCAAAAACTGCATGCACTTCGTGTACAAATTGGACAATCTCATAAGAAGTATGAGGGTTTCGGACAAAAACTCATCTATTACAAAGGGATTTCATTTTTAATAACTTATTTTATCTCCATACTTTTTGCGTGTTCAATATGCACCATTCAAAGGCACATCATCAATTTTCAACCCTTTCTGACATCATTTGATATTTTTCAGGCGTTTAATGATTTATTTTGAGCTAAGTGACCCTGATTTTGAAAAGCAGTACAAAGGAACTCTAAAAACGTTGTAACTTGGCATGACATCACAATTTCACCCACAAAGCAACTTCTAGAGAGTTGAGAGGGTTATGGCAAAAACTGGATGCACGTCGTGTACAAATTGGACAATCTTATAAGAAGTATGAGGGTTTCGGACGAAAACTCATCTATTACAAAGGGATTCCATTTTTAATAACTTGTTTTAACTCCATATTTTTTGCGTGTTCAATATGCACCATTCAAAGGCACATCATCAATTTTCGACCCTTTCTGACTTCATTTGATATTTTTCAAGCATTTAATTATTTATTTTGAGCTAAATGACACTTAATTTGAAAAGCAGTACAAATGAACTCTCAAAAGGTTGTAACTTGGCATGTCATCATAATTTCACCCACATAGCAACTTCTAGAGAGTTGAGAGGGTTACGGCAAAAACTAGATGCCCTTCGTGTACAAATTGGACAATCTCATAAGAAGTATGAGGGTTTCGGACGAAAACTCATCTATTACAAAGGGATTTCATTTTTAACAACTTATTTTAACTCCATACTTTTTGTGTGTTCAATATGCACCATTAAAAGGCACATCATCCATTTGAACCCTTTCTGACTTCATTTGATATTTTTCAGGCATTTAATGATTTATTTTCAGCTAAATGACCCTGAATTTGAAAACCAGTACAAATGAACTCTGAAAAGGTTGTAACTTGGCATGTCATCATAATTTCACCCACATAGCAACTTCTAGAGAGTTGAGAGGGTTACGGCAAAAACTGGATGCACGTCGTGTACAAATTGGACAATCTCATAAGAAGTATGAGGGTTTCGGACGATAACTCATCTATTACAAAGGGATTCCATTTTTAATAACTTATTTTAACTCCATACTTTTTGCGTGTTCAATATGCACCATTCAAAGGCACATCATCAATTTTCAACCCTTTCTGACATCATTTGATATTTTTCAGGCATTTAATGATTTATTTTGAGCTAAGTGACCCTGATTTTGAAAAGCAGTACAAATGAACTCTGAAAACGTTGTAACTTGGCATGACATCACAATTTCACCCACAAAGCAACTTCTAGAGAGTTGAGAGGGTTATGGCAAAAACTGGATGCACGTCGTGTACAAATTGGACAATCTCATAAGAAGTATGAGGGTTTCGGACGAAAACTCATCTATTACAAAGGGATTCCATTTTTAATAACTTATTTTAACTCCATACTTTTTGCGTGTTCAATATGCACCATTCAAGGGCACATCATCAATTTTCAACCCTTTCTGACTTCATTTGATATTTTTCAGGCATTTAATAATTTATTTTGAGCTAAGTGACCCTGATTTTGAAAAGCAGTACAAATGAACTCTGAAAACGTTGTAACTTGGCATTAAATCATAATTTCACCCACATAGCAACTTCTAGAGAGTTGAGAGGGTTACGGCAAAAACAGGATGCACTTCGTGTCCAAATTGGACAATCTCATAAGAAGTATGAGGGTTTCGGACGAAAACTCATCTATTACAAAGGGATTTCATTTTTAATAACTTGTTTTAACTCCATATTTTTCGCGTGTTGAATATGCACCGTTCAAAGGCACATCATCAATTTTCAACCCTTTCTGACTTCATTTGATATTTTTCAAGCATTTAATTATTTATTTTGAGCTAAATGACCCTGAATTTGAAAAGCAGTACAAATGAACTCTGAAAAGGTTGTAACTTGGCATTAAATCATAATTTCACCCACATAGCAACTTCTAGAGAGTTGAGAGGGTTACGGCAAAAACAGGATGCACTTCGTGTCCAAATTAGACAATCTCATAAGAAGTATGAGGGTTTCGGACGAAAACTCATCTATTACAAAGGGATTTCATTTTTAATAACTTGTTTTAACTCCATATTTTTTGCGTGTTGAATATGCACCGTTCAAAGGCACATCATCAATTTTCAACCCTTTCTGACTTCATTTGATATTTTTCAAGCATTTAATTATTTATTTTGAGCTAAATGACCCTGAATTTGAAAAGCAGTACAAATGAACTCTGAAAAGGTTGTAACTTGGCATGTCATCATAATTTCACCCACATAGCAACTTCTAGACAGTTGAGAGGGTTACGGCAAAAACTGCATGCACTTCGTGTACAAATTGGACAATCTCATAAGAAGCATGAGGGTTTCGGATGAAAACTCATCTATTACAAAGGGATTTCATTTTTAATAACTTATTTTAACTCCATACTTTTTGTGTGTTCAATATGCACCATTCAAAGGCACATCATCCATTTTCAACCCTTTCTGACTTCATTTGATATTTTTTCAGGCATTTAATGATTTATTTTGAGCTAAATGACCCTGAATTTGAAATGCATTACAAATGAACTCTGAAAAGGTTGTAACTTGGCATCACATCATAATTTCACCAACATAGCATCTTCTAGAGAGTTGAGAGGGTTACGGCAAAAACTGCATGCACTTCGTGTACAAATTGGACAATCTCATAAGAAGTATGAGGGTTTCGGACGAAAACTCATCTATTACCAAGGGATTTCATTTTTAATAACTTGTTTTAACTCCTTATTTTTTGCTTGTTGAATATGCACCGTTCAAAGGCACATCATCAATTTTCAACCCTTTCTGACTTCATTTGATATTTTGCAAGCATTTAATTATTTATTTTGAGCTAAATGACCCTGAATTTGAAAAGCAGTACAAATGAACTCTGAAAAGGTTGTAACTTGGCATGTCATCATAATTTCACCCACATAGCAACTTCTAGAGAGTTGAGAGGGTTACGGCAAAAACTGCATGCACTTCGTGTACAAATTGGACAATCTCATAAGAAGTATGAGGGTTTCGGACGAAAACTCATCTATTACGAAGGGATTTCATTTTTAATAACTTATTTTAACTCCATAATTTTTGCGTGTTCAATATGCACCATTCAAAGGCACATCATCAATTTTCAACCCTTTCTGACTTCATTTCATATTTTTCAGGCATTTAATGACTTATTTTGAGCTAAATGACGCTGAATTTGAAAAGCAGTACAAATGAACTCTGAAAAGGTTGTAACCTGGCATGACATCATAATTTCACCCACATAGCAACTTCTAGAGAGTTGAGAGGGTTACGACAAAAACTGGATGCACTTCGTGTACAAATTGGACAATCTCATAGGAAGTATGAGGGTTTCGGACGAAAACTCATCTATTACAAAGGGATTTCATTTTTAATAACTTGTTTTAACTCCATACTTTTTGCGTGTTCAATATGCACCATTCAAAGGCACATCATGAATTTTCAACCCTTTCTGACATCATTTGATATTTTTCAGGCGTTTAATGATTTATGTTGAGCTAAGTGACCCTGATTTTGAAAAGCAGTACAAATGAACTCTGAAAACGTTGTAACTTGGCATGACATCACAATTTCACCCACAAAGCAACTTCTAGAGAGTTGAGAGGGTTATGGCAAAAACTGGATGCACGTCGTGTACAAATTGGACAATCTCATAAGAAGTATGAGGGTTTCGGACGAAACTCATCTATTACAAAGGGATTCCATTTTTAATAACTTGTTTTAACTCCATATTTTTTGCGTGTTCAATATGCACCATTCAAAGGCACATCATCAATTTTCAACCCTTTCTGACTTCATTTGATATTTTTCAAGCATTTAATTTTTTATTTTGAGCTAAATGACACTTAATTTGAAAAGCAGTACAAATGAACTCTCAAAAGGTTGTAACTTGGCATGTCATCATAATTTCACCCACATAGCAACTTCTAGAGAGTTGAGAGGGTTACGGCAAAAACTAGATGCACTTCGGGTACAAATTGGACAATCTCATAAGAAGTATGAGGGTTTCGGACAAAAACTCATCTATTACAAAGGGATTTCATTTTTAATAACTTATTTTAACTCCATACTTTTTGTGTGTTCAATATGCACCATTCAAAGGCACATCATCAATTTGAACCCTTTCTGACTTCATTTCATATTTTTCAGGCATTTAATGATTTATTTTCAGCTAAATGACCCTGAATTTGAAATGCAGTACAAATGAACTCTGAAAACGTTGTAACTTGGCATGACATCATAATTTCACAAACATAGCACCTTCTAGAGAGTTGAGAGGGTTACGGCAAAAACTGCATGCACTTCGTGTACAAATTGGACAATCTCATAAGAAGTATGATGGTTTCGGACAAAAACTCATCTATTACAAAGGGATTTCATTTTAAATAACTTATTTTAACTCCATACTTTTTGCGTGTTCAATATGCACCATTCAAAGGCACATCATCAATTTTCAACCCTTTCTGACTTCGTTTGATATTTTTCAGGCATTTAATGATTTATTTTGAGCTAAGTGACCCTGATTTTGAAAAGCAGTACAAATGAACTCTGAAAAAGTTGTAACTTGGCATGACATCACAATTTCACCCACAAAGCAACTTCTAGAGAGTTGAGAGGGTTATGGCAAAAACTGGATGCACGTCGTGTACAAATTGGACAATCTCATAAGAAGTATGAGGGTTTCGGACGAAAACTCATCTATTACAAAGGGATTCCATTTTTAATGACTTATTTTAACTCCATAATTTTTGCGTGTTCAATATGCACCATTCAAGGGCACATCATCAATTTTCAACCCTTTCTGACTTCGTTTGATATTTTTCAGGCATTTAATGATTTATTTTGAGCTAAGTGACCCTGATTTTGAAAAGCAGTACAAATGAACTCTGAAAACGTTGTAACTTGGCATGACATCACAATTTCACCCACAAAGCAACTTCTAGAGAGTTGAGAGGGTTATGGCAAAAACTGGATGCACGTCGTGTACAAATTGGACAATCTCATAAGAAGTATGAGGATTTGGGACGAAAACTCATCTATTACAAAGGGATTCCATTTTTAATAACTTATTTTAACTCCATACTTTTTGTGTGTTCAATATGCACCATTCAAGGGCACATCATCAATTTTCAACCCTTTCTGACTTCATTTGATATTTTTCAGGCATTTAATGATTTATTTTGAGCTAAGTGACCCTGATTTTGAAAAGCAGTACAAATGAACTGTGAAAAGGTTCTAACTTGGCATGTCATCATAATTTCACCCACATAGCAACTTCTAGAGAGTTGAGAGGGTTACGGCAAAAACAGGATGCACTTCGTGTCCAAATTAGACAATCTCATAAGAAGTATGAGGGTTTCGGACGAAAACTCATCTATTACAAAGGGATTTCATTTTTAATAACTTGTTTTAACTCCATATTTTTTGCGTGTTCAATATGCACCGTTCAAAGGCACATCATCAATTTTCAACCCTTTCTGACTTCATTTGATATTTTTCAAGCATTTAATTATTTATTTTGAGCTAAATGACCCTGAATTTGAAAAGTAGTACAAATGAACTCTCAAAAGGTTCTAACTTGGTATGTCATCATAATTTCACCCACATAGCAACTTCTAGAGAGTTGAGAGGGTTACGGCAAAAACTGGATGCACTTCGTGTACAAATTGGACAATCTCATAAGAAGCATGAGGGTTTCGGACGAAAACTTATCTATTACAAAGTGATTTCATTTTTAATAACTTATTTTAACTCCATACTTTTTGTGTGTTCAATATGCACCATTCAAAGGCACATCATCCATTTTCAACCCTTTCTGACTTCATTTGATATTTTTTCAGGCATTTAATGATTTATTTTGAGCTAAATGACCCTGAATTTGAAATGCATTACAAATGAACTCTGAAAAGGTTGTAACTTGGCATGACATCATAATTTCACCAACATAGCAACTTCTAGAGAGTTGAGAGGGTTACGGCAAAAACTGCATGCACTTCGTGTACAAATTGGACAATCTCATAAGAAGTATGATGGTTTCGGACAAAAACTCATCTATTACAAAGGGATTTCATTTTAAATAACTTATTTTAACTCCATACTTTTTGCGTGTTCAATATGCACCATTCAAAGGCACATCATCAATTTTCAACCCTTTCTGACATCATTTGATATTTTTCAGGCATTTAATGATTTATTTTGAGCTAAGTGACCCTGATTTTGAAAAGCAGTTCAAATGAACTCTGAAAACGTTGTAACTTGGCATGACATCACAATTTCACCCACAAAGCAACTTCTAAAGAGTTGAGAGGGTTATGGCAAAAACTGGATGCACGTCGTGTACAAATTGGACAATCTCATAAGAAGTATGAGGGTTTCGGACGAAAACTCATCTATTACAAAGGGATTCCATTTTTAATAACTTATTTTAACTCCATACTTTTTGCGTGTTCAATATGCACCATTCAAGGGCACATCATCAATTTTCAACCCTTTCTGACTTCGTTTGATATTTTTCAGGCATTTAATGATTTATTTTGAGCTAAGTGACCCTGATTTTGAAAAGCAGTACAAATGAACTCTGAAAACGTTGTAACTTGGCATGACATCACAATTTCACCCAAAAAGCAACTTCTAGAGAGTTGAGAGGGTTATGGCAAAAACTGGATGCACGTCGTGTACAAATTGGACAATCTCATAAGAAGTATGAGGATTTGGGACGAAAACTCATCTATTACAAAGGGATTCCATTTTTAATAACTTATTTTAACTCCATACTTTTTGTGTGTTCAATATGCACCATTCAAGGGCACATCATCAATTTTCAACCCTTTCTGACTTCATTTGATATTTTTCAGGCATTTAATGATTTATTTTGAGCTAAGTGACCCTGATTTTGAAAAGCAGTACAAATGAACTGTGAAAAGGTTGTAACTTGGCATTAAATCATAATTTCACCCACATAGCAACTTCTAGAGAGTTGAGAGGGTTACGGCAAAAACAGGATGCACTTCGTGTCCAAATTAGACAATCTCATAAGAAGTATGAGGGTTTCGGACGAAAACTCATCTATTACAAAGGGATTTCATTTTTAATAACTTGTTTTAACTCCATACTTTTTGTGTGTTCAATATGCACCATTCAAAGGCACATCATCAATTTGAACCCTTTCTGACTTCATTTCATATTTTTCAGGCATTTAATGATTTATTTTGAGCTAAATGACGCTGAATTTGAAAAGCAGTACAAATGAACTCTGAAAAGGTTGTAACTTGGCATGTCATCATAATTTCACCCACATAGCAACTTCTTGAGAGTTGAGAGGGTTACGGCAAAAACTGGATGCACTTCGTGTACAAATTGGACAATCTCATAAGAAGCATGAGGGTTTCGGACGAAAACTCATCTATTACAAAGGGATTTCATTTTTAATAACTTATTTTAACTCCATACTTTTTGCGTGTTCAATATGCACCATTCAAAGGCACATCATGAATTTTCAACCCTTTCTGACATCATTTGATATTTTTCAGGCGTTTAATGATTTATGTTGAGCTAAGTGACCCTGATTTTGAAAAGCAGTACAAATGAACTCTGAAAACGTTGTAACTTGGCATGACATCACAATTTCACCCACAAAGCAACTTCTAGAGAGTTGAGAGGGTTATGGCAAAAACTGGATGCACGTCGTGTACAAATTGGACAATCTCATAAGAAGTATGAGGGTTTCGGACGAAACTCATCTATTACAAAGGGATTCCATTTTTAATAACTTGTTTTAACTCCATATTTTTTGCGTGTTCAATATGCACCATTCAAAGGCACATCATCAATTTTCAACCCTTTCTGACTTCATTTGATATTTTTCAAGCATTTAATTTTTTATTTTGAGCTAAATGACACTTAATTTGAAAAGCAGTACAAATGAACTCTCAAAAGGTTGTAACTTGGCATGTCATCATAATTTCACCCACATAGCAACTTCTAGAGAGTTGAGAGGGTTACGGCAAAAACTAGATGCACTTCGGGTACAAATTGGACAATCTCATAAGAAGTATGAGGGTTTCGGACAAAAACTCATCTATTACAAAGGGATTTCATTTTTAATAACTTATTTTAACTCCATACTTTTTGTGTGTTCAATATGCACCATTCAAAGGCACATCATCAATTTGAACCCTTTCTGACTTCATTTCATATTTTTCAGGCATTTAATGATTTATTTTCAGCTAAATGACCCTGAATTTGAAATGCAGTACAAATGAACTCTGAAAACGTTGTAACTTGGCATGACATCATAATTTCACAAACATAGCACCTTCTAGAGAGTTGAGAGGGTTACGGCAAAAACTGCATGCACTTCGTGTACAAATTGGACAATCTCATAAGAAGTATGATGGTTTCGGACAAAAACTCATCTATTACACAGGGATTTCATTTTAAATAACTTATTTTAACTCCATACTTTTTGCGTGTTCAATATGCACCATTCAAAGGCACATCATCAATTTTCAACCCTTTCTGACTTCGTTTGATATTTTTCAGGCATTTAATGATTTATTTTGAGCTAAGTGACCCTGATTTTGAAAAGCAGTACAAATGAACTCTGAAAAAGTTGTAACTTGGCATGACATCACAATTTCACCCACAAAGCAACTTCTAGAGAGTTGAGAGGGTTATGGCAAAAACTGGATGCACGTCGTGTACAAATTGGACAATCTCATAAGAAGTATGAGGGTTTCGGACGAAAACTCATCTATTACAAAGGGATTCCATTTTTAATGACTTATTTTAACTCCATACTTTTTGCGTGTTCAATATGCACCATTCAAGGGCACACCATCAATTTTCAACCCTTTCTGACTTCGTTTGATATTTTTCAGGCATTTAATGATTTATTTTGAGCTAAGTGACCCTGATTTTGAAAAGCAGTACAAATGAACTCTGAAAACGTTGTAACTTGGCATGACATCACAATTTCACCCACAAAGCAACTTCTAGAGAGTTGAGAGGGTTATGGCAAAAACTGGATGCACGTCGTGTACAAATTGGACAATCTCATAAGAAGTATGAGGATTTGGGACGAAAACTCATCTATTACAAAGGGATTCCATTTTTAATAACTTATTTTAACTCCATACTTTTTGTGTGTTCAATATGCACCATTCAAGGGCACATCATCAATTTTCAACCCTTTCTGACTTCATTTGATATTTTTCAGGCATTTAATGATTTATTTTGAGCTAAGTGACCCTGATTTTGAAAAGCAGTACAAATGAACTGTGAAAAGGTTCTAACTTGGCATGTCATCATAATTTCACCCACATAGCAACTTCTAGAGAGTTGAGAGGGTTACGGCAAAAACAGGATGCACTTCGTGTCCAAATTAGACAATCTCATAAGAAGTATGAGGGTTTCGGACGAAAACTCATCTATTACAAAGGGATTTCATTTTTAATAACTTGTTTTAACTCCATATTTTTTGCGTGTTCAATATGCACCGTTCAAAGGCACATCATCAATTTTCAACCCTTTCTGACTTCATTTGATATTTTTCAAGCATTTAATTATTTATTTTGAGCTAAATGACCCTGAATTTGAAAAGCAGTACAAATGAACTCTCAAAAGGTTCTAACTTGGCATGTCATCATAATTTCACCCACATAGCAACTTCTAGAGAGTTGAGAGGGTTACGGCAAAAACTGGATGCACTTCGTGTACAAATTGGACAATCTCATAAGAAGCTTGAGGGTTTCGGACGAAAACTCATCTATTACAAAGTGATTTCATTTTTAATAACTTATTTTAACTCCATACTTTTTGTGTGTTCAATATGCACCATTCAAAGGCACATCATCCATTTTCAACCCTTTCTGACTTCATTTGATATTTTTTCAGGCATTTAATGATTTATTTTGAGCTAAATGACCCTGAATTTGAAATGCATTACAAATGAACTCTGAAAAGGTTGTAACTTGGCATGACATCATAATTTCACCAACATAGCAACTTCTAGAGAGTTGAGAGGGTTACGGCAAAAACAGGATGCACTTCGTGTCCAAATTAGACAATCTCATAAGAAGTATGAGGGTTTCGGACGAAAACTCATCTATTACAAAGGGATTCCATTTTTAATGACTTATTTTAACTCCATACTTTTTGCGTGTTCAATATGCACCATTCAAGGGCACATCATCAATTTTCAACCCTTTCTGACTTCGTTTGATATTTTTCAGGCATTTAATGATTTATTTTGAGCTAAGTGACCCTGATTTTGAAAAGCAGTACAAATGAACTCTGAAAACGTTGTAACTTGGCATGACATCACAATTTCACCCACAAAGCAACTTCTAGAGAGTTGAGAGGGTTATGGCAAAAACTGGATGCACGTCGTGTACAAATTGGACAATCTCATAAGAAGTATGAGGATTTGGGACGAAAACTCATCTATTACAAAGGGATTCCATTTTTAATAACTTATTTTAACTCCATACTTTTTGTGTGTTCAATATGCACCATTAGAGGGCACATCATCAATTTTCAACCCTTTCTGACTTCATTTGATATTTTTCAGGCATTTAATGATTTATTTTGAGCTAAGTGACCCTGATTTTGAAAAGCAGTACAAATGAACTGTGAAAAGGTTCTAACTTGGCATGTCATCATAATTTCACCCACATAGCAACTTCTAGAGAGTTGAGAGGGTTACGGCAAAAACAGGATGCACTTCGTGTCCAAATTAGACAATCTCATAAGAAGTATGAGGGTTTCGGACGAAAACTCATCTATTACAAAGGGATTTCATTTTTAATAACTTGTTTTAACTCCATATTTTTTGCGTGTTCAATATGCACCGTTCAAAGGCACATCATCAATTTTCAACCCTTTCTGACTTCATTTGATATTTTTCAAGCATTTAATTATTTATTTTGAGCTAAATGACCCTGAATTTGAAAAGCAGTACAAATGAACTCTCAAAAGGTTCTAACTTGGCATGTCATCATAATTTCACCCACATAGCAACTTCTAGAGAGTTGAGAGGGTTACGGCAAAAACTGGATGCACTTCGTGTACAAATTGGACAATCTCATAAGAAGCATGAGGGTTTCGGACGAAAACTCATCTATTACAAAGTGATTTCATTTTTAATAACTTATTTTAACTCCATACTTTTTGTGTGTTCAATATGCACCATTCAAAGGCACATCATCCATTTTCAACCCTTTCTGACTTCATTGGATATTTTTTCAGGCATTTAATGATTTATTTTGAGCTAAATGACCCTGAATTTGAAATGCATTACAAATGAACTCTGAAAAGGTTGTAACTTGGCATGACATCATAATTTCACCAACATAGCAACTTCTAGAGAGTTGAGAGGGTTACGGCAAAAACTGCATGCACTTCGTGTACAAATTGGACAATCTCATAAGAAGTATGATGGTTTCGGACAAAAACTCATCTATTACAAAGGGATTTCATTTTAAATAACTTATTTTAACTCCATACTTTTTGCGTGTTCAATATGCACCATTCAAAGGCACATCATCAATTTTCAACCCTTTCTGACATCATTTGATATTTTTCAGGCATTTAATGATTTATTTTGAGCTAAGTGACCCTGATTTTGAAAAGCAGTTCAAATGAACTCTGAAAAACGTTGTAACTTGGCATGACATCACAATTTCACCCACAAGCAACTTCTAAAGAGTTGAGAGGGTTATGGCAAAAACTGGATGCACGTCGTGTACAAATTGGACAATCTCATAAGAAGTATGAGGGTTTCGGACGAAAACTCATCTATTACAAAGGGATTCCATTTTTAATAACTTATTTTAACTCCATACTTTTTGCGTGTTCAATATGCACCATTCAAGGGCACATCATCAATTTTCAACCCTTTCTGACTTCGTTTGATATTTTTCAGGCATTTAATGATTTATTTTGAGCTAAGTGACCCTGATTTTGAAAAGCATTACAAATGAACTCTGAAAACGTTGTAACTTGGCATGACATCACAATTTCACCCAAAAAGCAACTTCTAGAGAGTTGAGAGGGTTATGGCAAAAACTGGATGCACGTCGTGTACAAATTGGACAATCTCATAAGAAGTATGAGGGTTTCGGACGAAAACTCATCTATTACAAAGGGATTCCATTTTTAATGACTTATTTTAACTCCATACTTTTTGCGTGTTCAATATGCACCATTCAAGGGCACATCATCAATTTTCAACCCTTTCTGACTTCGTTTGATATTTTTCAGGCATTTAATGATTTATTTTGAGCTAAGTGACCCTGATTTTGAAAAGCAGTACAAATGAACTCTAAAAACGTTTGTAACTTGGGCATGGACATCCACATTTCACCCACAAAGCAACTTCTAGAGAGGTGAGAGGGTTATGGCAAAACTGGATGCACGTCGTGTACAAATTGGACAATCTCATAAGAAGTATGAGGATTTGGGACGAAAACTCATTATTACAAAGGGATTCCATTTTTAATAACTTATTTTAACTCCATACTTTTTGTGTGTTCAATATGCACCATTCAAGGGCAACATCATCAATTTTTCAACCCTTTCTGACTTCAGTTGAGTATTTTTCAGGCATTTAATGATTTATTTTGAGCTAAGTGACCCTGATTTTGAAAAAGCAGTACAAATGAACTGTGAAAAGGTTCTAACTTGGCATGTCATCATAATTTCACCCACATAGCAACTTTCTAGAGAGTTGAGAGGGTTACGGCAAAAACAGGATGCACTTCGTGTCCAAATTAGACAATCTCATAAGAAGTATGAGGGTTTCGGACGAAAACTCATCTATTCCAAAGGGATTTCATTTTAATAACTTGTTTTAAACTCCATATTTTTTGCGTGTTCAATATGCACCGTTCAAAGGCACATCATCAATTTTCAACCCTTTCTGACTTCATTTGATATTTTTCAAGCATTTAATTATTTATTTTGAGCTAAATGACCCTGAATTTGAAAAGCAGTACAATGAACTCTCAAAAGGTTCTAACTTGGCATGTCATCATAATTTCACCCACATAGCAACTTCTAGAGAGTTGAGAGGGTTACGGCAAAAACTGGATGCACTTCGTGTACAAATTGGACAATCTCATAAGAAGCTTGAGGGTTTCGGACGAAAACTCATCTATTACAAAGTGATTTCATTTTTAATAACTTATTTTAACTCCATACTTTTTGTGTGTTCAATATGCACCATTCAAAGGCACATCATCCATTTTCAAACCCTTTCTGACTTCATTTGATATTTTTTCAGGCATTTAATGATTTATTTTGAGCTAAATGACCCTGAATTTGAAATGCATTACAAATGAACTCTGAAAAGGTTGTAACTTGGCATGACATCATAATTTCACCAACATAGCAACTTCTAGAGAGTTGAGAGGGTTACGGCAAAAACAGGATGCACTTCGTGTCCAAATTAGACAATCTCATAAGAAGTATGAGGGTTTCGGACGAAAACTCATCTATTACAAAGGGATTCCATTTTTAATGACTTATTTTAACTCCATACTTTTTGCGTGTTCAATATGCACCATTCAAGGGCACATCATCAATTTTCAACCCTTTCTGACTTCGTTTGATATTTTTCAGGCATTTAATGATTTATTTTGAGCTAAGTGACCCTGATTTTGAAAAGCAGTACAAATGAACTCTGAAAACGTTGTAACTTGGCATGACATCACAATTTCACCCACAAGCAACTTCTAGAGAGTTGAGAGGGTTATGGCAAAAACTGGATGCACGTCGTGTACAAATTGGACAATCTCATAAGAAGTATGAGGATTTGGGACGAAAACTCATCTATTACAAAGGGATTCATTTTTAATAACTTATTTTAACTCCATACTTTTTGTGTGTTCAATATGCACCATTAGAGGGCACATCATCAATTTTTCAACCCTTTCTGACTTCATTTGATATTTTTTCAGGCATTTAATGATTTATTTTGAGCTAAGTGACCCTGATTTTGAAAAGCAGTACAAATGAACTGTGAAAAGGTTCGTAACTTGGCATGTCATCATAATTTCACCCACATAGCAACTTCTAGAGAGTTGAGAGGGTTACGGCCAAAAACAGGATGCACTTCGTGTCCAAATTAGACAATCTCATAAGAAGTATGAGGGTTTCGGACGAAAACTCATCTATACAAAGGGATTTCATTTTTAATAACTTGTTTTAACTCCATATTTTTTGCGTGTTCAATATGCACCGTTCAAAGGCACATCATCAATTTTCAACCCTTTCTGACTTCATTTGATATTTTTCAAGCATTTAATTATTTATTTTGAGCTAAATGACCCTGAATTTGAAAGCAGTACAAATGAACTCTCAAAAGGTTCTAACTTGGCATGTCATCATAATTTCACCCACATAGCAACTTCTAGAGAGTTGAGAGGTTACGGCAAAAACTGGATGCACTTCGTGTACAAATTGGACAATCTCATAAGAAGCATGCGGGTTCGGACGAAAACTCATCTATTACAAAGTGATTTCATTTTTAATAACTTATTTTAACTCCATATTTTTGTGTGTTCAATATGCACCATTCAAGGCACATCATCCATTTTCAACCTTTCTGACTTCATTGGATATTTTTTCAGGCATTTAATGATTTATTTTGAGCTAAATGACCCCTGAATTTGAAATGCATTACAAATGAACTCTGAAAGGTTGTAACTTGGCATGACATCATAATGTCACCAACATAGCAAATTCTAGAGAGTTGAGAGGGGTTTACGGCAAAAACTGCATGCACTTCGTGTACAAATTGGACAATCTCATAAGAAGTATGATGGTTTTCGGACAAAAACTCATCTATTACAAAGGGATTTCATTTTAAATAACTTATTTTAACTCCATACTTTTGCGTGTTCAATATGCACCATTCAAAGGCACATCATCAATTTTCAACCCTTTCTGACATCATTTGATATTTTTCAGGCATTTAATGATTTATTTTGAGCTAAGTGACCCTGATTTTGAAAAGCAGTTCAAATGAACTCTGAAAACGTTGTAACTTGGCATGACATCAGCAATTTCACCCACAAAGCAACTTCTAAAGAGTGAGAGGGTTATGGCAAAAACTGGATGCACGTCGTGTACAAATTGGACAATCTCATAAGAAGTATGAGGGTTTCGGACGAAAACTCATCTATTACAAAGGGATTCCATTTTTAATAACTTATTTTAACTCCATACTTTTTGCGTGTTCATATGCACCATTCAAG